>CM070654.1:25240550-26724960 GCA_036346575.1 Dendrocalamus sinicus
TTTGGCCCAAGCAGGGTTTGGTTTTTATTTTGAGGACTCGATTTGAAATTTTGGGTTAAATTTTATTTGAATTTGAATTGGCAAATTTAATTCAAACACCTTGATTTCCTAAAAATGGGATGTTACACACAGCTTATAAGCCAATGCCTTGTCTCTTTCCAAACGACCTTACTTGAACAGGATCTGTTCTATAGGAGTAAAAAGGAGGTAGGGCATTAGTCTGGTTGATGAGTCATGTGACCTCTAGATGCCTGTTTAACAGCCAGGATTCTTGGGATGAGCACTAAAGCGTGATTAACAGCCAGGATTCTCTAGAATTCGATGCCTATTGACTAAACCATGATTAACGACCCAAGATTCTCTGGATCAGACCATCTGACGCCTATTGACTAAAGCGTGATTAATGACCCAGGATTCTCTAGATCGGAGCCATCTGACACCTATTGACTAAAGCGTGATTAATGGCCTAGGATTCTCTAGATCGGAGCCATCTGACACCTATTGAGGATCGTTCCTATCTAGGTCCTTTCCAAGTAGGGTGGCCCAATGGTTATCTGACAGACTCCCTAATATCCTTTTTTTACATTTCCCCCCTTTTCAACTTTTCTTATGCGTTCTTCAAGCCTCTCCAATGAGGGTGGCCTAGAGGTTGGCCCTGTTCTTTTTTGTTTTTTAGCGGCTTTTGGCTTTTAGCTTCTCAGTAATCACTATTCATTAGGTTAATGAGCCACAGGCAAAAGTCATAAGCCACAGCCCAAAAAGAACGTGCCTGTTATCTGACAGACTCCCTCATATCTTTTTTTTCATTCCCCTTTCAACTTTTTTGTGCGTGCTTGAAGCCATTTTTACCTTAGCCTCGATCGAAATCACACTATAGATGTCCTTACGATTTGCTTTCCAAGAGAAGTGGGCGTCGGGTCTATTCTTTTGGGTGCGGCTTATTAGTCTAATAAATAATGATTCTTGAGAGAAGTCAAAAGTCAAAATCCACTAAAAGCAAAAAGAACAGGGCCTTAGACGCATGGTTAAGCAACAGTTACTATGTGTCTATGTGAGGATGGACGAGTCTTATGAGAGGTTTTAGAGTGATTGACTAAATTGGGCACACTACTACAAAAAATGCTATACTAGACACCTCATCATAGGCGGTTCCTGAAGCTATGCGTGTTCTAATTATCACAAACTATTTTACAAGCGTGACTGTCTATATTACTAGTGATGGTTAGAACTGTCTGTGATACATAATTATCATAGATAGTTCAGATTAAAAACTGTCTACGATATCTATAATTATCACAGACGATTTTTAATAAGAACCATCTATGATAATTCATAAACGGTTCTGAAGGAGAACCATTTATGATATCTAGAATTATCATAGATGTTTCGAATTAAAAACCATCTGTGCAGTGTAGAACATCTCAAAACGTGTCTACCTTCCCAAAAATTAAAAAGCATGACAAATTTATGCCCAATCCAGTGAAATTGGTGAATTCCTTCTACATATAGCCACAAACTTGCACAAAAAAATCAGCAATATTGGCCTACGATATTGAAAGATATAACAGTCTCAATTTGAACCCGATACGAATTCGTATCCGAGTAGAACTTCGTTCCAAGACACCTTTAGTAAAAACAAGCATAACTTTTGCATACGGTGTCCATTTTTACCGTTCTTGTACTTGTTGGAAAGCTAACAATGAGCACGATCCAAAAAAATATTTGGCTTGTGCTAGTCACCCTCTAAGACTCCCCAAAATCGGCCATCTTTAGCCCTAAATTTGCATTGCAAGTTTTGATCTTTGTTTTTGCTAAAAATTTATCTTCCTTCAGAATTTGGGGTTTGCCTCAATTGTAAAGTTGTAGATCTCGTCAAAATCTTTCAAATGAGCATATATAAACCATATAAAACTTTGCTATTTTATCTTTTGAGACTAACTATTTACATTCCACCAATATATATATATATATATATATATATATATATATATATATATATATATATATATATATATATATATATATATATATATATATATATATATATATATATTGTCTTTGTGCTCTATATCATAATTCACAGACGGTTGGTATATAGAACCGTCTATGATACTGCACATCACAGTTGGTTCTAGCTACCAACTATTTATAATGGCGAATATCACAAGCGGTTCATATATAGAGCTGTTTGTGATAATTATGTCTTTGACATTGGGCCGTCGATCCTCCCCAACCTAATCCTAGCTAATAGAAACCCACTAACCCACACCCACGGATCGTAGCTCCACCTCTCTGTCCCCACGCCTATCTGCCCAAAACTTTTCCCACTCGCCTCTCCTCTTCTATAAATACTCACTTAAACCCATCCCCTACCTACCAGCGCTCAATATCTCTCCAGCCTCCTCACTGTCTTCCTCCTCGACCCCAACCCTTATGGCCCTTACGAAGTAGATGGCAACAAGTCTACGGGTGGCAAGGTACTGCGAAAGCAGCATAGAGGTCTCGTTGACGCGGTTGAGTTTTTACTGTCTGTTATAATCTCTATTTCTTCTATGTTCTTGCCATATTTAAGAGTTAGGTTCGTAGAATTAGAAGATGTGTTCTTGCCATGTTCTTGTTGTGTTAGATGGGTAATCTACTAGTTATCTTGTGATGCTATAATGATGGATTCTAATAATGGAAATGGAATGTGTTGTTGTGTTTGCTGTTGTATTTGCTTGTTTTCAAAGGGCACATCTAACATTTCCCAAGACTAGCCGAAAAACCAAAAAAATAGGTATAGAATGAACTATCACATACGGTTTTATGGTATAAACTATCTATGAAAGACTATCATAGACGGTTCTATCTACGAATTGTTTATAATGGGAAAGTATCACAGACGGTTCTATATACCAACCATCTATGATATTTACACATCATATATAGTTTTTACCAAGAACTGTCTGTGATAATAGACTATTATAAATGGTTCTTGTTTTGAACAAATGCTGTGATAACGGACGATCATAGGCGGTTCTAGTTCTGAACCATCTGTGATACGGTTTTTACATACGGTTCAAAAGCTATCTGTGAGTAACCCCTATTATCGCTGACCCATGAAGTCAGACGATTCAAGGAACCATATGTGATGATGGTTCCAAATTGTCTGTGATGACCATTTCTGTGGTAGTGGTACTTTGATTAAATAAATGTATGATATATACATTTCAAATGCCTTAAGTGGCTAAAAGCTACAAAGATAGTAAAAGCAAAAGCTAAAAACTTCATACTTATATATAGCATCAATGCAACTTGAAAGTTGTACCTCAACACAAATTTACACTCTAGTTAGCTGTGCGTCTTTGCTTTGCTATGGATAAAAAAATACCACATTACATCAACACATTAAGTTGACCTTATTAGGATTGTGCTGCTCAATGCCATCGGCTACGCCTCTGCCCTCGGTCAAGTTCCAATCAAGCTAGCATTGCACCTCCGTTCAAATGCTCGGACTGCACCGTGCCCTCAACTTCATCGTCGTATCCAATTGAGCTTCGTTATGACCCACATTACAATTGTATTAAAGTTAGTTTATTTGTTGGAGATGTTTTTCTATTGTTTACTAGAGAATTTTAGGAGGTGAAATTTATTTGTTGAGAGGTCCTTATTTTTGTTTTTAAGACATTTAGGGAGGTGAAAAAGGAAATGAGAGGACACGATGTACCAACATCACCATCAACTCCTTCAATTGTATTATATTAAGTTCAAAAAGACTTTTCCCTATTATATTAGTAACTAGTAAGGAATAAGTCTATTCGACATTCTTAAACTATCATATTTATCTAAAATTCAACCCCCAACTACAAAACCAAGTGACCCATCTCCCTCAACTATAAATATCGAGTATTTTACCCATCGCATGCTATCTGAAACTGGTTTTAGTTGACATGATGCCGACATGGTATCCCACATAACAGAGTCAAATAATAAATTAAGAGAAAAGATTGCTAGACCCATGCATCAGCCCCTATACTTTTCCTCTTCTCCCCTCTCTCCTACTCTTCGTCCTCCTCTATGCATGTGGCCACGAGCACCTCTGACCACCTGCTCCCTTCCTGCTCACCACCCACTTCGTTGGTCATTGCTGGGGTGTAGTGCCCCCTCTTCTCCTCCATCCAT
This sequence comes from Dendrocalamus sinicus, assembly GCA_036346575.1. Classification (NCBI taxonomy): domain Eukaryota; kingdom Viridiplantae; phylum Streptophyta; class Magnoliopsida; order Poales; family Poaceae; genus Dendrocalamus; species Dendrocalamus sinicus. Next base: position 25,244,712 of record CM070654.1, read on the forward strand.
GCTGTTGTCACCCTCCATCTTTGCATATATCAAAACATGGGAAGGGGCAAAGCTATTGCTATGAAGTTCTGCCATGGCCACCATGTTTGATCTCCCTCTCCGGTGAGTTTTTGGCAATTCCATTTACATCAAAAGGTGTTCCACCACTTTATCATTCAATCCCCAATGTTAATTGGATTTGTTTTGCCTGACCATAGAATTGAGTGTTTTCTTCTTCGCTTGTGATCGGGATTCACGACCACCATTTGTCCTTATCGGCAAGAATATATCCAATTATTTTGCACTAGAGCACCCCCCCTCCTTCCCCTCCTCACTTTGACATGCTCAATTTGAGAACCCATCCACCGTGCCACCATCCCCACGAGCGCAACCTCAGTAGTCACATACTAATGGGTCATCCCGACCAACCATGGTGCGTGATGTGCTAGCCTCGGCCTCCTCGACCATGGTGCGTGGTGAACCAACCTCAACTTTTTCTCCTCTTCCTACAAGATCTTAGGACACTTGGTGCCAGCACGACCATGCTTGTAACCACCTCGAGCTCATCTTTGCTAGACAGGTGGGCATGCTGAGTATGGTGCACATAGTGGTGCCGATGTACATGACATGCCTCCTGACGCCCACATCGATGCCACTACGCTGTAAGGTGAAGAGGCACGGGCTTGCAGGGCACTGGTGTCGCGGATGCCCACAAAGGCAATGTAGGGATGAGGACTATTGCTACTACTAGAAGAATTTGTAGAGGTGGGTTTGTCATTGTTGTGGTCCTCTCCAGCGGCATAGGAAGCGCAAGGCGTGGGTGCTAGCGCTCATGGCCACAACTCTCCCAAGCAGAGCACAGCAAGCAAAAATGAACAGGAGGAAATAGTGAGAGGATGTCATGTGGGCTAGACCTTGATGTGGATATAGAGGAAGAGGAAGGGTAATGTGGACCTTGACATGGATGTACACATATACGTCATGTTGGTGAAATTTGTTCATGTAGATGCCACATCAGCAAAACCAGGGTGGTTTTAGTCTTAAAGGGTAATATATCTAGTTTTTGTCTTATGGGATAATGTAGTTGAGGGTTGAATTTTAGATAAACTCGATAGTTTAGGGAGTAAAATAGACGTATTCCTATTAGTAAAGATGTGAGTGAGTTGTCTCAAGTCTCAGACATTAATCAATCTAGTGGTAGGATAATAATAAGGGTGATGATAGGGGCCATGTATTCGATGCAATGAAAAAACCGAATAGCTACTCCATCCACCTATCCTGCACTATCCTACCACACACATGCACCACTGATCATGCCTTATCCTATTAACCTAGTTCATATCTCTCTCCCCCTCTCACTCTCCCTCTTCTAAGATGCTACCATTCCAGCTCGCACGAGGCCACCATAGCTTGAGCTTATGGATTTCCCTTTCCATGGAGTAGCCAAAGCACACAGTTGCCACCATCACGGTGAAGCTCACCGAATTGTCGCCATCGTGGCCAAAGCTCGCTAGATTTGGTGGGACCAAGGCCGGAGGAACTAGGGCGATAGACGTCAAGCAGAGCACGATGTGGTTGGGGGCTAGGAGGCGGTGATACCATGAATGAGGCCACTGTGACTATGAGAGTTCGATGAGATATGGTTTATTGCAAGTATTTACTCATTTTTGTTGTAACCCTTTTATCAATTGTTTTAAGGAGTGTTTGAATTTGTTACAACGTTTAATCTCTAAAATATTGTAGTACGTTTGTTTTTTGTTGCAATCAAGGTCATGATTTGTTGCATCGAAACCTTTTTTTGCAATAGTTTGTGGTTTTGTTACTAATTTTTTGTCGCCATGAGTTGTTGCAACTGTATTTTTTTATTGCAATCTCTATTAAAATTTTTGCAACCGAATATTTCTTTTGTTGCAAGCATTATTAATATTCTTTGTAGCTAGAATTTTGTTTATAGTTGGTGATTAGTTGTTGCAACCATGGAGATTTTTTGATGCATGTTCATTGTATCAATGTAGCTCCTCTTTTGTGAATTTATTGCAACAGACCGAATTCTCCTCCTCCATCCCTCTGCTCCTCCAGCAAGATGGGGCTCCGGTGAGCTAGCAGCGACCAGGAGATCGTCCTCTCCCTCCCTGCGCATTCTCCTTAGAAGTAGATTATGACCACTAGCATCATAAATGCGACACCGGTATCGACACCGGCATCCCGAGCTCAACGCATGCTGTTGGTCTAACGTTACCGCCACTCATGCTCAAGGGGTCATCGCCATGGTCTCCTCCTCCGGCAAGTTAGAGCTCTGCGAGATAGCGGCGCCAAAGATTAGCGAGAGATGAGCTTCTCTGTTGTGTGAAATTGAACATCGAAATCCATCCAAGTTAGATCTAATAGTGGGTGGGGCGTGCGATGATAAGCTTTCTATCGTATGTATAGGCACTAGTTGCCCCTAATAATAAGAAGAATGACTAGCGCCCGATGTATGATCGAGCACTAGGATCGGATGTCGAGGCGGATGTTAGATCTCATAATATCCTATCTCACCGCCATCCGATCTCCCTTGATGCGACACAATAATCATAGGGACCACAACAATGCATGTCTAAGCGTGCAACAAAAATCACGCTTGGCTTGCAACAAAGCCATGGTAACAAAGTGACACAGCAAACCACCAAGCCTACCACAACAAAAAAATTATTTGAGTGCAACAAATAAGTGAACCCACCATAGTAAATAGCTCTTGTTATAAAGATTTTGGAAAAGACATATTGTAACAAAATAAAAATACTTCATGCAACAAATCAAAATGCCGATTGCAACAAATACATCTACAGCAAAATTAGAGAATAGATGTTGCAATAAAATCAAACACTTCATGCAACAATTGGAAAGTAGTGCCACAACAATTTGAAGAAATATATGCAACAATGTCTACCAGAGGAGGGGGGCATGTATGTGGTGGCACCGGTGGCTAACCTGGTGCCTCGTCTTTACCCCACAGTGCTGCTTTGTCACCATTCATGCATTCACCATTGGCCTCCCCACTTCTTATGGCCTCAATCTCACCAAATCTGATGAGCTCTAATCGCTCCTTACAAGGAGACCTCCCACCAAGGGAAAATCCAACAGGGGGCTTGGTTAGGCTCAAGCCTATCCTCCAATGGTGTTGTAACCCCTCTCCCCCCACCCCCAATGGTGGTAGCCAATCGACCATGGCCATGGATGCAAGCTGAAGCTTGAGGTTGACAGAGGAAGAGATTAGAAGATATGAAGATGGGCCTTTTCTCAGTATTCAACCCATAATGCAACCACCAGTCCACAAGACCCATCTAGTAACTAATCCTAACATCTAATCCACCCCACACCCACAAGATGCAATCAAATGATATTCAAGAAGGGGAGTGCGATGCACCTAAATGGGTAGAGCAACTAAAACCCTATTGGCAGGTTCGTAGGCAGCGGCAAGAGGAGGCACGGCCCAGCAGACGGTAGAAGGCCACACAACGCATGGGGAAGCTCGAGCCTACTGCTTGGGGGTGGCGGGCAGTGGCGTGATGAGCCGGAGCTAGGGAAGGGGAGCACGGAGGAGGGGAGAGTATATGCCAGCCACGAGCATTGGTTACGGGCTACACTATCAGCCAAGTGGCCGAGAGCCAAAGAGAAACCCTAGGTGAGGCGACGATGGGCTGCAATGGTGTAGCGCAATGGCCGGGGTGGCAACGTGATGAAGCTAACAGAGAAGCTGGGGAGGCTAGGAGGGAAGCACCAGACTGAGGAGGGGCAAGGGGGCTCCAGTTGACCATGGCCAACGGTCTATGTTGTGTCGTTGTGGATTTGGGGGTGGGGTTGGCCGGTTAGGAGCTTGGCCACTTGGGAGTTATGGCAACAGCCACCAACTAGCAAGCAAAATATATGCACCAAGCCACCAATTGCCCAATTGTTACATGTTCTTTAATCTTTACTGTTGACTCTTGTCTCTAGCTAATGTTTTATAATAATATAGTTGTATATTATGTAGCGATGATTGTTGAAATTGGTATTTAGTAATTGTGTAATTAATAATTTCGATGAAGTGACAAAATTTACAAGTTATTCATAGATTGCAATAATGAAGAAACAAAATTTGCATAACTATTTCACAAGCAATTCAAGTAATGCTCCCATAACCATTGAGAGCACAACTCAACCAAAAAAGCTTTGACTAGAATTTAATCATAATGAATGTTCAAGATCATTTACAAATTACAATTTACTATTGTATAACTAATTTTATTAATTTTGATATACATATCTCTACCCACTAAAAGCATATTTATATGTTTTGAGGATGCGCTTTCCATTAGCATAGTACCTTCAATGTATTCCTCTTTTTTGCTTTGTTTCTCTTCTGTTTATATATGAATTTGGATTACATAAGAGTACAGTACTATGTTCATCTTAATTTATTTAGCTTAGTCCTTTAAGCGACCATTTTCTCCTAACCTTGCCTTGCCTCCCATACATGCCGGTTGCGATGGATGGCGCATCGAGTGTGAGTGGTGGCGAGCTCGACCGACCATGAGATGGCGAGCTTAGGACATCGGGGTAGAAGTAGGAGCAAAGCAACTCATCGTGGTCAAAGCGGATATGTCAAAACCTATTCGATAAGTCGGGAAGAGAGAAGAATGGATGATTGGGGCAAGACTCATTGGGTAACAACGAATATAGAGATAATTTGTTTAGTGCCATCGTGAGAGAATGATGACTTGGAAAATACCATCGCGAAGAAGAGGCGCTGCAAAATACCATCACATGAGAGACCATGTGGAGGTGTCCCCATGTTTGTGATGAGTAATTGATGGTTGGTTTAGAGAGTTTGAGTTTGTTTTGGGTATTCTAGTGTTGAGTACCTTTTACTTATGCTATTTTTTATATGCTGTTTCATGCGGTGCTATGTGACGGTTTGCTTATCTGTGTGGCTGTAGGACTTCGGAGCTAGGTCATGGTGAGGCGAGGCCGGGGCTGGAGCTACCGATGGAGGACACGGCGGCAGCAGCGAGCGAGGCGAGGACTAGGCTCAGGGAGGAGTCGGAGGTCCAGACGGTTGGATGTCGGTTGCGGTCGTGTGCGACGGAACAGACCAGGACCAGACTCAAGTGGAGTCGTGTAACATCCTGAAAAATCTGAGTTTGAAAATAAGAATTTCTTGAATTATTTTTGCAATATATTCTATTGGAATTTGGATTTTATGGTGTTTTTCTGAATTTGGTTGAGATTCCAAAAATTGAATAAATTCATAAAAGATAAAGACAAACATCAGTAGTGCCAAAAAGGAAATATGCAAATAATAGAAAACTAAAATTGTAAATACGAATCTGAAAAGATGATTCAGTATAAGGGGGAGAAATCTGAATTAAAATACAGAGTCTTACTTTGGAAATAATAACATAATTAGTAATATAGGGAAATATAAATTCAAATGAATATTATTTAAATACATATAAATATAGATGCAAATTTTACACATGCAAGGATTAATTCAGTAATAAGGAGATATGAATATGAAAATTTTGTGAGCTAACAAAAATGAATAAAATATAAATGCTATATACACATATATGCAAAACTAAGTAAGCCAGCAAAATAACAGTATGTGAAATTATATATACATAAATAAAACAAAATATACAACATACTGAACATATAATATGATGAGTGAAGCAATAAAGGAAATAAAGGTATGGAAATAAGAACATCAAATAAAACAAAAGGACTATTATATGTTGTATCTAGATAATTGAGCAAAGACTTGAAATAGAATCTCAGGAATTAGAATCCATAATCTTAAAGAGAAAATAGAAGTTCAAAATACAAACTTAAAAATCCAAATTCTAAGCCTTTCTCTCTCTTTTTCTCTTCATTCTCCCTGCCCAGAGGGCCCCCCTGCGTGGCACGCTTCCTTCCTCCTCCCTTCCTCCTTTCCCTTCTTTCCCGTGCGTCGGACCCCCCCTCCTCCTCTCTGCTTTGGTCACGCCACGCGACACGGCCACCGTGCCCCCGAATTTCCGCTGCCTTGCCACACAGACGCGCGACGCTAGGCCACGGGCCATCATACCCGTATCTTCCTCGCGATCCCTGTCCACTCGCGCTTTGCCGCCGCCACTAACGTGACCACATGCCCGCCGTTCTGGCCCCCTTCCGTTGCCTATAAAGGCCGCTGAAATAGCCATCGTCCTCCTCGCGCTTCCCTCGTCCTCCCACCGCGACCGATTGTCCCCAATCACCCCGAGCTCACCGCACGGCCAATTTTCCCCAACGCGGCGACCGCCTTTCCCCGCCGTCGCCGCCTCCGGTCCATCCCCCTTCGATTACTCACCGGTGGAGCACCCTCTCACCGCCCCGTACCCCCTCCAGTCACCGCCGAAACTTCTTCCCCACCCCACCTTGCCGGCGTGCGTGCAGCTCGAGAGCATGCCGCCTCACGCCGCCGGCCCACCTCGGCCCCTCTCTGGCCCCGCCGCTGCACCGGTGAGTTCCCCGTGCCCTCCTCCAGCTCACGCCCACCCGAATCCCCTTCTCCTTCCCCTCCGGCGCCGTCGCCCCGTGCGCACCTCACCGCCGGCCGCATTGCGCTGCTGCCCGCCTACCTCGCCGCAGCTTCAACCAGTGCGTCGCCTCCTATGGCTAGAACAGCTTCCCCGCGACCCATTTTGGCCGGTCCTAGCAACCCCCGGCCACCGTCCGCCGCCGGCGACGTCAACCCCGAGCGCTGGCGCGGCTCCTCTGTTTTGACCCCGGCTGTAACTCGGTATAACTAAATATCTCCTATTCCCTCTTTCAGCCCAGGTCGTAGGCCCATTTGGCTAGCAACGCTCGAGTAACACATCAACAACCGAGAGGTCCTGAGTTCGATTCCAGTCGGCTGCAATTTCTTCCCCACATTTTTGTTCTACTTTTTATAGCTCAAATTAATTGAAAAAAATCAAGAAAAATTTAGGAATAATCTAGGAAAGCTAATAAATTTAATTAGATTATAAAACCAGATTATTTAATATATATAACTATAGATTAGTTATCACATATGAATAAGTAATACTGTTTGAATAATTAACTCAAGGACTAAATGTTAATTAAAGACAGTAATAAAGAAAAGTTTCCTTGGTTCGGTATTCAAATTTAGTACAGATCTCAATTGAAAAGAAATTCCAAATAAAGTTAAAAGGTTTTGGATATTATATTTAGATACAAAGTCAAGGCTCTAAATTAGAAACTACCCTTAATTATACTTAGAACCTAGTTCAATATTTTAAATGCTGCCACTAAATAAATCCTAATGGTAGATTTTGCTAATTAGCAAATACTGAAAAATAACCTTGTAAAACAAGCCTTGCTAGATAAATAAATTTTAATTAAAGCTAATAACAACTAAAATGTAGAGACTTTCTAAGTAAATGTATATATAAACATCTATATGTATATATAAATAAGTGGTTAAAGAAATGCGGATGGCAAGAATGCAGTCCACTAGTAAATATAACAGTACGATTCTTGCGTTCACCGTAGACCCTATAAAATAAATGTATATATATAAACACTATCATTAAAATACTGCCAATCATGAAATCTTAAATGGTAGCTTTAGTTAATAATGATAACAAAATATCATCGTGTATAGCAGGCTCGAGTTTTAAAGGGATAAAATATCAGTATCAGTAATTTTCAGAGAGCACTCAAATTAAAAGGTCAAAATAATATACAACAACCCTAGGTCATCAAGCATCATATTGATTTCATCGATATATAAATACTCTAAAGTAAACACTTAACCAATAACACGAATGATTAGGGTCGCATAAAATGTTACATATCAAATTATTAGTGATAAATGGAGGTACATAAAATATCATATCACAAAATGCTATAAACATAGGCTATCAGATTAGCTTGGTAAGCTAAAATTTGCAAACATTATTTATATACATATATCGTATGCCCTGAAAATTAACGCTCGACAAAATAATACCCAGCTAGACTTGTGCCACGATTCATAGGCCCATCCTAACTCATGGAATTCCCTTGATAAATACCAAAATAATAAAAAGAGATTATTAATAAAAAGATCAAGTCATCGTAATTCTACCACCGACCTTGCCTCAAGTCACTCGAATCACTCATTAACTCATAATAAAACTAAATTGAGTTTATTCGGATTTATTTGGATCCTTTGAGTAGGGGTGCAAACGGGTCGGGTTAATCCCGACCGATCCGACACCGAATCCGATTGGTACCGAATCCGGAGAAAAAATATGGGTTAGGATATGGTAACAACAATATCCGTCCGAATCGATCGTCTTCAAGTTTGATTTCAGGTTAGTGCTACTATTTGACGTTTCATTTTCTTTTGCAATGGTAAAATAAAATCTTCCACATCAGCTATTAAGTAGTAACATCAAGTTCTTGACGATGCGTCCTCCTACTCCATTTCTTTGTCTTGCATGCATTCCTTACAAGCGGGTTAATCCCGACCGATCGGCACCGAATCCGATTGGTACGAATCCGATTGGTACCGAATGCGGAGAAAAATATGGGTTAGGATATGGTAACAACAATATCCGTCGAATCCACCCATTTGCACCCTACTTTTGAGTTATTTACTTTTATTTGGATTGATCGGTTGTAGCATAATTAGAAATTGGAAGTCGTGAAGACTCAATGGATCAAGCAAGATCAAGCTCAAGTGAAGATAAAGACCAAAAGCTCAAGAGAAAGCATTGTGTGAGCTCAAGACCGCGATAAACGCGCCAAGCGAGTCAATACTTTGATCATATTGAACCTACGTTTTCTGCAAATTTACTTTTGTTTAAATTATCAAATTGCATGCTATATTTCTTATGCAAATATATGATTGTTGAAGATTCTAGTTATATGCCGTTATTCAACTTGCTAGTATTATACCTCCTTTGGAACATTTAAATATCTGAGCCTTGTCACCCTAGCAAAAACTATAATGGTAACCTTTCGAAAATAAGTCCATAACTATACACCATGCTTAGTACTGCTTAGATAATCGGGGGCACCAAAAATGCCCCAAACCTCACTTTTACTCATGAGAAACTGATTTGGGAAGTCATGGTGGTAATGACTGAAATATGTTGGTACGATTATTTTATGTTCCCAAAAACCCCAACTTGTTTACCTATCTGGGCGGATGGTTCAAGGGTGTGTGTGAGTGGTGCAGTGGAAGCACAAAATGGTTAGTGGTAGAACCGCCCAGGTAACCCTAAGGACTGAATCTTGTGATGATCTCCCAGTGTACAACAGTACAACTACAAGCTGGCAAAATGTAGGTAGGGCTAACTAACTTGCATCGACTTAGTAAGGGTTGCGCCGGTGTAACTACGGGCGGGCAGAGGATGGCCACATCCTCCGACGTAACGGCACAAGAGGGGGCTTCTGAGAGGGTGGTCGTACCCCGAAGGAAGTGAAACCTTAGCGGACGTAACTCTGCTAGGAAAAATGCATTGTAACAACCCTGTGATGATCTACTCAACCGCATGGCCAAGGAATCATGTGGAGCAATGAGCAGATTATCTCTTGTGGGTAAAGTGTGCAAACTCTGCAGAGTAGAAAACTATTCGAATAGCCGTGCCCACAGTTAAGGGCGGACATGGGAACTTAACTAAATATAGTTCTATTTCAAAAACTTTGTGGGTGGAATTGGCGAAGTGGAGGGCAGAGAAAGGCCCTAATTTGTGTTGCCCTGGGTGTCGCCCCAGTGATAAGTTAAACGGTTATAACGTTGAAGGATTAAGCATATGGTGCAGAGACCATGTAACGGTGGATGGAATCTAGATCGCTATTATTATTGCATTCTTTCACACCTTATATTTCAGTTCAAACTGCTAGATCATAGGCAATTGTACAGTATTATATTTGAAAGCAATTTATGGCAAATAAAATAACTCGAGCCTTCCCTTGATAAGCCATGCATATTATCTACTTGCATCCTGTGTATTGGCCCGCAGAGCACGGTGGTTTGTGCTCACACTCGCTCTCATAACCAATCCAGAATCAGGAATCAGATCACTACGCTTCAGCAACACTCTTGGTCCTGATGGCGAAAAAGATGAAGATGTCAAGGGCTAGGTCGCGAACCTCCAGTTGGCTGCCTATGGGCATGTCCTGAAGGTCCCACAGTGTGCCGTTCTTCATTGCTGCAATTTATTAATTTCGACCTAATCGGCCCATGTGTAAGTTTACTATTATATTTACGCTTCCGCATGATATGTATTTTGATATTCATTCTCTGTATCTGTGAGCACTATCTACTGATCCAGGGAATAGTGCGGCGGAATCACAGAGGATTCCAGATTGAAAAATCTGGGTCCGACAAGTTGAAGGTCTCGGTCGGAGTCGGGTGGACACGACGCGCAGCGGCGAGAGGACCGGGACTAGACTCAGGGAGGAGCTGAGGTCCAGACGGTCAGGATGCCGGATACGGTCGTGTACAGCGAAGCGGACCGGGACTAGACTCAGGGAGAAGTCGAGGTCCAGACGGTCAAGGTGCCGGACGCTGGAAGCTTCCGGGAAGGCGCTTGAGGGCAAATTGGAGATTTGACTCAAGCCATGAATTGGAGGCTGGTTTTCCCTCCTATTTTGGTTGCTTTGACCATTGCCTCATGTGTGTATGTGAGGAGGAGTGGATGTAGGCTGACTCTTCTTGATTTCCTTCTTTGGGGATGAGCTTATTTGTTAAAAGGAGAAGGATGTGAGGGAGAAGGGGATGCAGTCTGTATGTGAGCTGAGCGTGTGTGTGCTTCTCAAGTGAGCAAGCATGTAGTGAGTGTGTTGTAACCTTGTGTAATCATTCCTCTGTAAGCAAGCATTCATGGGAATGAATCCTTTTAAGAATTTCACTCTTACTTGTCATTCTCGGTTGGTTTTCGTTTAATTGTCTCATTGCTTCTTTTCTTCTTTTGATGATTGAGCTGAATCTTTAAGCAAGGAGTAGCAAAATGGGTTGCTTTGAACTGGGAATAATCTCAAGGCCACTTGGCTAGAAAATTCCCGAAAGCATTCATTTTATCTCTACAATTTCCCTCCCGAGAAATGGTTTGAGTAATTCCTCTGTTTTTCACTGTTCTAGGGTTTCATGGCAGAGCATTGTGAGATTCTTCTGTTTTCCTTCAAAAGATGGCTTGAGATTTGGGTTCTCAAGTCCTGAGATCATTGCTAAGTTGATTGCAAAAGTTCACAAGCAAAGGATAGAAAAATCATGATAAATCTGAAAATTAGCTTCACTCTCTACTCTTTTTTAGATTTCAGCTCAAATCTTGATTCTTTGCTCTTGTGGTGAATTCCCTTGGTTTCTCAGGCCCCAATGTTATTTAGTTTAAGGTCTTGACCTGGTGGCCTGAAGGGATTGGCAAAAGTTTAACAAATTTCTCTGCCGTCTGTAGTTTTCAATTCTTGCTGTCTGAATTTCGGCCTTCGTTGTTTTCTGAATCAAGGCCCGGTCAGACCGGTTTTACATGATCGATCGCGGGAGGGACTAAAGCGATCGGTTGGCCACACCAAGGCGATCGGACCGGCCTTGGGTAAGCGATCGACCAGCCTCACGAGTGATCGACCGACCTTGAGGATGCGATCAAACCGGCCCTCTGGTGGCTGTGCAGCATGTCAGTAGTTCTTGTTGTTGGTTTGTGTCTTTTCTTTTTGGGGTGTTCTTCCTCGCTTCTTCCTAGTGTTTGTCAGTATGAACATACGAGAGCATGACTCCTCTTCTTTATAGCTTTTGGTAGCTATCGGAGACAAGAGTCGCTCATGAATACCATTCACCCCCCTCTGTTGCCATTTTCGATCCTACATCACAAAGGTTGAAAATTTGCAAAATGCCACTGTTGTGACTTTTTCCATCCGCGCTAGAGCGAATTGACCATTTTGCATCATTCCACTTTCTTATTTTCTTTATTTTTCCTTTTTAATATCCGGTCCCATCTGTCAATCTCCCCTCTGAGAGCATGTGGAGGTGACCACATGTTTATGATGAGTAATTGACAAGTATGTTACAAAGATTGAGTTTGGTTTGAGTGATTTGTGCCAGGTCAGCATTTGGCGCAATTGGGTTGATTAGACGGTCTTATTGCATATTATGTCTCCCGATTGGTCGTTTGGGCAATTTTGTGCATGTGTTTGGTTTATTTTTTCTTACATGTGTCGAGCGGTGCTATTTGATGTATTTCTTGTTTGTGATGGCTGCAGGACGTCGAGGCGGAGTCGTGGCGAGACACGAGGTGACCGGACTAGGTGCAGGTGGCGTTGAGGTCAGAACGGTCGGGATGTGTCGAAGACGGCGGAGACTCGAGGTGGTTGCGAGGCTTGGACAACAAGAAACGCGGAAGCTTCCCGGAAGGTGCAGGAGGGGCGAATTGGTAATTTCACGAGGCTGCACAAGCGGGAGCGGGTTCCGTTGGATTTAGCGGGCGTAACGGGTTGGAGACCCGTTAGCCAAGGGCTATATAAGGAGGGGATGCCTCCTTGTGGCTGTATGCATTCTAGGGTTTCATGGGGTTGTTAGGGTTTACTTTAGTCAAAAGAGCCTTTGAGAGGTGGTTTTGGCTTTAGGCTTTAGTTGGTAGAAGAGGGCAGAAGGTTGTCTCCCTGTGTGTGTTTGTGAGTTCTTCTCTCCTAGAAGCATGTAGTGTTGTGTTCTTAAGTCTTGGGAGAGGGAGAGGATTGAGTAGAGCCACCATGTAATCATTCCTCTATATTCAATCATGTATGGGGACTCCTCTGTGATCTTTGTGTTTATGGAAATAAATGCCTTCAAGAAATCATTTGAGTTCTTTCCTCTCATTCGATTTTCCTTGAACATGCACGATTTTTGAGTTTTCGATTTTTGTTATTTCTTCTTTGGGAAGGGCCAAAATGGGTTGCTCTATGTTGGGATGATGCCTCAAGATCATTTGATCAGTTAAAATCCGAAGAGCCCATTCTTGATTCTAGATTTTGGCTTTTGGACTCCTCTGTTCATCTTCTCTCTTCTAGGGTTTTGATGAATTTCTTGATTCCCTTGAGGAAATGGTCTGAGATTCGTCTTTGGCATGTCCTTAGATTATTGCTAACTTGATTGCAAAATCTCATGTGCAAAGGACTTGTGAATCTTAAGTAATTGGTTTTTGGTTGATTCGTGCAAGATTTGATTTTTACCATAATCTGTAATTCTTGATCTTTAGGTAGATTTCTTTGTTTTCTAAAGTCCTCTTGCTATTTAGTTTGTTCTTTGTGCTGCCACAGGCTGAAAAGCTTGGAAGCAAAACCCTTAATTTCTCAGTTTCCGGAGATCTGAAAAGTTTGCCCGAGGTTCAGTTTTCTAGTCTGCTCTCGGGTTGCCTGAAAATCAAGGGAGCGGTCAGACCGGAGGTGTAAGACCGGTCAGACCGGATCTTCATGGGTGGTTAGACCGGCCCTATATGGCGATCGGGCCGGCGAGCGATCGGCCGGCCCATATAAAGCGATCGACCGGCCCATATAAGTGATCTGACTGCCCCCTTTGCCAGCCTGTTTTGCTTGCTGTTTTTGATGAGTTTTGGTCCTTTTGGTTTCTCTGTTTGCAGTGCCTATTTTCTCTGAGTGCTCGAGTTTCCAGAGAGTCTAGTTTATCTTCTTCATAGCTTTCCATAGCTATTGGAGAAGAGTTTTAAATAAGTACTTGAGGGTTATTTTAAAGGTCGACATTCACCCCCCCTCTATCGCCAACATCGATCCAACACCCTCCAAAAGCATTAGGCATAGAATGGTTAATTTGCATTGATTTGACTAATACGAAGCTATAAATTAATCTTCAAACTAACAAACATGACCTTCAATTTTAGCAATGAAACTCATCAATTATTCTTGCTCAATCATGATTTCAGAACAAATTAGGTAAATTACAATTATATATTTCGAAACGACTGAAACCCAGTAGCCCCTAGGCAAAATTATGTTGTTCCAAGGCGATCTCGGGTTAGTTTTAGACTGATTTTTGATATTTTAGGCAAATTTAGAAAGATTCATACAAATGAATAGATGGTCCATGTGACTAGAAATTATTTTTCTTTCCTATTCCTGATCAGAAGCAACCAGTATTGATGGTTTTCTTGATTCGCTTGAGGAAATGGCATGAGATTCTTGCTGGCATGCTCTCAGATTATTGCTAACTTAATTGCAAAATCTCATGTGATAAGGCCCTGTGAATCTTGAGTTATTTGGGTTTTTTTGCTCCTCTCTAAAGTTTTCATGCCTTTCTAGGGTTTAAGTGCAGTTCTTGATTCCCTTCGTGCGATGGCATGAAATTGGATCTGGAGAGTCCTATGGCTATTGCTAACATATCTGCAAAGTCTCTTGGCCAAAGGATCAAAGAATTGTTGGGAATTTGACTTTTGAGGATGCTCTCTGTAAGTTTTCAGATTTCTCCCAAAATATGTAATTCTTGTTTTTGAGTTGATCTTTCTTGGTTCCCTCTGCTCCTTTGGCTATTAAGGTTGTATTCTTATGTTTCTGGTCAGAGAAATCAAGAGGGAAGTCTCAAATTTGGTTGCAGTTTGAAGTTCCAAGTTTTTGGCTGAAAATCTACTCTTCTGGACCTCTGTCCCAGAAGCGATCTGCCAGGTGTAATGTGGCGGTCGAGGCCGGAGAAAAGCGTGATCGGCCGGCGGCAAAGGCGATCGACCGGCTTTGCGCTGTGATCGACCGCCGGCATGTTGAAGTCAAGCCGCCCCCTCCTGAATTCTGTGATGGCCACCATTTTTCTTTGAGTATTTCTCTTATTTTTCTTTTGGCCTTCCTTTAAGTTCCAGAGAGTGTTTGTTTTCTTCTTCATAGCTTTCTATAGCCATTGGAGGAGAATTTGAGAAGTGAGTACTTGAGGGGGACGAACTTTTAGAAGTCGACATTCACCCCCCTCTGTTGCTATTTCGGTCCAACAAGAGTTTTTTTGTATTTGCGATGGTATTTGTAATCTTGATCTCTTTATAATGGTATTTTTCAACTTGGAAATAATTACAATAGTACCGAGCAACGTAGCTCATGAATATATAAGGCTGGTGATGTCTAGTTTATTTTATGGTCGGGAAGTGAACTATTGTAATACTAAAGTGTAGGAGTAGGAGGGTAGGATGAGATCGACGGAAAATAGCTAACCAGAGAACCCTGGCTGAACCCAACTCGAACCCAAACTCATACCCAACTAAACCCCACGAGACAAAAATCCCCAAACCCTCACGCTTCCTGCCGCCCCCTCCCGGCGAGGCCGCCATGCTCGCCTCCGTGCGCTCCCTCCGCCGCCTCTCCTCCTCTTCCTCCTCCCGCTCACTTCGTCGCTTCCTCCTCCACTCTCCATCACCACACGCACCATCTCCACCTCCTCTCCAGCCCCTCCGAACCCTAACCCGCGCCTTCCTGCCCCGCCTCGCGGGACCCCGCTTCTCCACCGCATCCTGCTCCTCCACGTCCTCCCGCCTGGGCGAATGCGGCACGCTGGGCACCCGGCAATACCCGAGACTGAGGATTCCGATGGGGAGGCGGAGGCTGCGGTGGCGCAGCATGACACGGACGCGTACGCGGCGGTGGAGCTGGCGCTGGACTCGGTGGTGAAGGTGTTCACGGTGTCCAGCAGCCCCAACTACTTCCTGCCGTGGCAGAACAAGGCGCAGCGCGAGGCATGGGCTCCGGTAAGCAGCCGATCTCAGCACTCCGGAGCCGGTGTAGTTTGCTTGGGTAGGTGGTTAGGTGCGATGGGCATGTTAAAGGAAGTG
Source organism: Dendrocalamus sinicus (assembly GCA_036346575.1). Classification (NCBI taxonomy): domain Eukaryota; kingdom Viridiplantae; phylum Streptophyta; class Magnoliopsida; order Poales; family Poaceae; genus Dendrocalamus; species Dendrocalamus sinicus. The sequence goes on from CM070654.1 coordinate 25,260,461, forward strand.
TCAATTTCGATTCTGTGGATCGATTGAATGTTAATTTTCCGTGTTTTTCAAGAACTCTACGGTGGGGTTAGCTTCGAGCTGAAATTTATCTAAACGACTGCTAAATCGCAGTGTCAATCCATGTTACGGCAGGCAATGTGATATTTTGCCGGTTCCAACTGACAAAGGAAGCATCTTATTTGTACATTTTGTGCCCTTGTTCTCAGTTGTGTATTTCAGTTAGTATGAACTGAGTAGATGTGATAGAACAGGAAAATGCGGAATTTTTAACTTTATTTACAAGGTACTATAAGTGGATTGTCTACTATATTACTGTATTGGATTCGTGCTGCTTAAATATCCATGCTGTAATACAAAACATATAGGAGTGACTTCAGATAATGTGAAACATCAATCATTTTTGCCCCCTGTGACACTTAAACAGGGTAAAATCTGTTGAAGGGAGTTCATTCTTTGGTTCATCTGCTAATTTCATGTCCCTGTTGTAGGATTTGTAATTCCTGGAAGGAGGATCGTCACAAATGCTCATGTGGTAGCTGATCATACTTTTGTTCTTGTGAGAAGCATGGATCACCTACAAAGTACAAGGCGGAAGTTCAGGCTGTTGGCCATGAGTGTGACTTGGCTCTTTTGACTGTCGAGTGAGGAGTTTTGGGAGGATGAACAGTTTGGAGCTTGGAGACATTCCCTTTTGCAGGAAGCAGTCGCTGTGGTTGGCTACCCTCAAGGTATGAGTTTGAAGCTGAAATATATTATGGCTGTTTTGTTGTAAGTTTCGAGCATGATCTAATTGAACAGTGATCACAGAGAGTTCAACTCAAATATTCAATAAATCATAGCTTACACATGATGTTGTTGGAAAGTGAAAACCCAAAAGATGTTTGTGATTGCTCCACTTTTAAATCAATATAAAATAATTGTTGCACTATTAGCTTGATAGTCTGTCATGAAAACATTAGCAATGAGTAGACCCAGATTTTTTTTCTGTGATAAATGTGCTCCCAGTTTCTTGTTATGTCATGCAAACCACAAACTATATGACATATGACACTACATTTGTTATATACTGTGCGGCCTTCTTTTGAAGATGCCATGCCCTATGCATGCATATTTGTACCTCTGATGGTATTCATATGAATTAGCAAGGTTGCCAACCTCAAAGCCTTACGATTCTATGACCCTATATTTAGTGGACTGATTCGATCCTAGGTAGGATGTTAATTTGGTATAACCTTAATATTGTTATGATTCTAGCAAAAAATTTGTAGGATCATGAATGCAATTTATCTATGACCCAACCTGATTTACCAATCCTAATGTTTAATTATAAATAATTACTTGCATATGAACAACAATACCTATTATTATTTGTATGAACAACAATAGATATTTCATTTGGAATATATTTTTAAATAAATGTTTAAGTTCAATTCGGAAAATGTATCATTATTGAAATACACGATAAATTTTAGAAACTGTATCTTTGGTAGAATCGGGTAGTATCTTAGACTCTACTATTCGATCCTATTCAAATTTGTGCTCTCACAAAGATTGCCTACTACTTCCGCTATTTGGGCTGCTTAGATGGCTCCAATGCTATTGCTAGCATGAATTGCTGTGTAGAACATTCTCACTGTAGTTCTTATTGTTAGAAACAGAAAAATGTGTCAAAAATTCGAAATGTGGGCATCTATATTATTGTGTACTTTTTATGGCTTAGGTGGAGACAATATTTCTGTCACCAAGGGGGTTGTCTCTAGAGTTGAGCCAACACAATATGCCCACGGTGCTACTCAGCTCATGGCTATACAAATAGATGCGGCTATCAATCCAGGTAATAGTGGAGGGCCTGCAATTATGGGTGATAAAGTAGCTGGAGTTGCTTTCCAAAATCTGTCAGGAGCAGAAAACATTGGGTGGGTCCTTCACTATTTTCATCTTGAACCAACTGAACCGTTGTTTTACTTGGAATTCTTTGCTTAACCCTTTTTTTGCAGGTATATTATACCTGTGCCCATAATTAAGCGTTTTATTTCTGGAGTGGAAGAGCGCGGTAAATATTCTGGGTTTTGTACTCTTGGACTATCTTGCCAGGCCACTGAAAACATTCAATTAAGAGAGTGCTTTGGGATGCGGCCTGAAATGACTGGAGTGTTAGTGAGTAGAATAAATCCTCTATCTGATGCTCAAAGAATTTTGAGGAAAGACGACATCCTTCTTGAGTTTGATGGTGTGCCTATAGCAAATGATGGGACAGGTGACCTTAAAAGTTTCCCACATGTGCATTATTTCTATAAGCAGTAGGAACCACTTTATCTTAAAAGTATCCCACATACTGCATTAGCAACCACTTTATGTCGCATATTTTGCTTTCTTGCATGTTTATCTTTGAATGCATACTTAGTTATATAGTAATTATGTTATAAGACTGGCATTTGATGTGCCTTGCTATTTCTAAAATATGTAGCATCTCAGCTTCAACAACTGAAGATCATGAGCTTTTTTAATATTTGCAGTCCCATTTCGGAATAGAGAGAGAATCACCTTTGATCATCTGGTGTCCATGAAGAAACCTGAAGAAACAGTCGTTATCAAAGTACTAAGAGATGGCAAAGAGCATGAATTGAATGTCACACTTAGACCTGTGAGTCCTTGCATTGTTACTTGTACATTTTATCTGAGCTTTTGATTAACCAGGGTGTTTTTTTTTGTGAGAAGTTGCTGGTTACCGAATATAGTAATGATGTTCTGTTGTTCTTCCTGTTTAGTGTTTATTACTCCTAGTTTCGCCAGTGTTAGACATGGTGATGTACTCAACCTTGACCAAAATCCCAATACTGACATTCAAAGTAACATCCCAGCCCAACACCTATTACCTGTTTTACCCACCCCACAAAACACTGTTAAGTCTGTAACCCATTGAATTCACTGTATTAGTCCAATGGGTTGGGCATTTTTAGACCTTTTATAGTGTTATTTGGATAGGGCTGGATCTGACCAGATTTATTGGGCAGCCCAACCCATCTCTTATGTAGGTCCATAATAATGCAGAAAAGTGGATTCATTGGTTTTGTGCACACCCCCAGGCCTGCTTTGCACCCATCATTTCTTTCTGCACCTTTTTTTTGTTCTAGTGATTTTCTCTTGTAGATAGTGGAAGTGATCTGATACATGTGATTCTTATGCAGTTGCAACCTTTAGTCCCTGTACACCAATTTGATAAGCTACCCAGCTACTACATCTTAGCTGGTTTTGTTTTTATCCCGCTGACCCAGCCTTATCTCCATGAATTTGGAGAAGACTGGTACAACACTTCACCACGCCGACTATGTGAACGGGCACTGCGAGAGCTTCCAAAGAAGACTGGTGAACAATTAGTTATCCTATCTCAGGTACTATCCCAGTAATTCACTATCTCATCATGTTTCAATTTACCGTTTCAGGATCTTATTAGGAAATGTTCTGCATTACACAATTTCCGTTATTTTTTTATATAAATCTTTTTGCTGAATAATTTGTGTTTCAGGTCCTCATGGATGATATTAATGTCGGTTATGAAAGGCTTGCTGAACTGCAGGTATTTTGCTATAAGAAAACCCTTGTTGCATGAGCACAAATGTAAAAATAGTATTTCACTCCAAACATTTATATCTCTCTTAACTGATCAGGCTGCATAATATGATCAGGTAAAGAAGGTGAATGGTGTGGAGGTGGAAAACTTGAAGCATTTGTGCAGCCTTGTGGAAGGCTGCACTGAAGAAAACTTGAGATTTGATTTGGATGATGAGCGGGTTATCATCCTGAAATACCAGAACGCAAGGCTCGCCACATCCCGGGTCCTAAAACGGCACAGGATTCCGTCAGCGATGTCGACTGACCTTGTCGATGAACAAGCAACTAACGGTGAGATCGAGGCGCCATGCACTAGCTAACACATATTTTTGCTGACGTAGTTAGGCAGTTTCCTGCATAAGAACACATGTCAGCATAGCTCATTCTCCCGAGACAGATGCACTAGGCCAAGGACTGCCCGGAGTTGTCCACCGGTTGCGGCGGCTCCTGTTTGGCTCTCTCAGTTTTGACGCAAGGAGGGGGTGATCTCCAGCAAATAAGAACCCAAGTTCTCCAGCCTGAGATGTCACCATTTTATCATTCCTTTTTGTAACCACAAGGGTCGTTGGCCCGTGGCACCCCGTGTTGAATTCAGATTATGTATCATCACGAAAACGTAACATAGGAAACATGAGCTGCAACCCTCTGTTTCTTCCAAACTGTACATGTTTTCTTGATAAATTATTCTTTGGGTGTTGGAGAAGATTTTGTTTCTGCACGTGGAGAAATTTTTGGTTGAAACCTGAGCATTCGTTACCCTGGGCCGGGTTACGCCTTGTGTGGGCCTCAATGTTCTCTGTCCAATCTGGGCTGGCCCATGTGGGCCTAAATTTTTATATCCAATCTGGGTTGGCCCTGTTGAATAACTCAGGCATGTTCACATGTTCTTTTCTGTCAGTAGGTTGAGTCCAGTTTAGTCTAGGGCTGGGCATTCGGTCTTTTCGGTCTATTCGGTTCGGTCTATTCGGTCTCTGGAAAATTCGGGTTCTAAAAAATGAGGACCAAATTTCTCAGAAAAAAAACAAGAACCGAACCCAAATAGACCGAATTTTTGTTCGGTCTATTCGGTCCACGAATTGACCGAAATAACTCGAGCTTTTGAAGAAAAATCATATTGCATTAAGGAAATCACGTTACTACCTTTTGAAGAAAGCACACGGTTCTTAACTTCTTATGATATCCGGTGTTCAAGATATGATGGGGACCCTTGTCACCCTCAAAATCTTTGTAATGAGCTAAACAAAACAAATAATATTCATGCATAAACAAAGAATTCGGGTTATTTGGTCTATTCGGGTTTTGAAGGTCAAAGACCGAACCCGAACCCGAAGACCGAACTAAATCAAAATATTGACCGAACCCGAACCCCGAAACCCGAATAGACCGACAATTCGGTCTATCCGGGTTCGGTTCGGTTCGGTGTTCGGTTCTCGGGTTTAAAGTGCCCACCCCTAGTTTAGTCATTTGCTACTCTTTGGTTGTTTACGGTTTTCTCTCCTAGACCCGAATAGTTTGGTTTGGAAGTTAATTTGTTACCGAGTCTTTAGGGCCTGATCTGCCACGATCTGGAATAGTGGTCAGTACTATGGCAGGACGTGGAACACAATAAGCGGCCTGTTCTGTTCTTGTATTTACGCTATTTATATTCTCATAAGATTCAATGAAAAGTAGCGCTTGCTGCACAAAACATCTGGTGTTCAATTGCCTTTTGTTTTCATCTCTCAGTCCAGAAACCATCCACCAGTTCAGATCCTGCGCTAACTGAATTTGTTCAGTTACTGTAGCTAGTGTTGACAACAGACTCTAAGCTGCAGATCGCAGGTGTTTTCAGCTGGTACCGACTGAAGCTTTGGTTACTCTGACAGGCCCATGTAGGCCTCGTTGGGCTGCGTTTGGGCCAGTTCACTGCGCCCTTACTTTGGCGGCTTCTTGGGTTCTCTCTCCCTTCTCTGGACAGTTTCAGTTCACTTCACCCAAATATCTGTCCGAGCTCAGAAGCAGAAGCAGATTAGGCATCCAAACAATTTGTACGAATCGCTTCCCCGTTCGACTCTAATCTCGCAACCTAATTCTTGCGATAGCAGCAGCCACCTTTGATTCGAACTTCGAAGCCTAGAGGAAGAGGATCGAGGCGCGCACGGCTGCAGGATGGCGCTGCGCTGCTCCCTGCCCGCAACCTGTTCGACGTTTCGCCTCAAAGAAGCGGAGCACCCCAATCCCCACGAGCTCCTGCGCGCCTCGTCAGCTTCGGTTCTTGCCTGGCGCCGAGGCGGTGCGCGGGGCTCGTGCTCGCCAGGCGCCGCGGGCGAGCGACTCAAGGCCGTGCAGCTGGTGCTCGGTGGCCGGGCGCGCGACGACGACGCCGACGCCGAGTCCAGCGACGACGAAGACGGCGGCGGGGACGAGGCCCGGTGCGCATGACGGACGAGGAGCGGAGGACGCTGCGGCGGAAGATACGGGAGATGATGGACCGGATGCCCGAGACGCGGGAGCTGACGGACCCGGAGGAGAGGAAGGCCAAGATGAGGAGCTGCTGACCAAGTACGAGCTGGTGGTCGAGGAGGAGGACCCGGACTGGCCCGAGGACGCCGACAACGGATGGGCTTCAGCCTCGACCAGTTCTTCGACAAGATCACCATCAAGGCCGAAAAGAAGGACGAGGAGGAGGAGGATGCGGGGTATCGCAGCGACAAGGAGATCGTCTGGGAGGATGACAACTACATCAAGCCGATCAGGGATGTCAAGACCAAGGATTGGGACGACACCGTGTTCACGGACTTTGGCCCACTGATTGTGCTTGTTCATAACCGGTACAAGAGGTATGATTCCTTTGCTCCCACTCATATACTTGAGCATTTCAGTGGCAAATATTTGATATATGATGTATCTCGTGATTCTGGTAAAATTCAACAACTTCATGATAGTTCTAGCTTTAAACATTCTTTTATCTGAATAGAAAGTTCATGTAGCATCCATAATTTTTTTTAACAAAACGTGTAATCCAATGTTAGTTTGATAAAGCATGATTAAAGATGGCAATGGGTACCCATAACCCGAAACCCGATGGGTAATTACCCCATTAGGGTACATATATGGGTTAAAATGTCTACCCATGGGTCTACTAATGGGAAAAATAGGACCCAATGGGTACGCAGGTGTGGGTATGGTTTGACACTACCCATACCCATTACCCAATGGATACCCGAGTATTTATGGGCCATCTATTTGTAGCCTAGCCCACACAACAAATAATTATATTTGGCCCAGCCCAATAGATGTAAACTAAAACCCTAACCCTATTCCCCAGACGACCGCTGGACCGAATTCCCATTTCATAGCCTCCAAGCCGTTCGAGGCCAGGCGCCCTCAGCCGCCGCCGCCTCCAAGCCATCCTCGCCACCTCGCCCAGCGCCGCGCGCGCTCTGCCAGCTGCTACCGTCACCCATCCGCAAGCCGCCGTCGCCCATCGCCAAGCCGAGCGCCCATGGTGATCTTGTTGTTTAGGTGATTTGATCCTTAATCTTGTATATCATGTCTCGGTATGGGTCACCGCGGGTTTATTTCACCCGCACGGGTATGGGTTTGGGAAATGTTGTACCCTTTGTGTTATTGGGTCCTCCAGCTGGGATGTTTTTGCTTAATGGAGGTGGGTTTGGGGTGGTGAAACCCAGTGGGTATAGACCCATTGCCATCTTTAAGCATGATGTTCGTCTTGTAGACCGCAGGAGAATGAGATGGCAAGGGCTGAGCTTGTTAAGGCGATCGAGATGTTCTGGGAATACAATCTGCCTTCACCAAGAGTACAGAGTTCCTTACAACTTTCTCTCAGCAGTTTCCCTGTAGCCCGAGCTTCAAAGAGCATTTTGCAGTTCTGACTGTTCTTGATCATCTGCAGTGTGTCGCGGTAGATGCATGTGCCGAGCCCGACCTCGTGGACGCCCTGAATGTGTCTGGTTTCCCAGAGGTCCTCTTCACCAATGCTGGGAGGATACTACACCGAGACAAAGGTATTTGCACGAATCATGGAGAAATACTCCTCCGGTTTAACTGGCATTTGATCAATTGCGTTGAAAAGTTTCCTTACCTTGAATCTCTCCTGTTAGCTGTCCGGTCGGCCGAGGAATGGTCGAGGATGATGGCGTTCTTCTACTACAAAGCAGCAAGGCCGCCGTGCTTGAGTGAAGCGGATGGTCAGGGTCAAGAAAAAGTTCCTTTGTTGTCATGAGAACAACGTAGAGCGGTAGCATGTACTAGTAAGTCTAGTATTTCACATTAGTCTAGGGCCAGTTTGCGGTTGCGTTACGTTGTGCCGTGGAATCTCCTTAGTAAGGCAAATCTTTACCAATTATAGTAAGATGTCTGCTTTTACTGCTCAAAAAATTGTGTTCTACTAGCTGTTACACCCAATAAATAGAAATATATGCATGCTTTTAAAAAGCCACCAAAATGCCCATAAGAGCTTAAGGCATGTATAATAGTATAAATGACGGTTATTTGTAATATACCTCCATGTCATCTATAAATAGAATTAAAGACAGTTCATACAATAGATCGTATATATAGTTATCTGTAGTAGCCTCATACAATCAATGAGTTGTCTATATAGTTGTCTATACAATGATATACACAGTAGAAATCTATCTATAAGATTGTCTGTTGAATAGTAGACAACATCTTCCTCTCTCCTTTTCTCTCATCAACATCATCCAAAATCTTAGGGCGTGTATAGTGGTACAGACAACTGCTGTGTATAGTATTGTTCCATGTCATATGTAGACAACATTAAAGACACCTTCTATAATAGGTTACCTGTAAGTTGTCTATAATAGGTTGTCTGTAAAATATAGACAACATTGATACACTGGCACATAAGATGTCTATAGCAGGCTATTTTCTTGTATTTCGACCGTCTATAGAATTACAGTCGACCTCATTCTCTCTACTCTTTCTCTTTTATCCACCTCAGCAAAATTTCTATGTGGCACCTCTTATAGACAGGTTATATCACTCTATTGTATATGCCCCTATATGGCATAGACTTATATATAGCTGACATATATCATTATACATGCCCTTAAACTCATGAGTTCACACCAATGCAATAGAGTACAATGTTGTTAAAATCGTGATCAAATGCAAATCCCTGAACTTAGTTAGGCCTTGTTTGGAACGCAGGAAAATTTTTCTGTTCCTGCTAAAAATGAACCAAATCCTGTGAAATTCCTGCATTTCAAACATGCCCCAATCTTGGAAAAATCACAACTCGGCAGACTCAAGTTGTCTTGTATCTTGGGGTGCAATTGGACCGAATACGGACGGATATCGCTTATCTTGTATCATATTCCACATTTTTCTCAGTCGAACATAGATAATCTTTGGATATCTATTTCTCCATTTTGTTTTCATTCTATAAGCCTTTGAATGATCGGTTGGACAAAAATTATCTGTTTCTTTTGTACTCCTACACAGGATATTGGACAATACGGTGCAATCAGAGTGAATACAGAGGGACTAATCACCGAGATATCGAAGGAATGGCACTCAGTATTCCCTACTGGTTTAGATGTGGCAATTCACATATATATTATCTTGTTATTAAGTGAAATCACAACTGACTTTCTCATATCACTTAACATAGGGATATATACGGACCGATATCACTTATCTTATATCATATTCTATATTTTTTCCTCAAGAGTTGGACGCGAAAGTATCGGATACCTATTTACCCTTCCATATTCGCTTTGTTAGTCTTTGGTCGATCGGTGAGGCGAAAACTATACGCTCTGTTTTCATCCCTACTTGTATCCTCCTTCAAGTATGCAGAGCTAGGTATCGCTTTTTCTTTATTTGATCTTATTTTTCCCTTTGATTGTAATCAGCGACTCATGTTTGTACTAAACAAGCTTCGGGTGGAATAGACAATGTTGTCGTTGCTTAACCATGTAACCCGATTTTCTTTATGATTACTTTCTTCATGAGTGCACTCCTGGTTCGGAAAAAAGAAAAGCTATTGGCCATTGAATACTACCTCTCCCGCTAGAACAGGATGGCGATTTTACACGAACAAATGCCTTTTAACGCCGGGTCAAGCCCAGCCCAAACGGACGAATCATTTTCGATTTGGGCCACCTTCGTAACCAGCCGGCCCATCCATCCCGGCAGCTCAGTCGAGAGAAGCGGCGCGCGGGGTGAGGGCAGAGCGCGGTGGCGAGGGGAGGGGAGGGGCGGCTTGGGGTTGGGGAGGAGGAGGAGGAGGATGCGGCGGCGAGGTGGGGAGTAGGAGGCGGCGGTGTGGGGGCGGAGAGGGAAGCGCGCGCGGGGGTTGGGGTAGGGAGGAGGCGGCGGCGGCGCAGGCTAGGGGAGGAGGATGCGGCGCGGGGTGGTGGAGGAGTGGCGGCGGCGGGGAGGGAGGCGGAGGTGGTGAGGCGGGTGCACGGGGGGGGAGGAGGCGCGAGAGGGAGCGGAGGGGTGGCAACGGACCGGGCTGGGTAGGTAGGGTTAGGCGGCGGGCATGGGAGGGGCCACACGTCAATCGCCAGATCTTTTGTGAAAAGGGTGGAAGAGGATGGACCAACCACCAACTCCTTTTAAGGAGTAAAGATATGCCTGCTTGTTTGAATTTTGCCACATAAGGATCTACAATGCAGTGTAATTAGCCAATTGAGCTTGGTCAGTGTTTTGTTGCCAGCTTACATGACACACTCACTACATTGAACCAGTATGAACTGAAATTTTCTTTATCTCATGATGCTGTGAACTCTCAGGCCTCAGGGTTTAAGCTGTTTTCTTTGTTTTTTTCTCACTTCAGTCTTCAAGTGATGACAATGCTCCTCTGCAGCTGACACTAGTACACTCCCATTGTCATATTCCTGGTAAAATTTGTTGTCTTGGAATACACTTGAGTGCTGTGTCATGTCAACTTTGCTATTTCTTTCCAGTCACTGAAGCAGTAAAATATTATCCCATTTGTTGAATTTTTGCAATTCTTTCCTCCTGTCACTTCTTGTCAATGACAGAACGGTTAGGTTTATCCTAAGCTGATATCATCTTTTCGAAGGGAGCAGCTGGGGCAGAATGCATGACATGTTGAATTGGTCTTGTAAGATGCCAAGATAATACATTATTGACAGGGCTTGCTCGGCATTTCTTTGCAGGTTTGCCCAGGGCCCAGGCCATGGCCTTCCTTGGAGTAGCATAGACCACAGGAAAGCGAATTGCGGGCACAACAGTAGCTGCAGGTCGTCCAGAAGTTTCTGCTAATGTCATAAACTCATAATGTCAACAATTGGCATATTTCATGATATAAACACTAAAACCTCTTCCATATAATGACATAAAGAATGGTGAATGAACTGGGTCAAAAAGCATTAGTTAGTTCAGACTACACCCAGTTCAGACTTGGCATGATGCCTCATGCCTCAAGCATTTAGACCGGTCTCCGAAGTAAGAGCAAGTTGCAAATGTCGCTGATACTTTTAGAAGAGAGTATCCAAAAAAGATCATAGATCACGACCTGCAAAGTTGACCAAGACGATGGTGCAATTGAGCGAATGAGGTAATAGAAAACGTGGCAAGACCAGAGGTAGTGGTAGTGGCTAACTGGTTGGAGACAGCGGAAGGAAGATAAAGCTAGTCGAGCTCCCAAAGACATTGCGCGTCATGGTGTTGAGGGTTAGTACCAAGCAGAATCCCCGTGGGGCGGTCCTGGACACAACAGGAGTCCAACTTAAGAACAACACGATAGTAATGATCAGTGATTTGATTAGTCGACATAAGCTGCATAGTACGCTGAGGAATATGAGAGACAGCAGAAACATGAAAAAAAAAAGTAAAAATGGTGCCTCGACCTGTAACTAGGCCTGGATATCGAGCTGGCTCGGCTCGGCTCGGTCTGGCTCGGTAGGATAACGAGCTGGCTCGTTATAACTAACGAGCTAAAAAGCTAGCTCGGCTCGGCTCGACGACAAGCTCGAGCTAGCGCGTTTGGCTCGTGAGCCAGGGCCAAAAAATGCAAAATCTTACATTCCAGTGAGTCATAGTAGCTCGGCTCGGGGAGGGGATGATGAAGACTAAAATGGATTGAGTGGAGGGTGAGGGGGCTATGGGAGGCAGCTCACGGGTCGGAGCGACGGCGAGGCGGGCGGGCGGCTGCTCGAAGCGGCCGGCGGCAAGGTGCGCTCGGGGCGGTGGCGCTGGCGTGGAGGAAAGGAAAAATCGAGGCGCGCGTGAGTTGCAGAGAAGGGAGGGGAATCTTACCGAGCCATTGGCCTAGCCGAAGAGGCACCAGGGAAGGCCGGCGGCGTGCATGGGCGGCGGCGGGAGCGAGTCGCCGTGGAGGGAGAAGCTCCGGCGATGGGAAGTTCGGCCGGCGGTTGGAGGGGGTTCGGGGCATCGAGGGGATGCTCCCAGCGTGAGTAATTGAATGGAGGTTGACCGATGAGGCGGCGGCGGTGGGAATGGTGGCGGCGGCCGGTTCTGGGGAAGAAGGCCGCTGCGGTGGATGTCGGCGTGGAAACCCGATTAACTCGGGGGGGAGGATCTGGGGTGTGTGCGGGAGGCTATGGTGCCCTTCCTCGGCTTTTATAGGCGCTGGACGAGGCGGGCATCATGGAGCTCCGAGCGGGGTGGCGTCGGCTTGGCATGGCTACAGCCTACAGGGCCGGGCGACGTGCGTGAGGGGACGGGGCGGTTGGCTGACGCCGTGCCGACGCGGGAGCGCAGGCAAGGACGTGCGGTGACGCGGGGCCGGACGGACGGCGATCTGCTGTCGGAGTGAACAGAGAGCAGAGGGGATGGGTAAAGAACGAAAAAATGAAGGGAGGAGGAAGAGCCACCGTGCGGCTGCGAAGGAATCAAGGAAAGAAGAAAAAGGAGGCATCATGCTATCATCCTGGAAGCATGGCTCGTTTGGCTCGTGAGCGGCTTGCGAGCTGGCTCGAGTTGGCTCGTTATAGCTAACGAGCTAAAATCTTGGCTCGGCTCGGCTCGGCTCGTTATCCTAACGAGCTGAGCCGAGCCGAGCCGAGCCGCCACGAGCCGGCGAGCTAACGAGCCGAGTTTTTCATCGAGCCTACCTATAACAGAAGAGAAGTACCATTTGTAGTCCGAGCGGTGGAAGGACAAAGCGTGGGACGCACATAAGTGAGGTGGGTAGAATCTGGTGTCATGTGAAACAAGGCATGAGAATATAAGATTCACGGAGACAAAATACCTGACGATAGAGGAGGCGGTGGCATAGAAGACTGTTGAGAAGCAGTCCTGATACCTGTGGGCATCATGCTGGCAGAGGTGCAGTGGAGACCCACAATAGAAGTAGCAACCCTTGGTGGATTGGGAGTTGAGGGAGGGATCACTGTTGACTAGGGGTGCAAACGGAGCGGATACGGATGGATATTGCTCATCCCGTATCTTTTCCATATTTTTGTCTGAGTCGAGTCGGACACGGATAGTGCCGGATACAAATACGAATGCAGATATTCTCAGTCACGAATACGGAGCGAATACATGCCGCTCTGAATACGGTTAGTTTCAGTCACGAATATTTAATCGGATAATGCGCGAAACCAAATTTCACATGGTGGCAGAGACAAGTTAAGTAGCAAGTAAATTCATGGCAAAAAACAACTTTTGATGCATTTGATTTTGATCTCATAAATCCAACAAAAAATCACTTGTCAGTCAATACTACCGGTATACTAACTGCACACCACTAAGGCACTAACCCAAACTGAGATCTAATACGAGTGTACAGCCCACCGATGCTGCAATAGCCACCGAAACAAGCAATTTTAAATAAATAAATGATGCTGCATTTCAAGAAGAGGCGGAGATCCCACCTGGTTAGCGGAGAGGCCAAGTATCCGACTCCGTTTTCGTATCCGGTAACTCCGGAAAAATACCCGGATTGTTCCGTATCTGTCAGATAATGCTTTTTTCGAATCCATTTCCGTATCCGACAAAAAATATCCGACTCTGTTTCCGTATCCGACAAAACCTTTGGATATCCAAAAATTTGCTTCGAATTGTATCCGAATTAAAACGAACGGACGGATGGTCGGGAAATATCCGCTCCATTTGCACCCCTACTATTGACGCTAAAGAAACAAGTGAATGGGTAGGGGCTGAAGCAGACAAGACAGCCTGCATTTGAGCCACGCCATAGTGACAAGTCTCCTTAGCACGCACACCCGTGAGAGCCTCCACTAAGCTCGGGCAGAGGTGGCGAGTCAGGAGCTGAACACGCTAGTCTCAGACTCAAGCCAGAGACTCGTCAGGAAGTTATAGAGACGATGAGTCTCCTGGTGAGCACAAAGCCGCACATAGTAAGGGCAAGTCCGGTAAACATCCGGCCCCAGAGAGTCAAACTAATGCCACACCTCAGACATCTGCTAGTAGAAGTCATTAACGATGGCATCTGGAGTAGATTGGGCCAAGAATAGAATTGGGATGGGTAGAAATAGCCAGGGCGGCCGACGGCAAGAGCTGGCCAGGGCGTCGGCGGTGTCGGCCGAGGGTGGCTAAGGCCGAGGTGGCGGCGGTGTCGACCGAGGGTGAACGAGGTGGCAGGGCGGCGGCCGAGGGTGGCCAGGGCGGTGGCAGCATTGATCGAGGCACGACGGTGTCGAAGTGGTAGATCCGGTGGAGTGCGACATGGATCTGACGATGGGGCGGTAGATCCAGAAGGATGGCTTGGGCGGTGCCAAGCGTGGGGAGAGGAGGCAGAGCGGGTAGGAGGAGAAAAGGCAGGGGCGGTCAACCACGGCCACGATCAAACCCTAGACCTAATCTTGCTTTGATACTATATAAGAATGATGCTTACTCTATTCCAATGGGCCCAATGGCCAATATGTACATGTATAGGGTTTACAATATGCAAAGAGACTCCTATGCTATACACATATCTAACACATATATTATATTGATTTGTTGACATGATCCTCTTGTAAAAGAAGCAGCAGCCGAAGATGACGAGAATGATGCACCAAGCAAAATGGGGGGTAAAATTTCATGATTTTTTTTTGTCTTGCTTGATAGCCACACTTCTGAGTTCCTAACTACCACCACTTAGGCTTGTCTCCTCTTTCTAAAATGGTTCATTTTTCTTCGGTTTCGGTGTGGTTAGTTACATTACTGGATGCAGGATAAAGCTGCTGAGCTGGACCGGCGACGTATTAAGTTGACATGCTGAAAATTGTTTATGATTCGCGAAACATCAATCAGTATCTTGTGCAGAAGCGCCAGTCTTGATCCGTGACAAATTATTTCAAAGGAAAACCATATAATTTCCGAGGAAAATTATGTACTTATTTGTAGAAGAATATCATACTGATCACTGACCACAGTTGTGCTGCAAATTTGGGTTAGGTACACAACGCAATCACGCGCTCTCTAAAGAAACACGGAAAGAAAGCGACACAACCAAGCCATCCACGACGCCATAATTAACAGAGCTAGATAAACTTCTTTTGGTTATCCATTTGATTTTGTTTTCCCCTTGGAAGAATTATCAAACCTTTTGACCATAGCAACAAAAGCCTATTGATTAATGATACCAGCAGGCATGTTGCTGCCAAGTCCATTCCATTGATAAATGATAATTAATTAATTAAGCAATCAGATACTGACTGTGCCTGCTTGTATTAGTCAAGATGCCAGCAGGTCGGACTTGTCCAGCGATTTAAGTGTGTGGATGATACAGCTTTGGAGCCAGGATCTGAATACCTCAAATCCACCGCGCGTCTTAGCGTCTGGAAAAGAACAAGCATTCTTAATGACGCCATGGAACTTTCCATACACCAAAATTGACTTCACAAGCAACACGACGCACGTCCGACTCCTATGTCCTATCTCGATTCTTTCTTCCGTGCACCATTCTTTTCTTGAGAGGCTGCTGGAACATGTGGATAGAAGTAGAATTTTTCGTAGCATTTATCTTGACAAGTGGATAGCAATTGATACTTCCGTTGCTAAGCTAAATTGGTAACTGCGGTAAGAAGCTACAAGGGAAAACAGGGGAAGAGAAAAAAAGCAATTCAAGTGCGCTACAGCTACAAGCTGCTACGGCAAGCCATGGAAATGTTCTAGGGAAAATTGCTCTAATGCCACAAACTTATGTGCCATCCTTCCTTTTGCCACATAGTTAAATAGCTTTGTTATTATGCCACAAACTTGAGTGTTTATTTCTTTCTTTTGCCATTTCCTCCACTTAAACTCTATTTAATTTCAGTTTGCTTTTTCCCTGACCGTTTTGCCCCTTCTCACTTGTGTCACGCCGCTTCCACGCCCTCGTCCCCCTCGTCGACTCCGTCCTCGTCCGCGTCGACGGCGTCATCTCTGACGACCCCGCCTCCTCCTCCTCGTCAGCCTCTTCCCCGTCCGCACCCTCCTCCCCAACGGCCTCCTCCATGGCGCCGACGACCCCGGCACCCTTCCCGTCGCCGGCGACCCTCGACCCGGCGTCCTCCGGCGACCCTCTCCCGACGGCAGCGCCCACGACGTCCTCCGGCGTGGCGTCGCCTCTCCCGACGGCGGCGCCGACAACCCCGGCCTCCATGGCGGCGGCGCCCGACCCGGCCTCCCCGGCATGGCGGCGGCGCCACGACCTCGGCCTCCTCCGCCATGGCGCGGCGCCACGACCCGGCCTCCATGGCGGTGGCGCCCTCTCCGGCGCACGCCATCGTCCATGCCGAGCTCGCCGATTGGGAGCTCGATGCGCAGCGGCGGAGCTCCTTGAAGGCGGAGCACCTCGAGGCGAGTGGTGTGACACACGCCGCCGAGGCGGCGCGAGGAGGTGGTGGGAGGACGACGACAACGACGACGCGGGTGCTTGGAAGACGGAGGCGGAGTTGGCGGGGGAGAGGATCTGGCTGAGCGCCTGGATAGGCTTGATGATGCCGTCGATCACGATGCGCGCGATCTGGGAGGATACGGTGCGCGCGCACGGAGGCCGTTGGGGAGGAGGGCGCGGACGGGGAAGAGGCTGACGAGGAGGAGGAGGCGGGGTCGTCGGAGATGACGCAGTCGACGCGGACGAGGATGGAGTCGACGAGGGGGACGAGGGCGTGGAAGCGGCGTGACACGAGTGAGAAGGGGCAAAACGATCAGGGAAAAAGCAAACTGAAATGAAATAGAGTTTAAGTGGAGGAAATGACAAAAGAAAGAAATAAACACTCAAGTTTGTGGCATAATAACAAAGCTATTTAACTATATGGCAAAAGAAAGAATGGCACATAAGTTTATAGCATTAGAGCAATTTTCGCTATATTCTATGGGCTACAATAATTTGTTTTTCTTGAACAATCTCAAATTGTCTTCTCAGAAGAAGAGGTCGTCCAACCAATCACCACCCAGCACGGACCAAATCTCAGTAGATCGATCAGTCGCTGCTACCAAGAAAACCACAGCCGTCAAATCATACGGAAGCTCTCCAATTAAGGCTCCGAGTCAGTCCACCATTCGACCGAGTAAGCACCGAAGAGAGATCCAAATGGCAACATCAACAAACCAACAAGTTAGACGACACACGCAAAAGCCCGAGTCAAACGGGTCTACGTTCTATTGGAAAAGAAAGAGAATTGTCCTTTTCGGCTGTAATTTTTAGCTTTTAATTGTGGTTTATTAATATATTGAATAGTTATTGTTGAGAAAAGCAAAAAATCAAAAGCCGCTGAAAAGACAAAAAAATAGGACTTATGATCTAACCCTAACGTATTCCAAATTTACAAACTCGCGACTGCCACGTTTATTGGAGTGCACCATATGCACATTTTAAATGGATAACCAATGGTGTAGATCACACAGGAAAATGCCATGTATGATTTGGACCGTCTATATAGCTAAATGATCGTATGATGTCCACTCCGTATAGCATTTTGTTTCATATGATGCCCGGTTCCGCTTGTTTACCCTTTCAAAACGCTCCTGATGGTATAGCCTCCCTCCCTCTCTCTCCTTCGATGCTGGCGTAGCTCCACACCTCTCCTCCGTCTTCCCTCGCCCTCTCCACCACCAGCGGTCGACGTTGACCTCATCGTCTTGTTGCTTTGCCATACCCTCTCACCCATCTAACCTAATATTCGGTGCACCGCCTCGTCTTACCTCCCTCCACCGCTGCTCACCGCAGGACCACCGCCTCCCCCGCGTCCCTCTAAATCAGGGGGCATTGTGAGCTTGTCGAGTGGCAGCGGCGCCCCTCTGTCGTCATGAGTGTGAGAGCGAGCGAGCGAGAGAGAGTGAGAGAGACATCACACCGATTGGAAGATAGAGGAGATGGTACACCATCTGAACAGTATATCGCTGCGTAGTTTTTCTTTTTTAAAAAAAAACATGCATACGCCTTAAAAAAAACATGCATAAGAAAATAGGAGAGGCTGGTATAAAAGGGCCCACCCAACAATTCCTTCACCCAGACAGAAGGCAACCAATTTTCCCACCAACCCCTCACCTCACAAGTCGCAATTCAGAGATGGAAGGCCTCATCCCGCTCGTCTACAGGGCCATCAAGGACCGGCGGAGCGGCCGACCGGCCTACCCCGACGGATCCGGCGGCGCGGAGCACGACCGGTCCGTCGCCGCCGTGGACTTCGACGACCCGGAGCAGAGGCGGCGGTGGATGCAACAGGAGGTGCGGTCCCCGCTCCACACGGCGGCGGCGGAGGGGCGGCAGCACCAGCGGAACCGGTCGCTGGAGGAGCTGGCGGGCGAGGTGGGGCTCTCGCCGGACCGGCGACTGCGGGTGGCGCTGCCCAAGGCCAGGAGCGTCCGCGTCTTCTCCTGTATCGGCGCCGGCGCCGCGTGACTAGCAGTAGGTATGTACGTATGTATGGTATGGGTTTCAGCGTTGGTTACTTCATGTGTATATGTCAAGTGCGACACAACTTGTACATATCATCAGATGATATATATTTTAATCTTACAATTTCCTGTCGCTATAGATGAGAAATCTTGTTCTCTCTTTTTTTTTTCTTCGATTAATTTCAAGTAAAGCGTGGTAATATTCTCGAAATCTGTAGGCTGATTCCGCTTGCTATTCAGCTAGTAGCTAGGTGACAAGGGACGTAAAAGAGTGCTCATCATCGAGGCGGTGTCTGTACCGTCCCTATTTCTAAATATACTAGTAATCTCTATAACTATTCAAAACTGAATAGTTACAAAGTACTGTACATAACTGCGCACTACAACAACACATGCTTACAGCAAAAGAGCCAAACTTTTATTACAAATATAAGGTTTATCAATCTCCTTTTTACACAACGAGCATGTAAGCCTAAAACTATCTTACAATACAAGAAACTCCAAAACGTACTTGATCATAGTTAAGATCTAAAACCAATCTTTCTTGGAGAAGAAATGTTCTTCGGCAACTTCATCTTCAGCTTGTGCATCTTGCTTCCACTGATCTTCTGTTTGTTGTTTAGCAAGTAATGAGTACAACCGTACCTAACAAATCACAAGAGTAAACTCTAATTTAACTACTTGCAAGGATATTCAAAGGGAGAGAATATACTAGTTCTATTAAATTGAGTGGATGTAGTTTTATTTGCAAACAGGTAAAACAAAAACAGATCTCCCTAAGATTAAAGGGTTTTCTTTCAATAGTTAATTATACAACTGCACAGATTAAAATATTATGAAACTACTTATGCTTCTTTGCTAGAATCACCCAATTAACACAGCTTCATTAACCAGAAGCACGACGTATTCGAATACCATTGATTTCACTCTGTAGAGTTGCCTAGCTTTACTCACAAGATTTTTTAACTCTCACGACAAAGTTAAGAAAATCAGGTTGTTTTACTGCTCAATTTTTTATATAGGCTCTACCCGATAGAATCACTCAGACACGGTTCATACACTAACCCTAATCTCTTCTACCCACTCTAAATGATCTCTATCATTGTTAAGTATGGTTTTACCGTTCCTCATACCTAACTCCCCATCATCAACACTCCCACCTCTTGTAGAAATTCAATCGAGTTGAGCAGCTACTAAACCAAGATTGACAAGTCAACTCCTGTGGTTGGGCGATTATTGTGTCTTTTACTCAACATAAGATTCTCGTTCTTACTTTTCACTTGAGGCACTAACCACATTCCCAACAACTATGCTCGACGGCACTACCACCCTTCCATTCAAGCATCCACCCTAGGGTAAGGTCGTGAACAAAGGTCACCTTGTGGCTTTTCACTGCACACTCTTACCTTAGTACCAGTTTTACAAATTCTACTGGCCAAAAGCCAAGTCACTTAGTAGTACAAGATTTTGAGTGAGCTAATCTATAATTATTTATACAATAATTTAATTATTACTACGGTTGTCAAGATGGATATGGCCTCAAATTAAACATGGCATTTTTCAGTGGTAGGACATAACTAATTAGCATGTCATTCTAAATATTTATTTTAATCAATTAACATTTCACAATTAGGAATAATGCAAATACGGTAATTAAGTAATTTAAATTTCATGAGATTCAAAATGATCAAAAACTTGTAACTTGCTTTGCTGTTCAGAAACTTCCACTAGCTCGTAAACTTCACTGCCCGGTTCTGATCCTTGTACTGTCACTTTTGGAAAGTCGGAAGCTAGCGCAAACACATAAAATAATATAAGTCCACACTTGAATCTAATCAAGCTAGGAAAAATAAACTAATTAAAAAGGAGTAAAATGCAAATAAATTCAAATAGAGGGGTTTGGATTTATTTGGAGCTCAATTTAGTGGAATGGAGGTCAAAAATGGATTCGCGGCATCGAAACGATCGAGACAATGTATTTATGGATTTTTTTGGATTTTCTAGGATTTCCCTTGATTTTCTGGATTTTCTCGGTGAAGCGATCTTGGGCGACCCATCGACAAAGCGACCCGCCCGCTTTTTCTCCGCGTGCGCGTTGACAAACCACTCACCGAGGCGACCGCGAGGCCCAACGTGTGCGCGCACATGCGCCCGATGGGCGACGCGTGGAGGGCACGGACGACCCTGATGTGGCGAGCGCAAGAGCTTTGGATGAGGCGGCAACGGTAGGCGCGGATGGCTGAGATGGAGCCACATCGTGCTTTTTAGTCGTCTTCAACCTCCAGCTTCGTTCCCCTGGCGGAAAATAGAGCACAGCGACACCTCTCGATTCTGCTTCAGCAGTGTTCGCCGGCGGAAAAGGGAAATACGATTGGGTTCTTGGGAGTATGGGGAGTCTATTTTATGGTTTTGGGAGGCGTGGAGATGGATGGTGGTGGCTGGCGGTAGGAGAGAAGGTGGTGGCCTCCATGGTGGCTCAGAGGTACTCCAGTGAGTCTCAGGCGAAATGGGATGCGGTTTGACCATCTATGAGGCATAGGCTTCACAGTGGTGCGGTGGTTTGGGTCGAGAAAGGCTCAGCTAGGCTATCCATGTGAGTGGCCTTTCGACCGACGGTGGCTTTAGCCGCCAGAGCTCTACAGAGTTGCTCGTGCCTGAGCGAGTTGACCAATGCATTTAGGGAGTAAAGAGGATCATGGCACTAGAAGCAATTGAGTTTTAATCGAGTATTGAAGGAGATTAGGTTTAGGACTCATAGGGCGCAGGGGAGGTCGCCAACGGCGATGCGGTGAGTAAGAGCTCGAATTGGTGGTTCTGGAGGATACTAGGAAGTGGTGTGAAGCTCTTAGCAGTGCAGGAGGGCTTTAAAAGCGGTGTAAGGCGGTGGGAATAGTAAGCGGTTTGGGCGCTCTCACACGCGTGGGTGAGGACAGAGGGGTAGGGCTCTGCGATGGAAGCGATAGCACGGGTGAGGTGGCTTTACAAGTTCTGCGGGAGCTGGTGAGAATTAACGCTGCGGGTACGGAGCAAGGCGTGCGTCAGCCTGGAGCTGCAGCGAGCTGCGGTAGAGAGAGAGAGAGAGAGAGAGAGAGAGAGAGAGAGAGAGAGAGCGAGCTAGGGGAGTGCATGAAACGAGGGAAGGGCAGGAGATAGATGATTGACTGGTGGGACCGCGGTGTTGTAGGATCAAGGATACCGACTAGAGGGGGGGTGAATAGGAGGTTTTTAAACTTTTCTTGTTTACTTGATTAATTCTCCACAATTTAAATGACAATGATGTAAAGCAATTAATCCTATGCAATTCTAGTCAACAATTTAGCTCTAAACAAATAAGTGATCTCAATGAAGCAAAAGAACAAGAGCTAAAGAGACAAGGGACACAACCGATGTTTTTACGTGGTATTCGAAACTTGCCGGTTTCCCTAGTCCACGTTGAGGTAAGCCGGACGTATCGGACCGGCTCCACAAATTGAGCCAAGCACCTCGATCACTAGTGTAGCTCTTCCCGCTCTGGGTAGGCGAGCTCCAACCTTCACAATTTGTCGGGTCTTCTCACAATCTTCTTGAGAAGATCACGAGGCAACTTCCACCGGATCGTCCAAGTGCTTGGCAAGCACTAAGAGTAATAAATCCGGTGTTCACTTGAATGCAACTCTAGTGCCAAATGGATTTGCAAATGAAATCTAGCACTAAATGCTCAACCACCTCACTTTGATGTGCAAAGAGAGAATTGAGGTGAAATGAATGCACTTGGGCTTGAGAAATATGCAATGAGTCTCTAACCTTAGCCCTTGAGCAGTGGTGGGGTATTTATAGCCTCCACCAACCAAAACTAGCCGTTTGACCGGTTTCGAGAAAATTTTCGGTCGAGCGAACTCCGCTCCCAGAGACCGGTACTACCGCTACCAAATCTTCGCGCGAAGCGGCTATGTCGACGTCTGCGATGGCCGTTGGATTCGGCGCGGTACTACCGCCGTTGATATTTGCGGTACTACCGCTACCGGTAGTTCCGCAAAGTCGGCGCGGTACTACCGCTCGGCCAAACTCAAAGGGTCCCGGACTTGGCGCTCTGGAAAAATGCATCCGCTTTGAAGTCGGATCTTAGGACTCGGAAGTACCGCTCGAGTGGCGGAACTACGCATCGTGGTAGTTCCGGCGTTGAAATAGCCGTACTTCCGCTCTAGACAAATCGAGCTTCATCCGGATGGCGCTCTGGAAAAATTGATCCGCTCTCCTCCGGATCTTCCGGTCCGAATACCGCTTTAGGATGCGGTACTACCGCTCGCAGCGGTAGTACTGCGGCGTTCAAGCGGCCGTACTTCCGTCGCAAGACTTTGGAATGAGCCAAGGTGCTCTCTGAAATATTGATCCGCTCCTAAACCGGATCTTCCGCTGGCCGGTACTACCGCATTTTGGTTGCGGAACTTCCGCTTCCGTAGTTCGACGTTCAAAATCTGCGGTACTACCGCTCTTCCGATGACACGATTTCTTTTGAAAACTAGATTTCTTTAAAGGATGCAACTTTTAAGACAAAACCATTTGGCACATGAGATAAGTATTCAAGCTACTTAGCCAAGATCCTCTTGATGGTACGATCATCTATCCTATAATCCGGTCTTCCACCATTCACCTAAGACCGTAAAATTCAAAAGGGTCCTATTCTAAGTATACCTTTGTCTTGAGCCAATTTGATTTTCACGCGTGTCCTTTGGCTTGCATCTTGTCGCTCATGTGTGTAGACTATCCTTTCGCATACTCATTAAAACACGTTAGTCCCATATTCCATATTCTCTTAATTTCATTAATTACCAAAATCCTTTTAGGGGTCTAGATGCTTTCAATCTCCCTTTTGGTAATTGATGACAACCCAAATTTTGAGAGATGAAAGATTTGAATATATCAAATTGTTAGACAACAAATTGTATATTCTATGTGAACTTTGAATGAGAGAGTAGTTCTTATGCAATAAGATTTATTTAGATAAAAAGAACTATTTTCATTTTAGAGTCCAAGAGGGAATATGACTCCCCCTAAACATGTGCATAGATAAAGATTACGACATTTTATACAAGATGCACAAGACAAAGTTATTCAATGAGAGATAGACAACTAAGTAATATCATCAACTCATGATCATAAGGTTCATTACATCCAAGCACCAAACATAAGTTCATTACAACCATGATCATAAGGTTCATTACATCCAAGCACCAAACATAAGTTCATTACAACCATCCATAGATAATTAAAAAACATAGAAGATAAGCCCATAGGTCCAAATATCATAAGTAAAGTAAACTCCCAAAATAAAATATTCTCCCCTTTGGCATCAAGTACCAAAAAAGAGATCAATTCGAGAGGGGTGCGGAGGATCATGAGCGGTTTACGGCGACGACCATAGCTACGAGGCGAGGTGAGCGCTCAAGATCGCAACCCACCATCTAACGAGGTCAAACTGCATCAATGGAGTCGAGACGCTCATCCACCCTATCCATCCTAGAGTTGAGAGTAGAAGCCCTCAATCGGAGAAGAGTAGAAGCTGAAGGGTGGTGGCGAGCTCCCGAGACCGAGTGGTCGCTTCTCTGCTGCTGCTGCTGCAGATGATGAGCCGGCGCTGAGTATCGTCGTCTAGCGCGAAAAGTAGTGGGAATGGGAGGCTCTGGTCTTGGCTTGTATGGCTTATGCACACCACCGCGACCTCCACGATAGAGAAACTTAGAGTCAATCAAGGCCATGATATAGGGTGCATAGTTAATGCGCTTAGGCGATCATTTTGGAGGCAACTATCTCCTCATGATTACATCCACTACATCAAACTTCTTCCCTTCATAATATAGTCTAGGATATTCCATACATGTCCTCGAATGGCATCATAGTTACCACCTTTTGGAAGAATGGTATGATTGATGATGCGATTGATCAAGCTGGGAATGGGTTGAAGTCCAACATTCTTGCCAAGCGTGAATTTTCTGCAGTGTTGTAGAAAGGATATATGGCATCAGATTGAGATTGAGAGCAGGTTTGTCATATACCTTCTCATAAGCACTTAGTTACGCCTTAAGACAAGCTCAAAGTCATGCTTGGTGGCCTCATATCTGGTACATCTTGTCATCCAAGTCATGTTCTGAAGGTCGGGAGAGATATGCACTGTAGCATAAAACTGCCGGATGAAGGTCTCATTGTAGTCACGTCCTAGTGCTACAAGCTGATTGAGACCGACTGTTTGGAATAACCGAAAAGTGCCATCGTACTTGTCAATACCATCAATATGATCCCAGTCGATGAATTTATGATCTGCAAACTGGCGATCTGGTCCATACATCTCATCAAATATCTTCTCCTGGAACTTGGTATGGAATTGTGGATTGATTGAGTTTGATGGAAGATCATACCGTTGGTATGGCGAGCGAGCATACTCATCAAGCGAAATCTTTTTCAGATTGATTTCAAGACACTCCCTTCCAGCTATATCTTCTTCAGATGATTCCATGGGAGAGCTTGGAGGAATAGGATGCTCAGACTCTGTTTCAGATCCAGAGTCAGACTCAGGGGCTTGCGCAGGCCTCTTCCCTCTGTCCTGGGCTGCCTTTTGAGTCACCTCGGGGGATGGAAGAGCACGAGGGCTTGAGGAACTCCACGAGGCATAGGACTTTTGGAAGCGCTCTTGTTCTAGGCATCTAGGCACAAGAAGAATGGATTATGAGATAGAGGGAATATGGCCAAATTAGATTCAAAAGGAAATAAATTGAATTTGCCAAAATGTCGATTAAAGCGGTAGTACCGCTAGTTCGGGCGGTAGTACCGCTCGGTGATAATCCGCAACCGTCGAGCGGTAGTTCCGCTTTCTGGCTGATTCTAGGGTTTTTGGAAATGTGAATGAATCTTTGGTGTTTTCTTGGAGTGAATCCATGGAATGGGTTTGTATATACCCCTGAACACCAAATATACTCAATTTCCCTAGAAATAGTTGGCAAAATCAACTATATTTCGATTTAACCTTAAGCATGACCTAGGGTTCAAAAAAGAAGAAGATTAAAAGAGGTTTTGATCCGAAATACCTTGAGGATCGAAGGAGTTGAACCTTGGGAAATTGATTTGCGTTGAGGAAACGAAGAAATCACCACTGGATCCGACGATTTTGCGGTGCGGTTTGGGTGGTTCTTTGTGGGAGAGAGAGAG
The DNA here is from genome assembly GCA_036346575.1 of Dendrocalamus sinicus. NCBI lineage: Eukaryota > Viridiplantae > Streptophyta > Magnoliopsida > Poales > Poaceae > Dendrocalamus > Dendrocalamus sinicus. The sequence continues at coordinate 25,286,048 of CM070654.1, forward strand.
AGAGGAGAGGTACGGGCTCGGGCGGAAGTAGGAGGAAGTGCCGGAGTGGAGTGGGGCCAACAGAGGAGAACCCTCGGCGCGGGCAGTTGCTCCCCTTAAATGCAAGTCCGGTAGTCGCGGATGCGCCGTAGTACCGCTAAGCGGTAATACCGCTTCCTCGGACGGAATACCGTTCCCGGAAATCTGCATGAAGCGGTAGTTCCGCATTTTCTGAGACTTCACGAATTTGAACTTTAGGACTATAGATGCAAATGATCCCTAGATTTTGCATTCAACTAAAGTCTTTAAGGATCATTATGCATTAAATAGAACAAAATAATATAATCAAATACTTTTGCATTTTACCTTTTATAAATCAAAATCCTTTGCATAAAGACATAATTTCAAACAACCTTTCAAGCTTCCTCTAAGAGCATGCATTTAAATTTACCATAAATTTATGCAACATTTGAGTAATCCAAGACATTTAATTCACTCCTAAGCTTGCAAAAATGATTCTCATCTAATGGCTTGGTGAATATATCCGCTAATTGGTCTTCGGTCCGGATGTGGCTAATGCAAATATCTCCCTTACCAACATGGTCCCTCAAGAAGTGGTGGCGTACATCTATGTGCTTAGTTCTTGAGTGTTGGACTGGGTTATTGGATATTTTCACGGCACTTTCATTGTCACACAATAAAGGCACTTTATCGAAGCTTATTCCATAATCCAACAATGTTTGCCTCATCCATAATAATTGAGCACAACAACTCCCGGCGGAAATATATTCAGCTTCGGCGGTTGAGAGTGCTACGGAGTTTTGTTTCTTTGAGGACCAAGACACTAAGGATCTACCTAGAAATTGACAACTTCCGAGGTGCTTTTTCTATCCACTTTGTAACCCGTATAATCGAATCTGAATATCCAATTAGATCGAATTTAGCACCTTTAGGATACCAAAGTCCTATGTTTGGGGAATATTTCAAATATCTCAAGATCCTTTTACTGGCTTTTAAATGACACTCTTTTGGTGAAGCTTGAAAGCGAGCACACATGCATACACTAAACATGATATCGGGCCTAGATGCGGTAAGATAAAGCAAACTACCAATCATGGATCTATAAAGCTTTGAATCTACCGACTTACCTCCTTCGTCAAGGTCTAGATGCCCGTTGGTTGCCATTGGTGTCTTGATGGGCTTTGCATCTTTCATGCCAAACTTTTCGAAAAGATCTTTAATGTACTTTGTTTGGCTTATGAATGTCCCATCTTTACGTTGCTTGATTTGAAGTCCAAGAAAATAGCTTAATTCTCCTATCATGGACATCTCAAACTCCCTTGCCTTGTTTCTTACCACAATGCCATTTTCATCTTGTTTGTTTCGGAAGACCCATTTGGTGCCAATCACATTGTACTCTTCGGGTCTTTCCACCAAGGTCCATACTTCATTTTGAGCGAAGTTGTTTAATTCTTCATGCATGGCATTTACCCAATCCGGATCATCTAGAGCCTCATCTACAAGTTTAGGCTCAAGAGAAGAAACAAAAGAGTAATGTTCACAAAATGAAGCTACTCTAGAGCGAGTTTGAACACCCTTACTCACATCACCCAATATTTGATCTATTGGATGATCCTTGGCAATCGCATTGTGAATCTTGAAATTGTTTTGTTGTTGATCTTTTTGCTCGTCTTCAACAACTTGAACATTGCTTGGGGTATGTGAAGTAGGTGGCTCTACTTGTCTTGATGAGCTTGGTGAAGATGGATCTTCCTTTGGCTTGATGTCTCCAATTTGCATGTTTTTCATAGCTTTTCGTAATCCTTCATCACCTACATCATCCAAATTTTCTTGCTCCTCTTGAGAGCCATTAGTTTCATCGAATTGTACATCACATGATTCTTCAACTAATCCCGAATTTTTATTAAAGATCCTATAGGCTTTACTATTTGAGGAATACCCTAAAAGGAAGCCTTCATCACAACGACTTTGAAATTTTGAGAGCCGAACACCTTTTCTTAGAATATAGCATTTGCAACCAAATACTCTAAAGTAAGAGATGTTCGGTCTCCTTCCAATAAGTAGTTCATAGGAAGTCTTTTTCAGAAGTCGATGTAAGTAAAGGCGATTTATGGCAAGCGGTGTTAATAGCTTCCGCCCAAAACTTGTCGGAAGTATTATACTCATCAAGCATTGTCCTAGCCATTTCAATCAATGTTCAATTTTCCTCTCTACAACTCCATTTTGCTCGGAGTGTAGGTTGTGGAAAGTTCGTGCTTTATTCCAAGATCATCACAAAAGTCTTCAACTTTTGTATTTTTGAACTTCGGAACCATTGTCACTCCTAATTTTCTTTATTAAATCAAATTCATTTTGGGCTCTTTTTGAAAAACTTTTGAAAATCCCGGAGGTTTCACTTTTGTCATTTAGGAAGAAGACCCATGTGTATCTAGAGTGATCATCCACAATGACTAAACAATAGCTATTTCCTCCGATGCTCTTATAGGTTGTTGGCCCAAACAAATCCATGTGTAAGAGCTCCAATGGTCTAGAGGTTGACATGATACTTTTGGAAGGGTGAGAACTAGCGACTTGTTTTCCGGCTTGACAAGCACTACAAAGTCGATTTTTCTCAAACTTCACATCTTTCAAGCCAATCACTAGATCATGTTTGAAAAGCTTTTTAAGTTGAACCATACCCACATGACCTAGTCTCTTATGCCAAAGCCAACCCAAAGAAGTTTTTGCAATTAAACAAGTTTTTAAGCATGCATCATTTGAAGTGAAATCTACCAAATAGAGATTCCCAAATCTAAAGCCTTTAAAGACTAGTTCATTATTATTGTCTTTTGAGATTATAACATTTTCTTTTGAGAATGAGCATGTTAAGCCTAGATCACATAATTGAGCAACAGATAGCAAGTTAAAATTTAATGTTTCGACTAGTGATACATTAGAAATTGAAAGGTCGTTAGAGATAACGATTTTACCCAATCCCAATACCTTTCCTTTGCTATTGTCTCCAAAGGTGATTTTGTCATTGCTTCCACTCTCAAAGGTGGTGAACATCTTAGGTCTCCGGTCATGTGTTGAGTGCAACCACTATCCAACACCCAATGCCTTCCGCCGGTTTTATAGTTCACCTACAAAAGAAAATCAAGTTCTTTTAGGTACCCAAATTTGTTTGGGTCCTTGGAGGTTAGTAACCAAGGTTTTGGGCACCCAAATGGATTTCCTTTTAGCACCCAAAATCGAGGTGCCAATAAAATGAGCAATTACATTTCCATTTTTAGATTTTTTAAGCATGTAACAAGAATTATACAAGCCAATGGAATGCACACTATTTCTAGAACAATCATTTACCATATGTCCTACATTAGGCATTTTGTACAATACTTACCATTCTCATTTACAAACCTTGGAGGTTTGGATATCGGTTTCTTACCTTTCTTGGGAATGTATCCAAGTCCTTCCTTATTGAAAGAGCATCTTTGGGTATTTAACAATTTATCAAGGGTGTCTTTTCCCTTGTATGCTCTTTCCAAACTTTTATTCAATTTTAGGACTTGTTCTTTTAAATTTTGGTTTTCATCTACTAGCATATCATCATGAACATGAGACAAAGCATTAGATGAATCAATCTTAGAAGAACATGGCATAGAAAGTAAGTCATCACAAGAGGTAGACATGCTAGATGTTACTTTCTCTACACTAGACATCTCATTCAAAATATTGCAAGATATGCCAATACTCATACTAGACTTATTTGTATGCAAGTCATGAGCTTCCTTTAGCTCCTCATAGGTTTTTGAAGAGCTATGTGCTCCTTTTCAAAACCTTGAATTTTGACTTTTCTTTTCCAAGAAATTCATTTAGTTCTACTAACATGTCCATCAAATCATCATAGGAGGGTTCATCGTCATCTAGAGTTTTACCTTCTCCCTTTTGCCATAAGACATGTGGGAGTGGAGAATAGCGATGGAGCTTCCTTGATGGCGATGCCGACAAGTCCCTTCTTCTTGGGAGACTCATCCTCACTAGAGTCTGAGTCGGAGTATTCCTCATCGAATCCCACTCACCAATGTGGGCTTCATTTTTGCCGTCTTTGTGGAGCTTCTTGAAAAGCTTCTTCTTGCCATGATAGCCTTTCTTCTTGGATGACTTCTCCTTGTCATCCTTCTTTGTGGGACATTGTGAAGCTATATGCCCTTCTCATCGCACTCATAGCAACGGATGTTGCTATACTTGTTTTTGTTGGAGGATGATTGCCACTTTTTCCTTTATCATAGCCTCCTCCTCGATTTGAGCGTCTTCTCATGAACTTGTTCATCCTTCTCACAAGGAGGGCAAGTTCTTCTTTGAGTCTTCTTCTTCATCTTGGACTCTTCACTTGCCACCGCCTTTGCCTTGAAGGCGGTGATCTTCTTCCCTTTGGAGGTGGATTGCTCCAAAAGTTCCTCCTTATCCTTCTTGTACAACTCATTGGTAATTAGATTACCCAAGAGTTGTGTTGGCGTCATTCTTGCCAATTCCGGTGAGTTGAGGAAGAGAGTTACCAACATCTCGTACTTCTCCCAGAGAGCCCTAAGCATCTTTCTCACAACATCAAGATCCGAGAGGTTAGTGCCAAGGCCTTTGAGCTCATTCACAATGTTGTTGAGCCGTGTGTACATCTCATTGATGTCCTCATGGGGCAACATTATGAATGTCTCATATTTAATCCTAAGCCGATGCAATTTTGCCTCCTTAACAGTGGATGTCCCTTCGTGTATTTCCGAAAGGGTATTCCAAATAGCGTGAGCCGTCTCAAGATTGCTCACTCTATTGAATTCATCCGCGTTTAAGGCCCCAAAAAGAGCATTCATGGCTTGGGCATCTAAATGAGTGTTACGCCCATCTTGTTCCGTTGGGTTGTCGGGATCAAGTGGCATGACGTAACCATCATTTACGATTTTCCAAATATTAGGACTCATGGCCTTTAAATAAATTGATATTCTAATCTTCCAATAAGCATAATTTGAGCCATCAAATAGAGGTGCCTTTCCTACCAAATCCCTCACTAGCCATCCTTTTCTCTCTAGGCGGTTAAGTCTAAAAGTGAGAGACCAAGCTCGATACCACTTGTAGGATCAAGGATACCGACTAGAGGGGGGTGAATAGGAGGTTTTTAAACTTTTCTTGTTTACTTGATTAATTCTCCACAATTTAAATGACAATGATGTAAAGCAATTAATCCTATGCAATTCTAGTCAACAATTTAGCTCTAAACAAATAAGTGATCTCAATGAAGCAAAAGAACAAGAGCTAAAGAGACAAGGGACACAACCGATGTTTTTACCGTGGTATTCGGAAACTTGCCGGTTTCCCCTAGTCCACGTTGAGGTAAGCCCGGACGTATCGGACCGGCTCCACAAATTGAGCCAAGCACCTCGATCACTAGTGTAGCTCTTCCCCACTCCGGGTAGGCGAGCTCCAACCTTCACAATTTGCCGGGTCTTCTCACAATCTTCTTGAGAAGATCACCGAGGCAACTTCCACCGGATCGTCCAAGTGCCGGCAAGCACTAAGAGTAATAAATCCCGGTGTTCACTTGAATGCAACTCTAGTGCCAAATGGATTTGCAAATGAAATCTAGCACTAAATGCTCAACCACCTCACTTTGATGTGCAAAGAGAGAATTGAGGTGAAATGAATGCACTTGGGCTTGAGAAATATGCAATGAGTCTCTAACCTTAGCCCTTGAGCGGTGGTGGGGTATTTATAGCCTCCACCAACCAAAACTAGCCGTTGACCCGATTTCGAAAATTTTCTGGTCGAGCGGAACTACCGCTCCCGAGACCGGTACTACCGCTACCAAATCTTCGCGCCGAAGCGGCTATGTCGGCGTCTGCGCAGTGGCCGTTGGATTGGCGCGCGGTACTACCGCCGTTGATATTTGCGGTACTACCGCTACCCGGTAGTTCCGCAAAGTCGCGCGTACTACCGCTCCACCAAACTCCAAAGGGTCCCGACTTGGCGCTCTGGAAAAATGCATCCGCTTTGAAGTCGATCTTAGGACTCGGAAGTACGCTCTGAGTGGCGGAACTATCGCATCGATGGTAGTTCCGCGTTAAATAGCCGTACTTCGCTCTAGAGAAAATCGAGCTTCATCCGAGGCGCTCTGGAAAAATTGATCCGCTCTCCTCCGGATCTTCCGGTCCGGAAGTACCGCTTTAGGATGCGGTACTACGCTCGCAGCGGTAGTACCGGCGTTCAACGGCCGTACTTCCGTTCGCAAGACTTTGGAATGAGCCAAGGGTGCTCTGGAAATATTGATCGCTCCTAAATCGGATCTTCCGCTGGCGGTACTACGCATTTTGGTTGCGGAACTTCCGCTTCCGGTAGTTCGACGTTCAAAATCGCGGTACTACCGCTCTTCGAACGAGCACGATTTCTTTTGAAAACTAGATTTCTTTAAAGGATGCAACTTTTAAGACAAAACCATTTGGCACATGAGATAAGTATTCAAGCTACTTAGCCAAGATCCTCTTGATGGTACGATCATCTATCCTATAATCCGGTCTTCCACCATTCACCTAAGACCGGTAAAATTCAAAAGGGGTCCTATTCTAAGTATACCTTTGTCTTGAGCCAATTTGATTTTCACGCGTGTCCTTTGGCTTGCATCTTGTCGCTCATGTGTGTGGACTATCCTTTCGCATACTCATTAAAACACGTTAGTCCCATATTCCATATTCTCTTAATTTCATTAATTACCAAAATCCTTTTTAGGGGTCTAGATGCTTTCAGGTGTTGAACTGGTGTGAATGGAGAAGAGCGACGCGGCCGCAATCCTAGGCGGCATCACCGTGGCGCGTGGACGGCCGACATAGTGAGGCGGTGGAGGAGGCAGTAGCGCAGGGAGGCGCCAACGGAAAGAGAAGGCGGGAAGACCCAAAAAGGAAAGCGCATTCTCAAGAAAAGCTACCAAATTGGGAAGGTTTGGAAATTCAAGAAAATTTCAAAAGTTTTGAAATTTTTAGGGCATTTCAATGCCTTCTCTCTTCCTCTTTCAAATTCCCATCACTCCATCGATGCTGCTTGAGTCCAAAAGCATCTTATGAATATATGTTCCCCTCTCTATGTATAGAAAATGATTCTATACTTTTCAAAGTACGCACTTCTACTTATTATATATTATTTAAATGATATTATTATATCTATTTATTTTTTTAAAAAATATATATTTTAATAATAATTATAAGATATTCTAATATAGTTTTATAAAAATTTTATTAAAATTCATTTTTATAGTACAACTTGTGTATATATTTCTTTTATATATGAAAATGGTATATAGTAAAAAATGATTTCGATAAAAAAAATTTATCCATATTGTATTGAAGGATCTTATAATTGGTTTTTAAGTATACAAAAGTGATAAGGAAATATTATATTTTCATTTGAGTGTGTGTATTGATGCCTGTTTCTTCTCGTATTTGTTTCTTCTGGTCAAGTTTTGCCTAGTACTACGCGGGAGGCCACAAATTGCGCATATAAATTTGTTCGGTTTATTGCGGTGGAATGCCGAGCACTCTGCCTTGTATCGAATTGCGCTGCTCGAGCACACAGTGTGAAATGCATGCTGAGTTCTTTTTTATTTATAGCTTGTGAATTATATAATAGTAACTAGCTTTTAAACGGTGCGTTTTCTCAAGATAAGATTAACAGAAAGATTATAGTCAAAAGTATACTGAATTCATATATATTGACTAAAATTACATACCACTATTTTTATATGTACTGCTATTTATAAACAGTCAAAATTCAAAATTTTAATATTTAAGCCACGGAAAAAAACCCCACCGCTGGTCTTCGATTTGCGATGTGGGCCACGCCCGTGCAGATTCGGGTGCCGATCGTGGTGTCAGGCCCAGTCCAATCTGGACCTTTTCTTTCCCAGCAAAATGGATTTTCGGCCCATTAGTTCTTCCAGAACCAGCCTAACTAGCCCGGCAGGTCGCAAACGGGGCCCAACAAGCACAAGTAACCGACGAAAGAGAGAGAGCTCGGAAAAGTTCCCGCCAACCAGGGGGGTGAGCTGGTGGGGACCAGCGCCAGTTGTCACATGCCACAGAGGGCGTGTGAGACGAAGAGAGAGCGTGCATGGGCCAGCAGACAGTAACGTTAGACTTGAGTAACGTTCCAGCAAAACCAGGGAGTCACGCAAGGCAGCATCGATCTGGCTGGCTAGGGTAAGGTTGTCTTTGGGGTGAAAGAGCTGTAAAGTTTATTAGAAATCTCGAGGGGTTTTCTCTTTAAAAGTTGGAAAACTCTTACCATATAGAGAGACAAACTACGGTGTCTAGTCTAGTGAAAATGCATATTGGTGGCTGGTGTGAAACACACGCAACCTATATTTGGTGATGGGGCCCTGGACAAATTTGTAACAGAAATGTTACCAATTGGAGGCTTCTTCCTTCCTATTTTGCCCCTATGTGCTTCTTTTTAAGCCTATGCAGGGAGAGAACTAAACACACACGTAGAGACCAAATACATCCCAAGGCTTTCCTGGCAATCCTTAGGGGCTAGAGAGTGCTGAGATGTCGCTCTTGCCACCACCGCCACCACCGCTGGTGGCGCCAGATTTGCCAAGTGGTGGTGTCGTTGGGTCCGTTGGGAGTGGTTCATATGTGCTGGTGATCGCGGTTTTGGTTATCATTGTAGCCTTGACGGTTGCCTCAGTGGTTGTGGGGCAACTCTGTATTGGACGTCGGGCGTTTTTCAATGGTAAATATAACATAGAAACCTTTATGGAGCACAAATATAGGGTGTGCATCGGTGGTGAAGCCACCGATGTTGTCTTCCCTGTGAAGAAGGGATTTGATATTGAGAGTGCAGCTATGGAGGTGGTGGTGAAGTCCTAGCCTCCACATGTTAAGGAGGGTGGTGCTTGTCATGTGGGGTTCTTAATGTGATCATCAATCTATGTTGTATTTTCGAGGAGATTTTTAGAGCTTTGTTGTAATCTTAGAATGTCATGATGTGATATGATATCTTGGAAGGCATTCAAAATAATTTTAAAATCTAATGATCTGGTCTTGGTGGATCAAGGAGTAATAAATAATAGATTTGCCAGATATTGAATGGGCGAGGGAAGGACGTTTGAACCATCCATGTACATACCCTCGAATCCTCGACGTATCTTGTGCCATCCGATTAAAATTTGGACGGTTAAATGAATGCGCGAAGGACGTTTGAACTTTGAACCATCCATGTACATACCATCTACATTTGTAATTTCCCCCTACTGAATCATGAATGTTGATTTTGAATCGTACAACTTCTAAAGTCTAAACTCATGACATTTGAATGGCAAGGGAGATGATACTGTCCTATGCCATACGCCCCTATGTGTATCTAATTTCTTTTTTTTTTAACACATCTATAGCCCCGTTAGTTTCAGCTTCAACTTCTGTCTTTTAATTCACTATTTCTTTATTTCACATTTATCTGGCGTTTTGGTTTTTTTTGTGCTTTTTTGCCTTTTTTTCCCGTATTCCGTCGCATTGTTTGTGATAGGCTAACAAGTTTTTTCATTTTTAAAATTTTAAATTTTAATTACGTCAAATAAGCTACCAGCAGCTACAGTGAAAAATAAGCCAACTATAGTAAAAAAAAAGTCATAAGCCATCGCCAAACTGAGCACCACCTTTGTATGATGGTTGAAATCTTCACTAATTGTGGAACTAAAATGATCCTAGTCTGACATGGAAGATAATAAGTGTTTCTTTTTTTTTTGTTTCCATAAAAGTTTTCTTTCTTGAAAGAATACAAGCTGCACCTATTTTGGTTACATATATAGAAAAACATCGACAAACTAGACTAACAAAAAACCTATGTAGAAATTTGGCCATCAATGTTATTGCTTGCTGTTGTGCTGAGTGCTAACTGACACTGCATCAAAAACTTGTGTCAATCGTTTCTAAAAAAACTTGCATTGATCAAACGGCACTGCTGCGCATCATTAATTTAGCATCATGATTAGAGTAAACAGATAATTTTATCTCAAAATCTCTACTGTATGAGTAAAGGTTATAATTAAGATGAACCATTAGAAAAATTCAGTTTTTTTGGTAGACGTTAATTATGGATGTACATTTTTACTATTGTTCCATTGAAGATGCTCAAAATGGATTATTGGTGCAAGGTTTGTACGTGAGTCCTAGCTACGTGGTTTCGTTTGATCATGTATAATCTAATTGCTCCCCAAATTATAGTGTGTGTATGAAAGCCTATTCCGTCCTTCCGGAGTACATACTTTTACTTTCAATATACCACTTAAATAAATATTTTATACTTCTTTATCACTTTTGGTATACTTAAATACTAATTCTAGGATACTCCAATGTGACTTGGTTGAAAATTTTTCGTCAAAACCCTTTATTTTTGCTATATATCTTTCTTCCATACAAAAAAGAATATATGTGTGTGTGTGTGTGCAAATTATGCTATAAAAAGTGAATTTTTATAAAAATTTTCATGAAACTCACTTTGGAGTATTTATAATCATTATTATAGTATGTACAAAATAGATAAAGATGTATGACAACACCATTAAAGCAGTATATGAGAAGTGAGAGTACGTACTCTCAAGAGTATGGAACCATTTTCATATACACACACAACAAGCGATATCACTATATATATTCAAATGAGTTACTATTCTGAATCAATACAACAATTGAGAAAGGCACCATTCAAAACAAAAAAGAAGTGATATTGCAAAATGGAAACACCTCACACAAGTGTTCAGATGTAGATGTACAAATGAAAGCTAGTGTCTAGTAGGACCATCATATGCACCAAATTTGCAATTATTAAAAAAAGAATTGAGGGGCACATTTGTAAATTGTAGGACCAAGAACGCCTTTTCAAATCTTTTCCCAAAGTGAAATTAAACCTCTTCACTCTAATAGCTATATGAAGATATAAAGATCAGATACTACACACCCATAAGAAAAATTCCAAGAAAAATCGAGCTAAATGAGTCTGGACATGCCTGGGCTTTCAGACTGTAGTGCAAAAGGTGGTCTGACAGGGTAGGAGCAGTCTGACCTCTCCTTCCGGTGGTTTGACCTCTCTTACATGGGCGGTTTGACTTCTCAACAAAATCAGCATAACAACTGGAGAGAGAAACTGTAGCATCTTACGTACCAATATAAGATATTACTATGGAACGTCATCGCTAAAATAAATAATAAATAAATAAGCAACAATAGAAATCACAAGGAAATTAAAACTGTTACAATATAGGCAGATTATATAATATGAATTTAAGGAAACTAGGGGATGGCAAAGATAAGGCCATGATAAGTGAAAGGATTTGCTGAGGCTGGGAACGGAAAGCGTAACTCCCGATAAGGGCGGTAAGGAATGATAATAAGGTGGTAGAGATCTAGGAATTAATCTAAAAGGAGTATTATAACATAGTTCACGCAAGAGTTGGCAACCAACTAAATTTTATTACGTGATAAGTGGTTATTAGTCAATTTAACAATTATTATATATATCAGTCATGACTCACATAAGAAATCATACCAGCAGTACATCATAATATCAGAAGGAAAAACATAGAAGCTTTGATATTAAAAGATTGCTAGTGGTTTAAACCTAAGTCTACAACATGATCATCCGCTACCCCTATTAAAGATTTAAGCATATTTCTAAGCACTAATAATTGAGTATCCTAATAAACATCAACGCATGTGAAACAAGACAACCTAGAACATCATTCTTTGAATATAATATTAGAAGTCTATAACTAGACCAACATCATTAATATGATAATAACCAAACAAGCATTAGTGATATGATAATAACCAGACAAGCATGAGTGAAATGATAATAACCAGGTAACTCTAGTGATATGATAATAGCTAGGTATTTTTAGTGATATGATAATAGCCAGGTAACTTTAGTGATATGATAATAGATAGGTAACTTTAGTGATATGATAATAGCCAAATAACTTTGGTGATATGATAATTGTACTCAATAGAAATGGTAACAAATAATCATGGAAGATGTGAAATGTGGAACGAAGAGGTTACGACTATGAGGTACTTACCTTACGCATGCTCGGTGGACATGCTACTCGAAGGATCAAATGTGCGCAACTGCTCGAACGTCCCCTCTGTGGCCACGTGGGAACCTACAAGGTGGAACTGGAACGAATTAGATTAGGGTTTAGACAACCTTATGGAAGGACGAACGGAAGTGCATTCGGCTAGGAAAAAATTCGCATTCGCTAAGCCTTTGCCGTTCGAATCGTCGTTCGGCTGAACGAACACTCGTTCGGCCGTGCGAACGGCGTCCCACTGTACAGCTAGCCAAAAACCCACGCGAATATATGATTCGGCCGTGCCCTTGGCCAGTCACACCACAACAGCTCCGCGTAACGACTGGCCACTGTCGATCGTCGCCCGCGCCACCACCATGGCCGCCACCTCCTCCGTGTCTCACAGCTGCTGCCATGTGCGTGTCACCCACCGCGCCACATGCCCAACTGGCCTCGAGCCAACCGGCGCCACCGCCTCCGTTGGCCATGACCACCACCAGCTGCCGACTAAGGCCCCGGCCGGCCACTCAACGGGAGAGAGAGACATTGAGAGAGAGAGGCAACCTATGCAAATGGTGATGGCGGCTGCATGGGGGAAAAGGTTGCCCTTTTATTGAGCCCTAAACCCAGATTATGGCTAATTAGGGTTTAATGACCCCTTCTATACATTATCAGGGCGCTACAGCTCTCCCCCTTAGAAAAGATTCAGCCTTGAATCGATTACCTCAAGGGAGTAAGACGAACATAATTTAGAGCATTAATTAGGTTTCTTCCTGTCCGCCATAAGCACTGAACCTCCAGCTTCCACCACTTCCGTACCCTCCACCACCTCTTCCAGCATAGCCTCTTCCCTCAGTAGCATCGGCATCAAGGCTCATGTTCTCATCATCCTCGATCTTAAGTGTCCAATTGCACCAAATGGCGTACCTTCCTCACTGCCATGATCGACAAGCTCGGTGTCCATCATGTCGACGGCACCACAGATCCCTAGCCCATCGATTCGTCGTGGGCTCAACAAGACTTCACGCTCCTCACCTGGCTCTATGGCACCATCTCTAATGAGATCCTTGATATCATCATGGACTCAAAGCAGACTACTCGGGAGCTATGGGTTGTGGCAGAAGATCTCTTCCTCAATAACAAGGAGAGCCATGCCATGTACCTCGAGAATGAGTTTCACAGTCTTCTCCAAGGCGATCTCTCGATGATTGAATACTGCAAGAGCAAAAGGGCCTCGCCGACGCTCTCAAGGATGTTGGGGAAGCAGTCTTGGATTGCACGCTTGTCCTCAATAATGTGAGCTCTGCCAACAATGACATGGTTCTCGTTGCATCCTTTGGGTCACCCAACTGTGGTGGGTCTTGCTTTGGCAATAGCAGCAATCATGGTGGAATCAATGGTGGTAACTGTGGTGGTCACAACGGTGGTGATCACGGTGGCAATGGCTACAACAAAGGGAAATATAAGGGCAAGCATAAGGGAGGCAGTTCTGCCAGCTCTAACAACAATCATGCTCCCCAGCCATTAGGCCCATGGATTTGCTTCAACCTGTACACTGGATAGGGTGCGTCGTCGACCTCACAGTGGCATGTGCTTGCTAGTGCATGCATCCTTGGCCCACAGCCTATGCATAGATCGCCCTAGGAGTACAACACGTCATTTGCCCCATCCCATAAATCGGTGTCCTCACCAACTCCCACACTACCTCCCACACCGATGATGTGTACACCACCTTCCTAGGATCAAGTGGCTTTCCTAGCCACCATGAATAATTTGTCCATGCATGGCTCTAGAATGGTGACTGGGTCATGGACAATGGTGCTTCTATGCACATGTCCTCTGATGCCGGTATACTCTCCAACTCCTCCCTACCTCTTCCAAATTCTGCCATGGTTGTCGAGAATGTCTCTTCCATGCTAGTCTCCCAAACCACCACGCACGCTTCTCACTCCAACGAAAAATTTTGCTCTCAATCATGTAATTATTGTTCCAAACTTAGTTAAAAATCTCATTTCCATCTAAAAATTCACTTATGATAATTCTTGCTCTATCAAATTTGATCTTGCTAGTTTTTGTATCAAGGATCTTTGCACCAAGGAAGAGATTTTTCGTTACAATACAATGGTGAACTCTATCTGGTCAGCCGTCTTTTGCCATCAATCCATTCTTTAGCTTTTGTGTTAGCCACCGCTTCTCCAGAGTTGTGGCATCTTTGCCTTGGTCACCCCGGTGGTGATGCCTAGATTCTCTTCAACAGTTAACGTTTATTTCTTGCAATAAAGTAGAACGATCCATTTGCCATACCTGTCAACTTGGCAAACACATTCGTCTATCATTTACTAAGTCTTCTTCCTACACAATTTCTCTCTTTCAATTTGTTCATTGTGATTTATTGACTTCTTCTGTGTTAAGTATTTTGGGTTTTAAGTATTATCTAGTCATTCTGAATGGTTTTACCCATTTTACTTGGACATCCCCCTTCGCAAGAAGTCCAACACACATGTCATGCTTGTCGCTTTTATTTCTTATACTTGTACTCAGTTTGGTGTACCTCTTCAAGCTATTCAAGCAGACAACAACATCAAATTCATCAATACCTTATCTCTTAATTTCTATAAAACTCATGGTGTACACGTTCGCCTGCCATGCCCTTACAACTCTCAACAAAACAACAAGGCTAAGTGCACCCTCCGTACCATCAACAACTGCGTCTGCACCCTTCTCTTCCAAGCCCATATGCCTCTAGCTTATTAGGCTGAAGCGCTTGCCGCTGCTACTTACCTCTTGAATCGGCTACCATCACACTCAATTGAGTTCTCCATACCTCATGAGCGTCTATACAACACTCCTCCCACATTCAATCATCTTCGCATGTTTGGGTGCCTTTGTTATCCTAACCTGTCACCAACAACACCACACAAACTATCCCCACAATCCACCACCTATGTCTTCCTTGGCTATCCTAGCACTCACAAAGGCTATTGCTACATGGACATCACTACTTGTCATGTCTACACATCACAACATGTCGTGTTTGAAGAAACCACCTTTCCTTCGCTAACTTCAGCTCGCTCGCCAATCCGAATCACTTGTTTCTTGCAGGTTTTTGACAATCCCTTGTTGCCTATGGCCCCAAGCACCATACTATGCCACAATTGCATCATGCTTCGCTGCAATCGATAATGGTAGTAATGTTGCCAATGTCGCTACCTCCCGCGGCACCGGTGGTGATCTCGGCATCTTCACCAACTCCTACCGCTGCTGCTCCAACTCATGACACAATCGGACATCCTCAATGTTGTGCGCATCCTAGGATAGTATCGCTACCTCATAGTCTTGGTCAATATATCAACTTGACATTAAAAATGCATTCTTGCATGGCCACCTTGAGGAGACGGTTTACTATCAGTATCCCACTGGCTTCGTCGACTTAAGCAGGCACCGTAGGCATGGTATCAACAATTTGCCACATATATCCGGTCCATTGGCTTCGTTGCTTCTCTGACCGACACGTCCATGTTCATCCTCAAGTCTAGTAGTGACATCGCCTACCTGCTGCTCTATGTGGATGATATCATCCTCATAGCCTCATCAGCTCCGCTTCTTCAACGTCTCGTTGCCACTCTCCACACCAAGTTCACCATGATGGATTTGGGTGCCTTGCATCACTTCCTTGGCATCTCGGTGACCCGCTCCACCGCTGGCTTATTCCTGTCTCAACAACAGTATGCTGCGGAGCTCCTCCACTGCGCCGGCATGTTTGAATGTCATGATACGTCTGCACTGGTCGACAATTGCACCAAGCTATTTGCATCTGACGGTGCTCTAGTTTCCAATCCCACGGAGTATCGTAACATTATCAACGCACTGCAGTACCTCGCTTTGACACAACCAAATATCTCATACATGGTTCAGCAAGTTTATCTCCACATGCAAGCCCCGCACGATTCTCATCTTGCTCTTATTAAGAGAATTCTCTGGTATGTCAAAGGTACAATGGATTTTGGTCTGCGTCTTCGTGCAAGCAACCTAGTTTCTCTCACTGCCTATTCCAACACTGATTGGACAGGTTGTCCTAATTCCCGCTGTTCCACATCTGGATATTGCATCTACCTTGGTGACAATATGATTTCTTGGTCCTCCAAGCGGCAGACTACAATCTCTCATTCTAGTGCCAAAGCCGAGTACAGAGCTATCCTCACACTGTTGTGAATGTTGCTGGCTACGACAGCTATTGAAGGAACTTCACCATCCTCTTCCGTCTGCCATGGTGGAGTTCTGTGATAACGTTAGTTCTGTCTATATGTCATCCAACCCAATACAGCATCGACAAACTAAACATATCAAGATTGATATTCATTTCATCCACAAAAAAGGTTTCTCTTGGTGAAGTCATAGTCCTTCACGTTCCATCAAGCCGCCAATTTGCCAGCTCTTCAAAGATTTTCACTCCAATCTTTGTGTCTGGAGGCCTCTCACTTCGACTGAGCAGGGTGATAACTTGATCTTCTCTTGTCATATTTAGTTGTGCATATATTTGTATGTGATTAGCTCTAACCAAATTAGTTGTGATTTATTGTAATCTTAGAGATAGCTAAACCATAATCGGAAGATCGTATAGCATGTAATTCGGCTGCCATAGGTAGGATTGGGAGGGATTCTATCCTCTGTAAACTGCTATATATACTTGACAAATAAAATGCTGTAGTGTGGCACAATTCCTTCTTTCTTCCTCTGTTCGTTTTCCTGTTTGCTGTCTCAGCCTACTGTACATTGGTCGAGTATGGAGGTGGAATAAAATGTGGTTGCAAGTGCCATGTCTGAATTGGTTTGGATTTAATCCTTACTTAAAGAACTCGGAGTGTTTCAAGGTCGAGCTCCTTTGTTATGGTGTGACAACCTTAAAGCAACGTACCTTACTGCAAATCCAGTCTTCCATGCACGAACCAAGCACATAAAAGTCCACTTCCATCTTATCAAAGAGCAGGTCGCAGCTAAGGCGCTTGAAGTGAGGTTCATTTTATTCGTCCTAGCAAATTGCAGAAGTGTTTACTAAAGCTCTATCGCAGGTGTCATCCCATCGTTTATGGTTTGAGGGGGGAATGCTAAACAAGAGCTATACTTGTAGTTAGGATTCTCGCATATCTCTTTATCCTGTTTGTATATGACGCGGCAATGTCAACTGTTCCTGATCCGACACGTTCGGATTGTGCAGTTTCTCCAACATTGCTGAGACTGGTTCGTTTGTTCTGTTTGTAATCTCTTTGTGAGTATAAATATACACCAAGCCCGGCCTATGGGGGCGATTCACGGCCTAATACACAGCTTTTCACTCCACCTCTTCTTTGTCCTTGACCATGACGCCTCCTCGTGTTCATCAGTGTTGTTGTCACCTTCTCCGATGCCGGAAACAACTCAAAAACTTCAATCTTTTAAGGAGGAGGGGCGGGGCGCGTTCGTCAGCAGGGCAAACTGGAGCTGGCTTCATTGGAGGCACCACGTGAAGCTCCGGTGGATCTAGCTTTGCCGGAGGTGGAAGTGGATGGCACACAAAATCTCCAAGCACATCAAAATGTTAGAAATACGATTGAAATGACAAAATAAGTGTAGTTAGTTTTGCAAAAAAAATCATGAACAATCGTAAAAGAAGCTGTAGGTTGCTGTGCACTACAAGAAAGCTCTTGCGAACCAAGTCATCGATCAGGAGCCAAAGCCGTTCAACATTAACAACTGAACAAATACTTGAAGCACAAAAGGTATGCTTGATTACCTCACCTAATTAGAAGGTTAAACCTTTGATTTCTTTACATGTATACGGTCGAAGTTACGAGCTACCAAATCAACACAAACGAAACAATCCTTCCTAGTTATCTATCAAAACGATGCCAAAAGAAAGGGGGAAAAAAGAGCACCAAAACAAACTCTTCACAAGCACGACGAGGCGATACTACTCCGGCCGTCGGACGGCACGAATGCCAGCGCCAGCAGGACGGCCATGAGCCCCACCGGGACCAGCAGCAGCAGGAACGGCGGAGGCGGGAGAGGCGGCAGGACCAGCGGCAGGAACACCAGCAGCGCGGTCAGGCAGAGGAACAGCACGGCCAACTCCGCCGTGAAGTATCGCCCAGGCGCTGCCGCAGCCCCGGCGCCTTGTGTCTCTGCGGCTGAGCCGCCCGAGTCTGCATCTTCCCCTCGGCGCCGTGCGTTCGCCCTCCGCTGCCACCGCCGGCCGGAGGCCCACTCCTCCTCGCCCTCCTCTCCATCATATCAGCAGTGGACTGCATGCATGAGCAGCTCCAAGATTGAAGTGGAGTTTGGAGTATATACTGATCGATGGAGGTAGCATGCAGCGGTGTACATATAGACGGTCCTGCTGCTTGTTTGCTTCCTTGCAAATGACTCGTGAGCAAAGCTCTCAGCAATTTGGATGGCACAATGGCCAAGGGTAGATACTACCACCGATGTGGCCGAAGATTGACTGCCTTGATGTGCTACACCCACACTGGGTCCTGCTCTTGTGCGTGTAGTAGTGCCCAGCTGGCTTGTGTTGGAGGACAAACTCTCAAGATTTGGAGGGCTGGGTGCAGCGTATGCAGATCCACGCATAGTACTGTCCAGACAGTAGCATCAGCCGCTAGTAAAGTACCACTACTTTTCTGCTCCTGGGGGGTGGTGCATCGCATCGGATGAATATACACATGTACATAGATATCAACACAGACAAGCACCGGCTAGCTAGAAGTGTACATGGTTGGTTGATTCATTGGTTGAATGAGTGGTTGGCCATCCTGTGATCATAGTACTGCTTTTCCTACTGATCGTTGCAAGAAGCAGACCAGACAGCCTCACATGGCTTCAGATTCAGTGCTGTTAGGGTTCCTCCCCCCTGGAGAGCATCCCACCCGTCCAGCAACTCTGGTCCCTTTCGATCCGGTTCCTGGGAATGCTCAGCTAATGATGCCTTGTTGACGGTATCGATCGATCGAACGATCGGGTATATATGAATGACTAGGCGAGCAGACGAGTTCGGTTCAGGTTCAGGGTTCCTTGCCTGCACGAGTAGAAGCTCGACCGCACGGCAAAACTGAAAGCGACGCGGTAGGAAAAGACCTAAATAGAGATAATTAGATGGATGATAAGGCTTTGATCTGTAATTACGAGTTACGACCAAAAGCATAACGGGATTGAATCGATTGACCCTAGCTAGTACATGGTCGGAGTCATTCGGTCTATCCCTTAGACGACTTTTTTGCTCGTAAAGGACATACTGATCTATCGCATGATTTGAATCGACGAGGTTTTCAGACTAGCTAGCTTCATATACACCATCATCCATGGCATAGGAGCTAAAATATCAAGTATGCATGGTCAGCATGGATGGTTTGAAATTATCGACCCCAAGAATACGTGCTGGACCGACCGATGCAAGATCCCAGGCAAAAGATATGGCCATTATCACTTCACTGGTACTCCCTTGCCAGACATGACGAGGCATGATAAGGGTCTGTACTTTTTAATTGCGACAGATGGTTTATATTTATAATAGATGATTTTGTTTCTAGATTAAATATTTATGTGAACAAATCGAATGCTGATAAATCATTTAAAAATTATTCCAATAGACCGTTTTAAAAAGCGACAAAAAACTATTCCATTTATTTCTTCGAAGGTAAAAAAGCATAAGGCTAAGAGCAAGCTAGCTAACCATCGATCCGTGTAGATGCATGCACCAAATATTTGGTTGATTAAAACAATCGAATAATGTTGTTTGTCCCAGAATCGCATCGGCGTATGTGCTTGCATGTTTAGCAGGCAGGAGTTACGTATACTCCTACGTGCTAATCAATGCGCCGCATGTTTGCGTATCTCTTTGGGAAAGCGAGCGCGCGCGCGCAAGTTGGGCTCTGGGTCGTACGCGCCGTATCGATCGGACTGGTTCTCTCCTCTCCTGCGTCCCAAGTGCACGCGAATACGCGATGCATCGGCCGTGTTCAGAGCGCGCGACGCCAAAGCCGAGTTGCCCTTCGATTCGATCGGCGTGGCTGCGACTCGCGCATGGACAGACATATCGGACGCCGATCATCGCAGATTTCGTAAGGCACCAAAGAAAAAAAGAATGCAGATCAGACCCACAACAGGAAAAAAAAAAGAATGCAGATCAGGCCCTGCTTGAATTAAGCTCTTTTTTTCATGGATTCAGGGCTTCTGAGCCACTGTACTCCGGAAAAGAACCCCAACGTATGCAGGAGCTGGGAAGGCGAGGAGAATGTACGCAGGAGCCGGTGTGTTACTAACCCGTTCTATGCAATGAAAACGTGTGGTGCTATTTTTTTTTTTGAAGGGATGAAAGCACCGTTCAAAACGTCCTTTTGGTTTCTGGCTTCCACAAGCTGGAAGCCATTTGAACATATTGATTTTTAGTACTGTTTTTTCTTTTTTCTTTTCTATTGGCTGTGGAGATGTAATAGTTTTTATTTTTCCTCTTTTTATTTATTTATTTTTATTGAATGTCTTAGTTAAAATCTTACAGTCACTATAGTGCTTTCCATTTCAGCTAAAAAGTAATAGTTGTAGCAAAAAAAATCAGCAAAAGCAGTATTTAATGGAGCCAAAAACACGGTGCTGCACTGCCAAAATAGCACAACCTGTTTGGATGCGGGCCACACTGAAGACCCGGTTGGACAAACCAACAAACAAAAATCCGCCCAATTGAGAAAGAATTGCCAGATTACGGGATGCCCAGCAGCCCAGAGCCAGGAAACAATTGAATACGGCCCGGCCCACATAGGCGCGGCCGTGCCGGCATGTCGGCATGTGCTCGAGCACCCCACGCATGCAAGCCGACGTGCCCAAAAGTGGAAAGAAGTCCAAAAAAAGGAATCCCCAGTGCGCAAATAACACACAGCCCCAGAGACCTACCTACAAAAGCGTCGTGTTGTGCCATGCTCTCGGCTATTAGCATCGCACCGCTCCTTTTTGTTGGGAAACCTAGACCTGGGCTTGAAGTCTTGACCCATAGTAGGCACCTCACCACTAGGCTATATATAAGGAGTCTCATTGTTTATTTTACATAGATGTGAAAAGAGAAAGCAATAAAGAAAGAACATGGGTTCTCTCCTCTATCTCTGTGTTTCAATCTACTATTTTGCATTACTCTGTGATTAATCCGCCTCTTTGCGTAGAAGAGGAATCGATCAGACTGGACTTGCCAGCGACGGTTCCTCAATACGTTATCAGCACGAGTTGCTCCGTGGATTGAAGAACATGTGTGGCGCCCTATGGAGAAAGTATGCTTAGTTAACAGTGGCACAACGAATACCATCTTGAGAGAGACAAAATTCTTTCGGTCGATTAGCAAGAATGCTGATAGATTAGTCCACTCAGTTTTAGGATGATGAGAAATATAATTAACAATTCACAAGGATATAATATTAATGTAAAGAATTTCCCAAATCATGAAGATTTTGTGTGCCTCGCATATGCCACGGGGAAATTAATTACTAGACTTTCTACTATGAAAGTGAAAGATGAAGTCCCTGCATTCCTGAAGCGCATCCAAGGAGACATTTGTGATCCAATACAGTCACTATCAGGGCTATTTAAATATTTCATGGTGCTCATCGATGCTTCCTCGAAATGGTCACACGTATATTTATTATCTATAAGAAACCATACTTTTGCAAAGCTGATCTTACATTTAATTTGCATTAGAAATATTTTTTCTGATCATCACATAAAGTCCATCAGAATGGACAACGCCAGATAATTTACTTCAAAAGGTATTTGATAATTATTGCATGGCAATGAGAATTACAGTTGGGCATTTTGTATGCATGTCCACACCCATAATAGACTAGTAGAGGCATTAATAAAGAGAATTAAATTTATTGCCCGACCGCTTTTGCAGAATTGTAATTTGCCAACTACATGTTGGGGACACGCGATCCTACATGCAGCAACTCTCATCAACTTTAAACCATCAGCATATAACATCCATTCACCTATACAACTAGGCCAAGAGTCAGCCCCGAAAATTTTTCATCTCCGAAGATTTGGATGCAAGATTTATGTACCTATCCCCCTTCACAGCGTACTACAATGGGTCCTCTCCGCAAGACTGTGATATACGTTGGTTATGAGACAGCATCCATAATCAGGTATTTAGACTCAATGATAGGATATTTGCATACTGCTCATTTCACTGATTGCATGTTTGATGAGGATAGTTTCCCGACATTAGGGGGAGGAAATCAACCCCTTGATGAAACAATATCAGAAAATTACGTGGCAAGCCACGGGAATCCATGCGCATGACCTACGCACTAGTGAAACAAATAGAGAAGTCCAGAAGATCATTGACTTGCAAGCATTAGCAAACCAACTGTCTAACCACTTTAGTGATTTAAAGAGCGTGACCAAGTTGCATATACCTGCACACAATACACCAAAGAGGGTTGAAATACCAAAGAAGGTTGAAGGTATCCCTAATCTCGTCCAGAGGTCTCAGAATAAAAGAACGAGAACTCCGGCCCCTCGAACCCTAAGTAACCGGGGACGCCTAGTGAAAAAGGATAAGAAAATTTTGACACAACCAATCACTCAAGTTCCCTAGAACCAAAGGGGCAGTTGAGACTGCACCGTATGACACCTTCAAAAAAGGGCATACCAGATCTGAACATTCCCATGGAGGGAGAAATCAGCATGGATGTGTGCGCACACATCGGAACTGAAACACTGAAGGGACTTGCCACCGCAACTGGAAGGAGCAGTGAGCAGATAGAAGCACAAGAAGAATCAACTCATGATGAAATAGTTATAAACTATGTGCACACGGGAGAATCCATGAATTGGACAACAGCTAATGTTGATATCTATTTTGAAAAGAAAATTGTCACAATCACCGATCTTGATCCAGAACTCGCATCGCTTGCTGAATGTAAGAAAAGATTAGATTGAGAATGTTGAAAAAAAGCAATAGAAACTAAATTATTATCTCTGAACAAAAGATAGATATTTGTACCTGTAAGTCGCACGCCTTCCCATGTGCACCCTGTAGGACATAAGTGGGTATTTGTTCGAAAGAGAAATGAAAGAAATGAAGTTGTAAGATATAAAACAAGGCTTGTTACACAAGGTTTCAATCAATGTCTAATAGTTGATTATGAAGAAACCTATTTCCCGGTCATGAGTGGTATTATCTTTAGATACTTAATCTCAATGGCAGTAAACCTGAACTTAGAAATGAAATTGATAGTTGTAGTAACTGCATATCTTAATAGAAACTTGGATTCGGATATTTATATGAAGGTACCTGAAGGTATCCCTGCTCCCAACGAAGATAGAACAAATAGAAATCTGTACAGTGTGAAATTCAGGAAATCACTAAACGGACTTAAGCAATCAGGCAGAATGTGGTATAATTGCTTAAGCGACTTTCTATGTAAGAAAGGTTACATGAAAAATGAAGATTGTCCCTGTGTATTTATACGACGATCCCAGAATGGATTTTGTATAATCTCAGTATATGTAGATGATCTGAATATCATCAGGACCATGGAAGACTTAAAGGAAGCAAGTTCTTACTTGGAGTTAGAATTTGAAATGAAAGATTTGGGTAAAACCAAATATTGGTTAGGCTTGCAGCGCGAGCATGTCCCTGAAGGAATATTAGTATATCAGTCAACCTACGCCCAGAAGGTATTAGAAATGTTCGGCTTTGAGAAGGCATACCCATCGAAAGTACCAATGATCGGAAGATCTTTACAGTAAGATAAGGATCCATACCGACCTAGGGAAAAGGGGGAGGAAGTCATAGGACTGGAATTCCCATACTTAAGTGCAGTAAGAACACTTATGTATCTAGCAAATTGCATTAGACTGGACATTGCATTTGCCGTAAAACCTATTAGCAAGGCATAGTGCAAACCTATCAAAAAGCATTGGTAGGGAATAAAGGATATCTTCCAATACCTCTAAAGAAGTAAGGACCTTGGGTTATTCTACAGAAAGAACCAAGTCTTGAATATAACTAGCTATGCAGATGTTGGGTACCTGTCGGACCTACATGTTGCAAGGTCACAAACAAGTTATATATTCCTGTGTGATGGAACTGCAATTTCATGAAAATCATCTAAGCAAAGTCTTATAGCGATTTCAACGAACCATTCAGAAATCATAGCGTTGTACAAAAGCCACACGAGAATGTGCTTGGCTTCGACGAATGATTCACCACATCCAGCAGTCATGTGGGATGAATATCATGTAAGCTCCTACAATTATCTGTGAAGATAATGCAGCTTATGTTGTACAAGTGCAAATGAGCTACGTAAAGAGTCATCACAAAGCATATCAACCTTAAGTTCTTCTATACTCATGAATTGTAAAAGATGGATGAAATTAAGATACTGCATACTATATCATGTAAAAATCTTGTAGATTTATTTACTAAGTCACTTCCAGCATCTAGTTTTGAAAGATACGTATAAGGAATTGGAATGATGAGACTTAGAGATGTGCAGAATTCAGGAGGAGATTTTTCTCAAGTTCGTTATTAAAACTTGATCACGAAGATTGAATACCCAAAGAATAAATCCTGTAGATTAATTGGTGGATTGTACTCTTTTTCCCTTGACGAGTTTTCTTAAAAGTTTCTCGGCTAAGGTGTTTAATGAGGTAATTCGTGCAACACAGCATAACATGTATAATGTACTCTTTCCCCAAAGTTTTCGCACTAGATTTTTATGGAGTTTTAATGAGACATGGACGTATCAGATGAGTGTTAAGAGAGTGTTAGAAAACTTGGACCTATATATAGGGAATCCTATGGCTATTTTACATAGATATAAAAAAAGAAAGCAATAAAGAAAGAACTCATGTTCTTTTCTCTATCGCTGTGTTTCAATATATAATTTGTATTACTTTATAATTAATCCGACTTCTTATGTAAAAGAGAAATCTATCAGACTAAAGTTTCCTCGAAACTATTAATACCCTCCTGGCTCCTGCGGCCCTGCCCTCGTTGCGTCAATTCCATTTCTTCTCATCTCCGACGCCGCGTCCCCGCCTCCCTCCTCTCCCATCTGTTTCTCCGCTCCGCTCGGCTCGCCCGAGCCTGAACCCCTCGCGGTCGCCGCGGCCACCGCAGCCAAGCCGAGCAAATCCGCCATGGACGAGAGTACGACGTGATCGTGCTCGGCACGGGCCTCAAGGAGTGCATCCTCAGCGGCCTCCTCTCCGTCGACGGCCTCAAGGTACAGTCACACCCATCCGGTCGGTTGATCGCTTTCCCCGTGCTTAGCCGCCCACGATCCGTTGCTCCCGCGCTGGGGTTTTGCGCCCTGGTGCCCGAACCGCCGCTACGGAGCCTACGCACTCGGTGTTGGGCCAGTTGGGGCGTGGTGGTGGCTGCTGCTTCTTCGTAGCGGTAGTAGTAGTACGTCGGGCGGTGGTGCTGGCGCCCGCTTGATCCGGACCTTATGCCGGTGGAGAAATTGCTATTATAGGACGCGAAACAATGGGCCGCTATTATAGGACTCAATCGTTGACTTCGCTAAAACGACCTTTGAAGCGTTGGCACTTTATTATACATGACATTTGGTCCTTTTAATCACTTTTCTCATCTAAAGTACATGTATTTTGCTATGGGATGACATTTTTGCCCTTGTGTGTTTGGAGGGCAGGTGCGCGCGTGGGCACGCATGCCAGTGCCACTGGCGGCTGGCTGCTGCCGCGCCGCTGGCGGTGGCTGGCGAGCTTGCCGCCTAGTGCGCCGCCATGGCTGGCCGCCGTCTTCAGGCTTCGCGCCGCCGTGCGCCCGTGGCGAGGAGGCGCCGTCGAGGACCGCCGGCCGGCGACGGTGGATCGCCGGCTGGGGCTCCATGTCGGAGTTTTGGGCGCGGAGGCGAGCGATGGAGTCGGACGAAGAAGCAAGCGTCTGAAGGAAACGAAAGGTCGATCTCTGACGTGAATGAGGCAGAAGGGCAATACGGTCACATCATGGCAAAATACATATATTTTAGTTGAGAAAAGAGATTAAAAGGACCAAATGTCATCTATAACAAAGTGCCAATGTTTCAAAGGTCGTTTTAGCGAAGTCGACATTTGGAGTCCTATAATAACGAAGCCCATTGTTTTGCGTCCTATAATAGCAATTTTCTCTATGCCGGTAGATGGGCGAATGTTTTAGCTGTCTCGTTGTGGTTGTTTGTTGGTCTGTACCCTGTGATGCTATCTAGGCTAGTTGGGTGACATGTACTGGTAATCTTAGGAAAATCGCAACACTTAAGGCAATCCTTGAACTTTGGGTAGTAATGGGTAGCTGTCTGGAGATCGAGGCGCAGGGGCAAGGCTGGATCAGGAGGTGAATTGCAGTGGCGGTGGCCGCGGCTGCTCTCTCGTTCATTTCATGTTAGATCAGTGGCGGATTCAGGATTTTTAGAATGGGTGTTCGGATTTCGGAGCTAAGTTGCTCGAATACGTCGATACAGCAGCGCACTATCACCCCTCAAAACACCGATATAACGATACATGTATGTATATGTAATAGAAATACATAAATTACAGAAATTAATAATTTCTTACGAGGAAATAGGCGACATAAGGCGAGCATAATTTTATGAATTAAACAACGAATTATAGAGAGAAATGAGAGTTGTATATCTTGTTGATCTTGCCTTTTTTTTTACTATTTTCCTATCAGTAAGAACTGTTCATCTAAGAGGAAATTGTATGTTCCTTCCATGGAGCAAAACAGACAAGAAAAAAATAAGTGGAGTGGGATGGAGCACAGCTAGATCTGAAGAGGGGATGATGACAATAAGTTGGAGGTGCTACTTACTTCCCAATGTCACGCTCCCTCTCGGTTACCGTGCTGCTCCCTACCTCCGTGTTTGTTGTGCCACTGCCTGCTTGCTCACGACACCTCTCTGCTTGCCCGCGCTGCCACACATTCACTTTGCACCACGTGCCGCCTCACGCATGATTGTCGTCACATCATGGTACCACGTCCGCATCCGCTGGTCATCACTCGTCTCTAGCCTGCACCTCCGCTCGCTCGCCACTCAAAGGCCGAAGCTGCCTTCCATATAGACAGCCACAAGATGAGAAATAGAACAAATATTAGGATTTTGTTTATATCTTTACCTCTTTGGACGTGAGGATGGCTGAAGTGGAAAGAAAAATAGGTCTCATGTATTACATGGGCTGCGCGCAAGATACGAGGAGTGCGGGCTGAATTTAATTGCATGTATAAAATATAGTTTTAACACAACTAATAGTATGTGTGTATATATATATATACCTATTATATACCTGGTATTTTATAAAATTTTTTGGGTGTTCAGCTGAACACCCATGACCCATACTGGATCCGCCAGTGGTAGAGATGCTCATGTTTGTAAGGCGATGAGATGAGGTCGGAGAACGGGGCTAGACCAGGCAGTAAGGACAAAGAAAGGGCGCGGTAGGATTTTTTTATTGCAGATCCAAACATGGTGGATATTGAGTACATGTGTGCAGTGGCATAGCCAGCCTGAGGCCTAGCCTCGGGCCCAGCCCATTTAAAGAAAAATGTTAAAGCCTTTACCATTAATAGCTATAGTAAAATAGGTTGGATTTTTTTAGCTGGGTCTCGGGCCATTGCCCTGGCGGCCCGAGGCCCAGCTCCGCCCGATGAACTTGCTAAATGGGTTCTAATGGATACTCTTGGGATGCATTTGCAGGTTTTGCACATGGATAGAAATGGCTACTACGGAGGAGATTCCACCTCCCTCAACCTGAACCAGGCAAGCAACTATATATCTATAATGAGTTTGGTTTAAATTGAAACTGCAAGTAAAATGAGGTTCTAAATGTATTCATATATGATATCTTGAAATATTCTTGTCTTTATGCAAGTCATACAATTGGTATTTGTAGTTAAAAACACGGTTGATGAAGTCTTACAGTATATTTTTTCATTGTGTTTCTTTAATTTTGCTTTTCTTCCTATGTGTGTGTGGACAGCTCTGGAAGAGGTTTAGGGGGGAAGACAAACCACCGGCACATCTAGGCGCGAGCAGAGATTACAACGTAGACATGGTTCCAAAGGTTTGACATGCCCCTGTAGATTAAATCCATCTGTGTGTTGCTTTTTAATTAGCACAGTTAATGAGTATAGCCTCATCATATTTGTGCAGCAAATATTAACTGAATATACCACTGTTGCGTTACCTTTTCCTGGCAAAAACTTTATAAGCTTTATTCTATTCATTTGAGTGATTTAACAATAAGGAAAACATTGATGTATAACCAGTAAACATTGTTAAAAAAGCAGATGGGATGAGTGTGTGGCAGAGTGTTTTATAACAGATAGAGGATGCATCACACGAGTTAAATTTGGAGAAATATAACGATTACCCTACCTTGTATCTACATAGAAAAAATTATGAAACTTACCTTGTATATAGGGGCTGTAACATGTCATAGGGCCAGTTCGTGGGCAATCCAGTCGACATGATGAGAAAGTTACAAAAGTTGGACTTGTCCATGCTAAATTTAGTATCATACTAGAACATATTAATTACTTATGGAAAATCAACAAGGAGGTGCAAGAAAGAACTTGTGGAAGATTATATATGCAATGGATGGGTGCCAATGAAAGCTGAAACATCTCTATACAGAAGTTCTCACTGCATGCTATGTGGTATAGCAGCAGTTGTGGGCCACTTCATAGTGGCCATGACCCATAACGCTACTATAGTACTGCTATTTAAAACACTGCAACTAAAATGTAAAAATGTCCAGATCAGGGTTCTGTTTCGGTGTTCCCCATTTTCCCAGAAATTCTGGGACCCACCTGTTAGGCTGTTACACTAGAATTCTGTTGGTTCTCCAGAGCTTGGTGTTTTATTGTATTATTTTGCCAGGTAACCTGATACTGGTTTTACCAGTTTTGACCAGTAACCATCCAGTTCTCACCTGGTATTGGAACCCTGGTCCAGATAGCGTTTCTTGTTAATTGTATCATAGTAATTAATACACAAAAGCTTGGTTCAGATTATGAGATGCTACTAGCCTACAAGTAATATATAGAGATGTTAATTGCTTGATGAACATAAAGTATCTCTGTCTCTCACCAGTTTATGATGGCAAATGGAACCTTGGTCCGTACCCTCATTCACACTGATGTGACAAAGTATTTATCATTCAAAGCTGTTGATGGAAGTTATGTCTTCAGCAAAGGGAAGGTAATGTCTTCAGCTTACACTCACCCCTCCTATGTTGTATGGATGGCACCTTAGCTGGATTTGTCATAAGCAGATCTTTGATCTTCTGTATTTTAATGCTATTATTCGAACTGATCACCTCCATTCTGATGGTGTGTTGCATTTGCATCAGATTCACAAGGTTCCTGCCACTGACATGGAGGCTCTAAAATCTCCTTTGATGGGCTTATTGGAGAAACTTAGAGCAAGGAACTTCTTCATTTATGTCCAAGATTACAGTGAAGCTGATCCAAAAACACATCAAGGATTGGACCTTACAAGGATGACAACTAAAGAATTTATTGCGTGAGTACTTAGTCTATCCTTGCATCATTGTTGTGTCAGTAATATACTCTTTTTGGTTAAAAATAAAGAAAGTTGCTTATTCTGTTCAGCCGCTGAAATGTACAGAACCTGGTTTGTAGCCTTCTCCATGTTAGGCAAGAATAGTTTACATGCTTGTTCTAATTGCATATGCATCTTAAGCACTACTATTTATTCGTTTATTTTTTTCAGAAGTAGGGATTGGTCGGATGATTTACTTTCTTTTGAGAAAATTGCTAGAGTTACAGGATATATAATGTACTGGCCTTTAGCCTTCTCCATGTTGTGAAAGGAAATCTCTATTCTCTTTTCTTGTTACCTCATTCGGCATCATAACTGATAGGATCAGGGATCCTCCCCCTGCTGCGCAAGGCGTACGGGCAGTAGGCGAGGGCTGGAGCCCGGTCTCGCCGGCGGCGCAGGGGCGCCGTGGTGATGAGGCGGAAGTGACGGACAAAACAGGGAAGCGGAAAACAGAGGAAGCCCTTGAGGCCAGGTAAGATTATTACCTTGCTTGATCTTTATTCCAATACTGCTTAGGAATATATATATCCCATGCCCTAACAAACCTATTTGAATACGAACTTGATAAGGAAGGAAGTACGAACTGAATACGGAAAGGGAAAGCAATACTTAAGGACTCTAATCTTTAAGGTGATCTCCTCCCCTGGCATCTAGCCCCTTAACTGCCGTGAGGCCTAGCTGCTGGCCGGGCTCGGCGTTGGTAGTAGTTGCCGGTCATAACATCTCTCCCCGCCTCCGCAAACAGCTCGTCCTCGAGCTGAACATCGGAGTAGAGTTCCTTGAAGTCCTGCAACAGCTCCCATGTTGCGTCCTCGGTAGACAAGCCATGCCACTTGACGAGGACGTGCCAGGTGCCCCGGCGCAGTTGGGCACGCAGCACGCGCTCCGGGGTGGTCAACAGTCGGCCGTCCTGCACCGGTGGCAGTGGTGGAGGAACGGTCGGAGGATCTCCGCGGAACGGTTTGAGCAGTCCCACATGGAAAACGTCGTGAAGTTGGGCTCCCTCGGGCAGCTGAAGGCGATAGGCCACCTGCCCAATGCGTTCCAGCACCTGAAACGGCCCTGTGTAGCGTGGACCAAGCTTGCCCTTGGGGCGGTGATCCAGCGAGTGCGTCGGGCGGTGCAGGAGACGGAGCCACACCCAATCCCCCACTGCGAACACCAACTCCCGGTGATGATCGTCGTAGTGGCGCTTGGCATACTGCTGGGCCTGGAGAAGGTGCTGGCGAACCTCGGTCAGGAAGGCGTCGCGGTCATGTAGGAGGTTATCTACTGCCTCCGTCTGAGCAGTTCCAGTGGTGTGTAGCAACAGCGACTGTGGCGGTCGTCCATAGACGACCTGAAATGGCATGGTGCGGAGTGCCGTATGGAACGACGTGTTGTAGC
The DNA here is from genome assembly GCA_036346575.1 of Dendrocalamus sinicus. NCBI lineage: Eukaryota > Viridiplantae > Streptophyta > Magnoliopsida > Poales > Poaceae > Dendrocalamus > Dendrocalamus sinicus. The sequence goes on from CM070654.1 coordinate 25,317,104, forward strand.
AGTACTCTGCCCATGGAAGCCAGTCGACCCATGCGCGCGGCCGGTCCCCAGTGGCGCAACGGAGGTACATAGCGATCACCTTGTTGACGACTTCGGACTGGCCGTCGGTCTGAGGGTGGAACGCTGTGCTCAGGCGCAGCTTGACGCCGGCCATCTTGAAGAGGTCGCGCCACATGTGACTGGTGAAGACCGGATCACGGTCGCTGACGATCGATGTGGGGAAGCCGTGTAGCCGAACGATGCCCTCGAAGAAGGCGCGTGCGACCGACGCTGCAGAGTACGGGTGGCTGAGGGCGATGAAGTGCGCGTACTTGGAGAAGCGGTCGACGACGGTAAGAATGACGGATTTCCCGTGGACCTTGGGAAGACCCTCGATGAAGTCCATCGAGATGTCTGCCCATACCTGGGATGGCACGTCGAGCGGCTGCAAGAGGCCTGCCGGTTGCAGGGTCGGTGTCTTGTTGCGTTGGCATGTGATGCATGTGCGAACGAAATCCTGGACGAGCACCCTATCGCCTGGTATATAGAAATCCTCGCGCAGGCGTTGGAGTGTCTTCTGGATTCCCTCGTGGCCGGCTGCATGAGCCAGAGCAATCACCTGTTGGCGCAAGTCGTTATGCGCCGGAACGAAAATACGCATGCCGTGGAGCAGGAAGCCGTCACTGGTGCGCCATGGGGAACCGAGGGAGGCGTCCAGGAGTTGTTGGCGTAGTTGGCCTGCCTCGGCATCGATGTCTGTCGTGGCGCGGATCTCGTCGAGAATGCGGAACGAGGGCCCGGAGATGGCGTGGAGCACTGCTGTGTCGGTGGCGTTGTCTGTGTCGCGGCGCGAGAGTGCGTCGGCCACCGAGTTGAGGCGCCCCGGGCGGTACTCAACCGCGAAGTCGAACCCGAACAACTTGCTGATCCACTGATGCTGGGGAACGGTGGAGAGCCGCTGATCCAGCAAGAACTTCAGGCTGTAGTGGTCGGTGCGGACGAGAAAGCGGCGCCCCCATAGGTACGCCCGCCAGTGCCGCATAGCCTGGACTAGTCCAATGAGCTCGCGCTCGTAGGCCGCCAGCTTGTGGTGGCGTGCGGCGAAAGGCCGACTGAAGAAAGCGAGGGGTCCGGACCCTTGGTGTAACACGGCGCCGAACCCCGTGCCCGAGGCGTCGCAGTCGACGACGAACTCCCTGTCGAAGTCCGGCATTTGCGATGCGGTCCGGCGAGTGCACGCTGAGTGCCGCGAAAGCCTCGTGGCCTCGGCGCCAGCGAAGGCTTCCTTGCGCAGGAGACGGGTCAGTGGCGCGGCGAGGGTACCGAAGTCTCGGATGAACTTCCGGTAGTAGCCTGCCAACCCCAGGAAGCCGCGCATGGCCCGGGGCGAACGGGGCTCTGGCCAGGCCGAGACGGCGGTCACCTTGTCGCTGTCCATGGCGACACCGTCGGCGGAGATGACGTGGCCGAGGTAGGCAACCGACGGCGCCCCGAAGGAACACTTCGTCCTCTTTAGGTAAAGGCCGTGGGCGCGCAGAGCCTCGAAAACGAGGCGGACGTGCTGTAGGTGCTCGGACCAGGACGAGCTGTAAATCAGAATATCGTCGAAGAAGACGAGCACGAACCTGCGGAGGAAGGGCCGGAGGACATCATTCATGAGTGCCTGAAATGTCGCTGGCGCGTTGGAGAGACCGAAAGGCATGACGAGAAACTCGAAGTGCCCGTGGTGGGTTCGGAACGCCGTCTTCTCGATGTCCCCTGGGCGCATCCGGACCTGATGATAGCCGGACCGCAAATCCAGCTTAGTGAAGAACTTGGCGCCGTGGAGTTCGTCCAGAAGCTCATCGACAACCGGAATCGGGAATTTGTCCTTGGACGTCTTGTCGTTCAGTGCTCTGTAGTCGATGCAGAATCGCCATGAACCGTCGGCTTTCCGGACCAGCAGCACCGGCGCCGAAAATGGAGAGGTACTCGGTCGTATTATGCCTTGCTCCAGCATTGCGGCGCACTGACGCTCCAGCTCGTCCTTCTGGAGCTGCGGGTAGCGGTAGGGGCGGACGGCCACCGGTGCGTGCCGGGCAGTAGGTGGATGCGGTGGTCGTAGGGGCGCACCGGCGGCAGCCCGCTGGGCATGTCGAAGAGCACCTCATACTGCTGTAGTAGACGGTCGAGCAGCGGCTGCTGTGGTGAGCCGTTGATGGCGTGAAGCATCGGCTGCCGTATGTCGTTGCGAGGTGAGCCAATGCCCTTCCATAGGACGCGGCGGGACCCCCGGGTGAAGGCCATGCAGAGGTCGTCGAAGTCCCATAGGATGGGGCCCAGCGTCCGGAGGTAGTCCACGCCGAGGACGAGGTCAAAGCCACCCAAATTGATGCCGAGGCAGTCGATGGAAAACTCCTCGTGTCCAATGCGCATGGCTACGTTGTGCGCCCGACCCTCGCACGCAACGCGGTCACCGTTGGCCACCGTGACTCGCAAGGAACTGTCGGACGTCACGAGACCAATGCGGCGCATCACGTCGGCGTTGATGAAGTTGTGGGTCGAACCGCTGTCAAGAAGGGCGAGGAGCCGGTGACCGTTGATGTAGGCGTGGAGGTGGAATGTCTCCTTGGTGCGGATGCCGGCAATGGCGTGTAGAGAAACGACCGGTTCTTCAACCCGCGCCTCCTCCGGAAACGCCGCGGCGTCCTCGTCGGCCCCCATGTCGTCGCTGAGATAGTCGGTGACCTCAAGGTAGAACAGGCGCTGGCACTGGTGACCTCTCACGTACGGCTCGTCACAGTTGTAGCACAGCCCCTGACGACGGCGCTCGGTCATCTCGGCTGGTGTCAAACGGCGGAACGGCCGTGGGGGCGTGGTAGATGAGGGCAGCGCGGGTGGAGCCGTGCTTGCAGCCACAGTCGTGCCTGCAGTAGGGGCGCGCAGTGACGTGGTCAACGTCATTTGCGGTCGCGGGGGAGGGCGAGTAGTCCGCTGCGCCTGTGCTGATATGGAGGCGGCAGCGCGGCGCTCGTAGGCTCGAGCCAGATGCATGGCCGTCTGTAGGTCCGGAGGCTCCTGGAGCTCGACGTCGACACGGATGTGCTCCGGAAGGCCCCCCACGAAGAGTTCCGCCTTTTGGACGGGTAGAAGATGTGTTGTATGGCACACCAGCGCGTTGAAGCGTTCCAGATAGTCCTGTACCGTGCCGTGGAAGGGTAGACGAGCAAGTTCAGCAAGGCGATTGCTGCGGATTGCCGGCCCGAACCGTTGATGGCACAAGTCTTTGAACCGCTCCCAAGACGGCATACCTTCATCCTGTTCCATGGCATAATACCAAGTCTGGGCAGCACCCTTAAGGTGATATGACGCGAGCCATACACGATCTGCGTCAAGCGTACGCTGCCCACGGAAAAACTGCTCGCAATGATTGAGCCAGTTCAGGGGATCTTCCTTGCCGTCATAGGAGGAGAATTCGAGCTTGCTGAAACGGGGCACGCCAAACCCAGACGGCGCGCCCAATGCAGACGGCGCCGGTGTAGCGGAGTGAGGAAGCGGCAGCCCTGACGGAGCCACCATGGACGGCAGCGGAGAAGGAGACCTGGGAAAATTGATCTTGTGGATGGGAAGAGGTGCGGTTGGCGCGATGGGTGATGGCGCGGCGTACAGGGGGATGGTGGACGTCGTGGTAGCAGGCGAAGGCGGCATCGTGCCGTACCCTGGCATCCCGAAAGAAAAGCCCTGGGACATGGCGCCGGCCGATGCGGACGCCTGCTGGTGCTCCACGGACGCCAGACGGGTGGAGATATTGGCTAGCTGCTGGGCGATGTCGGCCAGCGCCTTCGCAGTGGCGTCGGTGGCAGTCGGCGGCGGCACCGGCTGTAGCGTCTCCTTGTCATCGTCACCCGGCAGCTCTAATACCAGATTGATAGGATCAGGGATCCTCCCCCTGCTGCGCAAGGCGTACGGGCAGTAGGCGAGGGCTGGAGCCCGGTCTCGCCGGCGGCGCAGGGGCGCCGTGGTGATGAGGCGGAAGTGACGGACAAAACAGGGGAAGCGGAAAACAGAGGAAGCCCTTGAGGCCAGGTAAGATTATTACCTTGCTTGATCTTTATTCCAATACTGCTTAGGAATATATATATCCCATGCCCTAACAAACCTATTTGAATACGAACTTGATAAGGAAGGAAGTACGAACTGAATACGGAAAGGGAAAGCAATACTTAAGGACTCTAATCTTTAAGGTGATCTCCTCCCCTGGCATCTAGCCCCTTAACTGCCGTGAGGCCTAGCTGCTGGCCGGGCTCGGCGTTGGTAGTAGTTGCCGGTCGTAACAATAACTAACCTTATTTGTTGTCCTTTTTCAGTAAACACGGATTGAGTGATGATACTGTGGATTTCATTGGCCATGCGCTTTGCTCTTTACAGGGATGATCGCTACCTAAACGAACCAGCACTTTATACTGTAAAAAGAATGAAAGTATGTCCTGACTGAAGATTTGATATTTGTTTTTTTTTCCCAAGAAGATAGATGGTTACTGATTTCTTAACATTATTACAATTGCTACAATCTGCTTTCCTTGTATATCTGTTCTTTGGTGATATTTCTGTTGTTTAAATATTCTTGATTGATGGAGTATGGTCAAACTTAACTGGTTGCTGCTAGCTTTATGCTGAGTCTCTTGCACGCTTCCAAGGAGGCTCACCTTATATTTACCCATTGTATGGGTTGGGTGAGCTGCCACAGGTCAGTCATTTTTCAATTCCATGAGCCAATACTTTTTATACTGCGTGTTGATGCTTTTAAGATGCTTACATGTTAAGGTGCTGTCTTATGGTTCAGGCTTTTGCACGTCTAAGTGCTGTTTATGGTGGTACTTATATGTTAAATAAGCCAGAGTGCAAGGTAGGTCTTATCCCTTTCATGCTAATGATTCATGTCACTTGAATAAGAGCAAATTTCCAAATGCACTATTTTGCAGGTTGAATTTGATATAGAGGGGAAAGTGTGTGGTGTCACATCAGAAGGCGAAACTGCTAAATGCAAAAAAGTTGTCTGTGATCCTTCTTACTTGCCTAACAAGGTAAATATCACCGTGTCCATTTAAAATTGTACTTTGTTTACATATGTTCGAACCAAATTCACTGAAATTCTTATGTTTCAACCAAATTTACTGGAATTTTGAACTTTGTCTGTTCTCTTGTAATTCTCATTGGCTGCTGACTGTTTTGCTACATATCGCTCTCCTACTTTTGAGGTTCATGTTGTGTATGTGAACAGGTAAGGAAGATTGGAAAAGTTGCGCGTGCAATTGCCATTATGAGCCACCCAATACCAAACACAAATGATGCCCACTCAGTTCAGATTATTTTGCCGCAAAAGCAACTTGGGCGCAAGTCAGACATGTGGGGCTTTTCTTTCTATCTCAATTCTCAAATAATTTTGGTTGGCTTCTTAATTCAGTTCCCACTGCTTGATTGTGACATGTATGCTGGTTTATGTTTCTTAGGTATGTCTTCTGTTGCTCATACACTCACAATGTCGCACCAAAAGGGAAGTTCATTGCATTTGTGTCTGCAGAAGCAGAGACTGATAATCCAGAGTCTGAACTAAAGCCTGGAATTGATATACTTGGTCCAGTAGATGAGCTGTTTTTTGATATGTATGACAGATATGAACCAGTGAATGAACCATCTCTTGATAACTGCTTTGTTTCAACGGTAAGTTTTGTGGTATATGATAATAAAGTGAGCGCTAAGTCTCAATATAGTAGATGTTTCTGGCAGTTTTTTCTCTTTGCAGAGTTATGACACTACTACGCACTTTGAGACAACTGTGACAGATGTTCTTAATTTGTACACAATGATTACTGGGAAGGTAAGCTTCGGCTTCACTTCTGTTACTTTTGAAATGCCTTTTGTGGTTCTTGAAATAGTACAGCTGTAGCAGATATTAATTTCTGTTAATATGGAGAGTTCGCAACTTGTTCCCGAGTTTTGCTGTTTATTTTTTATTCAATGGCCATTCTTTGTTTGCCTTATTTTGGCCATAGAGGATTTGCCCTCGAGCAAAACTATTTCCTACTATATAGCTCTTGGATAATGGCAGTTTTGGTACTACGATTAGTTTCACATTTTGTGGTCCAAAGATGGATTACACATAACTCTGTGCTGTTCTTGCAGACTGTTGATCTTAGCGTTGATCTCAGCGCAGCCAGTGCAGCTGAAGAATACTAGATTTTCACATCAAACCCTACATTTCAAGACATCACACATCCGAGAGGAACACAACAGGGCAGATCCTGCTGAGTGATCGCCCCGAGTTACTTCGGCTGCATAGTGCGTAGGTGTTCAGGCCCATGCCTGCTAGCAGCACTATGCAAAATCGTTCAAAATGATGGAATGGTGGTAGTTTTCTTTGTTACTTCCATGATGATCGAATGGTGTAAACAGTAAACAGTGGTCACGTTGGTTCTAACAAGTTAAATGTTCCTTGGTGATGTATCATAACCCCATTGCATTTACGCATATCGGTTTCTTTGAATGTGTTTTCCTTCTCACGTTAGGCCTTGTATGGAATGCGGGAATTTTCCAGATTCTTGCAGGAATTGAACTATTTCGGTATTTCCTATGAAATTCAGGTGAAATTCTTCCAAACAGGGCATAAGCACGTGACTACATGTGTCTAGAGCTAAATGCTGAATCAGCGCTATACTTTTTCAGATACAGAGTCTGAAAATGTACGGCTGGCCACATTTTATGTAACATAGCAGGTTTGGAACCAAACGGGCTATAAAATTTAATAAAAACCAAGACAATCGGAAAAGAAGAGAGCATTGTTACTTTGTTAGATTTCATACAGCCCAAAGAAAACAAGAAAACGAAAGGTATATCATATATTAGGGCCCGACAAACATATCTCCCTGTTAGCTGACCGATTTTCTCCCTAAAGAACAAACGTAACTCATTTTCCAATTGTCGTCTTTTAGGTTAACTCATTCATCAATTGTCGCCTTTTAGATTCGTGCAAAACCTAGTAGCATTATCCTCCCTCTTTTTTCCTCGCTATTTTCTGTGTGCCGCCACCCTATATCACTAGGGATGCAATCGGGTCGGATTCGGATGGATATTGCTCATACCGTATTCTAACCCATATTTTTTCTCGAATTCGGGGTCGGATACGGTAAAACCGGATACGAATACGAATTTAGAGTATTCGGAATTTCGAATATGGTGCCGACGGAATGTATACTTGACAGTTTCGGATCGAAAACGAATAATGTAGACGGATAGTACGTGCATACGGAAAGAAACATATGCTAAACCATACCACCATCACTTCAAGTCTTAAAATGTTAGACATAAGTACATAATAGTGATTATAATTCATCAGCCGAAGATGGTATGTCGTTTCTCCCAAAATTGCCCATTGAGGTATGATGTTTCAAGATGAATCTTAATTCTTGACGGACAGCATTTTCTTTTTATAGGCTAAAGAAATTTTACTAAATTAAGGTAGAGACAGTAGACAATTGGGGATAATAGATTTTTGACAAATTTACCTGTTCATTTACTGAAGCATGCCAAAATTCATCGTTTAATAATACTTTGATTACATGTATTTCATTTCATTACCTAGGAAGAGTGATCTTAATGAGCAAATTTAGGATTCCAATTGCACAAGCAGCAGAATTAGAAATTAAACACTATTTTAGTATTTGTATATTTATAGTTGCCACAACTGAATGTCATATTCCTTTTAGAGAACTTAAGTTTGCACGATCCAGGAAAACTTTCTATACACACTGTACACCTCAACCAACCAACATAACAAAAAAACAAATACTAGCAAAATACAAGGTGAATTCTTAGCTCTTACCGGATATCCAACCGGATAATTATCCGGTATCCGAATATCGATACTATTCGGTCGGATAACAACTCTCCCGATTTTGTTACCAAATCCGACATGAATTATCTGAATCCGAATCTGACCGGATACCAAATTCCCTTCCCGAATCCGGTACCGACCGAATTCGGTACCAGATCGGTCGGGATTAATCTAACACATTTGCACCCCTATATATCACCTACCCACACACCTTCCTTCTACGCTACACCATCTATCGAAGTTGGATTGAAAAGCATTTTGGTACCCTCACAAAATCTAACTCGACCTATTGTCGCCAATGCCACCTATTGCTAGACTATGTTCCTACGGTCAATGGCGCTCTCGTTTATCATGCTGAACCATTGTCAATTATAGTCACCGCCGAGCAACCAGAATCTACAGTGAGGTCTATTGGTGCACCCAATGAAGCCAATTGGAGCATGAATCTTTAGGTATAATGTAAGGGGCTGTTTGGACATTTGGATATAGGGAAATGAGGGATGTAAATGGGATTGGGTTATGAGATGGGATAAATTTAGGCGTTTGATTAAGAAATTGAGGGGTAGATTTATCCCATCTCATATCCCAATCCCATTTCTACCCTTGTTTCTCAAAAACTTGCCGCTCTTGTCTAATCATACATACAATATGACAAATCCCTCCAACCAGGCCCGTAACAAAGGCAGGAGCAAAAATTACTTGTTTGTATCAGGAGCAAAAATTACTTGTTAATATATCAAGAAAAATACTGTTACTACTATAGTCAATCATAAAGAGTTAATCAAAACTTTTTATTACCTTCTTACTCAGAACTTCCCCACCTATTACTGCTCTCTTCATTCCTCTTTTACTTTTGCACAACTACTATTCCTATATATCTCTTATTCGCATGTGAAAATTAACCCGTCCTCTCCTAGTTTGCCTCCTTTCTAACTAACTTATGTGTGGAGACCCATGTCATTACCGTGGGGTAATAGCACTAGTCAACAGATTATTACTTATCATTTCAGTAGAACACCACATTTAACAAGTAACAAGCCAATCAAAGTAGTTGCAGCAGAACAATAATTAGAAACTAAAAGTACATTATTTATTACAGACCATGGGTGGCTTAGGTTCAGGCCATCTAACTATTCCAAGCTATTACAATACTTCTTATCCATCGCGATACAAAGCACTAAAACAGAGGAAGACATATTTATATTTATGGTATAGTACCCGTCCGCCCCGATATGGCGAACTCTAGACTGCCTAGTCCTCCTAGTTGCCCAAACGGCCTCTACCTCATCATACTCCCCACTGGTCTCATCCTCATACCCCTGGGTGTCTTCATATTTGAGCTCACCCTCGTCAAATCCCTGAGGTACCCTGGATGGGTATGGCTCTGAAAATGAGGAAATTTAATAACAAGAGTGAGTACGAAGTACTTAGCAAATTTCTAAATAATTATGCAATTTTATCTACAATTCTGTCATACCTGATTCAATTCCAAAATATCATTTTGAAAGTTTGGTAATGTTTTAACTTTTGAAATTTCTATCAATCATTCTGGAACAAGAGAAAACTAATGTTTTTCCCATAGACTCTTATCTAAGAGACTCATATGAATTCATGATTTTTAGTACTGCGCAGATTTGTATCACTTTACCCATAATTATTTTGAATTCTTATGGACACTGGTCATTCGTATTTTCTTTGATGCGACCCTAATTCAGAATACATAATATTTTCTCGACTCTTATTACTATATCTCCATTCAACTATAAAGTCGTTGGTCAAGTGGTTCTGAATACTCGACACTCCATATACGCTAATATAAGTGACTTGGGACTACTGGTTTTTCCTACCGGTCCGAACCCCTCTCTTAATTTATTACTTACGCAACATGGAGATAGTAGCAATAAAAGGGAGTAACCTGTTCTGCCCATCCAACACAGGAGTATGGTTGATACTGTTTTATGGCTCATTTCAGAATGAGGATTGTTTTCTAGTCCTTATATAACAACCATATGTAGAGAGTCTCACCTGTCTCTGAACTCACAACCAGAGCACCCTCTACCCACCTTTATTCTTTTCATTACAGTCCACTACTCCTTCAGTGGTCCTGCTCTCTTTTGATTTTTATCATGTTATCCATCCTTCTAATCAATTTCCTTTCTTTTAGAAATTACTTTTAATGAAGCATCAAATTTTAGAAAATAATTGCGTCAATAAAAAATGATTTCATGTACCACAGTAAGCTTGACAGCCTGCTTTGATGTAGCGATCTCAATGATTGTCTGGATAGTCTCCTCCTCTAGAACCAAATCCCCTTTTGCATTATTTTAAGATAAAACTTCCTGTTTAATCCTCTTGTTATAATTTAGACGAAGCAATACCCTTGTTGATTTAAATTTAAGTCTTTTGGTCCTCTAAATTTTTAGGAGTTATACTTGTGAGTATTATTTACAAAGCATGTTTTGTTAATGATCTTCCTGAGTGTTATACGTTTTTGTTTGTATGATTATACATACCTACATATTTTACTTTACCATTTATTTCCATTACTGTTTATCTCTCTGCTGGGCCTCTCTTGAAGATGATTTATGTTAAGTTGGCTTGCTCAGCCTTATTACCCGGCGCATGGCTGAGTTGGCCTAGCGGCCACTATGCACCACGGCCGTATGAGACTCCAGCCGTCGCCTCCTCTCCCCCATTCCCCTTCTCTCTCTCGGCTACTTTCCCGAATCCTCTCGTCTCTCCTCTCATGGCAACTCCGCTGAGTCTGGTCATGCCGGCCATGGCACCACCCATGGTAGGCCTCCACGTGCCACCCCTAGCTTGGTCTCGCCTCCCCTCAGTTTTTCTCCTTCTTGGCGGCACCGATGTTCTGACCTTGCCATAGATGCTCACCCCTTCTCATTTCCTGCTGTCGATCTAAAATCGACCAATCCCTCTTGTGGATTTGAGGTGTTGGCTCCATAGATCTGGCTGGGTGAGTGAGTTTCGGTACTTTGATTTGGATCTAATCTTCCTTTTTTTTTCTATTTTGCTCTTGTTGTGGATTCGTGGAAAACCAGATCTCCAGTCGGTCGGCGATATGTGCCTTAGCCGAAGCTTCGCCGATGCGCCTTGGCTTTGCCGTTTCTCCCCCATTACGGTGTGTGCGCCCCAGCAGAGCGTGCTGCTAGCGCATAGCTTTGGCGCCGTGCCTTGGTCCTTGTCGGCTCATCTTCTAGTTGTACCCCGTCGGTCTCCCGCACCACGGTGGCCATGAACTACCAGCGTAGTGCCTCGGTTTTACCTGGTTTCTCCTCTGCTCCCTACTACTTTTGTGCATTTCTTTTCAGTTATTCTTATGGACTATGTGTAGTGTATGAGTATTCTTAAGTGTTCAGATGTGGGGTTCGGTGAGCAACCATGTAGGTGCTTGGGCATTAGCATTGTGCCGGGGAGCATTGAAATGTCAATGTCCACGAGCTCATGGACGGCCATGATTTAGCTTAGTTTTGGGGTCTGGTGGTGAGCAACCGGGGTTGCTTGGGTTTTTGGGCATGCACTAGGGAGCATAATCCATGGCCCAAGGGCACACCTGGATGGCCACCGTCTATCTATTGTTCTAATGTGGTGAATTGGTTTAGTTACCTTGTCTTGGCTCTGTCGACTAGCCTTAGTGTTAACAATCTATTCAACAGAATAGATGAGGGGTTCAAGGCTTTACCTTACTCATGCTGTTGGCTCAAAATGGGGATGTTCTTGCTTGGATACCCTATCTCGTTCTTGGCTTTGTGATGTGGCTGTCTTCTGGAGGTACTTCCTGGCTGGGGTACTCGTCGGTCATCCTTCAGTCTTGGTCTCCTTGTCTTCGTCTCTCGGCTATGGCGACGTTAATGGAATGATAGGGTTTATATTGGATGGTGTGGCTTCTTGGTCTTTGTAATATTGTATGGGATTGATTGGCTATGTTGGTGGTTTGTGTGTGTATCTGGCAGTCTCGGTGTCTCTATACTGAGTTTTCCTTTAGATAGTGAGCTTGGGAGCTCACCGGTGTTTGGGGGCGGTGATGCGGTGTGACATTGGCGCCTTTGATGGCCGAGGTGTTGTGCGGTGTGGGGAGTTAGGCGGTGGGCTTTTAGATGTGAGCTCTTTGCTGATGGCTCATGGCGATGAGATGTCGCGCCCTTTTTCTACTACTACTTTTTTTGTGAGCTTGCCTCGTGGCCTTGGACTCGCCATGGGTGACAGGCGGCTTTGTGCATGCTCTAGGAGGAATGACTCATCCGGATGGCTTTAAACAGGTAAACAGGTAAGTGTTGTTGCCAGATGATGGAAACCTATATACGTGAGATGGTGCCAATTGGCCCCGGACAATCCTGGTATCTCTATGCACGTTTGCCCATGTGCAAAATTTTAAAACCAGCTTCGGCGGCAAGTTAATACGAGATTCATCTTGTGGCTTTTGGCTAACATAATGGTGCGAGCTTTTGATTTGTTTGATGGCTGTGAGGATATGAAGTTATGGAGTTAGATATAGTTCTAATGTACTTATATTTGTACGAGATGAATTTGTAGTTTGTAACATTGGGTTGTAACCTTTATTCATTTGTAAATCTCGAATTGAAATTATGTACGTTGAACTTATTTGTGAAATTTGTTATTGTACTTAAATCTTTCTGTAATTCTGTACTTATGATTCAAATAAATTCTCATTTTTATTGTGATGTTGGATGCTTCAATTTGTTAATAATTCTCTTTTAATGTTAATGTTCCCATTGATATATTAATTGTCTTCTTAATAGCATGGTTTTGGTTAATTAATTTTGAGGGTTCTCATATTATGATTTCCTTGAAATAATCCCGATGGTGGCGATGAATCAATCAACTCCATTATCATCTATTTATTGTGGTATTCTTTGTGAACTTAAAACACATAATTATGTTCTTGTCACATTTTCCTGATCATCGTGCATGGATCGGGTCGCCGAAGCGGGCCTTTCGTGCTACATTGTGGCCTATCGGGGAGCCATATGCATCGCATCAATTAGTTTGTCCAGTCCCATCTCATAGCCACTTGGTATTCCTGAACCAGGAGTCTAGAACATCGATTTTGTTACTAAATTTTTAAGACCTACTATTATTGTTTTTATATTTGTGCATCTGGGTGTTATTCTAGGTTTCATCCATCCCTTGTAAAATCAGAAGAGATGAATCTTGTTATGAAAATATTAAGTAAAAAAGGAACCAAAGAGCTAATGTTAGTGCCTAATTCTAAATGAAAAATATTGTTTATTTTAGTAACTGACATTTCTAAATACCTAATTTTAAATTTAGCACGGGGCCCCCGAATTCTGAGATACGGCCCTGTCGCCAGCAATATCTTAAGCACAGGCAATCAGGCAATGAGGCGATAGATAAACAACCTGAGAATAATACTAGTTCAGAAAAAAAAAACTTCGCGCAAAAAATGGACTCCCATGTGCGCAAATATTCCGCCATCCGAGGACCTGCGCGCGAAAGCGACGGGCCGTGTTTTTTTGGCATCGCATCCAACTGATTTCCAAACGCCAAATCCCACCCCCACCGCCGCCTTGTCGACTTCCCACTCCTCTTCGCCGCATCCTCTTGCTCCCCGGCACCACCGCCGACCAGCTCGCCGAGCCGCCGCCACCGCCATGGATGAGGAGTACGACGTGATCGTGCTGGGCACGGGCCTCAAGGAGTGCATCCTCAGCGGCCTCCTCTCCGTCGACGGCCTCAAGGTAGAGTCACCCACCGATCGATCGCCTCCCTCCATCTCCCCCGACGCGCCTCCGATCCGCCGCTTCGGCGCCCGGATTCGGCGCCCCCGTGGCAAGCCAGTGTTCTAATCTCGCTTCCGTCGCCCGGGGTGGGCTGGATCACTGGAGCACATTAGCTCGTATATCGGGTGGTGACGCCCGTTTGATCTGGACTTGATGTGCTGCGCTGAGATGAACCCTTTGTAGTTTTCTGTTGGTCTGACTCTGTATGGTAGCGATGGGCGTCCCTGCACCTAAGCCCTTAGTGGATCCATAGCGGCCAGCCATCGATTCGCCGATTTAGTGTGCTTTCTGAGCTTAGCGAGGTGCATTTCTCTAGAGATCGTAGCTGCGGTGCCCTATCTGGATCGGTACGTGCAGCCGGGTTGTCGTGGTTGCTTGCGTTTTGTTGAAGGGAAGAATATGTATTGGGGTTATGGACTAGGGACGGAGGGAGACAGGTGGGTATTTTTTTTGTCCCCAACTAGTTGTATTTAACTTGTGTTGCTTGCCCAAGCTTAAAAGTTTTACTAGCCTGATTTGTTGGCTTAAACAAAATAATTAGTGGGCAAGTAGAATTTTGTTTCATGCGTTTGGTTGAGCTGTGGAAGTAGGCTGCCAACAGGCTGACCTTTAATCAGCCCAGCTAGGCTTGCTTGATTTGGAACTGGGCTCGAGTTTGGTTGGAATTAAGTTTTGGGCTTGGAATTGAGCTTGAGCTCGATAATGAAGTTATAAAACCTCATGGTTGTTAGACTGAGCTCCATAACAGTTAGGAAGGAGGCTGCCAGTCATGCATTGTCGGGCTAGATGCGTGCTACAAAGGAATATGATTAACATGATATATATTATATTTTCTTTTATCTTAACACGACAAATTAATAAAAAATATGTTTTCTATTGTTTAAATGAAATAATGTACATTTATATATTTTCAAGATTCATAAACGCCTTGAGTTCGACAGTTTTATTGCTAGAGATTCTTATGGTAGGGATTAGAATAGATAAGGAGATGTGTTTGTCAGGAGGATTTTGTTTGAAGAGATAATGAGGTGAGTTAGCTTAGGAAATTTTCAAGGGAAGCTTCTTTTCAGTCTTTTCATACCGGTTTGTGTTGGGAGTATAATTTTGAGATAGAATTTGTTGGAATTTGGTTGTGGGTAGCAGTTTTCTCTAGTCTTGGTTTTTTACTTAGCGGTTTTTTAGAGGTGGGGTGGGGAGAGAGACTAAGGTAGGACTGAATTGGTGATACATTTATTTGCGTTTCCCATTCACCTTTTAAAAAACCCCAAGAAAAAAAGAACAAAAACTATAGAAAACCACGTCCAAGACTAACTCCCAACAAAAACCGCTAGGGAAAAAAATAGGGGAAAAACCCTTCCTCAAAACGAACTCCTTAACCAACTTATCTCTTCATGCAAATTCCATCTAACGAACTCTACCTCCGTATCTTTTCTAATTCCTAACAACAGAATCTCTTCTAACAAATACCCGTTGATCTCAAGGTGTCTATGACTCAAATATATATATTTACATCACCTTACGAATGTTGTTGTGATGATATTGCAGGTGTTGCACATGGATAGAAATGACTACTATGGAGGAGATTCCACCTCACTCAACCTTAACCAGGTAAGCCACTCCAATGGCTTTAAATGCTTGAGGCTTTAGGTCTGTTGACCATTTCTTGTTGATGAATGTTCATATTGATGTTTGTGGAGCATGTATACTAACCATGGTTTTGAATTCTCTTTTTGGGACAGCTCTGGAAGAGGTTTAGAGGGGAAGACAAGCCCCCGGCACATCTAGGTGCGAGCAGAGATTACAACGTAGACATGGTTCCAAAGGTGCGACAGTCTCCTCGATCCAAATATATCTTTAGTAGCATAGCTAATGTATGCGGCAGTGTGGCACCATCAATGTTTGCGAGGATGACATAGAACCCCATGATGGTGCCCTGTTTCATCTTGCTGAGAAACATTGGGGCTTTATATGGGATCGATGTGGTGATTCACTGATTCAGCAAATTTTGAAAATCTCATGTATAACTACCCAAATGGAAGTAATTCTTGTCAAGATTTATGTTGATAGTCAATTAAATGTCTTTTCAAACTAGAGTACTATTATGACTCTATGAGTAGCATAATGATGTTATAAAAAAATGTTTTTGTGATCAGTTTATGATGGCAAATGGGACATTGGTTCGAACCCTCATTCACACTGATGTGACTAAGTATTTGTCATTCAAAGCTGTTGATGGGAGCTATGTCTTCAGCAAAGGGAAGGTAGTCTCGTCAGCTTATGTCCTCCCTTTGTCTTTCATTAACAGCACATTTCCTGTATTTTCCGTAGGTGGTTGTTAGATCTCCTGTATTCTGATCCTATGCTAGCGGTGTAACTTACCTTTCTCTGTTATCATGTTCGATCAGATTCACAAGGTTCCTGCCACTGATATGGAGGCTCTGAAGTCCCCTTTGATGGGCCTTTTTGAGAAACGCAGAGCAAGGAACTTTTTCATTTATGTCCAAGATTACAATAAAGCTGACCCAAAAACACATCAAGGATTGGACCTTACTACGGTGACAACTAGGGAACTGATAGCGTGAGTACATCAATGCTTGTTGCATTGTAATCATAGATTCATAGTTACTGGATTCACAGCAATCCCCTCAAATCATGATCCTGATCGCACGATCTGATTCGCGGTTGAGCAGCGAACTGATTTGTGATGGTTCGTAGTACGATAGGTTGAAGGTGGCAAACCCAAAACAGATGACAGCATGATGGACGTTAACCTGATGGCGAGGGGAAGGTCAACGATTAACTGATTGTAGGCTTGCACACTGGCTAAGGTTGCACCACCGCTGCATGAGGTCCATGGCTCGTTGCTTCTGTACTTTGACCGTTGCAAGATGGGAGGACAGGATCTACGTGGAGCACGAGCAGTGACGGCAGCAAGTGATTGAGAGGGAGAGCGAGAGGTGGATTGAGAGGGAAGGAGATGAAGATGGGAGGCAGCTGCAATGGTGTCGTAGATTCAGAATTTAAGAGGGAGGGAGAGTAGGATTGTGAGGGAGGGCCGGAGGGAGAGGCGGCTGCTGCTTGCCTGCCTAGGGTTCCCAGGGGCAGGAGCCAGGGATGCGCAGGCCATGTGGGCCAAGTTGGCTATGAGGTGCACGGGACATTACAGATTGATTTTTCCTTTTCCTTTTCTTTTTTTACAGCTAGGCAAGGATCTTTTGCATATAAAACTCTGTGGTCAGCTTAGTGTTTTGATATATGTAGAGAGAAAAATATGTTGCTTACTAGAGTCCGCGTACCAGAATTGTTGGGGTTTGTGAACCCCATCCCGGATCCGTGAACCGAAGTGGTATACCGGTTGATGAACCCTACTTTTGCGAAGTGGCGTACCGCAAACCTTGAACTTGAACCGCAAATCCAACGAACCACAAATCTGGTAACAATATGTTGTATTTTGTGATTCAAATTTGGTCGGGTCCAACCATTACTGGTCTTTCCAATCACTTGAAGAGTTTGGTCAAGAAGCAATGTGAATTGATTAGAGATTATGATTGGGATCATCTTCATGTCTATGATGGACTTTGGACCGACCTGTATCAGATGTGGTGCTCTAAGGTGCGTATGTCTACTGGAGTCAGAAGTGGCTTCTTGGGGTGCTTCCGATTACAACTCTACACTATTATCTTCTGAGACTCTCCAAGCGGGGTGCTGTTCTCGTCTCCAAGAAGGTTACTGTTTCAGTTTTCCAGTAGGTCTCTGTTTTATTTCCGACTAGGACTCTGTTTCTTGCCTATTTTGTGATCCGAATATGGTCGGGTCTGACCACTTGAAGAGTTCAGTTAGGAAGAATGCAAACTGATTGGAGGTTATGATTTGGATCATCTTCATGTCCTTGATGGACTTTGCACTGACCTGCATAAGACGTGGTACTCTAAGGTGTGTGCGCTGACTGGAGTCGCGTGGCTTCTCGAGGCGTTTCCGACTACAACTGTACACTATTATCTTCTAGACTTCGAGCGGGGTGCTGAACCTGTCTCTGAGAAGGTTACAGATCCAGTTTCCAAGTAGGAGGTTACCGTTCTAGTTTCCAAGTAGGTCTCTGTTTCATTGCCGACTAGGATTCTGTTCGTTGCCTCTCTTGGGACTCTTGTTCCTAAGGCTATTTATATCATCTGTAAGTTGCCTGGTAGAGGAGTAGAATCATATATATGCCAAGAGCGTTCTGTAACTTCTCATATAGTGATTCCGCTGATTGTGTGTCTGTGGTTTTTCACTGAAAGGGTTTTCCATTTTAAATCTTTGTCTCGCGTTCTTGGTTGTTCATTGGTTTTGTATTTTGTCTTGTCGATTCCATAACAGGTGGTATTTGATCCTAACAAATGGTATCAGAGCCACGTTCTCTGCCTAGATCAATCTAGGGTACTCTCAACATGACGATAATGAAGTATGATCTTCCGTTGTTGACCAAGACACAAGGTTTTTCTTGTGGCATATCAAGATGTGAACTATTCTAGCACAACTCGATTTGGATGATGCGTTATTGGAAATTGACAAAATGCCCATTGCATGGTCCGTCGAGGAGAAGCGAAGAGATCGTAAGGCTCTCAGATTTATTTTATCTATCTAACAATATTCTCCAGGAGGTCACAAACTAGATCATCGCTGCTGTATTATGGCTAAAGCTGGAACAGATCTGCATGACAAAGGATTTGACCAGTAAGATGCTGGTGAAGCAGAAACTTTTCTCGCTTAGATTGGCAGAAGGTGGATCTGTGTTGAATCACTTGATTGCTTTTAAAGATATCGTTGTCGATCTTGAAGCAATGGAGGTCAAATATAAAGATGATGATTTAGATCTTATTCTACTCTGCTCGTTGCCTAGTTCATTCTCTACATTCAGAGACAATTCTTTATAGTCGAGACACTCTCACCCTCAAGGAGGTTTATGATACTCCGCATGCAAAGAAGCGAAAAACCATGATGTCAACCAAAAGCTCGAGTTCGCATGTAGAAGGTTTGTTTATTCATGGAAGACAAACTGAGAGGTCTCCGTCCAGGGATTTCAGGAGCAAGAGTAAACTTTGAGGCCGTTCTATGTCAAAGAACAAGAAGTGCCATTATTGCAAGAAAAGTGTCCACGACATATCCTGGCAAAGATCACTAGAGAGCTGTTCAGTGGATCTTTAGATATTTAAGTGGCACTTTTGATACTTGTTTGCATTTTGGACAGACAAGTGATGGGCTGGTCATATATGTTGATTCAAACTTCGCAAGAAATCTGGATAAGTGAAGATCTCTTATTGGTTATGTTTTCATGGTTAGAGGTTATGACGTGAGTTGGAAAGCTAGTTTACAAGCTATTGTTGTTCTCTTGACCATTGAAGCTGAATACATGGTTATTTCAGAAGCCTGTAAAGGAATTGTTTGGCTAAGGGGTCTTTATACTAAGCTTTGTGAAAATATGTCTTGCACCAACATTTTGTGACAGTCAGAGTGCTATCCGTCCTACAAAAGACCAAATATTCCATGAGAGAACAAGACACATTAAGTCAGATATCATTTCACCCAAGGAGTTATTACACAAGGTGATGTCAAAGTTTGCAAAATTTGTACTCATGAGAATCCAATTGATATGACGACAAAGGCAGTTTCTACTGCTAAGTTTGAGCTCTACTCAGGCTTGGTTGGTATTACCCGTTGGTCCTCTCGGACGTTTGACGCACAAGAGGCATTATCTAATTTCATTGAGAAGTTCTTCAGGTTTTTTCCGCTACAGGAGGAATTCGGTTTAAGATGGAGATTGTTGTATTTTGTGATCCGAATTTGGTTAGGTCTAACCACTGCTGGCCTTTCCGACCACTTGAATAGTTCGATTAGGAAGTAATGCAAACTGATCGGAGGTTATGATTGGGATCATCTTTATGTCTATGATGGACTCTACACTGACTTGCATCAGACGTAGTGCTCTAAGGTGCGTGCGCCGACTGGAGTTAGACGTTGCTTCTCGAGGCGCTTCCGATTACAACTCTACATTATTATCTTCTGAGACTCTAAGCGAGGCGTTCCTGTATCTGAGAAGGTTACTGTTGTAAGGGTGGTCCAACCCTTTGTGCCTAGGTCTTGCACTTAGCCCAATATGTAATAGGTTTAATAGTATAAAAGAATGTACCAATGTACCCCTACCTTATGTAATTATTAAGGAGTGGGATAGGAATTTCTACCTTCTAGATTAAAGAAAATTTCTACCTTACAGATTATATCATGGATTGGCCTTCAACCATCCACGTCACGAAAGAATATTTCTTGTGCTTGCTGTTACCTCGTTCTCCACATAAATAACTCCCTGTTTCCATATGTGTTCTTTCAGGAAATATGGTTTAAGTGATGATACAGTGGATTTCATTGGTCATGCGCTTGCTCTTCATAGGAATGATCGTTACCTCGATGAACCGGCACTTGATACTGTAAAAAGGATGAAAGTAAGTCTTGACACCAAACCTCTGGTAGATGGTTCCTAGTTTGTTATTGCAACTATAGCTGTCAATTTGTCATAATCCAGTTTGTTATTGTGACTATAGCTGTCAATTTGTCATGATCCAGTTCCTGTCGTTGCTGTTCCTTTTAGCTGTGTCATTGCTGTTGTTTGAATATGATTGCTTCATCTAGTTCAATTACATTTTACCGGATTTCTGCTTTTAGCTATATGCAGAGTCTCAAGGATGAACAACATGAGCTCGATTGGATTCCAGTCTTGTACTTTATTGCTTGATTGGAACACTTGATGGTTCTTCACTTCTTTGATGGCTTGCAAGAGATTTCACTTCTTGAGAGACCATGTGGAAAAGGTGATATTGTCTTACACCCTATTGAGTTGGATTCTTATATTGATGATATTCTTTCAAACGCTTTCAAGGAGGCTCACCATATATGTATCCGCTATATGGGCTGGATGAGCTGCCACAGGTTAGTCAATTTTTAATCTGTTAATCCAGTACTTGTCATACTGCACATACATGTGTTTAAGATGCTTGTATGCTGCAATGCTTTCTTATTCTACAGGGTTTTGCACGTCTAAGTGCTGTTTATGGTGGTACTTACATGTTAAATAAGCCAGAGTGCAAGGTATGCTTTATCACCTACCTTGTCATGACTCACAATCTGGGTAACAAACAAATCACACTCCTTATCACCTGAGCAACCTAATTAATATAGGTTGAATTCGATATGGAAGGGAAAGTGTGTGGTGTTACATCAGAAGGTGAAACTGCAAAATGCAAGAAAGTTGTCTGTGATCCCTCGTACTTACCCAACAAGGTGAATACTCTTCATTGTATTCAGTTTACTTCACAAGCAATTTACTGTAGCTTTGGACCTTTTTCCCTATTATCTACCCTTCTTGAGAAGTTCTTATTGACCACAACCCCATCTGTTATTTTTGATATACGATGCTTCCCAATTTTGATGTTTTGCATATGTTTGTCAACAGGTTAGGAAGATAGGCACAGTTGCACGCGCAATTGCTATTATGAGCCACCCCATCCCAAATACAAATGAGTCACACTCAGTCCAGATTATTTTGCCACAGAAACAACTTGGACGCAAATCAGACATGTGAGGCCTTTCTCAAGCTCAAATAATCTTCATTTGATGAACTGCTAATTGCTTTACTTAATGGATTATTATGCTAGCCTGATTTATGACATTTCTATTGGTATTCTGGTGTTAGGTATGTCTTCTGTTGCTCATACACACACAATGTCGCACCAAAAGGAAAGTTCATTGCTTTTGTGTCTGCAGAAGCGGAGACTGACAATCCACAGTCTGAGTTAAAGCCTGGAATTGATCTACTTGGTCCAGTAGATGAGCTATTTTTTGATATGTATGACAGATATGAACCAGTGAATGAACCATCTCTTGATAATTGCTTTGTCTCAGCAGTAAGTTCTGCAGTACAAGCAACAAAATGAACATTAAGTTTTTCATTGTTTTAGATGTTTATGGTGTTTTTCTCTCTGCAGAGCTATGATGCTACCACACATTTTGAGACAACCGTGACAGACGTTCTTAATATGTATACAATGATCACCAGCAAGGTAACATATGTTTCATCTTCATTTTTCTTTAAAAAATATGTAATGCTTCTGTGTAGTAGTTGAAGCTAACTGTGCATTATTAGTATTTCGTGTATTCTGGCATAAATACCTTTTGGGAGGATGAAGATGAACACTTAGGGAAGTAGAGATTTGCTAAACAATAAGTCTTTGCCAGTTTGCCCTTGCTTGCTGTTATCTTATGAAAGACTTTATGCAAATCTAATCCACTCGATTCACTATTTTATTTCGCAAATATGGATTTTATCCTTCCTATCCTAACTCTGCTTTCATTGCAGACTGTTGATCTTAGTGTGGATTTAAGTGCTGCTAGTGCTGCTGAAGAATATTAAATTTCATAATCAAAATCCCATTATCCTTCGAGAATACTCTTCCTTGGGGGACACCACAGGACAAATCATAATTGATTACTAGTTCTAGTTATTTCAGTTTCAGCTCTAGATTGTATTGGGTGTTCTGGCCAATGTCTACTGCATGTTTGTTGCTAGCAGCAATATGCAAAAATGTTGATTCGAGATGTTTGAACATGGTGGTTTTGTTTACTACATTAATGGTTTGATGGTGTAAACAGTGAACATGGTGACTGACCTTTGTGGTTTTATGTGATGTATCATAACAGTTCAGTAATTTTGAATGCCTTCAATGTTAAGAGTTCTTACCCTGAGTTTCAAATTCTGGTTTCGCCAAAAATCCTGGAGCCCCGTCCCCAACAGTATTGGTAACCGCCGGTGACCGGTATCTTTCTCCGAGCGGTTTGGATTTGTCGAATTGAAATACAAAATTTATTCGGCATGTTCATGCCTGAATGATCTGTTCTCGGTTGGTCCCTGTCTGGAATTACTGTTTATCAATTTGAATTTAAAATTTTAGACATTTAAATGTTGGGGGTGTCTAGGCAGAACTTGAGTGATATTTTGTTTAAGAGTACTCAGATTTTAAGCCTTAGATTCAGATCATTGGATCTCATCCTCCTCAATTATACAAATTTTCTTACATTACTCCACCCCCAAACCTTACCCCATCTACCTCACCGTCGCCCTACTCGTTGCCTCCCCGTCGCCTTGCTAGCATCACCTTTGACGTCAACGGGCCCTATCGGCGTCCATCTCTTTCGCTGTTACCTCCCTAGCCACTTGCATCCCCTCGACATGCACACCAGCGTGCTGCCCTCCCTCTACTATGTTGTCATTGTCCTCAGTTATGCCGCAGCTCGTCGATATGCCCTACCCGCCACTGCTTCTACCTCCTGACATGGCTGCTAGCATCGAGGGTGGCCCCCGCTGCCTCTTCCGCCCCCCGCACATCCCTGCTCAACCTAACTTGACTCCACATCTGAGCGCTGTTCCACCCGCCGGGCATCGACCATCACCCTCCTCCGACCCACGGCATCGACGAGCGCCACCGCCACCTCGTCTTCCACCGCCGGTCTACCATCACCCCCGATCTCCCTCTAAATCCGGGGGACTTTAGTGAACCCAACCCGAATTCAAATCATGGCACCCCAAAAAGTTCCAAAAATACATAAATTTTTTTGCAAAATCTCTCAATTTGTTTATTGCATTTTTTAATTTCTATGTGTTTTTCGTGCGTCGAAAATCATATTTACTTTCCCTAAAATTCTTGAAAAATCATCTAAAATCCTCAAAATCTTTCCCCTATCTCTTGGGCCGTTTTTAGCCTAGCCCACATATATCTTTCTCTTCTTTCTTTCTTCTTCATTTCTTTTCTGGGCCACAACCCATCTTTTTCTTCTTTTCCATTCGGCGGCGAGCCTGCCCTCCCGACCCATCTCCTCACAGCCCAACTCCTTGCCGCCCCCTACTCGCCTAACCAGCCCCAACACCATTGTTACTTCGCCACCTCTACCACCTCGCCAGCCACGCACCACCACCTCCTCTCACCGCTTGAGCCACCTGCGTTGTCATCCTGCATAGTCACCATGTCGCCCAAACTGTGTTCTCGCCAGCTCATGCCCATGCATGTCGCGAGGAGAAGACCATGGACCACATCGTCGCTTGCCTCCTCCCTCGACACCCTTTCCGCCCACAGCTATAAAGCGCGCAGCAGTGTCCAAGCCTCCTCTCTCTCCCTCTCCCTTCCACCCCAAGACCACTCGTGCCACCGTAGAGCCACATCATTGTTCCCAAGCCTGGCAGACCACCATCGCCGCCCGCAATCATCTCAATAATCTACCCAAATCCACGCATGTCCTTATCTTCCTCCTCATTGTTTGTGCCATCTTGTTCTTGACTTTCTTACGGTTCTATCAATGTCCTTGTTGCACTAGGAGATCGCAGGAATCATCATCGCCGTTCGTCGCGCCACCGCCTCATCACCCCGCATCACGAGGTGTGAATCGTCACACCGATGCTTTGTCCCTCCTCCTTTGACCATCCCCTTTGCCGAGGTCTGCCACCATCGAACGCTGCCTTGCCACCATAGCCGCCATTGCTGCCTGCCTTCCCCATTGAGCCCCAAACCAAGCCATCACCACTAGAAACTCCCTATGCCCACGCCATGCTCACGCATCCACCATTCACGATGGAGACCATCAAAGCTTACCACTGATGAGTTTTTCCCCTTTCCACGACCACCGCCCTTGCTCTGCCTTTTTCAACCACCACAGTCCTCCCCATCATCCCATACCACCCAAAATGGATCTGCGGTGCTCAAGAACACGTCGTGCGCGTGTTATCATCGCCGTTCCACCATGTGTCACCGTCGCCATCTCTTGTTCTCTCTGTTTGACTGAGAAGAAGAATAGTGCCAGTCGGACTGTGCACTCGTGGTTCGATCGAGCTATTTGACTAATTGACTTGAGCCACTCGAACCCAACTGAGCCCGTGCGTGACACTATGCACTTGTGGTCCAGTCGGACCCGTTACATGCACCAGACTCGAACCAAACCCTAGTGCACCCTTTAACTAACACCGTTCATCCTCCATGACCAATACTAAACATTTTGAAGCCAATTGATCATCGGTTTTCTTCTTCGAGAGTGTTCTGACTCCGTTTTCTTTCCTTCTTTTACATCGTTTTTTATTGCAAGAGTTGTAGTTATGCTAATAGGTTTATTTGGATTTATTTGTGTGTGTACGCTAGATTACGGAGAAGAAGCCATCGGGACAACTGGAACTAGAATTGATGACCCTGAAGCCTACGAAAGAGTAAGCGCTGACTACGAGTCGCAAGGCAAGCCATGATTCTTGGTCATATTGAATTCCTATTAGTTGGATTATATTACGTATAGGTTAATTTCTACATTATTTATTTATTTATCAATGCTAATTGTTATCGGTTGCTTTTGAATGATGCTGCTTAAGTAGTTAGTACCATTAATTATGTTGCCTACATGTCATCCTTGATAATATTCTAATATGGTTTTCCTTGATAAACTTAGAGCTAGTGTATTATACTTTATATTAGCATAGTAGTGAAGGAATAAGAGCTGCAATCACTTATCACTTGTCGTTCGCCATCACGAGTTGATGTGTCGAGACTTATACTTGAAATGAATTGTGATGTTTATGTCTTGTCATTCACCAAGAGTGATGATTTGGAAATGTTGGCCAAGAGTGTGGTATGGTTTATCATGCCAACCATAAAATTGAGGTGATTCACGTTGTGATTGTCAATGATTTCCACCCTGTTCAATGGTGTATAATAAATTAACTTGTACCATGAGAAAATACATAATTACCGCCCATCCACAGGATTAATTACTCGAACTTGATTTAACTACTATATTAGTTTCATTGGTACTACCATGGGTAGGTTCGTTGTTGGTGTGGACCACGGACTAACCTATGCCACAATATGATCCCTGTGATCAACAGAGCGGTTACCCGTACCTAGGAATGGTAAGAGGCCCACTACCGAGAGGGACATGCTCTGTACTAGGTAGCACTAATGTTGTGAATTAGTGGTGAATTCTGTTGTTCTAATTTTGATCAAGTTGTGGGTATCATGTGGGTATGAACTTATTTTGATTTAAGTCAAATGTTTATCGATAAAATTATACGGTACTAGTGATGATATGTCCAAGATAAACCCCCTTTGTCAAACATCCCCCTTGAAATCCTCAGTTGCATTATAAAACTTTACCATCGTGGCTTGTTGAGTATGAATATACTCATTCTTGCATATTTTGGTTTAGACAATAAACAATACGAAGAGGACATGCCAGCAGATAACAAATACTACGATGGTGAAAATCACACGTTCTAGGTCAAGTCTATACTCAAGTGTAGCATGTAGTGTGGTCGTCTTTTGTCATGTTTTATCTGTAATATAAGTAAGTTTGGCTTGGAAGTAGGGCTGGAAACTAGTTGAGCCGAGCCGGCTCGAGCCAGACTCGCCCAAGCTTAGTCTTAACTACGGCTTGGCTTAGCTTAGCTTAGCTCATTTAAGAAATGAGCCAAAAACCCTGCTTGGCTCGGCTTGAAAGGTGGCTTGAGCTGGCTCGCGATGGTTTGCGAGCCTAGCTGCCAGAACTAGTTCCTCATGTGCCTAGCTACAATGGACAAGTTCCCATCTTTTAAACCAAGCTACACCAAGATGTACTAAACATGAATTGATTTTTTAAAATACTAAACATGAATTACTTGCTGCAAGTAGAAATGATGTGGCAGCCTTCCTTCCAAAATGACAGAAAGAACATTGTTAGCTGCACTAATGGCTAGAGACCATCCATCATGTGAAATAACTCAAACAGAGGTAATGGGCAATGCCATAAATTTGTAATGAAACATGACCAAGATAGTTTAATGGTTCATGTTTAACAGTCCATTCACATTTAACACTAAATATGTAACTATGAGTTCTAACTTCTAATTCATTAGCTTCATAGTTTAGGAATAGCATTTGAGGAAGCATTATCAAGAGTGATTGTGATAGTTTTGTCTTCTATCTTCCATTTAGCAACGCAATCAGAGACAGTCTGAGCTATAACAATCCTAGTGTGTGGAGGATCCAACTCAATAAAGTTTAGCACACGACATTGCATAACCCAATTTGTATCTATACAAGTGCTACCAAACTCATATAGCAAATGTTTTGGTTAGATGTCCACGGATCACAAGTTGAACTTATATAGTTGACGCTTCTAAGACTCTTTTGAAGGATTTCTCTCTCTAATTCAAAAACATTGATGCATTCACTTCTTATTGTCTTTCTATCGCTAAACTGATATGCTGAATTTAAATACCTTAACAACATATTAAACTAAGTGTGCTCTACCATCTTAAATGGATACTCATGGATAATTATCATCATAGTAATTATTCGACGATTTTTTATCTTAATCATATTCACTAGGAGTGGCAATAAGAGGTAAACCAGAATCACCTGCCTTGGTAGAACCAAAGTTGAGCTTAGCTTGAGCTTTCATCTTAGCCACCTTGTTTAAATAGGGTGCACTCTTTGGTATATGCCTCATCAGATGCGAAGTAGCACCCCTTGTTTGTAAGATATGATTTTGTAGCAAAACATGCACTTCACCATTGTCTCGATCTCCCCTTTCTTCTTCTTAGATGGCCTAGTCACCACCTTAAAATTCTTCCAACAATTTGATCGTTTTGATCTGCCACTTGTGGAGAGAGTCTTTTGAGAACCATTCTTCCTTTTGCCCTTCTCTTTGATCTTTGAGACGCAATTGCATTATCTTGCTCAACTGCTTCCTCATTCTCACTTAAACTTGAAGAATCCACCAAAACGTGTCAATATTCACCCAACTCATTACCATTAGAATCAACATCAGCATCACGCATGTCCCAATCCCACTGGTGTAAGATCGAGGAGGCCGACTAGAGGGGTAGGGTGAATAGGGATGCAAACAGATCTTATACAGATGGATAATGTCTCTACCATATTTGTTTTCATTTTTTTCGGATGTGGATACGAATACAGATACCTCGAATATGAATAATATCGAATACAGATACGGAGCGAATACGAATCGAAACGAATACGGTCATAAATATTTATTGGAACATGAAAACCCCTTAAACTATAGATCCAAAATCAATGAAAACACATAAATAATTTATCTTGTCAAAATATTAATGAAATCTAAACAAGCATAAGTATTTTTATCCACAATAGTCATACCATTGTACAAATTTTAAATCTTCAAATGGCAATTATTTTTTCTAAAGTCCTAAATAATTCTAAATGGATTTCTACCATTTACATGCGACTAATAAATTAATTAAGAATTTAAATTTACATCAGAATGATTTAAACAATAGTACATCAATTTAATCGGTAGAAATTTTAATCTACCGACAATACCAAATTTATTTTTAATAAACATAAATATTTGCTAGTGGGCTGGTGGCAGGGGAGATGAGATAGGCTGGCTTGGGCTGGGCAATGTTGAGCTGAAATCTCGGATATCTAGATCCGTATTATCCGGATAATCCGTATTCGTATTTGTCGGATATTAGGCCTACTATATTCGTATTTGTTTTTGACAAAAAAGTCCATATTTGTTTCTGATTCAAGAATTATCCGAAGAAAATCCGATCCGATACAATCCGTATTCGTTTTCATCCGGATCGATCGGAAACTATCCAATCTGTTTTCACCCCTAGGGGTGAATGGACGTTTATAAAATTCTCTTCTTTAAATGATTCTATTTAAGTTATTTGGCTAAAACCAAGAATATAATGCGGAAGCTTAAATCAAATTGGTTTTAGCACAAATAAAGCCTAAATCAACTAGGTTCACCTAAGTGCACCAACAACCTAAGTCTATGTTAATGATTTGCAATCCTAGGATAACAACCAAACAATTTAATTATATGAATGTAAATTTTTTGAAAGTAAATTGAACACATGAAAACAAATCACAAAGATACGATATCTTTTTATTGTGGTGTTTGGAGACCTACCGGTCTCCCCTAGTCCATGTTGATGTTAGCCCAAACGAATTGGATTGGCTCCATGAATTAAGCTGAAACACCTCAATCCACTAGTGGTAGCTCTTTCCCGTTCTAGGTAGGTGAGCTCCAACCTTCACACTTCGCTAGGTGTTCTCACAACCTTGTTTGAGAAGGTCACTGCGCACGACACCTCTAACGCTGTTTAGGAGTCAGTAAACTCCAAGAATAATAAGTCAAGCCTATCGCTTGACTCTCACCGTGTGCAATGAATGCACAGGCTCTAGTGGATACTTAGTCTACCTCTAGATGCAACACATGCAATCTAGATTCTTTCTCCTTGCTCACAAAGTACAACACATGCATAATTGAGAGGAAGACCTCACACTAGCTCAAGAGAGTGCAATGGAGTGCAGCTCTCATCTCTCCAACTGTCCACAAGGGGTTATATATACCCTACACCTCGAAACTAGCCGTTGGGATAGAAAATCAGGATTTTCGAAAGTACCGCAGGCAAAAGACCGGTACTTCCGCTCCCCTCAGCAATAGTCAGAAAATTGGCCGTTGCAGGCAAATCCGGTTGTTCTGACATGCAAAGTCCGGTACTATCGATTATCGGAAGTATCATAGCACTCGTGTTGTCATGCAGAACTACCAATTTCCTCGGGGACGAGAAGACTACACACAGGTGTCTCTTTGGAAAAATGTGCCGCTACACAAGCTGGATATTCCGCAAATCAGAAGTACCGCTTACATAGAGCTGGTAGTTCCGCTCACATAGAGCCGATCGAAAGTTTTGATCATCGACTGTATTGGTCTCTAACCACATTGTCCGGATCGATCACATAGGTCTTCGACTTCGCTGGTCTATGACTATGCTGGTCTACGACCACGTTGTCCGGATCGACCGCACAGGCTTCTGACCACGCTGGTCTTTGACCACATTGGTTTCGACTACTCAGGTCTCGACCATGTTGACATTCGACAACATTGGTCTCCAATCACATAGATATCCGACCACTACGTTGATCTTCAACCATGTTGTCTTAATTACGTCAGTTCGACTATGTTGGTTTCGACCACACAGGTCTTGACCACATCGGTTCCGACCACGCTAGTTTCGATCACACAGATCTCAACCACGTTGGTTCGACCACGCTGTTTTCGATCACACAGATCTTCGACCATGTTGATTCCGACTATGCTAGTTTGACCATGTTGGTTTTGATCAAACAGATCTTCGACCACATAGGTCTTCAACCACATTGGTTCGACCAAGCCGGCTCTCGACCACGAAGGTCTTCGACCACCAACGCATGCGGTAGTTCCGTGATTACAACACTGGTAGTTTCGGTCAACGGTAGTACCATAGACTACACTGCGGTAGTTTTGATTTCCCTAAGAAGTGCAGATATTTCAATAAATTTTGCAAAACATATTTGTAAACAGCATCTTACACACAAGAATCACACATGATTCTCAACAAGTTGCAAAACATATTTGCACACTTTTAGAATCATAACACAAGGGTTATATATGAGCTTTAACTATTTGCAAAACGTATTTGCAAATATAAACCTCATACTACAAAGAATGAAAACATAGACTTTAAACACTTGCAAAACACATTCGCAATGTACAGTTCCATGTTACAAGGATTCAATACATGAGCTTTAACTATTTGAGAATACATTCGCAAATACAAGTCTTATGCCAACGAGAGCTAGAGCAAGTGAGGTTAAGCTATTAACACATGATGAGACTCAAGCTACTAGATATGACCCCTATTAATAGTATGACAATCTATACTAGTAATCCGGTCTTCTAACCAAACATCAAGACCGGTAACAACTCATGATGCATCCATTACTTCAACTCCATCATTACATGATGAGTCTTCACTTGACATGACGATTCACACATGATCATATCCTTTTAGACATGCATCAACTCATGATGCATCCACCACTTGACTTGATGATTTTCAACACATGAAGTCATCTCAAGTCTTCCTCATTTATGGAACCTAACCTATTCATCCAACTCATGAAAAATGTTAGTTCACAGACCAATTGCCATAAATTACCAAATTTCACCATTAACACATAATGAAGGAACTAGATTTCACAATCTTCCCTTTTTAGTAATTCATGATAATCTCAATAAATAATGAGATAAAGATTGTATTTGCAAGTATACAATATGTACACAACACTTGTATACTCTAAGATAAGTTTTAAGCAAAGCTTATTTATCCGGTTGTCATTAATCATCCAACCACTAACATATAATGGAGAAGTTAGATGATAACTCGATTGCAAATGAGTATATATGAACTACACAAGCTATATATACTCAAAGGATGTGTTTCAAAGTAAAGATTCTAAATATGTGTATTAAAAGAAACATAGATCAATACTTATGAAACGTCAAAACATAGAGTGAACTCCCTCTAAAAGTGTGCATACAAGTATGTGTAATGAAGACATATGCACATATTTATTTTGGACTATTTGTGGAGTTCAATCTATATTTCGGATCCAAGGAATGCACTAATATATAAAAATATGATTTCGAATGTATACCTCTTTGATTTCTCCTTTTCATTCAAATGAGACTAAGCAATAATATACTTAAACAAATATATTAGTTTCACATATAGATTTGCCATTTAATCATATAATTGGATGTGAGGAATGCAACAAGATTATAATATATGAATGCATACCTCAATGATTTTATCTTTTTTCATCCATATGATACTAAGTAATATCATAATCAATAAATAAGATTAGTCTCACAAATGCATTTATCATTACCACCAAAATCTCATAATAGTATTTGTCATTATCACCAAAATCAACTTAAATGGAGCTTGATCTTTCAACTGGCCACCTTCCGGGTCCAATTCCTCACCCGCCAATTGTGAATCGATGCAACATCAGCAAGACAATAATCCAACAAGGCAACATGCAAACAAGTGAACTTGCATCGATCTTGCACTGGAGAGAGTGGAGACTCATCGAGGCTTCTGGGGTTGTCACTGGTCGAGGTGGAGTGATGAGGCGACTATGAACTGGAGTTGATGTAGCCAATGGTGGTAGACTTCTTTGCTCGGCGAACACGAGACTCCATGCTCAGCTGGTGCTCCATGCAGCGGAGGGCACGGTGGAAGGCGAGGTAGTCATGATAGAATCATCAAATCTTGCAATTCAACCAAAAATCAACAGAGCCTGGGAGTCAATTGAGGCCAGAAATCTTCCAATTCAACAAAAATAAATAGAGGTCTAACGTCGATGGAGTCAGTTGAGGCCAGGAGGTGGAAAGACGACGATGTTGGGGAGGTATGATGGCGCGGATTGACTTGGCTATGGGAGGGGTGGTGGTAGCGTGGTGGGTGAGGTGGGAGGGGTGATGACGTCAAGATGGAGGGAGTCAACATTGTGGCCAAGGGCAAGGTGGAGAGGGCGGAGGTCGAGGCCGGGTAGAAGGAAGGAGGGTAAGGCTAGGGCCAAGAGGGGCGACAACGTGGAGGCTAAATGGCATGGGGGGTGGCGACAGCAACGCCCAAGCCTAACCCTAGCCGGGAAGGGTGGCGATGGTGGCGATTAGGGAGAAGGGGGTAGCGGTGCTTAGGGAGAAGGGGGACAGTGCCGATCAAGGAGAAGGGAGCGGTGCAGGAATTGGCTAGGGCCTGGGACTGGGAGCAACACAGAGAAGAAAGGGAGAGTTAGGATTTCAAAAGGGGTTGGGTTGGGGGTGTATGGGGGTCTCTTGGGTGGGCCTTGGACGGTTAGGCCTAATGAGCTACTAAGCAGCTCACGAGTAGCACGGGCTCAACTTGTTAACGAAATAAGTTAGGATGGAGGCTTGGCTCGCTTGTTTATGTCCTGTGCCTGAACTAAGCTTGTTTCGAGCTTAAGTGGCTCACGAGTCTTTTAAGTTTTTTTTCTAGCCCTACTTGAAAGCCTTAAAACTCTATAATCAATGTTTGTCATATTTTATATAACTCCTATGATATTGTAACCGTAAACAAACTGTTTATCAATCTACGTACAACTAAAATCCAAGACAGTAACATAAATACAAAAATTCCTGGTAAATCTAAGTGTCCCCACACGAACCCTAACCCTAACTCGCTAGACCCAGCCACCACCTGCATGACTCTCAAGGCAAAATCATACGGTGAGAAATTCAAATTCTCAATCCTAAAATAACAATCTTGAGTACTTTTTTTCGAAAAGGGAAGCTTTATTGATTTCAAGATTGTTAGATCAAGGTGATACAAACAAACTTGAAATCCTCCCGCCTCACCGACAAAGACACACCTAAATCAAAGGAGAACAAAAAGGGAACACTAATGACTATCAATCCGAAGACTAGACTGCCACCCATGTGCCCGGGTAAAACACGCCTTGGCCGCCTTCTCCAAGAACTGCGAGGCCGCTACAACCATATCCTCGCGGCGGTCTTACGGAGAATAGCCTGATCACGGAGCCAATGCGAAATTGAGTAAATAACCTGCAAAAAGACATATGTTTGTTTTCAAATACGACTGCATTCCTGTATAACCACACAGCCCAACAAGTAGCAACGGCTCCAAGAAGTACTAAATACTTTAAATCCTGTCGAATCCCTTGTAACCAAGAGCCAAACATATTAGACACACTACGTGGTGAGAAAGACCAAAAGCCGCATGGACCACCCAAACCATACGAACTAACCGCACTCAAAAACAGATGTTGGATCGTTTCATCATCGTGACAAAAACAACACTGTTTGCTACCGTGCCAATTGCGTTTCACTAAATTATCCTTTGTTAAAATAACGCCCCGTCGAAGATACCACAAAAAGGAGAATTGAGGATTGGAATGAGCGTATACCAAGAATTCTTGGGGTCCCCTGGGGATTCTTGATTGGAGCTGAGCTAACCATAGCCCAAAGTCGTATCTCTTTGGTTAATAAGATCCAAAAGGTTTATCGATCCCAAGGGGTACAGATCCATAATAGACATATAGAGATTATTATACGCCAAGTAACATCAAAAGTGCGGGTTTCCGAAGATGGAATGTCTAATGTTTTTTCACCTGGGGAATTAATCGGATTATTGCGAGCGGAACGAGCAGGGCGAGCTTTGGATGAATCGATCTATTATCGGACAATCTTGAGTACTTAGTTGGCAATTCTCTTAAATGTTTCTGGGGTGGGATGTAACTGCCATATGAAACACCAGATACTGATGCACTGTTTAGGGTTACAGGGAGGAAGCTATCTACAAAAATGATAGCACATGAACACGCGGCATCATTACAATTTACAACACCACAGAAAGATAACACACATCATTCAAGCCATTGCTTTAGAACACACATTGCTGCGCTATCATTCTATGCTTCCACTTGCATCATCACCTTCCCTCGGTGCCCGTTGCATCATTTCGATCTTAACAGAAGGCCCTGCCGAATCGACAGGCGCTGTCGATTCGGCCTTGCCGTTGCCCTCCTGCAATCCTTTTCTCCTCTTAACCTTCTCTGCCCAACCCAGGACGCCCTGCTGCACATGCTCGTTGAAGATCTCCTTCTTGTAGGAGCTCCCCATCTTTGTGCACGAGGGAGGAAAAAATCCATTAGTTTGTGTTGATGATTAGAAACATCGTATGATATCGAAACATTGATGCACCTGCGTTACAATTGCATACAGAGGCAGGGTGCTGTAGCTGCAGAGAAGTTGAATAATGACCCTGCAAGTAGAAGGATGGATGCACGAGTTACAGAGCAAATTCATGTTTGCTTTTTTACTATGGGATAAGAAACTGGAGACATGTGTAAAGTACCCAATAACAAGCCTCGGAACGATGAAACCAACTTGCCCCATGATGCAGGAGTTGAATCCATAAGTGGTCTACAAAGGAAATAGGGTAAACAATGTTGTGATGAGTCATTACATCTAACTGAGCGCAATTCACAAATGACACGCCACAATGCTTACCAGTATCCAGAAGAAGAATGCAATCTCAAAGGCATTCTGGAAGAGAATGAACTGGATTAGATACAGGACAATCCTTGGCCGCCCTAACCAGAAATGGTCATCTGATGGTTTTACAACCAAATCGCCCTCAATCACTGAGTGCTTCTCAGCTACCTCATGGGCTAACTGAGCTATGACGTGCTGCAGCTTAGTGCCAACGGCTAATAGAAGCTGCAAGGAGTATCAGAATAGGGAAGCGTCCAGTAAGACCATAGTTCTTGATCCTTGCACATAGTTCAAGATTTATTTGTGGCACAAATGTATGCTTTCAGATTATGTACATGGTGTAGTTTATATTTCTTAAGGATGCTACATAGTGACTTGGAAAAAATAGTATTAGAAAGGTTTCAACAGTTTCCATTGTAGAATCGCTCAATGGGCTCACAAGTATGTCCTGATGTGATTGCTAACATCTTCAATGCAAATGTTTATTAGTCCCTCTTAAGTGATCTTTAAAATTTAGAGAAAACTGGTTTGGCACTTTAAAACAGCACATTATTACATATGCACTTACAATAAGGGGAAGGAAAGCAATCCAAAAGTATATGTGCCAGCCTGCAGGTTAACAAATGAGGTGTAAGATAGCTTTGAGAAGCTTAAATCCTGAAATATTACTACAGCGCCTAGCTGCCTGTCGAAAAGGGACAGCTGTTTTGGCAAGACGATTCTACAGGAAAATAGAGACCACAGAAGTGCTTTTCAGAAAGGATGAACTAAACTTTACCATTAACATTCAGCAACAGGAAGATCACCACGAAGATCCACAAGTACCAGCTAAAAGAAAATTTATACAGCATGGGTAAGTTTATTTGCATAATAAATTTGCTTGAGTTTAAAAAGAACATATAAATGAGTGTACAACTCTTTGTATTACCTTATACCAACCACTTTCTTAAAATCAGCCTCTAAAACCCTCATCATGTATTTATGGAAATCAAATTTTGGGTCTCCGTGTAAGTGAGTCTGTAATCCAAAAGGATCTCGTGTTTACAGACAAAAGAACATAAGATTAGCTTAGTATGAGCTAATGCTTACCATGATAAAACCAAGACGCATTGTGGTGAAGTCTGATTTAGATACTGATCCATAAAACTGCTTAACAAAAGAATGCTGAAAGGAAAGAAAGAAAGAAAAGGCTATTTATTGTACAACAAATTCTGCACCATACAACAGTATATCTGTTAGAAGAGCAGATCACATGCATTTACCAGCCAACTCAACATTATAGAATCTTTGCCAATACCCTTAAAATGTTCGTTGATAAACTCAAATTGGTGCGCAGGGGTTATCTTCTTAGGCCCTGGGTTATCTTCTTATTTCTTGCAAATATTGCAATGCATAAACTGGTTACAAGCCTCTCAATTTATATACTTATAACTCCTACTACGATTAGGACTTGAATTGAACACTACTACAACTATTACACGAAATAGAACTCGAACGACTAGGACTCTTTAAGTCAAGATTAATTTTAACAATCTCCCTTAATCTTGACTTTCTAACTTCTTTCCATCTTGCTTGAGTTTCAGACACATCTCAAACGCCCCGACTCAACTTATTTGAGCACTTCACAGATTTGTTGATTTCGAAGCAAAGTGTCCATAATCATTACAGTTATAACACCTCACTTTTGCCTTATCAAACCTCCGAACGGCCTTGGCCATCACCCTGAAGTGTTCTTGCCTTCAGCTCGATGATTATCATCAGCGCGAGTCAACAAGAGCTGTCCTTCACCTTTGTTGTTAGTGTCATGGATGTGTTCCTCATAAGACGACCGATGACCTCCTCCATGGTCATTGCCTTTATGTCTCCAAATTGCTCTATTGAAGCAATCGGAGAACTGTGAGGGAATGCACGGAGGAATTTCTTTACCACATACGGACGGCGAAGTCATTGATCGACTCCGTTTCCTTCATCGCAGCACCTCGAACTTCGGTTTTGAGAGTTTGTACCTTTGCTTCCTTTTCAACGCCTCCCACGCAGCTTTGGCCGTTTCCTTTCGGCGAGAGGAAGAGCGTCTCCTCCGGCATGCCCCGTAGATGGCCGCCAATGCCATGTCGCATCCCACACCTTGAGCCTTCATGTATACCTTCATCTTGATTGCCAGCTGCATAATTGCTCTCTGTGAGCATCGATAATGCGGCGAGATCTCGCACGGATTACCTCGTTGCCGTCGACACCGCTTCCCTGAATGATCTTCGGATCTACTTTGAAGTCTCTTGGGCGAAGAGAAGCGGAAGGAAAAATTGATGTTTTCCTTTTTCTTTTTTCTTGAATTTTGCTGCTGCTGCGTTTGGATTACTGTCTCAAGGCTTATATTTTGGGCTGCCACCGATCATACTCGTGCTCGGTTTTACTTGAGTCGATTCGACTGAAACCATCTGGCCCAGTGATCACCTTCTTTGGTGCATTTCTGCGAGGCCCAACCCACGCTGCATTTCACTCCGCGCGCGCTCCTCCCGCTCTGGCCTTCTTCCACGCGGCCTCCTTGAACTTCATCGAGGCCCGCGAGGGAAGCGGAGATTTGGCGGGATGCCAACGCGGAGCGGCGGGGCACGGAAAGCGGCGGCGGGCGCGGAGGCCAGCGCGCGGCAGCGGCCGGATCGGGAGGAGCAACGGAGGCGGTGGTGCCAGCGGTGGCGAGGCGCGGTGGCGCCTGGCGCGCGGCGCTGGGTGGGGTCCGAGCGACGGAGGGCGGCTCCAGGCGCGCGCGGCGGCGCTGCCTTCTGCGCGCTGTCGGCGGCGACGGAGATCGGCGACCGAGGATGCGCAATGGTGGCGGATAAGACACGACAGCGGTGGTCGGCGGCGTGAACCGTTGTCGTCAGTCCGATCCGTGCGGCTGGTGGCGCTCTCCTCCTCGGACCCCTCCTCCCCATCTCCGCCGCCTTCTAGTGCTCGATCGATGGCGCGCAGGGGCTCCTCCGCGGACTTCTTTGTGTGCAGGGGCGATGGAGTGGGCGCGACGGCCGAGCAAAGAGAAGAGATCGAGGTTAGCTCGATACCAATTGTTCTGAAATTTACCTAAATGTCTCCTCTTTATCAAATATTGCAATGCATAAACTGGTTACAAGCCTCTCAATTTATATGCTTATAACTCCTACTAACATACGACTTAGGACTTCGAATTAGACACTACTACAACTCGAATACACACGAAATAGAACTCGATTACAACTAGGACTCTTAAGTCAAGATTAATTTTAACATAAACAAGTCCCAAAAAAGGAATTCTGCAACTTAACTGCAAGGCGTATCAAAACTCATGAGTGGCTTACCTTTGCACCTCCTAGAAGCATAGTTGTAACACTGAAAATAACATGCGTGATAGCTAGAACAAATATGAAAATATGCAACTGATGTATAGCTTCAAGGGACAGCAATGGAACCTTTCCCTGTTAAAACAAACACTAGAGTTCATATAAAGCATTAAATCATAAGAAAAATCTGAAAACAGTTGAATCTTTGAAGGGAGCAGGGGATATCACATAGGGGCAACTCAGCTATAGGAATTTTTTTTCCAGCATAGGAATATGCTAAAAAGGAGCAACAGGTTAGAGTGACACTCGGAGCTGAGCCACTTGAATATTTCATCAGTTTAATTATATACCAATCTAGTCATCTTAAGACCAATATGAAACATTTAATCAGCAATTTGACTTAACTAGGAGTATTTCCCATCTAATAGGGTTAACCGACCTTATCTTAAAGAAAGACGTTAAACTAACTATCCTTGTTTGTCAATGATGCTACCTAGTTGTCAAATGTACTATGCTCACTCTTCCCACATGGTAGACTAAAATTTCTATTATTTGGTAGTCAGCGCAAGTGTAGAAGAAAGACAGAATCACAGAAGAACATGGCTTCATCACACCCTAAGATTGGAATTAAATAAAGGGTGTCCATGACCATCTGGTCTAACCAATTGTCCAACTTGTGATACAGTAGCTATGGAAGTCCTACCGAGTATTAAGTTTCTGCATGTTCACAAAAACAATGGTACCTAACTAGCTGTCATCTAAAACACAAATCACCACAGCTTGCACAAAATCAAAATAAGTTGGTATGAACAATGAGCATTATTCCAATTGCATGGTCCAATCACCTTCTTCTGGCAGTGCTCGGCCCCCGCCGCACCCTCGCTGAGCAGCCGCCTCCCGATTCCCCAATGATCTGGGCAGCAACAAAATGCTCCTTTGTGGACCCCACCTTGCCAGCCCGGTCCTCTGCCCTCTGGCATGGCAGCATGTGGTCTGTCCAGCCGGAAGGAATGCAGGTCCTCTGAATCAGCCCCTGGAACACCGTCAGCAGCAGGGAGATGAACCCAAGAAGCATCAACTCTGCATTACACAAAGGAACAGTTCAGATGTACTTTCCCTCGCCATTTATTAGGAATTGTACCATAGTATAGCCCAAACAGGAGGACAGTATGATCAAGAGTAGGAAAAGGAATTCCTTTTTGCATGATAAACAGTGGGTTTTCATGGAATTGTCAATATACCTTGTACTGTCACCCCGAAGACGCACATCGCAGTCCGAGCTATACAAGGACAAAAAGAGAAGACAAAGAGGCAAACTTTTGACTTTTGCACAAAACATCTTTATATTTATCTTCACCAGAAATCCTGAAAGATGGAGAGAATACGAGGAAGAAGCTGAATGGTGCTTCTTTTTGTTTTTTGGCGTCAAGTCAACCGAGTCATCACAGAATTGGAGAAAGGTTCTTCCTTCCTTTTTCCACTGAATCAATCAAGAGAGAATTGAAAGAAGCTAAATTTTGCGCTAGAGAATCCGTTTCACCGAGATATTTCACAGACACACCCAATTACCCCGGCTTAAGGAAAACTGGGACAGCGACAGAATCAGAGTGCATTTCTCTGCAGCCTCACCATGACAGCAGTGGCACACCTCCCTATTTCTGAACCTAGAAAAGTCGCATATTGCGCCACATTTTGGCAGTTGGCAATCACACCAAGATCCTGACCATTTCCACGCGCGCGCACAGACAGAGAGAGAGAGAGAGAGAGAGAGAGAGAGAGAGAGAGAGAGAGAGAGAGAGAGATGGTACCTTCTTTGACCTTGAGGAGAGCCTCGAAGAGAGGCTTCTGATTCTTCTTCTTGAGCGTCTGCCCCCGCAATCACCACAGCAACGAGCAGTCGATTAACACACAGATCCGCAGAGTAAGCAAGCGGAAATCTTTTATTCTGCTTAATTACCTTGCCGAGGTAATGGAGGCATCGCTCGGCGACGAGGGAGATGAGCACGATAAGCGAGCAGACCGCCGCCACGATCCACGTCGGCGTGAACTCCAGCGTCGCCGCCTCCGCCGCCCCGCCCTGCTCCGCCATCTACCCCGGCCCCGCCGCGAAAAACTTCCCTCTCCCGAAACCTTCGCCGCTAGACCTTCGAGGCGAGCGAGCGAGACGTTAGCGCGTGGAGGTAGATACGACTAGAGACAACGAGAAACTGGCGGGACGCGCGCGCGCTGTGT
This sequence comes from Dendrocalamus sinicus, assembly GCA_036346575.1. Classification (NCBI taxonomy): domain Eukaryota; kingdom Viridiplantae; phylum Streptophyta; class Magnoliopsida; order Poales; family Poaceae; genus Dendrocalamus; species Dendrocalamus sinicus. Next base: position 25,357,240 of record CM070654.1, read on the forward strand.
TTTTGCGGCGGTTGCTTGCTACAAACCCTGTGCTGGTTTCGCTTCGGCCTTAAGGCGCCGTTCGGTTTGACAGAAAAATAATAGTTTATAGTTAAAATTATACCGTAACGGATTAAAATTATACTATAGTTAAAGATGATTTATTTAGTGTAATTAAATTTAAAAATTTTAAAAATAGAAAAAAATATGTTAGCCTATCACGAATAATGCAAACAAATACGGAAAAAAAGAACCAGCAAAAAGCTAAAAATTAAAAAAAGAAATTTATAAATAGTAAAACATAAACTAAAAGTTAGAAACAAACCGAAATCAGTGGAGTGTAAGTCTGTTTCGTGCTGTTCGGTTCAATTTAACTGCGTGATTCAACGTCGGCAAACGGGGATTAGTCCGCGCTTTGGGGTCTCCGCGTGAGGCGTGACGGCTGTGGGAGCTTCCGCGTGGGTGGCCGCCTGTCGCGCCGTCTTGGTCGGGGCATATCGTGTGATGATAGTTACTACTAGACTGGTGTTTATGATTTTTAGTTTAGACTTATTAATTTAATAAATATTGATTATTTAAAATATCTTAATCAATATAAAAAGAAGTTTATCTATTTACAATATTCCTTTTCTTCCTCCTCGTATGAAAATAAGATGTGATCCATTAGACCAGACTTGTCAACTACTTTTTTGTGAATATTTTAAATGTATACTTCGAACGTAGAAGTACTATAAGAAATAGTTCGAATATTCTGATAGAAATTAGAAAATTCCAAAAGAAGCATTAGTTTCATTTTTTGATTAAATGATTTAGCACAAGATAAATTATCTTGAGTTTCGTAAAATACGCTGTTAACAAAAACTTTCACATAGCATGAGATCTAAGATAAATTCATAACTTCACATTTAATTATATCTATTATTTTTTTAAGACATCGTTATAATATATGGACACCTTATTAGCTAAAAATCATCTGATAAAGTATAAAAACAAAGCCTACTAAGTAGCCGATTGTATAATGCTCTACTGTCCGTATCAAGGACTCACCTGCTTGTGGGGCCGGCTGGCCATGTGGATATGGGACCCAATAATGTGAAATGGATCACGATGGACGGCAGTTTTCTTTTTCTCTTTTTTGGGAGGATTTTAAATGGGATGGAAATTGCAGATCTGGGTGGTGATCGGTTCGGTTGAAAAGCTCGTGGCTTATAGCTGAAAACACTGTAGTTGGCTGAAAAAAGCACTGTAGCTGACAGAGACTTATTTAGCATAATTAAATTTAAAAAATTTTTAAAAATATAAAAAATATATTAGCCCATTACGTATAATACAAACGAATACGGGAAAAAAGAACCGGCAAAAAAGCTCAACAAAAAGTCAAAAGTTCAAAAAAAGGCGAAATTTATGAATAGTGAAAAATAAGCTATAAGCCAGAAGCTCAAGCCGAATTGATCGGGTCTATTAAAAACAATTTTCAATTGCTAAAGTTAAAATTCCAACGGTCAATTAAAACAAATCTATAGGCAATAGAACAGCTCGTGCCGTGTCTTCTGTCTTTTGAGTCTGGCTGCGAGAGACTACCACCGCTGCGGCGTGCTCACTCTCTGCGACCACACATCTTTAGGCCATCCACAGTGGGGGGATTGGATCATATATCTTCCCCTTAGTTGGGAAATTCAGGATTTATCTTCCCACCTCAATGACATGTGGGGTCATCATAAGTCACTGACGCGTGGGCCAGGAGGGTAAATCCTAAATTTCCATCTAAGGGGAGGGTATATGATCAATAAAACCTCCACAGTGGGGTGCTCAAGGCGAGTGCCTGACATGCGACCTAGGCTCAGATGTCACGGTGGACGCGAGTAGATGTCTAGCACGCTGGCGGCAGCAACTAGAGCTCCAGCGACGATGGCTAGATCTGGCGAGCCGGGCCCAGGCGAGGTAAGACTAGCGGCGGTTGGATCCGGCAAGAAGGTCAGCGATTGCCAGATCCAAGGATGACAAGGGCCGTGGCAGAGGACGACGACGACCTCGTCCTGAGGGCAACGACAAAGAGGCTCGAGGGTGCTAGCGAAGATCAGATTCGATCAGATCTGATCATGTAGTGGTGGCAGTGGACGGAGGGCGACGACCGGATCAACTTTGAGGGCGACACAATGACTAGCGAGCTTACGTCAATATTTCTTGTATCATACGTAAATGGATTTATTCGTGCTTAGTAGCTATAGCCTATACTTCGGTTTACGTCGCGTTCAGACTCCAACAAAATCTTGACTCCGCCATCGGCTGCACCTACTCTCCCCGCGCCACTCTTCACTGCAGCCCATCGGCCCAAAACCAGAAGGTTCAAAACTCACAAGTCTTGCCATCAGCAAGCCGCCACCACCCTCTTTCAAACACACCGAACATCTACGTAGGGGTGGAAAAAAAGCTCGTTAGTGGGCTCGTTGGCTCGGTTCAAAATTGCTTCAATTATACTTGTTAATTGGTTAAACATTAAAATGAGTTGATTTCAAATGAATTTGAATTTTACTCAAGCTCGCTTTCTTTCTACTCGTTAGCTCGTTTCTAAAAATACTTTTAAATTATCCGTAAAATGATATTAAATCAAAATATGCCAATTTTAGAAAAAGCTCGATAAGACGAGCAGTTGGCTCGATATCCACCCCTACATCTACGTGATGAGCTGTGAAACCACCGCTGCTATCATCGGAGAACGCGTACTAACTATTGGGAAACCTGGGCTTAGGCCTACAAGCCAGTCTATTGGTGGGCATCTTCCACCTAGTCTATAAATAAAGTCAATAAAGAAGGAGTCTCTCATCTCTCTGTATTCAATTCTTTCATTATTATGCGATTATTCTGTGTTTAATCCATCTACTTTGGCATAGAAGGAATCAATCGGATTGGACTTACCAGCGACGGTTTCTCAATACGTTATCAGCACGAATCGCTTTGGTGGATCGCAAGGTAATCACTCGTAGATTGAATTTCCTCATCTAGATCGCTTTAAATTCCACAAAATTTCGCATTCTATATTATTTTTCTATGATACAAATTTGCTATAAATCTACCGCAAGCAGACTTGAAGTCGTCGGCCAAGCCAATCGATAGATTTGTGCAAAAGATAGATGTTGATTGCACTATAGATTGAAAAATTGCACGTGTGCTACCCATATGCGTCGCACGTACCGTCAGCCGACCGCTCGCCTGCGCCACCCACAGCTGGCTCGCACCACCGCACGAGTCGTCACCGCCTGCACGTAGTCACGTCGCTTGCATGTGTCGCGCCACCGTTCGGCCGTCACCCGGCATGGAGCCGCTCTGCCGTTCAGCCAACTTCGATTTGGAGCCGCGCTGCCGCGCGAGCAGTCAATTGCCGCACAGCGTTGCCCCCGCACTAGTGCTGTCGCCCGAGCGCAGGCCGCCCGCGACTGACCCCGCATGGGTCCACATGAGGCACCGCTGCCAATGCTACCCGGACCCCAGGTCGAAACCGCGACGCCGCTCGACTGCTGCCGCATGCGGCATAGACGCTAGCTCGAAGCGGCACCAAAGTGAGATGCGCCGCCGGCCCCGCACGGCCGAGCCGCCGCGGTTGAACGCTGCCGCCTGCTTCACACAGGCCGCCGTAGCATTGCACGACCGACCGTCGCTGGCATACGCCGATGTCGGCCTGAATGCCGCCGCCGCTCGGTCTCACACACATCATCGCCACTGCCCCACATGGCGTGCTGCTGGCCATCCGCGTCTCCCGGTCCGTCAGCCTTCGCTCCCGCACGAGCCGCTGGCTACCCGCCGCCAGCCCAAACACGTTATCGCTGCTGTTACGCGCCCAGGCACATCGCCTCCTCCATGAATAGGGGTAGGGAAAACCCTACCCCTTTCATCTTTTTGAGCCGGCCGGCATGGGCCAATGTGGGCCAGGCCGAGGGGAGGGGCGAAAGAAAAATGGGGAGGCCTGACCTGAAAAATAGGGAAAAAAAGGCAACACTCTCCCTCCTCCTGCGTCTTCAGCCGATCGATTAGCACTTTGATCGACATGTTTTTCATATCGCCAAATTGCTCAATCATTGTGACAACAGAAGAGAGCTTCTTGGGCGCGGTACGAAGAAACTACCGCATGACGTAGGCCTCTTCCATCTTTTCACTTAGACCTCATTATTTTGCTAATGATTGTCGTCAATCTCATGGCAAAGTCGTTGATCTATTCGGTGTCCCTCATCCACAAGTTTTCAAACTTGCTTTTGAGGTTTTGAACACCCGCCTCATTGACGTGATTAGCACCGAGATGCATCGTCTTCAGGGTGTTCCAGGCCTCCTTTGTGGTCTCCTCCACTAGGAGCAGCAGCATGTCTTCTTCCACCACGAGGAAGATTGCCGCAAGTGCCATTTGGTCTTGCCTCTCGTTCACCACCTCATCCACGATTGCGTTCCACATGCCTTGAGCGCGCATGAACACCTTCATCTTCACAGGCCAAGCTATGTAGTTGCTCCTCATGAGCATGGGATACGGGAGGGTAATGCTGCCCTTGCGCGCCGACGCCTTCGGCTCACTCCCATCGCTGCTCTTTAGTGCGCCCTCATTGCTAGTGGCACTTTTTGGCGAGCTTGGATGCGACATGGAGGAAGGTGTGCATGACCCCAAGCTCTGATACCCAAATGTAGGGATTAGCCCAAGAGAGAACTCAGGCTCTACTGCGGACATGTCAGAATCGAGAGGACAGAGAGAGCCGAAGCCCTGCGTTTCTTCTCTATTTGAGTCCGGACAATCACCTGGGCTTTGATACTAGATGTTGGGAGCTCTAATACCAGATGTTGGGAGCTCTGATACCAGATATGGGTTATGACCACTCGGAACACCAATCTCAGTAGTCATAACTGATTTACGACTGCACCCCAGGTGTTGAGAGTTGAGTGTTTCGACCACTCGAAACACCGCTCTCTGTAGTCATAACTCGTTCACCCTCAGCACTGTTACCATTACTTTCTATTCTTCCCTGTGTTTATTTATTGTTTTGATTAATCATAATTATTTAAATTGCCTTTAATCACCGAAATCAACAGTAAAATTATAGAAAATACATAGAAAATTTCTAGAATATTACGAGAACCTTTTGTACCATTGTCTAATTTATTTTGTGTATTAAATTTATATATTCCTTTCATGCACATGTAGATGATAGGTATCACGAACTAGGAGTTCGAGGAGCTGGCCCAGTATGGATAAAATTACTTAACTTGAGCTTCTGATATCAAGATCGTACTTGGAGCCAGGAAGCTCCGCGCTGCCCATCGGGATTGGTGCACCATAGGATGCCAAACCCACACTTGAGGAGAATGATCAGGCACTTCACTTCCTCAGGCACCACCTCTGTCTTACTCTCAAGAATGAGTACATGGCAGAGAAGATCACGCTACCATTGTGGACTTCACTGAAGAAGCGGATCGAAAAGCTAAAGTACACCATTCTCCCTCAGGCAGAGCAAGAGTGGATCCGACTGAGGTTTGTTGATTTCAAAACGGTCGGGGAGTACAACTCTACTCTGCATAGAATTTGTACCAATCTTAAATTTTGTGGTAGGCAGATCACAGATGAGTAGAAGATTGAGAAGATCCTCTCCATCTTCCACCTCAATGTAGTGCAGTCTGCGCGCAACTATCGTCAAGACGGCTACAAGGAGTATGCCGAGTTGATTGATATCATGCAGGTTGCAGAAACTTAGGATGAAGTTCTCCTTAAGAACTTTATCGCATAGCCACCCACTTGGGAGCTCCGCTGGCCATGAGGCCAACGTTGGGAGTTACAAGGTGCAAAAGCCTATAATGAAGAAAAGGGGAAGGAAGGCAAAGCTACAGCCCAAAAAGGCAAGTCAAATGCTCCACAGGAGAATAAGGCCAGCAAACTGAAGCAAGACGACAAGCCCTATGGTCAATAAGACCAAACCTGCTATAAGTGTGGCAAGTGGGGGCACTGGTTGCAGATATGTAAAGAGCCGCAATACATCGTTGATGCATTCCAGGCTAAGAAGAAGAAGGGCGCCAAAGGGCAGCATGAAACTTACTTTGCCTTTGTTGAAGGGGAGAGTTCTCAGTAGCTGCCTGCACCAATGGAGATTGACTCCACTCCTACAGCAGCACCCCCTCTTGACATTTCAGCTGTCGCCGCCATGATTTCCCAAGAAGAGCATCTCACCCCTGAGAAGATAGCCATCGAAGTTTCTGGCTTTTAGCAGATTCAGTCTAATACATAGAATGCATTTAGACTTTAATTGTCATTTATTTTGCATTGTCGGTAGTCAAACAATTCGTTTTTCTCGTGAAGGTTAGAAGATATTAAATAATTCATTCATTTATTCAGTTAATAATGGCATGATATGTTATGATATTTGAAGTATTTTATTTATGTGATTAATTGTCTTCTATTGCACATTAATAAAGTACTTTATATTAGAATGCGTGTGACGCCCTATGAAGGAAGTATGCTTAGCTGACAGCGGCACAATGAATACCATCTTAAGAGAGATAAAATTCTTCCAGTCGATTAGCAAGAATACTGGCATCATTACAACAATCATAGGTAACGATGCTTGTACAATAGGCTTAGGAAGAGCCACAATTATACTTCCAATGGCCACAACTTTGGTCATTCAAGAAGCCTTATTATACCTAGAATCGACTATAACTCTCCTGAGTTTCAAGGATATTCACGCTAACGGTTTCCACGTTGAGACTGAAAAAGAGTATGGTAAGGAATACCTGCTTATTACGAAGTGTGAAGCAAATGGAAAAAGAGTATTAGAAAGGCTTCCTTTATTTGAGACTAGGTAATACTACACTAATATTAAGGTATCCGTAGTCTATACTATCCTGAAAACCATGTGTAGAAGCTATGAACTCTTCTATCTCTAGTATGATAGATTATGCCATCCAGATCTTAAGATGATGAGAAATATAATTAACAATTCACAAGAACATAATATCGATGTAAAGAATTTTTCGAATCAAGAAGATTTTATGTGCCCCACATGTGCTACCGGGAAATTAATTAGTAGACCTTCTGCTCTGAAAGTGAAGGATAAAGTCCCTGCATTTTTGGAGCGCATCCAATGAGACATTTGTGGACCTATACAGCCCCTGTCAGGGCCATTTAAATATTTTATGGTGCTCATCGACACTTCCTCAAAATGGTCGCACGTATGTTTATTATCTACGGGAAACCATGCTTTCGCAAAGTTAATCTCGTAGATAATTCAAATTAAAAATAATTTCCCTGATCATCATATAAAGTCCATCAGAATGGACAACGCCGGAGAATTTACTTCAAAGGCATTTGATGATTATTGCATGGCAATGGAAATTAAAGTTGAGTATTATGTACCGCATGTCCACACCTAGAATGGACTAGCAGGGGAATTAATTAACAGAATTAAATTTATTGCGTGACCGCTTTTGCAAAATTATAATTTACCATCTACATGTTGGGGAGATGTAGTCCTGTATGCAGCAACTCTCATCAACTTTAGACCATCGGCATATAACATCCATTCACCAATGCAACTAGCACAAGGGTCAGCACCGAACATTTCTCATCTTCGGAGGTTTGGGTGCAAGGTTTATATACCTATATCCTCCACATCGTACAGCAAGGGCCCTCTCCGAAAGTCTGGGATATACGTTGGTTATGAGACAACATCCATAATCAGGTATTTAGACCCCATGACAGAGATTTGCATACTGCCCATTTCCTGATAGTATATTTAATGAGGATAGTTTCTTGACATTAGGGGGGAGGAAATCAACCCCTTGATCAAAAAATGTCGGGAAATTACGTGGCAAGCCATGGGAATCTATGCACATGACCCACGTAGTAGTGAAGCAAATAGAGAAGTCCAGAAGATTATTGACTTGTAAGCAGTAGCAAACCAACTACCGGACCATTTTAGTGATTTAAAGAGCGTAATCAAGTCACATGTGCTTGCACACAATGCACCGAAAATGGTTGAAATACCAAAGAAAGTTGAAGATATCCCTACTCCTGTCCAGAGGCCTCAAAATAAAAGGACGAGAGCTTCGGCCCCTCGAATCCCAAGTAACCAAGGACGTTTGGCGAAAAAGGATAAAAAGGACTTGATACAACCAATCACTGAAGTGTCCCAGAACTAGAAGGGGAGCCAGTTGAGACCTGGCACCAGTATGACACCTTTAGAAATGGGCATACCGGATCTGAACATTTCCATGGAGGGAAATCAACATGGATGTGTGCACACACATCAGAGCTGAAAAACTAATGGGACTTGCCCCGCAACTGGAAGGAGTGGCAAGCAAGTAGAAGCACTAGAAGAACTAACCCATGATGAAATAGCTATAAACTATGTGCACATGGGAGAATCTATGGTAGGACAACAACCAATGTTGATATTTATTTTGCAAAAAAATTATCATGATCATCAATCTTGATCCAGAGCCTGTATCGCTCACTGAATGTAAGAAAAGATTAGATTGGGAGGATTAGATCGAAAGGCAATAGAAACTGAATTATTTTCTCTGAACAAAAGAGAAGTGTTTGGGCCTGTAAGCCGCACGCCTCCCCATGTGCAACTCGTAGGGCATAAATAGGTATTTATTTGAAAGAGAAACGAGAGAAATAAAGTTGTAAGATATAAAGCAAGACTTGTTGCACAAGGTTTCACTCAACGACCAGGAGTTGATTATGAAGAAACCTATTCCCTGGTCATGGGTAGTATTACCTTTAGATATTTAATCTCAATGGCAGTAAATCTGAATTTAGAAATGAAATTGATAGATGTGGTAATGTCATACCTTTATAGAAACCTGGATTCAAACATTTATATGAAGGTGTTTGAAGGCATCCTTGTCCTGAACCAAGATAGAGCAAATAGAAGCTTGTATAGTGTGAAACTCATAAAATCACTGTATGGACTTAAGCAATCAGGCAGAATGTGGTATACTCGCTTACGTGACTTTCTATGCAAGAAAGGCTACACGAACAATGAGGATTGTCCCTGTGTATTTATACAATGATCCCAGAATGAAGTTTGTATAATCTCAGTATATGTAGATGATCTGAATATCATCGAAACCTTAGAAGATATATGGGAAGCAAGCTCTTACTTGGAGTCAGAGTTCGAAATAAAAGATTTGGGTAAAACCAAATACTGCTTAGACTTGCAGCTTAAGCATGTCCGGAAGGAATATTAGTACATCAATCTGCATGCACTCAAAAGGTGTTAGAAATATTTGGCTTTGAAAAGGCATACCCTTCGAAGGTACCAATGGTCGGGAGATCTTTGCAGCAAGACAAGGATCTGTATAGACCAAGAGAAGAGGGGGGAGGAAGTCCTGGGACTAGAATTCTCATATTTAAGTGTAGTAGGAGTACTAATGTATTTAGCAAATTGCATTAGATCGAATATTGTATTTGTCATAAATCTATAAGCAAGGTATAGTGCAGAACCTACCAAAGGCATTGGCAGGGAATAAAAGACATTTTTCGATACCTCCAAGGAAGTAAAGATCTTGGACTATTCTATAGAAAGAACCAAGACTTGAATATGACTAGCTACAGATGTCGGGTACTTGTCATACCCGTATACAGCTAGGTCATAGACAAGCTATGTATTCCTATGTGATGGAACTGCAATTTCATGGAAATCATCTAAACAATGTCTTGTATCGACTTCGACGATCCACTCGGAAATCATAGTGTTGTACAAGGCCGCACGAGAATGTGCTTGGCTTCGATGAATGATTCACCATATTCAGCAGTCATGTGGATTAAATATCGTGTAAGCTTCCACAATTATCTATGAAGATAATGCTGCTTGTGTTGCACAAGTGCAGACGTGCTACATGAAGAGTCATCTCACAAAGCATATCAACTCCAAGTTCTTCTATGCTCATGAATTGCAAAAGATGGATGTAATTAAGACATTGCATACTAAGTTATGTGAAAATCTTGCAAATTTATTCACTAAGTCACTTTCAGTATCTAATTTTGAAAGATGTGTACGTGGAATTAGAATGATGAGACTTAGAGAAGTGCAGAATTCAGGAGAGACTCTTCACGAGTTCACTATTAAAACTTGATCACGAAGATCGATTACCTAAAGAACAAATCCTGTAGATTGAATGAAATTGAGTGGATTGTACTCTTTGTCTCTTGACGAATTTTCTTGAAGTTTCTCGTCCAAGGTTTTTAATGACGCAATTCGTGTAACACAACATAACATATATAAAAAAAACTCGACCTGCAGGGGGAAGAATCCCCCCGGGCATTGCTTTAAGAAGAAGGTCTTCTCACGCAGACCGAGAAAACCCCCAAACCCCTGCTCCACCCTTACACAGCGGCACCATCGCCCGACCTTGTGAGACTACCGGCGGATCCTTTGGATCAACGCCTTGGCGGGGCCTTAGACCTGTGCTTTGGTGTGGTAGCAGGCAAGGGGATTTTTTTCCCCCAAGCCTGAAATTCGCTCCCACTGGGAGTCGAACCCAGGACCTGGGGGGTGCTACTCAAGTCTCTAACCATTGGGCTAGAGACCCTTTCGCCAACATAACATATATCATGTATTCTTTTTCCAAATTTTTTCCACAGGGTTTTATGAAGTTTTGATGAGGCATGAACATGTCGGATGACTGCTTAATGGGGAGTGTTGGGAAATCTGGGCTTGCGCCTGCAAGCCCAGCCGATTAGTGAGCATGCTCCACTTAGTCTATAAATAAAGAGTTCCAATTGTTATTATGTGTACCTTGTGTAAAAAAAGAAAGGCAATAAAGAATGAGCTCTCATCTCTCTATGTTCAATTTTTGCATTGTTTTGTGATTATTTTGTGTTTGATCTATCTACTTTGATATAGGAGGAATTGATCAGACTGGACTCACCAGCGACGGTCCCTTAACGCTAGCAACGCTTCCGTTGCTCTCCAATTAAAAAAATACCAGTATAATGTGCCATTTTTAACCCACAAACGGTTGAACACAAGAAATTTGGTTCCTTCATTTCAATCTGAATCCCACAGAACAAGCAGATTGGTGTACTACATAAAAAGTATTAAGGTTCTAAAGGAGATCCCCACGAGGCCACAACCTCTCCACCCTTAGCCAGTTTGGCTACCGCCGATTGCATATATACCCCCTTTTTTTTTGGCAAAAACACACGCCGGCGCGTGAGATTGTCGCACGATGCCCGCAACGGCGGCGCCGCTGCGCCACCATCTATACATGACTACGGACCTGTATGGTTGGCGTCCTGGCGCTCGCCGGCCTGGCCGGGACGCAGCCGGGGATGTGCCGGATGTGTGCTTGGTTGGCAAACCAGACGGGCCTGACTCCAAAACATGCATGTTCCCAATTCCCTTTGTCAGAGGCAACGCACGTCCAGACTTGCCGTGCATTCTCGCATTACTTCATCAACTTCCATTGAGCCATTCTCGTATTACTTTACAGAACTGTTCTCTACGTTGCAACTTTCCCCTTCCAGACAAGTCACTGAATTCTCAAGATCATCATCCATTCAGGAGATTTTGAGATCCACATGCTATACCACTTTTGCAAAATGAATATCGTATCAATGATCTGCGGAAAGCAAATTTTGTGTTACCTTATGCAGGCGCTTTTTTGAAATCAGCCTCCAGATACTCGTACCAAGCTTTTTAGGAAACCAAATTTCGGGGTTCCTTGGAAGTATGTCTACAGTGGAAAAGGGCATGATGTTTAGGGATGGAAAGGAACAAGATATTAGTGATATGGAGCTAATGCTTACCGTGATAAAAACCAAGGCGCACCTTAGTGTACCCTGATTAAGCAGCTGATCCATTAATCTGCTTAACAAAGAACGCTGAAGTGGGAAAAAGCTAATTAGCATTTTGAGACGTCAATGAGCACCATGAAATACTTAAGCGGCTGGGGCGGGCTGAATGGAACCGCAAATATCTCCTGGATGCGTTCGGGAATGTAGGGACTTCATCCTTCACTTTCAGTGGAGGGTCTAGTAATTAGTTTCGGTGGTACATGCGGGGCACACAAAATCTTCATGATTGGGAAATTCTTCTTATTAATATTATGCCCATGCGAGTTATTGATTATGCTACTCATCATCCTAAGACACAGGTGGCACGATGTCATGCGAGAGCAGAAGAGTTGAGCTTCTAAACACTTGTTTTCACAGCGATTATGCTGCTGCTGCGCTTTAATGTTGGTATAATATATCCCGATGAAGGAAGTTTTTCTAATATTCTTTTGCCATTCTCTTCACGCTCGTGATGGCGGTATTTCTTACCGTACTCTTCTTTAGTCTCAACGTGAAACCGTTTGCAAAAATTCTTAAAACTTAGGAGAGTTCTAGTCGATTTTGGGTACAATAAGGCTTCTTCAATGACCAAATTGTGCCCATTATGGCTCTTCCCGAACCAATTATACATGCATCGCTTCTGCCGATTGTCGTAAGGCTGCCAGTACTCTTACGAATCGACTGAAAATACTCAATCTCTCTTAATATGATATGTGTTGTGCCGCTACTGGCTAAGCACACTTCCTTCATAGGGCGCTACACATGTTCTAATATATGGTATTTATTAACATGTATGAGAAGGCAATCAACACATAAATAAAATACTCCAATATCAGAACATATCATGCCATCATAAACTGAATAAATGAATGAATTCTTCAAAAATCATCCAACCATCACGAGAAAATAACAATTCTTAAGTACCATCCATGCAAATTCTAACATATTCTTCCACACAAAATAAATGACAATTAAAGTCTAAATGCATTCTGTGCACTAGACTTCTTCTGCTATTCTCTCAGGGGTAACATTCTCTTCAAGAGAAATCATGGCGGTGGCTGCTTCTAGGTCGAGAGGGGGTGCTGCTGCCTGGATGGTCTCAACCTCCATTAGCGCGGGCAGCATCTCGGAACTCTCCCCCTCAACCGATGCAAAGTGGGCTTCATGCTGCCCTTTGCCATCCATTTTGGCTTGCTAGCCTTATTCTCACGTGGAGCATCTAATTTGCCTTTCTGGGCTGCGGTCTTTCCCTTCTTTCCCTTTTTCTATCAAGGGCTTTGCACCTTCTTGCTCCCGATGTTGGCTTCACGACCAGCGGAGCTCCAGTGGTGAGTGGCGTAGTTCTTATGGAGAACTTTGTCACGAGCCTCATAACTTGCATCATATAAGTCAATTGGCGTATTCCTCACGACCATCTTGGCGATAGTTGCGTCTGGATTGTGCTATATTGGGGTGGAAGATTTTCTCAATTTTCTGTATTGGGGTACAAATCCTGTGTAAGGCGAATTGTATTCCTGGCCAGTCTTAAAGTCGGCAAAACCTCGATCGATCCTCTCGCTCTGCGAGGAAGAATGGTGTACTTTAGCCTCTCAAACCGCTTCGGAGTGCGGTCGAGTGCTAAGCGCTCTTCTCCATCATATACTCATTCTTGAGAGTGAGGCGAGGTGGTGCCTAAGAAAATGAAGTGTCGATCATTCTCCTCGAGTTTGGGTTGGCGTCATTGATCGCCAATTCCAATAGCGGTGAAGCTTCACGGCTCCAAGCACGGTCTCGACATCGGATGCCAACATCGGTAGTTTTGGCCATCTTTGGGCGGCTCCTCGAACTCGATTCGTGATGCTAGTCATCTAAATGTGTATAAGTCTCTTTGGTAGACATGCGGAATAATTCAACTGCGGGTAAATAAATGGTACAAAAGCTTCTCATAATGTTTCATAATTTTCTGTGCATTTTCTATAAATTTCTTGCTAATTCGGTGATTAAAAGCAATTAAAACAATTACAATTAACCAAAAGCAGTAAATAAATCTGAGAAAATACAGAAATAATAATGGCATAAATAAATAAGCTTCAAATGCTAAAAAATGCAAAATTTGGATTTCGAGGCCCTTTTATGCTAAAATATGAAATTTAAACAAATTCTGCAATTCGGAGGGTTTTTCATAAACATTTCAATTGAGAGAAAAATTCGCGCAATTTTACGATTCTGAAGGGTTTCTGCAAAATTCTGGACCCACTCGTAAATTTAAGGGCTTATATGTAATTTTCGGAATTACAAAGCCTTTTATGCAAAATCAGGACCTAAATTACAATTTTAAGGGCCAATTGGTAATATTCAGAATTTATGGGGGGGTTTTCGGTAATGTTGTCCTTTCCCCGGCCGCTCCCCCCCGGTTTTTTTGCTCCCCATCCGGCCCAAATATCCGGCCCATTCCACTGGCCCATTCAGTGGCCCATCCGACTTAGTCAGTGTGTGGGGGGTAGGGTTTCCCTACCCCCATCCAATCGGTGGCGGCGGCGGCTTCAAGCCGTTCGGCCGGAGCGGGGAATAGGCGGCGGCGGGCCCAGCCATCTTGGCGGTGGCACCATCGGCCGGCATGGCGCGAGGCGGCGATCTGTGATCGTTAATCACTTAAATCATTTAACCAGCTATTTACCCATCTGCTCGCGGTAGTAACCATAAAAACCCAGTGGAAAAAATTTGGAGAAAGAGTACATGATACATGTGATGTTGCGATGCATCAAAACCTCAATAAAGCCTCAAATTCAAACGTTTGAATCTCATTCAAATAGAGAGAATGGTGCAGAGTTTAGCAAAAATAAAGATGAACTTGGTCTGTTGATGACGTGCCACGTCATGGCAAGGTCGCAAGTCACAAGTCATGCAATTTTCATGTGAAAATATGTGAATACGCGTGCATAGCTAAAGCCCTCCTCATGCCATCTATATCCATATTCAAGGAGTAGTGATGAATCTACCTTATAAATTGTCTCTCCCACCCTGCCTTAGCAATATGATATTAAACCATACATACTTTAGAATTAAGAAATGTGCCTTACTCTCATGGGCCAATTTCTAACACCTGCAGCTCCTCCCTCGCTCAGCGCCGCCCCTCCCTCGAGAGTCCTCCTCCCTTGCACTGCCAGCTCCAGCACCACCTCCAGACCTCCGTTGTGCCTTCTCCCTTGCGCCGCTGGCTCGAACACCATCTCTGGACCTCCGTCGTGCCTCCTCTCCCAGTAACATAAGTGATGCAGTGAGCTTCAGTGTATTCTTCACTTCTTTAGTCTTCACTCTCATTCTCTAAATAAATAAATCTACTGATGCAATGATGCACTGATGCTCTTCACTGGCTACTAGTGCAACTGTGCAAGTAGGACATGGCATGATATTTAAATGAAGTCCTAACTCTTGGTGGATGAGTGTTTTTCCCCTTTTGCACAAGTGGAGAGTAGTAGACATGTTTGTTTATCTATAGAACTACTGTCATTATGTTTCTGTTACAACCATGCCCATCACATCATTTCCTCATTTGCTTGCAAGTGTTTGAAGCACATCTTTTGCCATTCAGGGTTCAAAGATTAGGAAATGGAGAGTGATAGTCAGGAATCTACCATTCCAGGTGCTTCATTAAATGCAAAATTCACCTTTTCCAAGCTTTATTTTCTAGAGCAGATAAAATAGAAGCTATGTGTGCACATTTCATTGTTGCAGATTACAGTAAAGGAGATCATGGATATGTTTAGTTCTGCAGGATATGTCTGGGACATGTCCATTCCACAAAAGTCTAAAGAGGGGTATGTTTTGCATTTAATCCTTTATTCCTTCAGTGGTTTAAGGCTCTTCATCATGATTACTTAGCTCTCTCTTAAAGTACCAGAGTAAGAGAGTGTACTGTTTGAAGATGAGTCTATTGTGATGATCTAAAAAGAAAATGAGGATGAAGTTTAAGTCTAAGAGTCTCATGCTATCTTTTAATTAGTCTTGACATTGGAATTTGAGTTTGTAATGTAACTTAAGTCGAACCACTCCTATGTGGCTCTACATGCTTTTGGTTGAACCCCGCATTTAAGTTTCTTTGTTTGAACTTGACTACTTGTTAATTTTTATCGTTTATCAATTATCAATTACTGTTGCTCTATTGTTTTGATTGTTCAAGAGTCTAATATACATGTTATCTTTGTAATCTTGCTGATCAATGATCATGTTGCTTTTTTTTTCCCAGGTTAACGGAATTCTTATTTCTAGAAATGGTATTCACATGAACAAATGAACATATCATGAATTGACTGCAGAAAGAATGAATAGGCGAGGGTCGGTCATCTTTGAGAGGTACATATTCCGAGTTTACTTTACGTTCTACATTATTTTAGTTTGACAAGCATGAAGAAACATACAAATAATATATATACTTTATTCTTATTATTTAAATATATATAGCAGTGTCGCTGTATCGGTATTTTTAGGAAAATGATGAATCCCTATGTCAATGTCGTGTCGACGTATCCGTGTCTATGCATTATAGATTGTATCAGCTTATCACGAAGTATCTAGTACCAAACAGATCAACTTCAAACTGCAAGCTATATCATTGCAAACCATTCCCGATATTCATGAATTTGATCCTCCCAGTGTTTCCACTGACGTATCTAAAATGGTGTTAAAATCAACTAGAAATGAAGTTAGGAATCCTGTACAGGAAAAACAAAGCATGTCATTAGCTGTTTACCTTTTCACCTCCAAAAACCATGTTGAAAACACTAAAGATCACATGTGCAATATCTAAAACTAAGATGAAAAATGTGCAACTGATGTATGGCTCCAGTGACAGAAATGGAACTATTCCCTGTTAAAAAAACAAATGTTGAATTTATATAGCATCTGTATTACAAGGCATGCTAAGATCTCTAAATCTTGCTGGGAAAATAATTTCAATGCTAGTGCTTTAGTTTCAGGAGGGAAAGAGATGTCGTGGTAGGAACTCCTCAGTTATAGGAATGATTTCTTTTTCAACCTAGGAATTGAAAATGCTAAAAGTTTGACAGGCACTTGGAACTAAGCTACTTGAATGTTAATTCTTTATTTATTAGTCTAATTATCTGCAAGACTGCAATCTGCTCTTCTTAAGATCAATATTTCAATCAGAGGTTTCATTTTCAAGACAGGTGAAACAAACTGAATACCTGATATTGTTACGCAAACTGTTCGGAAAATGAGCCTGCATCAGTCCTTAGGTATTTAAGAACAAACAATACAATAAGTGAAGTACATGCACTTCAACACTTTTATCTTTGAAAAGCATTAAGCCGGTCGTCCTAGTTTATTGATGGTGCCAGTGAATTGTGAAATATTCCATGCTCACTCTTTCCACATGGGTGGGTGGCTCCATGATTTCTATTATCCTCAATTAGTAGTTAGTTAGTGCATCTGTACAAGGAAAAGACAGAAGAACATGGTTCCATTGTTTTCTAAGACTGAAACATCACTGAAAGTCATAAAGAGATCTAGAAAGGTCATCCATTGGGCAGAACTAACTTGTGGTACACTGCTACACTGGCCGTTGAAGTCCTTACAGACATGACAAAGTACACGACAAAAGCAAGGCAAGAGTTTATGCCATACCTAGAGGACTAGAAGCACAACCAGCAGATCAGCTACCAAAATTCACCACAAGAGCACTTCCCATCCCCAAAATGGTGAAAACGACTAGCATCTCTGACAACAATTTTCCTCTGGACAGTTTCACTAATAAGCTTCAGTACTGTATGGCAGTCCCCACAGACCCGGAGGTTCTTCACCACCCGGATCACTGATCCCGGAGGAGACTTAAGGGTTCCAAAAGCAACAGCCGGCTTTTCACTGTGCAAAAACAGATGATGCCCCTTTTCATGCTCTTCCAAGTCATGCATCACAGAACTAGTATCAGGGACATAGCCCCTCTTGCGCATCTCCTGGACCAGTTCCCCCAGAAAACCTACAATTTCTTCTCTCACATCAAGTGGCACTTCCCCAGCATGAAACAGACGAAATCCCTTCCAGCTTCAATCCAGCTATACCCTGGCTCTTTTCTTGTCTCCATCCCAGCCATGAGCTTTCTCACCTTGGCCACGGAATCTCACTCGCCATCCACCGTATAGACATTAGATAACAAGATATATGTTGAAGGATGTAGGCTCGTCGATGGTAATTAGAGATGGTGAATTATTACAGTCTTTTTTAGAAGTTTTTTCTGAACTTCACTATTTCTTGATTTTTCGACCTGTCCACGAAGACCAGAAGACAAATCAAAACAACAAAGAAAACAAGGGAAAAAACAATTTGTGACTTTAGTAATTTACGGATCAAAAGAAAATACGAGACAAGAGTATTGCGCATGCATCAATCTACCTAGTACTCCCCTAAGCCTAATTAGTTACTCATCTAATCTCCTATCAAAATCACGGTCAAAAAACACTATTCATGCAGCCGCTGGACGTCTAATTAGTTCACTAATCACCTCTCTAATCTCCTTTTCCTCTCTCCTAATGCATAAAAGTCACGGCTGCTTTCATCGGACCAACGGCCAGCGTTGCCTCTTTCTTCACTTTTTGCGTTTTTAATTCTCTGCTGCCTTTGCTTCTTAGGCCGCGATCAACGTGGCTGCCCAACAGTGCTTATAGTTTATTTGTTACTATTTATAAATTTCATCTTTTTCTGAATTTTTGGCTTTTTGTTGAGCTTTTTTGCCGATTCTTTTTTCCCGTATTTGTTTGTATTATACGTAATGGGTTAACATATTTTTTATTTTTAAATTTTTTTAAATTTAATTATACTAAATAAGCCTCTGTCAATTACAGTGCTTTTTTCAGTTATTTACAGTATTTTCAGCCATACACTACAAGCTTTTCAGCCGAACCGATCAGCCCCTTAATCGCATGGGAAGATCAGACGCCTGATGCATGCACTGGAAACGTGAAGGACTCCCGCGCGTGAACAGAGCGAATTGGCCTGCGATGCTGGACGCGACCCGAGGCAAATAAAATCGAGATTCGTCACCGCCGCATGTGACGAGACGAGACGCTAGCAGGGTGATTAACAGCGATGCACGCGCACGAGAATAGAGTAGTGAGGCGTCGTCGGCGCATTAGAACAAGTACAATAGTATAGTCAACTAGTGATTATAATATTTGTCTATTTTATCTATAACTTTTAAAAAAATAGTTTATACAATAAAGTAGCTATTACAATAACTATTTGGCCCCACGTGTAAGAGAGTGAAATGCATATTTTTACGTGCTATAGCTAGCTGTAATTTAGTAGCCAGCTTCCTTCTCTCTTCCTTTCTCTCTCTGCCACATAAGATTTTGTTGATATTATATTTGCTATAGCCTGCTGACTAAGCTTTATTGTACCTGCTCTTAGGGCATCTCTAATGGTCTGAGTCAGCTAGCTATATGCATGTACACATCAGCATATATTCTATATGGAGGAAAGAGAGTATGCAAAAAAACCGAGCCAACTCTTTCTTAAGCACTAGTCTAACGCAAAACGAGACAGCCTCTATAAATGATAGTCCTTTTCTGTGTGTGTAAGAATCAAATAGCTATCCTTATAGATAGTTCTTTAGAATGGTAGCTTTAGTGTGTACTATATAAATGATGTAGAAGTCTTAGAGCAAGTACAATAATAGTTTTATAGCCAAGTTAGTCAGCATTTTTGTTGATGTGGAGGAGAGAAGAGAGGAGAGAGATGAGAGCTTGGCTCTCATGCAAGCAATAAGCTGGGCACAGGAGCCTATGCAGTGGTGGGCCAAGATAATAAATGTATGTGAGGAGGAATAGGAAAGAGAATGTGAGACATGATACCACATAATAATAAAAAATCTTTTGTAGATAAATAGAAGATAAATTATTGTATAACTTGGCTCTTATAATTTGACTTATAACAAAATACTTGACTCTATTATTGGAATTGCTCTTATAATTAGTTGCTAGCTATAATTATTGGAGATGAAGTTCAAAACACGCCGCCGCCGCATGTGATGAGATGAGACGCTAGCGGGGTGATTAACAGCCATGCACGCGCACGAGAACAGAGGAGCGAGGCGTCGCCGGCGCATTAATAGATCAAAACACGCCGCTGCATATTTTTTCTCCAAACAAAAACGTGTTCGATCCCTTAAAAAAAAGCCATACGAAACCGACGGCCCTCTCTGGTTCTTATACCTCTTATATATCTCTTCCTTTTTTATCTCTATCTAAAACCCTAATAAAACTCATCTAACTAGGCCTGAACCTTTTTATCTCAACTAGACTTTTAGCCCACTACTATTCCGTTTTCTTTTTATAAGGGCTAAAAACGAATCATTTATTTTTTTGGCTTTTTGACCCCATATTGTAGGGTGGATCTTCAAAATAGGAAAGATCTCCCTCCAAGCCGAAGGGACCTGAAATCCATCATAAAACGGGGTTTTCAAAATTCCAATTTTTTCAACTCATCACGTGTCGAAGCTTCCAGGACTGCATCTCCCATAGTTTCTTCACACATCATCCACATTTGATTTCCATATGCTCCACCGTGAGCCCGATCACTTCATGACATTCTCGACCGTCTGAACCTCAAATTTCCCCCTCTTAGTCCCAATCTTCCTCGTCACCGACCATGACCATCTCCACATCCAACCTGCACATGCAAAGACCAAAGAACATTTTTTCTGACACAAGTTCTCACCAACTTGACCGACATTAGTCCACTCACACATATCACACACCTCAAATAACAATACTAAGCAATGTTGTCAATTATTCATCATCATAAAAATACCTTAGATATAGCCACATGGTCTAACAAAGGATCTTTTGGTCTCAACTCTAGTAGATTATCAGCAACCCTGATACACATTTTAGCATCATTGTGCTTCTTACACGTGCTCAATATGGCCCCCCCCCAAGTAGCTTCGTCAGGCTCATATGACATTGTAGTGATGAGTTCTTCAGCTTCTAACAAATGGTCCGAGCGACTAAGAAGATCCAGATAGCATGTATAGTGTTGCAATCCAGGATTGATGCCATACTCCTGCTTCATTGAGTAAAACAGTTGCCGCCCTTTCTGAACAAGACCAGTGTGGCTACAAGCATAATCAACCCAACAAAGGCACCACATTAGGCTTCACTCCTGTGTTGGGAGCTCTGATACCAGATGTGGGTTACGATGCTATAGTGGCTAACTACTACTACAGTGCTGATGATTGTTACAGTGGCTACTATCGAGTATGACGTCTCTAATACTTCTCAGAGTATGACGTCTACGGTACTCGATGCAGCTACGACCGGTATGCTACGACCATGACCACGGTCACTACAACTACGACCACGGCCGCTACAACTACACAGACAGGCGCTATGACCACATACATAAGCGCCACGACCACGGCGCTACGACCACATATAGGTGCCACGACCACGGTGCTATGACCACATACAGGCGCCACGACCATGGTGCTACAACCACATACAGACGCCACGACCATAGCGCTATGACTACGACCATCGATAATCGACTACATTTATCATAATCGACTATGACTATTGACTATTGATTACGACCATCGACAATTGACTACGACATTATGACCACGAAGTACTCAGATCAACAATACTCAGTGTAGCTTTAGTACTAGTCGTAATGATAACACAAATACGGGTTGTAACGAACACACAACGGAGAACTCGAACACACTTGAGCTCGACACATATTCAACAAGATTAACACAACAATCACCCCCTTAATCTTGTTGCAGGTTCTTCACATCAGCGCCGGTTCGTCGTCGGCATCCGCCACGATGAGATGCGCCTCTGCTGCCTCCGTCTTCTTGGGCTTATGGTATTTTGAAGCAAAGTGTCCGTTATCATTACAATTAAAATACCTCACTTTTGCCTTGTCCCTTCTTCGGTATCGACGGCCACTGCCGCCAGCACAACCACCTGAGGAGCCTTCACCTTCCTTCTTTGACGATCGGGCCTCCCACTCTACGCGTGTCAGGAGCAAGCGCTCCTTGTCTCCATCCCTCCTCCCGTGTCTTCAGCCGACCGATTACCTCTTCGACCAACATGTTTTTCATGTCGCTGAATTGCTCAATCATGGTGATGACAGGAGAGAACTTTTTGGGCACGGTATGAAGAAACTTCTGCATGACGTAGGCCTCTTTCATCTTTTCGCCTAGACCTTGTATTTTGCTAATGATTGTCATCAATCTCATGGAGAAGTCGTTGATCTGTTCCGTGTCCCTCATCTGCAAGTTTTCAAACTCGCTTTTGAGGTTTTGAACACGTGCCTCCTTGACGTGATCGGCATTGAGATGCATCGTCTTCAGAGTGTTCCAGGCCTCCTTTGCGGTCTCCTTCTTTGCTAGGAGTAGAAGCATGTCTTCTGGCACCATGAGAAAGATTGCCGCGAGTGCCATTTGGTCTTGCCTCTTGTTCACTACCTCATCCACGATTGCTTCCACATGCCCTGAGCGCGCATGAACACCTTCATCTTCACAGGCCAAGCTATGTAGTTGCTCCCCGTGAGCATAGGATACGGGAGGGTAATGTTGCCCTCACACGGTGACGCCTTCGACTTGCTCCCATCGCCGCTCTTTAGTGCACCCTCGTTGCCGGTGGCACTTTTTGATGTGACCACGCCACCAACACATACGACCATAGCGCCCAATATCAAGATTGAACTAAAGGTGAATTAGTTTTTTCAGTTTCAACATATCTTAAATGAGAATATGATGCTACCTAATGATGAAAATATATATTTTTGTAGCACCACATCACTTTTGCACCAATTCAAGCAAGAGTTCAACTTGGACACGTTTTGGAATCCAATTCGGCCTCCAGACAGTTCGGATTCAGCCTGACAACCCAACTTCAAATGTGCATAACTTTCACATACGGAGTCCGTTTGAGGTCCACGAGTACTCAATGGAAAGCTTTTCTCGTCCTCTTTTTAATGGATCTGATCACATCTCCAAATTCTTCCTGTGCTTACCGCAATCACTCAAAGGTGCTGCGTCACCTGTTTGGATCAAATTGGGCCTTGTAATGTTTGGGCCCAAAGGGGAGGTGCCCCCACCTAGGCCCATACTGTTTACGGGTTATTATTTACGTGAACAGTACCATGAATAGTACCACCCCTTTTTCCTTAGTTTTATGCGGCTTTTCCACCCCTATTTAAGGAGGCTACACCCTTCTAGTTTTCTTGGATTTCGTTTGATTAGTTTTTCTATCGTGAAAACTCTTGTTCTTCGCTTGTGTTGGCTAGACCAACCGTAAAGAACCTCTATGGAATCCCACCTTTTGAGCTCAATATAAATATTTGCAATTTCAGATTGCTTGTTATCTTGTTCTTGTGTGTTCTTTGGTTGCATGCAGAAATAGACCTTTGTGGTCAGGTCAACCGTGTTCTTGGCAGGGTTGATAACGACTTGGAGTATGGTTCAGCGATTGCTAAGCCACAAGCGACGTCGTATGGTTGTAGTCGGATCGCAAGAGTCACCTCCACCAAAATCGATAGTTATGATCCTATCGGAAGATCGAGACCCCATCGCCTCATCACTTTTCGATGAGCTTGGACGCGATATGGAGGAAGGTGTGCATGACCCCAAGCTCTGATCCCCAAATGTAGGGATTAGCCCAGGAGAGAACTCGAGCTCTGCTGTGGACACGCTGGAACCGAGAGGATAGAGAGAGCCAAAGCCCTACTTTTCTTCTCGATCTGTGTCCGGACAACCACTTGGGTTCTGATACCAGATGTTGGGAGCTCTGATACCAGATGTGGGTTACGACCACTCGGAACACCTATCTCAGTAGTCGTAACTGATTTACGATTGCATAGCAGCTGTTGGAGTGTTTCGACCACTCGAAACACTGCTCTCTGTAGTCGTAACTCATTGACCCTCAGCAATCCTAACTAGTTTATGACACTACTACAAAAGAGGCTACACTGGACAACTACGTCACAGATGGTTCATATGGAACCGTCTGTGCTTAAACTATCACACGAACCCATGGTAGGCACTTCACCACTAAGCTATAAATAGGGAGTACTATTGGCTATTTTGTACACGAAATCAGAAAGAAAGTAATAAAGAAAGACTAGGAGTTCTCTCTACCTCTCTGTGTTTTCAATCTACTATTTTTTGTCTTCTCTGATTGATCTGGTTTTGCAATAGCAGAGGAATAGATCGGCCTGGTCGCCAGTGATGGTTTCTCAACACATTATCAGCATGAATCGCTCCAATGAATTGACAGGTAATCATCGAAGCATTAGTAGATTGAATTATCTGTATCTAGATCGCTCTAAATTTGTAGATTTTGCTTTCTAGATTATTTTCTATGGTGCAAATCTGCTCTAATCTACCACGAGCAGATTGAAGTCGTCGACACAATGTCGATCAATAGATTACATGAAAGAGTAGATGATGATTGCACTGTAGATTGAAAAAACAGAAAAAAAAAATCCACGCACGGTCGGCCCCGCAGGGCCGCCATACGAAAAATAGCCACCGGTCGCCAGCCTATCGTCGGTCGTCAACCATCCTCTCCATGCGCTGACACATGCACCGCTGAGCCGGCCTGAAACCGTAGCAGGTACTCCCGCCAGAGCCGCCGCCGCCACGAAGAAGCGACGGGCCACCGCCGCCGGTCTTTCGGCGCCGCCGCTCGGGTCGAGGCCGCCGCCGCTCGCGCGCCGAGGTGGCCTCCGCCCGAATCGCCGCCCGCCGTCGTGCTTGAGGAGTCGCCGCCTCTACTTCCAGCCCCGAAGCACCGCCCGGCTCCGCACCCGAAGTGCCGTCCGCCGTCGTGCCTGAGTAGCCACTGCCGCGGCTCCCGCACAGCCTCCCGCGTCGCCTTGGCTCACGCACGGTCGGCCCCACCGAGATCTGCCGGCCCCGAAGCGCCGCCGAGCTCCGCTAGCCCCGCCAAGATCTGCTCGGCCGCCGCCTAGCCCGAAGCTGAGGCTGACCACCAGCTCTGCTGCCACTCCGCCGCCCCATCGCGCTGACCGGCCCCGCCGCTCCGCCGGCCCGGCTGACTGTCGTCGCCTTACGCCTGCCCGAGCCGTAGCTCGGGCCGCCGCCGCCGCTATGCACAGGGGTAGGGTTGGGTAGGGGAAACCCTACCCCTTTCCCGTTTTGTGCGTCGGTCGGATGGGCCAATTGGGTTAGGTGCAAGTGGACCGGAAACGGCCTGGGAGGGAGGGGCTGGTAAAATTGCAAAAAGTCCCTCCGATTTCTGGAAATTGTGGAAGGGCCCTTAAGATTTTTCAAATGGGCCCCAAATTTTACAGAAAGACCCTCAAAAAATCAGAAAAATTATGCGAAAATTTTTCTCTGAATTGAAAATTTGCGTACAGGCCCTTGGGAATTACAGAATTCGCTAAGAATTCATTTTTCGACATAAAAGGGCCTCGGGAATTCAAATTTTGAAATATTTTTAGCATTTGAAGCATTTTATTTCTGTCATTATTATTTTCTATGTTTTCTGTATTTATTTATTATTTTGATTAATCGTAATGAGTTAAATTGTGTTTAATCACCGAAATTAGCAGTAAAATTTATAGAAAATGCATAGAAAATCCTGAAACAGTATGAGAATCTTTTGTACCATTGTCCAATTTATTTACCTGAAGTAAATTTTATTCCATGCATGTTTACCGGTAGTAAACTTATTTATTCCTTTCATGCACATGTAAATGACTGGCATCACGAACCGGGAGTTCGAGGAGCTGGCCTAGTATGGTCAAAACTATCTGACTTGGACTTCCGATGTCGAGATAGTACTTGGAGCCAAAAAGCTCCATGCTGCCATTGGGATTGGCGCACTACAGGATGCCCAACCCACCCCTGAGGAAAATAATCAGGCACTTCATTTCCTCAGGCACCATCTCTGTCTGACTCTCAAGAATGAGTACATGGCAGAAAAGAGCGTGCTAGCACTATGGACTACACTTAAGAAGCAGTTTGAGAGTCTAAAGTACACCATTCGTCCTTAGGTAGAGCAAAAATGGATCCGACTGAGGTTTGCCAACTTCAAAACGGTCGGGGAGTACAATTCTACCTTGCATAAAATTTGTACCAATCTTCAACTTTGTGGCAAGCAGATCACAGATGAGATGAAGATTGAGAATACCCTATCCACCTTCCACCCCAATGCAGTGCAAGCTGCACACAATTATCGTCAAGACGACTACAAGGAGTATGCCGAATTGATTGATATGATGCAAGTTGCAGAGGCTCAAAATGAAGTCATCCGCAAGAACTACGTCACACAGCCACCTGGAAGCTCCGCTGGCCGTGAAGCCAACGCTGGGAGCTATAAGGTGCGAAAGCCCATGATGAAGAAAAGGGGAAGGAAGGGTAAGTCTACAGCGCAGAAAGGCAAGTCAGATGCTCCATGTGAGAATAAGGCAAACAAGTCAAAGCGGGATGGCAAGGCCTATGGTCAGCAGGACCAATCCTGCTATAAGTGTGGCAAATGGGGGCATTGGTCGTGGATCTATAAAGAGCCGTAGCATGTCATCGATGCCTTCCAAGCCTAGAAGAAGAAGGATGGCAAAGGGCAGCATGAAACCCACTTTGCATCTGTTGAGGGAGAGAGTTTTGAGCAGCTTCCTGCGCTGGTGGAGGTTGAAACCATTCCGGCAGCAGCATCCCTTTTGACCTGGCAGCTGCCACCGCCATGATTTCTCTCGAAGAGCATATCACCCCCGAGAAAATAGCAGATGAAGTCTCTGATTTCTTAGCAGATTCAGTCTAATGCACATAATGCATTTAGACTTCACTTATTTTGTGTGGAAGAATAAGTTAGAATTTGCATGGATGGTACTTAGGCAATTTTATTTTCTCGTGAAGGTTGGATGATATTTGAATAAATCATTCATTTATTCAGTTTATAATGGCATGATATGTTCTGACATTGAAGTATTTTATTCATGTGTTGGCCTTCTAATGCATATTAATAAAATACCTTATATTAGAACACGTGTGGGCTGTGGCGCCCTATAGAGAAAGTGTGCTTAGTTAACAGCGGCATAACGAATACCATCTTAAGAGAGATGAAGTATTTTCAGTCGATCAGTAAGAATGTTGGTAGCCTTACAACAATCGCCAGTAGCGATGCTTGTATAATAGGTTTAGGAAGAGCCACAATTATACTCCCAATGGGCATAACTTTGGTTATTCAAGAAGCCTTGTTGTATCCAGAATCAACTAGAACTCTTCTAAGTTTTAAGGATATTCACGCCAACGGTTTTCACGTTGAGACTGAAGAAAAGTACATTAAGGAATACCTACTCATTACGAAGCATGAAACGAATAGAAAAGGGGTATTAGAAAAACTTTCTTCATTAGAAACTGGGCTATACTACACCAACATCAAGGCACGTACAACCTATACTGTCCTGAAGACAGTATTTAGAAGCTTTGAACTTTTCTGTCTCTGACATGATACATCAGGTCACCCAGGTCTTAAGATCATGAGAAATATAATCAACAATTCCTAAGGGCATAATATTAATGTAAAGAATTTTCTGAATCATGAAGATTTTGTGTGCCCTGCATGTGCCACCGGAAAATTAGTTACTAGACCTTCTACTCTGAAAGTGAAAGATGAAGTCTCTGCATTCCTGGAACGCATCCAAGGAGACATTTGCGGTCCCATTCAACCACTTTCAGGGCCATTTAAATATTTCATGGTACTCAAAATGGTCGCACGTATATTTATTGTCTACAAGAAACTATACTTTCGCAAAGCTGATCTCACAGATAATTCACATTACAAATATTTTCCCTGATCATCACATAAAGTCCATCATAATGGACAATGCCGGAGAATTTACTTCAAAGGCATTTGATGATTATTGCATGGCGATGGAAATTACAGTTGAGCATTCTGTACCGTATGTCCACATCCAGAATGGTTTAGCATAGGCATTAATATAGAGAATTAAATTTATTGCTCAACCAGTTTTGCAGAATTGTAATTTGCCAGCTACATGTTGAGGACATGCAGTCCTACCATCAGCCTACAATATCCATTCATCTATGCAACTAGTACAAGGGTCAGCACAAAAAATTTCTCATCTTCGGAGGTTTGGATAAGGTTTATGTACCTATACCCCCCACAGTGTACTACAATGGGTCCTCTCCGAATGTCTGGGATATACGCTGGTTATGAGACAACATCCATAATCAGGTATTTAGAACCCATGATAAGAGATTTGCATACCGCCCGCTTCGCTGGTGGCATATTTGATGAGCATAATTTCCCAACATTAGGGGGAGGAAATCAACCCCTTGATGAAAAATGTTAGAAAATTACGTGACAAGCCACGAGAATCCATGCACATGACCCGTGCACTAGTGAAGTAAATAGAGAAATCCAGAAGATCATTGATTTGCAAGCATTAGCAAATCAACTCCCTGACCACTTTAGTGATTTGAAGAGCGTGACCAAGTTGCATGTGCCTACACGCAATGCACCAGAGAGGGTTGAAATACCAAAGAAAGTAGAAGGTATCCCTAATCCTATCTAGAGGCCTCAGAATAAAAGGATGAGAACTCTGGTCTCTCGAATCCTAAGAAGGACCGGGGATACCTGGTGAAGAAGGATAAGAAGGACTTGACACAGCCAATCACTGAAGTTCCCTAGAACTAGAAGGGGAGCCAGTTGAGACCTAGCATCAGTATGACACCTTCAGAAAAGGGCATACTGGATCTGAGCATCCCCATGAAAGA
Organism: Dendrocalamus sinicus; assembly: GCA_036346575.1. Classification (NCBI taxonomy): domain Eukaryota; kingdom Viridiplantae; phylum Streptophyta; class Magnoliopsida; order Poales; family Poaceae; genus Dendrocalamus; species Dendrocalamus sinicus. The sequence continues at coordinate 25,385,796 of CM070654.1, forward strand.
AGAAATCAACATAGATGTGTGCGCATACATCAGAGTCAAAAAACTAAAAGGATTTGCCACCGCAACTGGAAGAAGCGATGAGCAAGGAGAAACACCAGAATAAGCAACTCATGAAGTAATAGCTATAAATTATGTGTATATGGGAGAGTCCATGAATAGGACAACAGCCAATGTTGATATCTACTTTCCAAAGAAAATTGCCACAATCATCGATCTTGATCCAGAGCCTACATCGCTCGCTGAATGTCAGAAGAAATTAGATTGGGAAGATTGGAAGAAGGTAATAGAAACTGAATTATTAGCTCTGAACAAAAGAGAGGTGTTTGGGCCCGTAAGCCGCACATCTCCCCATGTGCACCCTGTAGGGCATAAGTGGGTATTTGTTCGAAAGAGAAATGAAAGAAATAAAGTTGTAAGATATAAAGCAAGGTTGGTAGTACAAGGTTTCACTCAACGTCTAGGAGTTGATTATGAAGAAACCTACTCCCCAGTCATGAGTGGAATTACCTAGATATTTAATCTCAATGGCAGTAAACTTGAATCTAGAAATGAAATTGATGGATGTGGTAACTGCATACCTTTATGGAAACTTAGATTCAGAAATTTATATGAAGGTACCTGAAGGTATCCCTGTCCCGAACAAAGACAATGCAAATAGAAATCTGTACGGTGTGAAGCTTGGGAAATCACTGTACGACTCAAGCAATTAGGCAGGATGTGGTATAATCGTTTAAGTGACTTTGTATGCAAGAAAGGCTACACGAACAATGAAGATTGTCCCTGTGTATTTATACGATGATCCCAGAATGAATTTTGTATAATCTCAGTGTTTGTAGATGATCTGAATATCATCAAAACAATGGAAGACATAAAAGAAGCAAGTTCTTACATGGAGTCAGAATTTGAAATGAAAGATTTGGGTAAAACCAAATATTACTTAGGCCTGCAGCTCAAGCATGTCCCTGAAGGAATATTAGTACATCAGTCAGCTTATGTACAGAAGGTGTTAGAAAGGTTTGACTTTGAGAAGGCATACTCATCGAAAGTACTAATGATCAGGAGGTCTTTACAGCAAGAAAAAGATCCATACCGACCTAAGGAAGAGGGGGAGGAAGTTCTGGGACCGGAATTCCCATACTTAAGTGTAATAGGAGCACTTATGTATTTAGCAAACTACACTAGACCGGACATTGCATTTGCCGTAAACCTGTTAGCAAGGTATAGTGCAGAACCTACCAAAAGGCATTGGTAGGGAATAAAGGACATCTTCTGATACCTGCAAGGAAGCAAGGACTTTGGATTATTCTACAGAAAGAATTAAGATTTGAACTTGATTGGCTATGCAGATAAAGGGTACCTGTTGGACCCGCATACTACAAGGTCACAAACGGACTATGTATTCTTATGTGGTGGAACTGCAATTTTGTTAAAATCGTCTAAGCATAGTCTTGTAACGACTTTGACGAACCACTCAGAAATCATAGCACTGTACAAAGTCGCACGAGAATGTGCTTGGCTCCAACGAATGATTCACCACATCCAACAGTCATGTGAGATGAATATTGTGCAAGCTCCCACAATTATCTATGAAGATAATGTAGTTTGTGTTGCACAAGTGCAGACGGGCTACGTGAAGAGTAATCTCACAAAGCATATCCCCAATTCTTTTATGCTCATGAATTGCAAAAGATAGACAAAATTAAAGTACTACATACTAAGTCATGTGAGAATCTTGCAGATTTATTCACTAAGTCACTTCCAGCATCTAGCTTTGAAAGATGCGTACGAGGAATTGGAATGATGAAACATGATGCAAACCATAGTGGAGCTTGACTAGGTGTGGCGGCAGAGTCAAGGGCATCGTAGTCAACCCAGTGATGGAGGCGCAATGGGCCAATGCGGAGCTCAGTTGGATGCCACGACAAAACCGAGGATGTGACACATGCATAGCCCTACGAAGATGACTAAACATGGTCGAGTAATATATTTTTTATCCATAGTAACTTATGGATATTGAACTGGTATAAAATAAAGGAAAAAAGTTTTACATAACACCCTAAACTTTGTCTGAAAGTCTGTCCAGCATGCTAAACTATGAAACTAGATATTTGACCCTCCAACTTTGTAATCCAATTCAAATAACACATTGATCCAGTTTCTCATAGTGGTATTGCCCATGTGACATGATGAGCAAGTGGTTTTGCCACGTAGGATGACACGCTGACCAAGTTTAGGTAATGATAGGTGGGGCTTCACCCCTACCGAGCTCCCATGTGCTTTCATGGTCGCCCCCCTTGTAGCTCCCTCCCTCACTATTCCGATTGAGGGAGAAGCCCTTGTGGGTCTCATCTATCATTCATCTAAACTTGGCTAGCGTATCATCCTACCGATAAAACCGCCTACTCATTGCGTCACATGGATAATACCATCTTGCAAAACCGGGTCAGGGTGTTATTTCAACCAGATTGCAAAGTTTGTTAGGTCAAATGTCTGGTTTCTTAGTTTAGGGTACTAGATGGATTTTCAAGCAAAGTTAAAGATATTATATGGACTTCTTTCTAAAATAAAAAATGTAGTTTGTCTATCTTCCTCCCCTCCCCACACGTGCAGCTACTCCTTCCATCCCCACACCGCACCTTCCCATGGAAAACCTCTCTAAAATATCATAAAACAGCTTTAAAAAACCAAAAAAAACTAGCTTGCTCGCTCGTGGGACCAGCGTGTCAGAACCAAGCAATAGGTCGGGTTCTTTTTATTTTTGGCTTTGGCTTATCACTTCTGCTACAGTAACTAGTTTTTAAACGGTGCATCTTTTCAAAGCGGGGTCTACAGGTAGATTATAGTAGACAATATACCGAGTTCAACTATACTGGTCAAAATCACATGCGCCTGTCTTTCTCTGCGTACTGTCTCTCGCAAATAGTCATAATTTAAAAACTATAAGCTAAAAGTCAAATTTACATCCCAAAAGAACCACCCATAGCCCACCCTAATCCCGGCCAATTCCCTTCCAATTCGATTGCTGTTGCTCGCCTCACCTCCCCTCGCGCTCGCATCTACATCACCACTGTCTCTCCTCCCCTCACGCATCCCCTGCTCATGTCCATGCTGCTCCTATACGTCATGTTCTGATCCTATGTCCCATCGACTGCCCCGCTATCAAATCCATCGATGAACGAATCCGCGTAGTAGGAAATGGACTTACTAATCTGTGGACAATTGGTCAAAGAAGAATAAGAAGAAGAAATCGATGCGAAATTGTGAGACAACGGAAACTAGGGTTTTACGCTACGCTACTACACAAGACCTAAGTTTACTCCATAATTTTCTTACTTCCATTCCAAGCTAGTCTGTGCTAAAATACCTAAGGATAACGCCAAATTACACCTGAACTATTAATCTAAAGTTTACTGAAGTAAAAGTGCGAAAATAGAAGATGATGGCTATAGTATTCCCGCATAGTAATTACTAGAGTCTTTATCCTCCATCGATGCCACTTAATGCTTCCTTGACTCATCATGTGCCATTCATCCTGCACAACTGAAGTCGTCAAAGCGTTATGTCTGATGCCATCTTCCCCTTTCTCATCTTCGCTTCATTCAGAGGCCTGGCAATTGCCCCCTCTTGAATTAAACCTTGTCCTCAAGGTTGGAAATCAGGAAATGCTCTCTAAATAAAAGTGACATCTTCCCAAGAAGCTTCTTCAGGGAGATAAGTTTTGCTAGTGGATGAGCCATTGAGCCACTGTTGAATCTCTTCTAGGAATTATCCTTCTCTCCAGCACCTACAATAGTTCATTTCTCACCTTGCCATTAGGACTGTTGTAGGGGTGGCCCCCACCTAAGCCCAGCAGGCCTGTTAAAGGAGTGTAAGGCCCAGAATGAGACATGTATAGTAACATAGGTACCCCTGAAGGGAGGACTCATGTGTAAGGGTATAATTGTAAAGGCACTCCACATATGAATATAGATATATAAGACATAGGCCATGAGGAAAGGAGCCTAAGCCATTCATTTGCTAAACTCTCCATCACTACACACTCTCTGTTTGGTCTGTAACCACAACAGTTGGCGCCGTACGTGGGGAAGACAAGAGCAAGCCTCCAAGTCTGAAGGAGGATGACACCAAAGAAAGCTTCACCGTCGGTGACGAAGAAGAAGAAGGCGGAAGCGGCGAAGTCCCGCGTCAGCACAAGGGCTTCGGCTTTAGCAGCCGCAGGTACGAGCAGTGGTGCAGGTGCGACCGAGGACCCCGCCATCGACGCGACGACCAACCCCGCCATCGACGCGATGACCAACCCCGCCACCGACACGACGACCGACCCCACCAGCACTGCCCCGACGGCCAACCCCGGCGATGGCAACGCAGGCGCACCCGTTTTTCCACCCGGCGCAGAAGCGGTGAATGACCCCAGCAGCGACACGAACCCTGTCACCGGCTCTAGGGCCCTCCAGGACAACGCGGCGCGCAGCCTGGGCGCGCAGGCCGTGGTCACCACCATGCCGGTGGCACCGCCAAGCACACCGACGGCCCCGGCCACGCCTGCGGTGGAGACTGCCCTGCTGGCGGCCCTCAGTGCGTTTCAGCGAGAGCTAACAGACCTCACGGAGCTGTCTAGGACATGCAAGAGGCTCGGAGCCAGCACGCCCCTCCGGCGGTGGCATCCGAACCCGCCCCGGAGAGGGCGGATAGCCGCGACGCCCCTACATCTAGCCGCGTCCCACTACGGCGCGTAGACCCGGAGTCCCCGCTTTCTGCGGGCCTACAGCAGGTGCCATGGCCTGAAGATTTCAAGTTCCCGAGCGCCATCGAGGCCTACAAAGGCGACTCCGACCCGCGAGAGTTCGTGCGCGTGTATGAGACCGCTATCGAAGCCGCCGGCAGAGACGACACCACGAAGGCAAAAGCGCTCCCCCTCGCGTTACAAGGGGTGGCGCTGTCCTGGTTCTTCACCATTGAACCACAGTCCATCTACACGTGGGAACAGGTCCGCGATCGACTCTACAACAACTTTCAGGGAAACTACATCGAGCGTGTCGATGCGGACCAACTCTTCGCAGTCAAGCAAAAACCCAACGAAAGGCTCCGGGACTACTTCAAGCACTTCGCGAAAGTGCGCTGCCAAGTCAAGGACGTCAACGAAAAAACCGTCATCAACACAGCAATACAAGGCCTCCGACCGGGGCCAATGGCCGAGTACAACGCGCGTAAGCCCATTAAGACGGTCGGGAAACTCTTCGACAAGATGGAAGAGTACGCCAGAGCGGAGGAGGACGCGCGGAGGCGACACGGTGATGACTCCGACTCCAACAAGGCGGAAGGCTCGGTCAAGAGCGAAGGCTCGCCGAAACAGGCTCTTCAAAGGTAAGCGCAAGCAAGAGCGGCGAAGGCGCGCCCAACGCAAGGACCCCCAACACAATGACCAGCCAGGCGACAGGCCCAAGCGCGACCAACGCAAGTCTGGGAAACCTCGTTACGTTTTTGACATCGAGGGCGGCTCCGAAGACAACGCCTCCGCAAGTCGCGGAGGTAGAGGGCACCGAGGCCGAGGACGGGGACATGGCCGGGGTCGAGACGACCGGATCCGCGAAGAGTACGGTGACCAGCACCACGGGCAGTGGTGCAAAATCCATGGCCGGGGCAACCACGACACGCGTGCTTGCACCACCATCGCAGCGCTACGGCAGAGCGTCGCCAGGGACAAAAACCCGGATACACGTGCGCCCGTTGTGGCCCACGTCCAACACCCCCAGGACCAAGGAATACAGCCCCAGGAAGGCCTCCTGCGAATCCAAGCGCATGTGCAGCAACCTCGGGAAGGCCTCCTACAGTTACAAGCCCCGAAAGTAGCCCAGCGCAGGATCATCAACGTCATTTCCGGAGGCTCCTCGCTGGAGTTCGCCTCGGCAAGGCAACGGAAGGCTTACGCGCGGAGGTTGCACCATGTCGCGGCATACCCGGCGCAGGCGCCGCCAGAATGGGCGCAACACGAAGTCACATTCATGCCCGCTGACGCTGAGGGCGTGGAGTTCCCCCACCAAGACCCTTTGGTCGTCCGGGTCCTCGTAGCCGGATGCGAAGTCAGGCGCGTCCTAGTCGATGGAGGAAGCTCCACGAACATCCTGTTCGCTGCGGCCTTCGACCAAATGGGGATCCCTCGGAGCTGGTTGGGCCCTTCAGGCATCCTGCTGCAAGGATTTGGAGGGCAGCCTTTGCGCGCCTTGGGCCAGATATGCCTCCAAGTCTCCTTCGACCAAAACGACAACGTCAGGAGCGAGGACGCCATCTTCGACGTGGTCGACATTGCATACCCCTACAACGCCATAATAGGGCGGCCGCTCCTAAACACCCTCGGGGCAGTCCCGCATCATGGCTTCCTGTGCTTGAAGCTTCCCGGGCCGCGGGCCATCATCATCGTCCATGGCGACCAGGACATGGCTCGGCGCATAGAGCTTGGCGCCAGAGGTCCATGCCACGCGGCTCGCCAAGGCACCTAAGCCGGGAGGGCAGACGCGGAGCCCTCGGGCACCCCCGAGAGCGTCCCGCGTTCCTCGCGCACAAGGTTGCCCCGGCAGTAGCGGCTCGTCAGCGGTCGCCCCGCCCTCATAGCGGTTAGTGGTCGGTATTCCCCCTTCTTTTGTAATTGCTCACCCGCGCAAACGGGAATTTAATAAAGTTCACCGTTTGCACAAATTTCTGTTCTTTGAAACAAAGACACGCATTCGCACGCGCACTTTCCGTCAAAGATACGGGCATGAGTATAAACAAAGACACACGTTCGCGCACGCACTCTCCGTCAAAGATACGGGCATGAGTATAAACAAAGACATGCGTTCGCGCGCGCACTCTCCGTCAAAGATACGGGCATGAGTATAAACAAAGATACGCGTTCGCGCGCGCACTCTCCGTCAAAGATACGGGCATGAGTATAAACAAAGACACGCGTTCGCGCGCGCACTCTCGGTCAAAGATACGGGCATGAGTATAAACAAAGACACGCGTTCGCGCGCGCACTCTCGGTCAAAGATACGGGCATGAGTATAAACAAAGATACGGCGCACTCTGAGTCAAAGATACGGGCATGAGTATAAACAAAGACACGCGTTCGCGCGCGCACTCTCCGTCAAACATACGGGCATGAGTATAAACAAAGACACGCGTTCGCGCGCGCACTCTCCGTCAAAGATACGGGCATGAGTATAAACAAAGACACGCGTTCACGCGCGCACTCTCTGTCAAAGATACGGGCATGAGTATAAACAAAGACACGCGTTCGCGCGCGCACTCTCGTCAAAGATACGGGCATGAGTATAAACCAAGACGAGCGAGGGGACGCCTCCGCACGCACTCTACGGAGTATAAATAAGACGTAGCGTCGAGGTCCGCCTCCGCACGCACTCTACGGAGTATAAATAAGACGTAGCGTCGAGGTTCGCCTCCGCACGCAATTTCACCACCCGCAACGTGCGGAGGCTCGCCTCCGCGCGCAGTCTACGGACTCGAAATAAGACGTAGCGTCGAGGTCCGCCTTCGCACGCACTCTCCGGAGTATAAAAAAGACGCGGACGCTATCGCTGCGCACTCTACGGAGTATAAACAAGACGCGAACACCGCGCACGCACGGGCGTTGCCCCAGTGCGTACTCTTCGGAGTATAAATAGGACGTGGATGCCGACCCCACGCACTCTCCGGAGTATAAAGAAGACGCGGACGCTATCCCTGCGTACTCTATGGAGTATAAACAAGACGCGAACACCGCGCACGCACGGGCGTTGCCCCAGTGCGTACTCTTCGGAGTATAAACAGGACGTGGATGCCGACCCCACGCACTCTCCGGAGTATAAAGAAGACGCGGACGCTATCTCCGCGCACTCTCCGGAGTATAAACAAGATGCGAACACCGCGCACGCACGGGCGTTGCCCCAGTGCGTACTCTTCGGAGTATAAATAGGACGTGGATGCCGACCCCACGCACTCTCCGGAGTATAAAAAAGACGCGGACGCTGTCCCCGCACACTCTCCGGAGTATCAACAAGACGCGAACACCATGGAATGTGGTGCCACCATGGAATGTGGATGCACTGAAGAGGCCCATTTTAGGGGAGCAGCACCTATCCGCGCGCACAATGCAGGTACAAGATTACACCAGCCCGCTATATATATATCCCATCAACGGGAAAGTCCAACTGGCGGAAGTCCATCCGGCGAAAGTCCAACCGGCAGAAGTCCAACCGGCGGAAGTCCAACCGGCGACAGTCCAACGTTGCAGCATCGTACCATCACGATGCTCCAAGATCCGCGCCGGGAGAAGGAACGTCGCCACATGGCATCACCGCGCCCCCCTCAAGTCTCGCGTCACGCCAACCAAGCCCCGCCGGGTAGGCTGGCAGTCGCTTGTCATTAAGGGCGCTCGATGCCGGAGACGCGCGCGCGCGCGATGGCTTACGACCCGCTCCGCCTCCTATGCCGACGCATTTGACTCCGCCAACATCTCCACTCCGGACGACGGACTCGACCCCGCCACGGCAGGACTCGGTGGGTGACAAAGCCTTCGACAAGCCGCGTCGCGCCACGCCGCAATAAGGCGAACACTGCACTTCGAACGTTGAAAAAGCTCACAGGCCGTAGGGACGGAGGGGGCCAAAGGGCTCGGCAACATGGCTTCGGCCCGTGAAGCCCTTCACCATGAGAGGCTCCTGTTGTAGGGGTGGCCCCCACCTAAGCCCAGCAGGCCTGTTAAGGGAGTGTGAGGCCCAGAATGGGACATGTATAGTAACATAGGTACCCCTGAGGGGAGGACTCATGTGTAAGGGTATAATTGTAAAGGCACTCCACATATGGATGTATATATATAAGATATAGGCCATGAGGAAAGGGGCCTAAGCCATTCATTTGGTAAACTCTCCACCACTACACACTCTCTCTGTTTTGTCTGTAACCACAACAAGGACCAACTAGAGGAACATTTGGTAATGGAATGGCATTGGCTCCCAAGTGTTTCTTTAGTTGACTAACATGAAAAACAGGATGGATAGTAGCTGTTTCGATAGTAGCAATTTATATGCCATTCTTCCAATCTGTTCAATCACCCGGAAAGGTCCATAATATTTAGACCTTACCTTTAGCGACCCTCTTAATCCAAAAGCATTTTGCCGGTATGGTTGCATCTTTAAATATACCATATCCCCTACCTGAAACTGTCTCTCGATTATCAATTTGTCAGCAAAATTTTTGATTCAGTTTTGAGCAACCAGCAAGTTTTCTTTGATCTTTGCCAACATCTATTCCTTATCTTCAATGGACACTTTGGCTTCCTATGAGATATTACTAGGTATTGACACTTCACCCATCTGTGGTGGTGGGTACCCATAAATAGCTTGAAATGGGGTGGTTTTCAAAGATGTATGGTAAGAAGTATTATACCACCACTCAGTGGTAGGAAGCCATGTATACCATTCCCTTGTTTCCTGGAAGACCATGCTTTTGAGACACTACTACAGACAGTCCTATCACAGACGGTTCGGAACCGTCATCACAGACGGTTCCTGAACCGTCAGTGTTTATGTGTCAGTGATAATAGGTGGTTATCACAGACGCCTTAGTAGCCGTCTGTGATAACTCACATTACAGACGGTTAGTACAAAAAAACCGTCTGTGATAGTCGCGTATCACATACGGTTTTTCATGAAAAACCATCTGTGATAGTCGGGTATCACAGACGGTTTTTATGAAAAACCGTCTGTAATGTGAGTTATCACAGACGACTTGGTAGCCGTCTGTGATAACTCACATTACAGACGGTTAGTACAAAAAAACCGTCTGTGATAGTCGCGTATCACAAACGGTTTTTTATGACACACTGTATGTCCTCTTCTCATTTTCTTCATCACCACATTTCTAAATAATGACATCTAAAATTCTTTTGATCTCCTTCCTCTCATCTATCCATTATGAGTTGTTCGGACGCAACCTTACACAGGCGACCAACAATTTACGTCTGGAGCAGCTCCTCCGCTCACGCCTTGCTCTCCTTCCTCGACTCGCTTCCATCCGTCAGCTGGACCTCATCATCCGCCGTCAACGGAGGTGTCTCGTTACCGCTTAGGATAGGGAAACCACCCTCAGCCTCGTTCTTCTCTACAATGTGCGCAAAACGGAGGAAGATCTTGCGGCAGTGCAGACACACATGGATAACCTTGCCGATCAAGCAGAATCGGCCGATTCTGAGGAAGCTTATCATGGCATCCTGTTTGAGATTATGGAACATGCTAATGATTTGTCCAGGCTTGAGGAGGAAGTGGAGAGGGCAAGGACAATCTTGACGGCATTCGAAAACACAGCGGCTGATCCTCCAACTCCAGAAGTCGACAAAGAAGCATATGAAGCCCAGAAGATTCAAATATGGGAATCCCTTTTTTTTTTGCACTTTTGTAATAAAATTGCCTTGAATTTGACTCTCGTCTCAGTTTAGCTTCTGTAGTTCATACGACAACGATGCATCAGTTTACCAGTTTACCACAGGCGGTTCGATGTCTATTATAACCGTCTGTGAAACTATCACAGACGGTTGCCAGTATAAACCGTCTGTGACAGTTTAATCACAGACGGTTCCGTATGAACCGTCTGTGATGTAGTCGTCCAGTATAGCCTCTTTTGTAGTAGTGAGATAAGATTCTAGGCACTGATTAACTCTCCCTGTTTGCCCATTTGACTACAGATGATAAGCAGCAGTGTATCTCAGTGAAACTCCCATGGTTTTAAAAATCTCCTAGAACAATTGGTTGGTGAATATACGGTCTCTATCTAACACAATGACTATTGGCATGCCATGTAACTTGAATACATGTTCCATGAAGAATTGCACCACTTGTCCCACTGTATATGTATGTGCTAAGCCAACAAAATGTGCATACTTAGTCAGCCGATCCACCACCACTAGTATTACCTCTTTGCCTTTAGATTTGGGTAACCCCTCAATGAAATCCATACTAATGTGAGTCCATGCCATATCTGGAATCTCCAATGGATCCAACAATCCAGGCGGATGGATGTTCTCAGATTTGCTTAATTGATAGGTTGGGCATTCAGAGACCAACTTGTCCACTTGTTTCTTAAGCCTGGGCCAATAGAATGTCTCTTTGATAAGTGGCTCCCGTCCCAAAATGTCCCCCAATGGCTAAAGCGTGCAAGTTGGTTACAAGTTTTTCCCTCAATTGGTTTGTTTCCCCTACATAGATTCTATTCTTATACTTGATTAATCCTCCATGAATGTTGTAATCCTGGTCTGTGGGACTACCAGAATGCACCTTAGCCATTAGGTCTACAAAACCTGGATTGTTTATATAACTAGCCTTCACTTCTACCCATTCGGGTATGCTTGTTGTTATGGCTGCACAAACAATTTTCTCAACATCCTCCATCGAGTCTCTCCTGGACAAGGCGTCTACCACTAGATTCTCTTTTCCCTTCTTAAATTCTATTCGGTAATCAAATTCCATCAATTTCAACAAAAATTTGTACTGAATTCCCTCTGTTAATCTTTGAGTGGTCATATATTTCAGACTGTGTTGATCCGTTTTAATTACCAATATGTCACCCAGCAAGTAATGTCTTTATTTTTTTAATGCTTCTAAGATGGCAATAGCTTCCTTTTCATAAACTGACTGACCAATAGCTTTTGGTCCAAGAGTTTTGCTATAGTATGCAATGGGTCTGCCATTTTGCATCAACACAGCCCCTATACAAATAGCACAAGCATCAGTCTCCAATCCAAAAGGTTCATTGAAATTTGGTAAAGCTAGAACCGGACATGTGGTCATCTTTTGCTTCAGGGTTTCAAAAGCTTCTGTCTGTGCTTCTCCCCAATTGAACGAATTATTCTTGAGCATGTCATGCAGTGGTTTGCATATCTTCCCATAATCCTTGACAAATCTTCTATAATATCTTGTAAGTCCCAAGAACTATCTCAACTTGGATATAGTGTTAGGCTACGGCGAATTGATAATATCTAAAATTTTACTTGGGTTAGTTGAGACCCCTTCTCCTGAGATTACATGACCCAAATACTCAATACTACTAGTAGCAAATGTGCATTTGCTCAACTTTAATGACAACTGATTTTGCTTGAGCTTCTCTAGCACTAGCTTCAAAAGTTGCTTGTGCTGTTAGAGTGACTTGTTGTATATAAGAATATCATCAAAGAAGACTAAGATGAATTGTCTAAGATATTGGGTAAATATGCTATTCATAAGGGCTTAGAATGTGGCTGGGGCATTGGTTAGCCCAAACGGCATAACTGTGTATTCGTAATGTCCAGTGGCGGAGCTAGAGCAAAACGGAGGGGGGTGCAACGGGCCGCGCGTAGGAGCATAGGACGGTGGGAGAATGGGCTGGACAGAGCGAGTGAGGGTGTTTGTTGGGCTAGGGGTACACCATATTGGACCAAGGGGGGTGCACAAAAGGTGAATATTTACTAGTAATAACTAAAAATTTTTTTGGAACCGGGTTCCTGGGAACCCCCTCTACCCAATTGAGCTCCGCCCCTGGTAATGTCCCATATGTGTTCTAAAAGTAGTTTTATGAATGTCTTCTTCTTGCATTCGAATTTGATGATAGCCCGACCTCAAATCTAGTTTAGAAAATACCGTGGCTCTATGCAATTCATCAAGCAAATCCTCGATTATGGGCATTGAAAATTAGTTCTTGATAGACTTGGCATTTAGTTGTCTGTAATCGACACACATTCTCTAACTGCCATCTTTTTTCTGACCATTACTACTAGTGAGGAGTAGGGATTCATACTAGGTCTAATTTCCTCAGCTGCTAACATCTTGTTAACGATATTTGCCATGTCACTTTTTTGGTAATGGGGAACCGTATATGGTTAAAGGTTAGGTGGTTTGGCATCTGTTTGAAGGGGAATAGCATGATCACAAGTTCTCTTTGGTGGCAATCCCTCAGGTTATTTAAACACCTCAGCAAACTATTTCAGCACCTCTTTTACTCATGTTACTTTGGCAGGTTTTGCCTTGTGTTCTTCCTCCTGAATATGGTTCACTTGTATGACATATCCCATCACCCCTTTTCTTAGCATTTTCAACAACTCTTCATTTTCAACCTTGAAATTACCTTTGGGAAAAGTGTGATCTCTAAAAAGTACTAGACTCTCACCCTTGGTTATAGCCAGTGCCCTCTGATTCAAATCCAACCCAATGGGGCTATGCTTATAAATCCAGTCGGCCCCCAGAATAGTATCATAACTCTGTAGTGCCAATAACTAAAATGCATTGGTGAAATGTTACACTCGATAATGTACTGAATTTATAATAGTTCCTGGTGTTAGCTCTCCTCCTCCTGCTACCTTAACCCTTCTGATTGTAGATAGGGTCAGTTGGAAGTCATTCTTCAATCTGAAATCATAACTCATGAATGTGTGGGTACTCCCATTGTCTACTAAAGCTACTGCCCTTCTTCCCTTAATGTTTAAACTAAGGGAAAAAGTTGAAGGCCCTATTGTACCCTTCATGGCATGAGCCGATATTAACATTAATTGTTCATTTGCCTCTTCTCGAGCAGGGCTATCATGTGCTATTTTATGTCCCCCTTCTGTCCCTTCTACTGTGTTTTGGTGAATCTCAACTGACTCCTCATCCTCTTCTTTTTGCAATATGTGAAAAATTCTTCCAACTTTACATCTATGTTCCTTGCTCCAGGGTTCCTTGCAATACCAACACTTCTGTTCTTTCCTATCCCCTACCATTGAATTGCTCTTCTCTACGGTTGATCTATTGAAATTTGACTTCTGCCCAATGTTCTTACTATTATCCATTTGCCGGGTAGTGATTTTTCCCTTGTTATATTGTCTTGGCCAGTGATTTTTTTCTTGCTATTGCTGCCTTTTCATATGTCTTGGCATACTAATAAGCTTTGTATCATACCTTGTGGTTTTTGGCTGCACACATCATATTTGATTTCACCCCTCAATTCCCCAATGAAACAGCCCCTCAAAAATAGCTCATGCAGATATGGGTGATCCCTTCTTATTAAATTCACACACTCCTCAAACCTATCAATGTAGCTGAGGATAGTTGATCCCTGTTATTTGATGTTTTGTAACTGCTCAACAGCTTCATGTGCACTTGCAGTAGAAAATCTGTCCCCCACCATGGAACATAACGGTGGCCAGGTTAATATTTGCCAAGGAATCCCAACATTCTTAAGCCAGGTAGCTACTCTACCCTGGAAATGTGTTGTGGCCATGTTTACCCACTGTTCACATGGGGTACTTGAGATTTCAAAAAACTTTTCACATTGCTTCAGTCAATTCAAAGCATCCTCACCTAAAAACAACAGAATCTCTAAACATGGCCCCTTTATAATGGCTTCAGCATATACAGAATTTCCCTACACATTTCCCACATATGTATTCCTTTGAGCATCAAATATTTTCACACCAGGATAATGAAAACCACATTCTCCTCTAGAATACTGCCCTAGGGCCGATTCCCCAGCACTCACATTGTTTCCATACTGTTGTGCCACTCCATGACCCAAAATCTGATTTCTGCCAGCTGCCCCTATGTAGAGACCTGAGTGTGGAATATTTGGTATAGTAGTTCTAACTGAGCTAGTATACACCGGACTGGTGTAGTTCCACTGTATATTGGGTTCAATGAAGAAATTCATTGGGGGTCGATTACTCACTAGATTGCCACTAACAGCCATATTCCCTCCATAGTTATAACTAATGGCAGTAGGATACAGGGGAACAGCAGTGAATAGGGGGTTTCCTGGGAGAACATTTCCAGCTGGTACTTGATTTGTTGAGGTCAAAGCTGGATTTGCATGGGAAGAGGGCCCTCCTGCCTTCAGGAACTCACCTTCTTCAACTGGGGCCTCCATCCTGACTATCCTCCAAGGTGGGTTTCCCTAGGATCTCAGTGCGTTCTTCATTTCGTCCATATTCGTCTTCAGATTCTTCAATCCTTGTAACTCCTAGATCTCCCCTTTAATCGCTTCAATTCCCAAATGCAACGCGTAGCATCAACCTGAGAATAAGCAATATTGGCTATCTTGAAAATAATTGTGGTCTGCCCAAAGAAGGCTATGATTACAAGACTTATATAACCCTGAGAAGTCTATAGACCCGAGACGAATTCAACTCAACCCTATTTGGTTTTAGAGTCGAACTCACATAAAAGAAAACAAAAAATAAAATAAAAATCCATGTTGCTTCTAAAGATAAATCCTCACCCATTATATAGTTCTTGAAATAAGCTTTCCAATAGGTCCAAAATCACCCCAATCGGACTCCGTATGTGAAAGTTATGGCCTTTATACGCAAGGTATACCTTCGGAATACTCCAAACATAGTCAAAGGTCTGATCGGACTGGTCCGATCATCATCAAACCAATCAAATGGTCTGCACCCAATTGGACAGTGCGAGCGTTCGGAGTGGTCCGAACGTCATTGAGGCAATCGGGCAGTCCGCGCTCAATCAGACGATGCGAGTGTTCGGAGTGATCCGAACGTCACCGAGGATACCGGGCGGCTCGCGTATGATCGGACGGCCCAAAACACCGAAGCTATTTGGACTGGTCTGAAGGTTCTAATGCGATCGAATGGTCCCGAATGAACCTGTGGTCATAGAAATTGTAGTCGTAGTTGCGCAGTGGTCATAAGTCGTAGAAGCTGTAGTTGTAGCTATGCAGTGGTCGTAAGTCATAGGCGGTGAAGTGGTTCGATGAAGCCATGGTCAAAGATGTGGTCGACAAGACATGGTCGGTGAAGTAGCCGAAGACACCGTAGTCAAGGCACCGTGGTCGAAGGCACTGTGGTTGTAAGCACCGTGGTCAAAGGCACTGTGGACGAAGGCACCATGGTTGAAAGTAGCGGTAGTCTGAACGTCACCGAAGTGATCTGATGGTCTGAAGACAATCGAATGTTGTCGACTATATCCGAAGTCATTCGAATGTCCAAAGTGAATTTGTGAATTCAGTTGGACTTGCGGACTATCCGACGTGGCTATGAGTGTTTGAACGTGTCTTCCCTTGCTTGGTCCCCACATGTTTCTCCTCCATTGTTGCAATTTCAAAAGCTTCACATCGTTCAAACCTGAGAATGCACAAAAAAAATTCATATGAGGTACTATCCAGTTCTCATGTAAACTAAAACCAAATTTAACAAAGAGCGACTTCACCGGTTGATTAATCTTTTTAGCTCGTAATCGTGTAAACGGTCCAATCGGAATGTCTTCATCATCTGGTACACATGAAGAGATGTACAATGCACTAATGCCGACGAGATCTTCTAAACGAATATTTACTTTAGGCTTATACAGATCGAGTATGAGTTTGTATGTAATTGCATAACATAGTAGTAGCTATATATCTCCAAGTATAATAATTAAAGACCCAATTAAATTAGAGTTCACCTAATAATATTTAATACGACTCAATAACTCTTTCCAGTTGAATAATATATTTAACTGAAAAGTACAAGACATGAGTGTATCTGCATCATTCTCCCCTTCCTTAAGAAAAGCTATACTTGGCTTTTGATAGCCTGAATTTGTACTAAACAAAGAATACAGTGTATATGTATGGTATATGTATCTATCATTCACAATTTTTCTGTTTAGTACATCATGGACATCTAAAAGTGTAGTAAACAAAAAGAATAACACATGCATGGTATATGTATGAATCAATTATTGTGTTATTGTTATTATTCTACACATACCATTTAGTATAAAAGTAGCCATAAGATGTATGTATTGTAATAGTGTTAGTCACCTCATTCTCCCTCCCATGAGAAAAAGTCATCCTCAACATTTCTAAAGACATAGACAAGATATCAAAAGGCAAAACCTGATCAAAGTGTTCAAATATGGGGGGGGGAATTTTAGTGTCTTCCATACTTCAATTGTGCTACTTTGATTACTTATATACGATTGCACATCAAATGGTAAATAAGTAGGCTTAAGAAATCTTTTAAAATAGGAAGCACTATTGTTGAAACTCATCTCATTATTATCATGATATGGCACAAATAATTATTTATCCAAAACATGCAATTTCAATTCAGCAAGATTATCACATGTAATGTATATTCGATAAACATAGAACTCATCATCTACAACATAATCTCCAATCAAATTGAACTTATATGTATAGACATAGGTACTAACTAGCGATTTCAAACATGAAATTTCAGCAACATTCTCAATCACACTAAATAGCTTTCTTGGACCATTGAACATGATATAATATAAAGAATCGTCAGGGAATATTCTACTAAGAACTTCTTTATGAGTAATCAATTCCATATTATATAAATTAAGCACATTAAATTTAGAATGCGGGATTTCCAATCGGGCACAAAAATTCTCAAAATTACTCACCTTTTCTTGTTGAACTACCAATATATCACCATTATTGTTACCTTGAACGTCCTCCTCAGTTGATGTAGGTGATATAAGTAGTATAGCTTCATCTTCAATCGATATAGTTTGTTTAGCATTCAGCTCCTCTTCTTCTTCTTTAACCTGTTCAATGTGAGAAACAACACTGGAAGTAGGGAGTAAGTCATTATTTTCATAAATATCCTCACATGGCCTATCATCGACTTCTCTCATTTCTTTGGATGTGTCTCTCACACTCTTAATTTGGATGCTCTTAACCTCACATATGGTGGAATCACACAACTCACTGTTTTTATTACTCTAACTCAATTTGGCTATGCACTCTCATCCTCACTTGTTTTGAAGCATATCATCTTCCTCTATGGATCGTGGGCTAGCAATGGCACAATTACAATCAACCACGATCTCTTCATGTAGCAACATGACAGCACTACATGGCACCTTTGATTGAAGGAAAAGTCCTATGCTCAGTTGTCTTCTCATGCGATGCATTGATAAAGGCATGCAATCTGAAGTGTGGACTCAGGTTGAATCGCGGTGTACGGCTCTCTATACTTCTCTTCTCCTCCTCTATAGCATAATTCACAAGATCATACATGCTACCATCATATTTCAAATGAACAGTAGCAGCGATATCAGAATTCAAACCTCTTTTAAAGTAAGCCCTCGTTGCACATGCCTCTTTGATGTTGGCACAATACATAACATAATACAGCTCATCATAATAAGATTGGATATATCGACTTTCTTGATGAATGCTCTTCATATGATGAGGTAACTCAAGCTCATATGGCACAAACTCATTTCTCATGACATCTTTCAATTCTTCCCATGTAGTGACATATTGCATTTCAGGGTATCACTTCCACCAAGTGCATGCATATTTTTTCAAACTCCATGGTGGTTTGTGTCACTTTCTTGACTTCGGATAGCTTCTAAAACTTGAGGTCATATTTAAGTTGTTCCACCTGTTCAAGATATTCCTCTGGATCTGTACTTCCATAGAATGGTAAATACAAGTATCGAGAGCTGCACCATATGAAACAAAATGTTGAATATCCTACCATTGTTAATATTGCAAAATAGCAAAGAATATATGGCATTTATGTGGAAACACTCATCCTCACCCTCTCTTTACCAACCAAAGTTCTTATGCCTCCTCAGATCGTGAAGACACATGTACCTTGGTGACAGTAGACAATCAAAGGTGATAGATAAAGCGAATTCAATGTCAAAGTATTGTATGAAACAATAGCTTATATATGGAGATTGGATGGAAAAACATTTACTTGTGCAACCTGAAATTCTAGATATTGTAAAGTTAAGTAATAATCCAAGCTAGAATACTTTGGCTAAGTGCTGATCCAATTAGGTTTAAGTGAAATGTATTAATGCGCACATAAAGATCAATGTGACATAATGCAAACAAAGGAATGAGATAAATAGATACAATCTGAAATTAAGAATTAAATAGCTCATTTTGCATCAAGTACCAAGAGAGACGCTAGCCAATTACAAGATTATGAATATAAGGGCACAAGATTGCTCAAAGAAATTAAATACACAATCTGAAGAGTATGAACTAGAATTAGCTAACCTCAATTCGGCCAAAGCTCACTTTTCTTTTCTTACTTTTTTTATTCTTTTCTGGTGAGGCTCTTTCTTTATGTCGGTTGTCTTCTTCTCTTTGTTTAGCTTGTGGTTGACGCTAAGGGTTTTAGCCTTTCTTTGCGCAAAATTTGGAAGTTTTAGCTAGTGTAATTATTACCAAGAGTGGCCCTTAACGCAATATCAAAAGATAGTCTTAAGATGAAAGAAGAAAATATAAGTAAAGCTAACTTGGATCAATGCTTTCGGATGAAACAAAGAAAACAATACAACGATTAAGCTACGCAAAAGAAACACGACGATCAACACTTAAACAAAAATTCTAATGGATGAAAACATAACAAAACTCACAAAAATAACAGAAGCAAAACCTAGGGCTTGGAATTTTTGGCCTTTTGTGTCTAGGATAGAAAAATAATTCTAACTATGCGTAAATTGATCCTATCATGTTAATCAGGCTTTGATACCAAGATGATATAGGGGCTCGATCTTCACGGTGTAGGATCAAGGATAACTTTGGATCCGTGCAACCAGATGAACCGATGGTGCCAACCACTATTAAAATAGCTACCTGCGACAAAAGAATTCGCTCAACCACACGCTCGTGATCCCATCTACTTGACCACACAACTAGACGTGTCACCACTCCTATGAATCACAAGGAAGCATAAGAACAACGGAGGTATTCTCAAGAAAATCAACCATTTCCCAATGGCAGGCATACCATTAACTCGACAATAAGCAATATTGGCTATCTTAAAAATAATTGTGGTCTACCCAAAAAGGCTATGATTACAAGACTTATATAACCCTGAGAAGTCCGTAGACCCAAAACGTATTCAACTCAACCCTATTTGGTTTTAGACTTGAAAGCACATAAAAGGAAACTAAAAATAAAATAAAAATCCATGATGCTTCTGAAGATAAATCCTCTTCCATTATGTAGTCCTTCAAATAAGCTTTCCAACGAGTCAAAAATCACCTCAATCGGACTCCGCATGTGAAAGTTATGACATTTATACGCAAGGTATACCTTCGGAATACTCCAAACATAGTCAAGGGTCTGATTGGATTGGTCTGATCATCATCAAACCAATCGAATGGTAAGCACCCAATTAGAAGGTGTGAGAGTTTGGAGTGGTCCGAACGTCATCGAGGCAATCAGGCGGTATGTGCCCAATCAAACGATGCGAGTGTTCGGAGTGGTCCAAACGTCACCGAGGAGATCAAGTGGCTCGCGGACGATCAGATGGCCCAGAGCACCGAAGCCATTCAGACTGGTCTGAAGGTTCCGATGTGATTGAACAATCTCAAATGAACTTGTGATCATAGAAGTTGTAGTCATAACTGCGCAGTGGTCGTAAGTCAAAGAAGTTGTAGTCGTACTTGCGCAGTAGTCGTAAGTCGTAGGAGGTGAAGCAGTCGATGAAGCCGTGGTCACATATGTGATTGATAAGCCATGGTCGGTGAAGTGGTCAAAGACACCATAGTCGAAGGCACCGTGGTCGAAGGTAAAACCAAATTTAACAAGGGGTGATTTCATTTGTTGATTAATCCTTTTAGCTCGTGCTCACTTAAATGATCCAATCAGAATGTCTTCATCATCTGGTACATTTAAAAAGATGTACAATGCACTACTATCGATGAGATTTTCTAAACTCATCTTTACTTTAGGTTTATACAGATCGAGTATGGGTCTGCATGTAAATGCATAACATAGTAGTAGCTCTATATCTCTAAGTATAATAATTAAAGACCCAATTAAATTAGAGTTCACCTAATAATAGTTAATACGGCTCAATAACTCTTTCCAGTTGAATAATATATTTAACTGAAAAGTACAAGACATGAACGTATCGCATCATCCTCCCCTTCCTCAAGAAAACCATCCTCGGCTTTTAATAGCCTAAAATTGTACTAAGGCGCGTGGTTTTTAGCAAGAACATGGCCGTGACTACGATGAGACCTTTGCTCCTATCGCTCACATGACACCGTTCGCACTCTTTTTACTGTGGCCTTTGTTCGATAGTGGCCCATCTCTCAGTTGGTTGTCAAGAATGCATTTCTCAATGGCAAGCTATGTGAGGAGGTCTACATGCAGCTGCCCCTGGGTATTTGTCCCTGATGGTATGGTCTGTCACCTTCGTCGCTCTCTCTATGGGTTAAAACAAGCGCCTCGTGCTTGGTTCACTAGGTTCTCCTCTGTTGTCACTGTAACTAGCTTCTCCGCCAGTGATCATGACCCTGCTCTCTTTGTTCATACCTCTCCTTGGGTCGGACACTCCTCCTTCTATATGTCGATGATATAATCATTACTCGTGATGACTCTCAGTACATTGCCTTTTTAAAGAAGCGTCTCCGTGAATAATTTCTGATGTCTGATTTGGATCCTCTTCATTATTTTCTTGGAATTGAGATTACTTCTACGCCTGAGGGCTACTATCTCTCCCAAGAGTCTTACATTCCGGATACCCTTACTCGCATTTGTCTCACTGATTAGAGTGTGGTGGATACTCCTATGGAGCTTGGTGCTCACCTTCAGCCTACTGATGGCAAGCCTCTTAAGGATCCCACTTGCTATTACCATCTTGTTGGGAGCCTTGTCTACCTGAGTCAATTTGTCTATGCTCTTACTCAGCTCTACTACAATCATCTTCTTCATGTTCTACGTATCTTCGCGGGACCATCACTCGTCGCCTTTCCTTTCCTCACTCCAATTCTTTGCAGCTTCAGGCGTACTCTAATGTGACTTGGGCTAGCGATCCTTCTGATCACCGGTCTCTTTTTGCCTATTGTGTTTTCCTTGGTTCCTCCTTGATTTCTTGGAAGACCAAGAAGCAGACCATCATTTTCCGTTCAAGCGCTGAGGCTGAGTTCAGAGCCATGGCGTCGTTGACAACTAAGATCATCTGGCTTTGGTGGTTACTTAAGGATTTCAATGTTTCCACTACTACACCGACTCCTCTCTTCTCAGGCAGTACTAGCGTGATCAGCATTGCTCGAGATCTCGTGACATGTGAGCTCACCAAGCATATTGGGGTGGATGCTTCATATATGCGATCACAGATGCAAGACCAAGTTATTACTCTTTAGTATGTACCTTCAAAGCTTTAGTTAGCATATTTCTTCACTAAGGTACATACTAAGAAGTAGACCGTCATTTTTCGTTCAAGCACTGAGGCTAAGTTGAGAGCCATGACATCGTTGACAGCTGAGATCACCTGGCTTTGGTGGTTACTGAAGATTTCGGTGTTTCCACTAATGCACCGACTCCTCTCTTCTCAGACAGTACTAGCATAATCAGCATTGCACGAGATCTCGTAACGCATGAGTTCACCAAGCATATTGGGGCGGATGCTTCATACAAGCGATCATAGATGCAAGACCAAGTTATTGCTCTTTAGTATGTACCTTTGAAGATTCAATTAGCATATTTCTTTACTACGACACATACTAGAGCTCAGCATAGCTTCTACCTCCCTAAACTCAGTGCTGTTGATCCACCATAAGTTTGAGAGGGGGTTTTAGTCTTGTAAATAGTCTAGAGTGATAGACCGTGTAGCGGTGACTCCATGTGTGTCATAAGCTTCTTTGATTTCTTTTGGACCATATTCGACTTTCTTTCATTTTCACACTCAACTTTATGCTTTTTCTGTGTTTGTCAATATAATCATCAAGGGGGAGATTGATAGACCGTGTGGGGGTGACCCCGTGTGTGTGATGAGTAATTGACATCTGTTTTAAGAAAGTCGAGTTTGGTTTGTGTGGTTCGGGCCCTGTCGTTGCACGGTGCAATCAGCTTCGGTCGGACTTGGTCAAACTAGGTCGATCGTGCTTAAGTCGTTTATTCTTGTTTTCGACCGGTTGGGCTTTGAGTATTTCGTCTAATGCTAATGTATGGTTATCATATTTCGAGCGGTGCTATGTGATGTGTTTCTTGTCTGTGATGGCTGCAGGACGTCGGGGCGAAGTCGTGGCGAGGCACGGGATGACCGGATGAGGCGCAGGCGGTGCCAAGGTCAGAGCAGTCGGGATGTGCCGAAGACGGCGAGGGCTCGAGGTAGCTACGTGGCTTGGAAGGCAAGAAATGCGGAAGCTTCCCGGAAGGTGCAGGAGGGGCGTTTCGGTAAAAGCGCAAAGCTGCATAAGTGGAAGCGGTTTCAGTTTGGATTTAGCGGGTAAAACGGGTTGGAGACCCCTTAGCCAAAGGGTATAAATAGGAGAGGGTTTCCTGGTTGTAGCATGGCTTGTGAGATGGTTTAGGGTTTTGTTTTTAGTCAAATGGCTTTTGGGGAGGTTGTTTTCTCTTTGTTCTTTAGTAGTTGAGAGTTGGTGAAAAGCATTGGGGCTTTGTCTCCCGTATGTTCCTGGTTCTTATGTTCTTCCCTGTATGAGTTGTATGGCTTCTTGATTTTTCTAATCGTGTATGGGGAAGTAGCAGTCTTCATTTTCTGCGTAAGAGCAATAGTAGTTGGCTGTGTGGAGAGTTTATCTTTTGTAATCTTCCATCTTTTTTCATCAATCAAATTCGAAGTACATTGTCTGAGATGGTCCGTGTGATGCTATTTGCTCATTTTTGTATTATCTCTCTTTTCGGCACATTTCTGTATGGTTCACTTTCTTTTGATTCTGAGTGATGTTCTTGGCACAAGTAGTTTTGCTTTCATTTCCTCTGATCTGAGACATTGTTTTGGGGCTGTCTAGGCTAGCCTTTTCAAGAGAAATGACGGTTGATTTCTAGTCTGGCCGAGTAGCTGTGCACGCTTAAATTTCCTGCTTTCGGTTCTCAACGGCACAGAGTCTTTTGGTCTCGGCAAGATATTCTTGATTCTTCTCCCAGCAAAGAATTTACACTTGCCTTGATTAAAGTATCTTGACTAAAGTGTTTTGTGGTTCAGAAGAATATCATTTTTAGTCACTCAAAGGCCATATGCTTCGTCGTCAGTTTTTTTTTAATTTTCGTGCACCTTTCTTTGAGTTCCTGATTTCACCCATGTGTTTGGGTTCTAGCCTTTTCGGATTGGTTTCTAGTCTTCATTGATGCTGCATCGTGGCCATCATGTATCAATTAATTCGGCCATGTACCTTTGGTACTGTCCTTTGCCGAGAGTGCATGAACAGACAGGCTGCAGAGATTTCTTTTAGACTTTGCGTTTGAGCATTTCTTTCTATTAAAAATTGAAGCAAGTCTCCTGCTTTCAGTTTTTCCAGCTGGGTGTCTCTTTGTCTTTTTTTGACTGTTTTTGGCAGTGGAAGTGATCACTGTTCAAAGAGAGTCAGATTGGTGGTTCTATTTTCGTTTCTTGTGCTGCCTTTTAGATTCCATTAAACTCCCTGTTCTGTGCAATCTCTTGAGGCATTTCTTAAATTGCTAAGGACTATCCGAGTAAAGGAAAATGTTAAGTTTTGGTGAATATTTTGGTTTTTGTCATGAATACTCGGGGCGCTTTTAAGGGACCATTCACCCCCCCTCTGTTGCCGTTTTCGATCCTTCATAAAGTCTAGGGGCTATTTGCATATTTTATGATGAGGGCATCCTTTCCATAGATACAACTCTGCCAACTCCACAACAAACTCAACAAATTGAAACTATGATGCAAGGATCAATGACTCGAGCGCGAGCACGTCAACTTAACCATCAGGTGAATGCGTTCCTAAGTTTCATACAAATATTTCAAAGAATGGCATACTACTTAATTCTTGTGATGATTTAATTGTCCTTAGGAACCATGGTGAAGAACCACGCGAGCTCAAGTGTAGAAGTGGAACCGTCAAGCGCAATCCAATTCCTGTTCGCGAGTTCGACTCAGATTCGGCCTTTGTAACAGCATCTACTTCAAACGGCCATAACTTTTGATCCAGAAGGCTTCTCGGGGCCCGTGAGTACTCGTTGGAAAGCTCTTGGAGTCTACTTTCAGATGGATCTAGTTTCACCTCTAAACTCCATCCGAGAGGATCAAAAACTGTGAAACAAGAGACGTCACTTTTTCAGTCCGAGTCAAAGTGGGCCGAGGGCCTTGTAACTTAGGCTATTTGGCCCGGTACTGTTCACATAAACAGTACCACGGCCATGTGAACAGTAACCATAAGTAGTACCACACCCCTTTTCATTAGATAAGTGCGGCTCTCCTCTTACCTATTTAAAGAGGTCGCACCCCTTTAGTTTTCCTCGGGTTTTTCTTAAGAGTTTATTCTACTTAGCAGTTTCACCGCATGTTCGGTTGAGAAACCCCAACTTATGAACTTAATATTTATTCGCAATACAATTTCAGATTGCATCTTGAACTCTCTTGCTTGTGTTCTCGATTCGCTTGCAGGAGATAGCCTTCTTGGCGAGGTCAACCGTGTTCGGCACGGTTAATAACCAATGGAGCAGTAGTGTAGTGATTGCGAGGGGTTTGATTTGTTTTGGTCGGAGCCTTTGGATCATCAATGTCGAGTCTCTCGTAGGTCGAAATCGTAGTCGATGGCCTTAGTCACTGATCCCAATCTGGTTTCTGGACCTTCTTCCGAGTCGATCTGTGGATTCTCTCTAGTTGCCCTCTGTGACGTAACTGATGATCAGTTAGAGCAGCTACCAGAGGACCAGTTAGCCCTTCTAGCCAGAAAGTTTTCCCACGCGTACAAGAGGGTGAGGGATCGAAAGAGGAGTGGCCCGATCATTTGCTTTGAGTGTGGTGGCCCCAACCACATTCGGGCAAATTGCCCCAAGCTGGGGAAGGGAAAGGGCGACTACGGCGGTGTGAGCAAGAATGACTACATTGACAAGAACCGCAACAAGAAGCTCCCAGCTCATGCCCAAGGCAAGAAGAAGTTCCGCAACCTTAGCAGAGCCAAGAAGCTTTTCCACCGGGTCCTCACCGCCTTCGACGACCTCGACCTCAGCGAGGTGGAGGGGTGGAGCGACGACGATGGGACGGACGAGCAAGACTCCAAGGGTGGCGACGACTTCTCCGGCATGTGCTTCATGGCCCTAGAGGGCGAGATCAGCGACAGCGAGGTTTACTCCAACTTCGACGAGGTATACCCCTCATACGACCAGCTTAATGATGCTTTTCTTAAGTTAGGTAAATTTCATGCTAAATCTAGAGCTAGGTGTAGCGAGTTGGAGAAGGAAGTAGATAGACTGTCACGAGAGCTTACTTCACTTATATCTGCTCCCTCCCGTGACGAATGTGATACATGCTGTGCCTTGCTTGGTGACATGGAGAAATTAAGGACCTCTCATGATAGTCTATCCTCTAAGCTTGACATGATTAAGGTGGAGAATGTTAGTCTTCTTGCTGAGCTAGAGATGAGTAGGGTAGCGCCTCTTTCATCTACTACTGTTGAGGCTATTTCTTGCACCTCATGTGAGGATAAGGATAATGGTTTTAGATGTCTTTATACCATGCTCCTTGATCTGCATGAGTCTTGTGAAAGCTGCACTAACTTGAAATTGAACCTAAGAAGGGCAGATCATAAAATTGTTGAGTTGCATGCTTCTCTGCTTGAGCCAATTGCTTCATGTATGAACTATCCCAAATTAACTACTGAACTTGAATCTGTCTCAAAACAGTTTCAAGAAATGATTGACCACAACAAGAAGATGGCTCAATATGCTTCTAAGGACTCTGTTAGCTCACTATGCAATAATTGTGAAAAACTAAAATCTGAGTTGATTGCATTAGATGACAAATGTGTGAAGCTAACTAAGGACCTTCTAGAGAAGTCACAATCTCCTTGTAATGTGTGTGCTGATGTGGGAGAGAAGCCCAAAGGTAAGGTAGAGACGCTTAGCGACGTGAACCAAATGGCTAGCAGTAGGACTATCTCTTCTGCGTCAGTTGTGCGTGCACAGGCCATTGACTCTTCTGCTATTGGTTCTCTTTCTACTCCCTTACCTTCTGCTGTCTCCTCTTCCCCCTGCTCTTCTTGCACCTCTCTCTTTCGGGAGTGTCAGTATTTTATAAACACTCTCGAGAGATTTGTAGGAGGCAAGAAGAAGCTAAATCTTATTCTAGATCAATCTAAGATTTGCAAATTTAATCAAGGTCTAGGATACGATTTTTATGAGGACATGAGGAAGCATCCACCTGCTGTTCTTAGACCCATAGTGGCAGGTGTGATCGAGATTGAGCCCAGAACTGAGAAAGTTCAATTTAAGTCAGCGGGCTTTGTCTAAGAGATTTCTGACAGCAAGGTGATTCCACCTGCTGCTTCGACCTCTCAAAAGGCGAAGCCTCATCGTGCCACTTCTACCTCTCAGAAGGTAAAGTATCATTGCACCTTCTGTCAGAAGGATGGGCACTTGATCGAGCGATGCTTCAGGCGCGCCAAGATCACGCAGAGAGACCGTGTTGCAGCTCTTAGGCGTATTCAGGGTCAGCCCCAGACCTCGAGTGCACCTAAGACCAACACGAAGTTGAGAGTTGCTTCAGCTGATGGGTTTGGGCAGCATTGAGGACTTGGTTTTTCTGGTTTTACTGATTTTCGTCCTCGGTATGCCTTTGATCGTGACTTCCACCGTTCTAAGGGTAGGTCTCATTTCCCCATCGAGATGGCTATCCACGGCGTGATCAGCATGTTGCCGGTGCTCTGACTCGCTCTCTCGTAGCAATCGGACCAGACCAGCGACTTCAGTGCGCACATAGACCTTCTGCTTCTTTGAGCGACAGAGAGCGTAGGGTAGTTAGAGGTCAGTCGTGTTTGACTACTTCTGCTGCTCGACGTGTTACTCAGTATTGGGTGCCAAAATCACTCTTGATTTATCCTAGTACTGAGCCTTTACTCTTTGTTTGACTCAGGTTCGCAGGGCTAGGAAGGGAGAGGTTTGGCTCGTGGACTCCGGTTGTTCTCGTCAAATGACTGGAGACTCTCGTTGGTTCTTTTCCTTATCCCGAACTCCTGGTAATGAGACGATCACCTTCAGAGACGCTTCGTCTGGGCGCGTCATCGCCAAAGGTGCAGTGTGCGTTAATGAGTCATTTGTTTTAAAAGATGTTGGCTTGGTTAGTAAGCTACAATATAATTTACTTTCAGTTTCTCAGCTTACCGATGACGGTTTTAAGGTGAGCTTTAAGAAAATAATTACAAAATTCTTGATTCTTCGGGTAGTCTGGTTTGCGGGATTTCTCGTTATGGGAGTATCTTTCGTGCTGATTTTTCTGAATCTTCTGGTGATCCTCTCCGGTGTTTAGTTGCGTCTGAGTCCGGTGACCTTACCTTCTGGTATAGGAGACTTGGTCATATTGGATTTGACCATTTGACCCGAGTTAGCGGCCACAATCTCATTCGTGGTCTGCCGAAACTCAAGATGGTCAAAGATATTGTTTGCACTCCTTGCCAGCACGGCAAGATGGTTGCCGCTTCTCACCCTCCGGTCACAGTGACTATGACCGATGCACCAGGACAGTTGCTCCACATGGACACCGTTGGACCGGCTCGAGTGCGATCGGCGGGAGGAAGTGGTATGTTCTTGTCATGGTCGATGACTTCTCGAGGTTCTCTTGGGTGTTTTTCTTAGCCTCGAAGGATGAGACGTTTACATATTTCTGAGGTCTTTTTAGTAGGCTTTCTGTTGAGCTTCCAGGTGCCTTACGAGCGATCCGCAGTGACAATGGCACGGAGTTTAAGAATTCCTACTTTGAGAGGTTTTGCGATGAGACAGGCGTAGAGCATCAGTTCTCTTCTCCGCACGTCCCACAGCAAAATGGCATCGTGGAGAGGAAGAACCGTACCTTGGTCGAGATGGCCAGAACGATGCTTGATGAGTATTCTACACCTACGAAGTTTTGGGCTGAAGCTATAGCGACCGCTGCCATGTTTCGAACAGAGTTTTTCTTCGGGCAGACTTGCATCGCACTTCCTATGAGTTGAGATACGGGCGAAAGCCCAGTGTCTCACATTTTCGTGTATTTGGTTGCAAGTGTTTCATTCTGAAGTCCAGGAACCTAGATAAGATCGAGTCACGTTCTTGTGATGGTATCTTTCTAGGTTACTCGACTTCTTCGCAGGCGTATAGGGTCTGGAACTGCGAGTCTAGCAAAATGGTAGAAACCTGTGAGGTGACCTTCGACGAGGCCAGTCCAGGGACTAGGCCCGATATCTCAGGTTCTGTAGAGCAGTCCGAGCCCATCTTTGTGGACGATGAGGAGGATGGAGATGAGGGTTGTCTACCCGATCCACTTCCTCCTCCCCTTGAGGTGCCTGCTTCTTCCACCGCACCTCGAGGAGATCAGCCCATGCTTTCCACATCTTCTGGAGTTAGTGGCTCTATTTCTACCTCATCAGCTCATGAGGTAGAGGCCACTTCTTCATCTCATCCAGGACCTCCCCGACATATCCAGAAAAGGCATCCTTCCGAGCAGATGATTGGAGACCTCTTTGAGCGAGTCACACGCTCAAAGTCTGGCATGTCACATTTCTGTCTCCATTCTGCTTTTGTTGCCACCTTTGAGCCCAAAGATGTTAGTTATGCTCTTTCTGATGAGTCTTGGGTCAATGTCATGCATGAGGAGTTAGAGAATTTCGAGAGAAACAAGGTCTGGTCGCTTGTTGAGCCCCCTCGCGGTTACAATATCATTGGGACTAAGTGGGTGTTTAAGAACAAGCAGAGTGAGGATGGGGTCGTCATTCGGAACAAGGCTAGACTGGTAGCACAGGGTTTCTCCCAGGTTGAGGGTCTAGACTTGAGAAGACCTTTGCCCCTGTAGCTAGACTTGAGGCCATTAGAATCATGTTTGCTTTCGCAGCTTCTAAGGGTTTCAAGTTTTACCAGATGGATGTCAAGAGTGCCTTCCTCAATGGGTTCATTGAGGAAGAGGTCTATGTGAGACAGGCTCCAGGTTTCGAGAACCCCAAATACCCAAACCATGTCTACAAGCTTTCCAAAGCCTTGTATGGACTTAAGCAGGCCCCTAGAGCTTGATATGAGAGGCTTAAGTCCTATTTGTTGAGCCATGGTTTTGAGATGGGTAAAGTGGATAAGACCTTGTTCATTCGTAGGCATGGCACTGATCTTCTGCTCGTTCAGATTTATGTGGATGACATCATCTTTGGCGGTTCTTCTCATACTCTTGTCTCACAGTTCTCGGATGTCATGAGCACCGAGTTGAGATGAGTATGATGGGCGAGTTGACCTTCTTCCTTGGCTTCCAGATCAAGCAGACTCGGGAGGGTACTTTCTTGCATCAGGGCAAGTACACTCGTGATCTCCTAAGACGCTTTGACATGAGTGATGGTAAGCCTGTGTCAACTCCCATGGTGTCCACAGCTTTTCTTGACCTAGATGAGGATGGCGAGCCAGTTGATCAGAAAGAGTATCGCAGCATGATTGGCTCCCTCTTGTACCTCACTGCCTTGAGACTGGACATACACTTTGCTGTGTGTCTTTGTGCTCGGTTTCAGGCTTCTCCTCACGTATCTCACCGCCAGGCGGTGAAGCGCATCTTTCGGTACTTTCGAGCTACCATTGACTATGGTATCTGGTACTCTTCCTCGTCCTGTCCTTCCTTGAGAGCATATTCGGATGCAGACTTTGCTGGCTGTAGGATAGATAGGAAGAGCACTTCTGGTACCTGCCAATTTATTGGCACTTCTCTTATTTCGTGGTCTTCTAGGAAGCAGTCCGGTGTTGCACAGTCCACCGCAGAGGCTAAGTACGTTGCTGCCGCCAGTTGCTGCAGCCAGGTGCTTTGGATGGTCTCGACCCTGCGGGACTTTGGGTTAGTTGTCGACAGTGTTCCACTCTTTTGTGATAACACTTCTGCGATTAAAATTGCTAAGAACCCAGTACAGCATTCTCGGACCAAGCACATTGATATCAGATATCACTTCCTTCGAGACCATATAGAGAAGGGTGACATAGTGCTCCAGTTTGTGGAGAGTGACCACCAGTTGGCTGATATCTTTACCAAGCCTTTGGATAGCTCTAGGTTTTCAGCTTTGCGGGGAGAATTTGGGGTGGTTTGTCCTTATGGACTATTGTGATGGGGAGTTTTGTGCTTCATATTTTATCTTGTATATTATGCTCTTACTTCTTTCTGTTGCATTGCATGTGGGTGCATTGGGATAGTCCTTCTAGCATAGGTTAGATTGGTTCTCTTGCCTAGCTGCTTAGACTTCTTCCTCTCATCTTGTGATTTTAGAATGCTGCTTATTAGCTGTTTCTCTTCTCACTAGATTGAGCTCACTCACTTCTTATAGGTTCTAGCAAAGGGTTAGGTCACCCTTGGGTAGACAGGGAACGTGTTTACTCCGTAGCGTGTTAGACGACCAGCTGATAGTCCTAGTGTCATATGGGGTAGATGAGAACCAGTCTGAGCCATAGTATCCTCTATATCTTGTCTATGCTCTAAGAACTGTCTTTTCTGTTTTTATTGCCAGCATCTCGTATCTATTGCTTTGGTTCAGGGGAGTTCATTTGGGAACTTCTGGATCTTAATAGTATCATAACTCAACTTGAACTAAAAATTGCATCTCATGTTGAGGGGGAGCTGGATTTTCTTGCATTTTAGCATTTTACTATGTAATATAACTACATGAAGCCTTGATTATTATCCTGTTATGACATGTTTACAATGAATTACATCTTGCCATGATCTAATCCTACTTGCTAGATATATCATGACTTTATATGTGTAGTTTAGTCTTTGCAATGATAGGTTGATTAAAATGCTCAACTTGAATTAAATCATGTCATGTTAGCTCTTGAGATTAGTCTATCTTTAGTTATCTTTTTATGATTCATGCTATGCCAAATAGGATGAGTTGAGTATTGAATCTTTGTTGAGCTTTAGATTGAGCTTTAACTAGACTATAATCATGGTCGACTTGACATGCTAAGCAATTCGACTAATTTTTAAATTGTGATTTATTTGGCTTAGCTTGATTATACATGTCTTGTCATGATCTTGATAGCATTCTTATATGTTATGGCTTGGTGTAATACTTCATGGTCATTTTGGATAATCTTCATGGCTCTAAATGCTTAGATTGAATAAAATTCAGTCATTCCATCCATTCTCATGATTGTTTCTCTTCCTTGCATCTTGATGATTTTATTACCAAAACGGGGAGAATAGCGGAGAAAAAGCCATTTAGGAACCTTCTGGAACTTGGGAGAACAATTTGCTCTTTCTGTTGTTGCTCTAGTGTTCCTTTCATCGACATGGTCATAAGCTTCTTTGATTTCTTTTGGACCATGTTTGACTTTCTTTCATTTTCACACTCAACTTTATGCTTTTTCTGTGTTTGTCAATATACTCATCAAGGGGGAGATTGATAGACCGTGTGGGGGTGACCCCGTGTGTGTGATGAGTAATTGACATCTGTTTTAGGAAAGTCGAGTTTGGTTTGTGTGGTTCGGGCCCTATCGTTGCACGGTGCAATCGGCTTCGGTCGGACTTGGTCAAACTAGGTCGAACGTGCTTAAGTCGTTTATTCTTGTTTTCGACCGGTTGGGCTTTGAGTATTTCGTCTGATGCTAATGTATGGTTACAATATTTCGAGCGGTGCTATGTGATGTGTTTCTTGTCTGTGATGGTTGCAGGACGTCGGGGCGAAGTCTTGGTGAGGCACGGGATGACCGGATGAGGCGCAGGCGGTGCCGAGGTCAGAGCAGTCGGGATGTGCCGAAGACGGCGAGGGCTCGAGGTAGCTGCGTGGCTTGGAAGGCAAGAAATGCGGAAGCTTCCCAGAAGGTGCAGGAGGGGCGTTTCGGTAAAAGCGCAAAGCTGCATAAGTGGAAGCGGTTTCAGTTTGGATTTAGCGGGTAAAACGGGTTGGAGACCCCTTAGCCAAAGGCTATAAATAGGAGAGGGTTTCCTGGTTGTAGCATGGCTTGTGAGATAGTTTAGGGTTTTGTTTTTAGTCAAATGGCTTTTGGGGAGGTTGTTTTCTCTTTGTTCTTTAGTAGTTGAGAGTTGGTGAAAAGCATTGGGGCTTTGTCTCCGTATGTTCTGGTTCTTATGTTCTTCCTGTATGAGTTGTATGGCTTCTTGATTTTTCTAATCGTGTATGGGAAGTAGTGATCTTCATTTTCTGCGTAAGAGCAATAGTAGTTGGCTGTGTGGAGAGTTTATCTTTTGTAATCTTCCATCTTTTTCATCAATCAAATTCAAGTACATTGTCCGAGATGGTCCGTGTGATGCTATTTGCTCATTTTTGTATTATCTCTCTTTTCGGCACATTTCTGTATGGTTCACTTTCTTTTGATTCGAGTGATGTTCTTGGCACAAGTAGTTTTGCTTTCATTTCCTCGATCGAGACATTTTTGGGGTGTCTAGGCTAGCCTTTTCAAGAGAAATGACGGTTGATTTCTAGTCCGCCGAGTAGTGTGCACGCTTAAATTTCCCTTTCGGTTCTCAACGGCACAGAGTCTTTTGGTCTCGGCAAGATATTCTTGATTCTTCTCCCAGCAAAGAATTTACACTTGCCTTGATTAAAGTATCTTGACTAAAGTGTTTTGTGGTTCAGAAGAATATCATTTTTAGTCACTCAAAGGCCATATGCTTCGTCGTCGCTTTTTTTAATTTTCGTGCACCTTTCTTTGAGTTCTGATTTCACCCATGTGTTTGGGTTCTAGCCTTTTCGGATTGGTTTCTAGTCTTCATTGATGCTGCATCGTGGCCATCATGTATCAATTAATTCGCCATGTACCTTTGGTACCGTCCTTTGCCGAGAGTGCATGAGCAGACAGTGCAGAGATTTCTTTTAGACTTTGCGTTTGAGCATTTCTTTCTATTAAAAATTGAAGCAAGTCTCTGCTTTCAGTTTTCCAGTGGGTGTCTCTTTGTCTTTTTTTTTGTTTTTGGCGGTGGAAGTGATCTTTGTTCAAAGAGAGTCGATTAGTGGTTCTATTTTCGTTTCTTGTCTGCCTTTTAGATTCCATTAAACTCCTGTTCATGCAATCTCTTGAGGCATTTCTTAAATTGCTAAGGACTATCCGAGTAAAGGAAAATGTTAAGTTTTGGTGAATATTTTGGTTTTGTCATGAATACTCGGGCGCTTTTAAGGGACCATTCACCCCCTCTGTTGCCGTTTCGATCCTTCATAAAGTCTAGGGGCTATTTGCATATTTTATGATGAGGGCATCCTTTCCATAGATACAACTCGCCAACTCCACAACAAACTCAACAAATTGAAACTATGATGCAAGGATCAATGACTCGGCGCGAGCACGTCAACTTAACCATCGGTGAATGCGTTCTAAGTTTCATACAAATATTTCAAAGAATGGCATACTACTTAATTCTTGTGATGATTTAATTGTCCTTAGGAACCATGGTGAAGAACCACGCGAGCTCAAGTGTAGAAGTGGAACCGTCAAGCGCAATCCAATTCCTGTTCGCGAGTTCGACTCAGATTCGGCCTTTGTAACAGCATCTACTTCAAACGGCCATAACTTTTGATCCAGAAGGCTTCTCGGGGCCCGTGAGTACTCGTTGGAAAGCTCTTGGAGTCTACTTTCAGATGGATCTAGTTTCACCTCTAAACTCCATCCGAGAGGATCAAAAACTGTGAAACAAGAGACATCACTTTTTCAGTCCGAGTCAAAGTGGGCCGAGGGCCTTGTAACTTAGGCTATTTGGCCCGGTACTGTTCACATAAACAGTACCACGGCCATGTGAACAGTAACCATAAGTAGTACCACACCCCTTTTCATTAGATAAGTGCGGCTCTCCTCTTACCTATTTAAAGAGGTCGCACCCCTTTAGTTTTCCTCGGGTTTTTCTTAAGAGTTTATTCTACTTAGCAGTTTCACCGCATGTTCGGTTGAGAAACCCCAACTTATGAACTTAATATTTATTCGCAATATAATTTCAGATTGCATCTTGAACTCTCTTGCTTGTGTTCTCGATTCGCTTGCAGGAGATAGCCTTTTTGACGAGGTCAACCGTGTTCGGCACGGTTAATAACCAACGGAGCAATAGTGTAGTGATTGCGAGGGGTTCGATTTGTTTTGGTCGGAGCCTTTGGATCATCAATGTCGAGTTCTCCACAATCGACTTATCAACACCTCTTGGAAGATTGGGCCATCATCACATTATTTTATATGTACATTTGTATTGGCTTTGGGCCTCTTTGGTAAGACAAGCCTCATTGCAACAACTGCATCACCATATAGAGATGGCAGTTAATGGTAATGGGCATCTGACTGAGGGGGTAAAATTTAAGAATTGAGGGACTTACAAGTGGAAGCTGGAGTCCACTTGACGAATTACAAAGGCAGAAATCTCATGTAAAGTTTGAGAAAGAACGTTTAAAGAGTAGAGCATCACCTCAACAAGCCTTGCTAGAGCATATGTCAGCATGAATTCTCCATGTTGAATTGACTTAAGGAGGCATCTGTCCCAACTCAGAAAGCTGAGTACAATATGCAGCCTTATCTTACCAGATTGCAAAGTGCTCCCGTTTTGGCATGTGGTCACGCATCACAGGCACAGCAGCACCAGTCTGGGGCCTGAACAGTGCCTGCTAGCAGTGGGTTGCTCCAAGAATATTTCTGCCTTATCAGCTGGATGTGTATGCCTTAAGTTTTGTTCACTTTCTTCAAGAAGACGAAGTTCCAGCGATGATAGCGTGGTTTCTGGCATTTCCAATGAAATTCTATTCTATAGTGTGAGGAAAGACTTGCTGTATCTACGCGGTTAATTCTGGTCTTCACATAATAATTACGGTATTTCATGATCATGTCTAGACTTTTGCTCTGTTATTCGATACTTTGCTCCTTGATGCCATGCGTTGATACATCATGCAAGCGAGATGTAATTATTATGTACTCTGGTTTATTTTCGTTTTGTTTCCAACAAAATGGAAACTGCGGTTCCCCTTGTTCAGGAAAAAAAAACGCTGTCAATTCTGATCATGTGAAGCATATGATGGCATGTACTGCAGACCCTTAGTAACAGACTGTAAATTCCTCCAACATAAACTTTGGAACAGAACACTGAAGAAAGGTGAGTAAAACTTCCAGGTAGGTAATTCAGCTATTCAGGCATGTGCTGCTCCTGCACTGATGCTTGCCATCCTGATGATAGAAACAATGCATGCAGTGAGAGAACTAACACAGCAGGAACAGAACACCCTAAAGATCAGTCTGACATCACACAGCCGACTGATGCTGGCTATCCTACAAATAAGTTCTTGCAAATGTTCTATGGAGTTAAGACTGTTAGAGCAATGAGGTACCGCTATTCTGCTGCATTTTTCCTTGGGACTAGTTACCTATCATGTGGAATTTTAGCTGTGTTTTCTGAAAGCCTGAAACTTGGGAGTACTCACTGAAACGTACTAGTTAGTAACTAATTGAATGTTGATGGTGGCATTTACCGGCCGGCGCCACTGCCAGGTGTGTTTTTCTCTGAAAAAATGTTTTACTTATGAGAAATTCATTTTTTACTTGAGAGTTGAGATCACTAATTAAGGAAATCACCCCTGAAGAAAATTGAAGTAAGCTACCGAAGCAAAGCTACCAGCACGCCTACACGGCAGAGACAGTGCAGACTCCCGTGCATTGCTTTGGACTGGAGCTAGCTATGTAACCACGGGACACCCGATGCATGTACAGACTTGTCAGGCTCGTCGAGCTGAGCTACATAAACGTAAGGAAGAATCAGCATTAATTGTTGCCGTTGAAGTGTCAACAATGCTCTACAAACTTTGGTTCTCTTTTCATGAGTGTGAGGTTGGTTCTCTTTTCATGAGTGTGAGGTTTCTCAGACAGAAGCTAGGCAAGTTGTGGCCGGTGCTATTTCCCTGTCGTCGAGTCGTCGCCTATCATGAAACTACGCAACACATGCGGA
The DNA here is from genome assembly GCA_036346575.1 of Dendrocalamus sinicus. NCBI lineage: Eukaryota > Viridiplantae > Streptophyta > Magnoliopsida > Poales > Poaceae > Dendrocalamus > Dendrocalamus sinicus. The sequence continues at coordinate 25,422,613 of CM070654.1, forward strand.
AATCATTCCAGCAGACGAGAAAAGTTCAAAAAGCTGTGGCACTATCTAAGCATTATGCATTTAGTCCAACTAGTAAGGCACCGGATTTTCCTCGCATCTAATCAGGTTGGATTATTTCTCGCTTTTGCTAGCTCGAGAATCTGATGATCTGATCCCAGGCCGCTCAACTTGAACTGTGTCTTCGACCTATATGCCTTAGGGTGGGTTATTTTCTGCTGTGGTTTATGATTTTTGTCCTATTGCGAGCATTTGTATGAACAAATTGAATATCTATAATACATTTCGAAAAGTCTGTTCCGATAAACTGCTTCGAAAAGACGATGAAACCGTCATATTTGTTTTTTCAAGAAAATTCATAAGCTAAAAACCGAAAAGAACTCGGCCTTAAATTGCCATCCTCTTCACTCTTCACATCCAAAGTGGCAGTTCCCTGATCTCACGCATCTGATGGCGGTTGTCATCTTTGCTATGGTAAGCGTAATGCGTGTGTGTGTGTGATCATGGCCAGTGGGCCTAAAGCTAACGAGCTTGAGGAATGTGGATTTGAGGTTGTGGTGCTCATCATCATAGTAACATTTGCGAAATGCATTGGCTCCAATCTGGACCAGCTTAATTGCGAGCTCATGATCGATTATAGGCAATGCTTTCTGCAACTTTGATCAAGGCGCGTGATATATGCCCAGAAAAGAGAGGGTGTGGGGGGGGTTTTTTTTTCATCGAGATGCTTCGCGTAGAGGCATAGGCATGCACGCGTAGTGGCGAAATGTCCCGTGAAAACTGGCCAATTTTAAAAATCCATGAAATCCTGACGCGGAAGTTTCCAAAAAAATTCTCAAATCATTACCAGCTGTAGGAGTACATAAGTTCTATATATCTATTGTTGAAATTGAATATGAAATTGATAAGATAGAGCACGAAACAAATGAAAAACAATCAAGAATACGAGACGCATTTAACGTGTAAAACCCTTGCAGGTAAAAAAAACTACGGATGTATAGTTGCGAAATCACTATACGAGAAAAAGTTACAGAATACGCTTGACATATATGTGATTTTACGTTCTACGTTATCCTGCCAGGTAGGTTACAGAGGATATAAATAAACTTGGGAACAAGTGTCCCAAACAAGAAAAGAACAGAGTGTTAGTCAGCAACATAACAGAGACTTATCGGAAACTAGGACAGTAACCTTCTTGTAGACAGGAACAACACCCCGTTCGGAGAGTCTTAGAACATAACGTTGTAGAGTTGTTATCGGAAGTGTCTTGAGTATCCACATTTGACTCCAGTCGACGCATGCACCTTAGAGCACTACGTTGAGGTAGGTTAGTGTAGGGTCCATTACAAACTCAAAGATGATCCTAATCAAAACCTCCGATCAATTCACATTGCTTACTTGATCAAATTCTTCAAGTGGTTGGAAAGACCAGTAGTTGTCAGACGCGACCATATTTGGATCACAAAATATTATAATCTCTACCTTAAACCGAATTCCTCCGATAGCAAATTAAAAAAGAACTACAGATTTCTTGATGAAATAGTAGAATGTCTCTTGTGCGTCAAACATCTGAAACGACAAACGAGTAATGCTGACCAAGTTTGAGCAGAACTCAAACTTAGTGGTAGGAACCAGCTTTGTCATCATATCAGTTGGATTATCATGAGTACTAATCTTGCAAAGTTTGATATCACCTTGTGTAATAACTCCTCGGGTAAAATGATATTTGGTCTTTTGCAAGACAAATAATATTCTGACTATCACAAAAAATTTAGTGCAAGTTGTACTTTCACAAAGCTTAGTGTAAAGACCTCTTAGCCAAACAATTTCTTTACAGGCTTCTAAAATAGCCATGTATTCAACCTTAATGGTCGAGAGAGTAACAATAGCTTGTAAACTGGCTCTCCAACTCACGACACAGTATTTGACTATGAAAATATAGCCAGTAAGAGATCTTCGCTTATCCGGATCTCTTGCAAAGTCTAAGTCAACATATCCGACTAGTCCAACACTGGTCTGTCCAAACTGCAAACAAGTATCAAAAGTGTCCCTTAATTACTTGAAGATCCACTGAACAGCTATCCAGTGGTCTTCACCAGGATTGTCTATATATCTACTGACAACACCCAAAGCATGAGATAAGTCAGGGCGAGAGCAAACTGTGGCATGCATAAGTGATCCGACTACAATTTCATACAAAACACTTGACATGTATTCAACTTTTTTCAATTGTTTGTGGACTTAGCTAAAGAGAACTTAAAATATCCAGCTAGTGGTGTACTAGTCTATTTGGCCATATGCATGTTGAAGCGACAAAGAACTTTTTCAATATACCCTTTCTGATTTATGTATAATTTCCCAAACCACCAATCTCTAATGATTTCCATACAAAGAATCTTCTTTACTGCACTGAGATTTTTCATCTCAAATTCACTGCTCAATTGTATCTTTACCTTTGAAATTTCAAACTTGTCTTTTGCCGCGATCAGCATATCATCGACATATAGGAGCAAATAAATAGTTGAATCGTTGATGATCTTCAAATAAACATGGCTATGATAATTAGATCTCTTAAACCTTGGGGAAATCATTAAGGAGTCAAATATTTGTACCATTGTTTGGGTGATTACTTCAACCCATAAAGAGACTTCTTTAATTTGTAGGCAAAAACCTCCTTTCTAGGAGCAACAAACCTTCTTGCTGCTCCATATAGATGTCTCCTTCCAATTTCACATGTAAGAACATGATCTTAACATCCAATTGCTCAAGCCAAAATCACGCATAGCCACAATGCTGAGTATGAATAGAACTATGCTTTACTATAGGAAAAAAATATGTAAAATCAATACATGTGATTTGGCTATACCCTTTGTAATGAACCTCGCCTTGTACCTGACCTAATCGGTCGGTGATGTGCCTTCCATCTTCTTGTAAATCCACTTGCAATATATGAGTTTCTTTTCAATCTGACACTACTGCGGAAAAGGTTATCACAGACGATTCAAAAATGTCATCACAGACGGTTTCATGAGCTATCTGAGTTTATGGATCAATAATGATATGAAATCATCACAGACAGTTTTCAAACTTTTTGTGATGCAAACTACCACATATGGTTATTAACTTAGAATTATCTATGATAGCTGATTATCATAGACGGTTTGTAGATGAAACTGTCCATGATAGCTGATGTATGAAACCGTCTGTGATAGCTCATGTATCACAGATAGTTTGTAGATGAAACTATTTTATGATAGATTATGTATCATCACAGACGGTTACATGCTACATATAAAATCAACACATTTACACTAAATATCCTTGATAGTAAATATGCAAATCCATCAACGAAGTCAATTATCATAAATCAATTACTTGATAAGAAAATAAGTAATACATTTATATCTACATATACCTAAATCATCGGCCTAGAATATGCCAAAAACAACATATAACTATGATCTGCCAAAAACAACATATAACTTTGATCTGCCAAAAACAACATCTATCTAGAAATGCACTTGTAATCTTTTCTATCTTTAGCAGCCCAAAAATCACATAGAAGCTTATCACAAGTGACGGGGCAAAAACTGAATGATCGAAACAAGAATGCATTTACATAAGGTCACTAAATTTGTTCTAACAGTATATGAAAGAAGGAATCATCAAGCAGTATATTAACTACTACCAAAGTACCAACAAAGATTTGTGCAAAGATTTCCATTCCAAATATTTGTGCAGCTAATTCACTAAAGCAACAATTCTCTACTGGACATTATAGCAACAATGTAGGCATGTAATAAATTCACCAAATCACAATCTTACACAAAAATAACAATTCAACAATTAACAGCAGTCAAGAATTAGTAAACAAGGAAAAAAGGCAAAAGGGAATTGGTTCAACCTAGCAGAGAAGCACTTGAAGGAGGCAGTGGATGGCATTGTAGAAGATGAAGGTGGTGTTGGGCTCGAGGAGAAGTCAATGCATGGTCGGGGGAGGGGAGGAGGTGGGCTTGGGGAGGAGGCGTGCCAAGCCCAGGGGAGGAGGGGTGTCGGGTTCGAGGAGACGGCGGCTCGTGCTTCGGAAAGAGGTGCCAGGCTTGGGAGAGGAGGGGCACCGGGGTTCGGGGACACAACAGCTCATGCTCGATCGGAGAGGAGGTGGCGGGTTTGGGGAGAGGAGGTACGTCAGGCTCGAGGAGGAGGCTCGAGGAAGGAGGGAGTGTTTGAGTGGGGTGCGCGGGCAAACCCTAGAGTCTGAATATAAATAGGATAGGACATCACAGACGGTTCTAAAGTAGAACTGTCTGTGATAAACACACATCACGACCATATCACTGATTAGTATTAAAAACCGTCTATCATAAGTATCACAGGCAGTTCCATAATACAACCATCTCTGATATATGGTTGTATTTTAAAAATAGACTATGATATGCGACCATATCAAAGACGGTTGTATTTTACAATAGACAATGATATGCAGGATATCACAGACAGTTGTATTTTAAAACTGTCTATGATACATATTACAGATGGTTTGTTCCACTAAACTGTCTGTAATAATTCCTTATATAGCTAAAAAATATTATGTTTTTGGCTAGCCTTAGGAGTAAATATGTATAACTTAATTGTTTTTTTATCGATTAAGAATGTCGTCATGTCATTATACCGAAACCGTTTACATATATAGAAGACAATAAATACAAATTCAACTGATTTTTATTTTTTTATTTATATATGGCCAAACAGCATGGCCAGCCGCTTCTTACAAAGATTAAAAAAAGTAGAAACCTAAATAATTAAAGTTTTTCTAGTGGTGGAGGTAACACGCTATCCCCATCTTCAAAACTTCGTAGGTGACCTTGTCAGCATCGGATGGTTTGGGATCATCAGTGAACAAAGCTCGAAATACGTCCACCCACTGATGCACTCGTTCAAGTGTCTCCCGAAGACCCTCTGACTGATGAATCAAGTCAAAATGAGCTAATAGGCTCTCTTCCCTTGCTTTAGGGGTCTTGGCAAGGTTGACTCAATCACTCGCCGCCTCGACTTAGCAGTCCAAGCAACGGTAAGCCTCCTAGAGAAATGCAACATCATTGTGGAGGACCACATTGATGGTGAGGTTAGCTCGCCGGAAGTGGGAGACCAACCGGAAGACGCGGTGGAGGAAGATGTCAAGACGGTGGAAGGTGGCCATCATATGCTCCGGCAAATCCTCGAACATAGGAGGAAGGACACTGTTGGCACAGTGTTCTTCCACGGTATCTACCATCATACGACCGGCGAGGTACTCATATAGGATGGCCAGGTAGGCCACCAATGCTAGTGACAAGGAAGAGTAGGGAGCTATTTGTTTATGTTTGATAGTAGATCAGCGATGTGGGGATTCACCATTGGTGGCGAATGATCATTTTTATAAAATAAGGAATAAATTTGGCACGTAAGACGAAGAGACGCATTGGGGAGCTGAAATGAAGAGACACATCGCAGAGACGAAGCACCATTCATGCATATAAGAGATACATATCACAGACACTTCCAATTGTAAACCATCTATGATTTGTAATTATCACAGATGGTACGTATTAATAACCGTCTATGGTAATATCACATATGATTCTAATTAACTGGTTGATGGTTTCACCATCAAGCAAACATCTTTTACACAACTCATGCCAGCTTTGCTCATGTGTCCTAGATGCATGTGCCATAGATTAGTCCGATTAGCATTGGACAATCTAGTCAAAGGAACAACAGTAGTTTCAACCAGACTAGTGACATGAAGATGATATAAATTTGCTGCATTCATATCACCTTTCATCACAACAAGAGTGCCTTTGGAGACCTTCAGGACTCTACCTCCACTGAAAACTTGTACCCTCTGGCATCAAGAGTACTCAATGATATAAGGCTCCTTTTCAAACTTGGAATATGTCAGACTTCTGACAGGGTTCTAATGGTGCCATCAAACATCTTGATCTGAACATAACAAATGCCTATAATCTTGCATGGAATATTGTCTCCCATTAACACTGATCCAGTCATGGTCGCTTCATAGTTAACAAACTAATCATGGTTTAGATTCATGTGGAAAGTGTAGGTTGAATCAGGAATCCAATTATCACCGGTTTTGGAATAACCAGTAAAGGTAAAAGGATATCTCCTTCGGAACCTTCTTTAGTAATAATAACGGCTTTGGCTTCTTTATCTTGTTGATCTTTCTTGGAACTATATTTCTTATCTCCTTTTTCTTGAGTTTCTAGTACTCGGATATGTCATGGCTGCTTTTCTAGCAAATCTGCACAACTTTTTGTTCTTCAACTTAGAACGGCGTCGAAATTTACTCTTGCTCCTAAAATCCCTAGTCGAAGACCTCTCAATTTGTTTTCCACAAACAAACAAACCTTCTGTGTGTGAACTTGAGTTTTCGCTCAACACCATGGTTTTTAGCTTCTCCTTTGAATGCAGACATCATAAACCTCCTTGAGGGTGAGAGTATCCCGACTATGAAAAATTGGATATCTAAATATAGAGAATGAAATAGGCAATGAGTAGAGTAGAATAAGACATAAATCTTTATTTTTATATTTGACATCCATTGCTTTAAGATATGCGATGATAGCTTTGAAAGCTGTGAAGTGGTTCAATACAGATCCACCTTTTGCTAATCTGAGCGATAAAAAGCTTCTGCTTCACAAACATCTTGCTGGTCAAATCCTTAGTCATGTAGATCTGTTCCAGCTTTAGCCATAATGCAGCAGTGATGGTTTCCTTTGTGACCTCCTGGAGAATATTGTTTGAAAGATGAAAATATATTTGAGAGAGATCCTTATAATCTCTTCTTTACTTCTCCTCGACAGATCATGCAACGAGCATCTTGTCGATTCCCAGTAATGCATTATCCAAATCGAGCTGTGCTAGAATAGTTCACATCTTGATCTATCACTGGGAAAATCTTGTGTCTCAATCGAGCAATGGAGGATCATACTTCATTGTTGTCATGTCGAGAGTGCCCTAAATTTTATCTAGGTGAAGGACGTGCTTTGATACCAGTTGTTAGGATCAGATACCACATGTTATGAAATCGACAAGACAGAGCATGAAACAAATGAAGGGCAAACAAGAACACGAGACAGAGATTTAATGTGAAAAATTCTTGTGAGTAAAAAACCATGGATGCATAATCAATGAAATCACTATATGAGGAGAAGTTACAGAACACTCTTCGCATATATGTGATTCTACATTTTATGTTATTATACCAAGTAGCTTACAGAGGATATAAATAATCTTGAGAACAAAAGTCACAAACAAAAAAGGAACAGAGTCCTAGTGACAATGAAATAGAGACTTATCGGAAACTGAAATAATAACCTTCTCATAGACAGGAATAGCATTCTGCCTAGAGAGTCTTAGAAGATAATAGTGTAGAGTTATAATTAGAAGTGCCTTGAGTAGCCACGTTTAACTCTAGTCGACGCATGTACCTTAGAGCACCACGTTGATGCAGGTCGGTACAGAGTCCATTATGAACACAAAGATGATCCCAATCAAAACCTAGGATCAATCGCATTGCTTACCTGATCAAATTCTTCAAGTGATCTGAAAGACCAGCAGTGGTTAGATCCGACCAGATTCGGATCACAAAATATAACATCTATAAAATTTCAAGATCAAACTCTTTGCATTTACATTATATGAAAATGATGCATTATACATGAAAATTGACTTTGTAGTGTTTACGTAGAATTTATCATTTTAATATCATACAATGTAATTGAAGTTTGATCTTGAAATATTACACCTTGGTTTTTACGTTTTTCAATATTTAGCTGGTTTCGTATGCCGCCACCAAAGAGTGCATTAACATATCAGGGCATATCTAGTGAAAACTGACAATTACGTGCAATTGTGAAAATTATTGACAACATAAAATATTACAAAAATGGGATGATGTAATTTATAGAGTTCTGTGATATCCTTCAAAAATTCAAATTTAAATTAAAAATGTTTAGAAGAAAAGGAAAGGAGAACTTTGATGTGAACAATAATTTTTTTCTCTTTCTCTTTTTTCCCTTGTGATTTACATCCATACGAATTGTGTCATTTTCCTTGTGAAATACATCTATAGTTCTTTTGGAATTTTCATATTGGTTTTATATTTAATCCAAAGTGATTTGTACATATGCATGGTTACATCTAATTGTCAGATTGAGAACTTGGGCCTATTATCAAGTGCAAGCAATTCTTGAATTAATTTGTGCTAGTCTTGGGTGTATTGCTATTGATTGTGTGCTATTATCAATTGATCTTCGATAGAGATTAGAGAGGCTCTATACTTGGCTTTGGCTCATTTTATTTGTCCCAAAAATACACATTTGTACAATATAATATTCTTTTCTTCATAACTGATTTTCCATAGAGGGGTTCTGTAAGTTACGTTTGTAGTTGGATTTTTGTAGGATACTTGACTATATCATAACTTATCTAACCAACAAAAATTTTTGGAATTTTTCATGACTATTGGAGTAAGGGAGCACTGGAAGGGTGGGGAGTACATGATATGCTATTGGCTGGTAACAATTTCAGAAATAACAATAATGTAAAGTAGATATTAATTGCTACTCCCTCTGATCTCAAACAGGTTGTATTTTAATTCAAATGTCTGCAGTCAAAATTTTAAAACTTTGACAACTAATATATACAAAACTATTTAGATTTGTCACATGTAAATGATATTAGTATATTTATCATCAAAATTGATTTCATATTATTATATATTTAGTCATTTTTAATAACACATGGTCAGAAAAAAGTAGTTGTCTATTAGATACTATGTCCATGTCCAAATGACATACAGAGTACTTGCTAAGAGGGATACATATGACATACAAAAACTAAAAAATCTCTAGCTGGCTTGCTACCCAAAGCTATACACACAAACTAATCAATGGCTACGCGTAAAATAAGCACGCACCCTGACCGACCCAACCATTTAATGGCTTCACCATCCTACCCTGTAGACAGTTACTAGTATTTGTTAATTATGGTAAAGTTACTATGTATGTACATCAAGTTATCATATGTAATTCATGAAGTTACTGCCATGTATGAGTGAAGTTATTGTCAACATGCATGCATTGAGAGGAGAAAGAAATATGCATATCAATACAAATAACTCGTACAGAAAGTTACTACCATGTGTCAGTGAAGTTATTGTCAAACATATGTAGATTTACTGTCTGTTGTAACACTATAAAACTGATAGTAACTCTATATATATTTGACAGTAATTTCTTATATGACACAAATTTCGTAGCATCAACAAATATTAAATATATATATAGCACAAATTATTCATTTCCATTGCTGCAATATATATAACCTCAAATCTGCTGGAAATTCCTATTCTGCAGGTAATTATAATATCTAGTTGTGTTAAAATATATAGCTGACTCGGCCATATATCTCACATCATCAGTACGACCTAATGTAAAGAATCCTAGACTTCTGAGAGAGACCAAACTCTAGAGCATCCAGCATGCATGGCCCATTCTGTCTGCTCAATAAAACAAACTAACTAGTCTTTAGATCATTTGCCAATAGATTGTCTTTTCAATCAATCAAATAGAAGATGCATATAGGTAGGCACCTCATGCTTACCTATGCACTTGAGCATACAAAAACTCTATAACCATGATATTCTGAAGACTTCATATCGTCTCCCCACCCCACCCCCAGCCAGCATTAGCAGACAAAGCACAATCTATCCTCACCTTTTGCAGCCAGTGGTTCACAGCAATGAGCAAATTCTATGCAAAGGGTAAGAACAAAAGCTGCAGAATTATTCCATGCACAAGCCAATCCTGACCTCTGCTGATACAACACAATTCCTGTGCACACGTGCATGCTTTTACCAGAAATCCACCCCCCCTGCAAGTCTTCCTTCCAATCATGTAGACAGAAACAACCCCTGCTGCAACGGTCTCCCTCCAATCATGCGTACATTATTTCATGTGCCATGCAGATTAACTGTTAAAAGAAAATGCTACCAAAAGCTTAGCTTTTGGGTAAGCAAACTCAACTAGTCACATTAGTTGTTAAACACATCAGGAGGGAGTTAAGATATGCTGGTGATCATTACACACACACACATATATATATGTATATGTATATATGTGTGTGTGTACATACATATACATACATACATTCATATATATACACATATTATATATGTGTGTGTGTACACACATATATATACACTATTTGACATGTGGATTGATTAAAGGGTATATATAAAGTCTATATTGATGGTTTTCAGAATTAACTGTGGATTAATTGACAGAAGCAGGTGGGAAAAAACTGATGAACTATGGAATCACTGGGGTATATGTATACGCAACCTCCTCTCACGCCTGCATTAACTTGGGCTCACTTAAAACCAGAACTATTGTAATCCCTGGCCGTCGTGTCAGGGACCGGGTTCCAATCCCAGAGCTTGTCGGAGACGGTGGCCGGCGACATCGGCAGGACACCGAGCGGCGTCATCTGGGGCATTGGCTGCGGCGACGGCAAGGGGAGGAAGTGGCTGCCGACGACAGGGTGGTTAGCGTAGGCCTGGCTGTGTCCCACCAGCGTGCTCAGCTCGTCCACGGGCGTGGAGCTGCTGCCGGCCATGTTCAGCAGCGAGTACGTGGAGGCGAGGACGGCCGCGCTCTCGGTCGGCGCGACCTCGGCCGCCGCTGTCGTGCTCATCGCCGACGCGTAGGCGCACGGCCTCCGGGGAGGAGACAGCGAAGGCTGCAGGTGAGTCGCATTGCTCGCAGTGGGCTGGTCCATGATGGCTGGCGGCGACGCGGACGAGTGCTCGCCTTGGCCGAGTTGGTGGAAGCTGGGCTGCTGCGTCGGTGACAGTGGCCTGGACGACGATGATGACCCATGCCGGCCGGTCGGCGCGCCGGTGCGGGAGGGGGGCGGCCTCGCCGAGGTCGCTTGGACGTTGCTGGAGGAGGGCAGGCCGTGGCCGTCGTCGATGCCGGAGCGCTTGTAGACGCGGCAGAGCGAGATCTCGGACTGCATGAGGAGACATTGTGAAACCTCAGATTTATGGTGGTTAGCCTTTTCTTGTAAGCATGATCCAAAGAAATTACTGCAAAATTTCAAAGCTAAAGAAATTACCAAACATGAGAGAGAGATGAGTAAATAGCCAGTATATATATAAAGCAGTAATTGGGTGAAGAGCATGCTCCATATATGAACTGAGTGCTGTAAGACGAATTGGGAGAAGGAATTAAATGCTTCAATTAAGTTCAGATCTGAAATAATTTAGTAAAGAGAAACTAAACTGTGTAACTTGGACATGCAAATACTTTGCAGAATCTGAAGGGCATGTAAGTGGTATCTAGCTAGGAGGAATTCAATAAGCTAGGTTTTGTACATGCCCATATGCATGTATGCCAAAAAGAACAGGGAGCAAAAAGCAAATCCTAAATCCGTAGATCTGAAAAGGAAATGCATATCACATATTCATATGAATCATGCGACCAAAGTAAAAGCACCGAACGAAAGTAGATGAAATGATTAACCACACTGAATAATAACCTAGAACGAACAGCTAGCTGGACCTCAATTTGCAAAATAAAAGCAAATCAAAAGGAGCAATCCACTCATATGCGTACCCCTGCAAATTAAAGTAAGAACTCTGCAAAATTGAGTTCATGTTTGGCTCCCAAAAACCCTAATCTTTGCGAATTTCTTTACCTTGTAGAACAGATCGGTGTCCGTGGCGGGCGGCGGCAGGCGGTACTCGTTCATGATCCAGCTGCTGCGGACGCCCTTGGGGGCCTTGCCGAAGTAGAAGACCAGCGTCTTCTTGAGCCCGATCGGCCGGTTGTTCTCGCCGCGGATCATCCGGTCGGCCCCTGTAGCCTTCCAGTAGCCCGACGCCGTCACCCGGTTCGGCCGGTCGCCGTTCCGGTACTTGCGGTCCCTCGGCACGTAGAAGAACCACTCCTTCTCCCCAATCACCGCCATTGCTACGAACACCACAATTAAGGCACAAATTGACACCACGATTAGCCAAGATTGAGACCATCTGAGCTGATCAGGAGAAGTGTGTGCTTCTGTGTGTATGTAGTTATGTACCGGGAAGCTCCCATGGATCGAAGCGGTAGAGGTCGACGAAGGTGATGAGCTCGACGTTGAAGCGCTTGCCCTCCACCTTGCGCCGGAGGTAGAACTCGATCAGCTCCTCCTCCGTCGGGTGGAACCGGAACCCCGGCATCACCAGGTCGTTCTCGTGCGAGTCGGCAGCCTCGCCGCTGCCGGCCACCGCCTTGCCACCAGCTCCCCCTCCTCCTGCAGCTGAAACACTGCCGGCGCCGTGGCCGTTGTCGACGTCTCTACTCATGGCTGCCTTTCCTCGCCGTACGAATTGCCAGCATAGCGCACTCGACGGCGGCGACCAAGCTGAGGAAAGGCAAAGAATTTGAGGGGTGCAAAGTGCAAGTGGGTGGGAAGGAGAGGATAAGAGGGTTGTGTTTGCACGATCGATATATACTGGAGTGGAGGCTCTGGTTAACGATCCTGGTTAATTATGAGTACTCCATTAACTTGGTGATGGCTACTAGCCTTCTACCGCTATAGTTGCTAGAGACAATGGAGAGTAGTACTATCTGTACAGTTTGTTATATGGGGTGGCAATGTTGAGTTGAGGTGTACACATACTAATGAACGTACTTTGTTTAATTCATGTCGATTTGTATAGAAGATCAGATGTATTGAGGTCATAATCTAAAACCAATGAATGGTGTTTGTGAATTGTGAAAGATAGAAAAAGAGCTCTGTACCTTACAGTAAAATTGCATTAACTGACTTACAAAACATTATGGGAGAAACAAGAGAGAAAGAAGGACTAACTAGGTACATGGGTTGTATTGATGTGATGTGTGTATTTGTTGCTTTAGGAAGAGCTTGTTGGTTTCAGCTGGAATTCCTTGCAACATCCATGGATATTAGACAAACTAAAGCCGTCATCCGTCACATCGGTCTGCAAAAATCAACTTGGTTTCTACCACTGTTTATGTTGTTCTTTTCACCAAAAAAAAAGAACATGTGTTTATGTGGAACCATATTGAGAATGTCTATAGTTTAGATGTGTTAAGCAGTTAGCAATCGTGTCAAGTTGAAATTTGATTTTATGAAAATTTGCAAGTTTTCGGTTTTGCTGTCAGGTTAAGCGATCTGACCGATCGAGGGTGGTGGTCTAACCACAAGTCTAGTGTGACCAGTTTTTGGGGTAGTCAGACCACTAGTACGGTGCGACCGATTTTTAGTTGGTAACTGGTTTTTTCATAGAGATGCTTGCTTGTATGAGCCACAGAAATTGTGAGCGGTCCAAACGGCCAATGGATGGCGATTCGACTAGGGTTGGCCGAGTGGTTAGATCGGCATGGTTGACGTGGTCTGACTGACTCTCCTATTACCAGTGTTTGATCGGATTGACTGACGGTCTGACCGGCCGGTCAATGGCAGTTAGAATAGTCTTAACTGAAAATGTCTAAGAGGGTTTTGGGAATATATGGGAATTGGTCATGGCCGGTTGAGTTTTGGAGTCCTAGATCATTGCATTCATGATCATGAATCATGTTTGAACTAATGTGGACCAAGTTGTGAAGAACTTATACCTGAAAATGATTTCTTCATATTTGATGTGCAGGGATGCTTGGAGGCAATCATGATCGATGGCGTGGACTAGGACTAGACTCAATGATGTGCTGATGTATGATCAAAGAAGTTAGGCGGGATGGTTGGGCTTAAACTAGGCATAGGAAAGGCTAAAAATGTTGAAGAGAAGGTTAGAGCAACAGTTCATTAAATGATGTGGTTGGTACAAGTGAGGCGTAGTTGGGGGAACCAACACAAAGAGATTTGCCCATATGTGAGCCATTGGTGAACCTACACATTGCAAGTATAGAGATTACTTGCAAAGGAGGAGATGACCATGGGTTAGGCTCATAGAAGAGGTGAGATCCTCTATCAAAGTGAGGGTGTTTTTGCAGGGAAGCCAAAATGCTGAAAACGATGATGGGACCAAAAACCACGACACTTGGGAAGCGTTGAAAGAGTGATTTAGGTCAAGGAGATACTGAGGAGGCTAAGTGGATGGGAAGCTTGCTCTTTAGCAGGTTTAGGCTTATGCGCTTTGAGAAGTGTGCATAAGTCATGTGTGAGTGTAAAACCCGGTGTGTGTTGGGTTAACGAGTTTTTCTGGCAGTGCTAATGGATAGAATCTATCAGAGTTAGATATGAGTTGGTTACTCCATCTATATGATTGGGAAAGGTTGGAGGCATGTGGTTAACTAACCAACGAACCCATCCTTTCCTTGGAGGAGAGACTTTGGGTGAGTGCTCTTAGAAAAGAGAGCTCTGTCCTTCATGATGGAGTGACTGTGAAAGCTATATCTACATATTGCAATAGATTAATCTTATTCATCCTACATGATGTGTTATTGTTCTTGGTGATTTTGCACTTGTTTTAGTTAGTATTTTTGCCCTTTCTCTTTTCCTCTTGATCTTGTTGGATTCAAAGGATATGTAAGTAATAGAGATACATCATAGAGATCATATTATATCCATCTAGCGACCATCTATAGAAAGATCTTGAAAGGTTGTACGATTTGGTTCGATTTAGAGCCCATCTAGTGAAATTTTATTTCTAGAGTTTTGGTCATGAATCTTTAGGTGTTCTTACTTGTTGTGATATATGGAAACTCATCTAGAGCTATCTTGGTCATACTTAACCCAAAAGGCAAGCCATATCTCAAGTTTTTGAGTTTTTTCTGGTTTTGGTGCAACTTTACTTGTCTTGAGAAAAGGCTGGAACTTTAGCCAAAATCATCACAATACTTGGATGGATTAGATTCTTGAGATCCTCAGTAAGATGTGTGCAAAGTTTCAGATCATTTAGAAATGTATTTTGGAGATTACACTATTTTTAGTTTTGGCTCAGACTGATTTTCAGTTCTTGGATAAGGGGAGTGGTCAGACTGCCTCCAGGCCTGTGATTCGATCGAGTCCAGTTGGACCGGCTGTTTCCAGTGGTCAAACTGCTTGGCTGGTGCAACCGCTCCATCATAGCGGTCAAACCAGCCCTAAGGAGTTAAACTCGGTTTGCTTTCGTGTGTTTATGAGTTCTTTGTTAGTTGGTAAATCTGATCTTTGTAGCTTCTAATAGCTAATCGAGTGAAAGTTTTGGAATACTATTTAGGGAGATTGAATTTGAATTCATCATTCGTCCACCAGATTGCCATTTTGGGTCCAATAGTTTATAACATAGGGACAGTTTAACCTTGCGGTGTTATGCTACGGAATCTCGCAAAAAAGCTAAAACAATAATTACCTGTTACAGCGAGCCTTTCTATTTTAGCCCCAAAATAGATGTTAATTAGCTATTTTATCAATAGAAATAAAAATACACCCGGCCTTATTATTAAATAAGGCAAATTAAGTTGTAGTGTGAAGCATAAGAAATATATGAATAATTGATCCTAGTAGCTCGGATTGTGACAAAATCAAACCAGCGACCAGTTCGTTTCTAGATAAACGGAAATTGACGGTTCGATCGGAAACCCTACTTGGACAGGAACCATTGAATGGCTAGTCGAAAGACGGTACCGGTGACCTTTTGGGAATAAGTGGTCACCAAGAGCAGTGGGCACTAGAACACCTACCACACACACACATATCGAGCGGTTGTAGGTAAACGTGTAAATTGTAGAGGACCCAGTGCCAATGGCCTCTCAGCTCCAAAGTAGACGGAAAGAAACCCAGAGGTGGTGGAGTTAAAAGAGGGGAAAGCGACTAGCCAAGATGTGTACAACTTTGGGCGGCTGCCCCTTCCGGGGCTGCGAGATGGATGCTTGCATTATCGCTTGTGAAATTGAACATTCCAGTCATCCTGGTTTCTCTCTGATCTTTTCACAATATATATATATATATATATATATATATATATATATATATATATATATATATATATATATATATATATATATATATATATATATATATATATATATATATATATATATATATCTTTGCCATTTAGCGAATTTCGCCAAAATTCGGTTTTCTCGGTCTACTCCAAAAAAAACCCAATCCAGTAAAAAAATTGGCCCGTTTTAAATTTTTTCAGCCCACACACCAATACATAGGTCCAAGCGTCCAGCATAGTACCATACTACCATTCCCCGTCCTCTCTCATCCTCTCATCCCTCATCCTCCAAAATCAATGTCAGCGTCGGCAAGAGAGGAGGACATGGTGTCGGCAATGAAGAGAGAGGTGGCATTGGCAAGAGAGGGAAGGGGGAAGCGACGTCGACAAGAGAGGATGGGGAGGCGGCCATGGTGCCAGCAAGAGAGGAGGAAAGCGGCGTCGGCATGGCACCATCTGCCATTCCCCATCTTCTCTCTCATTCCCTATCTCCCCTCTCTCTTATTTCCATCCTCCAAAATCGACACCAGCGCCGGCAAGGGAGGCGGACATGGCGCCAGCACGGGAGGAAGGAGGCGGCCATGGCGCCAGCATGAGAGGGGGAGAAGCGGTCGGTAAGGAAGGAGGGGGAGACAGTGTCGACAAGGGAGGGGGAAGTGACACCAGCAAGGGAGGGGAGATGGCATCGACAAGAGCGAAGGGGGTGGCGGCCATGGAGCCAGCAAAGAAGGGAGGAGGCGACGCTGGCAAGAGAGGCAACCATGGTGCTAGCAAGGAGGTGGATATCGTCTATTTCATCGAAATTTTGTAATTTCCGAATATATTTAAAATTTTTTAATTCAATTTGTTCTTTTGTATATTCGACTGAAAATTTCAAAATTTGGCTTTCTCAGAGGGGTCTAAGAATTTTTTAAAACCAAAATTGTTTTCTGTGGATGGAACTATTCCTCGTGACAAAGCATAAGACATCATTTGATCGCAAAAAGACACATATGCATGCATGTAGCTATAGCTAGGGTTAATGTTACATCCATGTCGATTCTTTTTGCTTCCTATATATCACGCTCTCAAATATTAATCGGACATAGCTATAGCCCACAGAATAAGGACACATCCGTCGATCTAGTATCTACACTAGCATATAGACTATACAGAGCACAAAAAGAAGACATAGATTAAGAGAGAATTTCTCACAAGGTACAACTAGTAGGGTTGATGTGATCTGTGCATAAATTAAATGCGTGTATGGCCTGTAGGGGTCAAGCGAAGCCCGTGACCTCAATAACTCACACATGCATCAAAGATTAATAATATCATGTTTGCACCCTTTTTTATTCCTCGTGGATATCTTTCGTTTTCATCGATCAATCCATCGTAAATTTGTTTCAACAAGAGGGCTTTTAATTAACTAATGTTACTAGTATGTTAAATATTGTAGCACGAGCACAAACATGAGCTGTCGTTCTTAGGGGCGGAGCCAAGAATTTTGATTGTAGGGGACCAATAGGCAATGCAATGTAACTATATTCAATAAAACTAATTCAAATGAAATTTGCTAAACATTGAAAGAATATAGTAGAAATTTTATTATCATGAGTGGGACCATGCTGCAACGATCTCAGAGCGGGTAACCTAGCAACTCTCATAACAAAGATCTGCTGAATTCCCTGTTTCTTAACCCCCTCTCTATATAACACACTTATATACCTTACCTATATTTCCTATTTGATCTAAGCCTTACTGTCTCTCTTTCTACGAAAGAATGACGAGAAATCACTAGGCCTATTACATACATTTTTTAATTCCCTACACGAGCAAAGAAATTTATTTATCACTTTTACTTTTTTTTACTCAGTTATTCTAAAAGATAAGAGCTAAACGACCATCCTGATTGAATGTTTGAGTACTCGAAGTCTCTCGTAAGTATGCAAAGAAAGTCTCTTCAGTCCTTTCCACAACTCCTAAATTTCCCATCAGTCTATCCAAACTAATTCCAGAAAGAGTCAGTGACCTTACTTTATTGTAGGTAGTGTAAGATAATTAGGAAGTCTTGATAGTCTTTCGTATAATCTCTTCTTCAATCCTAGGAGCAAAAAAGGAATGCCTTTTAGGGACCTTTGGATACCAAGATTTCCGACCTCTTACTTTTATAGTTATGAATTGCGGAATAGAACCAATTATGAAATTAATAAGTAAGCCTTCCCTCATCCCTATTAGTATCGGTTTGAGCCACTACCCAGAACTCTGCCGGAGCCCTTTAGGAAAAAATTTACAGTCTTTTTTAGAACTAGAATTATTGTATGTATGTATGTATGTATGTATGTATGTATGTATGTATGTATGTATGTATGTATGTATGTATGTATGTATGTATGTATGTATGTAGAAAGCCTTTTTCGTACTTTTGAGAGTACATACTCACACTTTCAATGTACCACTTAAACTACATATTATATGTCTTTATTACTTTCGGTATACTTAACTATTAATTCTAAGACACTCTAATACGACTTAGTTGAAAATTTTTCATCGGAATCTTTTATTTTATTATATACCCTTTTTCATATGTGAAATGAGTATATACACAAATTATATTATAAAAAGTGGATTTTGATGAAATTTTTCATAGAACTCACTTTGGAATATCTTATAATCATTATTAGAGTATGCCCAAATAGATAAAGAGGTATAAGAAGTGGGAGTACGCACTCCTGGAGTATGGAATTGTTTTCCTGTGTGTGTGTATGTATATTTATGTATATGTATATACCTTTTCCGTACTCCCGGGAGTACATGCTCATAGCTACCTTCCAATATACCACTTAAACGAACGTATTATACCTCTTTATCACTTTTGATATACTTAAATATTAATTCCAAGACAGTCCAATACGACATGGATGAAAAAATTTACCAGAGCTCTTTATTTGTGCTATATATCCTTTTCTTTTTATAAAAGGAGTAGTAAATAAATTATGTTATAAAAAGTGGATTTTGATAAAAAAAATAATTTTTATAGAACTCGTTTTGAATTATCTTATAATCATTATTACAGTGTGCTTAAAAAGATAAAGAGCTATAACTTGTTTGTTTAAGCGGTATATAAGAAGTGAGAGTATATGTATATGTATGTGTGTATCACAGCTCACGTTACGTAGTCACATGCATGCATGATGGATCGCATAGAATACGTAAGCTTCCCATGCGTGTGCATGTGCGTATGCACGCACGCATGCATGCCTCTACGCTACAAATAAAACAACAACTCATGCAACCCCCATACACGCACAACGCACGGGTATATACGGCTGAAGGAACATCCTCGCTGGAGGGGAGCAGCATGCAACCGCGTGATCGGTGCATGCATTGACCTGTCAGAAACAACGTATAAGGAAAAATTCCCCAACTGTTTAGCATCGCCGTCGCATGCGTTGATCATGTACGTACGTCCCATTTGGTTTGCGACGTGCTGCGTGCGCGTACGTACGTGTGTCAGACCGTCAGTACGTACGTACGGGACACCACCACCACCTCACACGACAGCCCGATTCCGAGCACAACCTTAGCAGGTCAGATCAGATCTCGTCTCCATCTCTAGCCTCTCGGTCTACGTACCTCTGTACATGATGCATATACAGTGAGTACGCCGCTGACACATTCTTCGGCAGGTTTGTCTGTGCGTGCAATGCACAGTTCAAGTAAGTACTACAGATAAAGAGTAAACGACGTTAATTCTTTGGTTCTCTCTGGTAATAACGTACATACGTTTCTTAATTCTTTTCACGTGGAAGGGCTAGCGTGGTGTGGACCTAGGCAGTGGGGCTAGCATGTACGTACGTACGGTCCCCGGCCTGTATATGTCCAGCTGGCAGGGTTAGCGTTCGATGACTTCGATCGTACCGTGATGGATGGATGGATGGATGGACACATGCAAGGCCGCATGGGGGCTTCGCTTAAACTAGTTGCGGAATCTACCGAAGCAAAAGAGTATGCTATAGTGTGTCGCAAGAGTCTAAATGCAAAAAGAAAAACAAGGATTTATATGTAATTACGGTGTATACAAAAAACCGAACTGTATATAATTATGAATAAAAGGAGTACTTTTCTGAAAAAATAAGGACCCGTGCATACTTAAAAAAAGAGAACTTTTCTAGAAAAAGTAAGGACTCATACATAATTTTCAAAAAACGAAAATTTATTTCGCAAAAAACGGTGATGTGGTAGCATGAGTTGCCGGCAATCCCCCTGTTTTAATGGAGGGAGTATACATGTATCCAAAGTTAATCATTCATTCATACTCCACCCTTCTTTCTTACTTCACTTCCTAGAATCCATTCCGTTTAAAATACGACCGCTAATAGATCTAAAATTATCTAAACTAGTTATATAAAAATTATTTTATTATATTTGTTGCTAAAAATATTTTTATAATATTATAATTTTATTAGTATATCTTAATATAAAGTTGTAAAAATTAGCGATTAAAGTTACATCTCGAATGCCTAAAAATAAAAAACATTAAGTAAAAAAGAATGAAGAGAATAGAAAATATCGGTGGCATGTAGTTGCTACTAATTAGTGAGACAAGAGGACTTTAGTTAATCTGTTGTGGCACGCAGATGAGAGACGCTGTGATTTTTTCTACATCTATCCGTCGGCGAAGTGTACAATGTCACGCCCCCAAACAGGGCTTAGCGGCGGTGTCACCAAATCTCTTTGATATTTTATGTATTTTGATGTAAGTATCAATAAATACAGTGACTATTCTGGATTTATATAATTTCTAGGTTTTCTCGTGTGTCTCACACGGAATTTTGTTTCGCCGAATTTTTCATCACCCTTCTCTCTATATATGTATGTGTATGTATGTATATGTATAAGTATATATATCATTACTATAGAGTATCATACTGGGCGTCTCATCACAGACAGTTTTATAGAATTCGTCAATGTTAAGCAACGGCATAGTTATCTCGGACGATTTTGCTAACGTAATCGTCTATGTTGCAACCGATGGTAAAAACCGTCAATGACTGCCTACGTTCGCAAGTTAGCCACTGCCTCACTTCTCTTACTTGCCACCTCTGCTTGCTGCTCTACTATTTTTTTGGAGGGAGACGGATATGCAGGAAATTGTTTGTGGAGATCTAGGATTGCTCATTCTTATGTGCAAAAAATTTTGGTCTCAGGCGGGGATTGCAGGGATGCACGCAGTTTTAAATATTTTACGATGGTTTTAGCATAGAACTAATCGGAAGGGATTCCTGCTAGATATTGACACATAGGCATACTGGGGGAATGATGCTATGTTTTCTCTGGCGAAAGCTTGAGTTCTCATATGTGAAAACTGATGCAAATTCTAGGATGCGTCTTATTCATTGAAGTCACTTCTACAAGCTTGCTAGATCCTTTAGAGGCTTGTGTGAGTTTTGTATCATGCTCAGAACATTTTGATGCTCCTGCCAAAAAGTAAATAAGCTTTTACAAGAAGACAAGGTTATTGAGAAATTGGTACATATGTAAATTACAAAATTCAAACTTAAATGGATTTTAACTATGACAGTAATGAAGCTCAAGTAGGTTTGGATTGTAGCAAAACGTAACCTTAAGTGTTGGCTTTTGGCATGATCTTTTCTTTAGGAAATTTTTTCCTTTATTGCTTCCCCCGGTAATTCTTCTTTGCTTTCTGTAGCCTGAACTGTAATTTGAATGCTTCACAGATAGCTTGCTCAGGGAAACAAGAACTGTATACTTGTGCCCTACAACTAGGGGTAAGTGTTTCACTACTTGCTATACAAATTTTATTTCTACGGGCCTGTTCTTTTCGGCTTCTAAAAGCTGCTTTTCGGCTTTTCTACAGTAACTAGCTTTTAAACGGTGTATCTTTTCAAGATAGAGTCTACTAAGAGCATGTCCAATGCAGGCGCTTAGAGAGATGCTTAGTAATAAAAAACTGATTTTTCTTGCCACATAGGATAGATAAGGTGCTTATTTTGAAGCATCGATGCTTAAATAAGCACCGGTGCTTAGTAGGTGCTTATGTGTATAACTATATCTATTAATAGATAATATAGCATCTAAGCACCTATGGAAGAGATGCTTGCATTGGAGGAAATAACTTTTGCATGGATGCTTGATGATGTGGCTATATTCTCTCTCTTTAAGCACTCATATATAAGCATCTTGCATTGTACATGCTCTAATTAATTATAGTACACACTATACTGACTTCATTTATATCGGTAAAAATCGTATGTGAGTTTCTGTTACTCTATAATCTTTCGAATAAACAGCCCAAAAGTCAAAAGCCGCAGTCAAAAGCCATAAGCTTCAGCCAAAAAGAACAGGCCCTACTTTATATGCAACACAAACTTAGGTTTAATGACTATGGCGATATACACGAGTAGGTGGCAAGTAATTGTACCAAAGTGAAATAAGGTAATATATCTTGATTCCCTACATAAGAACAACTATGACTTCACCTTTGTGCAACAAACACTCGATAGGTATGCGTATGCTCATTTCCTCCATAGATAACATTATTGTAGTCTTTCATTCGTTTGCAAGGGCCAAGGATAATTTTTTTTGAAATCACATAAGTCGATCAGCGCTACGTTGCGGGGAGGAAGACACAAGGAATGGAGCACCAAACTGCAACATAGTGCACGATTTTCAGTACCCGCTACAACACAATAATCCTATATCATACTTTGTAATAATGTCTCTCAAATTGACTATACCTATATATGTAATTCTATTTTTGCAGTGCCACCAGCAGCTACAAGGTAACCTACGTGCATTCTATGTTTGCTGTCATATGCAGAAAATCATCAGTGCTAAGACGAATGAGCCAGAGGTTTGTCAATCTTACAATAATTATTTCCTAATTATCAATTTAAATATATATGCTTACTACTTTACTCCTTCTAGCGACAGGGCAAGACAGACGTTCGAGGATAGCTCTTCATCTTCTAGATGATGGAGGTCATTGACTCGAAAGGAGAGTTTCACTCTGGTAACATTGATTAATACATATTCAAACATTTGATTTAATTGTAATTCATTTTGAGTTGTAATTCAATTTTAACGCTGGCGATAGTTCATTTAACATTCTTACATTCTTTTGTAATTGATTTTGGGTTGTAATTCACTTATCTATCATTTACCTATAAACTACTTACTTTTTTTAGAGGGTATGGTTAGCATTTTCTAAGACTACCCAAAAACAAAAAAATTGGCTATACAAAGAACTATGATAGATAGTTTCTAACACAAAACATTTATGATACGTAGACCATCACAGATGATTTTTTATATTAGACATCTGTGATATGTCGAATATTACAAATGATTATTTTTAAAATCCAACTGTGTTGTGACTTATCACAGATTTATCACCACCTATTATCACTAACGCAACAAATCAAACGGTTCAGAAACTATCTCTGATGAGGGCTATGAATTGTCTGTGATGACCCCATATGTGGTAGTGTGTGTATATGTATATTCATATATCACTACTGTAGAAAAGGTCATCGCAGATAGTTTCTTGAGCCGTCTGAATGTATGGGTCAGTAATGACATATACATGATCATTACAGACGATTTTCAAATCATTTGTAATAAGTAACAACGCAGACATTTTTTTCAAATAACCTTTTGTGATGTGTACGTATCACAGACGGTTTTTAAAGATAACCATTTGTAATGTGTACATATTATAGACAGCTTTCAAATATAATCGTCTGTGATATTTACATATTACAGATGACTAATAAAAAACTATCTGTGATGTGTTATCACAGGCGGTTTTTTAAAAACACCATCTATGATATTACCAATCACTATTTTTGGTTTTTCATATCTTCCCCATTCACTGAAAGTAGTACATATACATATTTTATGGTAACATTAACATATATAGTCTTGCATACCCCATAATTTAAATGAGTTAGAGACAAAGTTAGATCCCATATCACACTTGGGATCAGTGTGTGATTTGCTTCATGCCCTTTAGAGCCCAAGTGTGATATGAGATCTAACTTTGTCACTAGCTCCCCATATCACCCTTGGGCTTCAAATGGCATACAGCAAATCACACATTGGATCTAGTGTGTGATTTGCTTCATGCCATTTGAAGTACAAGTGTGATATGGGGATCTGACTTTATCTCTATCTCATTTAAATTGTGAGGTGCACAAGAATACATATGTTAGTGTTAGCATGAAATATATATGTACTGCTTCCAGTGCATGGAGAAGATATGGAAAACCAAGACGGTGATTAGCAATGGTAACATGTGGTTCCTTAGTGGAGGTTGATCAAAGTTTCTCCATGACAACTATCTGTGAGTTGGTGATATTTGAAGTAGAAATAATAATTTTACACAGCACACACCAAGTGTATCACCAACTCACAGATGGTTGTCATATGGATCGTGAAGCTAAAGTGGTAGAAAGCATTAATAAGTGGTGTTCTTACCTTTGGTGATGAGGCACCCTTGGGGGCGAGGAACATGGTAGAGATTTTATTGAAAAAAGATAGTTGTAGGTGAAATTAGAGTTCTTAGTGCACTGTAGATTGGAACCATCATAAGTGTGCTAGCAGTACTAATTTAGCTCATAATCATTTAGTATGAGATATGAAATCGCTAGGATTGTAAAATTATGAACCTCAGTGGGTGGGAGGCCATCAGGTGAGTGGGTGATAGCATAACTCATTTTTACTCACTACTACAGACAATGTTATCACAGACGTTGTAAGTTATCTCAGACGGTTTGGGAGCCTTCTGTGATAACCAGCTATTATCACTGACACATAAATATAGACGGTTCAAAATCATCATCGCAGACAGTTTAGTTTATGTGTCAGTGATAATATCTGGTTATCATAGACAGCTCCCAAACCATCTGAGATAACTTACACTACTACAGAAAGGTTAATAGTAGACGCCAAATCACAGACGGTTTTGTGAAACCGTCTGTAATGTACACTATTACAGATGGTTTTAATTTGAAGGCCGTCTATGGTATTTGTGGCGGGAAAAAGGAGTATCACAGACGGTTCTTACCGGTGAACCGTCTGTGATACTGAAATATCACAGACGGTTTTTATTAAAAACCGTCTGTGTTGTGTCGACTATCACAGACGGTTGTTGTTAAGAACCATCTGTGAATGTTCACAGACGGTTTTTAACAAGAACCGTTTGTGATGTTGCTTTGTCTGTCATATTCTAGATCAGAGGTTAATATATAAGTACACATTGTTTCTAATAACTTAACTACAGAACTACTGAGACAAGAGATCACAAATTAAAGGCAAATTTATTAATTTCAATTAGAGGCAAATTTATTACAATAGTCACATTGTAAAGAGTTTCCCAGATTGTAATCTTTTGGGCTTCGTGACGCTTCTTCTTCGACTTGGGGACTTGGAGGATCGTAGCTAAATTCTCGAACGCCGTTAAGATTGCCCTTGTCCTCAAGACTTCCTCCTGCAGCCTAGGCAAATGATCGCAGCATCCATAATATCGTAGAGGATAGCATGAAAAGATTCCTCGAATCGCCGTATTTGCTTGATCGGCAAGGCTATCCATCGATCTCGCAATATGTGTAGAGCTTCTTCCGCTTTGCCCACATTGTGGAGAAGAACCAGGTGAGGTTGTTTCCCTTTCTTGAGCGGCAAGAAGACGCCTCCGTCCGTCGGCGGAGGATCGAGTCAAGCCGACGGATGCAAGAAAGTCGGGAAGGAGAGCGGGCGGGTGCGGAGAAGGCGCTGCAGATGCAAATTGCTGGCCGCTGTGTAAGGTTCCGCGAACAATTCTTGATGAGCAGATGAGAGGAAGGAGATGATCACAAGAACAGAGAACCCATGTTGTATTGTATATTGTATTGTACGCACGTAGAAGAGACTGGATTAGCGCGCATATTTAACCTTTAGCACGCAGACGGTTCGTATACCCAAACATTAATGATATAGACGCTTCGTATAACGATCGAGAGACGTTAATTAGATGATCGAAACACGAAGCGTTCTAGCATCGAAACACACGCGGGCGTTTCGGTATGAAAGCTTATGATGACGGTTTTATAAAAACCGTCATTATGCGTGATAAGTTTTTAATTATCCTGACGGTTTTTAATTAAAACCCAAATGCGTGATAATGACTAAGGCATTTATTGCGCTGCTCAGACCGCATCTGTCTTCATTTCGATCCAGATCTAGCCACTGCTGCGCACTTTTTCACTCGGGAGGAAGCTAGGCGATTTCAGGCAAGTTAATTTGGTGGGAAGAGGCAGAGATTGAGCTTTGAATTAAGATTCGACTTTCTGGTTGCTGTAGATATGGTTAGTAATGAAATTTATTTTTTTAATTGCATTACAATTTAGGTGTAAGTAATCCATGAGTGATTATTGAAGATGGTTATAATAGCTATTGTGTTTGTAATATGAATTGAGCTAGGAAATTAAGTCTCAATATAATAAATGTGGCCGGTATATATGTAGTTATAATTAGTTATTCTAGATTTTAATACTAAGTTGTTATATATGTACGTAACGTAGGACCAGAAGTGGATGTATGCCATGAGCCGTGTGAGTGAAGAGTACATTAATGGTGTTTCGCTTTTATAAGAGCCGCGAGGAGGATATGTTGAATAAGGGTGGAATATATGTCTGTCTATGCATCGATCGAGAATTTGAAGATATTTAAGAACCGAGGGCAAATGGAAGCGCACTTGATTGGAGGGTTTCAAAAAGGATTATACGTGTTGGACCGTCATGGCGAAGTGAATGATCATATGCGCGGATGACATCGCCGGTGAAGTGAATGATATGCCCCCGGATGACATCGCCGGTGAAGTGAATGACATGCCGCCGGCTGATGTCGATTGTGGATCGGATTCGGATAGGTTGCACGATGATAATCTGGATCAGATGCTTCGCGATGTAGAAGAGAACTATGATGAGAGAGAGTATGTTAAATTCCGTGGCTTGATGGAGGACTCAGAGAAACCTTTGTACACGGGCTGCAAGTACACGAGGTTGTCGGCCGTGCTTGAACTGTTGAAATTGAAGGCAAGCAACGGTTGGTCCGACAAGAGTTTCACGGCGCTGCTAGGTCTTTTAGCGGACATGCTTCCGGAGGGAAATGAGTTGCCTAAAACCACGTGTAAAGCCAAGAAGGTTCTTTGTCCGTTGGAAATAGAAGTAGAAAGAATACATGCATGCCTGAACGACTGTATTCTCTACCGTAAAGAGTATGCAAACATGCATGTATGTCCGGTGTGCAACGCATCCCGATACAAACGTAACAATCAATCAGATGATGGCGAGGGAACAGAGGTGAAGAAAGGACCTCCTGCTAAGGTGGCATGGTATTTTCCTATAATTTCCCGTTTGAAAAGGTTTTTTGCAAATCCAAAGGAGGCAAAACTGCTGCGTTGGCACTCGGAGGAGCGCAAGAAGGATGGAATGCTAAGACACCTTGCTGATTCCTCGCAGTGGAGAAACATCGATAGGAGTTTTGCAGAGTTCGGTGCAGAACCAAGGAATATAAGGTTTGGGTGAGTACAGATAGAATGAATCCTTTCGAGAGCATGAGCAGCCGACATAGCACATGGCCCGTGACTCTCTGCATCTATAACCTTCCTCCTTGGTTGTGTATGAAGCGAAAGTAAATTTCTTGTCGATACTTATCCAAGGGCCAAAACAACACGGGAATGATATCGATGTGTTCCTAGCACCGTTGGTGGAAGATCTAAAAATCTTGTGGAACGAAGGGTGCAGTATGGGATGCATACAACCGAGAGAACTCCACTCTGTGCTCCTTATTGTTCGCACCATAAATGATTATCCTGCCCTTGGTAACCTATCGGTCATAGTATAAAAGGTGCTAAAGCTTGTACTCACTGTTTAGATGGTACCGAGAGTGTGTGGTCGAGACACTCACGCAAAACCGTCTACATGCGTCACCGCGGTTCCTTGGAGGGCTCACCCATACCGCAAGATGAAGAAACAATTTGACGGAGAGAAGGAAGACGGTTCAGCTCTAAGGCATTTAAGGGGACACGAGGTTTATGATATGGTTAAAGATTTAGATGTTGTCCTCGGAAAGGGACGTAAATTGAGGGCTCATGAGAAGAACACCTGGATGAAGAGATCAATATTTTGGGACTTACCTTATTGGGAGTACCTAGATGTTCGGCACTGCATCGACGTCATGCACGTAGAAAAGAATGTGTGCGATAGCTTGATTGGTCTCTTACTGAACATCCGTGATAAAACAAAGGACGGCGTCAACGCCCGGCTTGACTTGGCTGATATGGACATCAAGCCTGAGTTAGCACCGACATGCACTGATAATGGACGAATGTACCTTCCCCTGCGTGTTACACTCTGTCCAAGGCTGAGAAAACAAAAGCGTGCGCTGCTTGCATGGTGTCAAAGTTCCGTCTGGTTGCTCCGACAGCGTGAAGAAACTTGTTTCGATGCAAGATTTGAAGTTAAATGGCATGAAGTCTCATGATTGTCATGTGCGATGACACGATGCTCCCTATTGCAATTAGAAATATTTTTCCGATCAAAGTCCGAGAGACAATCATGAGGCTATGTTATTTCTTTAACACAATTGCTCGAAGGTCATCGATCCCGAAGGACTAGATGCTCTGCAGACGAGGTGGTGATGACTCTATGTCACCTTGAAATGTATTTCCTCCTTCGTTTTTGATATCATGGTCCATCTCATTGTTCACGTTGTGTGGGAGATAAAAATATGCGGACCGTATTCCTACGTAGCATGTACCCATTTGAGAGGTTCATGGGAATTCTCAAGTCCTACGTGACGGAATCGTTCTCGTGGGAGGCAGCATCGTCGAAGGTTATGCAAGCGAAGAGGTCATTGAGTTTTGTGTCGATTATATGGCTCAGATTCAACCGATAGGTGTCACTCAATCTCGTCATGAGGGGAGGCTGAAGGATCTGGGAACTATCGGAAGGAAAGCAATCACTCCAGATATGGACATGTATACTCAAGCCCATTTCACGGTGTTGCAACACATGACCAAGTGGCACCTTATGTGGACCAGCACAAGGATGTGCTTCGCAATGAATCCGGAGCGGCCGGATGTTTGGATCATGAGGCAACACAACCGTCGGTTCAACCAATGGTTGAAGGAGCAAATCGCTAGGAGCTCGCCGAGTGAGACGCTGACATGGTTGGCAAAAGGGCCGACATTTACAGTTGTGACATGGCAAGGATATGACATAAATGGGTACACATTCTATACGTGATCTCGGGATGTCAAGAGCACTAACGAACAGCGGTGTCCGCATAGATGCATTCAGATCGATGGGTCGAGAAACTCGTACTATGGCTTCATAGAAGAGATTTGGGAGCTCGACTATGTGGTTTTCAAGATCCCCTTATTTATTGTCGTTGGGTGCATCTCCACGGTGAAGGTTGACAAGCACGGTGTCACGACCGTGGACCTCCAACGTGTCGGGTACAAAGACGAACCATTCGTACTCGCCAATGAAGTTGTTTAAGTTTTCTATGTAACCGACCCGGCAAATAAGAAACGCCATGTAGTTCTCCATGGAAAAAGGAGAATTGTCAGAGTGGAGAATGTAGTGGACGAGGAGGAATACAATCAATTTTACGAGTTACCTCCTTTTGGCAATGGCATAAGGGTCGACAATGAACAACGTGACGAAACTATTTACGTACGCATTGATCATGATGAAGGGCTAATTTTTAAAGGAAATATGTGAAAATGTGTGAGAATTTTGAGATGTATATGTGAAAATGTGTGACAATTTTGAGATGTATATGTGAAAATGAGTGATGTAGTCAATTTTGAGATGTATATGTGAAAATGTGTGACAAAATGTATATGTGAAAATGTATATGTGTATTGGCATTTATGTATATGTGATGTATATGTGTGATGTACATGTGATGGTTGATATGAATGCAGTTGTTTGGTGTTGTATATGAATGCAGCTGTTTGGTGGTGGATATGAATGCAGCTGTGGTTATTAGTGTTGTCTTAATAACCTCCCTATATATACCCTCTGGCTAGGGTTTTCCCTGTGAGCTGCGCAGTTATTCGATCTAGATCTAATTAAATCTCGAGCCCGTCGTCGCCTCCGCCTCCCGAACCCTCGTCGGCGCCTCCCGAGCCGTCGCGGCCGCCTCCATCGAGACCGTCGCGCCGCCTCCCCGAGCCTCGTCGGAGCCCGTCGCGGTCGCCTCCCGAGCCTCGTCGAGCCCGTCGCGCCGCCTCCCCAAGCCCCTCGTCGAGCCGTCGCCGACCGCCTCCCCAAGCCCCTCGTCGAGCCCTCACCGGCCACCTCCCTCGATTACCGTGCGCATTGTGAGCACTTTTCGTGATGGACTAGGGTTTTGAGTATTGTGAGCGGTTCGTGATGGACTATGGTTTTGAGCATTGTTTACTGCAGTAGCTTAATTACTTTGCTATTTGGTACATATTACATTGGTACATTGTTTATCGCAGTAGCTTAATTAGTTTGCTATTTGGTACATTGTTTACTGCAGTAGCTTAATTAGTTTGCTATTTGGTACATATTACATTGGTACATTGTTTACTGCAGTAGCTTAATTAGTTTGCTATTTGGTACATTGTTTACTGCGGTAGCTTAATTAGTTTGCTATTTGGTACATACTACATTGGTACATTGTTTTCTGCAGTAGCTTAGTTTAATTTGCTATTTGGTACATACTATATTGGTACATTGTTCTTTGCAGTAAGCTAATTAGTTTGCTATTTGGTACATATTACATTGGTACATTGTTTACTGCAGTAGCTTAGTTTAATTTGCTATTTGGTACATACTACATTGGTACATTGTTTACTGCAGTTGCTTAGTTTACATTGGTACATATTACATTGCTTGTTGTGTTAGTATATCGTATAGGCACATAACCCCTCTCTCTGTCCACATCACCCCCTCCCTTCTCCCCCTTCCCTCTACTCCTCTCCTCTCTTCCTAACATTGAGCACCATGTTTCGCTTTTCTTGCTTCCTCATCTTATCATGTTCCCGTTCAATGAACCGGATACACTAGTTTGTGTCATGTTTCACTTTTCTTGCTTCCTCATTTAGTAGCGGGACGGCCAAGATTAATCTTGTGCAACCCTACAATTTGAGAGCACAAATTAACTAATCAAGGACCACTCTAGTGTATATGCCACATAGACCTTCAAGGGGCATGAAGTAAGTGACACACTCGAGTGTTCCCGTTCAATGAACCGGATACACTAGTTTGTGTCATTTGCTTCATAGAACTTTGTTTAGAGACCTTGTAGTAATAGTATATGCCGACTACTGCCGAGATGTGATATCCACTCCCACAATCCTTCTTTTTCCTTCTTAAATTCAAGGCAATTTTATTACAAAGTGCAAAAAGACATTCCCAGATTCTTCGTGAGCGTAGACATAGCCGACTTCTTGGTGGCGACTATCCATCGCTTCTTCCACTTATTTTCTTCATCTCGGTCTGCGGATCACGCACGCGCAGCGATGATTCAATCATCGCTTTGGCGCGACGTGATCCGAGACCGAGATGAAGAAAAGAAGTGGGAAGAAGCGATGGATAGTCGCCACCAAGAAGTCACTATGTCGCCGCTGCTCAATAACTGGGAATGTCTTTTTTGCACTTTGTAATAAAATTGCCTTGAATTTTATGAAAACGAAGGATTGTCGAATTGGAGAATGTTGTGAATGAGGTTCCCAGATAAAGAAATCTTGCGATTGTTGCAAAGATACATGGACCATTTGGGTGGAAAGATGAAGCTGTTTGTCAAGCGCATGATGCTAATAAGGATGCTATGCTATGCTTGAATTGGCGGTCATGCGCTGACTTAAACAGCTTCATCTTTCCACCCAAATGCTCCATGTATCTAGCCAAAAAATAGCAAATGAAGCAAGTGACATACTCTAGTGTTCCCGTTCAATGAACCAGATACACTAGTTTAGGGACTTTGCTATTTGGTTTATAGTATTAGCAACTAAAGTAGGTGCTAAGATAGGCACATCACCCCCTCTCTATGTCCATATCAGCCCCTCCCTTCTCCCCCTCCCCTCTACTACTCTCCTCTCTTCTAATTCAATATGATCACTTTCTCATCTTATCTTAATAGACCCACAAAATGAGCAACATGTCACCCGCGCATTCTTCAACATCATCGCCGGAGGCGTCCGCTCCAACATCAAGACGCCAAGGAAGAGGGCTATCGAAGAAGCATGAGGGCCGACAGATCATCACAGCGATAAACGCATCTGGGGTCTCTATCCTTCCTCAAAAAGCGGTAAACGCATTCCGAAGCCTGGTCGGAATAGTTGCACGAGAACGAATTGAGATCACATACAATTCATGGAAGAACGTGCCTAACACTCGAAAACGTGAGCTGTGGACCGAAATTTTGGCATCGTTCGAGTTCCCAGAAGAACACCTATACGCTGTGCAACGACAAACCTACCTAGCGGCGTGCAAAGCATGGAAGAACTTCAAGAGCACGCTTGTCAGGAAATACGTGGAGACGGACGAAACACCTTTTCATAAATACCCATTCCTGGAACCACAATGGGAAGAGTTCAAGGCGATGAAGGCGTCCAAGATTTCAAAAGTACAAGTACGGTGCACAAGGCCCTCGATCAAAAAAACACACCCCTACGACTTGGCACAGTGGGTATGCGGGTAAAATCCCGCGATGGAGGAAAGAGGATGACCGGCAACCGCACAGACATCGCCTCGCCGTTTTCAATATCCCGGATGACCGCGCTCGAAATTGGATTAGAGCAAGGTCATCTACAACGACATCGAGGGCGTCACCTTCCGAAACCCTGCGGACCGCCAAGTGACGGCGCTGGTAAGATATCGATTGAACTACGTAGCTTGTAATTACTCCACAACCGTGCAATTGAAATGACATTTTGTGCTCTTGCAGGAAGAGTGAGTTTTGAATCTACCAGGATCATTCCAGGAACAAGGGAGAATGATATGCTCTCCGTGGCCTGGGAAACAAGGAGCACCAGTCGACGAGAGGCCTTGGGCTTACGTTCCTTGGAAACATGGTTTCCAAGATGACTCGGATGTATCGGCGTAGGAAGAGAAACAAAGCCGGCGTGACGCACGGCTACGAGAAGAGATCAAGGAATCTCTTAGAGAGGAGCTATTAGCTCGGATGGTGATGTAATCGAGAGATGAGGTGCGAAGCGACGAGAAAGTCGACAAGTCACTATCATCGCTCCGTGCTAGCTAGCCCGCACAACCATCCGAGTAGTCTGCGCGTCCAATCCGACGCAAACCAGGCCAAATTTCTGTGGGCGACATCACTCGTAATAATTATTATCTCTCGAATGCTTGCTCCATTGATAGGCCTATTCGAGTAGCTAATTTTGTATCGTTATATAGGAGCCTCACGGCGCGAGGCTCCAAGTGAGATATGACTCCATTCCCTTGTACGTTTGCAGGGCGGGCATATTAAATCGCTATCGGGGCCATGGTGCACGGTCAAGCTTTAGCGCCGAGCCGCAAAAGTTAATGTGGATGGTGTGTATGTCAATTTCGAGGTGGTCCCGCCATCGAAGCCCCCAACGACAAGATCGTGACTCTAGAACGAGCCATTGGAACATTCATCCGGTGGCCCAAGCGACATCTCCTCGGAGGCTTCTTCATCGGTGGCGGGACGAAGTGCGGTGCGAACCACAAAGCAACATGCATCGGTGTCATCTCCACACGGCGGTGCGGCGAGCTACCTGCACGGTGCTATCTCCACGGTGCTATTCTCGCCAAAGCAACTTGCACTGTCTCGTACCATTACGATCGACTACCATGAAGTCGACTGCGATCGGCGATGGCCATGGCAAATCAAAGACGAAGGATGATGACGATATCTCGTACGCCATTGGCCCGCAAATTCGTGCTAGGCGAGCCGATGATATTCCCGCAAGAGCACCTCACAAAGCTAGGACTTGGTTGCCAAAGATTCCACACTTGGTATATGAAACAGTCCAATAGACCAGGGGCAGAACGGCGCTCAGGTATCATGGTCAAATTCAAGCCGGAACATTTCTTGCACGAAGTTCAGGATTGTGTCTTCGTTACCTTTGACGATATATTTGTTGTTTTCACGCTCAACGCTCTCGACGCCTCACTCGTTCGATCTTTGGATCGATGTAAGTCCGCACAATCACGATCTCTGTTCACGTAATACCGATATATGTCACAATTTGTTGCTTTTCTGTATATATATAGATTCATTGACCGAAGCTAGATCATCGAAATCACCAATTGGTTTCTGGACCCACGCTTGGTCGCCATTGATACCATCAACGAGAATGCATCCTTCGCCGAGGACTATATTACAAAAGCACTGCCGCTCACGCGATAAGGAATTTGTTCTTATGCCATACAATGAGAACTTCCATTGGATTTTAATTGTAATTATACCAAAATGGAACAAGGCTATATACCTTGATTCTCTAAGCAAGAACAAATCCAAGTACACAGCTATCGCCGAAATACTCGATAGGTAAGTACATTGTACATTGTACTCTTTCTTTCCTTCCGAATGACTAATCTAACTTTTTCGAATAAGGAAGGTCGTTCGTCACATACGTTCAACAAACAAGTGGCTCGACGACAGCTGCCAAGCCCTTGAAATATGATCGCAATTTTCGGGTATTGGCTAGCTACACATTAATTAATCATATACAACACTCAGTAGTAATGCCACTTGATTTAACACATTCTATTTTTGCGGTGCCACCAAGAAGAAATGGGCAACACGTGTGGATACTACGTGTGCCACCATATGAGACTACTCCTCGATTCCAAGCAAGATCTCCACTCCTAAGGTTTGTCAATCTTTCCACATTTGTTTCATACATGTCAAGTTTTATATGTGCGCGCATTGATATTCCTATCGACAGGCTGCGCCCATCTCTACATCTGCATTGAAATAGCCGGATTTTGCAAAAATTCGAGGAGAGTTCATTTGGTTTTTGTGGAGTAAAGTCGTAAGATCAGATGGAGAGTTCCACAGCCCAGAATGATTTTTTATTGTAATTCTAAGTGCAAATGCAATGTAGATCTTTTACAATTGTGTATTTGTTAATGGATATTTTATTTCAATTCAATGAATTGATTTGCGAAATGGATGCTTTATGTTTGTGAAATGAAGTGTGTTGTCAATTGGATGTTTTATGTCCGTGAAATGAATTGAGATGTGAAATGTATACGAAATGAAATGAGATGTGTGAATTGTATATGTTTTATGTCCGATTATACGCTTGTTTCAGAGGGCATGGCTAGCATTTCTGAGGCTAGCCAATAAACGAAAATATATTTAGGGTTGAAGGAATATCACGAGCGGTTTTAAGTAAAAACCGATAGTGATATCACGCAGTTTTGATAATCATCGAGCGATTTTTACTCAAAAACCGTCATGCGATAATAAATATCACGAGCGGTTTTAACTCAAAACGTCGCGATTATCATCTATCGCAGACGGGTTTTACTCGAAAACCGTCTGTGATAGCTGATAATCACAGACGGTCCGAAAACCGTCTGTGATGACCTTCGATTATCACTGACCCATAAATACAGATGGTTCACAAAACCGTCTGTGATGACGTTTTCGAACCGTCTGTGATGACCTTTTCTGTAGTAGTGCGGAGGTGATGATATACTTTGTTTTGGTTTGCAATAATCAGTATATATACTCATTTCCTGTCTGCATATGACCACCACACCTTGTTTCAGGGCTTTGATGAGGAATCAAAGAGCACACACTGCAACAGTAATTTATAAATTTGATCACAAAGTTTGAGGCTGACTGCAGATGACATATGCCATTGGAACCTATGGCGCTAATCAGCATGCTCATTTTGTCTGTACTTGCTTTTGATGTGCATTATACTCTTCATGTTTTCATCATTGTGTTATTGTTCTGTTGGATTGGATTTGGTCTCTCAAACTTTCTAAAATTGATCTTCCATCTAGTTCAATAGCAGTACCTGTGATGAGATCTAAGTTATTTCTGTCATATCAGCTCAATTGAAATTTATTCAATGTATTCCCTGTATATACCATGGTTGATTATATTCCTTGATGGTTTCTTTTACTCTATTTTTGTCGATGCATGGTGAATACCTGGTTCAGTTTTTCTAGTATATTTAGTTGGGCTAATAGTCGGACCAACAGCCATAGACTAATTATACTTCTTAATTTTTCTATTATTGTACTAACAAAGGACCCTGTTCAACCATTCCATTTTCAAGTAGAATGAGTATAATTGGAACAGTGGGTTTCAACTGCTATCACTAATTTCCAATGAAATTTAGCCACCAAAGGTCATCTTTTCTGCCATCTTAAAGTTTGCATAGGTAACGTTGGTTTAACAACTAGTACCTCTATAATTGGGTTATACTCTTTAGTTTCCTTGGCATTTGTATTGGATAGTCGCCCTGTGAAACATGCAATTTATTTATTGATGGTTATACTCCTACAAAATTCTAGTAGGCTCTCGAAAATATGCAGCTAGAAATCACAATTGGTGCATGATCGGGGTGGATCTCCACATACTTCCTTACTTTTGGTGTTATACTACCAATTTTAATTTTGAATCACCACTCGAAGTCACATCAGCATGCACCGTATCCCTGATTTTTGGGATGCTATTTCCGCATGCAACGTAATGAACAAATTACGCTCGCAAAAAAACGTAATAATGAATTACTTAATTATTTGATTCGACTGGTGGGATAGTTAACGGAGGTATCCAACAATCAGCAACCTATTTAGTGGGTTCTTATCTCAAAGTTGATGAACGACACGGAGGTATTGGCACTACTACGGAAAGTCTAATACTAGACGTCAAATTACAGACGGTTTTGTGAAACCGTCTGTGACGTACACTATCACAGATGGTGTTAATTTGAAGGCCATCTGTGGTTGGAAAAAGGAATATCACGAGCGGTTCTTACCTCGAACCGCCTGCGTGATAATGGAATATCACGGACGGTTTTATTATAAAACCGTCGTGATATTCAAATTATCCTGACATGCTTTTAAACATAAACCGTCTATAATACTCTTTTTCCGCCACAAACACCACTGACGGCAAAAGTTCGACAAACAGAGATTCCCAGATTTTAATTCAAGGCAAATTTAATTTATTACAAATCTAAGAGAAAAAGAGATTCCTAGATTTTAATCTTCTGGGCTTCATATGCTTCTTCTTCAACTTCTGGAGTTGGAGGATCAGCCGCTGAGTTCTCGAATGTCGTGAAGATTGTCCTTACCCTCTCCACTTCCTCCTCTAGTCTGGGTAAATTATTAGCATGGCCCATAATCTCAAAGAGGATGTCATGATAAACTTCAACAGAATCGGCCGATTCTGGTTGATCGGAAAGGTTATCTATCACACTCTGCACTTCTGCAAGAGCTTCCTCCGCTTTGTGGACATTGTAGAGAAGAACAAGGTTGAGGGCGGTTTCCTTTTCGTGAGCAGCAACAAGAAACCTCCGTCGACGGCGGATGATGACGTCTAGTTGGCGGACGATATTGGAAGCGAGTCGAGGAAGGAGAGCAGGCGTGGAGGAGGAGCTGCTCCAGGCGTAAATTGTTGGCCGCCTGTGTAAGGTTGCGGCCGAACAACTCATGATGGATAGATGAGAGGAAGGAGATGAACAAAATTTTAGATGTCATTGTTGAGAAATGTGGTAATGATCGAAGAAGATGAGGGAGAGGACAGTTTAGATCGAAGAAATAGAATAGTGCGTGCAAATATAAGCATTATCACAAACTGTTCATATTCGAAACCACCGGTGACGCCAGTATATAACCGCCGTCTCTTACATTAATATCACAGCATCGTGACGCCGTATATAACCGCCGTCTCATACATTAATATCACGCATCGTTCAGAATCGCCTTATCACGCACGGTTCGAGTTTAGAATAAATCGAGATAGTAGAGCTTATCACGACGGTTCTAAACTTAGAACCGCTCGTGATAATCCCCTATATATACCCTTTGGCTAGGGTTTTCGTGTATTCTGCATTATTCTATATCTAAATCCCGACCGCCTCCCGAGCCGTCGCGCCTCCCTCAAGCCCCTCAAGCCCTCCTCGCCGCCTCCTCGCCTCCCGTCGTCGTCGCCGCCTCCCGGCCGTCGCCTCCCCAGCCCGTCGCCTCCCGGGCCGTCGCCGCCTCCTCCTTCTCCGTCGTCGTCGCCTCCTCCTCCTCCGTCGCTGCCGCCGCCGCCTCCTCCTCCTCCTCCGTTCCGCCTCCTCCTCCGTCACCAAAATCCTAAGGTCATCAAATCCCTCCCCAAGCTTCATGCTTCTGTTAGGGTTTAGGGTTGATTCCTTGATGCTTCATACTTATGTTAGGGTTTAGGGCTTACTGTTAGTTGCTTACTGTTATGTATATGGTTAGTTGCATTCATGTATATGCTTACTGTTATGTATATGGTTAGTTGCATTCATGTATACTGCTGTCTGAATATATGCATGCTGAATATATCTTGATCTTGAGATTGTAGAGTTTGTATCTAGAGCTCAAAATACTGAAGATTGAAGAGTATACGATTTAGTAGCAGGACGGCCAAGATTAATCTTGTGCAACACTACAATTTGAGAGAACAAATTAACCAATCAAGGAAGAGTATATGATCAAAGGGCATGAAGCAAGTAAAGCATTCTAGTGTATCCGGTTCAATGACCTTAAAACACTAGTTTGTGTGATTTGCTTCATAGAACTTTGTTTAGAGACCTTGTAGTAATAGTATATGCCACATAGACCTTCAAGGGGCATGAAGCAAGTTACACACTCTAGTGTATCCGGTTCAATGAACCTGATACACTAGTTTGTGTGATTTACTTCATAGAACTTTGTTTAGAGACCTTGTAGTAATAGTATTACAAAATTCAAGGCAATTTTATTATAAAGTTCAAAAAGACATTCCCGATTTTTGGTGAGCGTGACATAGGCGACTTCTTCATCGAAGACTATCCATCGCTTCTTCCCACTTCTTTTCTTCATCTCGGTCTCACGGATCACGTGCGCGAGCGATGATTGATTAGATGAATCATCGCTCTTGGCGACGTGATCCGAGACCGAGATGAAGAAAAGAAGTGGGAAGAAGCGGATGGATAGTCGCGTGAAGAAGTCAGGCTAGAAGTCATTTGCTCACCAAGAACTGGGAATGTCTTTTTTTGCACTGTTGTAATAAAATTGCCTTGAATTGTGCGAGAAAAAGAAGGACTTGATACATTGGTTTGTGTCATTTGCTTCATAGAACTTTGTTTTGGGACTTTGCTATTTGGTTTATAGTATTAGCAACTAAAGTAGGTGCTAAGATAGGATCACCCCCTCCCTTCTCCCCTCCCTCTACTCTCCTCTCTTCCAATTCAATATGATCACTTTCTCATCTTATCTTAATAGACCCACAAAATGAGCAACATGTCACTTGCGCATAAAGAAATCTTGCAATTGTTGCAAAAGATACATTGACCATTTGAGTGGAAAGATGAATTGTTTAAATCAAGCATGATCGCCGATTGAAGCATAGCATAGCATCGAGGCACATCCGAGGCTGCTGTTGTGTCTTGAGGAATGCCACATCGAAGACCAGCTCTTGGCATTCCTCAAGACACAGCAGAGGCCTCGGATGTGCCTCTGATGCTATGCTATGCTTCGACTGGCGATTATGCGCCTGACTAAATAGTTCATCTTTCCACCCAAATGCTCCATGTATCTAGCCAAAAAACAGCAAATGAAGCAAGTGACATACTCTAGTGTTCCCGTTCAATAAACCGGATACACTAGTTTGTGTCATTTGCTTCGTAGGCCTTTGTTTAGAGACCTTGTAGTAATAGTATATGCCACATAGGCCTTCAAGGAGCATGAAGCAAGTGACACACTCCAGTGTATCCTGTTCAACGATAAGGAATTTGTTCTTATGCCATACAATGAGAACTTCCATTGGATTTTAATTGTAATTATACCAAAATGGAACAAGGCTATATACCTTGATTCTCTAAGTAAGAACAAATCCAAGTACACAGTTATCGCTAAAATACTCGATAGGTAAGTACATTGTACTCTTTCTTTCCTTCCGAATGACTAATCTAACTTTTTCGAATAACGAAGGTCGTTCGTCACATACGTTCAACAAACAAGTGGCTCAACGACAGCTGCCAAGCCCTTGAAACATGATCGCAATTTTCGAGGAGAGTTCATTTGGTTTTTGTGGTCTAAAGTCATAAAATCAGATGGAGAGTTCCACTGCCCAGATTGATTTTTTATTGCTCTTATCACTCTGTAATTGTGAATT
Organism: Dendrocalamus sinicus; assembly: GCA_036346575.1. Taxonomy (NCBI): domain Eukaryota; kingdom Viridiplantae; phylum Streptophyta; class Magnoliopsida; order Poales; family Poaceae; genus Dendrocalamus; species Dendrocalamus sinicus. The sequence continues at coordinate 25,462,973 of CM070654.1, forward strand.
TGTAAATGTATATTTTATTTCATTTCAATTAATTCATTTGCGAAATGGATGCCTTATGTCTGTGAATGAAATGTGATGTGAATTGGATGTTTGTCAAATGAATTGAGATGTGAATTGTATGTATACATATACTTGTTTATCTGCCAGGGCCGGCCCTGGGCCTAGGCAGCAAGGGCGACCGCCTAGGGCCCACGAAAACTTAGGACCCCTAGCCTATGTATGTTAGTATGTATACATGCATTTTGTCGACAATAAGTACTTTGCATTTTGTAATGTATTAAGCCTAATGTTGCCAATAAGTACTTTGTATTTTGTAACGTACTGTCTAATGGTTACTGTATTGAACTTTATCTTTTACAACTGATATAAAATGTATTGTTACATATTTATATTAGAATGAAGGATCTTACTTTTATCGTGCCCTAGGGCCTCTAAAATGATAGGAACGGCCCTGTTATCGCTTGTTTGAGAGGGCATGGCTAGCATTTCTGAGGCTAGCCAATAAGCGTAAATATATGTAGGGGTTGAAGGAATATCACGAGCGGTTTTGAGTAAAAACCATCGTGATAGTGATAATCACGGTTTTTGTGATGATCGCGATGATCACGAGCGGTTTGTAACTAAAAACCGCTCAGTGATTATCGCTATCACGAGCGGTTTGTAACTAAAAACGATGCGTGATAGCGACAATCACTGATTTGTTGGAAAACCGCTCGTGATGACCTTCGATTATCATCGACCCATAAATACGCAGCGGTTCACAAAACCATCTGTGATGACATTTTCGAACCGTCTGTAATGACATTTTCTGTAGTAGTGTGGGAGTATGCCCCAGGAGTACGAAACGGGCTATGTATGTATGTATGTATGTATGTATGTATGTATGTATGTATGTATGTATGTATGTATGTATGTATGTATGTATGTATGTATGTATGTATGTATGTATGTATGAAACAAACAAACAACTGGTGAGCTTCAAAGTGTCTCATTCACTTTGAGGGCATAAAAACCCATAATAATCTTGTAAAAGAAAAAAATCATATAAATTATATCATTAATCGAGAGAAAAAGGGAATGATCTACAATATCTATTTTGGTAGAGCCAAATTAATACAATTGCATTTCAAAAAATAGGTATTAAAGATGTAACAAATAAAATTGTACAATAATGTCTAGCTACGCAATTGCCAGATAACAATTGGCAAGATTCAAAGCATCTCATTCGTTTTAAGGGCATGAAAATCCTACAATAATCCTTAAAAAATCATATAAATTCTCGAGAGAGAAAAAAAGAGAAGGCCTACACCATCTATTTAGGTAGAGCCAAATTATAACGGTGTAGGTTAGTCGTATATAGATATCAGAGTTGTATATATAATAAATACAATTGCATTTTCAAAAGTAGGTATTATAGTTGTAAAACAAATACAATTGTACAACAATATCTAGCGCATAATTGTGTTGTTAATTCCACTAGTTTACTCATAAATAAAGTAAACCAAAAGAAAATAGGACGACAAAGCAACCATTAATTTTGACATATCTATACGAAGCATAGTCATTTATTTTTCTTGTCTTGTACTAGTAGGTAACCAGATGAATAGCTAATGGTTCCCATGCTTCACTAGTGGAAATTTTAGTAAAAATAAAAAGGCAGAATACAGAATATTTCTGATGGTTTCAGAATGTTTTTTGAAGTTAACTGAATCCTAAACTAGCAATTACTTTTATGAATTCACTTATCTCCAATCAGTTTCTAATCTCACACGTGTCCCAACATAATTGTAAGAACACGCATGCAAAATAAAATCATCAAATTTCACATCATTCAGAAATACCATGTGCCGATCGAGAGCTAGTTGATCTGCGAACTTCTTCAGCTAGCTAGGGCATGCAAGGCACGGGAAAAGGCCAGGGGAGCATTCAATGCCTGCGGTGAGTCGGATGCATGGATAGCTTCCCCCACTTGAATTGATTGATTCCCCCTTAAATAGTTGGCTTACTAAAACCGGCGGTGAAGCCGTTCGATCACTGCCGCCCTCCGGCCAAGGGCGGAACCAGCCTATGTCCAATCCTCAGGCTGGATTAGCTACTTTTAGATCGATTCTTAGGTTAATTCTATTTTTATAATTTTTATAAATTTTACATAAGTTTTAGTTGTCAGACCTCGAACTACAGCCTAAATAGCCCGAAGTCTAGTTCCACCACTGCCTCCGGCGGTCCGGCCTCCCTCTCTAATACCAAGGCGCACGGTGGATGTACGCTCCATCGCAGCGCGCGGGGCCAACCGGCCGGGGGCCAGATTATTAATTAACTCCGGCGATGTGCGTATGCATGCACTAATATAATACTTACTAGGTTCTTTTACTTATAATTTTCTAGAATATGTGCTTTTAAATTTTTAAAAATTTAACTGTTATTGAATTTAAAGCTATCTAAATTAATTATATAAAAATTATATTACTGGATTTATTGTTAAAAATATTTTTATAATATTATAATTTTACTAATATAAAGTTATAAATCGTAACAGTCAAAATTGTATCTTTGAGAACATAAAAGTAAAAACGTAAGGTAAAAAGACCGGAGGGAGTACTAGTACGAATGCAGGTCTGCCTTTACCCTTAATTGACTGGTATGGTCAGCTGACTGGTTCGTGTTGACTTGTCAACCGCTGACGTGGAGTGCTTCGTTCAGGTCGAGTGACCGAACCATGCAAGTTGGGTGCTACTGGAAGCTAGGATTCGGCAGCTTGCGTGTGCGACTGTATGTAAATGATTCAAGCTTAAGCGAGTCTGATTTTCTAAGCTCGAGTTTGGTAAAAACTACAGTAGAGTTTAAGCAAGTCTAAATTAGGATCCGAGTCTGAACAAAAGCTTGAGCTTAGCTCGATCAAAACTCAAGCTTGGCTCGATCAAAACTCGAGCTGTCTCATAACATGCACTAATTTTCAACAATAAGAAAAACTCGAGTTCGACTAGAGTAAACTCAATAACAGTAAAAACAATTTAACATGCATTGATTTTCAACATTAGAAAAACTTAAACTCGAGCTCGGCTAAGTAAACTTAGTAAGAGTTAATATACATCAATATTGAAGCTCGAATCGGACCCTAACAAATTATTTGAGCTCGGCTCGTTGAAAATCAAGATCAAGCTCGACCTCGGCTCGTTTAGATTTCGAGCCAAGTTCAAATCAAATCTAAAATAAGCTAAACTTGAGCAGCTTATAAACCTTAGCTTTTTTTTTTACCGCCCTACGTGACTGTGTAGAGCTGTGGAAGGCGGTGTCCCGCAGACACGGCTCGGTCGAGATCTTGATGTGATTACAATCTAGGTCTGCGAATCTAGATCGTGGAATATTTGTGTATGAAGCATGCAGCATAATTTTTTTTTTGGTGCTCGGTCGATGTTTCTCGCGTCCAGAAAGAGCTTTAGAATTGTTATATGCTCTCAGGGTCAATGGTTCTCGTTTTCTTGGAAAAAGGATTCTCTGATATATGTTGATAACACAAAGTTAGAATACAGAACTATGTGACTTTTATGGAAGGTACGCAAACGTCCGCTTCGAGTGAATTCTCTGGTTGTTAGGCACCGCAGCACGGCCTCGCCTAACCTTTGTTACCCAAACACCTACTCCACAACACCCTGTAGAGTTTCAAATCGAGTTGAGCAGCTACTAAACCGGTGTTGACAAGTCAACTCCGTGGTTGAGCGGTCACCATGTCATTTGCTCAGCGCAAGGGTCCGGTCCTTATATTTTTCCTCAGGCCCGCGACCTGCCAGGTCCGCGACCATACAACCTAGGGTAAGAGGCGCGAAACCGTCTCATGCACGCACCACGCCCCCTTACCCTATTCTCGCGCATGCCGACAATCTCCGCCCTAGGGCACGGTGTCCCACACCACCCTATCCTAGAGTCGGGTTTTCCAATGTCTATTGGCCCATGACCACAACCTTATTAGTATAAGACTTTGCACGATAATAATAACCTACAATTATCTAGAATAACAGATAATTAATTCTAGGGTTACAAAGGCATGGCTACGAGTTTAACATGGTATTTGTCGGTGGTAGGGTTAACTATATAACATGTCATTCTAAACATTTTATTTTAATTTGAACTAACATTTCAGAACTAGCTTAATGCAAATAGCATAATAACATAATTAAATAACATGGGTCGCAACATGATCAAAGGATTTGGGACTTGCCGATAATTTGGACGATCTCGGCTAGCTCGAACGTAGAAACTCCTGGGTCCTGAGACTGTACTTGAACCTTCGAGATCTCCGGAACTAGCGCAAACACATAAAACAATTAAATCCAGCTTGAGACTATTCAAGCGAGGAAAAATAAACTATTTAAAAAGGAGTAAAATGCATAAATCCTCAAATTGGAATTTTAGGAATTTATCTGGGATGAATCTGGAGGAATGGAGGTCAAAATGGGTTCGTGGATATTATCCGGAGCAAAGTGGTGAAATTTGGAAATTTTTGGGATTTTCTGTGATTTTCTAGGATTTATTTGGATTTTTCTGGAATTTAGAAATTAATAAACTCGAGAAATTCGGTGTGAATAGTGTTGGGCTGGCCTCAGCTCGCATGCCCAGCCCGGCTTTCAAGGCGGCCGGCGCACCTGCTGCAGCTACGTCTGTATGGAGAGGCGAGGCGAGCCGAGGCGCGCTGCCACGCCGCGCGCGCCACCTCGCTTCGGATGGCCGGCGTGTTGCGCTGCATGACGGCGGAGATGGCGAGAGAGGGAGCGCCGGATTCGCGCGGTAGCGATCGGGCGCGCGAAGCAAGGAGGCGCGGCGGTGCGGGCGAGATCCAACGGCGCGCGGTGTGATTATGAAGATCGGACGGCTGCGGTGAAACTTCATCCGATGGTCGACGCTAAACGACAACGAGGAGAGCGGCGGATGCGATGGGGCCACGTCTTCGTCTTCCTCCTCTCGCCGTGCTCGCGCGCGAGGGACGAGAGGCGGCGCCTCCGCTCCCGGCGAGGGCAACGGCCTCTGGGTCGGGAAAGGTTCCATCGGATAGAGTGCAGCAAGGGATCTCGTTTTGGGGTTGGTGAGGTGAGAGGTCATTGGGAGGCAGGAGACCGAAGGGAGGGGATGGTTCCCTGACGGTGGAGGGGATCACCGGGCCGAAAGAGGTCGATCGGGCGGTTTCACGATAAAGGGGACACGGGGCTCACGTGGCGGCGTTGGGTGAAGCTTCTGGGCGCTCTGTTGGGTGGCCACGGAGAAGGTCTTTGTCGCGGCGGTGATGCCGATCGGAGCTCACAGAGGCTCCCTTGGCCTAGGGAGTTTACCAAAAGCGTCAAGGGGTAGTAGGGGAGCTCGGGACAAAAGCAATCGAAGAATGAAGGGGAAATGGGGGAGATAGGCTTACGGGGTCGCCGGTGCAGGGAGGGGGTGGCGACGGCGGTGAGGGTGATGAGAGTCCAATCCACTGCTCTGGGAGCTGCGTAGGTACAGTGAGAGACGAATGGGGCGGTTGGAAGGCTTGGGGAGCAAGAGGGGAGCGGGGAGCAAGGGGAGTGGTTTTTATACCCGGGCGGGGAAGAAGGAGCCGTGGGGGAGAAGCTAACGGGCGGGGCTCCGGGGACAACGGGAAGACAGGGGAGTTGGTGGAGCGTCTCCTCCGCTGAGATGACGCCGACACCAGACATGCAGTAGCAATGACGCGACGGGAGCAGTGGAGTAGGTGAGCAGCGGTCATGGTGAGAGGCGCGTCATGCATGTGAAAGGGAGGCGCAGGCGGCGCGAGTGGGGTCGGGAGCTGCTGCGGCACAAGGAGTGGAAAGGGCGGGCTCTCGACCGGAGAGGCGGCGGGTGCGCGGCGCGAGAGGCGGTCTTGGGTGGCGCGGCGCGGCTCGAGCGCGAGGAAAACGGGAGAGGAGCGCGGTGCCACGGAAGAGAGGAGCGGGAGGCGTCGGAAGAGGAGGAAGCGGGAAGAGGCGGGCGCCAAGGAAGGAGGGTGGCGTCGGCCAAAAGAAGAAAGGGCAGGAGGACTTTCCCAAAAGGAAAGTTTTGAAATTTCACCCAAATTCAGAGAAAAACAAACAAATTAGGAGAATAGACTATTATCGTTGAGTTCTTGAGTCGAGGAATGCGTTGAACTTCTTCGAGAGGGGTCCAATTTCTCTATTTTGTTTGTATTTTTGATAGAAGAATTTTCTCGAAAAGAATTGAGAGAAGAGAAGAGGTGTCCACCTTTAATCGAATCGTCGATGCCCTTTCGAGGGTAACAATAATCAAGTCGTAGTTAGTTTGGGCGAAAATGTGCGGTGGGCTTCCGGCCTAGATCCGAAACATGCATGGCGGACGATATCGGCGAGACAGCGAAGGGCCGGCCCACGAGACATCTCTCTCGGCCGAAGGCATGTTGCCAATGGAGAGCAGGCTCGCATCGCTGCGGGCCAAGCCGGTGGAACGGATCATGGTGGGCTAGTAGCGGCGGCCGCGCTGCACGGCACCAGCCGAGCGCCAGAAGACGCCGTGTCTCGCTAGCGTCGCGGCGGCCCACAGAGGTAAACGGGACGGACGGATCAACCGAAGTGTGTTCAGTTGGTGGGACGAGGTTGAATCGGATGGAATAGTCCTGTGCCATATGGTATCATTGTTTTTTTTAATTTTTTGGTGTGGAATCGGAATTCGGAATGGCCTCACGAGCACTGAATGGCATGCAGTGAGGCCTAGTGCTTGGCGACGGACTGCAATCAGAGGATTCGAGCAAGTCATGCATGGCTTCGGAATTCGGACTGTCAACGGGTTGTGCGTAACCTGACAGATGCTGACAATGTTTAGGGATTCAAAATGATTTCCAATAGAAAAGCTTTATTAAGATGTTTTCGAACACACATCCTATAAAAAGATATGTCTAGGCATCACATTTTTGGACACTAGGATTACTTTTATGTTCATGCAAATCCTAATGACTCTCCCACCCTTCCTTCCTCCGCCTCCCTCCTTTCTCCCTAGATAGCCGCCGCCACCTTCCCCTACCACTCATGCCACCTCGGCAGCGCCGTCCTCGACATTGGTGTAACCCTTTGACATGCCACCACCACTCCCACTTCCCCATAGCGGCTGCCAGCGCAATGAGCCCACCTCCTCCACCACTGTCTCACCCTATGTCGTCTTCACCATTCATCCCTATCTCTGTTATCTTGTCGCCGTCAGATCCGCCGCCCCACACCACTACTTGTGTTGTCCTTGCCTCCATCCATCGTCGACAACAAAATACGTGATCAGCGGTACCCTCGCCGCCCCCACCACCAACTGTCAGGCAACCGCCGCCCCCAAAATATAAGGTTGGGGCCTTGGTGAACCTAAAAACCTAACTCCGCTGAACCCCAACTCTAAATGGCTGCAAAGCTAGCCGGCGATGCCACTGTTGCCGTCCCCTAGAACGAATCTTGATGGCATCCGATGTGTCCAAAACCACCTTATGTGGGAGATAAAATCTACCAACCTGTTTAGCTGTTTCTTAGCAATACCGCCCATAAATGGAAACGATGCATACAATCTGGCTAAGATGTCATTCATTATTGGGAGTTGGTCCTCATGTTTTCCCTCTCCTCTAAAACGAACCATCTCCTGCCATCTTCGCCGAAATCTCAACAATTCGATTATCACGTCTCTAATTTTCTGTAATAGATACAAATTTTACTATACATACACGCAACATTTCCACATTGAGAGATGACAACAGAACAGTATTAACAGGAAAAAATGCTGAAGTGAAAGGTAGATTCTTATACACAGAAAAAATGTTGAAGTGAAAGGTAGATTCTTATACACATCCACTGATCCACATCTCTTCGATCGTCTGCTCGGCAACCGACTAAGCTACCGCCACCTCGGTCGCGGCGGCCGGGAGGCTCTCCAGCCAAGGGAGCATCTGGTCGTGGACGAGGTCCGGCCGGTCGTCGTGCGGGCAGTGGCCGACGCCCTCCAGCATGTGGAGCCTCACGTTGGGGAGCTCGGAGGGGAGACGGGAGAAGTACTTCCCCACGGGCCCGTCGATCGGGGTGAAAGGGTCCTGGTCTCCCCACAGGACCAGCACGGGGACTCTGACCTTGGGCATCAGGGATATAGGGCTAGGGCCCGGCGGGCCCGTCACCGTCGACACGAACGCGTCCAGAGCACCGTCGGCGTCGGCCGGCCCTCTTATGATCTGCACATACACTTTGCCGAACAGCATCAGCCATCGATCGTCACTCACGAGCAATGTGATGGGTTCTTGAAGAGGCCGGAGAAGTGAACAGCATTGATATGTATCTCTACTGAGTGGCACGAGAGAGTCTACTAGCGGTTGAAGAGATGGAGAGCATATTTACCTCGACTAGTTCATCATCCACAGCGTCTTTGTTTCCGTAAACAGAGAGTAAGATGTCCTTCAGATTGTTCCTGTTTCAGTTTACGAGTGAGTACTACAGCACCATGTCAGCATATAAGAGTGGATAATAATACGTGATTGCTATTGCACAGTCAACTTAAAAAATTTGTGTTTCAGTCGATTTCGCTGCAACATTTTTTCATGTTTGCAACATTTTCATCTTTTTCGTCCATGTATACAACATTTTTTCATGTATGCAACATTTTTCCTGTATATGCAATATTTTTTCTCAAAAAATATTGCATACATGCAAAAAAAATATTACATACATGGGGCTAAACATATTGCAAACATGAACGACAAATGTTGTAAACATGAAAAAAAATATTGTAGCGAAATTGACTGAAACGTAAATTTTTTTCAGACGACTGTGCAATAGACAGTCCCATAATAATATAATTTGGTGAGACATGCCTGTCTTTTACACGCTCGAAAAGTGTTGATGCTATTCGCTTTTGTTTCAGGAGAAAGTCGATTAGCCAAAGCAAAGGCAAGAGCAACTTAATCCTCCAATCATCGACAATCGCCTTATTGTTCATGCCGCCTGCGCAGTTCAGTAGAACAAGCCCCCGGACAAGATCTCTGGTAGACTCTGTTGTTCAACATCAATAACAAACAAATGTCATCGTTTCTGGGTACTGGAGCAGACGTTAATGGCGTGTAATTAAGCCTGGTACTGGAGCAGAGAGCGGATTGAAATGATTTCAGGGAGATAGCACTTCTTTTTTTTCTCCCTCGCTTCAGGTCTATCAGAGAACTCATACATTAATAGTTAACATCTAACTGGTTAAAAATGTCCCATCTGAAGAACTTAAAAGTATGTCATCATGCAACTACTCTATCATATGGGCACATTACTGCCAACTGCAAAACTTTGTATCAAACAGGGCTACAGCCTAGCTAAGCAAAGTTCTTGAATCATATCCTGCAACCGCTCCAACTTCAAAATGAGCGCCATAGGCAGGGTTATAATCATTGTTGCGACGTTACAAGAACCGTAAGCTATGAGGCGGTAAGAAGCAAATTCTTGGCAGGACGCGGCCTCAGTTGGGGATGTCTAACCTGAGGCAGCAATGACACACGCAAGGCTTCCAACCGAGTTGCCAACAAGCACCGTGGGCCTCTTGACGACCTCGTCCAAGAAGTCCAGGATCAACTGCTTGACACAAACACGATACGCAGAGCTAGTTTTACGAGATCAGCTTAATTGACACGCCATGATCTGTGTTTTAGCGAACTGAGGACTCACCTGAGCCCATGTTTCCATCGTGTAAGAGAATCCAGGAGGCTTGTCCGACGCCCCGAACCCGAGCAAGTCGATCGCATAAACGGTGTGGGATTCGGATAACACACCAATGTTCCTAGAAACGAAATTGTCAGTAAATTAATGTTCGTGAAGAAATGCACCGCAGAAGCTCAGCTAGTTCGTCGATCGAGCACATTGCGTGCGCAAGAACACAGCATGCCACGTACACCACCGATCACAAGCTGGGACCTTTTTTTTCCCTAAGAAAAAGAGATGCATGCCTTGTATAGCTAATTCATCGCAGTAATTAAGAGCTAGCTAGTACACGCAAACCAAATTTACAGGAACGAACATTCACCGGCAAAGATCGCCGGCCGGGCTCGCTCGCTCACCTGCGCCAGTGCGCGACCGATGCGCCGAAGCCGTGGACGAGCAGCACGGGCGGGCCCTCCCCCCTGACCAGGTAGTTCACGCGCATCCCTCTCCATGTCCAGGTGGTGCAGCTTCGGTACAGCTCCTCTAGCGACGAGGCGGGCGGGGCCGTGCTGCTGCCACCGGAGGCGCGCCCGTGGAGACGGCTGCCTCTGAGGCCGCCATGGCGAGCAAGCGCGGAGGAGGAGGAGGAGGAGGAGGAGGGGAAAGGAAGAGAGGAGGAGCGGCGGCGGCGGCGGTGAGTTCTTGGAGAGGATGTGAGGTGGTGGTGGTGGGCGGCAAGTGCTGCCATATCCACCTTCCGTTCTCTCCAAGTGGTGGTCGTGCGTGTGTGGTTTTTACGGTGTCTGTTGGGCACCACCGATTGAATATGTGTCGAGATTTGTGCTGTTTTTTTTGGTCGGCTTGTTCTTTTCTTGTAGTGGACACCGGAAACTTGTTTTTTTTTAGGAAGCCAGGAGCTTTCATTAATCACAAAAATTCAAAGCATTACAGTCCTCTCAAAGGGAGGAAGATAAAAGGTTAGGGCTCATGGAAAGCCAACTAGTCGACTCCGGGTCTGTTCTTTTGGGCTTTTGAAATTGGCTTTTGGCTTCTGCTATAATACCTAAATTTCAAACGGAGTATTTTCTCAAGATGGGTCTACAAGTTAAATGATCTACACGTTAAAAGCCCAACATCTGTACTAGCCAAAATCGCAAGTGAGTATCTATCTCTCCGTAATATGTACCGTAAACAGCTAAAATTCAAAATTTTCAGTCAAAAGCCATAAGCCGCAGCCGAAAAGAACAGGCCTGCTATCACACAAGTATTCTTAGCGTACGGAAGCCATGTGTTTTGGGCTGCGATGCTGATAGTTTTTATTTATATTTTTTGAAACGATAGTAAATGATGAGAAAGTTAATATGAATAGTAGAGAGACCGGAGAAATGAAGAGTGTTCAGTAGTTGGGATGTCAAGGAGTGTGTGGGTAAATCATTAAATCAAAAGAATGCAAACGCTTCATATAAAAGACTTGTTTAGGACATGGTGCAAACTGACGAAGATACTTCAGATGAAAAAGTCAGCACGAACACTGGAGACCGGAGACTGGAGAAATGAAGAGTGTTCAGTAGTTGGGATGTCAAGGAGTGTGTGGGTAAATCATTAAATCAAAAGAATGCAAATGCTTGATGAAAAAGACTTGTTTAGAACATGGTGCAAACTGACGAAGATACTTCAGATCTATATAGGATTCTGTGCGTTTGAATGGATTTTTGCAAAATTTAGATAAACGAAACACAGATAATCTCCTTTTAGGTGAAAATACAGGCGATTTTTCTCACCTCTGTTTTTTGTTTGGGATCTCGTCTACATTCTTATTCTTGGTCCACACTTGTTTGCCCCTAATGAGCATCCTCCAAAATTTCCGAATATGAATAATGTTTTGCCTTAAAGAAGATTGTTTCCCCTAGTTGGCTATGGAAATATAATTCCCAACTGTTATTTGAAATCAAAATATCATAATTCAAGAGACACTAGTTAATAAATTCAAATATAATATGATAAAGAATTTGCATCATTAATGACAAAATTGTAAAATTGAAAAGGCCTAACACTGTTGCAAAAAATCCAAAATCTTTTCAAGTGTAACAGTACAATTGAAAAAAATGCAAACATTAAAAAATAAACGTAACAAAATTCTAAAATTGAAAGGCCAATATCAACGCTTTCTTATTCTTTAGGAAAAGATAAGACCACACAATTAGAATTTGTGGTGAATATTACCATAATTGCAAAATGGGACAAAATATCAGTCTCTAAAATTTCCAAGTCTAATAAGAAAGCCACAAAAACTTAAAAAAGTGTTAATATTGAAATAGCAAACGTAAAGCCAAACATAAGAATTGAACATTATAAACCGCCTTTTTCCCTCGAAGCAATAATAAATGGGAACAAAACAACATGAGGCAAGTGAACTTAAATACAAAACACGTTAGAAGAACAAGGAAAGATATTAAATTTTGGTAAGACACAAACGACATGTACATGTACATGGACACAGGACGCATAGCCTCCGCAAGACACTTCAAGGTGGTGATCGGTTCGGCTGAAAAGCTCATGGCTTATGGTTGAAAATACTATAGCTGGCTGAAAAAAACACTGTAGCTGACAGAGGCTTCTTTAGTATAATTAAATTTAAAAAATTAAAAATATAAAAAATATGTTATCCCATTACATATAATACAAACAAATACGGGGAAAAAAGAACCGGCAAAAAAGCTCAACAAAAAGTTAAAAATTGACGAAACTTATGAATAGTGAAAAATAAGCCAGAAACCGAGTTGATCAGGGCCAAGTTACACCAGGCTCAAATCCCCGCCCAAAACAACCACGGATATTAACACAAAAATCCAATAAAACAAATCAATTTTCCGTTTGAACAAAATACGAAACACAGATAGATATGACGATGATTTCAGAAAGAAAAAAAAAAGATATGATGACCTCGGAAGAAAAAAAGATATGATGACATAGCCAGCCACTTTGGAAAACAAAACAACCCGGGTTCAAAATCCTGCCGGAAACGCACACAAATTTCTTCCCAAATAAAGCCTCGCCCCGTCCTGCGAGTCTGCGACCCTGTCCTCTTCCAGGTCTTCCTCGCCTCCACCCTCCCCTCGCGTTTCCGCCGCCGCCGCCTCCATCTCCTCTTCACCGGAGCCCTAAATGGACGGAGGCGCCGGCGAGCCCTACGCCTCCCGCACGGCGGAGGAGGTTTTCCGCGACTTCCGCGGCCGCCGCGCCGGCATGATCAAGGCCCTCACCCACGGTATCCCCTTTGCTTCCCTCTATATCCGCTTCTTCTTGCTCCGGATTTGCCTACCCGGCCGTTCTGATTTCACTGACGCGCCTTGTGTGGTTGCTTGGTTGGTGGTTTGTGCAGATGTGGAGAAGTTCTACCAGCTCTGCGACCCCGGTGAGTCCGCTCGATCTCTTCGGGTGTAGGGTTCGGGGGCGCCGAAGCCCCGTTGTTTCTAGGTCTGGGGGGTTTGGTTGCTCTGCTGGGAGTTTCGGAGCAAAATTTGGTGAAATTTGCCGGTCTGGAGCTCTTTGATGGTGGTAGCTTTGTAGTTTCATCAATGCAGTGATGAATTGGGGCGTGGTGAGGGATTGGAAGTATATATTAGAGGCAAATATGGATTCTTTCGCTGTTTGGAGCCCTCGAATTGGTGATAACTCTGGTTTTTGTTCGGTTGTTAGCTCTTTGAGAATTCGACAGTTGCCATCAGTGGGAGATGGAGGAATTTGCGGAAAGATTCATTTTTTGGGTGCTGGGAGTTTCCAAATTAGTGATGACTGTGTTGTCTCTTTGCTGGTTTGTTCGATTTATAGCCTTTTCCTCCATAAATGCAGTCTAGGGTAATGACCTATATGTTATAATTAGTTGGTATGTTTTGGTGAAATTAGCAGTTTTTTTGGGTGAAATTTCACTGGTGGATTGGATTAGAAGTGTGAGGTTGCTTCATTTGTGTTGTCTATTAGTGTAACCGATGTAATCCTTTTTTTTTTGGCTTACCTAGCATGGCCTGCTTGGTCCTTGCACTGCACTGAGCAAATTTATCAAGCAATACTCGGACAATTCTTATGTATCCACTAATTCTGTTTATTCGAACAGAAAAGGAGAACTTGTGCCTCTATGGGTACCCTAATGAAACATGGGAAGTGACCTTGCCAGCTGAGGAAGTTCCCCCGGAGATTCCTGAACCAGCATTAGGAATCAATTTTGCTAGGGATGGCATGAACGATAAGGATTGGTTGGCACTAGTTGCTGTTCACAGTGATTCCTGGTTGCTTGCTGTTGCGTTCTACTTTGCAGCACGGTTTGGGTTTGACAAAGAGACCAGGTAATGATTCCATGATCATCAAACTTTTCAGTTTGCTTAAACAACAATGTAGTATGTACCTATGGCTTCATGTCCTTTATTGGCCGTATTTGCATGGATTTCATCTACAATTTGGTTAGTCCTTGATCAAGAGATATGCAAGAATTGCTAAACAAATTTCCCTTTGCTAGCTTCTGATTGTTTTCTTAAGAAATTGTGATTCTCCTGTGTTAAATGTTTTGTTTGTTACTTTGTTTAGCTGACCTCTCTTTATTACGTCTCTGGTATTTTATCCAGTTAGTTCAAATGCTCTTTTTTTTTTTTTGCCCCAAAACATCTTTTACTGGGTTGGCAGCTTGTTTGCTTAAAAAAACATCTTGGTGGTTTCTCAAAAGTTGTTGCTCCAGGGCACCTTGAGTAGAATAACTTTGCTCCTTTGCTTGCAGTTTATTGTGGAGTCTTGTGAGATGATTTAATAATCAGAATAACATGCTAATTGACAACTATCGTGAAATGTATTAAACTTGAACATCCTGATGAATCTTGGGCTGGGTTCCTTTTTGATAGTGTAAACAATCAACATGACAGACTTTGAAGTTTGAACTGTTCCCGAATCCCAACTTCTTGATCAAGAACCATGGTCCTTAAATGCCAAGGGATTGAAAAATTGAAATTGGCTTGGGAATTTCAAGTGATTCGGGGGTATCAAAGTTATTTCCATAGCACCGAGTGGTCATTTGGTATTTATCTGGAAATTATAACAATGTTGAAGGTCTCAGGAGTCAGGAACAATATAGTGATCTTATGTAGGTATAGTCAGGAACAATCTAGTGATCCTATGTAGGTATAGTGGTTATACTTAGAAGATAGATGAATGTACAAACAGGGAGTACTGCATTGAATCAAAATGCTAATGGAAGTTAGAAAAGCACTATGCAAGCTGGTACTCAGATAGTGTATGGATTATCAGATCTGCAAGGTTAAATTCATATTGGAACTCAATTTTTCTAATCAGTTGTTGAAGGTGATGACATAATTCCGAATTGAACCATATAGCTAAGATTAGGTGGTGCAGTTAGTTTGTCAGTGCGTGGCATAAGTTATACATGCTCAGATTGGTTTAGAAATGACATGGTTATTAGTACCTGCAAATAATATAGATGTAGATAGTATCAGTTCGATAATTTGGGATATGATACTTATTGGTTATTAATTCCACAGAAGAATCATGATCTGTTATTTGCACAAAATCTTGCATACTATTGTGAAGATCTCATTCGCTAAAGTCTCCTAATTTTCTTTGGGAATTGGGATACATTTGTGACAACTTGGTTTTGGAACATTACAATCGAATAGAGAAAACTAGAGAATAAAGATGTGAAACAAACGCAGATAATTACAATCTAAGGTTCAGAAGAGAGTGACAATGGTACATATGTATGTAATTTGTGCACATTGCATACACTTTTCTCACCAACTAATCATCTTACAAGTGGGAATGGTGGGGAATGGGGAAAATGATAGGGAAGGAAAAAAGTTCAAAAACTTTTTGTAACTAAAAGTTGTATGTACCATAGCCATCCTCTTGAAAATATCCAAAAAAAATTATCTTTTGAGGTTTGACTCCTTGGTCAGCTTAGGGGCGTTCGTATTGACTGCGGCTGATGCTATTGGCTGAAAATGAATAGTAGTTGCTAAAAGAAGTGGCTTTTAGAAGGAAGACGTGAGCGGTGGGGAACGTGAGGGAGAGATACGTGCGTGAGACGGACCAAGAGGGGTAGAAAAGTTGCTTCAAGAAGCTAGGTGTTTATATTGTCTTTTGGCTTCTCTAAACAGAAGTCAATACCAGCGGCGGCCAGTGTCGAGAGCCAAGCAACGACACTAGTGGTGGAAGACCAACTGTAGTGACGCTCCACGAGCTTAGGCGACCAATGGCGATGTTGCTGTTTCGCAGCAGCTCGAGAAGCCATGGCCCCCAAGGACGTCGGCAACCTCCTCCAACAAGTCTATGGCAGCCCGAGGCAAAGAAGCTCGGCCGAGGAGTGCTTGTGGACGACATGCTCGGGGCCGACAGCGGGGGCGAACTCAAGGACAACAGCGGCCTCCTCTAGCAGATCGACAGTGGCCCGGGGCAGGAGAAGCAGCAGCGGCTACGGCTCGGGGTAGAAGAGGCCCGAAGCTGCGACAACTGCCAGAGGGAGAGTGCCCGGGGAGATGGTGCGACGCGGTGTTGGAGGTCGGTGATGAGCAGATCAGGCAGAGATGGTCGGATCTGGCGCGGAGACGGCCAGATCCAGGTTGGGCGAGGTCGGATTCGGCTGTGGTGGCAACGAGAGGGCGCGGGCAGCGCAACGTGAGCTTGGGAGCCATGACAACTAGAGAGGGTGGCGGCGACCTCGTCAAGCCTGGATCTGTGTGGATCTGGGGGAGGAGACGCTGCGACGATCGGAGACGGCGGCGGCTAAGGAGGTGGCAGCCACAGGAAAGGGCGACAGCATCCCAGTGTAGCCTAGCTCGAGGCGGCACGGATCAAGCTCGGAGACGGCCAGATTTGGCACGACGAGTTCAGCGGCGGTTGGAACGGAGCGGGGCGGCGGTGTGGAGACGAGGATCGAGCTCGGAGCGGCTCAAATCCAGCGTGGCTAGCTCAGGCGTGACCTCCTCTTCCTCTGGGCAATGCGACGAGGCAGAGCTCAGCGAGGCGGCCTAGGTACGGCGAGAGGCGGCGAGATTTGGTCGAAGCTCGCCAGCTTGAGGTGCGGATTGAGGCGTTTGAGGTTTGCTGCTACTGCAGGAGTGACAGTAGCGCTGCTGCTGCTCGCCAGGGAAGAAGCAACCCATCATCTAGCTCACATCCAGTGGCTTCGGCTCGGCTCCCCGGTTTCTTCAAGAAGGCGGCTAGTGACACGGTTGCTGCTGCTACTGCTTGTCACTAACTACTACTACTACTACTAGAGGTGTCCGCCCCCAGGAGTGGAGATTGCTCCTTTCGGGGGCAGCAGCAGCGGAAGACAAGCAGGGATGAAGCTCAGAGAACCCAGGGCTCTGATACCATATTGGATGGAGAGGAGGAATGAATGAACGTTGGTTGTATTGAACTCAGCACAAAGGGCTATATGTATAGTACAAGGACTCAAGAGACACACTAAACCCTAGATTAAAAATACAAAACCAAAAATACCCTTAACATCTTGCACCAAATCAGATCACCACATGCGTTCACACCTCAAAACAGATAACCATTGGCTCTTCCATTCAACCATAACCAAACTCAGCTGCATTAGGTTATTGCATCCAGTTTGACCGTTTGAGGTTCCTACTGTAAACCGGCTGGTTTCCTGGAGTCAAAGGGAGGGTTGGTATTGGTAGATATGAATCGAATTGAGGTGTTTCTTGCGCATTTTAATGAAATATATGTAGGTGATGGTCAAATGTCAAGATAATATGTGAACTTGAAAAAAGAGAGAAACAAAACAAAAGAACAGCCAGGGAAAATCCGCAAACTGTGAAAGAACAACCAGGGAAAACCAGCAAACTGTGTGGTTTTCACTATAGTATGAGGTTAGCCTAGTCTGTTATCTCCAGACTAAACCCTGATCACAGCTAGCCAAGTCTGTTATCTCCTAAGTTCTCGGTGATTTCGCTAATGTACACAACCTAGTGCATTATTTCAACTTTTCTCCATCGGCATAAGATGCAACTGATTTTAAGGTAAATGGTGAAATTAAATGTGAAAGAACAGATATTTGGTGCGTGCAAATCATTCAAGAAGATGCCATTAAGCAGTGGGCATTTTTCTGTTTCTGATAACTAACACCACCTGAAGTGCAAATGGAATTTTTTTTTGTGAGTCTTCTTTTTTATGAGCATCAGCAAATCTGTTCTCAACATTTAATCGTGCAATTTACAGCGAGGTTAAACTAAATTCTTAATCAGAAAAACATGAAGCTTCACTTTGCAATTTACCTTTGCCTTAATTTTCCATGGTCATACTGTATCCAATTAGTGATGTTTACATTTGGAGCATTCGGGTTATATTATCTGTTCAATAAAAAACTGTTTCCTGCAGCCATGGATGTTTGAAAACCTCTGCTACGTTTTTCTCTTACACAGGAGGCGACTGTTCAACATGATAAATAACTTGCCTACAATATTTGAAGTTGTGACTGGGGCTGCAAAGAAACAAACCAAGGAGAAGGCCCCCAACAGTACCAGCAAGAGCAACAAGCCAAGCTCGAAAATGGTAAGTTTGGAGGGACTATTTATGCCATTTTGCAGTATAAGATATAACTGATAACATCCTTCGTTTGTAGCAATCAAGACCCGAGTCTCATTCAAAGGCCCCAAAGGTGGCGGCACCCCCCAAGGATGAAGATGAGAGCGGCGAGGACTACGGAGACAAAGCGGAGGAAGAGCGCGACAACACCCTGTGTGGATCTTGTGGAACAAACAATGGCAAGGACGAGTTTTGGATCTGCTGTGATAGTTGCGAGCGGTGGTACCATGGAAAATGTGTCAAGATCACGCCTGCTCGAGCCGAGCATATCAAGCACTACAAGTGCCCAGATTGCAACAACAAGAGGGCGAGGGCATAGCGACAAGCACCAGCGGGACCCGGAACCAGACCAGCGCCACATCGTCAATGTCTTCAGATATGGCCAAGCTTTCTAGCTTGTAGACTTGCTTTTCACTTCAAATCGAACAATGTTGATTCAATCGTGCCCCAGCAGTTCATGTTGCTCTGACTTAAAATCGTGTTTAAACCGTTGGTTGGTGTAGTAATACCAGCTTCAATCCCTTGTGCGGCTGCCTTGCAGACATGTCGAAGACGTTCTTGAACTAACAGGGCTCCAAAGCTGACCGTTATCTCTTCATCGTTAGTCTCGTTGCAGTGCATCTTGCTGGTCCTGTTGTTGTTGTTGTTGTTGCAAACTTGCCATGAAGTGTGTTCTCCGATGTGGTCATAGCTCAGTTGGCTTGCTTCGCAGTGAGCGAGCGGCCGGCCCGGGCTTGATCCCGAGTAGCCTCGTTATCTGGGGGTACTGTTTATTCGTACAATACCTTCAAGGTACACGCGTGCGTTCAGTGATATCGTGTGTGCCTGTGCCCCGAGTCTCTGTTTAAAAAAACTCGGGTGTGTAGGAACCAGGGTTCAAAATTCCAGCGGTTACTGGCCGGTAACTGCCGGTTACCGTTTTTACCGGTGAAGACTGGCAACCGAAAAAACTGACTGATATTAAATTTTTGATTTTCAAATTTTGGTCGGTTATTTTCGGTTTTTCCGGTTACTGGTTTCAAAACATCTTAAAATTCAAATTTTAATTTTCAAATTATGATCAGTTTTTCCGGTAAACGGTTAGTTACCGTTATCAGCTGCCGATCGGGATTTTTTTCGGTTTCAGTTTTTGGAACCTTGGTAGGAGATGCGCATGTGTGGTGTGTGAATGTGTATGGGCTATGTTCGTCCGCTTTGTACCCCTCAAAAAAACACCGAATGTAGTTTCAATCACAGAGGCTTGTTGAGTGGAAGTAGCGACCAAGGGGGTAGCACGAAAACCAGGGCCATTATGGATGGACATGCATCCAACATAAGCTAGCCTGCCTTTCTTTTTCATGTTCTGCAATGATACATAAAGCTAGTACTTGTCACGGTAATACTATGTGGTTAAGCCCTTTTTTTATTGTTTTAATCAAGTATACCTTAAGAAACATTTACTTTTGTCATGTCAAAAGTCACATAAGCAGTTGGTCATAAATTATAACAAACCTCTATAAATTATATAAATACTAGATCCAGTTTGGAATGAAAAATTCTCGCTGAATGTTTCCTAAGCTATGAAATTTCTACAGGAAACCCGCATTCCAAATGCTAGTGGATTCACAGTAAAAGCGAATTCCCATATTTTCATCTTAGATAATTTAAAAATTCGAAGACATGAATTTGTGGCCGAATAGGGTGGATGAATGTCACATGCTGTCTTCACAATTCCGTATCAAAGTAGCGGGGTCAGATCAACTGTTATAGCCACCACCGAAAAATAGGGCAAAGATGCACCACATGACAACATAGCACAGTAGCATCTGCTGCTCCAGGACCAAGCACAAGGGATCAACTTGTAAATAACATGGTGAAGATTCAAGAACTCAAGATGTGGAGATCAAACAGAGCTCTTCTTTAGGGAAAACTGGAATTAACAGCACCTCAAGTTAGGGAATAAACTCAGCCGACGGACACTTGGACCAGCTACAATAGGACGGATAGCCGTCTCGGCGTCTCCGTTATACGGTACGAAACACAGAATAGATATACAAGAGCTTGTCAGTTTTTTCAGTTAGTTGATTGTCATCGGTCCTTCCATGAGTCAGCAAACCTCTCTTGAGGGTTGAGATGTGACAGGCCGCAGTCCAATTGCTCCTGCAGAACAGAAATAAAGGAGCTGGTAAGAAAATTGGTGCCTCATGGTTAGGTAGAAATGTTTTGCGTTCCACACAGAGGGAGAACTGACCAGGTTCAAGTACTATTCCTTTTAGTCTCACAGCAATTTGGTGCATGCCAAGTACTTGAGCTGAATAAGGTTGATTTATGTTAAGAGGTTCGCTGACTCGCATAGGGCCGAAACTCCAATGTATGAAAAGAGTTAGCTCATCCTGTTGACCATCGTAAATGAAAACACTTGGATCATTGTGGTATTATTCCACACAATCGAGCTCGCCCAGGGTTAAGCAGTGATTCAGACATTATCCATCCCTGCGAAACAGAAAAATGAGAATTGTTAATCACAGCATACGCATCACATTACACACGTGGTGGCTTTTGAGTTTTGTCGGGCTATTTGTTCATTAGTAGTTTAACCAGTGTGAGGGACCAGGAATGTTAGTGATAAAGGCAGTGAGGTTTCACCTGTTCTCTCGCTTTCCTCTTGAAAACTCCATAAGATGATGTAACAATCTTGCAAGATTCTTCAATGTGTGGTAGAAAGTCCATGTTCAGTGAGTTTGGGTTTCCATATTGGTATGACCGGCTGGAGTTCATGCGCTTCCGTGCATTCAGATTACCATGTGATGCATTAATAAAATGCAGTAACACATGTGCCTGTAAACCAAAACACATTTAAAAAGGGTAAATAAAGGCCAACAACATCAACCAGTGCAACGTTACCAAAGCAGTTAGCAATCAATGCTTACATGGAAAGCAGCTTTGAGAATGTCATCTGGCTTTGCTTGGTCCTTGAGCAAAGCATATACCTTGTCCTTTGTTGGGTTATATGTAACAATGTACCTCTCATCCTGCAATCAAATGCATCATAACTTCACATGCTGATCTATGATTACACTAAAAGAAGGAAATGAACCACCATCATAAGGACAATACAAAATGGAGTGAATGGAGAGTACCTCGAACAAAGGTCTTATAGCAACAAATGAAGCAGCTTCCTGGAATGCCTCTCCAAATCTTGATCCTATGAAATTTAAACAGGTTAGCAAAAGTTTCTACAATGTGCATTCATCAACAAAGAAAAACGACCATAGTTGCAAACCTATTGCAACTGGCTCATGCCGCCAAGGCGGATTAAATATTGTCTCCTGTGAGTTTCCTTCTTTCAATGAGGGGACATACCCTGCATCGGTAAAAATCAGAGATCCAAATATTAGACTATATACTGCAAGCTTTCATGGAATTTTTTTAGAAAAAAATCCAAATTTGAATACAATTATTTAGACTGTGATACCCTAAAAGTTCCACATTTTATAATTCTACACTGTGAAACTCAACAAAGTGCAGATTGTGTACTGATGAAATACCTTCAAATATGTTTGGCATTCATTCTCAAATTTATCCGGTGTATCCAAAACATTTTGTCACCAAAGATTTATTATGTTTTGAGCATGCTTCTGCATTAGCTGAAGAGATGCTTACACTATATTTGAAAGAGAACTGCTATGTGTACTAAAAAACCTTTTCCTTATTGCAAGACTTGTACAAAATCTGATCAGAAGGATTCTAAGTTTCTAACAGACACTGTTGACATACCAGTCTTAATGAAGGAATCAACTGCCACAGTGAATCTTGCCCTATTTAGAGTATTCAGCACAACAGATCTCACCTGGTAATGGAAATAACATTTGCCTGATCAACTGGTAATTCTTGTCAGAAAGATTTGATCATAATAGCAGCAAACTTAAAATTGAAAGCAAACCTCATGATATGAACTAAGGAGATATCCACAAGACAAGAAGGCGAATGAAGTCACCAATGATGGATTCCTCTTAGAAATTAGAATGCTCAAACCAGTTCCCAACTTCACAAAGCAAAAGGATAATTAAATAAAATATTAGTAAACTAATAAATGACATGTACAGCACAAAACATATAAACTTCTTTGTTCAGTAAGCATATATAATTTACCAGATCGGCAATGTTCCCAACACTTTCTCCTTTAGCAGTAACATCTCCAATATTTTCTCCTTTTGCATATGCCTTGTAGATTGGTGTGCGGGTTGAGGTTGATGTGACAGCAGCAACATTCTGAATGGAACAATTTCATCCAAAAACATAGATATATTCCATCAGTTCTTTTGAAAGCAAAGAAAGGGCAGGACCGCAGGAGCATTAATACCAACTTGTTGCAGCAAGTCAAAAGGCCAAACCTTAACAACATTTGCTATGCAAGCCATAGGTAGGAAAAGTTGAGGAAAAGCGGCAGTAGCTAACTCTATCCCAGCTCCTAATTCCATCAAGAGATCACCAGAAAAGCGGAGCTGTAGTAAATTTTGATTTCAATTAGCTTTTTGCATGGAACAAAACAAATTTCAAAAGCGCTGCAAAATATTGGTTCCAAATATTAAACCTGCTTTAGGTCATAGTCGAATTTCTTCCCTTGACGTGCAAAAAGCATTTTTCCAACACGCCCGGCCCCATCCTGTGGTAACAGAACAATTATAACTATCAGGAAATAATCATGATTACTAAAAATGAAGGATGAGCACATCCACTCCGGATAAAACAAACATTACTGTTCTTTTTGTGAGAGAGGCACCAACAATACTAGAAGTATACAGTCAAAGAGGTCTTATTATTACACCTAGTATACTAGTGTTTTTTTTACCTTAGCCATTTCTAGAACTGGCTGTAACACAAGTTGGATAAGTAACATAAACAAGGAACACAATAACGACAATAACTCTCCCGATTAACTTTTCCAAGACAGCAAATTTTTACCTTGAGTATCCAGTTAATAGCCACGGCACCAGATGTAGCCCTGCTTTGAGAGACTCCTACAGAGTTTAGCAAGGTTCTTGTTGTAAATACACCCATTGCTCCGCCAAAGAAATGCTGAAAAGTCAAAAACATGATTTAACGAGATATATTCAGATCTGGAAGATGACAAAAACTAAATATAAAGTCTGGAAAATATACCTTTAATGCTCTCCAGGTCATGTATGGAACATATGAAGGAGTGACACTATCTGGAAAGCCTTCGGGCACAACATATGACCTTATGAAGGACATAATTTCCTGCAATATCATAGATATGTAGCATCATTTTTGTAGTTCATCATTAGCCATGGTCATTCCACAAGATCTCAACATTCCTGGTATAGTTCCGAGGCATCTTTTTTCTGTAGTTGAAAACTAATAACAGCGGTACTTGGCACCAAACGAACAAAATCTCAAGGAATTTAGCTTCCAACAGAGGCATCACTTTGTCTCTGAGATAGAAACTTTGCCCACAAGCAAAGGCCCTAAACTAGATAGCCTCAAATCGAATGTGGAGTAACGCAAAACTACAACATTTGAAGTTTCATGAAGCCCAAAGCTAACAAAATGGAGACAGAACTGAGCACTAAATCAACCTAAAATTGCGTATTTCACCCATACTAAACCTACAGAACTGAATAAGCAATATAATCGAGGAAACGAAAAAAAAATCCAAGCGAACCAGCTACTCAACCTCCCAACAAATCCACCATGATAACCTTCCAAATTAACTAATTGCCTCTATACAGCCTGAAAGAGGCAGAAGCAGCCAACAAAACGACTAAAAACTCTCTTTTTCTCACGAATCAACACCGCAGCCTACAATTCCGGATCCGATCAAGCACTCAAACAATAACATTAGAAATTTCACCTCAACAAACACACACAAGTACAATTAACAAACACAAAATCCAGTTGAACCATGTCTTCCCACATCCTGAACAGAATCACCATCTCATCAAACCCAACTGCAAATCCACAGATGTTACAGACGCCGAAACCTCAAATCCGCCACGGGTCATCGAACCTATCGCGCGCGCACGAACACAAAGCCACAAAATACGCCTACAAAAATGCACCCTTTTCCCCCCACCACATCGGATCTCGCGACGGTCACACGCATAGTAATCGCCACGGAAACCAAATCCAACACAAAGCGCCCCAAATGCTGCAGATCTCTGTAGCCTAGGCCTCTCACCTCGACGGGCGGAAGCGGCGACTGGAGCGGCACGGCCCTGACGGTGGCGCCCAGCGGTGCGGCGGCCCCGCCCCTCCCCCTCCCGCTGACCATCCCCACGGCGGCCCTGCCGCCCTCCACCACGTAGCTCCACCGCCTCCCGTCCACCTCCTCGAGGCACAGGACCCCGTCCACCGCGGCCGCCGGCGCCGCGGGCACCCTCACCGGCGCCTCGGCCTCCCGCACGGCGACGCGCACCACCTCCCGCATGGCGACCCGCGCGTCCGGCGGGGGCAGCGTGACGGTCTGCGTGGCCGTCGCCGCTGCCGCCGGCCGCTTCAGCCCCATCGCCGGCGCCATGCGGTGGGGGTGGGTGGCGAGGGAGTGAGATTGAGATTGGGTGTGCCGAGTGGTGGACAAGCCGAGGCAGCGAGGCAGGTCGCCACGGAGACAGAGAAAGGGTTTTATACACGCGGGTTCTCCCCCAAGCCGAGAAGAAGAAAAATGGAGGGGAATTTTGCAGGCAGCTACACATAACAACTGCAATACTGAAATATTTTCGCAGTCACTGGACGTGGGGCTAGATTTTAGTTGGTCCCACCTGTCGGCTGCATGGGAGTTCGGGGTGGTGGTATGGGTGGTCTGCTGCTGTGCCAGCTGCACGAGTGGCTACGCGTACTACTGTGAGCTTCCGTTTTGACTGGCCTGTGGGGCCGTGCGGATCCAGGGACCCACCTGTCATAGGATTATGGGGCTTGCGGGGCCGGAGGTGGGGGTGGCTGGTGAGCCGTTGGAATTGAAAGAGAAAAGGTTGGAAGGGCTTTTCTTCCTTTCGTTTTTTTGTGGCGCCAGGGCGATATTATTAAGGTTTTTTCTTCACGGCTGGGGCTGCTGTTCAGGCAGCATATGTGTTTTTTTTTCTTTCAAAGAACAGGGAACAAAACATGTGTGCAGTTTTTGTCATGATTTGCTCTTTTTTTTTTAAAAAAAAAAGCATTTTAGATCTGATCTTCATCATTTGGTCAACATATACACCTATTCAGAAATTTCTAAGGCACCTCCTTTTCCTTTTTGTTTTCCGAGCGGAAGCTACCGGAGAATGGGTAGCAACAGACCATAGTACCATTTTGCAGCGAGACAGTAATCAAGGAGAATACAATCCACTATAGTGGCACCGTAGAAAACATACTTGGTTGAATTCATCTTTTCCAAATGATATATCCCAAGTCAAGTTTACGGATAAGAAAACAGCCTAACACATGAGACTAAACGGGGCCAACTTAAGTCAACTCATCCAAACCCCTGTTTGAAACAAAAGGGTTTCGAAATATCATCTCCGACAATATCATTTTCGATAAAATTCCAACGGAGCTATATCTGAACCAATCTTAGCCCACGAAAAAACACCAAAGCCACATAAGACTCTACCAGTGTCACAGCAATGAGCCAGTGCTCTCCCTTTCCGGCAGATTCCAAGAGATCGAGCAGCCCCCGCTCGGAACGGTATTAACATCACCAACGCGCCTGGTTTTTCGGCTGTAACCATGGCTTTTAGTTCAAACATAAATACTTATACGAATAAATCAAATATTAACAAATCATTTGAAAATATCATCCCTATAAAATAATTTCAAAATGATAAAAATAAATTACTTCAAAAAACAACAAGAAATCATTCTATTCATATGTTCCATAAGCTCATAAGCTATGAGTTGAAAAAGACCAACTCCTTTGTTACCGTGTGCACGCAGATTTTTTTCTCCCTTCGGCTCATCGTCCATCTCCAACGCCCTAAATTGCTGCTGTAAGACTTTGTAACTTTTTGGTCGTAGGTTGGCTCATATGCATCTGCATATTTAAATGTTCGAGTACTTGTTGGAACCGAACCTATCAGCTTCGGTAGCTACTCACCGTAAGAAAAAACACATATGGTTTTCTTCCTTAGAACGACTCACGCACATGAAAAGGGAGGTCAAATGAACATAGGAGAGACTTCTCTTTTGTGGCAACACACGCCATTTCTTCCTCTTTGTTATTCACTCGCAATGCCCTCAAAATGTTTAACAGATTACATGACTTAAATAAGCCTCACGTACGCACGATTACCTGACCTATGCACGCACCTACTAACTCCACTAGTTAGACTACCTGTGACACGGTTTTGCCGTCCACGATTCCTTATGACTCGGTGCACACCACGCACTACCCGCAAGACTCAATCCTACTGAGACCAACTCAGATGCCTACGATCACACACGGACCTGTCCATGTTTATGACCACACGCAGACCTGACAAGTCTGCTTCTTACGACTTCGAGTCCTTTTCGACCACGGAGTCTCGACAACGCTACTTCAACCATGGCTTCTCGACTATGTCTTGTTGACCACTTCACCGACCACAGCACTTCAACCACATCTACGACCACGGCTTCCCTTTGACCGCTTCACTGACCACAGCATGTCGACCATAGTTCTTCGACCGCATTTCCAACCACACAGGTCTTCGAGCACCGACCGTCACTGTAGCTTATGACTATCGATCTACGACTATAACTGCCACGACTACTAGAGCTACGACCACTACAGCACTCGGACTCACCGACCGCTACAGTCTCAGACTCACTGAGTACACAAACTCCACAGTACTCGAACACATCGAGTACTTGACTACGACCATGCAATACTCAAACACATGAGTACTCGCTACGACCACACAGTACTCGAACATACGAGTGTGACCTATAACAAAATTAGTTCCAACAATCAACCCCTAAT
The DNA here is from genome assembly GCA_036346575.1 of Dendrocalamus sinicus. Classification (NCBI taxonomy): domain Eukaryota; kingdom Viridiplantae; phylum Streptophyta; class Magnoliopsida; order Poales; family Poaceae; genus Dendrocalamus; species Dendrocalamus sinicus. The sequence goes on from CM070654.1 coordinate 25,490,141, forward strand.
CTTGTTGTCATCATTTGGCATGTCGACTCACGACGTTGATGACCCACATCGTCTTGCCACACGCAGCAGCCTCTTCTTCTTACCGCACGCAGCAGACTTCTTCTTGTCGCACGTAGTAGCGTTCTTGCGTGACTCACAAACCTTCTTGTGACGATGGCAATGACCACCATCATTGGCCTCATGTTAACTCTCCTCATGGCTTGTCTACACCAGCGTCATTCGTTGCCCTTCGCCGCTAGCATCACCACTACGCACGCCATGTGTGACGTCGGTACATAACCGGTCTCGCCATGGCTGCACATAGCCACATCATCATGTTCCTGGGTTCTTGGTGTTGCAGTCGACTCGTCACCATCGCCTTATGCACCTTCACCCGACACACAACGCTGCGTACGCCATCACGCAGACCTAAACGCACGTTGCCATCTGACCAACACACGGTCAGCTACGGTAGCCACTCACCTCGGCCACTCAAACGTCGCCATCCGACCGAAATATGGTCAGTGATGGTAGCCTGGAAGCCTTTTGTCTCGGCCTCTCGCATCCAACCAACGCACGGTCAGCTGCAGAAGCTTTTTGCCTCAGCCCCTCAGACCTTGAGCCTTTGATACCACTTGTTAGAACTGAACCTGTTAGCTCCAGTAGCTACTCACCGGGAGAAAACGCACACATGGTTTTCTTCCTTGGAACAACTCACGCACACGAGTAGGGAGGTCGAATGAAAACAGGAGAGACCTCTCTTTTGCAGCAACACACGCCTTTTCTTCCTCTCTGTTATTCACTTGCAACACCCTCAAAATGTTTAACAAATTACATGGTTTAAATAAGCCTCACATACGCACGATTACCTGACCTATGCATGCACCCACTAACTCCACTAGTTAGACTATGTGTGATCCGGTTTTGCTGTCCATGATTCCCTATGAATCGGCGCACACTATGCACTACCCGTAAGACTCGGTCCTGCTAAGACCAACTCAGATGCTTACGACCACACATGGACATGTCCATGTCTACGACCATATGCAGACTTGACAAGTTGGCTTCTTAGGACTTCGAGTCCTTTTCGACTACAGAGTCTTGGCCACACTACTTCGACCACGGCTTCTTGACCATGTCTTGTCGACCATTTCAGTGACCACGGCTTGTCAACCACGGCACTTCAACGTATCTATGACCACAACTTTCCTTCAATCATTTCACTGACTACAGCTTGTTGACCATAGTTCTTCGACCGCATCTTCGACCACATAGGTCTTCGAGTACCGACCGTCACTGTAGCTTATGACCGTTGACCTACGACTATGACTGCCACTACTACTGGAGATACGACCACTACAGTTATGACCACTATAGCACTCGGACTTACCAATTGCTACAGTCTCGGACTCACCGAGTACACATACTCCACAGTACTCGAACACTCTGAATACTCAACTACGACCACAGAGTACTCGATATGACCACACAGTACTCGAACACACGAGTACAATATTCAAACACACAAGTACAGTACTTATAACTCAGAAAGTATCTACAACAGCCTACAGATAAAGTCCCAGTAGAACAGATTGATTTACAGGATGATCTAACATACCTAGAGGAACCCCTACAAATACTCAAGATAACAGAAAGGTAGCTTAGAAATAGAAATATCAGATTTTGCAGTGTCTAATGGAGGAATCACACTACAGCAGAGTTAACTTGGGAAAAGAGTCAGATTTGTAGTGAGATTTTCTCAACCTGCTCCTTGGACAAAGTTAATCTCAGGGTCGAGATTCTTTTAAGGGGGTAGGTTGAAACGATTCAAAAAATCAAAAAGATTTGAATTCTTTTTGGATTTTGCTTGAATTCTCTTTTCCTTCCCAATTTGGCATTTCCCTTGGAAATCCACCTTCCTCTTTTGGCCATCTTCTTATCTCCTCCTGTCGACACCCCCTAAGAACCCACCACTATCGTTCTGTGCATCGCTCCACGCGGCCGCATCCCACCGCCCCAAATTGTGACCATGTCCTCCCCCGGCATTCACACTCGCCCTACCAACTGCTAGCGTCACGGTCCCACTAGCTAATCGCCCAGCCCTCTTCCTCGATTCGTGCACCGTTTGACCGGAGCTCGCTCCTGCCGTAGCTCTCGGTCACCCTCGCCCAACATGCGCACCTCCCTTACCAGCTACCATCATCACTCACCAATTCTTGTAGAGATGGCAGTGCTACCAGGGCTACCTCACCTGCAAACTCCCTCCCCCCAGCAGAGCTCCCGCCTTCTCTCCCTTCCACGCGCCGATGCCGCTTGAGCTAAGCCCCTGCTCCTACCGCCTCAATTCGCCCTTAAAGCACGATTGTTTCCACTGGAGCTCCACACCACTCCCCACTACTCGCTAGAATCGCCAATCAAGCTCTCTCTCATTGCAGCCTCACCGTCAAAATCCCCTGAGCCCGGTGAGAACCTCAACCTAACTCCCACCTTTGACCAGCAAAATTCAATTCCTCGCTACCATGGCATCCTCAGAGCACCTTGATCATAAAGCAAAACTCTTTGGAACAAGAGTATTTCTTGAGAGTTCTGGTGGTGGAAGCCACCGCCGGCTGTAGAGCCTTCACCGTGGATGGCTCGTCTGAGAACCTCTCAACCCAAGCCCTTACCACTATCGTGAACCCTATACCCCATAGATGGTTAAACAACTCCCCAATTCACCAGAAGACCGCTGGAGTAGCCCCAAGCCACAGTGAAACCTGCAGCCTTCTCTCCTGCCACCAGCCACCACCACCTATGTCCCTGCCTTCCAAAGCCCCAAAATGGAACCGACGTGTCAAACTGAACCCACTTGTGCTTTTCTCGGTCGCTGGAGTGCCTTGTCGGTGCCGCTCCGCTTGAGCCGCCGCCTCTTTGTTTCGTGTCGGGGAGAACTAGCCGGAGGAAGACGAAGCGGGCTTGGCCGCATTGTGGTTGTCTGCGCGTCGACCATCGGGCGTGTGTGCATGTGCACGTTGGGCCATTCGATTATGTGCGGCTTGGGCCAAATCGATCGGCCCATTTGGCCGAGCTGGTTTGAATTCGTGTGGGCCGTGCACTGTTTGAATCGGGCCGGCCCAACACTGTTTGCTACTATAGCAAACACTATCCATCCAAACCCTAAACCACAAAAATACCCCATGTCGATCGTTTTGATGCCATGAACCCATTTTTAACCTTCGTTCTGCCAATCTCAGCTCAAATAAAATCCAAATCAACTCTATTTGACTTTTATTGCATTTTACTCCTTTTTATTTTATTCATTTTCATAGCTTGGTTAGTTTCAAGCATGGATCTTATGTTATTTTATGTGTTTGCGCTAGTTCTTGAGTATTCCGAGGTGATTGTACAAGGACCGGATTCGAGCATTGAAGTGTACGAGACAACTGAGTTTGTTGAATAGCAAGGCAAGTTATAAGTTTTGATCATGTTGAATCCCATATAATTTAAATTATTTAATTACGGTATTTGCATTAATGCTATTTGCGAAATGTTATTTAATTAAAATAAATATTTAGAATGGAATGCTAGTTAGTTATGACCTACCGCTGAAAAATGCCCTATTTAAATTGAGGACATATTCACTTTGACAACCTTAGTAATATTTAATTATTGTACAAATAATTGTAGACTAGCTCACTCAAAATTTTGTACTACTAAGTGACTTCACTTTTGGTCAGTAGAATTGTTAAAATCATTCTAGGGTAAGGAAGTCTTGTGAAAAGCCGCAAGATGGTCCTCGTCCATAACTTTACCCTAGGGTGGAGGCTTGAGCAGGTTGATGGTAGTACCGTCGAGCACATATGTTTTGGGTTATGGTTGGTAGCCTCAAGTGAAAAGTAAGGACAAGAACCTTATACTAAGTAAAAGACACAGTGATCATTTAACCACAAGTGTTGATTTGCCAACCTTGGTCTAGTAGCTGCTCAACTCGATTGAATCTCTATAAGAGGTAGGAGTGTGGATGATGGGGGGTTGGTATGCGGAACAGTAAAACCATATCTAGCAACGGTAGGGGCCACTCAGGACGAATAGAAGTGATTAGGTTTAGCCAATTTAAATACCAGGTCAGAGTGGATCTACCGGGTGGAGGTTATATAAAGAATTGAACAGTGAAAAACCTTGTTTTCTCAATTTAGTCGCATGCAAGCTGAAGCGTGTCTATTGCATGACTTTGAGAGTTTGAGAAATCTTGTTGGTAAAGCTGGGCAACTCTGTAGAGTGAAATAAATGGTATTCGAATACAATGTGCTTCTGGTAAATAAAACTGTGTTTATTGGGTGATTACAACAGCAAGGCATAAATAGATTTCTTTATGTTTTAATCTAAGCAAGCTAAGTAATCAAGTATTGAAAAACCCTAATCTTGAGAAGTTTTCGTTTGTGTTTTCTTGTTTAAAAACATTTAAAAATAAAATTGCATCCACTCTCGTTAATAAAACTAGTGTATTTCCATCATTTAACAAATCCTGGCAATTAGTTAAAGTAGGATTTACCATTGTGACTTACTAGGTACGATTGTACTCAACAAATAGAAGAGCAATGGACATTGATGAGCAAGCTGTTGATGAAGATCTGGAAGAACCTTACTTCTTCGGTAACCAGTGGTTTTAGAATTTAGTCGCGCTCAAGTATGCTTGTGGGAGTTTCTTTTGTACTGTAAGTTAACTTTGGGTTTGCACACCACTGTGTCCAAATCTAGGCTGCTAAGCCTTATTTCTATATTAAAACTTGGTTCTTGTTTATAAGTTTGTGTTAGAACTGATGCTTATTTAGGTACAGTACTCCATAACTGAACAATTCTGGGCAGTTAGAGAATTACCAACACTCTCAGAAATAGGGGTGTTACACTTGGTACTATAACAACGCAGAGTAAAAACTGAACCCCTGTTAGGCCTGGCCTGGGGATTCGGCAGTGTTCCTAAAGAAATCATGTTGTTTGCTGAGCAAAATTTCCCTGAATCTCTCACAAAATTTCTGTGTTCAGAATCAAGATCGTTGAGACAGAGAGAGAAACTGGGGATCGTTCATTTCCGGAGAGATCCCGAGTTCCTCCCAAATAGCTGATCAACGCTGATCTCGCTCAAACCGGCCACACAAACAGAGAGACGCAGACATCCTCAAGTCTGAACCGAAAAAGGAAGATGCACTGTCGCTGGATTATACGCTCGATTTGATGCAAAGTGCCAACGTACCAGCTATACATTGCCATGCACACCTACATTCGGTGTGACTGGAACAAGCCTTTGTTTCTTTCTCTCTTTCCGCTACACTACACGAGGCTTACTGCTCATCTCATCTGGTTGTGATGATCGGATGGTCGCTGCTAACGTGGATAACGATGCTTTGGCTGCTCTACATGCATGCCAATCCCCTTTGTCCTTCCGGTCACAGAGGAAACGTAGCTTCAGTGAGCAAAGCATAACCAAAACGCTTTGGGCCTATTATTATCGGTGCGTCCGATGACTTTTACTTCTAGAATGAATGTTTGTGCGAATGAATCGAATACCGATAATTGTTTTAAAAAATTTATCTCAATAAGTTGTTTTGAAAAAACGATAGAGAAGTCATCCTATTTATTTATTTGGGAAATCTATAAGCCACAAACGGAGCTTTGTTTAGCTCTGTAGATTGCGTTTCTTAATGTCTTCGGTTCTTGCACCAAATAAAATTGGCCCGGTCTTTTTGCTGCCTTGTTGTCTAGGCATGTTGAGTGAACTGCGACACTTGCATGGGACAAGAATTGGAGTCCATCTTTCCTGTAACCTAGCCTAACACCACCATCTTTCTGCTTATTAAAACCTAATACAATCATGTTTTCCTGCCTAGTGTTGCAGTATCATATTGAACACTGGTATATCTCTTCGCATCTTTATACAAGCCATTTCCTCCTTTTTGTGGTAGCAAGGTAAACTATATCGTTCCTGCCAATCGTACTATATGAATCTAGTCAGCACTTTTTGTCCTCCAATTAGTAAACAATTCTTGAAGAAGTTACAATTTTGTAGTAGAACACTTCCCGCGATTGATGGTCTAGTGTGCACCGGTGGAAAGAAATGGGGGTCGAGCCAGACGATCGAGTATGATCGCCAATCGTACGTACATTGTAGCGCCCCCGTTTCCAGGGGCGCGTACGGACACGGCATTCCGCAACTATTCATGCATGAACAGTTATGGAACGTCGCGCAAGAGTATATCATTGCATGCTTACAACAAAAGTCCAGCATATATTTCACATAAGGATTAACATCCATTTTCGACAGCAGGGCGTGCAAGCCCAAAGTATACTTACATTACAAAAACTCCAAGATCCGCTTGAGCGCGGCCAAGACCTAAAACCTCGGGTCTTCAACGGGGAGACCTTTCCAACACGAAATCTTGAACTGTCTTCTTTTCCTTCTGGTATCTGTGGCATAGCAAGCCTGAGTACTCCGACCCCGTACTCAGCAAATCACAAGGGAAACCCTAACTTACTACTTGCATGGATCAACAAAGGGAGGGAGTATACTTGGTTTATTAACTTTGAGTGGATGCAGTTTTATTTGCAAATATTTTACAAAATGGACCAAAAACTACTTCTTAAGAACTCAGGGGTTTTTCATGAAGAGTTCATTAACCAACTAATCAAGTTAAAGCAAGTACAAAACTACTTAAGCTTCGCGGCTGGAATCACCCAAGTGACACGGCTCAATAACCGGAGCACGGCGTATTCGAATACCATTTATTTGACTCTGCAGAGTTTGCTCAACTTTACCCACATGATTCCTTAGCCCTCATGGTGAGTTAAGAAAGCCGTGTCGTTTCACCGCTCAACTCTTTATATAGGCTCTACCGGTAGAACCCACTCAGTCCGGATCACGCACACACCCACACACACCCACACAAGAGAAAACAAATATCCGCTCGAGTGGACTCTACCGTTGTTAGGCACCCACAAAGACGGCTCGCCTAACCTCACCGCTAAATCTCTGTAGAGTTTCAATCGAGTTGAGCAGCTACTAGACAAGTGTTGACAAGTCAACTCCACGTGGTTGAGCGATCACTGTGACATTTGCTCAGCGTAAGGGTTTCAGTCCTTATATTTTCACATGGTCCGCAACCTCGCCAGGCACGTGACCCAACCTAGGGTAAGCGGTAGGCGAAGGCCGTCTCGCGACTCCCCACAACTCCCTTACCCTACTCTAAACCTAAGGTAAGAGATTGGGCAAGGACCGTCTTGCGGTTTCCCCACGCACCCTTACCTTACCTTGTGCACGCCGGCACTCTCCGCTCTAAGATACGGTGTCCCATACCACCCTACCTTAGAGTCGGGTTTTCTAAAATTCTATTGGCCCACAGCCACAACCTTATCAGTGTAAGATTTTGCATGCTGCTCATAATATCCTACAATTATCTAGATTAACAGATAATTATTTCTAGGGTTACAAAGGCATGGCTACAAATTTAACAGGGCATTTGACAGTGGTGGGTTTAACTACATAGCATGTCATTCCAAACATTTTATTTTACTTTCGAATTAACATTTCAGAATTAGCTCAATGCAAATAATACATTAGCATAATTAGATAACATGGGTTGCAACATGATCAAAAACTTGTGACTTGCCGTGAATCGGGACGAACTTGGCTAGCTTGAACGTAGACGCTTCTGGATCCTGCGACTGCACTTGAGCTTCTGGAATTTCCGATACTAGCGCAAACACTGAAAATAACATAAATCCGGCTTGAGACTAATCAAGCGAGGAAAAATAAACTATTTAAAAAGGAATAAATTGCACAAACACTCCAAATGGATTTTTAGAATTTTATTTGGGATGAAACTGGGGAAATGGAGGTCACCAATGGGTCTGGAATAATATTTGGAGCAAAGTGGTGAAATTTGGGGATTTTGGGATTTTTCGTGATTTTCTAGGAATTATTTGGATTTTTCGGTTTCGGAAAAGAATAAATCGGGGAAAAATCATGTGAAACGATCGCCCGGTCCAATGCTACGATGTAGCCCGGTGCGGGAGTGGCCGCCGGCGGCGGGCGGCGTGGCTCAATGCGCAGCGTTCGCGGGAGAAGGGGATGGGCCGAGGAGAAGCGGCCCAGCACGATCGCGCCCACGCGGCTTGGATGGTTGCCGCGTGGCGAGATGGACGGCAGCGGGGAGGGAGCGGCGAAGCGGTACGGGAAGCGATCGGACGGGGAAGGGGCGACATCTTTATGAAGATCCAACGGTTACGACTTGTTGCCATCCGGCGGTGGATGTTAGACGGCACGGGAGGGAACGGGCGACGGAGATGGGGCCACGTCCCCCTTCGTCTTCCTCTCGCCGAGAGCTCGTGAAAGAGGGGGGGCGGGGTGGTTGTGCTCCGGCGAGGGCAAGGGACCCCGGCGGCAAGGGAGAGCGTCAACGGGTGGGGCTCGACTTGGGGTACCCATTTCGGGGAGTTGGGACTCGAGGGGAGCAAAGGAGAGAACGGGAGGCAGAAAGGGGAAGAAGGTTCACCGGCGGTGAAGGAGGGTCGCCGGCGGCGACTGGGGCCAATCGGCCGCGGTTACACCATCTACGGAGGAGGGGGCTCACATTCGCGGCGGCGTGAGTGGGAGCCCCGGTGAGCCGCCACGGAGGCTGTCGAGGTCGGCGGCGAGCTTCGGTGGCAAGGTCGACCGCGTCACCGCTGGGAGTGCACAAAATGGTCAGTGCTCTGAGGGGAAGCTCGGGGAGTAAACAATTGGGGAATGGGGAAGGGGAGCGGAAGATCGAGCTACGGTGGTCGCCGGCGCAGGGGGGAGCCTCGACGGCGTTAGGGACGACGGGGGTCCAATCATTAGCTCGGGGAGCTTCCTTGAAGTGTTGGGAGGCGAGTGGTGGAGGTAGAATCGCTCGGGGAGCAAAGGGCTGGGCAGGAGCCGGGATGGGGCTTTATGCCGAGCGAGGAGAGGAGCCGGAAAAGGCACGGGCGGGAGCTCCGGTCAACAGGAGGACGATGGGGTTGCTCGGGGGTCTCCTCTGCGAGACGGATGGGGTGGTGACGCGAGCTCTGCGGTGGCTTAATGGCGACGAGAGGGGCGGTTGAGCTGCGGCAGGGAGTGGGCGAGGCGTGACCGCTACCGGAGAAGGGAGGAGAGGGGAGAATGGCAGCGGGGCCCAGCGGAGGAAGGCGACAACGCATCCGCGAGGCGAGGCGCGCTTCGGACCGCGGTCGGAAGCGGCGCGGCGCGTCCAAGGCGCGGCGCACGCGCGGGAAGGCGGCGAGCGCGCGCGCGCGGCGCGAGCGCGCTTTGCGCGCGAGGGAAGGCGGGAAAAGCGGCGCCCGGAGAAGCGGAGGAGGCGAGGGGCGCGGAGGAAACGGAAGAGGCGGGCGCCAAGCCGAAGGAGGCGGCGTCGCCCGAAAGGGAAAGCGGAGAGAGGGGGAGACTTTCCCGAAAAGGAAAATTCCCAGATTTCAACCAAAAATTCAGCAAAAATCAAGAAAAATCCCTTTTGAATTTTGGGGACTTTTCAACCTACCCCCCTTAACAGAATCTCGACCCCGAGATTAACTTGGTCCAGGGAATAAGTTGGGGAAATCCCGCTGCAAGTCTGATTCTCGTTCCCAAGTGGGCTCATCCGCTGTATGGTTCTTCCACTGCACTCTGCAAAATCTGACATTCTTGTTTCTGAGCTGCCTCTCTGATGTTTCAAGTATTTGTAGTGGTTCTTCAGCATATGTGCAGTCATCCTGTAATTCAATATCTGACAGAGGTACTTCATCTGTTGGCTGTCGTAGACATTTTCGAAGCTGAGATACATGAAATACATTGTGTATTCTTGACAAGTTAGGAGGAAGCTGCACTTGATAAGCTACTTCTCCAATTCTTCCAATGATTTGAAATGGTCCCATATATCTCGGTGCTAATTTGCCCTTGACTTGAAACCTCTTGACTATCTTGAAATGTGTAACCTTGATGTAGACGAAGTCTCCTACTTCGAAATTCAAATCCTTTCTGCGGTTATCTGCATAACTCTTCTGTCGGTCTTGAGCAATCTTGAGTCTTTCTCTAATAATCCTAACATGTGCTTCTGCATCTTGAGCAATCTGAGGGCCAATCAGTTGGCGTTCACTGCTTTCGACCAATTGGTGGGGTTCTGCATTTTCTGCCATATAGAGCTTCAAATGGTGCCATTTGGATGCTAGCTTGGTAACTATTGTTATATGAGAACTGAACAAATGGGAGACAAGTATTCCACGCTGCTCCATACACAATAGCACAAGCTCTTAGCATGTCTTCCAAGATTTGGTTAGTTCTCTCTGTCTGCCCATCCGTCTGAGGGTGATATGCTGAACTGAAGTTCAAATCAGTGCCCATAGCTTCATGTAATTTCTCCTAGAACTTGGATGTAAACTGTGCTCCTCTATCTGAAACAATTTTCTTCGGGACTCCATGCAATGTCACTATCCTTGTCAAATATAGCTCGGCAAGCTTGTCTTTCCCATAAGTTTGCTTGATTGGAAGGAAATGAGCCACCTTGGTCAATCTATCAATAATGACCCAGATAGCGTCATAACCTTCACGAGTCTTAGGAAGTCCTGTAATGAAGTCCATGCCGATACTATCCCATTTCCATTCGGGAATTGGTAAAGGCTGCAACAATCCCGATGGTTTCTGATGGTCTATTTTGATCTGTTGGCATACATCACATTTCGCTACATACTCTGCCACTTCTTTCTTCATCAGGTTCCACCAATACTTCTTTTTCAGGTCTTGATACATTTTGGTGCCTCCGGGATGAATTGAGAATTGAGACGAGTGAGCCTCTGATAGGATCAAGTCCCTTAATTCTTTCTTGTCGGGTACGCAATAGCGGCCACAGAATGTAAGGATTCCATGTTCGTCTATCGCATACTCAGTTGAGCCTTCTTCTTGAATCTTCTTTTTCAGTTTTTGAATCTCTTCATCTTCATCCTGTGCTGCTTTAATCTGATCTGTCAGTAGCGGTTGAATCTCTAATGCTGTTTCTTCACCCTGTTCTGTGATCACCAAATTCAGTCGCAGTATATCCTTTTGCAACTCTGGTGGGTACTCTGTCATGCTGACTTTGCTTGGGCGAGCCTTGTGGCTAAGGGCATCAGCAACTACATTGGCTTTGCCCGGGTGATTTTGTAGTTCAATATCATAATCTTTTATTAACTCTAACCATCTTATTTGTCTCATGTTTAACTCGCTGTGTAAACAAGTACTTGGACTCTTGTTATCGAGAATATCTCGCAACGATTCCCTAGCGTGTAGTGCCTCCAAATTTTGAGTGCATGCACCAGTTGCTAGTTCCAAATCGTGCGTTGGGTAATTTTCTCATGTGGTTTCAACTGTCTTGATGCATAGGCAACTACTTTTCCATCTTGCATAAGCACACAACCCAAACCTTGCTTTGAGGCATCGTAATAAATTTGAAACTCCTTCTCTGGATTGGGTAGGATCGAATTGGTGTTGTTGTCAACTTGGTCTTCAACATCAAAGCGTCTTCGCATGCATCAGTCCATGTAAACGGATTGTCTTTCTTCAATAGTTGAGTAAGTGGACGAGAGATCTTGGAGAATTCTTATATGAATCGGCGATAATAGCCCGCCAACCCAAGAAAGCTTCTCACTTCCGTTACTGTCTTGGGTTGTTTCCATTCCATGACTGCGGTGAGTTTTTCTGAATCAACCTTGACTCCATCTTTTAATATGATATGACTCAAGAATGCAACTTCTCTTAACCAAAAACGCACTTATCAAATTTTGCATATAGTTGATGCTCTCTCAATCTTGTCAATGCAGTGCGAGATGCTCCTTGTGCTCTTCTTCGCTCTTGGAGTATATCAGAATATCATCAATGAAGACTATCACGAATCGGTCCAATTGGTCTATATGCACCAGATTAATAAGATTCCTGAAATATGCTGGCGCATTGGTTAAACCAAAAGGGCACAATCGTGAACTCAAATAATCCATATCTGGCAATGAAAGCTGTCTTCTCTTGATCTTGCTCTCGGATTTTAAGCTGGTGATAACCCGAGCGCAAGTCGATCTTGGAGAATACTTTGGCACTCTCTGTAGTCGACACACATTCTTAATTCTCCATTCTTCTTCTTCACAAACAGAACTGGTGCCGACCAAGGCGAAACACTTGGTCGAATGAATTCTTCTTCTTGCAATTCATCTATCTGTCTCTTGAGCTCTTTCAGTTCATTGGCGGACATTCGCTACTGATGCTTGGCAATTGGTTTTGTGCCTGTCATCAACTCTATGACAAGTTCTACTTATCTGTCAGGGGGTCTGCCTGGCAATTCTTCCGGAAACACATCAGGGTATTCTTGTTCTACTAGCGCTTGATCTGGTGTAACTGCTAGCATGTGGATCATGCGCTCTCTTGCATCCTTCAATACTTCTCGTTTTTTTTCTTTTTCCTTTTTTCCTACCACTTTCTGACCTTCAAGGATTGACCAATGATATTATTTTGATCTCACAATCTACCTTGCCTTTGTTCTGGGCTAGCCAGTTCATGCCCAAAATGACATCTAACGCTTGCATATCTGGCTGCAGCAAATCTGCTTTAACTTCTTCTAGATTGACTTTGACTCCTCTTCACTTGCACCTGTATATGATCCTTGCGTGTGAAGTGCAGGTTCCCACTTGGATGATTTATGTCGTACCAAGGTTGGATATGATTGGGTCTGCTGAGATTAACCTTGTTACAACATAACCATCACACCCATTTTACTTTACACCAATGGTCTTCATACATCTTCATAATTTTGCCACAAGCCTTAATTAAAGTAATTCTGAGACATCCATTCAGTCCTAGCTTACAAAGGATAACCAAAAGTACATCATCTCATTTCTTGTTCTGCATAGCTCATATTTTCTTGTCTATCTGCTGGTTTTGGGCTTGGAGTTTAGCTGCTTCTGATGATAAACTCTTCCTGGGACACTGATGCTTGTAGTGTCCATTCTCTCCACAATGAAAACATGCATATGTTCTTCGTGGACAGCTGCTAGTAAGATGCTTGCCACCGCAGTGAGGCACTTGATGGCGAGTGGTGAGGAGTGGCATGTCTTCGAGGTATCGGCCCGGGTCTTGGTATCGCCACAAACCGAGCGGAAGGGTGGGGATCGAAATGTGGGTGATCCGTGGTCTTGCTTTGCTGAGCATTGTGTGAAGACTGAGACTTGTGCGCTGACTTACACTTTCCGTCATCCTCCATTCTGGTCCTCTTAGGGTAAGATTCATCTTCTTCCATCGGTGGCAGGCGGGATGATGATGTCCGCCTCTTTGCTTGCTCTTTAGCTTCTTCTCCGGGTAAGAACTTCAGTGGGCATTGGTCACGATAATGCCCATCCTGTTCACAGTGAAAACAAGCTGTTGGTGATGGAGGCAAAGGCTTCTTTCGTTTCATGACTTTCACGTAACCTGATCTTTCTTCTATCTGTAGAGCTCGATCAACCAGGCTCAATAGGCTTGAGAACCTCATGGCCTGAAGGCGTTGTCTCATATTGGGACGTAGACCTTTCATAAAGTACTCCATCCTTTTAGCTTCGGTGTTAGTTTCCTCTTGAGCAAATCGGGATAACTGATGAAATTGTTGTAGATATGCTGTGATGGAGTTTTCTCCTTGTTGAAGATCAAGAAAATCCTGATATTTTTCAGCAATAGCTCTAGGAGAGACGTAGGTTTTACGGAATCTCCTCACAAAGTCTTCCCATGTAATATCTTTCTCCTTAGGATGCATCCACTGGATAGTATTCCACCAAGTAATTACGGGCTCGGACAACTGATAGGTGGCGAAAAGAACCTTTTCCTTATTTGTGCCTTTGGATAGTATTCATTTTCTTTCAATATCTCGTAACGATTATCGCATTGGTGGCTCTGTTCTTGAGGAATTTAGGAGGTTGAGTTTGCGGGAATCTTGTAAACTTCAATGCGATTGCGCTGAATCGACATCGACTCTTGGTGTCACCTTGACAATGAGCGGTGGCTTTAACTCTACTTGCCGCTCGACATCCGGACTTGATGCATGGCGGTGCACCCGCTGTTGGTCCGACCACTCGCTCACTGGATTCATCTGCCAATTGGGAACTTGAGATCAGCTTTGCAGCGGCTTTTGGTGAATAAGGGCATCTCCAGCAGGAGCCCTCAAAATAGGCCCCCTACTTTTAATTTGAGGGCTCTCTCTACTTTTGAGGGCCCTGTTTTCTGGGCTGCACTCCAGCAGGAGCCCTCAAAACAGGCCCCCTACTTCTCAATTCCCTCTATTTCCTCACACACTATATGCATATGTATGAGACAAAAGCACAATACACAATAAAATATTTATGATTTCAAAATGAGGGACAATATTTAAATTTATGAATTCAAATACGAATATTCAAATTTAAATTCAAATTTGTTTCAATTTTATTGTTCCAAATTTAAATTCAAATTTGTTCGAATATTCAAATTTAAATTCAAATTTGTTCGAATATTCAAATTTCAATTCAAATTTGTTTGAATATCAAATTTGAATTTAAATTTGTTAGAATATTCAAATTTGTTCCGAATATTCAAATTTAAATTCAAATTTGTTCCGAATATTCAAATTTAAATTCAAATTTGTTTTGAATATTCAAATTTGTTCCGAATATCCAAATTTGAATTTAAATTTGTTCCGAATATTCAAATTTAAATTCAAATTTATTCCGAATATTCAAATTTGTTTCGAATATTCAAATTTGTTCCGAATTTAAATTTGTTTCACTCGTACGGGAAAAAACGAGGAAAGCTGAAAAATGAGGGCCGGAGTAGGGGCCCCCTAGGAATGAGGGCTGAAGGGGGGATTTAAGGGGCCCCTCAAATTTGAGGGCTCTAGTAGGGGCCCTGCTGGACCTCTATTTTTGCCTCAAGCCCTCAAATTTGGTTTTGAGGGCTCAAGTAGGGGCCCTGCTGGAGATGCTCTAAGAGGGGATAAGTAAGACTTTGAATTTCAGGGTAAGTATAGGACGAAAGAGGTAAGAACGAGAGCGAAAGGACAGGAGAAAGCTTTGAACACAGGGGGAAATTACTGATAATTAAGCAAACAACATACAAGGATAATTAACATAAATTTACAATATGCAAGTGGTACACAAACCACTTAGGGTTCATGATCACACCTGCTTTACATTACAAAAGCACTACTACAACTCAGGGTCAGTCTAGTCTAGCGAACGACGGCTACTCCTCCAGCTGCTGAGAAACGAAATTTTGAAGCTAGACAAGCAAAGCAGTAAACATTTTTGCCAAAGTAAAACTTAAGCAGAAGTAAACTAAGATAGATAAGGTAGCAACAAGAGAGAGAAAAGACAGCAATAATACTTATATTTTTCGTAAACCCTTTTTATGACTTAAATTAAGTTTTGTGATAAGATTGCTTCCTAGTTTGCCTTAGGTCTCAACCTACGGTCAAGAGCCCGCTCGATACCACTTCTTATAACGCCCCGTTTCGGTAGCGTTTATTACGACATTCGCAACTATTCATGCATGAACAGTTATGGAGCGTCGCGCAAGAGTATACCATTGCATGCTTACAACAAAAGTCCAGCATATATTTCACATAAGGATTAACATCCATTTTCGATGGCAGGCGTGCAAGCCCAAAGTATACTTACATTACAAAACTCCAAGATCCGCTTGCGCGGCCAAGACCTAAAGCCTCGGGTCTTCAACGGGAGACCTTTCCAACACGAAATTTTGAAGCGCCTTCTTTTCCTTACGGTATACGTGGCATAGCAAGCCCGAGTACTCCGACCCGTACTCGACAAATCACAAGGGAAACCCTAACTTACTACTTGCATGGATCAACAAAGGAGGAGTATACTTGGTTTATTAACTTTGAGTGGATGCGTTTTATTTGCAAATATTTTACAAAATGGACCAAAACTACTTCTTAAGAACTCGGGGTTTTTCATGAAGAGTTCATTAACCAACTAATCAAGTTAAAGCAAGTACAAAACTACTTAAGCTTCATGGTGGAATCACCCAAGTGACACGGCTCCAATAACCGGAGCACGGCGTATTCGAATACCATTTATTTGACTCTGCAGAGTTTGCTCAACTTCACCCACATGATTCCTTAACCCTCATGGTGAGTTAAGAAAGCCGGTCGTTTCAACGCTCAACTCTTTATATAGGCTCTACCCAGGTAGAACCCACTCAGTCCGGATCACGCACACACCCACACACACCCACACAAGAGAAAACAAATATCCGCTTGAGTGGACTCTACCGTTGTTAGGCACCCACAAGACGGCTCGCCTAACCTCACCGCTAAACCTCTGTAGAGTTTCAATCGAGTTGAGCGACTACTAGACAAGTGTTGACAAGTCAACTCCGTGGTTGAGCGATCAACGTGACATTTGCTCGGCGTAAGGGTTTCGATCCTTATATTTTCACATGGTCCGCAACCTCGCCAGGCACGTGACCCAACCTAGGGTAAGCGGTAGGCGAAGGCCGTCTCGCGACTCCCCACAACTCCCTTACCCTACTCCAAACCTAAGGTAAGAGATTGGGCAAGGACCGTCTTGCGGTTTCCCACGCACTCTTACCTTACCTTGTGCACTGTGGCACTCTCGCTCTAAGATACGGTGTCCCATACCACCCTACCTTAGAGTCGGGTTTTCTAAAATTCTATTGGCCCACAGCCACAACCTTATCAGTGTAAGATTTTGCATGCTGCTCATAATATCCTACAATTATCTAGATTAACAGATAATTATTTCTAGGGTTACAAAGGCATGGCTACAAATTTAACAGGGCATTTGACAGTGGTGGGTTTAACTACATAGCATGTCATTCCAAACATTTTATTTTACTTTCGAATTAACATTTCAGAATTAGCTCAATGCAAATAATACATTAGCATAATTAGATAACATGGGTTGCAACATGATCAAAGACTTGTGACTTACCGTGAATCGGGACGAACTTGGCTAGCTTGAACGTAGACGCTTCTGGATCCTGCGACTGCACTTGAGCTTCTGGAATTTCCGATACTAGCGCAAACACTGAAAATAACATAAATCCGGCTTGAGACTAATCAAGCGAGGAAAAATAAACTATTTAAAAAGGAATAAATTGCACAAACACTCCAAATGGATTTTTAGAATTTTATTTGGGATGAAACTGGGGAAATGGAGGTCACCAATGGGTCTGGAATAATATTTGGAGCAAAGTGGTGAAATTTGGGGATTTTGGGATTTTCGTGATTTTCTAGGAATTATTTGGATTTTTGGTTTCGGAAAAGAATAAATCGGGGAAAAATCATGTGAACGAAAGATCGCCGGTCCAATGCTACAGATGTAGCCCGGTGCGGGAGTGGCCCGCTCGCCGAGCGGCGGCGTGGCTCAATGCGCACGCGTTCGCGGGAGAAGGGGATGGGCCGAGGAGAAACGGCCCGGCGACGATCGCGCCCACGCGCGGATGGTTGCGCGTGGCGAGATGGACGGCGGCGGAGGAGCGCGGCGATGCGGGAAGCGATCGGACGGGAGGGGCGACATCTTTATGAAGATCCAACGGTTACGACTTGTTGCCATCCGGCGGTGGATGTTAGACGGCACGGGAGGGAACGGGCGACGGAGATGGGGCCACGTCCCCCTTCGTCTTCCTCTCGCCGAGAGCTCGTGAAAGAGGGGCAGGGGGGAGGGGTGGTTGTGCTCCGGCGAGGGCAAGGGACCCCGGCGGCAAGGGAGAGCGTCAACGGGTGGGGCTCGACTTGGGGTACCCATTTCGGGGAGTTGGGACTCGAGGGGAGCAAAGGAGAGAACGGGAGGCAGAAAGGGGAAGAAGGTTCACCGGCGGTGAAGGAGGGTCGCCGGCGGCATCGGGCCAATCGGCGCATGTTACACCATCTACGGAGGAGGGGGCTCACATTCGCGGCGGCGTGAGCTGGGGAGCCCCGGGGTGAGCTGGCCACGGGGAGCTGTCGAGGTCGGCGGCGAGCTTCGGTGGCGAGGTCGCACCGGCGGTCACCTGGCCAGGGGAGTGCACAAAAATGGTCAGTGCTCTGAGGGGAAGCTCGGGGAGTAAACAATTGGGGAATGGGGAAGGGGAGCGGAAGATCGAGCTACGGTGGTCGCCGGCGCAGGGGGGAGCCTCGACGGCGTTAGGGACGACGGGGGTCCAATCATTAGCTCGGGGAGCTTCCTTGAAGTGTTGGGAGGCGAGTGGTGGAGGTAGAATCGCTCGGGGAGCAAAGGGCTGGGCAGGAGCCGGGATGGGGCTTTTATGCCCGAGCGAGGGAGAGGGGAGCTTCGGGAAAAAGGCACGGGCGGGAGCTCCGGTCAATAGGAGGACGATGGGGTTGCTCAGGGTCTCCTCTGCGAGACGGATGGGGTGGTGACGCGAGCTCTGCGGTGGCTTAATGGCGACGAGAGGGGCGGTTGAGCTGCGGCAGGGAGTGGGCGAGGCGTGACCGCGCTGGAGAAGGGAGGAGAGGGGGAGAATGGCAAGCGGGGCCCAAGCGGAGGGGAAGGCGACAACGCATCCGCGAGGCGAGGCGCGCCGGACCGCGGTCGGGGCGGCGGCGCGGCGGTCCGGCGCGCGGCGCGCGCGCGGAAGCGGCGAGCGCGGCGCGGCGGCGCGAAAGCTGCGCACGCGCGAGGGAAGGCGGGAAAGCGGCGCCCGGAGAAGCGGAGGCGCGGGCGCGGGAGGAAACGGGAAGAGGCGGAGGCGCCAAGCCAGAAGGGGAGGCGGCGTCCCCCGAAAGGGAAAGCGGAGAGAGGGGGAGACTTTCCCGAAAAGGAAAATTCCCAGATTTCAATCAAAAATTCAGCAAAAATGAAGAAAAATCCCTTTTGAATTTTGGGGACTTTTCATACATGCATGGCTTCAGTTCGTCCAAAACGGTCAGTGCAATGCAAAGATGATGTACATTCTTCTTCTTCTTCTTCTTCTTCTTGCGGGAATAGAGGATGCTCTACTTGTGAACACATTTTTCATGAAACATGTGCAGGGAAATCACTTAACATGTGGTGAGTCTTGCTCACGGCGAACCATGTTATACCTGGAGAAATAGAAAGAATAGTGATTCACATTCCACCCAAAACTTTAGGAATTCCTTGGTAGTTGGCATAAATTTGTAAGTCAGGTCAGCTGATACGCCTTAAAAAGGTTCTAGTTCTACATATTTCTTTTCTAGTCTCTCCCTTTTCATTTCCTAAAGTTGAAACCAAGAAATAGGTATTACTTTGACGATGTTTCTAAACACTTTTAATAGAATCCTCACGTAGGATTGTTTTAACAATATTTTTGGTAATATTTGTAGATACTACTCGAACTGTTCTTTTTTATTCATGCCCGTGTTTCTTATAGAAATTAGTAAATCAGTAATAGTGTCCTTACTCATAAAACTTTAATTCTAGGTTCGTCCTAATTCTTCTATAATCAACATGATTTCTTTTTTGTGCGCGAAGTCATCACAATTACATCTTCCGCTCGGGCGGATGCAACAATGCTCTAAATTTGAGCAAACTTTCCCCAACACAAGGGGACTTGGATTGATCATTTGGCACTTTCTTAAGGAGTTTTTTTTACTTGATTTACGCTTGCATGTTCTTAGTAGCTTTTATTGATGGCTTTTAGTTGTGACCGATGAATAGTAGTGACTGATGAATAATAGTGCATTATGTAAAAAAAACGGTGCAACAAAAGGCACTACAACATTTAAATCGTCGTACGACTTACGGAATTGTGATATAATTAAATACAAAGTACATTACAATATGTAAAAGCAAAAATAGTAATTGATAGAAACGGTTCATACAACCTAGGACGCTCATATTGATTTCTGTTTCTAGAAACATAAGCCAAAAGCGTAGGCTAATATGAACAGGCCATTAAACCCTATGGCAAATGCTTTAGTGTTCCACTACCCCACATCCCTACCACCATTTTTACACTGTTTTATTTATGTTGGCTCTAACACCTATCTTTAGCAATTATTTTCACTCTTTTCGGTGTGTTAGTTTCTCTATTTCTTTCACAAACGCCTGAGAGTATTCTGGCATTTATCCTTGCTCCTTGACTAGCAGAAATACGGGGCATAGATTTGATTAATTAATTGAAGAGGCATCCATCACTAGGAGGTTATATTGGTCGAATTCTTTGGTTGGAATTCCCAATTATGGCTTGATAGTAGTATTATTAATATTTGAAAGCTGTTGGGCCATGAGTTGATTTGTGCATTATTATTATCACTTTACAATTTGAAAAGCTATGAAGTTAATCGCCATCTGCGTATGTAACTGGTTACTGGTCCAGGAAGGGTAAAAACTAAAAAAAAACTTTTTTTTTGAAAAAAATAGAGTATTAACAACCGTACTGAACTTCAAAGCTTTTAACAATTTTGTTTTGAAAGTAAAATGGTATGTAAATACGTCTCAACTACTAGTTATTAGTAACGTAAATGCACGCGCTCTTACAGTACAAATCGGAGCCAAACTAGAATTTTATTTGTGTTTTCCCATGCTCTATGCATTGTGTTGTACACTACAAATTAATAAAAGCGAAGAACAAAACAAAAACCACAGCGGAATTATTGGTGGTCATAGCTAACCATATCACTGTCAAATAAAATCGGTAAAATCTAAAAGGGAAGCCTCCTTTTCATTGTTTCTGACTTGAAAAGTTGCACAAAATAAACATAAATATACGTACTTTTTTTAGGAGAGATGCTATACCAACAATGTCGCTACACAACTACAGTACATTTTAAAGATAAATCGTTGTGTCATTCAGCGACGGAGACTCCTAATGTCCCACGCCCTGCCTCACCTGTCAGTGAAGCCATGGGCAGACATTCCAATTCGTGTTTTTGGCAGTACCTCATGGCATGATATATACTTACAAAAAGATCGATCGAATGGGGGGAAAATTGAATGGCCTAGCTTTCGCGCACCACGCATTCGTACGAGTCATTTTCAGATAAATTCGGTGAAAACAAAAGGAAAACTGCATTTTTCAGACACTTTTTTTGTTTTTCCGTTCAATTATTTGGAGGCCATTTATCCCTGCAATGCATTCTGGCATCTGCCTTTCAGAAGCTAAAAACCGTTTGGAATATGTTGCCTTCTTAAGACGACTTCTTTTCTTTTTTTTCTCTCTTTTTTATTTCCTCATTTTTCTTTGCATTATCCATAGAGAAATAAGAATGTTTTTATTCTTTCTATTTTTTCTTTATTTTTCTTTAATTGAATATCTCAGAAAAAGTTAGCAACTGTTATAGTGTCATTTCAGCTTAAAGGCATAGCAAAAAATCACATCATTTTTGAACAGGGTCTTAAATGTTGGGATTTTTATGTTGCTTTCAATATTTATTGTGGTTATTGTCTGTTAACTTAATGTGAAATTATTTATATTATTGATGTAAATGATAGAGAATAATTTGATGCGAAATTTAACTTGGGGAATTAACACTCGAGGTGTCGAGGATGGCTATGCTAGAATATAGTAGACATATTTATTAAGATCGAGTCTACTGAATTTTAATATGCATTTATATATTTAATCCGGTACAATATAAGACGGAATAGCTGAGTTTGTCTTGCAGGATCAGCTCTGCAGGCTGTTAACCAACATAATCAGTTTAGAATTTATTTCGTAAACAATCTGATCAAGATACATAACTCACACATATGTACTAGGGACTAATTTATTTAAGTATCATAAAACTGGCATGTCTGATCGTGATTGATAACATGATTTATGAGTATTACGATGTACCGAAAATAGGTATGCCGCTTTGTAACACATGGAAATAGAGTCTATAAATAGATCTTTACCGTCTAGCATCATAATGTAATTGTGAACGGCATCACAGATAAAACAGAGAAATAGAGAGTGGAACAGATCATCTCCACAAAATCAATTTAGGATTTAAAGAAAACCTGACGTTACCATCAGATCCGGTTAAGGCGTGAATCAAAGCAGCGAGCCTGTAGATGCACGGAGAGAAGACCACGCGACGCACGGATGGAAACGTGATTAATCACGGCGGACGAGACTGCCTCCCTCCTCGCACGGCCGGTGCACGGATCGAGAGCAAAGCACATCGGTCATCGCACGGTACAAGTTCATGGCATATCCGCGTTTCACATTATGGGCCTGTTTAGTTGATGTCTAATTTTACCATACCTAAACTTAGACAATATGTGACTGTCACAGAAAGTGTGACTAACAAAATCGAAGCCACACTTACGGTAAAGTTTAGCAAGAAACTGAGTCTATAACGTGTGGGGCCGGGTGTTAATAAAGTGTGGTATACTACAGTTACGTCAGTGAACCAAACAGCTACCTAAAAACTGTGGCACGTCTTAGCTGTGTATATCCTCGTGGATATAGAGGCCGAATTTTATATCTTTTATCTAAAAAAAATTATGATATATCTAACTTGTGGCTAGACAACTTCTGATCAGGAACCAAACAGACCCTACGTGTCTGCAGTGCCATCAAATCCGAAGAGGAGGCGTCCGCGCTTATGCTCGGTGTTGTCTTGTCTCTCGGTCTCCTCTCTCCCCTCGCGTCACCGCTTCAACAGCCGTCCCCGGTCAAGATGCAGCACGTCAACGTCAGGTTATCAGGCGTGGCGCACGGAGGTCGCAACTTCATCCACGTATCGCGCGCCGATCGAGGGCGAGCGTGCGGTCTCGCGTGGTCTTCGACGTGCAATCCGCGGTTTGTTTCTTCCAGACGCGAGTGACGCTTCACGCCACGACTTCCTCCCGGCAACACGGATCCGCCTTGACGAAGAATCATGCCACATAACGCCGTGCGAGTATTGATCGTTGAACCTCAACGCGACATCGATTGAGCCGATTGAGTCCAGCCACACGCGTTGAGCCGATCTGGTATTGATATGAAGCCTATATATGTATTCGGGTAACACTTATTTTTGTAATAGCAACCAACAGTA
This sequence comes from Dendrocalamus sinicus, assembly GCA_036346575.1. Taxonomy (NCBI): domain Eukaryota; kingdom Viridiplantae; phylum Streptophyta; class Magnoliopsida; order Poales; family Poaceae; genus Dendrocalamus; species Dendrocalamus sinicus. The sequence continues at coordinate 25,513,084 of CM070654.1, forward strand.
TTTTTTTGAACTGCTTCGATATTACTTACAAGTTAAAAGGCTCAAATTCCACGGTTTAGAAAAAAAATTCATGCTTTTACAAGTTAATAGACAAAAAATGAACCAGAAAAGCAAAAAAAAAGCCACTATTGAGGAAATGGAAAATTATACAGAAGAATATGAAAAATAGACTAGGGATAATAAAATGGCTCATATTTTTTATGTTGAGATCAATGACTGATTTTTTAGCTGCTGAGTATGAGGGTGAACAGAATGCGTGAAAAACAATGCGCAGCCTAAAACAAGATTTTGATGAAGTATCTCTTATTAAAGTGCTTAATCTTATTAATTGCTTCTCTCTACTAAGATATATGATAACACTTTAATTAATGAGCATCTCAAAAAACAATATATTTTAGCAGAGGTATTAAAAATGTTGGCTATCTTTTTTCTGAAAAAGTGCAGGTCATGGTTGTTCTAAAACTATTTGCCAAATTCATGTGAACATTTTTTAAGATATTTTTCTGTCATTCTGAGAGAAAACTCAATATGTGCACTCTGAGGCTTCATTTGCTTATAGAAGAAGATAAAAAACTCTCTCAAGAAAAGAAATACTCACAATTCTGAGCTATACTTTGGAGAGAGAAAAAAGTAATAATAGAAGGAATTGGCAAAAGAGGAAGCATAATAGTGATTTGAGATAAAAGATTAACAAGAAATGCGATCGAAATGATCGTAGAAATTATAACTCAGCTCAAAGGAATGATAAGTACAAGAATTTTAAGTGTCACAACTATGGTTTGTATGGATATTTTAGAGCTAATTGTACGAAAAAGAAAAAACATAATGAGTAAAAGAATCAATCAGTTGAGCGTCAAAGCAATTCTTGCCTAACGATATGTCTAATATTTTTGTATGCATTAAATTTTTACTTAATATTATTTTTTTAAATAGTTGAGTTGTCGATGAATGCCTTTTTTCCTTGATAAACTATCAAATGATGACAATATTGATTGCTTAGTTGGTGAAAATAACTCCATAATGAATAATACTAATGATAAAATACATGCTCAAAATCTTACTTATGACATTTATGATTTGATCACATATCTAAAAAATAGAATTAAGAGGCCTATTAATTCTAGAATTCTGCGCTTGAAGTACCGTGTGTCTTTTCAGAATGCAGAAAGATCTAATAAGCCTATTGACATTCGTCATTCTAATATTTGTAGTAAGATGTCTACTCTCACTAGAGTCAAAAGATTTATTTTATCATATTCATTGATGATTATTCTAGATTTGGTTATGTATGTCTTCTTAGACATAAGTCGGAAGGATTTGATGTATTCAAGACATTTAAAAGTGAAGTAGAAAATCAATTGAATAGAAATATCAAAGTTTTGAGAACTGATTGTGGAGAAGAATATACTTAAGAAATATTATGATTTTTGTAAAAGAGTATGAAATTATTCATCATTATACCACACCTTACACTCTGCAACAAAATGGTATTGCTAAGCGGAGGAATAGAACATTTATGAATATGGTTAGGTCTATGATAGCTTATTCAGATCTTTCATTGTCTTTTTGAGGTGAAGCTTTACATATTGTTGTTTATTTATTAAATCATTCACCATCTAAGGTTATAATAGTCACTCTTTATGAGTTGTAGACTGAAGAAAACCCTCCCTTCGCTACTTAGCTATTTGGGGTTATAATGCACAAATTAGAGTGCCAAATCAAAGCTGTACAAAATTGCAACCTAAAAGCACGCCATGAATTTTTATTAGTTATTCTTTGGAATAAAAAAGGTATAAGTTTTATGATCTAGAAAGGGATAAACTGGTGAAAAGTAGGGATGCAATGTTTTTAGATCAATGCATACCTCGTTGTGCTAAGCTGGCAAGGGTGGAATTATTGGAAACTCCACTAGAAATACAGATGGATACATCTGGTATTAATTCTCATATTGAAGGAGGTTCAGCTCTTAAAGAAAATACAAATCAAACTTCCAACATTAACACGCTTAGGATAATTATTATTTGTTCTTGGGAGAAGTTCACTCTAAAATTTCACATTTAGATGAAGAACCAAAGACTTATAAAAAAAGTAATAAAGTGCTTACAATCAAAACTATGGGTGGAAGCAATTTGAAAAGAATTAAACTCGATGAAAAAGGATAAACTTTGGGAACTTATTGATCTACTAAACAATTATAAGTCCATCGGTTGTAAATGGATTTTTAAAAAGGAAATTAAATACAACAGGTTTAGTGGAAAAATATAAGGCTAAGCTTGTTGCTAACGGATTTATACAAAGGAAATGTATTGACTTTGTGAAATTTTTTTCTCATGTTGTAAAATTTACTTCAATTTGTATTATTAGTGCTTTGATGGCTTATTATGAAATTGAATTCCACCAAATAGATATTAAAACTATTTTTCTTAATGGTCTTTTGGAGGGAGGAAATATATATGAAATAGTCGAAAGGTTTTGGAGAAGAGGGAAATGAAAATAAGGTATACAAATTGAACAGATCAATTTATTGTCTTAAACAAACTTCACATCAATGATGTATTCTTTTTGCTAATGCTATCATATCATATAGTTTTTCAATGATGGAAGGCGATCATTGCATATATACAAAAGTTATGGTAGATATTTTATCTTATTGTCTTTATATGTTTATGATATTATTATTGCTTCTAATGATAAAAAATATATGTATAAAAATGAAAGCTTGGCTATTTTCTAAATTTGATATGAAAGATATGAGAGAATCTTCCTATGTTTTAGGAGTACATAGAAATCAGAATAAAGGATTAATAGGTTGTCCTAAAAGGCTACATTTGAAACATTTTAAAATGATTTATATGGAAAACAGGAAATCTGTTAATGTACCTACTGTGAAGGGAACTAAACTCAGTGAGGAATTATGTCCAAGTACTCCTAAGAAAAAGCTAAAATGAATGGAATTCCTTATTCTTCAGCTTTGGGATGTTTTATGCATGCTATGTTATTCACACGACCTGATCTTAGTTATGCCATTGAAATTCTTAGTAGATATGAAACGAATTCTAGGGAAGAGCATTGGAAATAAATTAAATATATATCACATTATGCTAAATGAACTATGAATTATTCATTATGTTTTAATGGTCATAATTTTCAGCTGCAAGGTTATATTGATACTAATTGGCAAGTGGATCCGAATGACCGAAAATCAACTTCTAGTTATCTATTTACTTTGGCAGGAGGTGCTATTTCTTGGTGCAGTAGAAAATAGGATTCAATTGCTCTTTCCTCTATAGAAGCTGAATACATTGCTAGATCTGAAGTAATAAAGAAAGGTGTATGGCTAAGGAAATTTTTTTTGCATCACTTAAGGTTGTGAAAGGTGTATCACAACTTGTCACTATTTTCTGTGATAATCAAACAACGATCAAGATCCCAAAGAATCCTAAATTTCATAGTAAAAGTAAATACATTGAAGGAAGGTATCACTGTATTCACGATGTAGTAAATAGACTCAAGTCTGTTCGTTTAGTTTATTTACCTAGCATCAATATGGTTGCAGATCCACTAACTAAGCCATTTAGTTAGAATTATTTTCTAAGCATGTTATAGATATATGATTTCAATTTATTGATTGAAATATTTTGGGCATGTGGGAGATGTTGGGATTTTTATGTGGCTTTCAATATTTATTGTGGCTATTGTCTGTTTAACTCAATGTGGAATTATTCGTATTATTGATGCAATTGATAGAAAATAATTTGATGCGGAATTTACCTCGAGGAATTAATACTCGAAGCGCCGAGAATGGCTGTGCTGGAATATGATAGACATATTTATTGAGATTGAGTCTGCTGGAATTTAATATGCATGTATATGTTTAACCCGGGCACATCACATGGCGAAATAGCTAGGTTTATTTTGCAGGATCGACTTTGCAAGCTGTTGACCCACATGATCAGATTAGAATTGATCTCGTAAACAATCTAATCATGTCGTATGACTCATACATGTGTGTTAGATACTAATATATTTTATACTCATAAAACTGGCTTATTTGATCGTGGTTAGTAACATGGTTCAGGAGTCTTACGGTGTACCGGAAACAGGTGGGTCACTTTGTAACACCTAGAAGTGAAGTCTATAGGGGCCTGTTTGGGAGAGCTCCACCAGCTCCAGATCCACGAAAAACAGCTCCACTCCACGAAATTTTACCCAAACGCTCCAGCTCCGTGAAATCTGGATCCACCAAAATCCTCGGATCGAGAGCGGATCCATGGATTTCATGGAGCTCCTCAAGGGGTGCTCCACCGTGGAGTTGGGTGGTAATTACCCACCAATGCCACTGGTTACACACCCCATCCCACCAAAAGTGGCCATTCCCACCAAAACCTCAATTTCGTGGATCTGGAGCTGTTGTACAAGCCAAACACTCCATGGTGGGATCCCAGATCCACGGTGGAGCTGCTCCATGGTGGAGTTTCTGTTCCAGATCCACGTTTTCAATGGTGGAGTTCTCCCAAACAGGCCTGTTCATATCCTCTAGTCTCATAATGTAATTGCGAGTGGCATCACAGATAAGACAGAGAAATATAAAATAGAGACTCGACAAAATCAGAAGGTAGGAGAAAACCCAAAATTAAAGGTCGGGCTTGCTGGTTGAGCCGGCCCTATTCCCCAGCATGGTAGGCAAGGGGCGATGCTGACCTGGCACAGGATGAGATGGTGCCCAACCCGCTGACCAATGCTGTGCCAGGGTGCAATTCCCCACTCTCAAGCTTCGGATATCTCAAGATAAAAGTGGACGAACCAGAAAGAAAAAATTGCAGAAAATTCGGAGAAGTTTTTCTTGTGAACATAATTGGTGCGTAGATGGAAGTTAGTACAAACTAGATAATGTGATTCGTGTAAGCTGGTGGAGGAGTAGCAGATATTACAGATTACAGGTTCTTTTTTTAGAACATCTAGTTTGAGTTCTAGAAACTCCGGTGGTGTAGTTTTCTATCTAGCCCGTTCCAAGCTAGAAAAATGGAGATGATTGTGTTATGCTTGCGAGCCAATGTAAAAAAGGCCACATTTTTATGAAATGCAATCCAAAATTGATAATCTTGATGATCCTTCCTAGTCTACACTAATTTAGTTAGAATAAAAGGTTTTGTTGTTGTTGGTTTGAGTTCTAGCAATGTTTGGTCCATAGATTTTCAAAGCATTTGTAAAAAGTTTTTCTTGTGAACATGGTTGAAGTATAGATGGAAGTTATTAACTAAAACCATTTTGTTGATGCTGGTGGAGGAGGGGAGCAGACATATAGCTTTAATTTGAAAGGAAAAAAAAACAATGCAGAATAGTTTTGTACTGTTACATTATACAACCTTTGAGGCTGTGATTCGAGCTAGAACTTAGAATAATGTTTGGACCTACCTTTTATTTTCTATAGTGTTGCTCAAATTTACCCGAGTTTTTCTTGCTTTCCTGAGTAAGAACTATGAAAACTCAATGCTCCATGCTGTGCAAGTTTGTGTGGCCTATACGTAGAAATAAAAAAAAACAGGATATACACAGCACTGTTTGCTACAACTGTTTCCGACTCTATACCTTAGAAATAAATCACACATGAAATTTCAGTTGAAATTTTAATTAAATTTAGTTTCATATTTTTTTTTTGAGAAAAACATTGCACACTAGTAAAAAAAAATGTAAAACAATAAAGAAAAGAATCGCCGTATCTCTGCTGGGCCCAGTTCCAGTGTCAGAACAACAGCCGGCCCATTCTTTCTAGGAAAATCAAGCAGCAATACTCAGGCCCATCTGGCCGAGAGAACCACCAATGGTATTTGCTTCTCTGTTGAAAGAGGCCTTAGGTTTCCCAGTTAACACAGTTAAGCCAAAAATAAGTTGGCTATTAGGCCCTGGTTGGCTTTGTCTTGGTGATAAGACATCAATGTTGCTTAAACTAGGCTAAACGGGTCACCTTCTCCATGTTCTTCGTGATACTTTGGACTCCAGCAGGGTAATCCGATACCTTGTAGAGAAGCTGTCTGTAGTGCATTTTACTTCTGCTAGGTCTTGTTTGCTATCATCCAGCTAGGCTTGTGATATATGTTTTTTTAGGGAAATCTAGCTTTGTGTTATTATTAGCCACAGTATATTTAACCAAATCTTTTTTTAATTTTACAGGGATCAGATTGATATCTTGGTTAATCAAAGCAATATCCAAGGAGATTGATAAGTGGCGGCGAGCTGGCTCTACTCCAAACGGTTTCAAGCGTCTAGTATTTTTGGCTTTCGGCTTATTTAAACCGGAAGCCACTTGGAACGTGGCGTCTTCTAATTTAAGTTTATTTTAGCTTTTTTGGCTTTTCTTTTTTCCCTTATTCCTTTGCATTGTCCGTAACGTTGTTTTTAATTTTTTCTTATTTTTAATTTTCTTTTAATTGAATGACTCATAAAAACTAACATGCACTACAGTGCAATTTCAACTAAAAGCCAACAGCCAAAGCCAGAAGCTTAAACTCTTTGAAGAGGGCCCTGTTTAAAGTTCACAAGAACTGCAGATACTTAGATGCTCAGGCCATGTATAATGGTGTGGTGTCAGCTGTTTATAAACCTTGCTATATAGGACACGAGATAATGTGGACGAGAGAGAGAGAGTATAGAGAATTAGGCCGTCTCTCGTGCAGTAGTCGATTGTAATATGATAAATAAAACATATTGTGTCATGAAGAACCTATCTGTAGAGATATACAAAAGGATAATCTATTGTATGAACTGTTTTTAGTGTCATCTATAGATGATATAGAGGGTATTATGAAGGAACGCGCGTAGGCTACGATAGCAGAAAATAAAAAATTTCTACCGCGCACACCAGGACATCATGCTAAGGAGGGATCATAGATCGTTACCACTAGGCAGCTTGTGTGAAGAAGAGTTGGAGAAGCCGATCCAACCACGGCGTCGAGGTAGTAGTGGAAGTAGCCGATCGTCCGAGCGGATCGTCTCCTCCACGCGATCAACCACACCACGAGCGAGATCCAATCTGTAGTTTGTTGATGCCGATCAACGCCGCAACGAGCAGCGCCTCCCACGGTATCCACACGTCCCGGGTGGAACGCCGATCGCGAGTGTACCAAAGACTCGCGAGCGGCTAGGGTTTGGCTCGGGAGGTGGCGGCTAGGGTTTTGCTCGGGAGGAACGAGCGTGTGTACATCCTCGGCCCCACCTCCATATATAGACCTCCTCACTTGGGCCTCGTGGACCGAGGCCCAATAGTGTGTCTATCCGGATCTCTATCCGAATTGAGCCCACATCCGAATCACATTGAATTAGTGTTCCAACCCGTTAAGTGTGCGACCAGCAGGTTCACGTATACTTGGTTGCGACCGGAAACGCCTTTCCGGTCACCTGTTAATAGCGGCCTCTAGCAAGACATATTAACCCCAAAGTATACGTAAAGATCATATCTTTGAACTCGTAATGTTCTCATGTACGAATCCCTTTGCCTCACGATATAGATTAAGCTCAAGGCGAGACTGTGTCATCCTCTTAATAGCTCAATCACTCTCTCGATTCCGTGATGGATTATAAACTTGTGATTGACTCCTCAATCACATTGGCATGGCCATGCACTTTCATAATCCATTACATCGAGGGCCAGAGATATCTCTCCCATAAGGAGGGCAAATTCTATCTTGATCATTCACATCCCACTACATGTTTCACAAACAAACCCGAAGACTACTTTTATGACTACCCGATTCACGGAGTAGTGGTTAGTAGTCCCAAAATAGGCTACTACGCATGTTGGGAACCATGATGATCTCAAGTCTAAGGATTCTACATAAACACTACTTGAGACCAACTAATGACACATGGAATCTCTGCAGTGTCTCATGGCGGGTCTATCCAACATATGTTCACTAACACATGTCCATATTATTGATTTGGTATCACCATACCATGATCCATGAGACATGATCATCAATCAATACATATCTTTGATCTTTGAATCATATTTGTTCCTCATATGATATATGATCGGGATCATTTAGAAATAACAACATTTAAGCATTAAGAGTCTCATGAATAAGTCACATACTCATTGATCAATAATGATAATGTCTATTTCAAGGAACAAAGTAATGCATCATAAACATAGTATGTGATATATTCAACATCTCCATGTTGCCTCTAGGGCATATCACCAACAGTCTCCCACTTGCACTAGAGTCAACCATGTAGGTATCTAATACCCATTGCCCTAGTGTGAGCCTCATGCTTTGGTGGGAAGCGGCTTTGTCAACGGATCTGCAATGTTCAAATCTGTTTGTACTTTGCATATCTTCACATCGCCTCTCTCCACAATCTCGCGGATGAGATGAAATCGCCGTAGAATGTGCTTGGACTTCAGTGCGATCTAGGCTCCTTGGCTTGCGCAATGGCCCCACTATTGTCACTGATGAGGTCCATTGGGTGGAGGCACTAGCCACCACACCAAGCTCGAAACAAATTTCTTGATCCAAGCAGCCTCTTTAGCGCCTTGTAAGTGCTATGTACTCGGCCACGTTGTAGAATCGCAACCGTCTCTCTGCTTGGAACTCTTCCACTCACCGCACCGCCATTCAGCAGAACACAAATCCAGATTGCGATCTAAAATCATCTTTGTCGGTTTGGAAGCTAGCATCGGTGTAACCATTTACAACGAGCTCTTCCTCACCCCATAGACGAGGAACACATCTTTAGTTCTTCTCAAGTACTTCAAGATGTTCTTTACGGCAATCCATTGACTTTCACTGGATCGATCGGTATCTACTTGTAGCACTTAAAGCATACGAGACATCCGGGCGTGTACAAAGCATGGCATACATAATGGATCCCATAGCGAAGCATATGGAATCGCATTCATTTTATCCCGCTCATCAGTGTACTAGGACACGACTCTTGCTAAGATTTATACCATGTGACATAGGTAGGAAGCCTTTCTTGGAATCTGCATGTTGAACCTTTTCAACACCTTGTCAATGTACGTATCTTGGCTTAATCCAATTAGCCTTCTTGATCTATCCCTATAGATCTTGATGCCTGAATATATGCCGCCTCTCCTAAGTCTTTCATAGAGAAACTATTTTTCAATGAAGACTTAACAGATTCGAGCATAGGAATGTCATTTCCGATCGGTAATATGTCATCCACATATAAGACCGAAACACGAGTGCGCTCCCACTAGCCTTTTGTAAACACAAGGCTCTTCTTCGTTCTTGATGAAACCAAACCCTTTGATTACTTCATCAAAACGAATGTTCCAACTCCGAGATGCTCGCTTTAATCCATAAATGGATCTTTGCAGCTTGCATATCTTTCGGTGATTGCGGATCGACAAAACCCGTGGGTGTGTCATGTACACATCCTCACTCAGATTTCCATTAAGGAAAGCTGTTTTGACATCCATTTGCCATATTTCATAGTCGAAATATGCAGCAATCGCTAGAATGATCCGAATAGACTTTATCATTGCGACGGCGAAAAGTTTCATCATAATCAACACCTTGAATTTGTTTGAAACCTTTGGCCACCAATCGCGCTTTATAGATGTGAACATTTCCATCTATGTCTATCTTTTCTTGAAAATCCATTTGCACTCAATGGTTTTAACACCATCGGAGGATCAACCAAGTTCCAAACTTGATTTCGTGCATGGATTCAATTTCGGATCTCATGGCTTCAAGCCATTTCTCGAGTCTGGTCCCACCATCGCTTCTTCATAGGTCTTAGGCTCATCGTTGTCTAACAACAATATGTCCCGTTGTTGAGTAGTCAAGAACATGTACCTCTCGGTGCACGACGTGACCTCTCCGACCTCACGTGGTGCGGTGTGTCCACAACGAGGTTCTTCAACGGTTTGTTCATCCTGTTGTGGTTCAGTCAGGAGCTGAAACGTTTTGTGTGTTTCTCGAATTTCTTCAAGTTGCACCGTGCTCCCACTATCCCTTCTTGAGAGAAACTCTTTCTCTAAGAAGACACCATGCCGCGACAAACACTTTGCCTTCTCCTTGATTATAGAAGTAATATCCTTTTGTTTCCTTAGGATACCCGATAAAGAAGCATTTATCGATTTAGGACTGAGCTTATCGATTGTAAACGTTTTACATAAGCCTCACATCCCCAAATCTTAAGAAAAGACAAGCTAGGACGTTGTCTGTCCACATCTCATATGGTGTCTTTTTCACGATTTTGATGGAACCTGTTTAGTGTGAAAGCGGTGTTTCAAGAGCGTACCCCAAAAAGACAACGGAAGATCACTTTGGTTCATCATGGAGCGCACCATATCTAATAAGGTGCGATTTCTCGTTCAGATACCCCATTCCATTGAGGTGTTCTGGCGAGTCAATTGTGGAACAATTCCACAATCCTTGAGATGATTGCCAAACTCATGGCTCAAATACTCGCCTCCACGATCGGATCGTAGAAACTTGATTGTCTTGCCTAAATGATTTTGCACTTCATTTTGGAATTCTTTGAACTTTTCAAAGGATTCGGACTTATGCTTCATCAGTAGATATACCCATATCTACTAAAATCATCGATAAAAGTTATGAAGTCACGAAAACCACCTCTGGTTGTTGAGCTCATTGGTCCACATACATCGAATGTACGAGTGCCAATAAGTCACTTGCCGTTCACCTTGACCGGTGAAAGGTGCCTTTGTCATCTTGCCAAGTAAACAAGATTCGCATGTCTCAAATGATTCAAAATCAAATGAGTGCAGAATACCATCTCTATGGAGCTTCTCCATGCGTTTCTCATTTATGTGGCCTAAGCGACGGTGCCAAATAAACGTGGGATTCAAATCATTGAACGTTGCCTCTTTGCATTAATGTTATAGACCGGTGACTCTTCAAGAGTAAGAACATATAACCCATTCACCAATGGAGTATGACAATAGAACATATCTTTGAAATAAACAGAACAACCATTGTTCACAGATCTAAAGTCATAACCTTCGCTTGCAAACATGAAGCGAAATAATGTTCTTGGAAAGAGATGGAACACAATAACAATTATTCAATTCCAAAACTAATCCTGAAGGTAAAGACAATGGCATGGTGCCAACAATGATCGCAACAACTTTTGCTCCATTGCCAACGCGAAGATCCACTTCGCTCCTCCTCAAACTTCTACTTCTTCTTAGCCCTGCAACGATTTGCAAAGGTGAGCAACCGATCCGGTATCAAATACCCAAGAATCGGTGGATGAAGTAGCAAGATTGATCTCTATAACATTTATACCGAGAGGAAGTCGTACTTCCCTTCTTCTTCTCAAGATCCTCCAAGTACTTTGGGCGTTCCTTTTCCAATGACACGATTGCTTACATGAGTAACAATCTGCATTAGGAGCAGCGCCCTTCTTGACTTGCTTGGCCTTAGAACCGCTCGCGATCTCATCGGAGCTAACTCTTTGACCGCGCCTTTCTTGACATTGGGCTTGCCTTGCCTTTCTCGCATCATCATCACATGATTGCTGCTTTTCTTAATGCTTTCTCGGCACTTTTAGCATCCCATGCAACTTTGCCAAGGTCTTATCCATGTTGTTCATGTGATAGTTCGGTATGAATGGCTCAAAGCTCGGGGAGCGATCGGAGAATCACATCGATAGCCAACTCTTGGCTAAGGAAAACCAAGCTTTTCCGGACTCTCAATGTAGCCAATCATCTTAATCACATGAGGGTGACGGGATTCCTTCGCAAGCCTACACGCAAACAAGGACTTTGAAGTGTTGAACCTCTCACTTGCTTGGTTCTCAAACATACCACGCAACCCTACAATGATATTGTAGGCATCGTGTTCTCATATTGCTTCAAGCTCGAGAGGACATTGTGGCAAGCATGAGGCAGCTCACATCAAGGTAATCATTCGTTTGCTTCTCATAAGCTCTCCGTGCGACCGCAGAGAGCATTATCGGGCAAGTCATCGGGATAATGAGACTCAAGGACATACTCCTTGCGCTCTTGCTTGAGAACAATTCTCAAGTTGCGATACCAATCCATAAAGTTCGTTCCATTGAGTTTTTCTTTCTCAAGAATAGATCGCAAATTAAAAGAACTGGATGCGGCATTAGTAGACATGATCTACAACAAAGAATATGCAAAGTTTAGCACTATGTTTATGTTCATCTTTTATTAAACAATTTAACAAAAGACTCACTATGTGTTTTGCAACAAAACTCCTCTAAGTTACATAGTGGGTCAAGAACCTCATTTCACTAATTCCTAGTGAGCTTTGGCATCACGGCTAGAAAACTAGTGACATGGGTAAGCAACACCTTGCTAATCACATCCCTATGTGACTCTTGCTTGTTGGGTGACATCAACATGCCCGGCCCCAATCTATGCCCCAAGGTCCAAAACTGTTTTGATAACCTTGTTAAGTAAACCAAATGCTTCCGCATGTAGATGTCCGACATCTACCCCAAATAATGATGATAACCGACGGCACTCTACTTTGGTAGACCTACCATGCGGTGATCATTATCTTTTGGTGCAACATATGGAAGGGCATGAACACCTAATTTTATGAGGATTCTATCCTACCAAAGCAACATATGACAAAAACATTGCATAAGAATAAGATAGATAATATCACGGATAAACACATTTAAGCGTGAAGTAGTATGGCCCAAACAAATGGTGATCTCCATCTCCATGTAGGTGTAGACGATCTCCATCCTCCACATCACTCCTTTAGGCCACCATGCTTGAAAGCTTGTAACCTCAAAACTAGGCTACTACCTATAATAGCTAGAAATTGAAGATTACAAAGATAGATTCAAGCATTAAGGTCACACTGCAGTCGTTAAATACAATATAGACAGCTAACAATAGCTGAAATAATCATGACACGCAGCCATGAGCGAATGTTACATGCATCACATACATCTCATACATTCCAATAAGATATAGGGCCATACTATTCACATCATTCTCTGCAAAACAAGTTAGACGTAGAATCGTATTCTACCTAACGATGTGAACCCAAGGCGCTATACAAGGAAAAACTATTCGGCACAACCACCTTATGCCGATCCGAGACATTCTCTAGGATGCTAGTTTTCCACCGGGCCGAGGCCATCGGATCCGTAACCTACTAGTATTCGGCATAACCACCTTATGCCGATCCGAGACAATCTCTAGGGCACTAGTATTCCCATCGCCCGAGGCTATCGAGTTCGTATCCTACTAGTATTCGACATAACCACCTTATGCCGATCCGAGACAATCTCTAGGGCACTAGTAGTGATACAATCTGCGCCTCATCCAACCCCTATTCACCGATTGATCTCATCAACCCGTGCTACCATCGATTCATCACATGAACCGATCGATCTAGGCGTAATAGATCCAATCTACTACAACCGCATATCATCATATGCGCTGATCCGAATCGCAAACTAAGCAAGATGGCTCGATACCTGAAGGAACGCGTGAGGCTACGATAGCGAGAAAATAAAAATTTCTACCGCGCACACCGGACATCATGCTAAGGAGGGATCATAGATCGTTACCACTAGACGCAGAATGTGCGCGAAGAAGAGTTGGAGAAGCCGATCCAACCACGCGCGCCGAGGTAGTAGTGGAAGTAGCCGATCGTCCCGACGGATCGTCTCCTCCACGCGATCAACCACACCACGAGCAGATCCAATCGTAGTTTGTTGATGCCGATCAACGCCGCAACGAGCGCGCCTCCACCGGTATCCACACGCCCGGGTGGAACGCCGATCGCGAGTGTACCAAAGACTCGCGAGCGGCTAGGGTTTGGCTCGGGAGGTGGCGGCTAGGGTTTTGCTCGGGAGGAACAGAGCGTGTGTACATCCTCAGCCCCACCTCCATATATATAGACCTCCTCACTTGGGCCTCGTGGACCGAGGCCCAATAGTGTGTCTATCCGGATCTCTATCCGAATTGAGCCCACATCCGAATCACATTCGAATTAGTGTTCCAACCCGTTAAGTGTGCGACCAGAGGTTCACGTATACTTGGTTGCGACCGAAGCGCCTTTCCGGTCACCTGTTAATAGCGGCCTCTAGCAAGACATATTAACCCCAAAGTATACGTAAAGATCATATCACTGAACTGTAATGTTCTCATGTACGAATCCCTTTGCCTCACGATATAGATTAAGCTCAAGGCGAGACTGTGTCATCCTCTTAATAGCTCAATCACTCTCTCGATTCCGTGATGGATTATAAACTTGTGATTGACTCCTCAATCACATTGGCATGGCCATGCACTTTCATAATCCATTACATCGAGGGGCCCAGAGATATCTCTCCCATAAGGAGGGGCAAATTCTATCTTGATCATTCACATCCCACTACATGTTTCACAGCAAACCCGAAGACTACTTTTATGACTACCCGATTCACGGAGTAGTGGTTAGTAGTCCCAAAATAGGCTACTACGCATGTTGGGAACCATGATGATCTCAAGTCTAAGGATTCTACATAAACACTACTTGAGACCAACTAATGACACATGGAATCTCTGCAGTGTCTCATGGCGGGTCTATCCAACATATGTTCACTAACACATGTCCATATTATTGATTTGGTATCACCATACCATGATCCATGAGACATGATCATCAATCAATACATATGCTGATCTTTGAATCATATTTGTTCCTCATATGATATATGATCAGGGATCATTTAGAAATAACAACATTTAAGCATTAAGAGTCTCATGAATAAGTCACATACTCATTGATCAATAATGATAATGTCTATTTCAAGGAACAAAGTAATGCATCATAAACATAGTATGTGATATATTCAACATCTCCATGTTGCCTCTAGGGCATATCACCAACATATTATAGGCAACAGTTGTATATATCATTGTACATACCCTCCGGGCATTGCCGTAGGCACATACGCCACACCCAAATGTACTTTTGTATGTCTGATTTCAGTGATTTTTTAGTGATAAACGAGATATGCTGCACATATATTATTGCTTGTAGGAAATGCCTGATTTGCTCAACCATGTGCTAGGATGCGATGTAATGTGATCACAAGTTGACTGCTTGATATTAAAATATTCAGCAGAATCGTGGTTTCAAATCTTCTATATATTCTTTTTTAGCATGCCCGTGTCCATTTTATAGTTGTGCAACTGTCGACCTGAATTGCTTGTCTGACTCTACTGTTTGTAGTTTACTCGTGAGGATGTCACTTGCTTTTGCTCCGATGCTGGCTAGCTAACTTGCAAAATGTAACCTTGATCTTTATGCATCCTTGTTCAACAAGATTCAATGATTCTCTGCCATGATAGATCAAAGGCTTGCTGCTTCAGTCGAAGACGAAATTTATTAGAATCGTGCTGCCAATCCCTCCCACTTTGGTGGCAAAAAGATGTGTCATGATGAGCTTAACCTCAATTCAGGGGTCAGTAACTTAAAAAGCAAGGCATGTGACTTCCTAATTAAGACTAGAAGCTCCATTGGGGAGCGTACTGTATACCGCGGCTGTGCTGCATAGTGGGATAGAAAGAGTTTCAGCCTAAATGAAGGGATTGAAATCATTGTTTGCATAGAATTTGGGTACACTGACGGGAAACCGGAAATTTGGAGCTTGTTGCAACGTATGACCAAAATTGAGTATTTCTAGTTCGCATGCTCAAGAAAGGCAATAAAAAGGCTGAGGCGCAGACTGTTTGGAACACGGGAAATTTTTACGACAAACAGAATCCTACCAGTCTCGCGTACCAAACAGGATTGCTGATGTGCTGAGAGGCTCTGAAGAACTTCCATTCACATCCTCTCCAGCAAAGCAGAATCATCACAGGACTGCACAAGTGATATGATTCAGTGGCGGAGGACGGGAAAAAAATGAGGTGGGGCGGATCGAAAGCAATACCATTGATCAGCGCACCAGCAGAGATCAGAGAGTGGCTGCTGCTGCCGGCCTGTCGCCGCCTCCCGCCGGCCGGCCGGCCGCCCCCGCCTCCCCGCCCGCCTCCGCCGCCCGCCCGCCCCCGAGTCCCGCCCGCCACGCCGCGCCCCAGTTCCGCTGCTGCCGCGCGCGCGCTCAGCCGAGGCGCGAGAGCCACAGAGAGACTAGGGTTTACCGTTTCCGTTATTGGGCATTTGGGCTATTGCCTATTGGATAGAGGGGTATATGGGGGTCTGTTGCAAAAATTCAAGGTCAGGCCCATGCCACAGCTTGCCCTATCGGGCCCTCCGCCCCTGATATGATTGAAAGCTTTTGTTGGAGTCCCAGTTCGACGGTCGTTCCAATCCAGATGTAACCAAGCATCTTAATTGCCGAAGCAACAACGGCCATGACCGCTGAGCTCAATCTGTTCATGAGCATACGCCATAATAGGCATGTAACCAGGAAACGATGGCAGAGCCCTCTGCATCATGGATATCCATGGAGCACGTACCATGGTGACCACGCACAGATACTGTTGAGGAATCGTCGCTGGCGACTAGTCCGATCGATTCCTCTGCTAATGTAAAACTATATCAATCACAGAAGATAGAAAATAGTAGATTGAAAATACAGAGAGGTAGAGAGAACTCTTGGCCTTTCTTTATTGCTTTCTTTCTGATTTCGTATGCAAAATAGCCCATAGTACTCCCTATTTATAGCCTAGTGGTGAGGTGCCCACCATGGGCTAAGACTTAAGTCTAGTCCCAGATTTCCTAACACTCCCCCTTGGGTACTCATCCGACACGTTCATGCTTTATCAAAACTTCATAAAAACCCATTGGAAAATATTTAGAGAAAGAGTACATGATACATGTTATGCTGCGTTGCACAAGTTGCCTCATTAAAAACCTTGGTCGAGAAACTTCAGGAAAACTCGTCAAGGGAAAAAGAGTACAATCCACCCAATTTCGCTCAATCTTCAGGACTTATGTTTTGGGTACTCGATCTTCATGATCAAGATTTAATAACGGACTTGAGAAAATTCTCCCCCTGAATTCTGCACTTCTCTAAGTCTCATCATTCTAATTCCTCGTATGCATCTTTCAAAACTAGATGCTGGAAGTGATTTAGTGAATAAATTTGCAAGATTTTCACATAACTTAATATGCAATACCTTAATTTCATTCATCTTTTACAATTCATGAGCATAAAAGAACTTAGGGTCGATATGCTTTATGAGTGACTCTTCAAATAGCCCGCCTGCACTTATGCAACATAAGCTGCATTATCTTCATAAATAAGGAGTTTGCATAATATTCATCCCACATGACTGCTGGATGTGGTGAATCATTCGTTAGAGTCAAGCACATTCTCGTGCAGCTTCATACAATACTATGATTTCTGAGTGGTTCGTCGAAGTCGTTACAAGAATTTGCTTAGACGATTTCCATAAAATTGCAAGACTTTGCTTTGATGATTTTCATGAAATTGCAGTGCAACCACACATGAATACATAGCCCGTTTGTGACCTTGCGGTATGCGGGTCCGACAGGTACCCAGCATCTGCATAGCCAGTCAAGTTCAAATCTTGATTCTTTCTATAGAATAATCCAAAGTCCTTTCCTTCGAGGTACCAGAAGATGCCCTTTATTCCCTGCCAATACCTTTTGGTAGGTTCTGCACTATACCTTGCTAACAGGTTTACGATAAATGTAATGTCCGGTCTAGTGCAGTTTGCTAAATACATAAGTGCTCCTAGTACACTTAAGGATGGAAATTCCAGTCCCAGGACTTCCTCCCCTCTTCCCTAGGTCGGTATGGATCTTTTTCTTGGTATAAAGACCTCCCGATCATTGGTACTTTCAATGGGTATGCCTTCTCAAAGTCGAACCTTTCTAACACCTTCTGGGCATAGGCTGACTGGTATACTAATATTCCTTTAGGGACATATTCGAGCTGCAGGCCTAAACAGTATTTGGTTTTACCCAAATCTTTCATTTCAAATTCTGATTCCAGGTAAGAACTTGCTTTTTTTATGTCTTACATTGTTTTGATGATATTCAGATCATTTACAAACACTGAGATTATACAAAATCCATTTTAGGATTGTCGTATAAATACACAGGGACAATCTTCATTGTTCGTGTAGGCTTTCTTGCATAGAAAGTCGCTTAAGCGATTATACCACATCATGTCTAATTGCTTGAGTCTGTACAGTGATTTCCTGAACTTCATGCTGTACAGATTTCTATTTGCTTTATCTTGGATCAGGACAGGGATACCTTCAGATACCTTCTTATAAATTTCCGAATCCAAGTTTTCATAAAGATATGCAGTTACCACATCCATCAATTTCATTTCTAGATTCAAGTTTACTGCCATTGAAATTAAATATCTAAAGGTAATTCCACTTATAACTGGGGAGTAGGTTTCTTCATAATCAACTCCTGGACATTGAGTGAAACCTTATGCTACCAGCCTTGCTTTATATCTTACAACTTCATTTTTTCATTTCTCTTTTCAACAAATACCCACTTATGCCTTATAGGGTGCACATGGGGAGGTGTACGGCTTACGGGCCCAAGCATCTCTCTTTTGTTCAGAGATAATAATTCAGATTCTATTACCTTCTTCCAATCTCCCCAATCTGATCTCTTCTTACATTTAGCGAGCGATGCAGACTCTGGATCAAGATCAATGATTATGGTAATTTTCTTTGCAAAGTAGATGTCAACATTGGCTGTTGTCCTATTCATGGAATCTCCCGTGGCGCTTCAGGACTGGAAGCTGAGGAGGCGGTCGGCCTTGCGGGGCTCAAGGCGGTGGCTCCTCGGGCGCAACGACGGCTGGCATTTCAAACGACAGAGCTAGCAGGCGGCCTCGGCTTCGGGCCGGGCTGCGCTAGGAAGAGCGGCGGCGAGCGACCTTTGTTCGCTTCTTCGGGTGGCGACCGGCGGCTCTGCGGGAGCGCCTGCTTCGGCTTCAGGCCGGCTCGATGGTGTGCGCGTCGGCGCGTGGGGAGGGTGGCCGGCGGCAGGCTGGCGCCGTTTTGCATACAACGGCCGTACAGGGCCGGTCGTGCGTATAGTGCAATCAACATCTACTCTTTTCCTGTAATCTATCAATCGACATTGTGCTGGCAACTTCAAGTCTGCTCGTAGTATATTAGAGCAAATTTGCACCGTAGAAAATAATCTAGAAAGCGAAATATGTGAATTTAGAGCAATCTAGATGCAGACAATTCAATCTACTAATGCTTCGATGATTACCTTTCAATTCACCGGAGCGATTTGTGCTGATAACGTGTTGAGGAACCGTCGCTGGCGACCAATCCGATTGATTCATCTGCTAATGCAAAACTAGATCAATCATAGAAGACAAAAAATAGTAGATTGAAAACACAGAGAGGTAGAGAGAACTCCTTGTCTTTCTTTATTGCTTTCTTTCTGATTTCGTATACAAAATAGCCAATAGTATTCCCTATTTATAGCCTAGTGGTGAGGTGCCCACCATGGGCCAAGGCTTCAAGCCTAGGCCCAGGTTTCCTAACAGAAACAACTTTGTCCACGGTGATACGGATCAACTAGTAGGATAGCTGAAATGCAAGGGTGGTCTGATCTTTACAGTATAAATAGCAGCTATGCTTCCGCTTCTCCTTGCGGAAAAAATGGAGTTAGGGTTTCGGTTGAATTGAACAACCCTTAAACGAAGAAGTAGCATGAAGACAGATTGGTTGACTTGCACCAATTTAGTAAGAAGTCACCAAATTAGAAGTAATCCACGTTGACTTCCCAAACCGTGAGCAATCAATGAGTTCACAAATCAGGAAGTTGAACCTTGTAGGTTCGATCGGTGACTTGTATCAGCAATGCAACTCCCAATTCATGTGATCCTAGGAAACCCTAAGTGGAAAAATCTCATGCAAGAACAAGCACACAAGTTTGCATCACAAACATTGTGACTTCTTTGTTTTAGTTCTCAACTCAAAACATAACTATTCTGATCGTTTACAAGGGTTCGGTCCTTGGCCTTTTATCAAGCATGCACACACTATGGCCGAAGGCCTTGACTTGAGTTCGGCTTAGAAACTAAACTAGACTCTATCTCGACTTCCTTATTGGTTCAGACTCAAGAAAGAAAAGAACATGACTTAAAAGAAAGCTACAAACTGACTCATAGTGTTTGATCTAAAATAAAGGCAGGCAAGCCTTGGACACCTACTTGGATTCGTAAAAAGCAAATGGACTCAAATAAAGATCAACCTAGATTGGCACCAAATCAAAGGAGAATTCAGATCATTCCAATGTGTATACATTTGTCATGGCTTCTTTCCTTCTGGTTAAATCCGAATAGAACTCCTGGCATGATTTCTTCTTTTGGCTTCTTTCCTTTGCCTGGCTCCCTTCCTGGCACGCGTTCCCCTTCATCCTGGCGTAGCACTCTTGGCTTGCCCCTCCTTATGTCCGGCTCAGATTCCCTTCTCTTTCTTGCTTGGCATGGTTTCCATACGGCACGCACGTAATTCTCATGAGGCCCACACGCCCGTGCGAATTCTGCACTTGTCCCAACTAACGCACACAAGCACTGTGAGACTGTGGTGGTCACTCGATTATTGTGATGAGTAATTGACTTTTAGTTCAGAGAGTTTATAGAGTTTGAGTTTGGTTTTTGAGGGTTTGCAATTTTTCAGTTGCATCTTGTTGTTGGCGGTATGACCGTATTGAGGCCGCTGTCATATTGGCTAGGAGAGGTATGACCGACCTAGGGCTGACAGTTAGACCAACGGTGGATCGGCGGTCAGACCGGCTGGGTGTGGTAGCCTCGAACTTAAATGACAGTTGGATCGGGGTTGTAGTACAATCGGATTCTAGTTGGCGGTAGCTATTTTCCAGAAAGCGTGTCTTCGGGTGACGCGCTCAAGGAGGTGACGGTATGACCAGCCTTGGTTAGGTCATACTAGCCAGGTCCTGGTGGTCTGACCAGTATGGGTACCATGGTCATACCGCTTCCCTTTTACCGGGAAGGTAACTGGTGGGGCAACCGACGATCTGACAGGCTTGGGTTGTGCAATCAGGCTGGTTGCTAGTGGCCAAAACACGGGGAGGTGTTCTTGGTGGTTTTGAATCATGTTTTTATGTTGGGAGTGTGCACAGAGGTTTGAGATCTGGTCCTAAGGTGCATATATGTTGCATGTTGTATTTATAGACTAATGTGGATTAAGTTGTGAAGAACTTGTGCTCGAAAATAGTTGCTTATTCTATTATTGTGCAGGTGGCTTGGACGCAACTATGGTCAACGACGAGGAGAGCGAGACTAGATTGGGGATAACTGAGGTCAAAACAGTTGTGGATACCGTTTGGGATAGTTGGGCTCAAGCAAGACAGAAGATGGATAAGGACCATGAAAGGTAAAGTTTGAATAAAGACCATGATACATTGGATATGCATATCATGCTTTGCGGTGGTGCTTTCAGGGATGGAAGCTTTGGAGGTAAGTGTCCTTGGTCATTAATTGAGTCAATTGATGATGTTTGTCTTGTGCGGTGCTACATGATGTTTTGCTTGCTGTTGTTGGTTATAGGACTCCGGAGTTAGGTCATGGTGAGGCGAGGGCGCTAAGGTTCAGGATTTGCACCAGGCTTAGGAAGAAATGAGGTCCGGACTAGACTCAAAGAGGAGCTAAGATCCGTTGGGATCAGGTGCTGCCGGAAGAGTATTAAGGCTTACGGGGTGGTTATAAGCCGAGAAGACAAAGAGCCGGACTAGGAGCTACTGATGGTAAACATGATGGACAACATCAAAGTGGACTAAAACTAGGCTCAGGGAGGAGCTCAGGTCGTGCACGATCAGGGAAGTTGGATGCTGCCATAGTGAAGGTGAAGTATGTGGTGCGCTAAGTGACTTAGACTATTTGCAAGAAAGGATGGTTCTAGGGGATCTAGCCATGTGAAAGGCTTAGCGGTAAGTCACTGGGGCCACATGAAAAATGACGAAGCATTGGTGATGCCTCGTGGAAGACGGGTAAGGGGTATTTTGGTAAATTGTCTAATACCGAAAATGTGGTGGCGTGCGAAACCGCGGCGGTGGTCTAATTGGTTTATGTCATGGTTATGTTGAAATTGTTAAGTGGATCAAGTGTTGATTCACTAACAGGTTAATAGGTGTGCGCACTTTGAGAAGCGTGCATGTGTAAGTGTAAAACCCAGAATGGTGTTAAGATAACAAATTAGTCTATATAAGTGGATGAAACCCAACTAGAGGGGTTGATTGACGTTTCCTGTGTGCCTCTACTATAAATAGTAGAGAAGGGTAGCTTAGGGCTAAGCTATCCATACCAAGTAGAGGGAAGTTCGGTTTCTTAGAGAGAATCTTGTGAGAGATATGAGAGATTCTTATGGCTGAGCTTTTTGTCATCCTTAAATTTTGTTTATGGCTAAGGAGTGGTTATAAATATTCATTTCTAAGTATCAATAGATCTCCTCTTTGCTCAAGTGATGAAATATTGATTTTGCTTAGTTTTTGGTGCTTCTCTTTCTCCTCTTTATCTTGCTTTGTTCTAAGAATATGTAAGTGATAAATATGTCTCTTGGAAACCATTCATCTAGGCACTTTTTATTTTACGAGTACTTGTGATTGCCCAATTTTGGCTCAAGAGAAGGTGATTTTAAGGTTTTGACCTTATGGGCGTTTTGGCTTGAGTTCATGCTATAATTTAGCTTGTTATGATATATGAGAACTCATCGAAGGTCATCTAGATCATCAAAGACTCACGAGCAAGAGTAGATCAAGGTTTTCCTGTTTTGTCCGATTTTGGTGCAATCTTCGTTGTTTTGGATAAAGGTAGGAACTTTAGCATTAATTTTCACGATTCATGATTGGAGTAGGTTCCTAGTATCCTAGAGAATATGCATACCAAGTTTTAGATCTTTTGGAGTTGTGGATCAAAAGTTTCATTGATTTTGGATTTGAGATAGTGCTGAAAGTTGATTTTGTCAAGATTGACCGATCAGACCGCCCCTAGACAGGTCAAACTACACAAGGCTGGTCGGACCACTCAGTAACCTGCAGTTAGGCCACTCCTCCAGTCATACCAGCCTATGCACTACGGTGAGACCACTTAGGGAAGATTTGGCTCTTTTAGCTCAACTTTTCTTGGAACTTTCCTTGTGGGTAATTGGTCTTTAATTTTTATAGCTTTTCATAGCTATTGGAGTAAATGTCTTTACTTTCTCCTTAAAAAAGATTTTGAAAAACCTTAGATTTAATTTGGACTCCTATTTACCCGCCTCTAGTTGCCGTTATTGGTCCAACACACTCACCCCACGCGGAGACCACGCATGCCGCATGCCATGCAAACTCCACTTGGCACAACCAAACCGCTCGTGTTGCTAGGCCCACACACTCCCACGCATGCGCCCGCATGTGCTCTCCCACACAGCACTTGTACACACCATCCTTGATGCAATCGAACACCAAACTTATGTGTTAGGCCTTCTATTGTTCCACATGCTAGAGATTCCTTTCCTTTCATCCCTTGGCCATTCCTCCCTTTACCGTCCACTCCTCCCTCCCTCTCGGCTTTTGTCTTCTTTTCTTCACCCAAAACAACACCACATTGAGATGTAATTTCTGAATGTGACTTGGCATCACAAATCAATGTAGCAATGGTGCTTGGGACGTCATCACAAGGGCATATTATGCCGGTATATAGCTCATGAGACATGCCAATAAAGGCATGTACTAAGAAATGATGGGCTTGCTTTGTTGCATAACTGAACAACGATGATGATTACAACACAAAGAGACATGTTCATTACAAGGCACGTAAGTAATCTGATTGGTGTTACAGTTCACACATTCGGTAGCTAGCGGCGTTACGCTTTGTTTTGATTTGGTCATTTGGATTTGCTGATATCATAATACAACATGTTTTCGACAGCTTAAAGTTGATGTAAGATACAAAGATTGTGTTTCAATTTTTACCCTTAGCACCTATTTTTTATGCAAAACTGCAAGAATTTCGAGTGTCTAGTTTGTCAAATTCTTTCATTCATTTCAGTACAAGTAGGTTTTGCAAGTATTTTCCACATCCATCAAATTTAATGGACTGAAATCACTGATAAATAGAGAAATGACAAGGGTATAAAAAATATACCCATACAAATTGTTATGAATATTATATGCATATTAATGAATATTAATAGGCAATATATAGAGAGTATAAAAGACTATATGTAAAGACAACCCTACACACATAAGTAAATACATAACAAATGTGCCTACCCTAACACCCCCTCAAACTCATGGTGGATCACACACTGAGTTTGGAGAGAAAATACAAATGTTGCACCCTAATTTGTGGCTTTGTGAAGAAGTCAGCAATATGTAACTCTAAAGGTGCAAATTATAGAACAAGCACTTTCTCCTGCACATGTGAGGAAGTGTATAAAGTATCCACACTAATGTACTTGGTGAGGTCATGCTTCACTGGATCGTGGGCAATACTAATAGCACATGTATTGTTAAACAAAAGAGCCTCGCCATATGCACTCCAAAATCTATAAGTAGCCACTTCAACCAAATAACATATGCTATCACCACTGCCATAGCTCTCAACTCAGATTCAACATTCGAACAAAAAACTACAGTTTGTTTCTGTCTTTTAGTAATTAGGGAGGAGTATAGAAAAACACAGTCAGCAGAAAGAGAATGACGATCCAAAGGATCACTAGCTCAGATCGCATCGGAGTACGTCCGAGGCTGTAGTAAGTTTAAGCCAGAAAAAACAAACGACTGACTATAGTGAAGGTGAGCCATAAATTGACTCAAGGTATGAGTAACATGAGCAATATCAGAACTACATATAATAACCTTACACATATAAGTAAATACAAAATAAATATGTCTACTCTTAACACAAATAATCTTATTGAGAATTGTATGTCACAATTATCAACAACAACATCAACCCTTACACATCACAACTATTTCTTGTAGACGAAACCTGATATCGCCCAGAACTTGAATTCCAACATCTAGAACCACCGATGAACGGCGTTAACTAATCCAAACCAATAATGTTAATCTTTAGGAGCCAGATACACAAAGAATAATTAATAAGACCAAACAGCAAGCCCTCGAGCAGACAAACTTCTTTCACAGAGGCCGTTCATCCAAGGATATATCTGCGGTAAAGCGGATACCACGACAAGACTGAAGCAAGCCGTGTTGATCCCTCATATGCATCAGCAATAATCTCCAGCAGTAGAGCAGGTTTGCAATCTGTTTCAAATCATGATCACCTCAGGCAATGAATTTCCAGAAATATAATCATCGTCCTGTTTTTGCACGTTTCATCCCAGTGGAGTTGAATGGGGATACACTGGGACTAAGGTGGGAGCTTGGACTTTCCTCCCGTAGAGTGCCATTCAGTATTGCCAATTCTCTCAGCTGTTGCTTCTTGTAGTAGTCCATGTTCTCATCCTGATGATAACACCAGTTAGCGAGATAGGTACTGCCAAGTTAGAAGTAAAAACAGAGATTATAAGAAAGTTGGAACAGACAGGGCGTACGGAACGTACTACTGGTTTAAGAAGATCCTCCAGTATGGCCACAGCTTGGTTTATTCGAGCATCAACGATATCCACTGGGAACTCAGCTTCCACAAGCACATGCAGTGGATCATTTAAATGCTCATAGCCAGGTTTGTCTCTAAGCTTGTCCTCCTATGTAAGAACATATTTTTTTCAGAACAACTCCAATATTGTTTTATAGTCAGTAGATGATGTAATGCTGCAAGCATGCTTACGGAAAAATAATTAGATTTTATAAACTAAACAGTTTCTTATTCACTTGCGGACCAATTAACAAAACATACACCAGTGTCTGCTCCATAACACAAGAGTTCCAGTTCACATATAACTTAAGAGTTCCAGTTCACATATATACACCGGTGTCTGCAAGTCAGACGCAGAGCTTACATAAAACAAAATGAAAATCAGTATCGCAGTTAAGTTTGGAAGCTTATTTACAGTAAACATGGATTTGCATACCAACCACAACTAAACAAAGCATTTCAAAGATGTAAGAACATTGCCTTATAGTTGAAATGTTCACAGAATAGTTCCTTAATTAAGAGGACAGCAAAGTTATGGCCAGTATCCACTATTCAGGGGACAACATAAGAATTTATATGAAATGAATCTAATAAACAACACAACTCCGTTTTATTGACAATCTAAAAAACTCAGTTTTATTGACAGTTCTATATACCTACTAACAGCAGTCAAACCAAACCATAGTATTAAGAGTTACAGGGTGAGATAACACTAGTGCATCAAACTTAGATATACAGACCCTAGAAGGTTTGAGGCTTTGGGCACTGTTTCCTGGCTGATGTACTACAGCAGTTCTAGATTATACATTTTGACGAGCCCTAGATTGCAGCTTATGACACTAGAGTATCACAAATAACTGAGATCAAAATTGGAACAGTTTCTTTAACTTTAATTAATATTAATACTGCATTATTTCTTCAACAGCTATCAACAGTTTACTGGGAAGAGCATAATAGGTGTCTTTTTTGAAATATAGGTAGTTTCAATTCAATCAGAACCAACCCTAGGTTTTATATATTACGATACTTCTTAGAATTGATTAGCCAATTCAATTACCAGATAGGCATACAATATTAATATTTAAAGACACATAATAAGTATTGTAACAGAACACAAGTGGTCCTAACAGGTTCCCGCTCCTTTTAATAAGTAGACAGCTACAGCATGACAGTTCTAATCTGTGTTTAATTACCTTAACAGAATCTTTCACTGAACCCCGTCCACGAATATAGACTCTACATTGGGTTGTAGCTTCAACTCTTTTCAGGGAGTTTCCTCGTGGCCCCAACAAACGACCAACAAAGTTGAACTAATCATAACAAAAGATTGTAAATGATTTGGATTTGGCATAGCACGTCAAAATTAAAGTTAAAATAGCTCATCCAAATAGCTACAGCTCAAAGTAAGTCATACATACATACATTAGGATACTTATCCACAGGAACATCAATCCTGACAACTTTCTTCACAACAGGGCTGCCAACAACTCCAGGAGCACCATTCCAGCCCATGGATGATGATTGGAGTACCCCCATATGCTGGGAAAAAAATCAATATAAGCAATGAAACGAGATAATATAAAGAATGTTGGCAGTTAGTACTTCGCATTTGGAGACAGCCGCTATGTTGCATTGATATATGACAAAAAAAAAACAAATTATACAAGAGCATTAGTGATAAAATTAGGAAAGGAATATGAACAAAAGGTCCATATCTTCGTGTCAGTTCCTTAATAAAGCCCAAGTTGTTTTTAATCCTGTATTGTTGAATTACATTTCCATGGGCAGGTGACATTGCTAAAACATTGAAAACATTGGTTACAAGAATGAGGTTTCACCCAGAGCTAGTATTTAAATATAATAATTTCATGGGCAGAACCAGTTGTTTCTAATATAATCTGATAGTAAAACCCTTACATGGACCACAGAAGCTAGTTGGCAGCATGGATAGAAATCTGCTAATTTGAAACACAATATCAAAAAATATATATATTTGAAAGTACCAGAAGATATATCTTGGCATACTAACAATTATCTAAGCAGTATGTCTACATGCTATATAAAAGGGATGACAAGGCAGTTAGGACACGTAAAACCAATAATCAGAAGGTCGTATGGATTTGCAAGACCTCTGTTTGCATTCCCATCCATCCCTCCAGATCCATTGGTTGACCGTTCATAGGGTGGCCAGCTAGTCTTAATGGGCTAGCATGATCAAATCTCTCAGGTTCAGCAAAATTTGGGTTAGGTGGCAAAGAAGATGCCCGCAAAATTTCTGCATTGAAGAAAAAAAACCATATGAGATTCGAGTATGTATATACATGAGATAAGTTCTATTTATTCCACTGTAAATCAGGGAGAAAACAACCAGGCGAGGTTTTTCAACATGTTTAAAACGGTAAAACCGGGAACTGCAGCAAAAAGCTAGAATTTAGAAATCACCACACTCAATTGTATAATGCCTTACAAAGTTACATTAAGATACAAAAGTAAAAAAAAATGAAGCATGCCAACTGAATGATATAATTGAAAAGCTGTACAATGTTCATATTCTCATTTCTCAATGGATTAACTTCTATGGTTTTTACATACTATAGCTGGTGGTGCACTTATATGTTTACATAAATGGCATCCATTAGGGGTTTGGAAGTAATTTACGGTGGCAAAATCATAAACGTGTAGGACAAATGAATGAACAGATATCCTTGGTGTGTATTAAATCGGTAATAGGGTTTGTGACAAATGAGTGGATAAGACAATCTAACAAATATCCTTATGAACAACTTTTCTTATTGAAAAGGAAGGACAAAATTGTCAAAGAAGAATAGCAGTTTCTTCTCAGGAATAGCTAAAAATAGCAATTGGGTGAATGTACCACTTCGATAGGCAACTCGTATTCAAAACTATTAAGAACTACATAAATAAATAACATTAGAGAGTAACATGCAAAAACTTTAAAAGGCAAAGGAAAGAAAACCTTGGTTTAAAAGCCTGTTACAAAATGGAAGAACTTGCACGAACGGGGCTAATTTCTGCCTCTCAGCAAGTAACTCAGCAAGATATCTGTCAATCAAAGGAACCCATTAGTCAGATCAATTGCAAGTATCACGGGCATAGATTTACTGAACAATAGAAAAGGCAGTAACCACTCCAAGCATTCGAAACAACAAAAATATCGCAAAACAGGACTACCAAAAGATCTGTACAACAAGCTGAATAACAGAGAAAAATTACGATCGAGTTGAAACAATGATCACTTTACACATGAACTTTACATCTATCAGATAATGCTCACTTATTCCTAACAGTCGCCAACAGTCAACAAACAGACTGGAATCTATCATTAGCAGGCAATCCCCAAAATCCCCAACTCGGCAGATCACTATATCAGCGGGACAGCATTGATGAACGCCCAAATCACGCCAAGATGGTCAAAATTAAGCACAAATCTCGCACTACCGGAATCAAATCTCATACTCCTCGGAATGATTTCAAGCCAATAGGACCAGCGATACGGTAAAAAAAAACTTTTGCAGAAATATCACACGGAATACAAAATAGCAGGGGGTCGGGGGGAGCATGCACAGCAGACCTCTCCCTCTCAGAGGCAGACGACCTCATGGGATTGTGGTGGTGAGGGGAAGAATGGACACCAGATGGTGAATACTGGAAGAAGGGTGGCGGCGGGATCCTCTCATCCATGGCTTGGCTCCCAACAAGAATACAAAGAGAAACTCTACAGGATTGCAGCAAGATATAGCCCAGGGAGCCAAGAAATCAAGAAACCAAGAAGGGCAAACAGCTAGGTTGCTACCAGAGCAAATGAATGTGGTGGAGGCCTATATGGAATCCAAGGAAATCTAGAAAGAACAGAAAGGTGCCAAGAACCAAGTATAGGGATGGGTGGGATTATATATGTGTGTGTATAAAATAAAAAAAAGGGACGGTAAATAGCTGGGTTTATATCAATCAATGATCAGAGCCCAGGCTGTGCAGGGGTTGGCAGCAGCTCCTTGTGGCTGCCTGCTCTTGCTCGCTCTCCTCCTCTCCTCTGTATCTATGTACAACAACACACCCTGTGGGAGAAGAGGGGTGGGTGGGAGGGCGTGAGAAGGAACAGAGCTTTGGATGCTCTCTCACTGCTGTAGGTCTGTATCTCACCAGTTCAGATGATTGGAGGAGCCCCTACCCGGAGAAATTTTGCTTGCTTCTAGAGCTCATTTCTTTTTGCCCCTTGCTATTATTTTTCCATGTGGCATGGCAGGTGTTATTATTATTTCTGCCGGTTACACTTCCTCAAGTCACAAAAAAAAATATCATTTTAAACATCGTTACGGTCTTCAAAACGCAACCGTCTTTAAAACGTAATTTTGATGCTGATTTTTATTATAATGTATTCATAAAACACAATAAAATTATAGTAGTATGAGAGTACTTTTTAAGAAAAAATTATACATGATTTTTATGTATCTGATCTAACTACTACTTAAAAAGATATCAATAGAAGGACTGAGAAAGAACTACCAAGAGTATAAAAAATACTAGTACCACATTTTTTTTAGCTAAAAGCATAGCAATAAATTTGTTTAGAGGAAGTAACTTTCTTAGGCACCGGGAGGTAGAGATCTCGCAATACTACACTACTATATTAAATAACACAGTTTTATAGTTTTTTAGAAAATAATGTAGGTATTTAACTAAATATTTCGTTACATACTAGATTTAGACGACAGTGTTTTGAAAAAAAAAATAAACAAAGTATAAACCAGATATTTACCATAGGAATATATACTACGTTGGCTACTCTATTGTGGCAATATTATTTAGCAGTTATACAGCTAAATTAATGAAAAGAACGTGTCTCCTAAAATAGTAAAATGTACGTGCTCTCCTAAAAAAATACTTATTCATGATAATATTGAATGTGAATTTACTTGCTACTATTTTCCTTTTATATTTCATTTTGTTTCTGTGGCTTGTGGCGTGTAAGCAAGCATGGCACGCTAAGTACTGGAGTTGTTTCGTGTTTCTTGTGCTAGATGCATTGGTCGAAAACGCTGTGTCATTTTCACAAATATTCAGTAGCCAATTACTATTAGCTATTACTCTACAATTTTTCCAACCATAACTATACACTCCTACGTACTAAATGTATGCAATCTAACTTGACAAAAGCTGGTGAAAACTAAATTTTACCCAAAAAAAACTAATGCGTGTAATGTTACCGATGTAAGAAAATATTCTATAGAAAATTTGGAGGAAAAGAAACTCATAGGAACTTCTTCAAACTATTGTCCCAATAGGCCCTAAGTTGAGGGTGTGCAGATCGCGAGGCACGTAGCGTAATTTATGATAACTTGTTATTCGTTTTAGTTTTGATTTATCACTTCTTGATACAGGAATTAACTTTTAAATGGTGTGTTTTTGTAAGATAGGATCTATAAATAGATAGTAATAGATATTATACCAAGTTCAGCTATACCGGTAAAAATCGCATACGACTATTTTCCTCTGTGTACTCTCTCTCACAAATAATTAGATTTAAAAAAACCATAAGCCAAAAGTTAAAACTACAGTTAAAAAAAATCCACCCATTGTGTTCCTGTCAATTCATGTTCAACTTACAAGAGACAACAACTCGCTTTACTACAATTAGTTTAACTAGAACTGTATGTATCGTTTAACACATTAAATTAAAACCATGATCTTATTGGAAATTCAACATGACAAAGGCCGGATGCTCAACCTTCCCATCAAAAATATTTCGTGGTTCTTACACATAAATCGTTCATTTAATCATTTTGACAAGATGATTGATGTGCACAGAAAGAACGTTCCATTTTGTAGTGCGTATGAATTCGCAATTCAGTGTACAGCTGAGAAAAACATCAAACTAGCTTGTGTGGATAAGATGCCGAGTGCACCTAGTGTGTAGTGGACTAGGTTCCTCATTTCGGTTTGAGCTTTTAATTTTTGACTTATTTTTACTATTCCTAAATTTTGTTATTTTCTGCCTTGTTGGTTTTTTAAAGCTTCTTTACGGTTCTTTTTTCGTATTCGCTTGCATTATCCGTAATGGGCTAACCTGTTTTTTCTATTTTTAAATTTTTTAAATTTAGTTACGCCAAATAAGTCACCATAAGCTATAATATAATTTTAGTCAGTTATAGTGTAATTTCAGTCATAAGCCAGCTTATTTCAGCCCAACCGACCCTCGAACGAAATAGCCATTGAAAATTGCTGAGGCATATTTCTTTTAAAAATTCTAAAGCATGAATGATTTATTATTATATTATCTAGTTAAGTAAAGGAAAGTCAATTTATAAGGTATAGTCTTTATCATTCCGTAAAACATATGACAAATAGTATGAGAAGAATTTTAGCTAAACATACACATGCACGTATTCATGTATTTTCATATGAAAATACGCATGAATTATGACTTGATGAGTGGCCGCACCATGTCGTAGTGCGCCTTCTGCCACTTTAAATTCACCTTTTATTTTGCTGAATCATGTCATCATCTCTCTCCTTTTAATTGGTGATGGGACTACTTAATTATCATTATTTATTTTGAAATTTAACAGTTACCTATGAATAATTTAACAGTTACGTTACCAATGGATTATTTTAGTTTAATGGTGTCAATTACCATAGAGTAATTCACACATATATAAACTCCCTATTTAATGATGTCTCCAAGTCTGGCAGACTAAACTGAAGGATGGGCGTTTATAGCACTATACGCTCTAAAAATTCCAAATGTAGCCGCCTACGCATAAAAATTTCATTTTTGGCCCCCCTTACGACCGCGAGACTTTAGATTGGCGACGCGTGGCCAGTCGTGCGGTCCGGGACCGCACAATTGCGCCACAGTGCAGTCGTGTGGTCCCGGACCGCACGACTGCACTGTTCACGTGAGACGTGCGGTCTGGGACCGCATGTTTGGGGCCTTTGTGCGTTTAGTGCAAAGAATGGCTGTTGGTAAAGTAAGTAATCAAAATAAATCTTGTTCTTCCTTGATAATATTGGAAGATTTAAGTCAAAATAGTTGGTATGGGAGTACGGGACATGAAAATAGGCCCTACCCTTGTATTTAAATTTCAGTTGTCTCACAGGTTGTTGCACCACACATTACCATATGGTGTGACATGCGGGTTATATTATTAAAATCAAAATCAATTGCCTGGTGACCATTCAAACATGCATACGGATTGAGACGGTGTTTAAACGTGCGGTCCCAGACCGCACGTCTCACGTGAATAGTGTAGTCGTGCAGTCCGGGACCACACGATTGGCCACGCGTCACTAATCCAGAGCCCCGCGGTTTGCAAGGGGGCCAGAAATGGAATTTTTGTGCGTAGGAGGCTATATTTGGAATTTTTAGGATGTACAGTACTATAAATGTCCAAAATTCGACTAAACTCCCTATTTCTTTCTCACGTCATCTTCTTCCTCTCTAGTAGATTTTTACTGAGTGTTGAGCGACCGAACCTCGTTAATCTTTTTTCTCAGTGTGCACTGAGAAGGAGGTAGAGCAGCTATCTTCGAGCAATTGTCATAGAGAGTGCCTACACTAGGTGGCAATAAGGTTTCTAGATAGCTCAACATGCACAACTGCTCCTACTTTGCTTTATCTACGTTCTGCACTGCATCGAGTTTGCACTGCTTCTTATTCTTCATTAAGCCCAATAGCAAGTTGTCCATGCAATCAATCGACTTTATTATAATATGTTTCTTGTGTATTTTCTGAAGTACAATGAGTAGCTTGTTGTTAGATTTGTTTATTGCATCATTAGTCTTTTACTGTATTTATCTCTTAGTAAAATTTAGAATTAAAATATTGCTTATATTTCCAACATTTCAAAAATCTTATTGTGAACTTTATTGCAATTCAGCAATGGCTGGTGGTTTGGATCCAATGAAACCTAAGAGGTTTTCTGGTTAGGATCTTCATAGATGGCAGACAAGAGTCAAGTCTTGGCTCATATCTTTTGGGGCTATAGTGGGTTATATATCTGTAGTATCTATTTACGATTGGCTAGTTTATGCAGTTTGACAATGCGAACAACACTGATCTTGTCAGCATTATGACCATTTTAGCGGACAATTCTATGAAGTGTATATGGACTACAAGTCTGCCATAGTGTTGTGAAATGCACTAGAGAAGTATACATATGTAGGGGCAGGTCGTTGGCTTTACATGTGTGAGCAATTTTTCGACTGTAGCGTGGATGAGGCTAAGTCCATAGTTGGATAAGCTCATGATTTTCAGCTAGTAGTCAGTGAGATTGCACACCTGGACTATGTGTTGCCTTCTAAGTTTATGGCCACGAGTATTGTTGTCACTTTTTGCTAGTTGGCAAGATTTTGCAGATTATTAAAATCCTTATATGGCCTAAAACAAGCACCTAAACAATAACATGAGAAGTTTGATAAAACTTTGACATCCGTTAGCTTTGCTGCGAACAAAGCTGATAATGTGTATATTACCACCATGGTGGGGTTAAGGAGTGATCTTGTGCCTATATGTGAATGCCATACTTATATTTAGAAAAAATGCTACCGCAATTAACGAAGTTAAATATTTCTTATCTCGATGCTTTGATATAAAAGACTTGGGAGAGGTAGACATCGTTTTAAATATTAAATTGATCAAGAATGTGGATGGGATCACTTTGAACTAATCCCATTATGCTTAGAAAATATTGTGCCGGTTTGGCTTTAAAAATTACAAAGTTTCTCTAATGCCCTATGATACGAGCATTAATCTACGAAAGAACTAGGGGCTAGGAAAAGGTCAATTGAGATATTCATAAATTATTGGGTCACACATGTATTTAGCTGGTGCCACAAGACTTGATATTTCATTTGCTATGAGAAAATTAAATCAGTTTACATCTAACCCAGGAGATGATCACAAAGAGGCATTTGAAAGAGTGTTGTGTTACTTGAGAGGCATAACATCTTTTGAAATTCATTATACTGGATACACTTCTGTATTAGAAGGATGCAGTGACTCCAATTATATTTTTGATGAGGATAAGATTAAAACTATAAGTGATTATGTGTTTACTTTAGCTAGTGTTGCAGTTTCATGGAGGTCTTGTAAATGGATCATATTGACAAGGTCACCCTTGCAAGCAGAATTTGTAGCACTTGACACAACCATGGTTGAGACTAAATGAATGAGAGATATTCTGTTAGACTTGCCATTGGTTGAGAGATCAATACTAGCAATCCTGATGTACTGTGATAATCAAACAGTGCTGGCTAAAGTTACTAGTACTAAGGATAATATGAAGTTCTTTAGATATGTGAAGCATAGGCTTAAATCTGTCAGAAAATTAAAAAAAACTCTAAAGTGATTGTTGTGAATTATATTTGCACAGGAAAAAATTTGGCAGACCCTTTTACAAAGGGGTTAGCACAAAAAACGATTTCTGTTGCATCCATGGACATAGGAATGATGCCCATTTGAGTTACATCACAATAGTAACTTACACCTTCTTGATCGGAGATCTCGTGACTTAGGCAATAGGAAAAACAAATTAATGTTGTAACAAGAGAGTATGTATTTATTGTATTTGTGTCTTAATAGATGAAGTACTCTCGGTTCTATGAAAGGTTGGCTTAAAGCCTAAATGTATTCTAGTGTCCAAACGAAAGAGAAAGGTATTGGCCTATAGAATATATGAAATACATACACATACTTAAGCCTAATTGTTAGGTCACAGTTCAAAAGAACATGTCATTCTCTAGAAAGTACATCAACAGATAAGGGAGCATGGCCATATAACGCTCCGTTTAGACGTGGTTCGTTGGCAACCTAATATCAATTGAGATTTCAAGTGAAGTCTGATCATGAAAAACTATGGATACAAGGCGTAGTCCATTCATCAGCTGTGAGAAGATAAATCTTACTAATCTAGGTATAAATTCAACCCATACGGGACTTACACCATAAGACTAGTATATTAACAATACTTCCGTACATCAATTTTTGTCATCTTTTCTACTTTTTGCTTCGGAATTGGTGGGGATTGTTGGAAATTGGCCATGAGTTGGGGCCATTTCCTTAAAAAAATTCAAAGCATGCATATTTTAGTACCATATTAACTAGCCAAGTAGAGGGAAGATAATTTATAAGGTAGAGTTGTATTGCTCCTTAAAATATGTGACACATGGCATGTGGATGATATGAGAAGGATTTTGGCTAAACACGTGTGCGCGTATTCGTATATTTTCGCTTCCACACTGTGTCGTAGCGCATCTCCTAGTATTTTAAATCCATGTGTTTATTTTGCTGAATCATGCCATCATCTCTCTGCTTTTAACCAGTGATGAGACTGCTTAATTATCATTATTTGGTTTAAATATTAGTAGTTATCTGTGAATAATTTAGCAGTTACCAATAGATTTTTTCAATTTAATGGTGTCAGTTACTAGAGAGTACTTCGCACGTCTATAAAAGACTTAGAGACAATCAGGCTTGGCAGAATAATCTTCTCCCTTTCTTTCTCACATTGTTTTTTTCCTCTCTAGTGAATTTGTACTGAGTGTTGAGCGACCGAATCTCGACTGCCTCTCTTCTCGGTGTGCATCGGGAAGGAGAGAGAGTAGCCATCTCTAAGCCATTATCACAAAGAGTACTTGAACAGGAAGGTAATAAGGTTTCTAGGCAGCACAACACGCGCGACCGCTCCTGTTCTGCTTCTTCTATGTCCTACACTGCATCAAGCTTATGCTAATTTGTGTTCTTCGTCAAGCCCAACAGTAAGTCATTCACATAATCGATCGACTTTTGCGGGGACTGTAGTCACCGTATGTGTGTTTTGTACTAGTCTCATGATCAGTAGCTAGTACACGCATTCACAACATTTTGTATCACAAATTTGTAGAGTATATTACGTATTTAGCAAGATTTATAGTGTATCATAAATTTGTACATATATGCAAGGCTATCAAAGAATGAGGCTTTATTTTAAGTTATTTTCAGTATGAAGCAAATTTTGTTTGCAATATCAATAAGTAGTAGTTTGCAACAGAATTGTAAAGAGCATTTGTCATATAATGAAATAACATTTATATAATTTCTATAATAGTTGATCAAATCCATTCGCAGGCCTCCTCAGCTGAGAACATTGCACAATTCCTACCCATGGGCATGGCACACGGAAGACGCGTACATGCCATCCCATATGTTCAGTGAAATAGTTTTGAAAATGAAAATTATACCCATTGTGGCTGCATCCAAGCTTGCTTATGGTCATGAGCACATCTATTTAAATAGTTTCTAATACTCTCGAGGGGTTGTACAACTTTACCCACATGAGATAATCAATTATAATGTCGGTAACTTCACGCTACGTTTGGCGTGCGGTGAAAGTGATTGTCATATAGTCTTTAGATCATCTAGTCCTAATCGTGCACTAGACCGATGAATAGACAAGCCCTCACTTAAGCATGTCTTTCCCGAAGTGAGCTACATGACAAACCCTCACTTTAGTAGATTACCTCCTTTTGGTGAGGCATTCATCATTGTATTAGTAAGATTTGGTCCCAACACCTTGGTGAAGGGAGCTCCTATGAGCAAACCTATCTAGAATGCCCTCACTACATCTGCACCTACCACAATGTAAGGCTAGACCAAGACAACTTAATTAGCTAAAGCCAGAGCCCATATGACACATGTGCTTGTACGGTATGACTTAGATGTGTGGCAATAGCGTTTGATCTTTAATTGACCCAAATGAGAATCTCCCCGTATATACATGTGAGATACCCTCTCACATTTGACAATTTATCATATAACTCGCCCGCGTCCAAAAACTAGGTTTTCCATATTTTTTTATACCAAACTAACAAATGTTCCTCCTCTTGTCTAACATTTTGAAACCATACATATCCATGCACAAATTTTTGCAAAATATCAAATTTAGTGAAAGCTATTGTGGGGCTAAGCATCTAAACCATATATCAATGTAATATTCCCAATTTGACAGTATGTATTATCTAAATCATATCCTAGAGGTTACAACAATGAGGAGGTTAAATTTTCAAGGAGGTTCAATGCATACAAGCAATTGTAACTACCATTACCCACCGTATAGCAATTTTAATGGAACAGACACTCATGCATAATAGATTTTGCAAACAATATACAATAATTAAAATACTGGGATCAACATGGTCAAATAGGGTGCTTGCTTTGCTTAAATTACCAGGGTCTTGATCTTACTCAAAACTTTCTCAGTCAATGATCTTGAAGCTATTGGTATTTGTCTTTATCTTGATCCTGCTTGAGTAAGTGCTCCTTGGGACTTCGACTTCTAATTATGCGATAAGCGATTGAAAGACCAAATAAATCCAAAGGATTGCAAAAGATCCAAATAAATCCAAAGAGAACTTCATTAAGTTTTATTATGATTGAGTTCGGTGATGTAAGGGAAGGTTTAGAGGGTGAGGGGTGTTTGACATAGTCGAATGGAGTTTGAGTGAATGAGGAGATGGTGGGGAAGCTTTGCTAGGAAGGAAAATAAGGACGAATCAAAGGTAAAGGGATATTCATGGCAATATTTCACTTCTTAACTCAAAGAGGGCTAGCAATAGCCAATCGCAGAGTACCTTGGCTTGGTTTGAATTATCTTTTCTTGGCTGGTACAATATTCTTTACGACTACTAATGTTCTTCGACTGCTACAGTGTTTTTCCGACTTCTAACGTTCATTGGCCGCTACTCAATTCCATCTACGACTACTGCAGCCTACGACCGTGACAGCTAGCAACTCACGACAACCATAGCGTATGGTCTTACAACCATTGCGGCTATCGACCTTACGAGTATGACTTACAATCACGGTACCTCATTGCAACTCTGGTTGTATTGCTCACACAGAGCTTGTACTACCCGTCTTTGACCACGCGGTCTTCTGACTACCGACCGACTCTGTAGGTTTCGACTACCGACTAGGTCTTGTAGTTTTCGACTACCGACTAGGTTCTGTAGTTTTTGACTACCGACTAGATTCTGCAGGTTTTGACTACCGACTAGGTTCTACAGGTTTTGACTACAGACTATCGACTAGGTTCTGTAGTTTTCGACTACTGACTAGATTCTGTAGGTTTTGACTACCAACTATAGATTCTGTAGTTTTTGATTACCAACTACCAACTAGGTTCTGTAGGTTTGGACTACCAGCTACCGACTAGATTTTGTAGTTTTTGTCTACCGACTAGATTCTGTAGGTCTTGACTACCAACTATTGACTAAATTCTATAGTTTTCGACTACCAACTAGGTTTTATAGTTTTCGACTACCGACTAGGTTCTATAGTTTTCGAATACCGACTATGTTCTGTAGGTTTTGACTGCCAACTACTGACTAGGTTCTGTAATTTTTGACTACCGACTATCGACCACGATCTGTAGGTTTCAACTACTAACTTGGTTCTGTAATTTATGACCATACGACCACTTATAGCTACTGAGC
The DNA here is from genome assembly GCA_036346575.1 of Dendrocalamus sinicus. NCBI lineage: Eukaryota > Viridiplantae > Streptophyta > Magnoliopsida > Poales > Poaceae > Dendrocalamus > Dendrocalamus sinicus. Next base: position 25,552,111 of record CM070654.1, read on the forward strand.
AGTGGAACTTACGACCACTATAGCTACCGACCACTGGAGCTTACAACCTCATGACTTCTGACTTTTAAATGCTTCCGACTTCCAACCACTTTAGCTCTCTTTTTAACTTCAACTATCGTTAGCAGTCGAAAGTTACAACTATGATTAGTGGTTAAAGATTACAAGTTTGGCTACGGTCAAAGATCTTGACAATAGTAGTGGTTGAAGATTCGACAATGGTAGCAGTTGAAGATGTTGACACCAGCTATGATCGAAGATTTCAACAATGGCTGAGGTCAAAGATTTTGACAATGGCAGCGGTTGAATATTTCGACTATGGTTACGGTCGAAGATTTCAACAATGGTAGCGGTTGAAGATATCAACACTAGCCGCGGTTGAAGATTTCGACAATCTGCAGTGGTCGAAGATTTTGACACCATCTGTGGTCAAAGATTTTGACACCGGCTAGGGTCAAAGATTTTGACAATGGCAACAGTCGAAGATGTCAACACCGGCTGCAATCGAAGATTTCGACAACGGTAGCGGTCGAATAATTCGACATCGGCTACGGTCGAAGATCTTGACAATGGTAGTGGTCGAATTTTTGATACTGGCTGAGGTTGAAGATCTCGATACAGCAGGGGTTAAAGAGTTCGATACTAGCTGTGGTCAAAGATTTCAAAAATGGCAGTGGTCGAAGATTTTGACTACGGCTGCGGTTGAAGATTTCAACAACGCTAGCGGTGAAGATGTCAACACCAGCTGCGATCGAACATTTAAATAATGGAAGTGGGCAAAGATTTCGACATCAGCTGCGGTTAAAGAATTTGACAACAGCAGAGGTCACAGATGTCAATACTAGCTGTGGTCGAAGATTTTGACAATGGTAACGGTCGAAAATCTCAACACCGGCTGTGGTCGAAGATCTCGACACCGGCTGCAGTCGAAGATTTTGACACCGGTAGCGGTTGAAGAGTTCGACAACGTTAGTGGCCAATGATTTTGACTACGGCTACGATTGGAGCGTTAGACTACAGCTGCGGTCGAAGGGTTTGACTTCGACTGCTGCAGTTCTGTTCTCGTGTTCGACTACTACAATTTTCTTTTTGAGTTCGACTACTTTAGTTTTCTTTCTAATTTCAATTAGTTTAGTTCTTTTTGACATCACATACTCTACAAGGAAGAAGGAGCTCATAGGAGGTGAGGGCGGTGCTTGAGGAGGAGCGAAGGAGGCTGACATTGGAGACTCTGCCGGTGGCGAAGAGGAGGTTCTGAGTGACGACGAAATCCGACAAAAGAGAAGCTATAGAAAGAGGTGCGCATGAGCTTGTTTGCATGCATGTGGGGGTATGGGTGAATGGAATTGAGGTACAGCTCACTGGAGAGAGAGAGGCATACGGCAGCGTCCTAGTCGGAGAGGAAGAAGAAAGCCTAGCTCAAGTGATCCACTGCACGACAGGTCAATAAAATGAGTAGGGTGCTTAAGGAAAAGGTATGACATGTTGTGACGGAGTTTGGGGGAGGAGAGAAGCTCACCAAAGTAGCTAGAACACGGTGGCATGCTCACCGGCTTCACGTACGACTTCAGTTTCTTGATGTTCCAGTGAGCTAAGTGCTTAGGGATTGTGCGAAAGAAACCGAGAGGGCGACCTGAAAGGCCATTGTGTGGCCGGGGGGCTTTATAGGTACGGAATGACTAAGACAGGGGGAAGAGATGTGTCGCGTTGAGGCGACAGGTAGGCGGGGGTTGGCAGCAGAGAAGAAATGTAGGCACAGCATAAAAAACCAGGGGCAACACAAGCCACGACCTCGACGGAGCTGGCGCAAGCGCGTGAGGTGGAAGACAAACCCTGCTAAGGGGCCCAACGCATTAGCAAGAGAAGAGAGGCGACCTGACAAGATTGTTGGTTATAATCTTGATATGTAAATGGTTTAAGGGTCGTGTATTCAAGTACTTGCTAACCAATCGAAGCTTTTGAGCAAGTGCAAACAAGTCGAAGCTCTCGAGTAAGTGCAAACTGGTCGAAGGTCTCGAGTAAGTGCAAAACCGGTCGAAGCTCTCGATGCAAAGTTGGGCATAAAACTGGGATGCACGAAGGAAAGGTACGGTGTAGGGCATGGCCACGTCGTCACGACATAGCGGCGGGATGGGCGGCTCCGCATGGTGCATCGTGCATGGACCGGCTAGGTGGCACAGCAGAGCGGGGTGCAGCCAGCGGAATTCACGATGGAGACATAACAACGCGGGAGCACAAGGCATGGGCTGTCAGTAGAGAGGAGAAATGACGGGCATCGTATCAAAACGATGAGCATGGCGTCAAAAACCAATGGCATGTGCTCATGGTTTCTCAGGCTGCTGGCTGGAGATAGAAGAAGGATACTGCAAGTGGGCCACACTTGGCAGTGAGAGAGACGGTGAGGTGAGCTGAGAGGGTGAAAAGACAGAAGAGCTTTGGTAAAATTGGAAATTGGTTTTAGATTTCTGCATTTGTAATTTCAAGGTTTGCATTTGAATTTAAATTCGAATTCAAGTTCTTGGTTCAAACATTGACTGTGAATTTTAATTATTGTTTTGCTCTTTAAATTTTATTTTAGTTAATTAGGTTTTCAGATATGGGTTTTTAGTTTGAATTTCAAGTACAAAATATGATCAACTTAAATTAGATTTGTTTGGCTCTTGCCTCATAACTTTATTTTTATTTAATAATTATCTGGCAAAGCAAAAGCAAAGATCTAGGAAATTTTAAACAACACCGATAGAAGAATAAAAAGATTTAGAAATTCTCTCCAATTTTTACATTCCTATTTACTTTGATCCTTGATGTCGATTTTTATTCTTGCCATTGAATTTGGTTGGAAGGAAACCAAATCAACAAGTTAGGGAAAATCAAGTAACACTGAAAATCAATAAAAGGCTTTAAATTTTTCATACTTTTGTCAATTCTCAAATCAACAATTCTTAGATAAATGTTGAAATTTTGAATAACACTGAAATAAAATAGAAAGATTTTTTTTCACGATTCCCAAATTTCGGATGTTACAATTTTATTGTATATTTTCTGAAATAAAATGAGTAATCTGTTGTTAGATTCATTTATTACATCACTAGTATTTTAGTGTATATATCTCCTAGTAAAAATTAAAATTAAAATATTACCCACGTTACTAACAATAACATCACTGGATTTCAGCTCCGATCGATTGTTTATACTTAGCTAGAAGTGGACCGAGATCGGGTGCAATCGCCATTACAACTTCACCGTAGCAACCGCGTCGGATCCAACGCGTTTTTTTCTTGCCCCGAGCAGTTCGCTTTGGCTACCCCTTGTCTAATTGTCAGAACCCAACGCGTGACATTCTTGAACACAGGATAAATGAGACACGTAATTTCCACCAACCATGAGTTGCGTAGGTTATTTATGTGAATTTTTTATTTTAATTATTTATGATTTGAATCCACGACCTTTGGTTTGTAACCAATTATCACTGCCTTCAGAAAAAAAAAACGTGTAATTACACTGGACAGCTCTGACACCACATGTTCTTTTACGAGTTCATATATGCTGTCGATTGCAAGTGAAGAGTTAGAAGTAGGAAATGGTAACGGATAATCTGTTTTATTCGATATTTATATCCGAGAAAGCGTGAATATGGTAAGAAAATCTTGTATTCGAAAATATTTACATTCAACAATATTCGTATCCGTATTTGAGAATGTTCGTATTCATATTCGAGACTATTCGATTCGTATTCGATCTGTTTTCTAGGTTGGCCAATATACGTATTCGATCAAGTTACATATATTTGTTCTACCGAGATTTGTTATAAAAATTCTAGAAGGATATTCGTATTTGATCGAATTAAGTACATATTCGATTAGAATTTGTTTTCATATTCGTTATGATATTTACTTCATATTTGTTTTAAAAATATGAATTTGCATTCATATTTAAGACTATTTAATCGTATCCAATCCATTTACATCACTAGTGAAGAGGTGAGAATAGCGGAATTTGTGGGATATGCTATTAGGAATAAAAAACAAATTTGCATTTGTGGGCATGATCCACGTGGAGGTGGTTCTCGACAGGTGGGGCCACCGACCAACACGTCATGAGAAGACTTGCCCACTCGGCCATACATAAGAATCTTCAGCAAGATGATTGCGGCCAAGAAACTTGTACATATGGTACCTGCCCACGCGGTGAAGATTATTTCCCAAAGGAATTAAGATGGTGTAAATCAGACGCACATGTACTGACTACTGATGTGCATACATGCGAGAAACAAAAAGGCTAATCTTTAGTCTCTATTAAAATTGAGAGCTAAACAATCTCTAGTAAAGTCTAATGAACAATCACAAGGCATAACAGAGCACATAGAAGCGGAGGGGGGACTGGCAGGGGCAAGAGCTCGTCCTATATTCAAATTTTGCCACTATATTATTTTGTGATACATAAAATTTTATCTATATCTTTGCTATTTGATCCTCTCATATAATATAATTTCTCTATATGGTTTATTCAGCTCCCCTCATCTCTAATTCCTGGCTTTGTCCTTGAGAGCACAGCACTGTTTCCCCAACCCCCAACCCTACCGGTGGATTCTAATCCAACGTACATAAAGAAACAAGAGTATAAGCAAAACCGACAACATATTTGTAATAAACAATAAAACTAGAATTAAGATTTATTTCTTGATTTGTGTGCTTAGCTAATTGGATCTTAATGTTCCATCCAAATACTTCCTTCGGTCATCAATACCATAAATGTCTCACACAATATTAAACAAAATATAATTACAACAACAACATGCAGGGTCAGACGTTGCCCTTTGAAACACAGGAATGATATCGAGAGTATACGTATAATTTACAAGAAATATAACAACGTACATATAAAAATTTTGAGAGCAACTATCATGGTCAGTTCAGCAAACTTTGCTGGTAGAAATTAGGAGTGCAGTGGTCACAGAGCATGCGTGTCATTCACATAGTCGTTCAGGCAAAACAGAACTCTGGAAATCCTTTCTTCATGGAAATTTTCATAGTTGAGTCTCGGCATATACGAAAACATCGGAATAAACTCCACTTATAAATGCTTGGAAGTGAGCTATCATTGAAGATGTAATTACATATGCATACAGTGGAAGAGGAGCTGAAACCTGTAATTTTTAATTGGCTATCTGTCATTTGTAACTTTTCTTTTTGATTTCGCCCGTAAATATCACCTTTTATTTTTTTCTTTCTATTTTAGTAATTTAGTATAATGCAATAGGAGCCGCTCCTACTGTATTCTCTTAAAAAAAACTATCATATTGCTCAAGGATGTCGTCACCCTAAAACTTCCAATCGATATTGAAAAAAGTTTCAATTGATTGTAGAAACTTTCCACTATTTTAAAAACATCCGATTGGATTTGCAAAAACTTTCAACTTCATCTTGATGGCGGCACCCATAGTGACAACGAGCTCGCATGGGAAGAGAGGAAGAGGGCGGGTCTCTGGTGGCGCGAGAAGAGGGACAAACGATGTAGCTGCCCGTGGTGGCAGTGTCTACCGGTGGCGACGTGAGAAGGGTAACGTGGCTGCACAACGTCCCATGGTGGCGGTGTTGTAACGCCCCTGTTTCCAGGGGCGTGTACGGACACGACATTCCGTAACTATTCAAGCATGAACAGTTATGGAGTGTCGCGCAAGAGTATACCATTGCATGCTTACAACAAAAGACCAGCATATATTTGACATATGGATTAACATCCAGTTTTTACAGCGGGGCGAGCAAGCCTAAAGTATATTACATTACAAAAGGCTCCAGAAACTGTTTCGAGCGCGGCGGAGACCTACAGCCACGGGTCCTCGTCGAAGAAAAGATCCTCTGGGACTTCTTCAACGGGGAGCCCTTCTCCTTCGTCTTGATCTTCTAAAGAGTGGATTAAGCAAGTCGTGAGCCAAACAACTGGCCCAGCAAATCCCAAAAGGGATCCTAACTTACTACATGCACGGAAAGACAATGGAAGGGAGTATACTTGGTTTATTACGTTTGGTGGATGCAATTTTATTTGCAAACATTTTAATAAGACGGACCCAAAACTTACTTCTTAAGATCTCAGGGGTTTTCATCAAGAGTTCATTAACCAACTAACCACGTTAAAGCATTTACAAATCTACTTAAGCTTTCTTCTGAATCACCCAAGTGACACAGCTCAATAACCGTGAGCACGGCGTATTCGAATACCATTTATTTGACTCGCAGAGTTTGCTCACTTTACCCACACGATCCTCAACTCCGCTAAAGAGTTAAGAAAACAGGTCGTTTCTCTGCTCAACTCTTCATATAGGCTCTACCTAGTAGAATTCACTCGGGTCTGGCTCACACCCACACCCACACACACACACAAGAGAGGACAACGCCCGCTTCGAGTGAATTCCACAGTTGTTAGGCATCGCAAAGACGGCCACCTAACCTTATCGCTATCCTCTGTAGAGTTTCAATCGAGTTGAGCAGCTAATCGACAAGTGTTGACAAGTCAACTCCGTGGTTGAGCGATCATCGTGACATTTGCTCAGCGTAAGGGTTTGGTCCTTATATTTTCACATGGCCCGCAACCTCGCCAGGTCCGCGACCCAAACTAAGGTAAGCGGTGGGCGTAGACCGTCCCGCGGTTTCCCACTCACCCTTACCCTACTCCAGCCCTAGGATAAGAGGTGGGCAAAGACCGTCTCGCGGCTCTCCCCCAACCCTTACCCTACCTTGTGCACACCGGCACTCTCCGCTCTAAGATACGGTGTCCCATACCACCCTACCTTAGAGTCGGGTTTTCCAAAATCTATTGGCCCGCAGCCACAGCCTTATTAGTGTAACATTTTGCATGATAGTAATAACCTACAATTCTCTAAAATATCAGATAATTATTTCTAGGGTTTCAAAGGCATGGCTACAATTTAATCATGGCATTTAACGGTGGTAGGACTAACTATATCACATGACATTCTAAACATTTTATTTTTATTTTCGAACTAACATTTCAGAACTAGCTCAATGAAAATAACATACTAACATATTTAAACTTTATGGGATACAATATGATCAAAGGATTTGGGACTTGCCGTCTATCCGGATGACTTCTGCGAGCTCGAACGTCGAAGCACCTGGATCCTGAGCCTGCTCTTGAATCTCCGGAATCTCCGACACTATCGTAAACACATAAAATAAATTAAATCCAGCTTGCAACTAATCAAGCGAGAAAAAATAATCTAATTAAAAAGAAATAAAATGCATAAACACCCCAAATGGAATTTTAGGAATTTTTCTAGGGTGAATCTGTGGAAATGGATTTCACCAGAGGGTCTGGAATAAAATTTGGAGCAAAGTGGTGAAATTTGGGAATTTTGGGATTTTAAGGATTTATTTGAGTTTTGGAATATTGGAAATTGGAAAATTGCTGGAAAATCACTCTGCCTGATAAAAGGTCGCCCATGGCCTGATGCGGCCCGATCGAGAAGCGCCCGCGGCGAAGGCAGCGCTCGCTGCTTGCTGTGCGCTGGGAGTGAAGCGGGCGGAAAGCGCGGCCCGATCCACCGCGCCTCTGCGGTCGGGATGGCCGACGCGTGTCCCGCGGTGCGGCCGGATGCGCGGCGGCGGTACTCGCGGGCAATCCGGCGGACGAGGGGTAATGTCTTGACGGGATCGGACGGGTGAGATTCAAGGGGCGGGTGAAGCGGTGCGGGAAGTGGATGGCGGGATTAGAAGGCTTTAGGGATCCGACGACGGGAGGCGCCACGTCGTCATCGTCTTCCTCGGCGGTGCGAGCGGTGAGGGACGGAGGTGGCGGGGCTGCGGTGCTCTGGCGGCGTCGACGGCTCCCAAGGGCGAGAGGGTACCGCCGGGTAGAGAGCGAGCACGGGAGCCCATTTCGGGTTTGGGAGGAGAAGGGAGTCAAAGGAGAGGAGGGAGGTGAAGGGGAGTGTTCGGGATTTGGCGGCGAGGAAGACCACCGACGGCGAGAGAGCTAACTCGGGCGGTTACACCATCCGGGAGGTGAGGCTCACATTGGCGGCAGTGGAGCCGGGAGCCGAGGAGGGGCGCCACGGGAGCACGGCCGAGGCGGCGGTGAGCTTTGGCGGCGCTCCACGTGGCTCCACTGGCCAAACAAGGGTACCAACACGATTAGGGGATAGCAAAGGTGCTTCCAGCGAATGCAATCGAAGAATGGTTGAGCGGGGGAGGAAATCCGCTTTGCGGGGTCACCGGCGCAGGGGGAGGTGGCGGCGGAGCTACGGGCGGCGGGAGCTCAATCGGTGCTCGAGGAGGTGGTGGGAGTGACAGGAGGGTATGGGAGTGTTTGGGGAGCTCGGGAGCAAAGGAAAGAGGGGAGACCGAGGGGGTTTTATACCGAAATGGAGGAGCGAGGCTTGGGAGAAGCCACCGGCGGGTTCTGGGCGAGGATGGCGGGCCGTCGCGGGCGTTTAATCCCGCGATGGAAGGGGCGAGGTGACGCGAGGCTCGCACGAGGCGACGCGACAGCGGGGCGATTGAGCTGCGGCCGTGGGCGGGCGTGTCCGCGCGGGAGAGGGAGGAGTCGGCGCAGCCAGTGGGTCCGGGCTGGGCGGCGGCGTGGCGCGAGGCAGCCCTCCTCGAACCGGAGGTGCCGGGACGGCGAGGCGCGAGGAAGGGCCGGGCGGCGCGAGGATGGGCGCGGCGCAGCGCGCCACGAAGCGCAGCAGCGCGGGCTGCGCGCGCTTGCGGAGGAGGCGAGAGAGGCCGGGCGTCGCGGCGAGGGAGCGGAGGAGGCGCGGGCGAGGAAGGCGGAAGGGAAATGGCGCCCGGCGCGCGCGCGCGCGCGCGGGAGAAGAGGAACGGAGAGGAGGCGGGCGCCAACGGAGTGGAGAAAGCGGAAAGGCCGAGAAAGGAAAGCGCATTTCACGCGAAACTTTCCTAAAAGGAAAGTTTTCAAAATTCACTCAAAAATGCAGCAAAAGCACAGAAATTTATTTTGAAATTTTTCAGGGCTTTTCAACCTACCCCTTAAAAGAATCTCGACCCGAGATTAACTTGGTCCGAGGAGTAAGTTGGGAAATCTCATTAAATCGACTCGTTCCCAAGTTGACTCTTGGTGTATGATTCTTCCATGTAGACTGCAAAACCCGACGTTCTTGTTTCGAATTTGTCTCTCTGCGTTTCAAGTATTTGTAGTGGTTCTTGATATATGTGCAGTCATCTTGCAATTCAATGTCGGCGGTGGCACTTCATCATTGGTGGCGTAGACACTTCCAAGCCGGGATACGTGAAACACATTGTGAATTCTAGATAAGTTGGGCGGAAGTCGCACTTGGTAAGCTACTTCCCAACTCTTCCAATTATCTCAAACGGTCCCACATATCTTGGTGCTAATTTGCCTTTGACTTGAAATCTCTTGACTATTTTGAGCGGGTGACTTTGATGTAGATATAATCTCCAACTTGAAACTCAAATCTTTCTGCGATTATCGCATAGTTCTTCCGCGGTCTTGTGCCATCTTGATCTGTCACGACAATCGACATGTGCTTACGCATCTTGAGCAACTGGGACCAATGAGTTGTCGTTCTCCTGTTTCTGTCCAGTTCAGTGGAGTCCTGCATTTCCTGCCATAAAGTGCTTCAAACGGTGCCATTTGAATGCTGGCTTGATAGCTGTTGTTATATGAGAACTGAGCAAATGGTAGACAGGTGTTCCATGTTGCTCCATACACTATCGCACAAGCTCTCAACATGTCTTCTAAAATCTGATTGGTTCTCTCTGTTTGTCCATCTGTCTGTGGATGATATGCTGAAATTCAGATCGGTGCCCATAGCTTCATGCAATTTTTCCCAGAACTTGGATGTAAACTGTGCTCCTCTATCTGATACAATCTTCTTCGGAACTCCGTGCAATGTCACAATTTTGGTCAAATATAGCTCGGCAAGTTTATCCTTCCCATAAGTTTGCTTGATCGGGAGGAAATGAGCCACCTTGGTCAATCTATCAACAATGACCCAAATAGCATCATATCCCTCACGAGTCTTGGGAAGTCCAGTGATGAAGTCCATACCAATGCTATCCCATTTCCATTCAGGAATTGGCAAAGGTTGTAACAATCCTGATGGTTTTTGATGGTCTATCTTGATCTGTTGGCAGACATCACATCTAGCTACATATTCTGCCACTTCTTTCTTCATTTGGTTCCACCAATATCTTTTCTTCAAATCTTGATACATCTTTGTGCCTCCCGGATGAATTGAGAATTGGGAGGAGTGGGCTTCAGATAAGATCAACTCTCTCAACTCCTTCTTGTCGGGTATGCAGTAGCGACCACGGAAAGTAAGGATTCCATGTTCGTCTATAGCATACTCTAATGAATTTTCTCCTTGAATATCCTTTTTCAGTTTTTGAATCCCTTCATCTTCATCCTGGGCTGCTTTAATCTGATCTGGCAATAGTGGTTGAATCTCTAAGGCTGCTTCTTCACCTTGTTCTGTGATTACCAAGTTCAGCTGTAATATATCTCTCTGCAACTCTGGTGGGTACTCTGATTGACTGCCTTTGCTTGGACGAGCCTTGCGGCTAAGAGCGTCAGCAACTACATTTGCCTTGCCCGGGTGATACTGGAGATCAACATCATAATCTTTAATCAGTTCCAGCCATCTGCGCTGTCTCATGTTCAACTCTGGCTGAGTGAATAGGTACTTCAAACTCTTGTGATCTGAGAATATCTCACAACGATTTCCTAGCAGGTAGTGCCGCCAAATTTTGAGGGCATGCACCACAGCTGCTAGCTCCAAATCGTGTGTGGGGTAATTCTCCTCATGCGGCTTCAACTGTCTTGATGCATAGGCAACAACTTTTCCGTCTTGCATAAGCACACAACCCAAACCTTGCTTTGAGGCATCGCAGTAAATCTGAAACTCCTTCTCTGGATTGGGTAAAATCAGCACTGGTGTTGTTGTCAACTTGGTCTTCAACATCTGAAAGCTTTCTTCGCATGCATCAGTCCACGTGAACGGTTTGTCTTTCTTCAACAATTGAGTGAGTGGACAAGATATTCTTGAGAAACCTTTTATGAATCGGCGATAATAACCCGCCAATCCTAGGAAGCTTCTCACTTCAGTCACTGTCTTAGGCTGTTTCCATTCCATAACTGCTGATATCTTCTCTGGATCGACTTTGACTCCATCTTCAGATATAATGTGACCCAAGAAAGCAACTTCCTTCAGCCAAAAGCTGCACTTGTCAAACTTGGCATATAATTGGTGCTCTCTTAATCTTGTCAATACCATGTGCAAATGCTCCTTATGCTCTTCTTCACTCTTGGAATATATCAGAATATCATCGATGAATACTATCACAAATCGATCCAATTGGTCCATATGCACCAGGTTCATAAGATTCATGAAATATGCTGGCGCATTGGTTAAACCAAAGGGTACGACCGTGAACTCAAATAATCTATATCTGGTAATGAAGGCTGTCTTCTCTCAATCTTGCTCTCGGATCTTTAGCTGATGATAACCCGAGCGCAAGTCGATTTTGGAGAACACTTTGGCTCCTTTGAGTTGATCAAACAGGTCATCAATCCTTGGGAGGGGATACTTGTTCTTGATTGTGACAGCATTCAAGCCTCTGTAGTCGACACACATTCTTAATTCTCTAGTTTTCTTCTTCACAAATAGAACTGGGGCTGACCACGGTGAAACACTTGGTCGTATGAATTGCTTTTCTTGTAATTCATCTAGCTGCTTCTTCAGTTCTTTCAGCTCACTAGCTGACATTCTATACTGGTGTTTGGCAATTGGCTGAGTACCAGGTACCAATTCTATTGCAAGTTCTACTTGCCTGTCAGGGGGTCTTCCTGGTAATTCTTCTGGGAATACATCAGGGTACTCTTGTACTATTGGCACTTGGTCAAGTGTGGCTGCTATCATGTTGATCATACGTTTCTTGGCATCTTTCAGCACCTTTCGATCCGTCTCTACTACTATTTTCTGACCTTCAAGGTTAACCAAAGACACTGTTTTGATCTCGCAATCCACCTTGCCTTTATTCCTGGCTAACCAGTTCATGCCCAAGATGGCATCTAATCCGGACATATCTAGCTGCAACAAGTCTGCTCTAAAGTCTACCCCTTGGATTTTTATATTAAGTCCCGCACACCCACGGTGGGACTCCATTCTAACCCCAGGGGTTTCCACCACATAAGGTCTTGGTAATGCAACAGAAGGCAATTGATTTCTTGCAGCAAAACTCTTTGAAATAAATGAATGCGTTGCACCAGGGTCAAATAAAATCAATGCAGGTATGGAATTGATTGGGAACATACCAGCAATGATGTCACTTGCTCCAGCGGCATCCTCTGCAGATACATGGTTCACTCTGGCATAAAAAGTGGGTCTGACATTGCTTCTGCCTCTGCCTCTGCCTGTAGCTGAGAAATTCGCAGTGCCTGCAGGTGACTGAGGGTTGGCTGCTTTAATCTGCAAGAATCCTCCTTTGGGGGTACCGGGGGTTGCTTGTGACTTAACCTCTTGCTGCTGCTGATTCTGAACTTGTAGCTTGGCTGCATCTGATGGCAAGTTCTTCCTAGGACACTGATCTCTGTAGTGCCCTATCTCACCGCAGTGGAAACATGCGTTTGACCTTCGCGGGCAGCTACTAGCCAGGTGATTTCCACCACAAGTGGGACACTTGAGAGCCAATGGTAGAGGGGAAGCATAATGCTGAGTCTGGCTGGAATGGTTCTTCGGCATCATCACATACTGTCGGGAGGATGGGGATCGATATGAAGAAGATCCCGATGTCCTGGCTCGTTGAGTGGTGTGTGAAGATGACTGCGGTCTATGTGCCGCCTTGCGTTTTCTATAGTCTTCCATGTCACTTCTAGCTTCTTCGGAGGTGATCAAGCCATCAACCATATCATTCAGATCCTTGAACTTCAAAGCTGAAATGTGGAATCTCAAGGACTGCTGTAGACCTGCACGAAACTTGCTCATTTTCTTGTCTTCATTATCAACATCCTCAGGGGCAAATCTGGAGAGGTGGTTAAACTGGTGTAAATATTCCATCACAGTGCGGCCACCTTGTTTAAGCGCCAAAAACTCCCGGCGCTTGGCTTCCATAATGCCATCGGGAATGTGGGCCTTACGGAAGGCCTTGGAGAAATCCTCCCAGCTAATCTCTCTATTCTGCAGTGTGCGCTGATAATTGATCCACTGTGTCATTCTTGCACTCAGAATCGGTGGGATGCATATAACACCTTCTCTCTATCGTCACTTTATGCGGTTTGAAGTTTTTCTCCACATCCGCCACCAATCTTCAGCAACCATAGGATCGGCGGTGGTGGAGAAAGTGGGTGGACGTGTTTTTAGAAAGTCATTCCAGGGTGGTAATTGGGGCACCATCCGTGGAATATTGCCTCCACCGCACTCTCGAGATCCGTGGCGAGCTGTTCAATCAATCTGGACTGTTGATCCAACATTCGTAGTATGTTCTGCTCTCCTTGATATCGATTCTGTTCTAACATTGCAATAACATTGGCGAGTGTGTTCTGGTCGGTGGCAGGTGCACCCTGCCTGCTGGTCTGACCTGTCTGCTCTGCCGGCTCCATCTGTTGATTGGGAACTTGAGGTTAGCTTTGCAGCGGCTTTGGCCATCAAGAACAGGTAAGTAAGACTTTGAATTTTTCAAGGCAAGTATAGGGCGAATAAGGTAAGAACAAGAGCGAAAGGGACAGGAGAAAGCTTTGAACACAGAGAGAACATACTGATAATTAAGCAAACAAATTAAAAGAGGTAGCAACATAATTTACATTAAGCAAGTGGTGCACAGACCACATAAAGGTTCATGTTACACTTGCATTACATACAAAAGTACAGCTATCGCAAAAGGGTCTGTCTACGCTAACGAACAGCGTCTACTCCTCGTCGTCCCAGTGCTTTGGGAGGCAAGCGGGCTGCCGGGCGGAAGCGCACGGTACTCTACCGTGGTCATCACCGGCGCTGCGCCTAGATCGCACCGTGGAGCACGAGGATGGACGCCGGCGCTCACCGCGATCCGAGGCCTCGCCGCCTCGATCTCCTCAAAGCGACGAGAGAGGCTCAGCCGCTGAACTCGCCGCGAGCCTCCCGAGCTGCTCTCGAACCTCTGGACTCGGCGACGGGCCGCCGAGCGAACGACTGCTGTGCCCAAAGGGCGGCGATGCCGCGAGGCGGGATCGTCACCCTCACCAAAGCGAGGCACGGCCAGCCCTCGCGGCGCCGCTGCGGCACCAGTCGAAGGAGTGTAGGAGAGCTCGGGGCGAGTAGTCTCGCAAGTAGAGCGCAGCCTTCGGGCGCGTCCCCGCTGCGTCGTCCTTGTCCATCCTTTCGGCGATGAACTTGCGCTCTGGTCGGGCGGACAGCAGGTGTGAGAACTACCCATGCCTTCCACTCGTAGAGCTGCTCTCCACGGGTGCGGCTCACTGCATGGAACACTGGGCTGCAGTGCTCCCTCGAACCAAGGTACCTCCTCATCTCCCACAGCTTCCGTGCCCAACCATCCATACGGTCAGGGCGGGAGAAGATGTGGTGCACCATCTGCCGGAAACGAAATTTTGAAGTTAGACAAGTAAAGCAGTAAACATTTTGCATAAAATAAAACTTAAGCAAGATTAAACTAAGATAGAAAAGGTAGCACAAGAGAGGAAAAAGACAGCAATAATACTTATATTTTTCATAAACCCTTTTTACAGTTTAAATTAAGTTTTGCGATAAAATCGCTTCCTAGACTGCCTTAGGTCTCAACCTACGGTCAAAGAGCCTGCTCTGATACCACTTCTTGTAACGCCCCCGTTTCCAGGGGCGTGTACGGACACGGCATTCCGTAACTATTCAAGCATGAACAGTTATGGAGTGTCGCGCAAGAGTATACCATTGCATGCTTACAACAAAAGACCAGCATATATTTGACATATGGATTAACATCCGCTTTTACAAGGCAAGCGAGCAAGCCCAAAGTATATTACATTACAAAAGGCTCCAGAAACTGCTTCGAGCGCGGCGGAGACCTACAGCCACGGGTCCTCGTCGAAGAAAAGATCCTCTGGGACTTCTTCAACGGGGAGCCCTTCTCCTTCGTCTTGATCTTCTAAAGAGTGGATTAAGCAAGTCGTGAGCCAAACAACTGGCTCAGCAAATCCCAAAAGGGATCCTAACTTACTACATGCACGGAAAGACAATGGAAGGGAGTATACTTGGTTTATTACGTTTGGTGGATGCAATTTTATTTGCAAACATTTTAATAAGACGGACCCAAAACTTACTTCTTAAGATCTCAGGGGTTTTCATCAAGAGTTCATTAACCAACTAACCACGTTAAAGCATTTACAAATCTACTTAAGCTTTGCTGCTGGAATCACCCAAGTGACACGGCTCAATAACCGGAGCACGGCGATTCGAATACCATTTATTTGACTCTGCAGAGTTTGCTCAGCTTTACCCACACGATCCCTCAACTCCCGCTAAAGAGTTAAGAAAAACAGGTCGTTTCTCTGCTCAACTCTTCATATAGGCTCTACCTAGTAGAATTCACTCGGGTCTGGCTCACACCCACACACACACACACACACAAGAGAGGACAACACCCGCTTCGAGTGAATTCCACCGTTGTTAGGCATCCGCAGCACGACCAGCCTAACCTTACTGCTATCCTCCTGTAGAGTTTCAATCGAGTTGAGCAGCTAATCGACAAGTGTTGACAAGTCAACTCCTGTGGTTGAGCGATCACTGTGACATTTGCTCAGCGTAAGGGTTTCAGTCCTTATATTTTCACATGGCCCGCAACCTCGCCAGGTCCGCGACCCAAACTAAGGTAAGCGGTGGGCGTAGACCGTCCCGCGGTTTCCCACTCACCCTTACCCTACTCCAGCCCTAGGATAAGAGGTGGGCAAAGACCATCTCGCGGCTCTCCCCCAACCCTTACCCTACCTTGTGCACACCGGCACTCTCCGCTCTAAGATACGGTGTCCCATACCACCCTACCTTAGAGTCGGGTTTTCCAAAATCTATTGGCCCGCAGCCACAGCCTTATTAGTGTAACATTTTGCATGATAGTAATAACCTACAATTCTCTAAAATATCAGATAATTATTTCTAGGGTTTCAAAGGCATGGCTACAATTTAATCATGGCATTTAACGGTGGTAGGACTAACTATATCACATGACATTCTAAACATTTTATTTTTATTTTGAACTAACATTTCAGAACTAGCTCAATGAAAATAACATACTAACATATTTAAACTTTATGGGATACAATATGATCAAAGGATTTGGGACTTGCCGTCTATCAGGATGACTTCATGAGCTCGAACGTCAAGCACACGGATCTGAGCTCGCTCTTGAATCTCCGGAATCTCCGACACTATCGTAAACACATAAAATAAATTAAATCCAGCTTGTAACTAATCAAGCGAGGAAAAATAATCTAATTAAAAGAAATAAAATGCATAAACACCCCAAATGGAATTTTAGGAATTTTTCTAGGGTGAATCTGTGGAAATGGATTTCACAGAGGGTCTGGAATAAAATTTGGAGCAAAGTGGTGAAATTTGGGAATTTTGGGAATTTCTGGGATTTATTTGAGTTTTCGGAATATTGGAAATTGGAAAATTGCTGGAAAATCACTCACAAGAAAAGGCCGCCCATGGCCTGATGCGGCCGGCCGAGGAAGCGCCCAGCGCGCGAAGGCCGGCGGCCGCGCTGCTGCGTGCGCCGCTTGTGGAGTGAAGCGGGCGGAAGCGCGGCCCGACCCACCGCGCCTCTGCGGTCGGGATGGCCGACGCGTGTCCCATGGTGCGGCCCGGATGCGCGGCGGCGGCGTACGCGCGGCAATCCGACGGACGAGGGGTAATGTCTTGACGGGATCGGACGGTGAGATTCAAGGGGCGGGTGAAACGCAGCACGGGAAGTGGATGGCGGGATTAGAAGGCTTTAAGGGGATCCGACGGCAGGAGGCGCCACGCCGTCATCGTCTTCTCCGGCCGGTGCGAGCGGCGGTGAGGACGGAGGTGGCGGGGCTGCGGTGCTCGCGACGTCGACGGCTCCCAAGGGCGAGAGGTACCGCCGGGTAGAGCAGAGCACGGGAGCCCATTTCGGGGTTTGGGAGGAGAAGGAGTCAAAGGAGAGGAGGAGGTGAAGGGGAGTGTTCGGGATTTGGCGGCGAGGAAGACCACCGACGGCGAGAGAGCTAACTCGGGCGGTTACACCATCCGGGAGGTGAGGCTCACATTGGCGCGGCGGGAGCCGGGAGCTGAGGAGGGCTGGCCACGGGAGCACGGCCGAGGCGGCGGTGAGCTTTGGCGGCGGCGCTCCATGTGGCTCCACTGCCAAACAAGGGTACCAACACGATTAGGGGATAGCAAAGGTGCTTCCAGCGAATGCAATCGAAGAATGGTTGAGCGGGGGAGGAAATCCGCTGCGGGTCACCGCGCAGAGGGAGGTGGCGGCGGAGCTACGGCGCGGGAGCTCAATCGGGTGCTCGAGGAGGTGGTCGGGAGGACAGGAGGGGTATGGGAGTGTTTGGGAGCTCGGGAGCAAAGGAAAGAGGGGAGACCGAGGGGGTTTATACCCGAAATGGAGGGGAGCGAGGCTTCGGGAGAAGCCACCGGCGGGTTTGGGGCGCGAGGATGGCGGGGCGTCGCGGCGTTTAATCCCGCATGCTGGAAGGGGCGAGGTGACGCGAGGCTCGCACAGGCGGGCGACGCGACGGGGCGATTGATCTGCGGCCGTGGCGGGCGTGTCCGCGGGAGAGGGAGGAGTCGGCGCGGCCAGTGGGTCCGGGTCGGGCGAGCGACGTGGCGCGAGGACGCCTCCTCCGCACCGGAGGTCGCCGGGACGGCGAGGCGCGAGGAAGGGCCGGGCGGCGCGAGGATGGGCGCGGCGCAGCGCGCCACGCGCGCGCAGCGCGGCAGCGCACGCAGCGCGCGCGGGAGGAGGCGGGAGGGCTGGGCGTCGCGCCGAGGGGAGCGAGGAGGCGCTGGGCGAGGGAAGGCGGAAAGGGAAATGGCGCCAGCGGGAGGCGCGGGCGCAGGGCGCGCGGGAGAAGAGGAAACGGAGAGGGAGGCGGGGCGCCAACGGAGTGGAGAAAGCGGAAAGGCCGAGAAAGGAAAGCGCATTTCCGACGAAACTTTCCCGAAAAGGAAAGTTTTCAAAATTCACTCAAAAATGCAGCAAAAAGCACAGAAATTTATTTTGAAATTTTTCCGGCTTTTCAGGTGTGTCCAGCGATAGGTGACAGAGATCTTGGATGTGAGGAAAGGAAGAGGGTGGAGCTTGTGGCCTCATTGTGGGAGGACAAATATTGTTTGTATTAATTTTTGTTTCTAGCTTCTGCATAAAAAAAAAGCTAAAAGCCAATACGAATATTTGGCTTTTCGAAGCGGCTTTTCCACTCCTCTCGCTACCATCTCAACCTGAAGATAAGGTATGGGGTCATGGGTGCATCACACAACACACCCCTCTCACTCTCGTCATGCACACATGTTTTTCCTCACTTTCTTTACCGTTTGTGCCATCCTTTTTAAAGTCACTTCTTTCAACCATTATTATTTATTTTTAATAAAAAAACCATAAGTAAAAATCAATACGAACACCCTTTGAGAGTAGTGGACAAAAGGTAAGGGAGTGATGTCCTCTGTGTGGAGTAAGGAAGAAAGGGGGAGAAGCAATGGGTGCACATTGTGACAAAAAAGAATCACATTTGAAATGTTTAGATCTCATATCACACAGATGGGACGGTTTGGAGATGCGTGTGTGGGATAGGGGAGTCATGGACCATGTAAAATAGGAAATTTGGACACTGTTGGACCCCTGTGCATCAAGAATTCCATTTTTGGCCCCCTTTGCAAAAAAATTCCAAAACTGGACCCCTCTCCACCGCGCGATCACGGCGCCGCCACTGTCCCGGTCGTGCGGTACTGCATCGCACGATCGCCCCGAGCGCGCTGCCCGCCCGCCGAGCGCGTCCGATCCGCGCCGCCGAGCGCGCGTGTCCCGCCCGGCGCGATCGCGCGTCGCTTCGCCCGAGCGCGTTCGCTTGGCGATCGCGCGTCCCATTTCTCGACGCGCGCCTTGTTGCAGCCAGCGCGAATAATTGCCGGCCGGGAATCCTCTGCGACGCCCCGCTCGTCCGCGAAAGAAGGAAAAGCCCGGTCGCATTACTTTCTCCTGTTCGCTCGCACACGTGTCTTTAGGGCAGGAACGGCCCCCCTCCATGAGTGCTGAATGCACACTTCAAAACCCGGAACCATAGCGCAAAGGAGGGAGAAAAACTGTTGTCGAAGGCAGAACGCTCAGTTGCAGCTGAAGTGAAGATAGAGCGAGGGAGAAAGTGAAGGGAAGAGAGGAGTGAAAACACGGAGATTTCAGTAGTTTTTGTTGGGAATCAGCGGATTTTACAAGTATAAAAGTTGTAGATCGTGTTGTGAGCTTCAAGAAGAGGTAAGTCTTGTGCCCGCGAAACTAAATTTTTATGTATGTGATTAGTCCATAATTAGTTGATTAGCACAAATTATCGTTTGGTAATGTTATTTTATGTGAATGTGTGATACGCCATGTCAATATTTGGTACGTTATGTATTTGTAGGTAATCTTTATGTGAACATATGTATTATAAGCCAATGTGTCATACAAAGGTGTATGTGTAGGTAAAAATCCACATATGATGCATGCTTTATTGTAGTGTAGATAATGTCGTATTTTATGTTGAAGTTACGTATTGTAATGTAGTTAGTTTTGCTGAAGAAAAGTGAGGAGCAAAGCCTAAGAGTTGAGTTGTTTTCGCTTGGAATCGTGGATTTGGCAAGTACAAAAGTTGTAGATCGTCTCGTGAGCATCAACAAGAGGTAAGTTTTGTGCCCATGCAAGTATAATTTTATGTATGTCATTAGGCCTTAATTAACTAAACCATCTTGTATTCTGTTATTTTATGTCAATATTTTATACGATATGTATGTATAGGAAATCTTGCATATGTTTAGCATGATGTATTGTAGTGTATATTGTAGTGTATATAGGGTTTCATTTTTTGTGAACATACATACTGCAAAGTAGTTTCAGTTAGGTGGAAAATATGAAGTTGTAGTGTGTAGACGTTGAGAAAACACATATTTATGTTAGAGCAATTGTAGGTGATAACAATAGTACTAGGGTTAAAATAAATTAGAAATAAATTTGGTAGATTAGAATTAAAAATTTAGAAAAGACTATATTAAGTTAAAGTTAGAAAAGATTGTAGTGTAAATAATGTGTAGGTGTTGAAAAAGTAAATATTTATGTTGGAGCATTTGTAGGTGGTAAATTTGTAGTAGTTAGATTAGAGACAATTTGTATAATTAGTACGCTTAGTGAATGACCGTAGTATGAATGTCATTTCATGGAAATAAAAATGATATGTATATTTAATTTGATGTATGGTACAATTAGAAAGTGAAATAGTTACAAATAAATCGTAGATTTAGAAATACAAACCATATACTAATCGAAACTGTTAATTAGATGGTACGATTGTTACATGCTGTGTACTAAAATGGTTGATTATGCACTTATGTTAGGTACGCAATGGCTGGCATTGAACAATTGATGATGTTTTATGGGAGTGGTCTCGTACGTGATGGGCCGTATGGGGCGGACCTGTCAAATTGCGAGCGGACCGTGATCCGCACCGGTCGAGCGCCATGAGCTTGTCCGAGCTACGAGGTGTGTCCGTTCAGCGTTCGATCGACATACCGCAAGGAATAAGTTACGGATCGAGGCAGTCTATGCCTCAATGGTGGATGACGGAAGGGGGAGCATATGGCAACTTCTGAAGGTGACCAATGACGCCTTATGGGCGAACTACATGGAGGTCGTTTGCAACCCTGATGCTGCGATATATGGCAGGCCAATGGTGTATGTCGAGTTCGTGGAGAGGGCAGAATCATCAGCCATGGTTGGTTGTGATGCCGCTGGTGGAGATGTAGTGGCCGGCGGTCATGAAGACGCTTCTGCGGGAGAACATGTGGGCGAGGAAGTGGGTGATGAAGACAATACGAGGCGTGCGGAGAATTTCCAGCCCAACGAAGGTGTGCACGAGAGGTGGTGGGCCGCCCGTATTGACTGTCATGAGTATCTAGGGCACCAGGTGGAAGAAGAGGACAGCGAGGAGGAGGAGGAGGAGGTGGAAACAGGCAGTTCTGGAGAGGACGAGGATGGCGAAGGTGCACCTGGAGGGGTGGTAGGTCGTGTTGTTACGACGGACGGTGCATATGTGTCGCCCGATCGGCGACATCGCAGCGGCAGCCCTAGTTCTGCCACAGGCGGAGGAGGGAGAATGGGGGTTCAGCGAGGGCGCACTCTTTCTGGGGCAGTGCTTCCGTAATAAGAGTGCTGTCCAGCGAGCTATTGCTAGACATGCCGCCAACATAAGCCGGACGATCGGGTCCACAAGTCAAAGCCGACACGACGTTGTGAAGTGTGTGGACGGGTCATGTGGTGGCAAAGTCCGCGCACAACGGTACAAGGGCGTTGGCACGGAGTTCGGACAACGGTGCTGCAAGATCACGATTGCGAGCTTGCGGGCCAAGCATAGACACCGCAACATGACATCACGTTATGTTGCGGAGGTGGTCACGCACTCGCCCAGCGGATGTGTCAATTACCGAAGGTTCGATGATGGCGCAGAGCGAACGAGGCGGGCTACGAAAGTGAGCTACAAGAAGGTGTGGCGGGCGAAGCGAAAGGTGCTACACGGTATGTATGGGACGTACGAGGAGGCGTACGACCTGGTCCCAAGAATGCTGAATCAAATTGCACAATCAAACCCAGGCACTTACATAAACAGGCAAAGCAGAGGGTCCATCCTACGGAGGGCCCGAACTGTTTCATTCTTGACAGAGTGTTTTGGGCCTTCCATCAGGCGATACAAGGGTTCAGGTGGTGCCGTCTAGTGCTAACCGTAGATGGGACGTTCCTATCTGGCAAGTACAAGGGCACTATCCTTACCGCAGATTGCAGCGATGCAAATGACCGATTACTCGATGGCATTTGCAATTGTGGAGAACGAATACGAGATAGTGGCTTTGGTTTCTTTGCAATTTGAAGAATGCGAGTGCAAGACAGCCCGGTGTGCCTTATCTCCGATCGCAATGCAAGCTTGATGTTCGCGTTGCGAACGTTGCAGATGGGACGCATCCCCGCCCCGTGGATCGATGTGAAGAACGGCCGGTGCATGAGGCATATTGCAGCGAACTTCCACGAAGGTTCCGTAGCAAGGACCTCATGAAGATGTTCAAGAAGCTATGCATGCGAACGAAGCGGAAGTTCGACGCCTTGCGAGGCGGCTCGATCAGAGGCTACGAAGCATGTGCATGCAGCAAATAGGGCCGTGGAGGGCTCCACAAGAGTCGGGGTATTCTCACAATGGGTTCAGTCCAATGCACCTGACTTGGAAATGTGGTCTTTGTTGCACGACACCGGTGGGGCGAGGTATGGGATCATGACAACCAACATGTCCGAGGTTTACAATGGTGTATTGAAGGGCGTCAGATCCCTGCCGATCACGGCAATTGTGGCGAGACTGAACCGCACCGTCGGTACTTTGTGAATAGAGCCGGATGGCGCGAGGCACGTTGAGGAAAACAAGCAATACGAGGTCATGCAGGCCTTCATGGACAGGAAGATGGAGAAGGCTCGAACCCACATTGCTCAACCCATTGATGGCTTAAGGAGGAAGTTTGAGGTCCGCCTAAGGCAGAAGTATGTCATGGGTCAAATTAGAGGGGAGCGCAAGCAGGTATGCACGATTGGTGATGAAGCATCTTGTACCGCAATAAGCCCGGCTTTCGCACAAGCCATGCTCCCATGTGTAAGCGGCATGCGTCAGATGGAACCAAAGCGCCGACACAAGACATCTCCAAGTACTACGACATGCAAGACTTGTATGCAACCCGGAGTGCAGAGTTCCATTCCTACGGGTAGACATGCACTACAGGAATTATGGCCGGGAGATAAAGTGGGTGCCCAACGATGCAATCAAGCATGTCGGGCGTGGAAGGCGACAAAGCCGTCGCATCCGCAACGACATGGATGACAGCCAACGAGAGGATCGTGTTCGCGCCCAAGTGTAGGCTATGCAAGACCTTGGCCACTCCTCGCCGGTGCCCAAACAGGCGGCATCAAGCAACGCTCCGTAGTACCAACCACAATCCATATGTAATGTATTATTCAGAGGTGTACGCTAATTGTTGGCTCGATGGTGTAGCTATGTATTGCACATTACCATGTTATGTATATTTTCGCACATTCCATATGTTTCCTTGTCGTGTGGGTCATATTGGTGTGCACATTTTACGTATGTTTTTGTACATTCCGACGCTTCCTGTCATAACATTTGTTGTGAGTTATGTTGTTATTTGTTGCACATTTTGTTGTAATGTACACTAACTTGTTATCCTTCTTTGGCGTGACATGGCGTTTGAGTGCTAGAGCCCGCTGGGACGAGCACCACCGATGCCATGTGTGGTTGTCGGCACCCGCACGTGGGCCTCCTTGCTTCGCCCTTAGGGGCCCCGAGAGAATCGGCGTCTCGACCTCGGTACATCCCACTCTGCGGGACACCGATGCGCCGCCCATTGCCCGCATGTTGATCTACCGCATGGGTTCCGAGACGATGCGCCACTGTTGTCAGCTCTCGTTGATCGATGGAGGCCGGAGACTCACACCTTCCACTTCCGGTGGGGGGAGATGACGGTTACGCTGCAGGACGTCACGATGATTACAGGTCTACCCCTCCGTGGTGCTGCTTTGGTGCCACCCCGGCGGCAGATTGGAAGGTCCGTCAGGTCACCGGTTCGGCCATGCGATCCGAGACAACGCAGCTGGGTGCCACATGGATGGCTTCGCCGCTTCATGACCCGCCCCGCAGACGCAGATGAGGTCGCGTGCGGACGCACCGCTGCATGCCGCTATATCTGCTCGGCACGCCTTGTTCCCTAGCGATCGAGACTCCGTGCGGCCTAGCTACATACCGCTAGCGAGTCCTTGGCGGATGGTCGGCCCGGTCGCAGCCTACGAGATAGCCGGGATCAGCAGCCTTAGCTCCACATACGGAGGCTTGTGTGACGCCGCAGCGCGCCGCGCCGCCGAGCCGATCCTAGCCGCCGCTACCTTCTCCTTGATTGTGGTCATGGGAACACTTCCCGCTGGCGCCCGACTTTGGTCGCCGTGGTGCACCCTTATGACCTCATCCCGCAGCTTGTATGGTGGTGACGACCCCATTGATGCGCCCACAATGGGTACACGCTGGACGCATGGTCGGGCTTGAGGTGGGCGAGGAGAGACCGAGACGTGCGTGCTCGGATTTCCACCGAGGTTCGAGCTTCGGGCGTTTGGCGACGACCGGTGGCCATGGTCTCCACGATTAATTGCGAACACGGCCCCACGGGTTGTCATACCAAAGGCGAGCGAGATCGAGGTACCGATGACGACCGCCACTTGGTGTTCGCGATCGCGTCGAGCCGCATGACACCCACACCGAAGTCATGAGACGATTCGGCTGTATCAAAGATGTCCCTCCCATGGCAGACGCCCTCTTGCGAGGAGTTCCACCGTATGTCAAGACACCCCAAATTTAATTACTGCATTAGTGTCAATGTCGATGCATTTAATTGTGTAATGTCTCAATGGACTTGCAGCAATCGAGGAGAGGGCGAGCGATCAAGATCGAGAGCCACACAATGGACGTGGGACGGACATGTGGTCCGACCATGCGCATACGATGGTTGTGGATGAGACACGGCCGTCGACCACCGACGACCCCGCGCCGCATGTGGCATACCTTGATCGTACGCGCACGCACCCGCTGTAGGCTTACTACTGTGGAGGCCCCACGACCTCCACCTCATGCCGTTCACGGGCGCTATACAGAAGGTCCAGCCGTCATCTAGCGGCACGGGTCGACGAGGCGATACGAGAGTACCGTGTCATTACGCAATGCGTGATTACATTTGAACCGATCGCTTGTTTCATCGCAGTGGACCGGATACATCGATCGACATCGAGGCTAATGAGGCTATACGACATAGGAAGTCCAATACCGAATCTCGGTGGGTAAGCTATATGCGCGCATCATCGAAATGGCAAAGGTACGATACGGGGC
The DNA here is from genome assembly GCA_036346575.1 of Dendrocalamus sinicus. Classification (NCBI taxonomy): domain Eukaryota; kingdom Viridiplantae; phylum Streptophyta; class Magnoliopsida; order Poales; family Poaceae; genus Dendrocalamus; species Dendrocalamus sinicus. The sequence goes on from CM070654.1 coordinate 25,577,272, forward strand.
TTGAGTTGTGGTCGCGAGATGACGTTGTTGCTACACGCGGTGGCGGACGTGGGCAAGGACCACCACCTCCTCCGCGCCTCCGTCGGCACCGGGATCAGCACGGCCATCCTCGCCTCCACGCGCCGCCCAGCCGGTTCGACAATTGGCAACTATTTATTTGTGCACTCATTAACATTTATGTCTAACCACATCTTCGCCTTGCAGCAATTGCGGCAGATAGCACGCCGCTACGAGCGCGACGTCATCACGGAGGTCGACATCGCCGCACGAACTGCAGGGGCCGCCCGAGAGTCGGGCAGTTACGGCCGCCGCCTCCACGCGCTTCGCCGGCGGTTCGACAATTCGCAACTATTTGTTCATGCACTCATTTACCATTTATGTTCACGCACATGTTCGACTTGCAGCAATTGCAACAGATAGCACGCAGCCACGGAGGGCAACGTCATCACGAGGTCGCCATCGCCGCACGAACTGAGGGCTGTCCGAGAGTCGCCTGTTACGGCCGCGGCCTCCACGCGCCGCCCGGCGGTTCGACAATCGCAACTATTTGTTCATGCACTCATTTACCATTTATGTCTAACCACATGTTCGTCTTGCAGCAATTGCGACGGGATAGCACGTCGCAACGGGCATCGTCATCACGGAGGGCGACGGATGAGCGACCGCGCTCTCCAGGACGACGGGGCCCACTCCAGACAGCGCCCCTGACTCGCCGGACCAACCAGAGGGGCAGATGCCCTCGTATCTCACGGGACAGGTGCAGACCAACCTATATGACCGGGATAGGTGGGTTGTGCCGACCTATCAAGGCATGACATCGCACGAGTACATGGGGGACTTCCCGTCGACATCCTCATTTCACCAGCCACATACCCCGGTATGCACTAAACGTGTGTATTTCATTATGAACAATTTTCGTACTTTCCATTGTCTAATTCAGTTGTACCATCTAAGCAGGACGTAGGCACCTCCTCCGATTGGGTGAGCTCTATGCTTTATGACCAGCCGTCGCAACTGTCCACAGAGTTGTACCCACCGCCGCCTCGGCCACACCCCTCGCAGTACGATCTTCGCGATGCACCCCGCTCCCTAGTAGGTTCACCTTCTCGAGGATCATATGCGCTGCATTTAGGCGGCATTTACTTAGATGATGAATGAATTTTTAAATTGTGCTTTTGTAATATTTGTGATGTTTTTCAATTGCTTGATGGTTTGATGTTCAAAGATGGTTTCAGATAAAAGGGTTGCTCTAAGTTCTTTGATTTAGTACGCATACAACCAACCGAGAGATGACAACACGGGGTAGCGGAGAAGACATAGCTTGACGACAATTTTTTTGCCTTGTGATAACAACTCCACGTACATAACAACCAATTCATCACATGCTTAACAACGTTGCACATTACATCGTTATGGAAAGAGGGCACGTAATATGAAGGTCACGTAAAATGAAGGCGTCATGCACTTACAACACTAAACAACACATACATTACACATACGCATGAATTTATGGAAAGTTCTACACCCAAAACATCAACACAACAGTCCCATCGCACAGCATCAACACATTCCGCACCTCGTGGCCTACATGCCAAACGAGCCTCGTGGCACCCACATGGAGAATCACGAGGGCGCCGCCGACGGGATGGCCATCGTGGTAGTGGCACGCACATATGCAGCTTCGGGTTCGCGCAGCAACATGTGGGATCATAAGAGCTTCCTATGTTGACAACCTCCTCGTTTCCCCTCTCGCGCTGCATCTGTTGGCGGAGCTCATTGTTCTCCTCATTGAGAGTCTCCATTCAGTACTCCAAGTCCATTATTCGGTCCCATAAAGTACCCACATAACGGCCAATATACCGCTCATGAGGAGGGTCGATCCAATGAGAAGTCGCATTTCGCCATCTGCGAAAAATGACAAGAAACATGGAGGGTCCATAAGCAATAAAAATGTACTATTAGTAATTTGTACCCGGAGCGTGGGCATCGGAAGAAACGGCGCCGCCATCGCTCGCCCTTCCAGACTCGCACGACCACGCACTCATTGTGTTCGCATTTCGCCACGCTGGTTGCGCACGCCGCTTGGTAGCAAGCGATGCGTGGTCCAACATCTCCTCCTTTCCAAGGGAAGGTCTTCCTTCGTGACCCATATCCGATCGACCCTCATCTTCCGCCATGGTATGTTCTTTGTTCGATTCTGTGGTTTTCGCTACAACTTCATGGGACCTCTACCGTGCTATTTATATCGAATGGCGGGACAAAAGATGGTGCTTTGCCCGAGACAAGACAAAAGCGCTCAGCTTTACTCGGTGAGATGACAACACATGCCACTTTACGAACATTTATTGCTACTCAAAAGCCTACATAGGAACATTTATTGCTACTCAAAAGCCTATCGCTACGTAAACCAACCAAATAGGGGCGAGGTGTAGCCTTTACGATGAGTGTTCACGTCAAAGGCATGTATCCTTTCCAAATGAGTTTTCATGTCACCTTTCCTTGTTGTTTCATAAATACAGATACATAAAGGCCTCCTATGCTCCAAAAGCCTAAATAGGGACATTTCCATAGACTATGCCCGGATCAAGAAGAGCGAGCACGAGGTTCTTCAATAACCGATGACGATTTCGCCTACATAAAGGCCTCCTATGTCTTCCATACCACATCTCCTCCAAGGAGACAAAATGTTACGAGCGACGTTGGGTGGGTTAGTTGCATATCATGCTATATGTTATGCATGTAATAAAATTGTATGTTACGAGCAGCATGTTATGAAGTTTATTTCTATTCACATAAGGTTATTATCTCGTGTGTTCGCATTCAATGATTCAGATAGCAAGTCATTTAACAATATTAACATACTCTTGGTACACTAATTCTTAGTAACATAAAAATATCACTTACCAATGTATATATCAAATAAAAAGGGATTATCCGTACAAAAATTCCATAAAAATTACCAACATATACGAGGAGAAGGCATCAGCAAAGACAACACGAACAACTCATACATTTCACGTACATGACATGTAGCAAGTAGTACAACCACCAACACACCAACGAACACAAGAACTAAAATACAACACAACCGTACATAAAACATTACCAAAAGAGCTTGACGACAAGATAGCATAAAACATTGCGAACATACACGAGGATAACCTCCAAAGACTACAACTTGAGGATAACAATAAACACAAGAAACAAAATAGCACACAACATTAAATTTATCTTACACTCTAGTCTGTCAAACGATGTCGCATCCCGACGGGTCGCAACCCCACGACAACTCTCTCACGGCGAACACCGTCATTCCTATTTCCCATTTCATCCTCCCACACCCAGAATCGGCAACCACCATGAGCTTCCTGCGATTCCATGACAAGAAGATTTTTAAACATACCACCACGATTTGAATGAACCCGAAACAATATGACTCACCGAGTGATTGGGGCACTTGTAGTAGTGTCGCCGGGATTCTTGGCCGTCTGTGATGTCCTACGCCTAACCACCAAGTTGCAATTTGGGCACATCACCGTGGGTGCCCATGAAGACGTGCTCAGCTGACTCATTGCCTAGTCTTGGGGAGTGAGCACGAAATAAAACTACACAGATTGTGAACAACTTACTCAGGAGGTGACTGATAACATGGTCAGGGAGTATGTGAGGGATGGCTCCATTTTATAGAGTGTGGGGGTAGCCTCACGCACAAAGACCACAGACAACACAAATCTTGACCCCACACCATGCTCGGTGAGGAGACAAACATGCCGACTTTTGAGGTGACCTCACAAAAGGGCCACTTTGCTCGGTGACATGACAAAAGAGGTCGACTTTGCTCGGTGACTAGACAAAACAGTCGACTTTGCTCGGTGACTAGACAAAATGGGCTCTTTGTTGAGCTACCGCCACCGAGTGCTTGATGACTCGGCTAGGCCATTACGACATATACATATTAGGCTAATACTTTAAGTTGGTAGAATGACGTGTGGTACAATTTTCTACGCACACGTAAGAGAGTGAATGCACAAATTCCTGCAGGTCTTCAGGGGACGAGCCTATCTCATCAATTATCCATTTTCAGTCCCTGAGCTAGTGTCAAAGACAATAAGTCATTCCCTGAAAGTCCCAAGTGCAATGATACACATCACATTCAAAAGGCATTACATAAGAAAGCATAAAATGCATAATGACAGATGTACATAATATTGACAATGAAATAAATTTTAATATTGGATCAAATAACACCTCTTACCGAATGAGGCCATCATCTTGGTTCCTCGTGGCTTGAATAAGGAGGACATCATTTCTAGCTTGGGTGATCGAGTGTGCATCGATGCTCAGATTTAGAGATAAGAGGTCATTGGCGAGAGCTAAACACCTAAACAATGCCAAAAGGCATGAGTATAGCCAATTCGTGATTACTAAAGAGAGCAGATTGTCCTCGTGGGATGCCAAAAGATGCCACTTTGGGCGGTGACATTACTAAAGAGAGCGATTGTCCTCGGTCAAATGACAAAAGAGGCCACTTTGCTCGGTGAGATGACAAAACATGGCACTGTGCTCGAGACAAGACCAAACGGGCAGCTTTGCTCGGTGAGATGACAACACATGCCGACTTTGCGCGATGACATGATAAAACGAGGCAGCTTTGCTCGAGACATGACAAAACGAGGCAGCTTTGCTCGGTGAGATGACAACGGATGCCGGCTTGCGCTGATGACATGATAAAACGGGCGGCTTTGCTCGGTGATATGACAAAAGAGGTCAGCTTTGCTCGGTGGGATGACAAAAGATGCGGCTTTGGGCGTGACATGACAAAACGGGGCCTTTTTGGTGATATCGCAGCCCTCCCATCTTTACTCATCGCACGACCACGCGGACCATCTTTACACGCATTTAGTAGAGACAAACGCCCCTATAAATTGGTATGCATTCCATTTCCAGCGAACATTGCACATCCAAACCCCATACTACATCGCGCTTCCTCACCCAACCGGGATGGACAAAGGCAAGAAGAAGCAATGGGACAAGATGGTGATGGATTGGGAGGAGACCCGTGACATAGCACGGCCACCGCAGCCGCGATGCCGCCGCGATGAGAAAATAAGGGCGTACAGCCCGGGTAGAACAAGCCCATCGTGCTACGATGAAAGGTCCCCCCAGCGCGCGCAGAGCAACAACCCCATCCCGAACGCCCCCACCGAGCGTTCGCCACAACTACCACACGAGGGGAGACACCTCCCTTTGTTGGTGTGGGGACGTGTGCAAGTTCTTCAAGTCTAAGCACCGCATCGCCTAGGTATGCGATCGGGTTGCGCAAACTACTCCATGACTACCCCAACCGCCGCTTTGACACCGCAACCTATCGGCGGCCGATAACGACCACATGCACCATTTTCCCTACCTTTTCTCCTTCACAACACGCACTAACAATATCTCTCTTTATTTACGGTCTCGGAGCCCCTATGTGCCTACCGCAAATGGATCGATCTTGAGATCCACCTCAGACCAATGGACCTCGACTTCGAGGAGTGGAATGTCACAAAGGAGAAGGAGTTCTTTGGAGGAGGAGCACCGCAAGCACGAGCACACCTGCGTATACAGCGCGAGACGCAAGCTCATCTTGAAGCGTGCACGCGTAGGGAGCGGGAGGCTCGCGAGATGGAGCGCGAGAGAAAGAGGGAAATTGCGGCTAAGGCAAAAGAGGCCGCGGAGGAGTTCAACGCCGAGCGGCAAGGAAGGGAAAGTGGCCCCGGTCCACACGAGAGGAGTGACTGGCGATTGGGTGGGTTAGTCGCAATCATGCTATATGTTATGCATGTAATAAAAATCTACGCGCATGTTACTCCCAATCAGTATTATGAAGTTTAATATCTCGTATTTTCGCATTCCATGATTCTAACCTTCAAATATCACTTACCACTTTATGTATCAACCGTTCTACGGTCAATCTTTCCTAAAAAAAATTTACCAAAATTTTTTATGCATCTACAACTTACAATGAACATAATATTTTATTACAACTTTATCCGATTTTTATCCAGTTTATAACTACAAAATTGCCAAAACTTAAAACAATCACGGAGATTTCAAGCCCTAACTCCACCAAACCCTAACGCTGTAAACGCGCGCTGGGAATCAAAATCTACGCGCATGTTACTCCCAACTGTATTATGAAGTTTAATATCTCGTATTTTCGCATTCCATGATTCACGTAGCACCTCATTTAACTATATTAACATAGCGGTCCTCACCGCACACACAATTCTCACTAACCTTCAAATATCACTTACCACTATATGCATCGATATTTCTACGCTCCATCCTTCGCAAAAAATTTAGCATAATTTTTTTGCATGTCCAACTTGCAATGAACATAAACTTTTATTATAACTTCATCAGATTTTTACCCTATTTATAACTACAAAATTGTCAAAACTTAAAACAATCACGAGATTGAAAACAGCCCAAACCCTAAAATTCACTTACCACTATATGCATCGATATTTCTACGCTCCATCCTTCGCAAAAAATTTAGCATAATTTTTTTGCATGTCCAACTTGCAATGAACATAAACTTTTATTACAACTTCATCAGATTTTTACCCTATTTATAACTACAAAATTGTCAAAACTTAAAACAATCACGGAGATTGAAAACAGCCCAAACCCTAAAATTCACTTACTCATCAGATGCATCGATATTTCTACGCTTAATCCTTGGCAAAAAATTTAGCATAATTTCTTTTGCATGTACAACTTGCAATGAACATAAACTTTTATTACGACTTCATCGATTCATTCCCAGATTATAACTACAAAATTATCAAATCTTGCAAAACCACGAAATTCAAACCCTAACCGCAGCTCAAACCCTAACGCCCCGTCTACGGTGTGAACGCGCGCCGGGGGGGGTTTCGCGCGATGGCAAGCGGGCCGTGATCGGCACAGCGTTCGCGCGCGCCAGAGGCGTGGACGCGCGGTGGCGAAGCGGTCGCGCGTCGGGAGGCGACTCGCGCGGTGGGAGCAGCGCGAGTCGGTCGTGGCGTCCCCGATCGCACGGCCGGGCCACGTGGCGGCCTGGGTGATCCCGCGGTGGGAAGGGGTCCAAAAGTGGAATTTTTTTGTACAGGGGGCCAAAAACGGAATTTTGGGTATTTTAGGGTCCAACAGTGTCCAAATTTCGTAAAATAGCATTCCAAAAAAAAATTCTCTCTTAGGAAACTAGCCCATGCTGGTTTCAACTGCCACCCCTGGCTCATCTAGCTTCTTGTCTGTGATGGACATGTGGGTGTATATCAATTTTTTTTTTGTAGGACTCCAGGCTATAAATATAGAAGAGCAAGGCTTATATATTATTTACTAAAAACCCATGTGTATATCAATTTTTTTTAGGATTCTAGGCTATAAATATAGAAGAACAAGGCTTATATACTCCGTACTAAAAACTCATTGCTCTCTCTCTCACACACATCTTGTATCTATTTGTTCATCTATTTTTGCTCTTTTTAATCGCTGTAATTGACCAAGTTCTAGTCTTGTTGGTTAGTTTTTGCCTTTTTGGATTTGCATAGGTGACACCACCTCAACTCCTGCAATGGCCTAATGCGTCGCGTATTAATGGCTGAATGGCCGCGGTTCACCCGTGCACCTGTACTTGTATATCTCCGGCTCGTTCAACTTTTGTTGCGGGATCACTTTAGGCCTGTACACTTTGCCTTCTAAAAATTGATTTTCTATAGCAATTAATTTTTTTATAGTATTTAGTTTTTTAAATAGAGTATTTTTTTAAGATGATGTCTACTAATCGATTGTAGTATACAATATAATGATTTTAATTATATCGGCTAAAATTATACGTAAGTGTTTCTCTTTCTATAAATTTTTCTATAAATTATTATTATTATAAATTAAAACTAAAAATTATCAGTAAGAATAGATATGAAGATGCAGTACGCATCGTACGCGTAACTAGGCACCTACCTGTTCCTATTGACACCGTACGAGCGAGCGAGCTATCGAGCCACGTGCCAACGTTTGGTAGTCCACTGCACCGGCCACGTAGTACGTACGGCTCGGTCGACCGCGACTGTGCATGCACGGGACGTGGGACGGGCAGGGGCCACGCACGCACGCTTCGACTCCTGTTTCACGTACACTGCTTCCATTCCGTTCCGTGCGTGCATGGCCCAATTAACCACTAAAAGACCAACACGTAGCTACTAGCTAGCACGAACGATTAACACAACTTACGATGCCTCTGTGTGCCTTATTCAATACCCTTCTTATTCCCCGGGGATTCCCCGCCCAAGGAGCCAGCCACGTCGCCATTTTTCTTCCGCGTGCGCAGCGTGTCTGGTCAAATTTTAGTACGGTCAGGAGACCTTTTTTGCGAAAAAGTCCCCGCATTTTTTCGAAATTACGTAAAGATCCTTAATCCTCGTGAAAAGGACCCTACCAGTTTTTTTAAAACACCCCTCCAGTATACTTTGCATGATAGCGCCGCGTTTTCTAAATTACGACGGGTCCTCGCTTAGTTACGCATGAGTCCTCAATTTTTTACTGAAAAGACCTTCGACTTTTTTGAAAATACACATGTGCCCTTGATTTTTTTAAAAAAACTCCTCACGAATCATCGCCTCTTTTACTTCGGTACACACGGTGGCTGGCGCGGCGTGACGCCGCGCCTATAAGGCTAGTTGTTGCATACGCGCGGAGGGCAGGCCGCACATGCATGCTTCTTAAGATATGAATAACTAGCCTCATAGGCGCGGCGGCACGCCGCACCAGCCACCGTGTGTACCGAAGTAAAAGAGGCGAAAATTCGTAGCTAAAGGAAAGTGTAGGGTTTTTTTTTAAAAAAAAGCGAGGGGCTTTTCACAATAAAAGGAGACCAGAGGGGTTTTTTCGTAAAAATCAGGGGATGTTTTGAAAGAACCGAGGGACTGTACGTAATTTCGGAAACTATGGATCATTATCAACGAAAAATAAATACGCGCAGGGTCTTTTTTGAAAAATCCAGGGACCTTTTCGCGAGGAAAAAAGACCTTTACGTAATTTTTGAAAAATACAGGAAAATACTCTCCCCATTGCATCGAAAATCCCCGCCACGCGCCGGAGCGCGCAAGGGCGACGTGGCCCGCCTCCTCGCGCGGGGAACCCCCGGGGCGTAATACAGGATGATTTATACTAGTGTAAATTAAAATTTTCTGCTACGTAAATTAAAAAATTATATGAGTAAAAGATTATAAATTGTTACTATTAAATATGCAGTATAACAGAAGTAGAGTTGAAGCAGCCGGTTTAACGAAGAACGCATTGATATAGTAATAGTAGTCATTATCTTTTGGCTAACCGTCTCCTCCTCGCGATCGTCCCGATCAGCACCGCAGTCGTAACAGCACCTCTACCAAGGTCTATATGTTTAGGAATGGAATATCATGCGTCGGTGTGCTAGCACCAACGTGCACGGCAGGGGTTATGAGAGGTGGCGGCTAGGGTTTCAACGGGTGTGTTTCGGGATGCTTCTCTCGGTCCTCGCACCTATCCTTATATAGCCTCCAATCATATCCTTATTCGATACGAGTAAAGATCGTATCCCACTCGAAAATTATCATCTGAACCCTTATCGTTCCAGTCTATTAAGTGTGTGACCCTATAGATTCATGTATATTTGGCTATGGATCGAAAACTCCTTTCTGGTCCATAAGTCGGTAGCGGTCTCTAGCTGGATATAACGGCTCCCATACAGTGGCGAAGCCAGGATTAAAATTGAGGGGGGCTGAAGTATTTGTCGGATTAAACTAAGTTGACACAAATATAGTCTTATACTCTTATAGAATTTCAATTTCATACAGAAATTATACAGTTGGAGTTTTGGAGATAAACAACAAAAAACAGAGAAATACAAAGTACGTACCTCGACAATAGAAAGCGCATACCCAATAATATATAATTATTCTGCTATGAGTACGGAGTAGAAAGAAATCACCTGTGTATGAAACATATGAAAATTAGTTATATAATAGAAAATTGTGAATAATAATGAAAATTTAGTTCATATGAATTATGAAACATACCACAAATAAGCTAATTTGAAGCATGAGACAAATTTGAATCACGGGGCAAATGCATTCTACGCAACTTCATGCCTTGAAAATGGTTTATGATTTTATCATCATCAATGGTTTTAAAGATCTCTCGCTCAGTGTAGCACACCATCAAATCATTGAGCCACTCATCCGCTATCTTATTGCGCAAATCTGTTTTGATAATATTCATTGCTGAAAATATTCTCTCAACAGATGTCGTTGCCACTGAAGTATCAATGTCAACTCGATGAGGCAATATACCAACGGGAAGGTTTTATCTTTTCTTGTTTGAACCATCAATTGAGCAAGTTTTGATATATCACGACATTCATTAAATTCTTCATTTCTTCTAATGTTGAGAATGAAAGTTTGAAGCTGACTTCTTAACAAAAGCCGATCAACATTCGTGAAATCATCAGCATAAATCTCAGCAAGTCGAACAAGTTTATCAACATCAAACTTAGAGAAGGAGTCGCTTGGATCAAGACAAGACATGCATACCAATAACTCCGAGGAAACTTCATTGAATTGATGATTCATCTCATTCATAACTACATCAATAGCAACATTAAAAATATCAACTTTGTAATAATGATGTTGAGTCACTTTATGCTTCCGACGTACTGATTTACCCATAACTCCAATATGATCTTCCATATTTGGCACATCAATCTCATATTTTTCACAAAAACTTTTGACTTGGTTGAACAATGGCTCCCACCCATTGTCCCTCATATCTTGAAATCGTTGTTTGACATCCTGTAACAAGCCCATAGCTTCAACAATATCTCGATGCTTCCTTTGCAAAGCAAGTGATAACTCATTTGTAATGCTCAACATGGTTATTAAGAAATGCATGATGAATACAAATTCAAAACATTCCATCTTTTTTAGCAAACCTGCTGCTCCACCATGACTTGAGTTTTGACAAGCATCTTCACTTACAAGCTCAAGCACATCCACTACTGCTTCCCACATTTGGTATATGCAAAGCAAAGTTTTGAGATGTGAGCCCCACCGAGTATCTCCAGGTCTAGCAAGTCCAGCTTCCTGATGCAATCCTGTCCCAGCTGAAATCAAACCACTCTCTAGCTTCTCCAACAAGACTTCATGATGTTTTTTAATCAAGGCATCTTTTTTTACAAGATGAACTCACAGCAGTCACTATCAGGGGAACATAGTTAAAGAAATCTGCAATAGCTCTACTACAACTTGCCGTAGTGACAACTACCAACTGTAACTAGTGGGCGAAGTAATGAACAGAGAAAGCATTTGGATTATCATCTCGAATAAGTTTTTACAATCCATTAAATTCACCTCTCATATTTGAAGCTCCGTCGTAGCCCTGCCCACGCAGTCTTGAAATAGGCAAGCCATGTCGAGTAAGCAATCCAACCAAAGATTCTTTCAATGCTGCAGATGTACAATTTGTGATATGCTCAATGGCAAGAAACCTTTCCATCACTTTTCCTTGATTATTCACAAATCTGCATAAATGATATGATTATAAAATGTAAACTTTAAAGGTAGAACAAAACAACAAAGCATAAATGATGTGGAACTATAACTAACCTCACAATCACTGCCATTTGCTCCTTTATTGATACATCTCTGGACTCATCAATAAGGACTGCAAAATTTCTATCTTCAATCTCAGCTTTAATCACTTCTGTGACCTCTTGTGCACAACATTTACAAAGCTCTTTTGAATATCCGAGAAATCATAATCGCATGCCCCGAGCTGTATCAAATGCCACCTTCACTTCCTCTTTTTTATCTTTATACCAATCCAATAACTCTTTGAAATTCCCCTTGTTGATGGAAGTAGAGGATTCATCATGTCCTCGAAAAGGTTCACCTTGAGCTATAAGATATCTTGCACAACTTAAAGATGCAGTTAAACGAATTTTGTATGCAATTTTGGCCTCCTTGCTATAAGTATTGATTTTGCTAGACACACTTGACCTTTGATTTTTGAAGTCATCGCAAAGACCTCTTGCAATATTGTGGGAACTATTTGTGCTACCAACATGTTTATTGAAAGCTTGTAAAGCAATCTTCCAACGAGAGAACCCAACCTTCGTAAATACATTACTTCCAAATGTATTGGGTTGTGCCGGTTTCTTGAAAAGAAAACAATAAAAACAAAAGGCGGCATCCTTTTCCACACTATATTCCAACCAATCAAATTTATTATACCATGATTCTTGAAAAGACCGTGACTGTTTGCCATCCAATGTGTTGTGGAAATGAATATCCAATTAGTCGGGTAGGGCCATTCAATAAATATGCCCTTCTCACTTGATCTCTAATTCCGTTAGCATAATCTTCAATTGGTATGCGCAGCGCCGGATCGGCAATTATTTCATTTGGATTAAATTCTAGTCGAAGCTTCTTTGGTTGAGTTGTACTCTCATCGTTGGACGAGAACCACTTGAATTACTTGAAAAATAGTTGCACAAAGTTCGTTTCTCCATTATACCAAGATCTATTAGACTATAAATAAATTAGTAGTCTAAAATCTAAACTCCAAAATGCTAAACTGATATAAAAAAAGTATAGAAAAATTACCAGAAGGAAGCAATGAAGCTCACACTGGATGAGCTTGTTCACACTGGATGACTAGAAGTACTGGCCGGTAGGAAAAGAAATCAACACAACCGGACACAGGACACTCCACTCTCCACAGTCCACAACCGGACACTGCCGGCAGCTGGCAGCAGTGCAAATGCGCAATCCACAGTCCACTCCACCCACCGGACACCGGTCCCCCCTTTGGCCTTTACTTCGGTCCGCCCGCACGGCCACACCCCGCACTGTCCGGCTGCCCGCAGGCCCCGCACGGCCGCACCGCACCGGCGCACCCCTTTTATTCCCCCGTTGTCCCACACCGCAGGCCGCACAGCACAGCCGCAGCCCGCAGCTCCTCAACCGCTCAACGCCTCCTCCGCTCCTCTCTCTCTCTCGCAGTCTCGCTTCTCCGCTCCTCCTCGCCCGCCGCGGCCCTCGCCTTGCTCCCGGCTCCTCGCCTCGGCAGACGGCGAGCCAGCTCAGCTCTCCGCTCCCCTCGCTCGACGCCTCGCGCTCGCGGCCCTCGCCACGCTCCCGGGTCCCAGCTCCTCGGCAAACGGCAGCTCGGCTCCTCCGCTCCTCCTCGCTCGCCGCCTCGCTCCCGGGCTCCTGGCTCCTCCTCGCCTCGCTCGACGCTCGGAGTCGCCGCCAGATCTAGGAAACTGGGTGTGCCTGGGAATAGTGTCAGATCTGTGCGACTGTGCTAGTCTCCGCTGCTGCCCGCCTGGGAATAGGGATCTGTGTTTTCATGGGCTGCTGGGCCTCTTTGTGGGAAATGTGCTGCTTTTTATTGCTTGTTACTTGTTGCCTTGTTGGGCTTTTGTGAGAGTGAGACACTGAGACTGTGATTCGGCTGTTGCCGACACGCCGCTCGTCGGGAGGGGGCGGGGGAGGGGGGCTCGCCGCGAGGGGGTGGGGGGTCCGCCGCCGGGGGGAGGTGAGGCTCAAGCCTTACTAAGCCTCCCCCTGGCTTCGCCCCTGCTCCCATACATATATAAAGACCATATCGGACGAACCTATATAGTGCTTATATACTGATCCCTTTGCCTGATGATACCAGATCAAACTCAAATCGAGAAGCATGCCATCCTATGATAGCTGATCCTTCACTCAAACTTGTAGTGGATTACTCAGTTGTGATTGACTCCTTAACCACATTCGACGTGGGCATGCACTTCCTTAATCCAATCACATCGAGAGACCCAGAGATTCTCTTTTGTTATATAGAAGGAGCAAATTACATCTTGATCACTTATATTCCTTCGCATGTTTCATAGTAAACCTGTAACCGCTAAGTAAACTATTACACATGTAGGAAACAATGACGATTTCAGGTCTAAGGATCCTACATACACTATGTATAAGACCAACTGATGACACTCAAGAATATAAGAATTCCCGCAGTGTCTCATGGTGGGTCAATCCAACATCATGTTCTCTAACATGTGTCCACATTATTGATTTGATATCACATATCCATGATCCGTGAAACATGATCATCAATCAATACATATGTTGATTTGTAAATCATAATTATCCCATACAATGATATAAGATCAGAGATAATTTAAAATAACATCAAAAGATGAATAAAGAGTTCAAGGAATAAGTCACATACTCGTTGATCAATACGAAAGACATTTATTCAAGGGATAAAATAATATATTAGTCAAAAGATCATAAACATAGAAATAATACAATCATCTCTATGATTGCGTCTAAGGTATACTACTAACAATCTCTCACTTACACTAGAGTCAATTATACAAGTATCTAATATTCATAACTCTTGTGTGCGCCTCATGCTTTGGCTGTGAAAGAGGTTTTGTCAACGGATCAGCAATATTTAAATACGTGTGCACTTTGCATATCTTAACATCACATCTATCAACAATCTCGCGAATAAGATAAAAACGCCGAAGTATGTGCTTAGATTTTTTATGCGATCTACGCTCCTTAGTTTGTGGATTGGATCCACTATTATCACAATAGAAATTCATTGGACTAGAAGCACTAGAGACTACACTCAGCTCAGAGATGAACTTCTTTATCCAAATAGCCTCATTTACAGCTTCGGAAGCCAGAATATACTTAACCTCCGTTGTAGAATTGGCAATCGTCTCTTGCTTGGAACTTTTTTAGCTCACTACTCCTCCATTAAGATAAAACACAAACCCAGACTGTGATCGAAAATCATCTTTATCGTTTTGAAAGCTAGTGTCAGTGTAACCTTTTATGGCTAGCTCTTCCTCACCTCCATAAACAAGGAATGCATCCCTAGTCCTTCTCAAATATTTTAGGATGTTCTTTACAACTATCCAATGACCTTCACCTGGATCTGACAGATATATGCTCGTAACACTTAGAGCATATGACACATTTGAGCTTTTACAAAACATGGCATATATGATAGACCCAATGGCGAAAGCATATAGAATCATACTCATCCGATCTCGCTCATCTGGTGTCGAAGGACACTGAGTCTTGTTAAGACTGATACCACGTGACATAGGCAAAAAAACTCTTCTTGGAATCTTGCATATTGAACTGCTTCAACACTTTGTCAATGTACATATTTTGGCATAATCCAATTAGCCTTTTAGTTATATCTCTATAGATCTTTATGCCGAAAATGTATGTTGCCTCTCCTAAGTCTTTCATAGAAAAACTATTTCTTAATGAAGACTTGACAGATTTAAGTATAGGAATATTATTTTTGATCAATAATATGTCATCAATATATAGGACCAGAAAAACAAGTGTACCCCCACTAGCCTTTTTGTAAACACAAGACTTTTATTCATTCTTGATAAAGCCAAACCCTTTGAATACCTTATCAAAATGAATGTTCCAACTTCAATCCATAGATAGATATCTGAAGCTTGCATATCTTTCTAGTATTTTGGGGATCGACAAAATCCTTAGGTTATGTCATGTACACATTCTCATTTAGGTTTCCATTTGTAAGCATGGGAGAATCTCCGAGCTAGGAGGGCTAACTGCTCATCCGCAAGCTGCTCTAACTGATCATCAGTTATGTCACAAAGAGCGGCAAGGGAGAATCCACACAATAATAAGAAGGACCGTGGTTTAATCGATCGGTGACTAGGGCCATCGACTGTGACTTCGACTTGCGAGAGACAATGTCAATCTCGTGAGTCTTGAGGCGCGAGTACAACGCATCAAGAGTCAAAGTCGAGAGGTCCGTGGTGTCCTTGATGGTAGTCACTTTCATCTCCCAAACACGAAGGTCGAGTGCAGCGAGCATCTGTCGAGCGTTATCCGAGTCGGGGTATGTGAGATCGATCGCTCGGAGGTTGTTCATAATCTTGTGAAAACGCGCAAAACACTCATCGAGGGACTCGCCAGCGAGCATTTCAAACTTGTTGTAATCTCGCTTGAACTGGTCCTGTCGCACCGTCTTTATTTGGGTGGTGCCCTCTTGGTAAGCATCGAGGGTCTCCCAAATATCGAAGACGGACGAAAGATGAGATATGCGGTCAAACTCGCTACGACTCAGGCCCTGGATAATGATGTTCCTTGCCTTAGCGTTTGCCTCAACATCAGCCATATTCCCGGCGTTGATGTTCTCATCGGCAGGAACAACGAACCGGACCTTGACCTTTCGCCAGATGGTATACCCCTGAGCCTGGATGTATGTCTCCATTCGGCTCTTCCAGAAGGGGTAATCGATGCCATCAAAGACGGGAGGCTTGGTCGAGTACTTGTCTGTCGCCATGACTCTAGAGATCGGTTAAGATCTATTGAGAAGAGCTAACTGGCTCTGATACCAATTGTTGGACCGAAATGGCGACAGAGGGGGGGTGAATGTCGATCTCTTAAAATCTCGACCCCTCAAAGTACTCACAGGGAATCTCCTCTCCGAGAGCTAAAAAGCTATGAAGAGAAAGATTTATCCTCTCTAGATGATCCTACTAGATAGACAAGAATAATGCAGAGAAGAGCTCAGGGATACTACCAGAGACACCACAAAATTTGATTGATCCAAAGTACTCACGAAATGATTCCTCTTCAATAGCTAAGAGAGCTAGAAAGAAAGAATGTTTCTGCCGACTGAACTCTCAGAGAAGACATAGCAGATAAAACTAAGAGGCAAGGCAAACAACAGACAAAAAGCAGGATGATTAACATACAAAAATAGCTGGGCGGTCAGACCGCAAGTCATGGGGCGGTCTGACCGCTGCTCGCCACGGCCCGACCGGTTCATGAGTGCCGATCGACCATTGATGCGGTGTGGTCGACGCAGTAACCAACCGGTCAGACCGATTAGTTCTGACCCAGAGCCCGACCAGCCCGACTGAAATCCAGATTTTTCAGATTTTGCCTCAATCAAGAGAATGAGAGATCCTTCGATTCTTTTCAGACCAAAATACCAAGGAACTATTCTCAATAACATAGAGGCTCCAAGCAACAGGAGATATCAGCAGAAACTTAAGAAATTCAGAATTTGGCCAAGAACTTGAAAATTACAGAGACTTCACCAAAAACCAAATTACTCCTCAAACGTTGATCCTTGGGAATGAAACATTTGAGGATACCTACTTAATAGCCTCATGACTCTAGATATCAAGTTTCATCCCATCTCATGAAGGAAAACATGAAATCCATCAAAACCCTAGAACCAAACTGAAGAACAGAGAGACCCAAAAAGTGAAATCTGAGATTAAACAAGGTTTGCTCTTGGGAAAATCGATCGAATGATCTTGAGGCATCATCCCAACATAGAGTAACCCATTTTGGGCCTTCTCAACGAGTAACAACAAGAAAATGCAAAAACTCGAAAATCTCCAAACGAGAGGAACGAAGAACAGACAGGAACACGAGAGATGAAATCCAGATTTTAATTCCAAATCATAAGAGGATCACAGAGGAGTCCCCATACGCATGTACATTCAGAGGAATGATTACATGAAAGATCAACTCTCCCTCTCCCTCTCCATCTCAAGAACACAAACTCAAGAACAGACACAGTGAGAGGAGGAAGCTAGGGGAGACACTCTGCTGCCATTCCACCAAACCTCACCACCTAAAGCTTCAAAGCAAAACCAACCCTCCAAAGCTTCTTTTGACTCATCTAAACCCTAACTCTCTCCCAAGGCCATGAGGGGGCATGCAGCCACTCCCTCCTTTATATAGCCCTTGGCTAACGGGTCTCCCACCCGTTACGCCCGCTAAACCGGAACGGAGCTGTCTCCCGCTTATGCAGCCTCGCGAAATTACCAATTCGCCCCTCCTGCACCTTCCGGGAAGCTTCCGCACTCCTTGTCGTCCAAGCCTCGCAACCACCTCAAGTCTCCGCCGTCTTCGACACATCTCGACCGTTCTAACCTCGACACCGCCCGTGTCTAGTCCGATCACCTCGTGTCTCGCCACGACTCCGCCTCGACGTCCTGCAGCCAACACAGACAAGAAATACATCAAATAGCACCGCTCAATATATGTAAGCATAAATGCATTAATGAAATAGCCCAAACCTGACAAATCGATATAATATGCATCCTAACCATTTTGACCAGGTTTGACCAAGTCCGACCGAACCCGATTGCACCACGCAACGTCAGGGTCCGAACCAACCAAATCAAACTCGACTTCCCTAAACCGATGTCAATTACTCATCACACACAAGGGATGACCTTCACATGGTCTCTCAGCACTCAATAATTTTTACACCATCAGGTGGATCAACCAAGTTCTAAATTAGATTGACATACATGGATTGAATTTCGGATCTCATGGCACCAAGCCATTTCTTAGAGTGCGGGCCCATCATCACTTCCTCATAAGCTATAGGTTCATCATTGTCTAACAATAAAATATCATGTCGATACTTTATCGGTAATTGACGTGGCCTTTCAGACCTACGTGGGGCTGGTGCCTCTACCATAGGTTGTACAACATTTTGTACACTCTGTAGAGATTCAGTAGGAGTTGAAATATTTTCTGATGTCTCTCAAATTTCTTCGAGTCTCACCGTGCTCCCACTAACTCCTTTTGAGAGACTCTTTCTCTAAAAAGACACTATTTCAAGTAACAAATACTATGTTGCCATCCCTTTATAAAAGTAGTATCCTTTAGTTTCCTTAGGATACCCCACGAAGAAGCATTTATCAAATTTAGATATGAGCTTGTCGGACGTCAAACGTTTTACCTATACTTCACATCTCCATATTTTGAGAAAAGACAACCTGAGACATTTTCCAGTCAATATCTCATATAGTGTCTTCTCTATGGCTTTTGATGGAACCCTATTTAATGTAAACGCAACTGTTTATAGAGCATACCCAAAAAGACAATGGCAGATCATATTGGCTCATCATTGACTGAACCATGTCTAACAAGTTCTGATTCCGTCGCTCATACACCCCATTCCATTGAGGTGTTCTCGGCAAAGTTAGCTGTGGAATGATTCCACATTGCTTTAGATGATCACCAAACTCATAGCTCAAATATTCACCTCCACAATCTGATCATAGGCCTTTAATTATCTTGCCTAGTTGAATTTGTACCTCATTCTAAAATTGCTTGAACTTTTCAAATGATTCAGACTTGTGCCTCATTAAGTAGATGTATCTATATCTACTAAAGTTATTGGTAAAAGTTATGAAGTACTAAAAACCACCTCTAGCTATTGAGGTCATTGGTCCATATACATTTGAATGTACTAAGACCAACAAGTCATTTGTCCTCTCACTTATACCAATGAAAGGTGTCTTAGTCATTTTGCCAAGTAAACAAGACTCGCATATTTCAAATGATTCAAAATCAAATGAGTTTAGAAGAACATCTTTATGGAGCTTCACCATGCGCTTCTCATTTATGTGACCCAAACGACAATGCCAAATATAAGTGAGATTCAAATCATTAGGCTGAAGATTCTTAGCATTAATGTTATAGACAGGCACAACCTCAATATTTAAAATATATAATTCTTTTATCATGGAGCATGAACAAAAAGCATATCATTCAAATAAATCGAACAACAATTGTTCTTTATTCTAAACTCATAACCTTCTACTCCCAACCATGAAGCAGAAATAATGCTTTTGCTTAAGACAGGAACATAATAACAATTATTCAATGCCAAAACTAATCATGAGGGTAAAGATAATGATAAAGTGCTAACAGCCAACGTAGCAACTTTTGCTCTATTGCCTACATGAAGATCAACCTCGCGTCTTGCCAAACTCCTACTCCTTATCAGCCCCTACATCAAATTGCAAATATGAGCAACTGATCCGATATCAAATACCCAAGAACTAATATAAAAAATTAGCAAGATTTATTTCTATAACATTTATACTTGAAGTAGAAGTCTTACTTCCCCTCTTCTTTTCCAGTTCTGCCAAGTACTTCTTGTAGTTCCTCTTCTAATGTCCAGTCCCTTGGCAATGGTAGCAAATGATATCAGATGCAGCACCAATTTTGAGCTTCTGAAGCTTAGATTTGATGCTCGAAATCTCATCTTGAGTTTTGGTAGTGCCCTTTCTTTTGCTTTGGTAGTCTTCTAAACCATCATCACATGATTAGAGTTTTTCTTAATGCTCTCCTATACTGACTTCAGCATCCCATACAACTCGGCCATTGACTTGTCCATGCCATTCATATGAAAGTTCAAATGACTGGCTCAAAGCTCGAAGGGAGCGACTAGATAATCACATCAGTAGCCAACTTTTGACTAAGGGAAAAAAACTAAGCTTTTTAAAACTCTCAATGTATACAATCATCTTGAACACATGAGAGCTGATCGGACTTCGTTCAGCTAACTTGCATGCAAACAATGACTTAGAGGTGATGTACCTTTCAGCTTTTATCTAGTTCTCAAACATACCTTTAAGACCCACAATCATATTATAGGCATCTGTGTTCTCATATTGCTTCTGAAGCTTAGAGTTCATGTGGCAATCATGAGACCGCTAACATCAAGTGAGTCATTGCAATATTTCTCATACTCATTCTTTTGAGCACGAGTAGCATCTTCAGCTGGTTCATCTAGATATAGAATCTCTAAAACATATTCTTTCTTTTCTTACTTGAGAATAATTCTCAAGTTGCGATACCAGTCAATAAAGTTTATTCCATTTAGTTTTTCTTTCTTAAGAATAGGTCGCAGGTTAAATCTGGGTGTGGAGGAAGTAAATGGTGGCATTGTCTGCAACATAAAAGTATATGCAAAAATTCAGTACTATGTTTATGTGAAATCTCCCATTAAACAATTTAACAAAAGATATTCCTACTATATGTATAAAAATCAAATACCCTCTAATAACATGTAGTGGGTTAAGATCCATATTTCACTAAGTCTTAGTGAGCTTTGATATCACTGCTAGAAACCTAGCGACATAGGTAAGCAACCATTGTTAATTACATCACATGTTATTTTTGTTTGTTGAGTGACATCTATATGTCCCGACCTCAACACTATACCCCTAGACCAAAAACTATTTTAATAGCCTAGTCAAGCTAAACCAATATTATGCATGAAGTGTGCAACACTTTATCCATCTTATTGAGATAATTAATGATACCCTACTTTGGTAGACCTATCAGTTAATGATAAAAATATTGATAGGTGCAACTATTGGAAGGATATTAAGTATTACTTAATGTTTCTAGAGGGATAGTATTCTATCATGTTAAAATCACCAAGATAATAATAACATGAATAATAGCATAACATAAACATAAAAACATTCACAATTAAATCATATTAAACTTTGAGATAGTATGGCTCTTAGCATAGTAATCTCTATCACCACGTTTCCTGTCCACCGAACCATCAATGCTTGAGTTCACCTTTTTTTTAAAAAAATTACAGGCTATAAATATAGAAGAGCAAGGCTTATATATTACGTACTAAAAACTCATTGCTCTCTACGTCTTGTATCTATTTGTTCATCTATTTTTGCTCCTTTTAATTGCTGCGATTGAGCAAGTTCTACTCGCGTTGGTTTGTTTTTGCCTTTTTGGATTTGCATAGGCAACACCATCTCAACTCCTACAACGACCTAGTCCGTCGCGTATTAATGGATGAATGGCTGCGGTTCTCCCGGGCACCTGTACTTTTGTATCTCTAGCTCGTCCAACTTTTGTTGTGGGATCACTTTGGGCCAGTACATTTTGCCATCTAAAAACTGTTTTTTTACAATAGTTAGTTTTTTTTATAGTATTTAGTTTTTTAAATAGAGTATCTTTTCAAGACGGAGTCTACTAGTCAATTGTAGTACACATTATAATGACTCTAATTATATCGGCTAAAATCATATGTAAGTGTTTCTCTTTCTATAACTTATCTATAAGTTGTTATTATTATAAGTCAAAACCAAAAGTTATTAGCAAAAACTAATACAAAGATATAGTATGCATCGTACGCGTAGCTAGGCACGTACCTGTACGTGTAACTATTGACACCGTACGAGCGAGCGAGCCACGTGCCAACGTTTGGTAGTCCACTCCACCGGCCACACAGTACGTACGGCTCGGTCGACCATGACTGTGCATGCACGGGAGGAAACCCAAAAACTACTTTTATAACCATCCAGTCAAGGAGTAATGTTTGGTAATCCCTAAGTAAACTATTACACATGTAGGAAACAATGACGATCTCAAATCTAATGATCATATATACACTATGTATGAGACCAAATGATGACACTTAAGAATATAACAATTCTCGTAGTGTCTCATGGTGGATCAATCCAACATCATATTTTTTTTAACATGTATCCACATTGTTGATTTGATATCTCATATCCATGATACGTGAAACCTAATCATTAATCAATACATGAGTTGATTTGTAAATCATAATTGTCCTACATAATGATATAAGATCAGAGATAATTTAGAATGACATCAAAATATGAATAAAGAGTTCCACGAACACGTCACATATTTGTTGATTAATACGAAAAATATTTATTCAAGAGATAAAATAACATATTATTCAAAAAATCATAAATATAGAAGCGATACTGTTGTAGGGGTGGCCCCCACCTAAGCCCAATAGGCCTGTTAGAAGGATGTAAGATCCAAAATGGGATATGTATAATGACATGTGTACCCCTGAGGGGAATACTCACGTGTAAGGGTATAATTGTAAAAGCGCTCCTCATGTGGATGTATATATGTAACACAAGCCATGGGAAGAAACCCTAAGCCATTCTTACTCACCTAAATCCCCACTACCATATTCTCTCTCTCTGTTTGGTCTGTAACCACAACAGTTGGTGCCGTCCGTGAGGAGAACAAGAGCAAGCCTCCAGATCTGAAGGAGGATGGCACCAAAGAAAGCTTCACCATGGGTGGCGAAGAAGAAGAAGGCGGAGGCAGCGAAATCTCGCGTCAATACCAAGGCTTCGGCTTTAGCAGCTGCAGGTGCGGGTGGTGGCGCGGGTGTGACGACCGTGAGCACCGGCGTTCGCGACGCGATGCCCGACCCCGCCACCACTACCCCGACCACCAACACAGGCGCGTCCACTTCCCCACTCGGCGCGGGAGCGGTGAGCGGTCCCGGCGACGACACCGGCTTCGTCACCAGCTCCAGGGTCCTCCGCGCCAGCGCGGCGGGTAGATTGGGCGCACAGGCCGTGGTCGCGCCGTCCTGGTCGCGCCGCCGAGCGTACCGACGGCCCCAACCACGCCCACGGTGGAGACCACCCGGCGCGCCCTCAACGCTTCCCCGGGAGTCATCAAATCTCCGCGGGCCGTACGAGACATACAAGAGGCTCGGAGCCAACGCGCCACGCCCGTGGCTGCGTCTGAGCCCACCTCGGAAAGGGCAAATAGCCGCGGCGCTCTCGCGTCCAGTCGCGTCCCACTACGGCGCATAGACCCAGAATTCCCGCTCTCCGTGGACCTGCAGCAAGCGGCATGGCCCGAGGACTTCACGCTCCCGAGCGTCATCGGGGCGTACAAAGGTGACTCCGACCCACGAGAATTCGTGCGCGTGTACGAGACCGCTATCGAAGCCGCTAGCGGAGATGACACCACAAAGGCAAAAGGACTCCCTCTCGCGTTATAAGGGGTGGCGCTGTCCTGGTTCTTCACCATTGAACCACAGTCCATCTACGCGTGGGAACAGATCCGCGATCGACTCTACAACAACTTCCAGGGAAACTACGTTGAGCGTGTCGATGCGGACCAGCTCTTCGCAGTCAAGCAAAAACCTGAGGAGAGGCTCCAGGATTACTTCAAGCGCTTCGCGAAAGTACGTTGCCAGGTCAAGGACATCAACGAAACAACCGTCATCAACGCAGCAATACAAGGCCTCCGACTAGGACCGATGGCCGAGTACAATGCGTGCAAGCCCATTCGGACGGTCGCGAAGCTCTTCAACAAAATGGAAGCGTACGCCCGAGCCGAGGAGGACGCGCGGAGGTGCAGCGGCGACAACTCCGATGCCGGGCAAACTGAGGAGTTGTCGCAAAGGAGAAGCACAAGAGACAACCTAAGGATGAAACACGAGCAAGCGTCCGTGGGTGACACTCGTGAGCACGTCGACGACGGGGTGCACCAAAGCTCGTCATACAACAGGCGTAAGCCCCGGCTAACCGGCGAAGACCCCAAAAGGCCCGCCACGTCCTCGCTGCACAAGGCGTTCCCCGGGAGGCCACTTTAACCTCGCGCGTCGGAGGGGGACACGAAGGAAGCCGCGATGAGAAGCCACGTGCGGAGTAGGAAATCCTAGAATACGGCAGATGGTGCGAAGTGCACGGCTACGGAGGCCATTTCACGCGGACATGCACCAAAATTGCGGCATTACGGCAAGCGATGGCCCACGTACGGGCCTCGGAGACACTGATCCCCGCAATAGCCCACGTGCAGCATACGCAAGGCAGTCCCTCGCGCGCTGGGCCCCCCGGAGAGGCCCAGTGCCGTGGTGTTAATGTCATCATTGGAGGCTCTTCGTCGAGCACTTCCCCAGCACAACTACCTCTGCGGGCGTCCCATTGCAGCATCGCCTTCACGACAGCCGATGCCCAGGGCGTGGAATTCCCTCACCAAGATCCCTTGGTCATCCAGGCCAACATCGCAGGTTGCGACGTCAGGCGTATCCTCATTGACGGAGGGAGCTCTGTAAACATCTTGTTCGCAGAGGCCCTTGATCGTTTGGGAATACCTCGGAGCCTACTGAAAGCTTCGGAAGCCCCCCTCCAGGGCCTCGGAGGGCAGCCTCTAAAGGCTTTGGGTCAGGTACGCCTCCAAGTCTCCTTGTGCCAGGCCGACAACGCCGGGACTGAAGATGTCGTCTTCGACGTCGTGGACGTCTCGTATCCATACAATGCCATACTGGGCCGGCCTGCCATCAACTCCTTGGAAGCGGTCCCACACTACGCATTCCTATGCATGAAGCTCCCAGGCTGGCGGGGCGTCATCACCGTGTTCGGCGATCAGGATATGGTTAGGAGCATCGAAACTGGAGCTGGAAGCCTGCACCGTAAGGTGCACGTCCTCGCCAACAAGTACCAGACGGACACGCCATCTGCTCCAGGATGGACACCTAAGCCCCACCCGGAGGGCGGAGTGAAGAGGGTGCCGCTCCAGGCGGAGGGGCAGCTCGTATCAATAGGCGAGGGCCTCCCTCCGGACGTAGAGCAAGACTTGCTCCGAGTTCTCCGGGCCAACACAGCTGTCTTCGCATGGTCCCTGGAGGATATCAAAGGTGTGGACCGCGCCCTCATCGAACATAACCTCGCGATCCGCCTTGACGCCAAGCCAATCAAGCAGAAACTTCGCCGTATGTCCATGGACCGGCAGCTAGCGGCCAAGGTGGAGGTGGCGAAGCTCCTTCGGGCGGGGGTTATCCGCGAGGTCCAACATCCGGACTGGCTCGCCAATCCGGTGTTGGTCAAAAGTGCCACGCGCGCTGGCGCATGTGCATCGACTTTACCGCCCTCAACAAGGCATGCCCGAAGGACGATTACCCTCTGCCGCGCATAGATCAACTGGTCGACGCCACCGCCGGATGCGAGCTCATGAGCTTCTTGGATGCCTACTCCGGCTACCATCAGGTCTACATGGCCCAAGACAATGAGGAAAAAACTAGCTTCATTATGCCGGTGGGTACCTTTTGTTTTGTCAGGATGCCCTTCGGCTTGAAGAATGCGGGCGCAACCTTCAACCGCCTCGTCGCGCTGGCCCTAGCCATTCAGCTAGGGAGGAACGTGGAGGCCTACGTGGATGACGTGGTAGTAAAAACCAGGCAGCTCGCCTCTCATGGTCGGGATCTTCAGGAGACCTCCGACAACCTCAGGAAGGCAGGCGTTAAGCTCAATCTGAACAAATGTGTTTTCGGCGTGCAGGCGGGCAAGCTCTTGGGCTTCCTCGTATCCGGGCGAGGCATTCAAGCGAACCCCGATAAGGTCGACGCTATCCTGGACATGGAACCGCCCAAGACGACGCGGGAGGTCCAGAGGCTGACAGGCCGCATGGCGGCCCTGAGTCGCTTCCTCTCCACGGTTGCGATGGGTTTCATTGGGACGACGACTACGCAAAGGCCTTCGACGACCTCAAGAAACACCTCGCAACCCTTCCCACTCGGTGGCCCCCAAGCACCGAGGCTCTCCTCCTACTCTACCTCGCCGCCTCGGCACACGGCCACGTCGCCCCGCCTCGAAGAGGGCGCTCCAGCGACAGTGTACTTTGTCTCCGGCCCTCCAGGGTGCCAAGATGCGATATATCGAGCTCGGAAGCTTGCTTACGACCGGTCATGGCCTCAAGAAAGCTCCGTATACTTCCCGCACACCCGATAACGGTGCCATCCTCGCTCCTCCGCAGATGCTGCACAACAAGGAGTCCACGGGGCGAATCGACAAATGGGCGGCCGAGCTTGCCCCATTCTCCCTAACATACGCCTGAGGGGCAGCGCATGTTGTACTCGGCGCGCCTAGCGTTTCCGGCCACGAACAACACGACTGAGTACGAGCCGTTACTCTTCGACCTCGGGAAGCTCAAAGCGATGGGAGCGAGGCGAGTCCTCATCCGCACTGATTCACGGTTAGTGGCGGGCCATGTGGACAAGTCATACCAGGCCAAGGACCCGGAGCTAGCAAAGTACCTAGCAGCCGTACGAGCGAAGGAACGGCACTTTTTGGGTGTCACGGTGAAGGCCATCCCTCGAGCAGACAACGAGCAAGCCGATGTCCTCGCCAGGCGGCCAATCAGCAGCTCCCAACTCCCGAAGGGGCATTTTACGAAGTCCTGCCAGCGGCGGCCATCGTGCAGGATAACCATGATGCGGCCCTCGTCCACCAGATCACCCAGCAGGGTGACTGGCGGGAACCCTTTTTGCTTTTCTACAAGGCATTGCGGAACCGGATGATCCCTCCGAGCTCCAGCGTTTAAAACACCGCGCTCGGTCCTTCCAGGTGCTCGACGGGGTACTCTACAAAAAGGGGGTCTGCGCACCACTCCTACGATGGCTCCCGCGCGAAGAGGGAAAGCGCCTCCTCGCAGAAATTCATGCTGGGCTCTGCGGCTCGCACCTCCAACCAAGGTCTTTGGTGGGCAAGGCATTCAGGCAGGGTTTTTATTGGCCAACAGCTGTCACGGACGCCCAGGATCTCGTGCGCCGTTGTCAAAGTTGCTAGTGGATGGGAAGGGCCATCCCCAGGCCCCCGACAAGCCTCCATCCCATACCCCCGGTATGGCCGCTGGCGCGGTGGGGCATCGACGTCGTGGGACCGCTTCCCAGGGCCCCAGGTGACCTGCGGTTCGTGGCGGTCGCTCTGGAATACTTCTCCAGGTGGCCGGTGGCGGTAGCCCTGGCCAAGATCACCTTAGCAGCTATGCAACGCTTCCTCTGGCAGAACATCATATGCCGATTCGGCGTGCCCAGGGAGATCACCGTCGACAACGGTCTGCAATTCGATGCAGCCCCATTCAAAGAATTCTGCGACAACATGGGCATCACCCTCCGGTTCACCTCGGTTGGACACCCACAGTCCAACGGGGCGGTGGAGCGGGCGAATGGCGCTATCTCCGCCGCTATCAAGAAGCGCCTTGTCGGGCTACCAAAGGGGAAGTGGCCCGGCGAGCTCCACAGCGTCCTCTGGTCCCTTCGTACAACGGTCACATGCCCAACGGGGTTCACGCCATTCAAGCTCCTTTTTGGTGACGAGGCGGTCACACCTGAAGAAATAAAGGCTGGCTCGTGAAGGGTTCTCGTCCAAGCACCAGACGAGGAGCGCCAATTGTCCATGGACCTCCTTGACGGGGACCGGGCAAGTGCAACACAACACGTCATAAAGTACGCGTGACAGATGGTGCGCGGTCGCGATCGTCACGTGTACTCCACGCGAAGTTCGCATCAGAGACCTCGTCCTTAAGATGGCACTCCACGCGGAGACGGTAGGCAAGCTCGAATCCAGGTGGGAAGGCCCGTACATCATCGCGGAAGCCCTCCAGAAGGGAGCATACCGCTTAGCCACCTCGGAGGGGCAGACGCTCCGCCACACGTGGAATGCAGACAGACTGCAGCGTTATTACGCCTAAGTCGAATATGCAAGTGCAAGGACCTTCCACGCCTTTGGCGGGCGCGAGCAGCCAACGGTTAGTGCCTTACCTCTTGTAACCGCTCACCCACGCAAACGGGAATTTAATAAAGTGCACCGTTCATGCAAATTTTCTCGTTTCATACCAAAAGCGCGCAAAGGGTTACCTTTGTGTGCACTATGCATGAGCATAAATAAAGACGCGTGGGGGGACGCCTCCGTGCGCAGTCTACGGACTCTAAATAAGACGTAGCGTTGAGGTCCGCCTCCGCACGCACTCTACAGAGTATAAATAAGACGTAGCGCCGAGGTTCGCCTCGCGACGCAACTTCATCGCCGCCGCGCGCGGAGGCTCACCTCGCGCGCAGATCACGGACTCTAAATAAGACGTAGCGTCGAGGTTTGCCTCCGCACGCACTCTGTGGACTATAAATAAGACGTAGCGTCGAGGTTCGCCTCCGCACGCAACTTCACCGCTCGTAACGCGCGGAGGCTCGCCTCCGCGCGCAGTCTACGGACTCTAAATAAGACGTAGCGTCGAGGTTCGCCTCCGCACGCACTCTACGGAGTATAAATAAGACGTAGCGTCAAGGTTCGCCTCCGCACGTAATTTCACCGCCCGCAACGCGCAGAGACTCGCCTCCGCGCGCAGTCTACGGACTCTAAATAAGACGTGGCGTCGAGGTTCGCTTCCGCACGCATTCTACGGAGTATAAATAAGACACAGCGGGGGGGACGCCTCCACGCGCACTCTACGGAGTATAAATAAGACGCGGATGTTGTCCCTGCGCACTCTACAGAGTATAAACCAGACGTGGATACCCCCACGCACGTGCAGGCACTGTCCTTGTGCATACTCCCCGGAGTATAAATAAGACGTGGTCGAAGTTCCCACACATGTAACCACTAGGCGCCCGCTTCGCTGCCACCATTTCGAAGGGTAGGGGACGGAGCGAGCAGGGACGGAGCGCACGCGCGTTTACTTCGACTAGGTGCCGGCTCCGCTGCCACCACTTCGGAGCCTGGGGTCTACGGCGCAAGGCATTCGCAAGTCTGCTCACTACTATCAGAACGAGGGGCGACGTCAAGCCTGAGGACCCGTACCTTACAAGACACCCCAGCTCACAGCATATTACATAACAAAAAGAGCACAGGAGAGTTGTCGCTTAGCCCGTGTAAGACAGAAGTGGCATTACAATAGCAGGCGTGCACGACGCGGTGCGCACCAAAACCCGGAATTATTCCTACGAGTCCGCGCCATCTTCGCCGCGACGAGTGCCCGCACCGCCTGCGCTGCGCCGGGGAACCTCTTCGAGCCAGCGAAGCACATCCCCCTCGTCGTGCAGCGTCCGCCACAGAGCAACCGTGGCGGCACCCTCCCCGATGTAATTCCAAATCCGATTGTGGAAGTTTCGGATGGCGGGCTGGGCGGCGCGAACCACATTAGATATCATCCCAGGCTGGATGGGCAAGTCAAGTTGGGGATTCGCCAGTTCATTGATATGATCACACCCACTAGCGTGCAGCAAGGCAAGGGCAAGGCCAGCACTCATGTAGCCGCAGTGGGTGCCGAAGGCCTTAGCGCCGCGAAGGGTGACGCTCGAGCCCTCCTCGATTCGCCCAAGCGTCTCCACCAGGTCTTGACGGCTATGAGTGGCGTCCTCCACGTGCATGGAAAGCCCCCGGAGGGCCTGCTCCAAAGACTCCATCGCCCCCCATGCGGAGGCACATGCGTTGTCCTAGGATAAGGCCTTCTTTGCAAGGGAGGCAGTAAGCTGCTCCTTCTCCGCCTCTAGCGCGGAGATTCGCTGAAGAAGGGCGGTCCGCTCCTCCGTCGCGACGCGCTGAGCCTCCTCCATCGCACGTTGTGCGGTTAGTGCCGCGTTCTACGCGTTCGCGCCTACCAACTGCGCGTCGGCGATAGCCTCGTCCCATTCCGCCATCAGCACCTGAATGCGCTCATCCTTGGCGGCGTGGGCGTCGTCCGCGACATGCAGTTGGTCCTCCAGCACCCTCCGTTCGCGCGCGCGGGCCTCCTTGAGGGCTTTGCTGATCGCAACGTCTACACGGGCGCAAGAACAAAGGTTATCCATCGGTTAAGGAAAGGACATGCAGCGAGAGCAGAGACTGTTACCCTCATCTCCGAGGCACCCAGCGCGAGCGCCAAAAGGTCGCCTCGTGAGGACTCGCAATGCTCGCCGATCTAGGTGGTCGCCGCAGACTCGCCACCTCGCCAAGGCGCGGCGCCTCCCACCGAGGATGAAGTCGAGACGCCAAGCCCTAGAGCCTCGCCTCAGCCGCTTCGGCAATGGGCTGGGGCGCATACGCCCCTCGCTCAATTAGGCCAGCGACATCGCGGCACCCCGCTGCTTGATTCTTGTCCTCGTCTGGGAGACCTTGTCTCGCCTGATGTCGACGGAATAAGCGAGAAAATCGGAGAGAGTTTCGTGAAGTCGCGAGAGGAAAATGAACCACACCTACCTCCAGTACCCTCTACCGCGGTACTTCGCTAGGCCTCCACCGGGGTCATGATCACCTCGCTGGCCTGAGGAGCGATAACCCTCTCGGTTTCAGGAGCATCCCTGCTAGGTGTCAGGGCCTTGGTCACTGGGCCTGCCACGCTGAAACGGCCCCTCGAAGATGTTGGCGACTGCACCCGAGGGCGTTTCGCCTTCGAGGTCGCAGGTGAAGCCTCCGTGGTTACCTTGGCAGCCGCGGGAGCTGTCATCAGCGGCAACGCCGCGGTTGCCGCTGGAGGCAACAAGGCGTCATCTTCAAGAACAATAAGGCTTGGGCCCGTCGCCTCGCCACCGTGTAAGGCCTCGTCGGGAGTTGCGTGCCTCCCCGGATCGGTCGGTCCGAGCTCAGCGCCCGTCTCGCCACCCATCTCCATGTTCTCGACAGGCGGCACGTTCGGCGAGCTGAAGGCAATGGTCTCCGATTGGACCTCGCATCGAGAGGATGTCGCTACCGCCGTCGCGCCGCTCGGCGATTCCGCAGGCACCGGGCGTTCCGGAACGGGAATTCCCAGAACCTCGCATACCCGGTTAATCCGCCCTTGCTTTGCCAAGGAAGTCGCGGATTCGCGGGCCTTATGCTCCTTCGCCATGTACGGCCCAAGGACCGCAACCACTGCGCACTCCGCATCTTCTAACCGGCGCACTGCACGCAAAAGCGGAATATCATACCTAAGGGTTTGCAACCACCCAGGTGGTACGTGGCCTATAGCAGGGATACTTACAGGGAGCAGAGGGCCTATGAAGTGAAGACACCCCCGGGTGGATGCCGTCCTTCCGGTCGGGCCCCCACCGCTCGTACTTCCAGTTACAAGAAAGCGGAGATATCCCGTACATGGTGAACTCCTCGGCGAGGTCACGCATGTTGAACCAGAGGGCAATGCCAGCAAGCCTCCGCGCCTGTTGTTCGTCGCCGGGCCGAGGCGTCACATCCGGATAGCGGTTAAATGATATCGGCTCTCCCCGGCTTCGGAGGCCGCTCGTGCTCGTCACAAGGTAATAGAACCACCACCGTGTCCAACCGGACTCCCACTTTTCTCGCGTAGCCAACGCGGGGAACAAGTGCGAGCAATCCGTCCTCAGCACGAAGTCCACGCTGCTGAAGTTAGAGTACGCCCCCCTTCCATTTTCTTCGGTTGGCACCGTGCGTCATGTAGGATGGCGAACAACTTGGCGCTGAGACGGGTACCTTCCGTCCCCATCGCCCAAGTAAAGATGGCCAACCGAACAATCGTGGTCGGAGTCAGCTGCGCCAACTCCAACCCATAGGCTCGCAGCACTTCGCGAACAAAGAATGTCGCCGGGATTCGAAGCCCGGCATCGAAGAACGCCACGAAGATGATCGCCGACTCTCCGGGTTCGCTCGCTTCGCCAGCCCGCAAACGAACCCCAGACGGTCCTCCGCCTTCTTCTCCCAAGAAGGGTTTGAGAGTCTCCTCCGTGACGCGACTCCGCCCAAAGACACGGGAGCAGCGGCCCTTTGACTTCTTCAGGGCATCCCAGCGATGGTTGGTTTGCCTTTTGTCGCGCGGAACCAGGCGGTACTCCGCGCTGGTGGCGCTGCAGCGCTGCTCGACGAGGCGCTCGCTAAGACGGCGCGCAGATCGTCAAGGGCGGCACCTCGTTAGCCGGGAGGTCGCCACGCGCAGCCATTCCTCTCCCCACCGCGCGACGAGTGAATGGATGCGAGAGTAGCAGCAGGATGCGCAAGAAAAACGGGAAGGAACGCACAAGCAAGCAAGCAGCTAAGGGGAACGCTTGCATGTCCACAGTGACGACTTATAAAGCCCCCCGTCTCCCTCGCAAGCAGAAGATCGAACGACAGAATTACAGTGGTTCGGCTACCCACGATCGGGCAGTGCAACCGCTGGCAACCACGGCAGGTGACGGTAGGTGGGCGATCAGCGCGTAATGCCCCGATACATTCCTTCCGCGTGGCCACTTTCCCTGGGGAAGAAGCGAACGGCCGTGGTCGTATGACCGCTGGCATCCCACGACGCTCTAATCACAACCCGCGCGCACTTCATCCAAAGGCAGAGCGACAGAGCAGCCGCGATACCGCCTCGACAAAGGCCGGCGCGATTCCAGGCGTCATTAAAGCGCACTCCCAGGCCACGCAGCCACCTCTCCGCGCTGGCGCTACATCATGCGGAGCATTTCCCGAGACTAGGCTGCCCGGGACAGCCGACCAAGTTTACTTCGTGCCCACAAATATCCGGAGCGCGAAGCATGGTATGCCCGGACCTCGGCCCCGTCGAGGCCTTCGACCTGCCCGGTATCTTTGACCTCGAGGCCGTGCAGGTCCGGGAGCGGAAGACACAGCTCTCACACCATAGCACGAACGAAAGTGTATCTTGGTTATCGGGGGTCACAGGCCGCTGGGACGGAGGGGGCCAAAGGGCTCAGCGGCATGGTTTCGGCCCGTGAAGCCCTTCACCATGAGAGGCTCCTGTTGTAGGGGTGGCCCCCACCTAAGCCCAGTAGGCCTGTTAGAAGGATGTAAGACCCAAAATGGGACATATATAATGGCATGTGTACCCCTGAGGGGAATTCTCACGTGTAAGGGTATAATTGTAAAAGCGTTCCTCATGTGGATGTATATATGTAATACAAGCCATGGGGAGAAACCCTAAGCCATTCTTACTCACCTAACTCTCCACTACCATACTCTCTCTCTCTCTGTTTGGTCTGTAACCACAACAGATACAATCATCTACATGATTTCCTCTAAGGCATATCACTAACAATGATATGACACGACACATGAGCGAGTCTAGAAAAAGAACAAGAATGCATGGGCCTAGATCAACAATTTATGGTCATGTTCTTTTATATTATGGTTTGTAACTTTTAACTATGGTCAATAATTTTTATCTATATTTTTTGAGTTAGCAATGACAATAAAAATGCCGACAGGATGGCATACATAGTTTTAAGTTCAAAAAACTGTTTAAAATATCCTTTTCAAAAAGATCACCCTGTTTCTATTTTTTGGACTTTTGGAGAAATAAAATTATGTTTTTTTAAATTCCAGAGAAACAAAAACCCAAAACAACAGGACTTATGTCTTTCGCGTCGACATGGTTGCCAGGGAGCATGCCATGCAATGCAGTGCCATGGCTTCTCTGATGCAAATTTTGTGTCAGAAAGAAAAAGAAGGACGAAAAATTTTATTGCGGCGTGCGTACTCCGAACAGATCAGGAAACGGTATGGACTGAATATACTAGCCTCGTAGGCGCGACGATACGTCGTGCCAGTTACCGTGTGTACCGAAGTAAAAGAGGCGATGATTCGTGGGGAGTTTTTTAAAAAAAAAATCGAGGGCACATGCGTATTTTCGAGAAAGCTAAAGGGTTTTTTCGTAAAAATTCAAGGACTGCACGTAACTAAACGAGGACCTGTACGTAATTTTAAAAACTGCAGGGCGCTATCATGCAAAGTGGATGGGTGTTTTTAAAAAAAGTGTTTTAAAAAACTGGTAGGGATCTTTTCGCGAGGAAAAAAGGCCTTTACGTAATTTCGAGAAAATATAAGGAAATCACCTCCCCTAATCGTACGAAAACCGGCGGCCACGCGCCGGTGCGAACGCGCGCAGGGGCGACATGGCCGCCCTCCCCTCGCGGCAATCCCCCGGTCATAAGAAGAGGAGTAAGAGCATCTCCAACAATCCCCCTAAATCTCCCCCTAAATCAAATTATTGGGAAATTGTGTAAAAAGTCTTCTCCAACAACTCCCCTAAACACCCCCCTATTTCTATTCTCCCCCAAAACTCTCCCAAAACTTAGGTAGAAACAGGGAACTTTCAGGGGTCCCCTTTCCTATTAGGATATATTTAGGGGAGCTGTTGGAGGAGGGGACTAAAATAGGTTAACAAATTTTTTAGGCTGCCCCTAAAAGGTGTCTTTTGGGGTGGGTTTTTAGGGGGATTGTTGGAGATGCTCTTAGGCCCGGAGAAGCTAGCTTTACGTACGTTCTCATGCAACAAGGCTTTGTTTCCGGGCCGGAATATACGCAGATCACAGCTGGGTCTTCGGCTTAGCAAGAAGGAATCTCAACATTCTCAATCAAATTTCTGGAAGCTACTTCTTAATGAAAAGACACCTATTTCCTCCTAGGTATCTTATTTTTTAAAAAAAAATCTGGAAGCCAGCTCGAAGGGCCGCAAATTAAGAGCAAGACTAATAATACAGTCTTCAGCTGGCTGTATGGACATTTACAACCCACTTATCAGCCTATTTATATAGTAGTTTACAGCCAGCTGAAGGCTGTATGACCCACCCTTTTCTCTCACAAAGTTTCTTGGTTCTTGTGCTTCAGCTGGCTGTAAACTTACAGCCCACCTCTCTTCTCTCTCCTCTCTCTCCTCCACCTCAGCATACAACATACTAACAGCCGTCTAGTTGTGACGCCCCGTGCTATTACCACGGTGGTAATGACACCAGCTTAAAGATTATTACCCGACAAAGCGACGCTTTCTCAAGTAATGACCCTAATCAGAGTAATACAACAGAGAAATAGTTAAAACTACCTTTATTTCACACTTGTCGGCCCTAGCCCCTAGGGATAGGCTTTTGAAGTGATCTGCCCTGACGGCTGAAGTGGTACGGAGTCCTCCTATCTTCATTTGTCATTTCTAATACAAGGGAATTAATAGCAAGAATAAGTACATATATACTCAGCAAGCATAAATTACAAAAAAAATCCATACATAAGTCTGCTATAGAATCAATAAGATTCATCTTAATTCTCAAGATTTTTAAAATAAGATTTATTTGGAAAACACAAGTTTAGTTTAGAAAGTTACTAGTCACTCGTCTCTCAAACTATGGGTGTCTTCTTTTCAGTTTATAGCTTATAGTTTTTCTTAAATAAACAAACGGGGCGGCTTCTCCGCCGCCATTTCAAAGCAGTTTATCAGGACAACATTTTTGAAGCGGGTTATCGCATTCGGTTCGTTCATACAAGCCCTCGTGCTAGGGCAAAAAATATAAGCTATAACCATAAGTCATAAACCGCAGCCGAAAAGAACCCATCCTATAGCCCCATGTAGCCTTCTATAGCTGGCCATGTAGCCTAATGTCTGGTGTGATCACGATTTAACAAATCTGCAGAGATGGTATCACTTTACCCACATAACTCCATGCCTATTGTGTCATACATGGCTCTCGTGTTTCCTTAGACACGTGACTGGCCAGAGTATAGACCTTTATCCGAATCTGTGCCATTTACATCTCCACCCGGCTAGCCCGCCTCAGATGTGTTCGCACCCTCGACCGGTAGAAAATCAGCTGGCCTTAATCACCTCTTTTGCCTGATCTCTTGAAAACAATGGCTTTATGTCTCTTTTGCCTGTTTCCACTATCCGTGTAGAGGCAAATGCTACATGATAAGAGTAATGGGCTTAGCCTGAGTGAACGAGTCCGCAATTGACACTAATCTTACAACGCATCGACTCGAGTGAGAGTGGTTTAGTCCTTAATGTATAATCATATGCAGAGAGAGCCCTAACTTCCAAAATTTAATCGTTCATCATCTTCCCTGAGCTCCCTCCACCCGCCATATTAAAATTAATTCAACCGGGCACTCCATTGGTCGGCATGTCCCCAAATCAATATCACCAGCCAGTTTATTTTAGAACATAGTATTTTGATGCAAGTATTAGGGTGATAGTTTTGAAATTAGTTTTAAATTAAGTTATGGCCATCATCAACCATATGATCAAGGAGAGCTTGCCTGAGTGTCCAAGGTCAAGTTTAGCTCCAACCGGATGTACTGTACGTTCCACCTTCAGTCCCTTTTCTGCAGTTGAACGACCCACATTTTTAGTATTTCCTAAGTAGCTTTTTCACAGCTAATCATAAATAATTAAGCGGCTAATTAAAACAAAATCTATTATCACACGCACGCACACATACTAAATAGTGGCTACGCGTAGAATAAGCGCGTGCCCCTGACCGACCCAACCGCCAATCGCTCCACCATCCCACCCCATGGACAGTTACTAGCGTTTGTTAATTATAGTAAAGTTACTATCGTATGTACCTCAAGTTATCATCTGTAATTCATTAAGTTACTTACAATTATTATCTGTAATTCATGAAGTTACTGTCGTATGTGAGTGAAGTTGCTGCCAACATGCATACATTGAGAGAAGAAACATACACATCAATAGCAAATAACTCGTACAGAAAGTTACCGCCATGTGTGAGTAAAGTTAATGCTAAACACATGTAGAGTTACTGTCCGTTGTAACACTATAAAAATAGCAGTAACTCTACGTGTATTTGACAGTAACTTCACTCATACACAATAGTAACTTTATATGACACGAATTTCGCAGCATCAAAACATATTTAATATATATCTTGTTTTGTTAAGCTCATAATTTCGAACATAGTGGTGCAAACGGATCGCAGATTGGACTTTTGGTGAAAGAGTTATTGTATTTTTTTAGTTTGTAAATAAAATAAAAAATCACAAGTCAAGTGCATATATTCTTTTCTCTCTCTACCTCCATATATACATGCAAGTCAAGTTACTATCTCCTGAATATATGTATACACATATACATATATATATATATATATACATATATATATGGGAGCATATCTAGTGCAAATGGTCTATTCAGTGGTAACATGTAAACACCAACTAGGGCTGTTGGATCTATAATCTACAGCTCAGATTCGTGGAAGTCAAAGCCCCAATCACTTAAGCATTTTCCCCCTAAAACCCCCAGTGCAACTTCTCCCCTTTCCATTTGCGTCCCTGTCTCCAATCCCCTCCTGGCTCCCTCCCCGTCCCTGGCGCTTGCCCGCTGCCTCACTCTGCCTCCCCCACTCACCTTGCTTCACCTCTCACGCCTCCCGCACCCGCCTCCGGACCACCACCTCACTCTACCCTCCACGGCCTCCCCCCATCGCGCCCCCTCCCAGGTCCTCCGCGACACTGCCTCCCCTATCCTCCACGGCCTCCCCCCATCATGCCCCCTGGCCCTCGACGCCACCGCCTCCCTCCACGGCTGCCCCCCCCCGGTTGCGCCCCCCAACCCTACGGGCTGCCGCCTCGCTCTGCCCTCGACGGCCCCTCACCGGCGAAGATGTACAAGAAAGTCACAACTCATAAGAAACATAAGAACAAGTGAAGATGTAACAGAAGGGGGAGCAACCGGTGAGGTCGGCGAGCAGGGCGTCGGTGGTGCAGCAAGGGAATCGTGGGCGGCCATGGAGGGAGGCGGCATTGTCGAGGGCTAGGGGCGCGATGGGGGTTGGCCGTGGAGGGAGGCGGCGTCGCCGAGGGCTGGGGGCTCGACGGGGGCGACCGTGGAGGGAGACGGCATCGTCGAGGGCCGAGGAGCGACCGTGGAGGGAGGCGACAGCGTCAAGGGCCAAGGGGCGCGACGGGGGAGGCCATGGACGGCAGAGCGAGGTGGCGGCCCGGAGGCAGGTAGGAGAGGCGTGGGAAGCGGAGCGAGGCAAGTGGGAAGGTGCAGAAGGCGGAGTGAGG
Organism: Dendrocalamus sinicus; assembly: GCA_036346575.1. Taxonomy (NCBI): domain Eukaryota; kingdom Viridiplantae; phylum Streptophyta; class Magnoliopsida; order Poales; family Poaceae; genus Dendrocalamus; species Dendrocalamus sinicus. The sequence continues at coordinate 25,615,472 of CM070654.1, forward strand.
CGGCAGCAGAAGGCAAGTGGGGGAGGCAAAGCGAGGCGGCGGGCAAGTGTCAGGGACAAGGAGGGAGCCGGGAGGGGATTGGAGGCGGGGACGCAGATGCGAAGGGGAGAAGTTGCACAAGGGTTTTGGGAAAAAATGCATAAGTGATTGGGGCTTCCACCTCCATGAATTTGAGCCATAGATTGTAGATCCAACATCCCTGGTTGGCGTTTGCATGTTACCACTGAATAGGTCATTTGCACTAGATATACTCCCTATATATATACACATATATACATATACACACACACATATATGCATACATACATATACACACACATATACATACATACACATATACACATACATACACACACATACACATACATACACACATACGCATACATACATACACACACATACACATACATACATACACACACATACACATACATATACATACACACATACACATACACATACATACATACACACACATGCATGCGTATGGCTGCATCAGGAAAATTACGAGAGGAACTGAAAATCGATTGAGCAATCGTGACCACGTCACACTTCGAATTGGATTGCGTGCCATATTGCCATCTCTTTGGCCGAACCAATGTGGCTCTAGTTTGTATCTAGGAAAGTCACGTTATTTTTATTCTATTGCTTGAGTTAGGTGTCTTGTTCAGTCTCTTGGATCGAACCTTATGGGCCGTTTGAAAGGGCCTTCGGCTTCTACACACAAGTCTTAAACTGAATCAAACACTTAATTTCTAAAAATCGTGTTTTGAAGCAACTTTGACCCTATGTCTGGCTTCTTCTCTCATATGATTATTCTTCATCCGAGCATGTAACCGACTCCCTGTTCCCATGTTGATCCCATGCCTTTGCACCGCCTCCCCTCTCCGCAATCGCCGACCCCTCCCCTCCCCCTACCTCCCCCGAGTGCGCAAAAGAGCGAGCCTAAGGTGCACATTGTGCTTCATCTCCTCGGCTCGTGGTGTGGGAAAAATAGGGGCGGCTGCGGCTATGGGTAGACGGCGAGTTACAACAGTGGAATTGCGAAGCGAGGGCAAGCACGAGGCGTTCCTGTTCTCTGAGAACCCATTTTTTGTGTTTTGGGATGAGGTGAAAGAGGGCTTTGGTTGGAACGGGGTGGTTAGAAGTGACGGACATGGAAGATAGAAGTTAGCCGAAGGGGACACCAGCGGTCTTCTGACCTAGATGGAGGGCACATGAGCATGGCGTGTGTTGAAGCATTTAGTGGTGACGGATTGATCTAGGGCACGATGAGGAGGGCCAGCAGCAATGACACCCACGACAGAGCAGTGGCATTCGTGGGTGAGAGGCTAGGGCGGCGAAGAGGCTTAGGAGTGGGCATGGAGGGATTCGTAAGGAAGAGGCAGTCGTGGTGACATAGACAAGGATGCTTAGGGAAACAAGGAGTGGTAGGTCAGCATGCACAGTAGTAAGGTGGACGGCGAGACTAGTTGTCGGCGAAGCTCTGGCGACGATGTTGACAAATGAGTGACCAACGTGATCGCAAGGGAGTGGGGAGGATGAGAGGAAACCCATTTTTTGGGGAGGCAAAGTGGACGGCAGATGGGAGAGGCAGTTCGAGAAATAGGGGTGACACTCACCGGCTTTCAGGATGACGAAGGCGCTAAGGTGACAATGCGCGTTGGGGCAAGGTGATTGGAGAGGATGTTGTGGTGCTGCTGCTACTTCCATCGACGGTGGAGAAGGGATAAGGTGGCAGTGGCATTGTTGGTTGACTAGATTGTACCCCCATTTGAATGAGTTCTGCCAAATCAGCTCAGGCAAAAGCTCCAACCAAATCAAACGTCTTCCACTTTCAGTCGCTTCTACTTCCCACCGCTATTATTCTAACGCCAAAAGCTCCAACCAAAAGCTAAAAACTCCACCTGTTTCAAACGCCCCCTTAGTCATGTTGGCCGAGGGCCATGATGTAGGAGGCATCTATATAGCGTAGGGTAAGCCCCATATACTAGCCGAGGGCCATGTTGTAGGAGTAGAGATGGCAATGGGTAAATACCCATCAGGTATTGCCATTCCATACCCGTACCTGCTAGGTGTAAATTTACCCGTCGGGTTACCCGTATCCGCACGCGGGTAGAAAAATTTATCCATACCCGTACCCGCGCGGGTATTACTACCCGACGGGTAACCCGTACCCGCAAGCATACCCGGTTCAACACATAAGAATATCATCAATTTAGACATTCATTAATCATACATGCCAAGAACAAAAGCGTCTAATGATCAAAATTAGTACATCACATAAACATACTTGACATGACCATATCAACATATAACAAACAAATAAACAATCAACAACAAGTAGATAATAATATTAACATTTGAGTGGGATGTCTAGTTGTCTAATGCGGGTATTCATTACCCGCGGGTAGGCGGGTATGGGTAGTATATACCACACTCGCACTCTACTACCCGGCGGTAGAGGATTTCGCCCAATAATGTACCCATGGGTACATAAAATTTTCCATACCCGTCTCTTTATCGGGCAAAACCCGTCGGGTATTCGGGTATCGGGTACCCATTGCCATCTCTATGTAGGAGGCATCTATATAGCATAGGGTATGCCCCATATACTGGTTAGAGTAGACTACATCTATTTTTAGATTGAATCTAAAGAACTTTGTGTTCGTTTTGAAGGAAGAATATTGTGTTCATGCTTTCAATTGTTCTTGTAATTTCTCCAGGATTCTTAGATTGAGGCCCATTCTCTTTAGCTTATGGCCGAGTTCTTTTTAACTTATGACTTTTCTCAAACAAATAAACATGATGGTTTCTCCGTCATCATTTTAAAGTGGCTTATTAGGATAACTTTTTTTAAACGGCTTATCGGTATTCGGTTCATTTACATAAACACTTGCGCAAGAGCCAAAAACCATAAGTTATAACTATAAGCCATAAACTGCATCCGAAAAACTCACCCTATGGCTTATGGCTTCCTCCAAACTAACAAACAGCATAGCTTTTCCGCTGTATTTTTGAAATGACTTATCAAGATAGTATTTTCGAAACAGTTTATCGATATTCGATTCGTTTATATAAATGCTCACTCTATAGTCAAAAACTATCAATGGAAGCCAAAAAGCACAAGCCCTGATCCATCATGATCGCCTAATTCTCGTGAGCTTGCCTCTGTCCTAATTGTGTGGATTGAATTATTTGTGAGTTGTGGTGTGATTGCCGCTAGTATGGTCGTGTGCTCATGCAAGACTGCTCCATCCTCAGATCGTGTTGCTACCCTCGGGTTATTATCATGGTTCATGTGTTCGTCGCCATCGCAAGTTCAGGCCACCTGTTTCACAGTGAAAGGTTGATAAATTCATCGACAATGCAATTTATCTAATCAATTCCCCTTGACAAGCCGACCAAGTGTGTGACACACCAAGGACTTCCACTTTTAGGCCGTACGCTGTAGGCCCGGTGGTGCTGACTACGAAAAATGGTCATGCCATTTTGTGAAGTTTGGACAAAAATGACACGATAGCTCATAAAAATACCAGATTTAATTTCTAATCCCTCGTAATCCCATTTATGAGCACCCTTTCCTACTGCGGGATTTTTCTGGACCGACACGTGTTAATCGTGTGGTCCCCGACCGCACTACTGTTCACAGCGAAATCGTGCGGTCGGGGACCGCACGATCACAGTTCATCTGAGTTGTGTGATTTGACCGCACAACACTACTACAGAAAAGGTCATCACGCATTTATTCAAAACGCCATCACGCACGCGATTTTGTGAACCGCTTTGTATTTATGGGTCATCGATAATCGAAGGTCATCACGCATTTTTGGACCGTCAGCGATTATCGCTTATCACAGACGGTTTTGAGTAAAACCGCTCGCGATAGATGATAATCACTGACGGTTTTAAGTAAAAACCGCTGTGATTATCGCTATCACGCATAATTTTTACTCAAAACCGCTCGTGATATTCCTTCAACCCCTAAATATATTTTCGTTTATTGGCTAGCCTCAGAAATGCTAGCCATGCCCTCTCAAACAAGCGTATAATCACGGACATAAAACATATACAATTCACACATTTCATTTCATTTCAGATACATTTCACATCTCAATTCATTTCACAGACATAAAACATCCAATTGACAACGCACTTCATTTCACAAACATAAAGCATCCATTTCGCAAATCAATTCATTGAATTGAAATAAAATATCCATTAACAAATACACAATTGTAAAAGATCTAGAATTACAATAAAAAATTATTCTGAGCTGTGGAACTCTCCATCTGATCTTACGACTTTACTCCACAAAAACCAAATGAACTCTCCTCAAATTTTTGCAAAATCCGGCTGTTTCAATGCAGATGTAGAGATGGGCGCAGCCTGTCGATAGGAATATCAACGCGCGCACATATAAAACTTGACATGTATGAAATAAATGTGGAAAGATTGACAAACCTTAGGAGTGGAGATCTTGCTGGAATCGAGGAGTAGTCTCATATGGTGGCACACGTAGTATCCACACGTGTTGCCCGGCTGCTGCTGGTGGCACTGCGAAAAATAGAATATGTTAAATCAAATGGCATTACTACTAAGTGTTGTATATGATTAATTAATGTGTAGCTAGCCAATACCCGAAAATTGTGATCATGTTTCAAGGGCTTGGCAGCTATCGTCGAGCCACTTGTTTGTTGAACGTATGTGACGAACGACCTTCATTATTCGAAAAAGTTAGATTAGTCATTCGGAAGGAAAGAAAGGGTACAATGTACAATGTACTTACCTATCGAGTATTTCGGCGATAGCTGTGTACTTGGATTTGTTTTTACTTAGAGAATCAAGGTATATAGTCTTGTTCTATTTTGGTATAATTACAATTAAAATCCAATGGAAGTTCTCATTGTATGGCATAAGAACAAATTCCTTATCGCGGTGATCCAGCAGTGCTTTTGTAATATAGTCCTCGACGAAGGATGCATTCTCGTTGATGGTATCAATGGCGACCAAGCGTGGGTCCAGGAAACCAATTGGTGATTTCGATGATCTAGCTTCGGTCAGCATGAATCTGTATATATACACAGAAAAGCAACAAATTGTGACATATATCGGTATTACGTGAACAGAGACTATGATTGTACGGACTTACGGGCCCAAAGATCGAACGAGTGAGGCGCCGAGAGCGTTGAGCGTGAAAACAAGCAAATATATCGTCAAAGGTAATCGGAAGACACATTCCGAACTTCGTGCAAGAAATGTTCCGGCTTGAATTTGACCATGATACCTGAGCGTCGTTTTGCCTCTGGTCTATTGGACTGTTTCATATACCAAGTGTGGAATCTTTGGCAACCAAGTCATAGCTTTGTGAGGTGCTCTTGCGGGAATATCATCGGCTTGCCTAGCACGAATTTGCGGGCCAATGGTAGGTACGAGATATCGTCATCATCCTTCGTCTTTGATTTGCCATGGCCACTGCCTCGACTACAGGTCGACTTCATGGTAGTCGACTGTAATGGTACAGACGGTGCAAGTTGCTTTGGCGAGAATAGCACCCGTGGAGATAGCACCGGTGCAGGTAGCTCGCCGACCGCCGTGTGGAGATGGCACCAGTGCATGTTGCTTTGTGGTTCGCATCGCACTTCGGTCCCGCCACCGTGAAGAAGCCTCCAGGAGATGTCGCTTTTGGGCCACCGGATAAATGTTCCAATGGCCTGTCCTAGAGTCACGTTCTCGTCGTTGGGGGCTTTGGAGGGACCACCTCAAAATTGACATACACACCATCCACATTAACTTTTGCGAAGCTCGGCGCTAAAGCTTGACGTGCACCATGGCCCCGATACTGCATTTAATATGCCCGCCCCAAGCAAGCGTACAAGGGAATGGAGCCATATCTCACTTGGAGCCCGCACTTCGAGGCTCCTACATAACGATACAAAATTAGCTACTCGAATAGGCCTATTAATGGAGCAAGCATTCGAGAGATAATAATTATTACTGAGGATGTCGCCCACAGAAATTTGGCCTGGTTTGCGCGGATTGGACGCGCAGCTACTCGGATGGTTGTGCGGGCTAGCTAGCACAGAGCGGCAGATGGCGTCACGACTTTCTGTCTGCTTCGCACCTCATCTCTCGATTACATCACCATCCGAGCTAATAGCTCCTCTCTAAGAGATTCCTTGATCTCTTCTCGTAGCTGTAAGGCCACGCCGCTTTGTTTCTCTTCCTACGCCGATACATCCCGAGTCATCTTGGAAACCATGTTTCCAAGGAACGTAAAGCCCAAGGCCTCTCGTATGACCCGGTGCTCCTTGTTTCCAGGGCCACGGAGAGCATATCATTCTCCCTTGTTCCTGGAATGATCCTGTGGTAGATTCAAAACTCACTCTTCCCGCAAGAGCACAAAATGTCATTTCAATTTGCACGGTTGTGGAGTAATTACAAGCTACGTAGTTCTATCGATATCTTACAGTATTGGGACATTTGCCGGTCCGCAGGTTTCGAAGGAGACGCCCTCGATGTCAGTAGATGACCTTGCTCTAATCCACCCGAGCGCGGTCATCCGGATATTGAAAACGGCGGGCGATGTCCTGTGCGCTGCCAGTCATCCTCCTTCCTCCATCGCGGATTTTACCCGCATACCCAATCGTGCAAGTCCGTGGGGTGTGTGTTTTTGCCTAGAGGGCCTTGTGCGCCGTACTTGTACTTTTGAAATCTTCGGACGTCTTCATCGCCTTGAACTCTTCCCATTGTGGTTCCAGGAATGGGTATTTATGAAAAGGCGTTTCGTCCGTCTCCACGTATTTCCTGACAAGCGTGCTCTTGAAGTTCTTCCATGCTTTCCACGCCGCTAGGTAGGTTTGTCGTTGCACAGCAGATAGGTGTTCTTCCGGGAACTCGAACGATGCCAAAATTTCGGTCCACACCACGCTTCCGAAAGTGTCGCACGTTCTTCCACGAATTGTATGTGATCTCAATTGCTCGCAACTATTCCGACCAGGCTTGGAATGCGTTTACCGCTTTTGAGGAAGGATAGGGACCCGGATGCGTATCATTGTGATGGTCTGTCGCCCTCGAGCTTCTTCGATAGCCCTCTTCCTTGGCGCCTTGATGTTGGAGCAGACGCCCCGCGATGATGTTGAAGAATGCGCGGGTGACATGTTGCTCATTTTGTGGGTCTATTAAGATAAGATGAGAAAGTGATCATATTGAATTGGAAGAGGGAGAGGAGGAGAGGGGAGGGGGTGATATGGACATAGAGAGGGGGTGATGTGCCTATCTTAGCACCTACTTTAGTTGCTAATACTATAAACCAAATAGCAAAGTCCCTAAACTAGTGTATCCGGTTCATTGAACGGGAACACTAGAGTATGTCACTTGCTTCATTTGCTGTTTTTTGGCTAGATACATGGAGCATTTGGGTGAAAAGATGAACTGTTTCGTCAGGCGCATGACTGCCAATTCGAAGCATAGCATAGCATCCGAGGCCAGAGATGAAGAAAAGAAGTGGGAAGAAGCAGATGGATAGTCGCTCATCGAATAAGTCGGCTATGTCGGCTGCTCACGAAGAATCTGGGAATGTATTTTTTTTGCACTTTTGTAATAAAATTGCCTTGAATTTAAGAAGGAAAAAGAAGAATTGTGGGAGTGGACATCACATCTCGGCAGTAGTCGGCATATACTATTACTACAAGGTCTCTAAACAAAGTTCTATGAAGCAAATGACACAAACTAGTGTATCCAGTTCATTGAACGGGAACACTCGAGTGTGTCACTTACTTCATGCCCCTTGAAGGTCTATGTGGCATATACACTAGAGTGGTCCTTGATTGGTTAATTTGTGCTCTCAAATTGTAGGGTTGCACAAGATTAATCTTGGCCGTCCCGCTACTAAATGAGGAAGCAAGAAAAGTGAAACATGACACAAACTAGTGTATCCGGTTCATTGAACGGTAACACTCGAGTGTGTCACTTACTTCATACCCCTTGAAGGTCTATGTGGCATATACACTAGAGTGGTCCTTGATTGGTTAATTTGTGCTCTCAAATTGTAGGGTTGCACAAGATTAATCTTGGCCGTCCCGCTACTAAATGAGGAAGCAAGAAAAGTGAAACATGATAAGATGAGGAAGCAAGAAAAGTGAAACATGATGCTCAATGTTAGGAAGAGAGGAGAGGAGTAGAGGGAAGGGGGAGAAGGGAGCGGGTGATGTGATAGAGAGAGGGGTTATGTGCCTATACTATATACAATATACTAACACAACAAGCAATGTAATATGTACCAATGTAAACTAAGCAACTACAGTAAACAGCGTACCAATGTAGTATGTACCAAATAGCAAATTAAACTAAGCTACTGCAGTAAACAATGTACCAATGTAATATGTACCAAATAGCAAACTAATTAAGCTACTGCAGTAAACAATGTACCAATGTAGTATGTACCAAATAGCAAACTAATTAAGCTACTGCAGTAAACAATGTACCAAATAGCAAACTAATTAAGCTACTGCAGAAACAATGTACCAATGTAATATGTACCAAATAGCAAACTAATTAAGCTACCGCATAAACAATACTCACAATGCTCAAAACCATAGTCCATCACGTAAACCGCCACAATACTCAAAACCCTAGTCCATCACGTAAAGTGCTCACAATGCACGGTAATCGAGGGAGGTGGCCAGCGAGGGGCTCGACGAGGGGCTCTGGGAGGCGGCCGCGACGGGCTCGACGAGGGGCTTGGGGAGGCGGCCGCGACGGCCCGACGAGGGGCTCGGGAGGCGGCCGGCGACGAGCCCGACGAGGGGCTCGGGAGGCGACCAGCGACGGCTCGACGAGGGGCTCGGGAGGCGGCCAGCGACGCGCCGACGGAGGCGGCCGCGACGCGCCGGGAGGCGGCCGACGAGGGTTCGGGAGGCGGAGGCGACGACGGGCTCGGGATTTAATTAGATCTAGATCGAATAACTGCGCAGCGCACAAGGAAAACCCTAGCCAGAGGGTATATATAGGGAGGTTATCACAAATGGTTTTAAACTTAGAACCGTCTGTGATATTTATCACAGACGGTTCTAAGTTCAGAACCGTCTGTGATAAGCCTTTGCGACTGTAGTTATTAAGACAACACCAATAACCACAGCTGCATTCATATCCACCACCAAACAAATTGCATTCATATACAACACCAACCAGTGCATTCATATCAACCATCACATGTACATCACACATATACATCACATATACATAAATGCCAATACACATATACATTTTCACATATACATTTTGTCACATATTTTCACATATACATCTCAAAATTGACTACATCACATATTTTCACATATACATCTCAAAATTGTCACATTTTCACATATACATCTCAAAATTGTCACATATTTTCACATATACATTCTTATTATACTTATTTCCTTTAAAAATTAGTCCTTCATCATGATCAATACGTACGTAACTAGTTTCGTCACGTTGTTCATCGTCGACCCTTATGCCATTTCCAAAAGGAGGTAACTCGTCAAATTGATTGTATTCCTCCTCGTCCACTACATTCTCCACTCCGACAATTCTCCTTTTTCCATGAAGAACTACATGGCGTTTCTTATTTGCCGGTCGGTTACATAGAAAACTTGAACAACTTGATTGGCGAGTACGAATGGTTCGTCTTTGTACCCGACACGTTGGAGGTCGACGGTCGTGACATCGCATTTGTCAACCTTCACTGTGGGAGATGCACCCAACGGCAAATAAATAAGGGGATCTTGAAAACCACATAGTCGAGCTCCCAAATCTCTTCTATGAAGCCATAGTACGAGTTTCTCGACCCATCGGCATCGAATGCATCTATGCGGACACCACTGCTCGTTAGTGCTCTTGACATCCCGAGATGCGATAGAATGTGTACCCATTTATGTCATATCCTTGCCATGTCACAACTGTAAATGTTGGCCCTTTTGCCAACCATGTCAGCGTCTCACTCGGCGAGCTCCTAGCGATTTGCTCCTTCAACCATTGGTTGAACCAACGGTTGTGTTGTCTCATGATCCAAACATCCGACCGCTCTGGATAATGTTGCCGAAGCACATCCTTGTGATGGTCCACATAAGGCGTCACTTCAGTCATGTGTTGCAACACCGTGAAATGGGCTTGAGTATACGTGTCCATATCTGGAGTGGTTGCTTTCCTTCCGATAGTTCCGAGACCCTTCAGCCTCCCCTCATGACGAGATTGAGGGACACCTATCGGTTGAATCTGAGCCATATAATCGACACAAAACTCAATGACCTCTTCGCTTGCATAACCTTCGACGATGTTGCCCTCCGGGCGAGAACGATTCCGTACGTAGGACTTGATAATTCCCATGAACCTCTTAAATGGGTACATGCTACGTAGGAATACGGGCCCGCGCATTTTTATCTCCCACACAACGTGAACAATGAGATGGACCATGATATCGAAAAACGAAGGAGGGAAATACATTTCAGGTGACATAGAGTCATCACCACCTCGCCCCGCAGAGCATCTAGTCCTTCGGGATTGATGACCTTTCGAGCAATTGTGTTAAAGAAATAACATAGCCTCATGATTGTCTCTGACTTTGATCGGCAAAATATTTCTAATTGCAATAGGGAGCATCTGTGTCATCAAAGACATGACAATCATGAGACTTCATGCCATTTAACTTCAAATCTTGCATCGAAACAAGTTTCTTCACGCTGTCGAGTAACCAGACGGAACTTTGACACCATGCAAGCATCGCACGCTTATGTTTTCTCACCTTACAGAGTGTAACACGCAGGGGAAGGTACGTCGTCCATTATCGGTGCTTGTCGGTGCAAACTCGTGCCTAATGTCCATGTCGGCCAAGTCAAGCCGTGCGTTGACACCGCCCTTTGTTTTATCACGGATGTTCAAGAAGAGACCAATCAAGTCGTCGCACACATTCTTTTCTACGTGCATGACGCCGATGCGAAAGGTTTAACATTTAGGTACTCCCAATAAGGTAAGTCCCAAAATATTGATCTCTTCTTCCGTGTGTTCTTCTCATGAGCCCCGAATTTACGTCTCTTTCCGAGGACAACATCTAAATCCTTAACCATATCATAAACCTCGTGTCCCCTTAAATGCCTTGGAGCTGAACCGTCTTCCTTCTCTCTCACAAATTGTTTCTTCATCTTTCGGTATGGGTGAGCCCTCCAAGGAACCGCGATGACGTCAGAGACGGTTTTGCGTGAGTGTCTCGACCACACACTCTCGGTACCATCTAAGCAGTGAGTACAAGCTTTGGCACCTTTTGTACTATGGCCCGATAGGTTACCAAGGGCGTGATAATCATTTATGGTGCGGAACAATAAGGAGCGCAGAGTGAAGTTTTCTCGCTTGTATGCATCCCATACCTGCACTCTTCGCTCCACAAGATTTTTAGATCTTCCACCAACGGTGCTAGGAACACATCGATATCATTCCCAGATTGTTTTGGCCCTTGGATAAGTATCGACAACAAAATGTACTTTCGCTTCATACACAACCAAGGAGGAATGTTATAGATGCAGAGAGTCACGGGCCATGTGCTATGTCTCACGCTCATGCTATCGAAAGGATTCATTCCATCTGTACTCACCCAAACCTTATATTCTTTGGTTCTCGCACCGAACTCGCAAAACTCCTATCGATGTTTCTCCATCGCGCGGAATCAGCAAGGTGTCTTATCATTCCATCCTTCTTGCGCCTCCGAGTGCCAACGCAGCAGCTTTGCCTCCTTTGGATTTGCAAAAAACCTTTTCAAACGGGGAATTATAGGAAAATACCATGCCACCTTAGCAGGAGGTCCTTTCTTCACCTCTGTTCCCTCGCCATCATCTGATTGATTGTTACGTTTGTATCGGGATGCGTACATACATGCCTATTTGCATACTCTTTACGGTAGATGATACAGTCGTTCGGGCATGCATGTATTCTTTCTATTTCCATTCCCAACGGACAAAGAACATTCTTGGCTTTATACGTGGTTTTAGGCAACTCATTTCCCTCCGGAAGCATGTCCGCTAAAAGACCTAGCAGCACCGTGAAACTCTTGTCGGACCAACCGTTGCTTGCCTTCAATTTCAACAGTTCAAGCACGGCCGACAACCTCGTGTACTTGCAGCCCGTGTACAAGGTTTCTCTGAGTCCTCCATCAAGCCACGGAATTTAACATACTCTCTCATCATAGTTCTCTTCTACATCGCGAAGCATCTGATCCAGATTATCATCGTGCAACCTATCCGAATCCGAGCCACAATCGACATCACCGGCGGCATGTCATTCACTTCACCGCGATGTCATCCAGGGCATATCATTCACTTCACCGCGATGTCATCCGCGGCATGTGATCATTCACTTCGCCATGATCGGTCCAACACGTATAATCCTTTTTGAAACCCTCCGAATCAAGTGCGCTTCAATTTGCCTCTGTTCTTAAACATCTTCAAATTCTCGTAGTCGGTGCATGAACAGACATATATTCTACCCCTTATTCAACATATCCTCCTGCGGCTCTTATAAAAGCGAAACGCCATTAATGTACTCTTCACTCACACGGCTCATGGCATACATCCACTTTCTGGTCCTACATTACGTACATATATAACAACTTAGTATTAAAATCTAGATTAACTAATTATAACTACATATATACCGGCCACATTTATTATATTGAGACTTAATTTGCTAGCTTAATTCATATTACGAACACAACAGCTATATTATATAACCAACAATTTTGCAAATTAACCATCTTCAATAACCACTCATGGATTACTTAGACCTAAATTGTAATGCAATTAAAGAAAAATAATTTCATTACTAACCATATCTACAAAGAACCAGAAAGTCTCGAATCTTAATTCAAAGCTCAATCTCGCCTCTTCCCACCAAATTAATCGGCTCGAAATCGCTAGCTTCCTCCCGAGTAAAAAGTGCGCAGCAGATGGCTAGATCGGATCGAAATGAAGACAGATGCGGTCCGAGCAACGCAATAAATGCCTTAGTCATTATCACGCATTTTTAACTAAAACCATATGTGAATTATCACGACGGTTTTTAATTAAAACCGCTCGTGATAATTAACTTATCACGCATGCTTTTTATTAAAACCGCTCGTGATAAATATTATCGCTGCACGGTTTTTATAAAAACCGCTCATCATAATCTTCATGCCGTAACACTTCACGCGTGTTTCCATTGCTCGAACGCCGTGTTTCGATCGTCTAATTAACGCCTCTCGATCGTTATACGGCGCCTATATCATTAATGTTTGGGTATACGAACCGCTGCGTGCTAAAGGTTAAATATGCGCGCTAATCCAGTCTCTTCTACGCACGCATAATATGGCTTCTACTATTCTTGTGATCATCTCTTTCCTCTCATCTGCTCATCAAGAATTGTTGGCCGAACCTTACACAGCGCCAGCAATTTGCATCCGAGCGCTTCTCCGCACACGCCCGCTCTCTTTCCCGACTTTCTTGCATCCGTCACTCGACCGATCATCCGCCGTCGATGGAGGCGTCTCGCGCCGCCAAGAAAGGGAAACAAATTTTACCCTGGTTCTTCTCCACAATGTGCGCAAAGCGGAAGAAGCTCTACACGCATTGGAGAGACTGATGGATAGCCTTGCTCATGCATACCTCTACGACATTATGGGCTATGCTGCTGATTATTTGCCCAGGCTGGAGGAGGAAGTGCTGAGGACAAGGACAATCTTAACGGCGTTCGAGAAGTCAGTGGCTAATCCTCCAAGTCCCAAAGTCGAAGAAGAAGCGTACGAAGCCCAAAAGATTACAATCTGGGAAACTCTTACCTGTGCGACTTTTGTAGTAAATTTGCATCTAATTGAAACTAATAAATTTGCCTTTAATTTGTGATCTCTTGTCTCAGTAGTTCTGTAGTTAAGTTATTAGAAGCAATGTGTACTTATATATGAACCTCTGATCATGAACGGAATATGACAGACAAAGGGACATCACAGACAGATCTTGCTAAAAACCGTCAGGAACATTAATGCACGGTTCTTAACAACAACCGCTCGTGATAGTCTACACAATACGATGGTTTTAATAAAACCGTCGTGATAATCTCAGATATCGCGCACGGTTTTTAATAAAACCGCTCAGGATATTTTAGTATCACGAGCGGTTCATCGGTAAGAACCGCTCGTGATACTCGCTTTATTCGACGCCACTAACACGGGCGGTGTCCAAATTAAAACCGCTCGTGTTAGTAGTTAATCTGACGGTTTGACAAAACCGCTCGTGATTGGCCGCCTAGTATTAGGCTTTCGTAGTAGTGCGACCACTGTTGACTGTCCCATCCGCCCGCCAAAAGGTGCCCGTTTGCTCACTGTGTACGTGACTAATACGTGTTAATCGTGCAGTCTGGGACCGCACGACTCGGATGAACAGTAGTCGTGCGGTCTGGGACCGCACGACTCGGATGAACAGTAGTCGTGCGGTCTAGGACCGCACGACTCGGATGAATAGTGGTCGTGCGGTCCCCGACCACACGATTTCACTCTGAACGGTAGTCGTGCGGTCGAAGACCGCACGATTTCGCTGTCGTGCAGTCTCCGACCGCACGATTAACACGTGTCGGTCCAGGGAAATCCCGTAGTTGAGGAGGGGGCTATAAATGAGATTGCGGGGGATTGGGAGCTAAATCTGGTATTTTTGTGAGCTACAGTGTCATTTTTGTCCAAACATCCCATTTTGATTCTGCAATGCTCAGACCACAGAGACAGAATCTAGCACTACACATGACAAATATTGTTACTTTTGCAACTACAACAATCTTAAGCAGATGCAGTAGCTAGAGAGAAGATTAAAATTGCATCAGTGCAATATGTAACGTTTGGGATTTGTGAATTCAGATTTAAGTTTCTATTTGTCAACTCTGTTCTTGCGTCCAGTCAGCATGCTATTATCTGAGGGTCCCATATGTTTTCTGCCCCATGCTCCTGGCAACATTATCTTTTCTGTTCAATGCTTTCTGCTGTCACCTCACTTGTAAGTTTTAACTACAAATTTATTGATGTTGGCAGCCAGGAGGGCACGGCACAGTAGAATAGTCATTTGCTGGGGGTTTTTTAGCAGAAGTGTGAATATTCAGAATTTTTGTAACAAAAGAATGTTTTCCAGACCTTGTAACTTCCTCCTCAAAGCTATTCTCATGCATCGCGCATGCCAAGACATTCATCGTATAAAGCTAAAGTACAGTAGACCTTTTCTCGGGAGGCCTGTGGAGTTTAAATACAACAAATTCTTTACATTAACATGAAAACACTGCAAGGATCAGCCAGCAAAACCAGTGAACAAAGCGAACTTTTGTATTAAAAAGGGTATAAAAGAGTGCTTATATACTGCAATTTTGGTATTAGTACTGAATTCAAGGCATATTTGTTGTGTAAGTTATACGTTTAATGTAAACAATAATCTTTGCGTTTAATGTAAACAATTTAACTCAATCATGTGATGTCATGTATGGATGTACCATAATTTAATATGATCCAACCCATGACACATTTATCAGATGACAGAAATGGAGGTGTTCAGGACCTCAGGTACCTAGGAATCAGAAAAGGTTGTCTATGGAACATAAGACTATAGTTCAATCACATGGAACATTGCATCCACCAAAAAAATTTTCCATTTAGTCAACTGTTTTGACTAAACACAATGCCAAGAAAGTAATATGATATACAGGGCTGCAAGCAGTGTCTGATTTTTCAGTGTTTAACAAGAGCTTATACAGTCATCAGAAAGAGTCAATGTAGCAAAACTACTAAAAAAATAGTGTTGATAGCCACCACTATACACCTGGTTCTATTATATCATGCAACCTGGGAGAATGACATGCTAAAAATGGCCAAAATAGAAATTCAAACTAGACAATAGCAAGAGCCTAAGAACTGCACCTGTTGTAATCATAACAGCATAATGATCTTACATTATCTTCTGCTAAGTTTTTGTTGATCTTTATAAAAGGTGCAAACACTTATTAAGTAATGGAGGAAAAAGCAATTATGGAAAACCCAAGTTGCAGAAATAAAACAACAAACTCTGTTAATTAAACTATGAGCATAGCTTTATAAGAAAGCAGTGAAGCTTATGTAAGCAGATTAGGCAATTAAATGGCACAAGACAAAGTACATTAGCAACAAATTTATTTTCTATTTCGATAATACAATTTGAGAACAAAATATTCAAACATCATATTTTCCATCAAATATATGTTCAATGCAAATTCAAAATCAAGGTGCCATACAAAATACTAGAATGTGCATAGCCTTACATCAATTCTACATGCTGCAATAGATTAAAATTACCTTGTCAGCCAAGATACTCTTGCTGTACAACGAAGATTATCAATATCTAAGGCCAAGCTCAACTTCAATGTCATCATCCTCTTCAAATAGCTTTAGCAGACGTGCATGTTGTTCCTCTCTTTTCTTCTTCTGCCAATACTTGAAAAGGAAAAAATGAAAACAGAATGGCAGCCCCAACTCCTAGGAGGACAAACAAAACTGTTTGGCCAGTATGACCTTCGGACTGAGCTTCAGCTTTCTTATCATCCTTGGATGTTTGAGGATCACCAGCTAGTCCTGCAAACATTGTGGGCATGTTTCAATGATACAAAATCAAAACCCCAAGGTGGAGTACATGGATAACTGAAGAGGTTTCATTAGTTCACGTGTGTCAAGCTTTTATCAGAACTTAGTGCCTTAAAAAGTTAAAAAATTATGTATCAAAAGCATAACATTCATCAGCAGTTGAGGGTAACCACATCATTTTCTCACTTAAATTTTAGAACTATTGCTTCCTCTACTTAAATATTAGAACTATTGTTTCCAGATTGAAGAACCGCATATTATAGCTTCCAATTGCACTCTTACATTTTTGCTACCCCGTGATACAAAACCGGTGCACTCTTACATTTTTGCTACCCCGTGATACAAAACCGGTATGGTACCGGTATGGTTATGCAAAGCCGGTTGTGACTGGTTCCTGCTGGGCAGCAAGTACTGTTTCTATCTGGTTCCTAACAGCAAGCAGTACAGACAATATCCTAGCAGGCTAGCTAGAAATCCTAAGATAACCTGGCTGGCTTAGGCCAACTTCCATAAAAACAAGAAAAACGGACCGAGGTATACTGATTCATGTGCTTTAAATAGAAACCTACAAATATTATGTTCACACCCAAAAACAATTCGAAAATTGTTTGAACATGGTGTTAATCAGCCATAACATACGCTATCTCGCTGATTCAGCTGTTTATAGACCATCCGGGATAAATAAATCTAGGCCTGGCGAGAATTTCCCCAGTAACAAGCTAGTTCCCAGCAGTTTCTTTTCTTATCTTTTTTCAGAAGTTTATAGAGCAGACTAGAAAGACCTGGATGATTCAGTTTGGTAAAGGAACAAAGTGAAAGGAGCAAGAGGTAGGGCTATACAACTCTAGCACAGATTTGAGTTTTACAGCAGGTTACATTAACGCTAAAAGTAAGCAGTGCCTCTGATTTACAGCATAAGGTATTTGGTTGGTACTTTTACAGTTTCATGCTTCTAGAAAGTAAAGGTAAGAAGCATGAGTCTGCAACATTTCGGCAATTCGAACCCTTCCATTGTGCCTTAGCTTAAGCACACTAACATTACAGCCAACCTACTCTCACAACCATCGCCTCACCACGCCGCTGAAGCCGAGGAGGTAGCTAGGTTTGCGTCTTCACCTCCTTCGTTTTCCCTCTCCCGTCCATCCCTCTTGTGCACCAAAGAAGAAGAACCAAGCCAAGGAGCTCTGGTTCCTTTGTTCCAGCTGCCGCGCTCCGCCAAGCTCATGTAGCCGCTCCAGTGAGCCCCGACCCGTACCATCATGCTCTTTAGCACCACCTCGGTTTCCCCATCTATGTTGCACGGATACTTATGAAAATCAGCATATCAGTATCGGATACGGATACAGCCCCGATTCGGCCAGATATGTATCCTGCCCATATCGGAGATTTTCTTTTTTCAAAAAAGAAAATAATTCCCGATACTTAGTGGATACTTCCCTGATACTTTCCTGGTGCCTCTCAATTCTTACCTCTTATTCCACTCGTTACAAAACCGTCTGTTCGCTCGTTCTGTTCCCACAGGCGCAATTCCTCTCACCTCCGACGCCACTTCTTTACTCCCTTGCCCACACCGCTACTACTTCCTTGCACTTGCTGGCCACCGTCGCCGCTTCCATTCCCCCTAGTCTCCATATCCGACGACTAGATTTGGAGAGAGATGGGAGGAGGAAGAGAGTCCTAGTTTCTAGATGTCACCACTTGGTGGGCATCGTCGGCTTGTCACCACCTCCTCCTAGTTTGCTCCCGTCTCTCCTCTTTTCGCTCTCCTCTTCTTTATTTCCTCTCTGTGCTTGTTGAGGAAGGGGGAGCGAGTGAGATGGGATTAGTGTGGGGTTATGGCTGCAAATGGGAGTAGAGAGAGATTGAGATGGGTAACCCTAACTGGTGGGCTAGTATGCTAGTGTATTGTTTTGTACAAGTGGACTGGTGGGTTGCTCTTTGTTGGCGGGCTGATTGACCACGATGTGGTGATGATCTAGTTGGGCTGCCTGTTAAGGACTGAGCGCATGACTTGGTCCTCCAACTACATGCGATCACGTCACCCGACATGCTCGGTCCAGCTCTGCTTCTCTCGCCAACCTCTCTCTTATTCTGTTGTATGCACGTTGTGCCATTGTATGCCTATATATACATCAAGCAATACAAGGATAAGAACGGTTGTGTGCTACTTCTCTCATTTCTAGTTCTACATGGTATCAGACACCGAGTATTCTCATCCTCAGACTCTCTTCCGCTCCAAATCTCTACCTTCGCCAGCACAGGTCATGGCAGGTACCTTTGCCATCACCGCGGCAACCCAATCCACCAACCTCCAGCTCATCACTATTTGGCAACACGTCCTCATCATCCTCGATCTGCAGGATTCCAACTATGCTCAATGGAGCACTCCCTTCAACGTCGCCTTCGGCAAATTCGGTGTTTCTCACAACGTCGACGGCACCAACGACCACCACGACGATCCAACTTGGATAAGCACGGTTGTGTGCTACTTCTCTCATTTCTAGTTCTACACTGCCCATTTCCTTATAAGAAATCAATCATTTCTGTATTTTTAATTTTTTTATCACATATATCTTTGTGTGTGTGCATTGCCATCTCAGTGTATTTGAAGAAATGGCGTATCGCGGTATCGCATATCTGTATCGGTGTATCCAGGCAACCTAGCCTCCCATCCATTCCTCACCTCCATTTCTTATTTCCCTCATAGGATCGCCGAGAACACCGTCATCGTCTCCTTCGGCTCCAGTGATGCATTGCCCGACAAAGCCGCAGCTCAATCTCACTCTTCCCATTGAATCCGTTGTGATCTCTCCAAACTTTTTGCGTCTCAATGTGTTCCCAAGAATGAAGGGAAAAAGTAAAAAAAACAGAGAAATGCCAATGTTTTGTCGCAGAGTCTGGAAATGAGATGAATTGGATCCAACAGCCATTTGATCCTGGCGAACATTTTTCTCCTACCTGGTGAATGCGTTTGTGTGGCTGTAGACTAGAATACCAAATTTAACATATATAACTGACATGTAGCACAGGATGGGGAAAAATGTGTAAACAAAGTCAAAACAAGGCGATATGAAAGCCGGTGATGTAGTTCCAAGACATAAATGCCCAATTTTGTACTGATACCAAAATAAGGCTAACAATTGGCAGGTGTATGAAACATCACCCAAGTATTACCCATGATAGTGTGCCCCTTCAAAACTATCAGGCACGGACTAAATTTATTAACGGTTAGTTCATTTTCTACATCAAAGAGGTGATCACGCTAGAGTATCCGGCTAATGAATCTAGTTTTCCCATGCTATGCATTTTGTTAGCCATTAGCTAGGCTTTGAAAATCAGCTAAGCTCGTGAGCTCAGACTTCAACACCTCAAAAAGGTGAATGAAGAAAAATAAGTAAAAAAACAGAGAAATGCCAATGTTTTGTCGCAGAGTCTGATCCAGCAGCCATTTGATCTTTCTAGCGAACATTTTTCTCCTACCTGGTGAATCCTCAACGAAGTTTAAATCTCGATAACGGGAGAAATAATTAACGGAGCCACCGACTGGCGGCGACGCTTCACCAATCCCACGCCGCGCCCCCAAACCAGATCTCCGTGTGGCTCCCTCGCGCCGTCCCCAAATCTGGCAGGCTTCGAGTAGACCGAGCGGGGCTCGAGGTGCACGAACCTGCCGCGAACTGGGCGCAGATCGCCGCGGCGGCGAGGAGGAGGGCGGCGGCCGGGGCCGGGCTGGATCTGCCGCATGCGCCGTGCGGCCTTCTCATCCCTTCCCTCTCGCGGCGTGCGCCCGTGCCTACGCCTCTCCCTCCCTCTGTTGCGTTGCAACGACGCTACCGCCTTCTCGTGCTCGCGTCGTGGCGGTGGTGGTGAGGCAGCGGTGGATCGGGATTCACCCCGTTCGTTTGAACTTTCTTCTGATTTTTCGCTTATTTTTTACTATTTCTAAATTTTATCTTTTCTAATTTTTTAACTTTTTTGCCGATTCTTTTCTTCCTGTATTTGTTTGCATTATAGTACTAGACTAACCCTTTTTCTATTTTTAAATTTTTTAAATTTAATTATGTTAAATAAGTCACTATCAGCTGCAGTGTAATTTCAATAAGCTACAGTAAAAATTCAGCTATAAAAAATCAGTCCAACTAAGCACACTATCAGAAGCTTCCATGTCGTTCACGTTGGGTGCGGTGCATTTTATGTGTCCGGTGGCCGATGGGTCGGTATCGATTGCATGCGGGGTTCCTTGCTCCGCTCCATTCCGACAGTTGGGTGGTCATTCTCGGTGGCTCCGTGTCGCTTGCAGTGGGTCCACTCACTATTGGGTATATGTTGGGCTCGTAGTTTTTCAAGATACCTTTTTCAAGTATTTCTTGATATTTTTTTATTTATATAAATTTTTATACTAGAATTAAAAAAATCAACCACAACAGAAATAAAAATACTCATCTTGTGTTGGTCTCTACTTCTCTGCACACTAAAAGAGGAGTTTGGCCGGTCTAATTACAAATCCAAGTTTCGTAATTGGGCCTTAGGTAGAACATACCCACTCTACTCCACTACTAACGTAAAAAATGCAAGACAGGAAGATGTGAACAGCTATGTGCCCGGAGATTTGCCTATGAAGTGCAATTATGTCTCGATTAATCTTGACTTCAATGCATACTTCTTGCATTATTTTTTATTTACGGTATCGACTTTTCATGACCTCATTTGATGGTACTGCCTCATTCTCAGCTTTCGAACATCACGTGACAACAGAATTAGAATGGGGAATTATGCAGCATGAAGTAATATATCTTCCACCGTGATATGATCTGTCACTTCTTTTTTAGCTGGATTTCTCGCTTGTTGAATCATTTTCTTCGTATCTACCCTACTCTATAATACACCAAAATTATCTTTACTACATCCACCCCCTCAACCACCCCCACAGTCATGCCTAATCTAAGTCCACCCAGATTTGTGTACCAAAGTAATCCAACTCCATACAAATGAATAGTCTGGATCTCTCCTCAAACCTTATTCTCTTACTCATTGAAGATCCTAAGGTCAAAATCATTTGGATCATGCATCTTGAACCGGTACCCACCCGCGCCCACGCACAGCGCTCGCAGCCTCCGCCTCCCCGCGCCTCCCCTCCTCAGTCCTCCCCGCGCCTCCTCCCTCCGCCTCCCCATCCTCCCCGCGCCTCCCCATCCTCCGCCATCTCCGCCTCCCCGCGCCTCCGCTCCCGCCGCTCCCCTGTTCTCCGCGCCGCCTCCTCCCCTCCCTCCTCCGCCCGCGCCGCCTCCTCCCCTCCCTCCTCCGCCGCTCCGCCCTCGCCTACTCCTCCCCACCCCGACGCCTCCTCCTCCTCCCCCCACTCCTCCGCTCCGCCCCGCCTCCTCCCCCGATCCGTGCTTTGTTAGATCCGCCGATCTTGGCGACGGAGATGGATTCCTCGGTCGAGAAGGTGAGCTCCGATCCGTGGGTTTTTCGTGCTCGATCTGTCGCTGGAATGGTGGTTGCGGGTCTAAATCTGCTGGTTTTCTCGCTCGATCTGTTGCAGGGGAGCGGGTCGCTGGATCCGGACGATCGCACGGCCTCCGGCGAGCCCAAGGCCTGCACCGACTGCCACACCACCAAGACGCCGCTCTGGCGCGGTGGCCCCTCCGGCCCCAAGGTGAGATCCGATCTGATCTTGGCTTTGGGTTTCCCGATCTGTGTATTTATTTCTTCGCCTGTTCTTTGGACCTGAATGTTCAGCATCTGTTCTTGTACATCGGATCAAATCTGCTAATGATAACGCCACGTTTGTGGAAGAATAACTCAATTGTCGTCGTTCTCAAGAGCTGTTAATCAGCGGGATGCTGATCTTGTTTACTTCTGGCAGAAGGTTTGTAATTTATATCATGTGAAATCTACTGACGTTGATTGTTGTCACATGATCTCTTGATTATTGTCATGCCTTATTCACAAATAAAATTTGGTTAACAGTCAGGCTACCATGCTAATTGTGTGGTCTAATAAAATTGGGAATTGATGAGATAGGTTTCCTGCCTCTTGATCTGCGTGGATTCATGTTGTAGGCTTTAGGGCAAGGGGTATTGCACACAGTGCTATGTTTATCATCCATTTGAGCACATCCCTGAGTTCAGCAACAAGGACAAGACCCTGGTACTGCAGTTCTCTGTAAAGCATGAGCAGAATCTTGATTGTGGTGGTGGTTATGTCAAATTGCTTGGTGGTGATGTTGACCAGAAGAAATTCGGTGGGGACACACCCTACAGGTAACATTTTCTTCTGTTCATGTTCTGATGCAGCCTATTCTTATGATTATTAGTTAAATAACTTGGTACTTTTGTATTGCAGCGTTATGTTTGGACCAGATATCTGTGGGTACAGCACCAAGAAGGTTCACGCTATCCTTACTAAGGATGGCAAAAACCATTTGATCAAGAAGGATGTGCCCTGCGAGACTGATCAGCTGTCTCATGTGTACACTTTGATCATCCGTCCTGATGCTACATACACCATTCTCATTGATAATGTTGAGAAATAAACTGGCAGCATCTATGACCATTGGGATATTCTTCCTCCGAAGCAAATCAAGGACCCAGAGGCTAAGAAGGTACATTTCAGACATTGCTTACTGTTTGTGTGAATTGCCTTGCTCACAATTCTTCAAGAGTTAACTGAGAAATGCCTTGATAATTGCAGCCAGAGGACTGGGATGATAAGGAGTACATTCCTGATCCTGAGGACAAGAAGCCAGATGTAGTATTCCTTTGTTCCTACCATGTAAATAGTATCATGTATATGAATAACGAAGTGAAAAGATTACCTGATTAGAATTGAGAGCTTTTCCAAGATAGGTCCAGAGGTTCCTCTTTTCCAAGAAGGAAAAAAGGTTAATTAACCTTTGTATGCACTAATTAGCTCTGTGATTAACCTTTGTTTCAGTAGGAATAACTCACTGCACTGCTATGTTTATTTTAGAAGTGCAGTGCAGTGCAGTGATTATCTGGCAACAAAGGTTAATTTCAAAACCCCTGATAACTTGGATGATTACATGTCATTTAACTGTAATTACTTGCAATCTTGCATAGATAATTACTGTGCGATGTTATGTTACTGGGCTTCTTACACACCTCTTCTCATTTGTATTTATCTTTTCTAACGTCACCAGATCCATGGAATTCACTGTTGCATTATTACAGAGACTGGAGGTGGATTCTGATCAGCAGAGCTTTGCACAGCTTGTAGAAGCTGCATACAAGGTCACTCTGAAGCCATGGCATGGCTGGATCTCTTCAGCAGCATATAAGGTCAGGCATTTCTGAATTTTTGGGTAGCGATTTTGTTGAAAAGACCAATGCTTCTCCTGCTTACACTGAACACAATTGCAATGAACTTGTGGACAGATAGCAATGAAGCTCATTCCGATAGGAAGATCTTCGTCAGCTTGCTCGTAGGGAAGGGCCAAGATTGCAATGTTCTCAGGGCGAGATCGAGAAGCTCGTGCAGTTGCTTCAGCCCTTTCTTGACGACATACATGCCATAATGGTTAGCACTTAGCACTGCTTCTGAATTCATATTTACAGCTCAAAAATTTCTTGCTATTGAATTCATATGATACCGTCACTGCATATTAATCTCTGATGGCCCATCTCACAGGCCAAGTTCAGACTGGACAGGCTGAAGTCGACTTGATGGCAAAGCTAAACGATCTTTCCGTTCTGTGAATACTGCCTTGGTTTGGCTGTGTAAAGATTCCCTTTGTTAGTTGCCGTAGTTGTGTACCTCAGTCCTCCTCTGTAAACACTAAACAGAGGTCTTCTTGTAGAGTAGAACTGTAGATTTGCAGTTGCAGGGCACTTGTGTAGTTGTGTCCATCGTGTTTAAAGATATAGGCTTGGTTAGTCCAGCGTGCAACCTAAATAGCTTGTGGTGGTGCTGCAGTGGTAGGGAAGTAGGGATGCTTTTAGTGTCTACTATGAAATTCATGCGTTCCAAAAGAGGCCTAAACATGTAAAAAACAACAAGTCCATTACATGGCTTTCTCTCACTTCTGGCTTAGTTTTTGCTACTTGCTCCAGTCCATTACATTGTGATCTATAATTTTGAATGCCTAGAAATAATGATTGAAACAACAACTTTAGCTATCTGTGAAACATACATACATACATACATTTCTCAACATTTCTGGTTTCCTTTATGTGAGATAGCACACAGGGAGTCAGGGAAGAATATTTACCCTCCATGTGTATTTGATTTGTTACCTGTGTTAAGCTGCATTGACTACCCCACATTTCTCTTAAATCTTTTTGACAACAATGAAACAGTTTTGGTGAAAGGAATCATAGACACGGGAAATGATGAAGAAGACAAATGGGAAGGAGAAAACTATGAATATGATAGAGCTCTTGGTGCTGACAGAACTTTCTTAAAATTTAAGAAACGGTTGGATGCATATCCCCAGCAATGCTTTAGGTAGTTAAATTCATAGTGTCCTTGTAATCTATCTTTTGAGTTATGCTATTATCTTATTACATCAATCATTTGTTTGTTGCCTTTTTTACTTTCGCAACCTGAATCAAATTTTGGTGTGCGATGCTTTGCAGGTATTCCTATGGTGGTAGGCCACTGTTGGCTGCAATGAACTTACAAGACGCTGGCACCTGTAGGCTGTGTGGTTCACCACGCCAATATGAATTGCAATTGATGTCTCCTATATCATATTTCCTCAACGAAGCTGGTGATGGTTCCTCAAATTATGCACCTAATGCCTGGACTTGGCTTACACTTATTGTGTACACTTGCTCCAAAGTACGATCTTACTCTTCAATTTACTGATACTAAATAAATGAAGTCTAAATATTTCTCAGCGGCCTCTCGCTAGGATCCGGATGCTGCGACTTTATCCGGCATCTTGTTTTGTATTTTTTAAAGTAAGTAATAAAACAAATTTGCAACGATATTTTCTTGGATAGTAAAAATAAGCAGTTCTTCCATAGAAAGAAACAGATAGAATCATGGGTCAAAACAAGGAAAAACTTTCCCCAACCGTGTCTGTCGCTCCCATGAATTTCGCACCAGTCTCTCTCCCCTTCACGTATTCTTCTCACGTATTCTGCATGGAAACCAATCTTTTCTCTCTCTCTCCTCCCTACCTCTCTATTTTTCTGAAGAAACATATTACAACGTAACGTGCAAATTGAATGGAAACTCAATCTTTTCTCTCTCTCTCCTCTCTACCTCTCTATTTTTGTCAAGAAACATTACAACGTAACATGCAAAAACAATGGAAACTCAATCTTTCTCTCTCTCTCTCTCCTCTCTCCTCTCTACCTCTCTATTTTTGTCAAGAAACATTACAACGTAACGTGCAAAAGCAACTATTTCCTACTCTTATCTACGTGAGTGCGTACGTACCGGAAGGATGCATTTGATCTGACTACGATCGCCGACGCGTGCTCCGTGAGCCGGATCGTGCAAAGCGGAGGAGCACGTCAACCAGGTCCTTCTCCTCGGAGGGCGTGCGCTTGTGGAGGTGTTCTTCTCACGTATTCTCTATTCTATATCCGGGGGAAGATCTCCGCCGCCACTGCGCCGCGGGCGTCTCGCCAACAAGATCAAGTGTCCTTCGCTTCACTTCATTGGTATTTTTTCGTACTTTGATCTCTACTCCTGTAGCCTATAGATGAACCCATCGATCACCATCGTTGTAGTATATCTCAGCTGGTTATTGGCTCTTCCGGTGCGTTTTTATCAGTCGCTAAATTTCATGGTGTGTGTTTTCCTCTACGGCAAGCTCGGATCGTTAGGATAGTAGTAGTCAGCGAGGAACTGGTACTGGTCCGCCGCGGCAGCGGCGCCTAGATCGGAGTCCATGCAGAGGTCTGGGAAAAGCCTGCCGCCGTCGGCGGCGCCGTTGTCCGCCGACCAGTACAGTACCATCTGATAATTAACAACAAACATTTGCAATACATGCACCTCATTACAAGCAAGCACAGAGCAGCCATCATGATTCTTTCTCCGTTCTTTTAGAAAAAAAAGTAACACTTTTTTTGTCGGGTAAGCTGCTGCTGGTGGTGATTACATTACATGCAGCAATATTTGGCTCGATGTAAGCGCGCAGCGCGTCGTCCTCCTCCGGCGACCACGGCCCCCTCTTCACGACAGGTTCGTGGATTGTGTTCGTCGTTTGTACTCGTATAATATCCTGTGAATCTTTCAGTTATTTTGATACTTTGTAGATGAGAAGGGTCTCCAGGTGATGGTCAATTTACGTTGATGACAAGATCGTGCGGACCGATCACGACATTCGTATCATTCGTATCGCGACTTTTGCTATACTAATTAAGACGAAGAACAATAGCAAAATTTTTCACAGGACTGATTCATTTCACAAGATGCTTCACTCTCTTCATCGATATTATATATTGCGATCAACATGGATGTAGCGAAGGGCGATCAAAGACGATCTTGGGACAAATAGTTGACCTAGAACAAGGCGACTACGAAGCGTCTTGACGAGGATGTGAAATCGATAGTCTTGAACACACAGATGAAGGTATCATCCCGACATAATAAACCTAAGAAGTCAAACAATGCAAAAGTCCTGCCTCAAGGTGAGTGGTCTTCAATTGTATCTTCTTTACTTATTTGGGAATTAATTAATAATAAAAATAATTTCTCTGTAGATTATGAGTGTTCAAAAGAAGATGCTGATATAATTGAATACATGAAAACAACACCAGAAAATAGGGTACTCGTCAACATTGATAATAATTGGGTAAACAGAGATGATATGGATTGTCTTTTCCGTGACGGCGAGCAAGTGAATGGCGCTGTAAGTATGTTTAAGACTGTCTTTTGCATTGATTGATGTATACCAAATATCTGGGTTCAATTCTTTACTGTCAAATTCATAATTTGCAGGTCCTAAGTGCTTATATTCATTGTATTCGGCATGAAGAACACCTACAACATAGAGAAGGTGGAGATGTTTATTTAGAAAATACATTTATTTCCAGCTTGCTAAAACGTGACGGAGACCCTAAGGTGGCATTGAACTATAAAGATGACGTATATTATACAAGGGTCGAAAAGTATTTACATGCTGATATGGTAAACTTGTCGATGCCATAATTATTATATATATATATATATAATATTATGCAGATGTTAATTTTGTTAATTTAAAGATAGAAGAAAAATTTGAGATAAAACTCTGTTAGTGCAGGTGTTCCTTCCAATTAATATTGAGAAGTTTCACTGGTACCTAGCGGTTGTGAATGCTAAAACATGTGAGATACATGTCTTGGATTCTTTCGGACGAGAACTATCGGACCGTCGAGATCTCAAAACTACGGTAGGGCTTAATGATTAATATATAGTTTAATATTGTATTTTAATTCTAATATTCCTTTCTAAATCTTGGTGTTTCGGTCACAACAGTTAAGAGGACTGGAAAGAGTAATAAAACTTGCAGCAGAGCATACACATTTGTCTGCATCAGAGATAAATGGGCGGATATTAAAGTGGCATCTTGGCCAATTATAGATAAGATCATCGAGAGAATGCAAGCAGATGGGTAAAAGATCATCGATTTGTTGTGTATGCCATTGCTCGACTTGCAACAGATCAGATCACTCACGTTAGTTTTTTTCACTTTTGCACAGGGTAAGTTGTGGTTTATGGATGATCAACTATATGGAGTATTGGACTGGAATTACTCTATCGACCATGTGACCTGTAATTCATAGGAGATTTCTAAACATAGTCACTTTTTTGTCAAATAATCGGTTAATAGATCGCGCTTGCTCATATTTTCAGGATGATATAAGTAAGTTTAGGTTCAAGCTCCTGCAATCTTGTGGAACTCCACATTAAACACAGCGAGAGGGTACCAGGATGATGAACAAGATAAAGAGGTCAGCGATAATCCAGATGATGTCATAATGATCGATAATCCGGGTGAGGTCACTCAACTGTCAGAAATTGCTACTGCTCCTCAACCATCTGCCAAAATATTCACTGACAGAAAGGAACTATTGTATTGGTTGAGCACATACATCTGGTCGATAGATGATGAAGAGTGTTTAGAGTAAGTATTTTTTGCTAATTAATTGCATATACTAAGATATGATCAACTAATTCGTTCCTGGTCCTTGTTTTTGTTTTTTTGTAGCAAAGAATGGGTTCGAAGCACCAGACCATATCCAATTTCTTTAAGTCTCAGAACACTTAGAGATATTTTAGATGCAAATAAACCCATTGATTGTGATTGCTTCAACATGGGTGTTCGGATGGTTGCGTGCAACGAAGCCTTGTTGTGGTTAGATGACAAATTCCACTACATGGATCTCGATTCCTGTAAGTTGATATAATTGTTCCCTTGTTGTATATATATATACATATAAACAAATAATTCTAAATTTTGCAAAATGAACAGTCCATATCTCAGTTTGGACGAGATCATGGCGGTGTGACAAGCTAGGCGCAAAAACTCGCAGAATTGCTTGAATGCTGGCTCGACATGGAGTACGATATTTCACATTGCAACAGTGTAAGATATGTTCTGTATACTCCTTTAAAAACTTGTGTTTTATCATTTGTCACTTATAGACTCGGTGTTTGTTTACAGGTTCTACTGCCATACCGTCAAATGAAGCACTACACATTATACATACTAGACATGGGTACCAGAACTGTGTCCATTATGGATCCTCATCCTAAAAATGGAATGTTTAAGGGTTCTGATCTATGCATGCCATATATACACAAATTGCATAACATTGCCAATAATTTTAAACTCGCCATGGACTTGGCACATCCTGCATGGAAAGACAATATTTATTACTGGCATCGTAAATTCCCAACATGGGTTCCAAAAACATTTGACTGGTAATTATAACTTATAATATGTTTCATCTTTATTATCAATAATCATTTGATTTATGTACAACAATTAAACACGTGCTCTTCTCCAGCAACCTGTCAGGCTTCCTTGTATACAATTTCATGCGGTCGTGGAATGGTATACGATTGCCACTGATCAACACTGTGAGCATATATATTCTCTATGTATATTTTGCAGACTAAATAGCAGATTAATATGTTATCTTATTAATAATTTATTATCTGCCACGCACAGGAAACACATTCACTGAGGACGAATTTTTTGGTGGACATTTTGAAGTGCAGTGCAAATGAATGTAAAGACATTATCCCTGCTGAACTCCATGACCTACTTAAGCAAATCAGAAATTAGATGGTTGAGGCGAGACATGACGTATTATTGCCTTGTTATTTATGCTTTATAATTGGCCTAGGCTGGTAATTTCATTACCTGAACTTGCTGGTGATATACATGATTGTTTTCCGGATTTATAAATGTTTCGCCTGTTTGTATAACTAGATATATGCCCATGCGTTGCATCGGGATCATGAATTTTTGCTAATTCGATAAACTTTTTATATACAATTCGGTAAAACCATTTACCAATTTGAGAAGCATGTAAACTATATCATACTTTATGCCTCTTTGTTTTTACCATATAGAATGGCACTCACATTGATTTCAACATAAGCATTAGAGAAGAGAGTACTTTTTTTTGTAATATCTCAACTCCCATGTATCATAGGAGTGGAATTGCCTCTCATGTAAAAGGAATGGATTGCTGTCAGTTGATTTTGCTGTGGGTTGTGCTCATGTCTGTGTTTGATTAAATTCCTTTGTTAGGTTGTGTTCTTGTATTGTCTATTCGTTTGGTTTTGTCATGGTCAATGCTATCATGTGCTCAAGATTTGACTTTGTCGGTTGCTCTTGCAATTTCATTTTATTTTCCAATTTGTGTCTGAAGCATGCATTTAATTTGCGCCTCTATCATTCACATCTGAAAGTATTCGGATAATAAAAATGCTTTATGTGCCTGGAAAATGCTCTCAATCGGCATGCTTTGTAAATCCAATAGTATTGGTTATATTTGGCTTCCAAGGCAAGGTTATTTGAGTTGCGATTGCAATCTTCATGGTGGCGTCTGAAGTGCACTTCAAGTCTTTTGACGTGTGATACTATAGTCCATTAAGGGATCATTGTTCACACCATTAAAACTAGCTAGGATGGAGTTTAAGCTCCTGCCATCGAATTCAGAAGGGCTGTGAAGTTGAATTGCCAGATTGAAGCATGTAATCTGCCGTCCAAAGATGCAGCTCCTGGACTAGCTGAGGGAGCTGAACCCTTATGTTCCACCATGTGTACAGCATGTAACTGCTTGTATATTCTCAGGTAGCTAAGACCGTATCAGGTGCAAATAGACATGTTTCTGAAAATTTGGAAATTTTTATTATATATGTCATTAGACTATCTATGGTTGTTATTGGTTTCACATTCTATTCATGGTGCAAACAGTTTTTGCTGTGGGGTGACATACCATTCCGCCTTTGTTCTTTGTATGTTGTACAACCAGATTTCTACCCCAGAACTAATGTAGTTTATCCTAAAAAAACTAATTTTAGTTGAAATACTTGGTTAACAAAATAGCCTAGCAACACATATAGCCTGGAGCATAAGAAAAGTTTAAATACACTGGATGGTGAAATGCCAAGACACTTTAGGCATCTACCAACATTGCTTTCCAACGAAAATGACAACAATAGATGCCATGGGAAGGGGAAGTTACAGACCTACTATGAGGACCGCCACGTGGGATTTGTATCTCGCTCCTTCACTCTTTCTCCAATGCTTTCCCATCCTTTACAGCAAGGCTCCAATGTTCAAGTCCAGGTTCATGCCTATCCTCCTTGCTGCCACCCATCACATGAAGCCTGCCTCTCCAAAGTTGTGGCTGGAGCATATTATCTGAACAAAAGATTTAGAAAATAAAATGAAATAAGGGCTCAAAACAAGATTTGGTTGTTTCTTGACAGCCTTCAACCTGATCAAATCTTCAAACTTCAAAGGTAGTATTTAAATTAATGGGAGTATGCGACCATGCATGTACAAGTGCAACATAAACGCATAATGTCTAGATGCAAATTTTAAGGGAAAAAGAAACAAAACTTGTACCTAGGAACTGGCAATGGAGGCAAATCACGCCATTCTTTTGTGCATGCTTCATACGAATCTACAGGAAAATAGACATGAACAACATTGTACCTAGACATTAGGAAAGTGCATGCTTCATACGAATACTGAAATTAGACATGAACAACATTGCATTTCTGTGCTAAATACACTGGTCATGAAAATTTTGATGTTCAGAGGTTCTTGGTTTCATTATTTGAACATCTTTCAGCTTATACAGATTATTAGCACATTAATTTCTTGATTCCGCAAATGTGACCGCAAGATAAATGCCATGGATTCAGATGAAAACAATGCCACAAGATCAATACCATGTGACAAGAGTCTCCACAAATTTGCAGCATATCCAAGCTACTGAACTCTCTTGTTAGAAAGCAATGATGAAGCACCGTAATATTGATAGCTTGATGCAACATCAAACCGAAGTGCTTATCTTGCTCAACGACATTCACGATTATATTCCACTTGCTCGATGCGAAAAAATGCCACAAGCCAAAGGAAAACCAAACAAATTGAAGAGCTCAAGAGAGGCCATATATGCGGCTTACGATAAAACCCGCAAGATATGCACTCCACCGCTCTCTTCCGGAGAAAGACCCGCGTCTATGAAAAGGGTATGTGGACACATCTAGGGGCTCTCAGCTATTTATAATCACGAACGGCACTAGGTAAAAGCGTCACCTAATCCATCCGGGCCGTCTAGCACTTGCTATGAAAAGACGAACAATTCCAAGTCAAGGATGGACTAACAAGTGCAACTGGGTGTTAAAGGAGGATGGCCAAGTTAGATGTATCCAGCTCATGTGTTGGCCACATTAGCAACAATTAGACATTAGCAAGTTAAACGCATAATGTCTAGATGCAAATTTTAAGGAAAAAGAAACAAAACTTGTACCTAGGAACGGCAATGGAGGCAAATCACGCCATTCTTTTGTTTGATGTCCAATACAAAATTTCGAGTGTAGGTCCCCTACATTGCGGACCATCTTGTCCATTACTACATAGATAAATCTTCCATCTCAGAACCATCCCAGATGAGAATGTGCCATTTCCTTTGGCACATCAAATCTTCCTCCCATGAATTATCAGAAATTGTACACATCCACATGAGAATGCACCTATAAATGGAAAACATTGGAAGGTTACAAAAGGTAACTTTCGACATATTGAAATAACTAATGATAGGCTTCGTTGTTTTGCAATGAAGAAAACAGCATGGCAAGGAATAGCACGGCACACGAAATTGAGGCAAAATAAACGCACTAAAATAGGCGGCCCAAGTCAATGGCAAATCGCCCAAAACCCCAAGGACAGACACAAGAAGATGAGCGATCACGGCGCAATGCGAAGGGCCGACGCTAGGTCACGGTCTCTGGTCTCACCTCTCACGGCGACGGCGTCACGAGTCGTGAGCGGCAGCCGGCGCGCGGAGGGGGAGCGAGGAGGGGAGGCGGTCGCGGTCGGGGCTCGGCGCGGCGGGAGGAGGAGGGGCGCCGCCGCCGCCGATGGCGACTTCAGCGCGGCAGCGGAGGGGAGGCCGGGCGGTCGGCGCGAGGGGCGGGCGGTCGCGCCTGAAATAAAGGCCCGAGGGCGCTCGACGTGGAGGCGGAGCGGAGGGGCCGAGGAGAGGCGGAGCGGAGGGGCCGAGGGAGAGGCGGAGCGAGGGGCCGAGGGAGGACGGAGCGAGGCGAGCGAGGGGCGGGCGGCGGCGCCTCGCGGCCGGCACGAGGGCGGCTCGACGTGGAGCGGAGCGGAGGGGCCGAGGAGAGGCGAGCGAGGGGCCGAGGAGTGGCGGAGCGAGGGGCGGAGGGGCGGGCGGTCGGCGCCTCGGCGGACCAGCACGAGGGCGGCTCGACGTGGAGGCGGAGCGGAGGGGCCGAGGGAGTGGCGGAGCGGAGGCGGAGCGGAGGGGCCGAGGGGCCGAGGGAGCGGCGGAGTGGGGCTAGCGAGGCCGAGCGGCAGAGCGGAGCGGCGGACGCGGCGGACGAGGCGAGGCTATTCCCCAAATCCCCTTTGCCTGAGGCCGTGTCGCCGTGAGCTGCCCGTCGAGGATATTAACCGAAGTGAGTCTGTGAGCAGCGAGGCCGCGAGGCGAGCAGGTCTACAGACAGCAGTTGAGGCACTGAGGCCGTGTAGCTCCCGTCTGCCCCGCCCCGCAAATCTGGCATCGCCGCCGTGAATACAAACACCGTTTATTTATGCAGGTAATTGGAGCCTTGGATGCATCCCCTTTTGCACATATTCCTTTACATATATCCACTCCGCATCATTTTTAAATCCTAACCATTCTTCCCTGCTGTTCGTCAGTTGCATTCTCTATCAAGTTTTTTTACAATATGTGAATATATAAACCGTTCTTTCAAAATCACATTTTGAATGCATGGTTTCGTGGCACTTAATCATTTATGTTCAGAACTACATCATATTTCAGTTTCCTTGCATTGTTATATACTATAAATATTGTCAAACTGTGAACTAGATGTACTTCTTATAGTATATATATCATGATTTATCACACTCATGGATAGTTAGGGGCTTTTTTTCTTCTAAACTTTATCTAAAACGGGCACACGTGGTCATATGATTTCAATAATCATTGCTATGCTCCAGTACCAACTCTTGCTTCTCTTTTACTTTTTGCAGACTATGTGAGGGTGGTGAACTATTGGATCGGATTTTGGCAAAGTAAGATATGATATATCCTCCATTTCTTGTTTCATGTATATTTTTCTCTCCCTATGTCAAAGGTTGCTAGATTTTGTGCTGTCTTTTAGTTTCAATAAATTTTAGCTTGATGTTTTGCTGTCAGTATTGTTTACTACAAGGACCATTACACTGTCTAGCCTACTTTTGCTTTTTCACTTACCAACAGTATATGTACTATTTGTGTTACAAGACAGAAGAAGAAGAGGAATAAGTGAACATTGCCGATACTACAACTCAATAACTTGTCCTAATGGACCGGACAAAAGGAGGTCAACGCGTATTTGGAGATCTATCAAATAACATAATCACGGATGACCACAGAGAAGAGAGGAACAGAAAACAACGAGAATACCGTGCAAGGAAGAGGGCTGAAGAAACAGACGAGCAAAGAGAAGAAAGAAACAGAAAGCAACGAGAAAACTATGCAAGGCGAAAGGTGAACAAAAATCAATTACTCCTGGTAATCCTTGATTGATCTGCACTGCTCAAATATCCATCTATAAAAGTATAGTATTTGCATATTTATGAGTTTACACACGTTAGGTTGCGTCCTATCACCATATGGAACACGGTGCTCGACGATTTTAAATCCTCCAGGAATAATAGGTAGCAATGTACAAGCCTCTGCAGGTAAATAGTAGTTTATATTGCTTTGCTAACATGTTATATATTATATATCAGAGTCTAAATTTCAAAATATCGCAGATGCTTCCCCCACGGTAGGCCAACAACCTACGTATGGATCAGGGTGTTCAACTCTGAACCAAGCATCACCCATAGTTGGCAAAGAAAATATTTTTCCGGATGAAACCATGGATTGGCTACATAGAAATGATAATTATGAGAGACGTGGGAAATCCACTTGTGATACCTATAAGAACAGGCTCCTGACGAATCGAGCACTATATATAAATATGGAAGAATCTAAGAATGAGAGGTTGTTGCATAGTAGACGAGACTACAAAAAGATAAAATCAAGTTGCAACAAGATGAATGGATCTGCAGATAATTATCCAAGCCCAGGTGAACATGTTTGCAATATTTTTCGAATAATATGTTAACATCTCTTTGTATCCAAGACATGTTTTTAACTAATTGTAAGAGCTAACCTTTAATACAGCGATCTTACGCAAGTCGAGGGTAGTATGATATCGCCCAATGATATAGAATATGACAGGTCCCTTTTCGAGCCTACAGACCCTGGCAGTGATGAAGAAGGTGGGTTATTGTGCGATAATTTGAATGTTTACGAATCAACCATGACTGACTTAATAGTTTTGCTGATTTGTTATATATAATATCATGCAATGATCATCTTGAGGCACCACAAATCTTGGACATTGCAGATCATAATGATGATGAAACAAGGCAATTCCTTGGAGAAGGTAACTAGAAGTTATAGTTTGAGTCATTATATTATCATGACTAAAAAATTAACATGTAGTGATAACCATCCCTTTTTTACATCACAGATGATGCATTCGAGTCATATCGTGTACATCCCAATGGTGTTGACCGAATGACACCGATGATCCTTATGACTATGTTTACAGACTTGCAGAGAGACACCATGTTTTGAGAAAAGTCCCCGATCGCATGTATTGTGGAGCCATACGATTTGAATATGAGCCTCACGGGTTCATTGCGGGAAAGGAAAGATAAAGGTGCATATTCCGGATGTTCTGCTGAATTGAAAAGGTTGTTCACAAGTCGTTGATAATGATGCAAAATATTTTAGACAACATATACGCTTACTTCAACTCTCATTTCTCCTTTACAACCCTTGGAGTCAGCTTGGATCGACGATATGCCACCGCAGTACTGCATCGTATATATACATTCCGTGTGCATGGTGCCATGTACCATCGTCTGGACCATCCGTGCCAGTTGTAAAGGCCCTCGTCACTTGCGGCTCTACTTTTATGATACGTAAGATGATACATTATCCCACAGAGTGCGAAGATCTCCGACCTTGATATCAACCTTATAAGAAATGTTTTAAGAATACTAGAAGGTAACCCATACGGACGGACATTCAATAGAGTTGGAGCTATTCCCAATCTTGATGACTACGTAATTGAGCTCAATACTAATGTCACGCTTTGACCAGTAAGGTGAGCAATTTATTTTTGTATCGATAACATGCTTATGTATTTACTACTTATATAATTTTGTTATTAATACACCGCATTCGTTAGTATGATTGTGTTAACCAAATGATTATTATTTCTTATTTCTTATAAAAATAGGTACAATGCTCCAACGGCCTCACGAGTTGCGACAATGCAGTCGAAGGCAATGATCCACAAAGAAGTTTTGATAGGAGTGTGCTTGTGTATGCGGAGGATCGCCACGCTATATTAGAGCTTATCATGGATGTTATGATCCATTGGCGTATCCATTGTTTTTCCCTATGGGGGAAA
Organism: Dendrocalamus sinicus; assembly: GCA_036346575.1. NCBI lineage: Eukaryota > Viridiplantae > Streptophyta > Magnoliopsida > Poales > Poaceae > Dendrocalamus > Dendrocalamus sinicus. The sequence goes on from CM070654.1 coordinate 25,652,322, forward strand.
CTGGCTGGAATAAGTTTATGCCGTACAATGATGATTCTACCTTTCATGGTACTCCTTCCTCTTCCTGTAATAATTTGTCTGGCATGGGGGCAGGCACTTGTACGGGATCAACAGGTACCTACCGAAACTCTATTTTTTCACATTTAATTTAATGTTGGTTTACATACTAAATAGTTTTCATATGGGGGCAGATCATGGAGAGCAACATGCCGAGGTGCCTGCTATTGAAACAACCACTACTATGGATCCAACAACAAGTACCTACATTAACACCATTTGTACGGCATCTTATTTGATCTAATGCATGTGTATTATATACTAAATACTTTCCCTTTGACACAGATCATGGTGAAAACGATGCTGACATACAACAAGGCGATTTATTAGGTAGCCTGGTAGAAGAGAACCAATCTGGCAGATATGTGACAGCAAGGGAATACTATTGTTTCTTGATGCAAGTTAGAAGGGGGCTTTTTAACATCTTGTTGTTCGGAGGGAGGCTTTTCCAACAATGGGCTGTTGACATGTATATCAAGATTGAGTCTATGAGGCTTGATTGGTATTCTAACCCTGATAACCAGAAACTAATACGTGCTGAGCTATATCAGGTGAATTTATTTTCACAATTTATTACTTGCCAATGTTTCATGCATAATAATTTTGACACTCATGAGCCATCCATCTTATACTATCTACCTGAATATAGGGTTTGGTTGATGTAATTTCTCTTTGGTGAGACAAGAGCTTGGTTGGCAAGAGAATAGTGCTGCCCCGTACCTTCCCTGGTGGTGATCGTGACATGATGCAAAGATTTCTCAATGCAATGGCTATTGTACAGCGTTTTGGTAAACCAGATTACTTCATCACCATGACTTGCAATCCATATTGGGAAGAGATTACAGAGCATCTTGAACTGGGCAAAACCACAAGATAGGCCGGACCTTGTTTCAAGGGTTTACAGAGCCAAGTTACGTTCGATGAAAGATTTATTGATCAAGAAGAAATATTTTGGAGAGGTTGCAGCATATGTGCATGTTCTTGAGTTCCAAAGAGAGGACTTCCACACGAGCACATCCTCTTGATCATGAAATCGGTAGTAAGTTAACAAGCCCGGATGGATATGATAAATTCATATCTGCAGAGATACTGCACAAGGACAAGTACCTGTGTTGCATGATCGGTAATCAAGCATATGCTACATGGACCATGTGAGTCTTGAATCCAAAGTGTGCTTGTATGGTAGATGGAGAGTGTCGCTTTCGCTATCCTCGAGAATTTTGTGCAGCAACACAACAAGGTAGTGATTCATATCCTTTGTATAGAAGGAGGGATGATGGACAGGTGTGAAAATAAGAAGGGCTGAATTGGACAATAGGTGGGTTGTTCCGTATAATCTGGGCTATTGATGAGGTATAACTGTCACATCAACGTTGAAGCTGCTCCAAAGATCAAAGCTATTAAGTACTGTTCAAATATGTGTACAAAGGCCATGATCGTGCCTCATTCTCGATCGACCCCTCCGGAGTTATCAATGAAATACGTCGATGCAGGATGCTCGATACATATCACCACGAAGCGGTACATAGGATCTTTGGATTCCATCTTTTGGTGTGTATCCCATTGTCTTGCAGCTCAAAGTGTCATCTACCTAACATGCAACTGCTATTGTCGATGAGACTAAAAATCTAGAAGATGTTGTCAATGAGCCATCGCAACTATGACAACACTCACGAGAATACTTCAGTTTGAATCGAGTGGATACTTATGCAAGGAATTTTTGTACAGAGAACTTCCGAGAACACTACGGTGGATCGGTGGTAGCAAGTTGTGGCAAATAAGAAAGAAAAAGGACAGATTGGGCGGATTGTGTATGCTAACCTGCTGAAGGTGAGAGATATTTCCTGAGGGTGCTTCTAAATCATGTAAGAGGTGCGACCTCTTATGATGATCTAAAAACAGTAGCGGGTATCACTTACTCTACTTTCAGGGAAGCATGCGAGAAGAGAGGACTCATAGAAAGGGACGAGACGCTAGATGACTGCTTGAGTGAGGCAACAAATTTTCAGATGCCTTATGCTCTGCGACGGTTATTTGCGACTATTCTTGTATTTTGTGAGGCCACCAATATTCGTGGTCTGTGGGACAAACACAAGGCATCATTGTCTGAAGATTACAGCAGAGACAATCCTAACACTGCAGTACTAGAACAAATGGTGCTTAGAGACATTCGAGATTTAATTCAGTCAATGGGGAAGGATATCAGAAATTATGATCTTCCTGAGGTCCATGATACAGGTAATCCCTCCCCCACCCAATAAAACTCAAGCGAATGGACAAAGATGCATATCTTATTGCATGAAAACTTACAATTCTATTTTGATAAACTACATGGTATCAAATATATTATTCTATAATTATTCCTGTGTATTAAATATTCCCGGTATTGTCTTGCTTTGTATCATGCAGATGAATTTAACAACGACATAATGAGAGACGTTAGGGAGGAACTTTCTGTGGGTGTCGACCAAGAACATTTGGATATATATAAATCCCTTAACAAGGAGCAGCGTGCAGGATTTGATGAAATCATACATCATGTCATGAATAAGAAGAGCCATGTGTTTTTCGTGGATGGTCCAGGAGGAACAGGAAAGACATTCCTATACAAGGCACTTCTTGCTAGAGTCCGCTCAAAGGGATTAATAGCAATTGCAACGGCAACTTCCGGTATTGCGGCGTCAATATTGCTCGGAGGACGACACAGCACACTCAAGGTTCAAAATCCCAATTGCTTGTCGACAATAGCACATGCAACTTCACAAAGCAAAGTGGCACCGCTGAGTTCTCGCGCACGGCATCTTTGCTTATTTGGGACGAGGTTGCAATGACAAAACGCTGTCGTCGAGTGTCTTGATAGGTCCCTACAGGATATTATGGATTGTTCTTTGCCATTTGGGGAAAGGTTGTGGTATTTGGTGGAGATTTTAGGCGGTGCTTCCTGTGGTAACACGTGGGACAAGAGCACAGTAATGATGCTACACTGCAGAGATCATATTTATGGGACAATATAAGGAAGATACGATTGTCACGTAACATGAGAGCTCAATCGACCCATGGTTTTCAGATTACCTACTCGAACTGGAAATGGCATCAAGAGATGATTGGAGATGATTATGTACGCCTACCAGATGATATTGTAATTGGATATACAGATTTTAAGATTCAGATAAACAAACTCATTTAGGAAATCTTTCCATCACTTGAGGAAAATGCAAGATCAACAGCTTATATGAGCACACGTGCCATTCTTTCTGCCAAAAATGCACATGTAGATCAACTAAATGCAAAGATGATTGACAAGTTTCCAGGTGAGGAAAAGGTTTTTCATAGCTTCGACTCTGTCGATGACGATTCAAGAAATAACTACCCTATTGACTTCCTAAACTCCATCACTCCAAATGGTCTGCCTCCACATGAGCTCAAAGTGAAAATCCACTGCCCTGTGATCCTTCTCCGCAATCTAGATCCTAACCACGGATTGTGCAATGGAACAAGACTCATGGTTAGAGCATTCCAAAACAATGCAATTGATGCAGAAATAGTTGGTGGCCACCATGCAGGCAAGAGGGTGTTCATTCCTAGAATCCCTATGGCTCCGTCTGACGATATCTCACTTCCTTTCAAGTTCAAGCGGAAACAATTCCCGATCCGCCTGAGTTTTGCAATGACCATAAACAAAGCGCAGGGTCAAACCATCCCAAATGTTGGCATCTACCTTCCAGAGCCTGTTTTCTCACATGGACAGCTTTATGTCGCGCTATCAAGGGGTGTATCAAGACAAACGACAAGAATTTTGGCCAAACCAAAGAAAGAAGTAGATGCCTCAGGGAAGAGCACCAAAAATATTGTGTATAAAGACGTCCTAGCATGGTGATGTGGTAAGTAAATAGTCCACAAACACATATTTCCTTACTGTGTTTCATATTTCTTTATATGACAAAAATGTTTGTTTTCTTTGTAGCCTCAAGTTTAAACAATGTGGGGATGGAGAAAGTCGTCGGTGGGTGAGTCCAATGATGTTGTCGCCTCCTCAAAGGATTAGTCGTTATGTGACATTCATTATGTGACAAAAATATTTGGTTATACAATATATGAGACGTGAATCTTAATGAATCTGATTGTTCGTTTTATTTTTTACAAATTTTATCTTGTTTTGTATTTTACCGTAGCGTTAGCACGGGCACACTACTAGTATATAGTAACCTGCCAGATGCTGCGGCACAAAAGGTCACCATCTCTTTTTGTTTACTCGTCCTACTGAAGTCAGCATGCAACTTTTCTTTGAGAGAGAGAGCCAGCATGCAGCTGCTCATGCTCGAGGAGGCCCCCTCATCCAACCAAGATGGTGATCTTGATTCAACGGCTAAAGAGGAGGAGCCTCAAGTAAGGCCCTCCTCCATAAAAATCCCTTCCTCAACCGAGTAAGAGACGATGCGTTGGCAGCAAGCGGCCTGAATTACCGAACCCAGCCCAAGGAGAAGAGTCAACCTAACCAAAATAGAAGAGTCAACTAAGTCCGCGTGGACCTACCCGCTGGTCATAAATTTTGAGCTGCTCACGCTTTTGATACTGTAGCTATTTTTTTAAAAAAAACAGTATCAAATATCTATTTTTGCAAAAATAGTCGCAAAAATAGTCTAGTCCCTGAGCTTGGCAGGCACGATAGACGACACCTGCCACCTGTCATGCCACTAAAGCTCGGCAGGGCGTGGCGTGAGCGGCAGGTGATGGCGCACGTGGGAGTAGTTGGGGCCCACGGCCTACCATGCTCCCTAGCCTCGGTAGCGGCCTGCCGAGCTCTGGGAGCTTGGTAGGTGGCTTGGCACGCGGCAGGGGGCGGGGAGGGTGTGCTCGGTAGGGGGCTGGAGTGGGAGTAAGGGAAATCTTACGTGGTCGACCATGGCGATGTGACACATGATTTCCATCGCATGCGGCTAGGAATTCTGCTACTATCCGTGCACGCGTGCACCCGCATGAGAATGTCGGTCACAAACGTCTTCCTACGTGCATAAAATGAGAGGCCTTGGGTCTGCCCTCTCATCTGAAGTCACGCAGCTTGATTTCTTTCCTACCGAGCGAGAGAGCAATGAGGGAGTAGAAAGAGAAAACACAAGTTTATAATAGTTTTTCAATGTGATTTAGCTATGATTTAGGAGCTTTTGCAGTTGGAAAGGATTGTAGAGGGTGTGAAGACCTTCAAGAAAATATATGCTTCATTTACATACGAGCAATGCGCTTAATATATTATTAGCGTTTCATTATTATAACGGTGGTTTGGTAGTGTGGAATTCACTTGGTAACCATATTTAGTTGACGAATGTGTTTTTTGTAATTAGCCATGTTTAATTCGTATTAGTGGCGAGAATGATTTTTTTGTAAATAGCTAAAAAATATGCAATGTTATTTTTAGTATTCCTAGTGTGTTCACAATTTAGGAAATATGTACATAAGTCTATACATATATATTTATTGCTCTTGTACGAATGCAAAAATTGTAGGAAATGATGCCAGGATTGCAAAAGTGTGCACTATTAGTTGTAGTATATGTGTGTACATATTTATGCATATATGTGTGTAGCTATATGCATGCATATAAGCACATGGCCGTAGGCATAATGATTAGTTTTTGTAAATACTTGAAGAAATATATGTTGTTATTATAGTGTTCTAGTGCATTCACAATTTAGGGAACATGTAATTTACTCTATACATACATACATACATACATATATTGCACTTGTGCAACTACAAAAATTGTAGAAAATGATACGAAGATTGCATAAGTGTGCACTGTTAGTTGTAGTATCTGTGTGTACATATGTATGCATATATGTGTGTGCTTGTATGCATGTATATAAGCACATTGCCATATGCATAATGAATATTTTTTTGTAAATAGCTGAAGAGATATGCATTGTTATTTGTAGTGTTCTCGTTGTGTTTGTAATTTAGGGAGTATGTAGGTTAGCCTGCACATATATATTTATTGCTCCTGTGCAACTAAAAAATTATAGAAAATGATACCAGAATTGCAAAAGTGTGCACTGTTAGTTATGGTATCTCTGTATACATATGTATGTATATATGTGTACATGTATGTATGCATACAAGTACTTGAGCATAGGTACAATTGGTAGCTCAGCTATGGACATGTGTGTGATTATTTTGGGTTATGCTAGGTAGTATTTAGCATCGTTGGACACCAACACATTCTTTTCTGTATTGCAGAGAATGACTGCTAGTGATGGTCACGAGCATGGCACGTTGCTAGACCCATCTTGAGATGGACAACATCGTTGTCGGGCGTGGTTGACCGGTGATGGACTACCCCCCTTTGTTCTTCGGGGAGCTCAAGAGGATTGGTCCCTTGACGAGCTGGGTTGCTGCCCATAGTGAGGATGATGCATATTGGGCTATCATTCGCATTGGACTCGTCGCTTCTGTCGACACTCGTTGACCGGTAGAGATCAGAGACACACACGTTTCACTTTCGATGGGGGAGATGACCATCACTCTACAGGATATTGCTTACTGTTAGACCATGTAAATGATCGTAATTAAAAGTGATGATAAATAATTGACATTTGGATTGCTTTGGAATTTGCGTTTGTGAAAGTTTCGATCGATCACACTCAAAGGTTGTAAGTCCGAGTGGTTTTAGTGACGTACGAGTGTTTTCGATCAACTCTGAGTGGTTTTGATCAGTTTCGAGTACTTTCGGACCAGTCTGAACGGTTTCACTCAATTGGGAGGTTCTCGGTGGCCCGATCAGCCAGTCCAATTAGTTTCAAGTGGCATCGGATGACTTTCGAGTAACAGCGGAGTATCGAATGGTTTCCAAGTAGCTTTGGTGTATCGGACGGTGTCCTAGTAGTTTTGGTGTATCGAACAGCGTTCGAGTGGCTTCGGAAGATCGAACGGCTGAACGATCATTGTACATGGACCACGGCACATTTTCGACCAGGTCCGGCCTCGACCATGTCCGGCTTCGACCACGATTGACAACGACCAGGTCAATTTGACCACGGTATTTCGACTACGACAGACTTCGACCACGACTGACTTCAACTACGTCTGGCTTCGACTACGACAATTCGACTACAACATTCTGTCCACGATGGACTTCGACCACGTCTTGCTTCGACCATGGTAAGTAGACCACAACAGAATGACCTTACTTGGTCGATGATGGTATGCTATAAGAAATCGGTTGTAAACTACAAGAAACTGGTCATAAGATACAAGGAACCGGTCGGTGGTTGTAAGATCACCTGCTCAAGTATTTGTTCATGGTCACAGCTATAATACTTTTTCATGGTCGTAGACTTTCATGGTCGGTACTTGATAGTTGTAGACTTTGTGATCAATGTCGTAGACTTTACTGATCGGTAGTCGTAGATTTCACCGGTCGATAGTCATAGATTTTTCTGATTGGTGGTCTTAGACTTTAGGAATGATACTCGTAGACTTCATTGTCGGTGCGAGTGCTTTACTTCTTATGATCTTCGAGTACTTGTGTGAGGCTAGTGGAATTACTCGCTGGTGTATGGCGGTCAGGTGGTCATGGTACTCGGTAGTCGGAAGGGCTCGGTACTCGATGGTCGAAAAACGGTAGTCGTGGGTGTTGCGATTGGTTATCTGAGACTTGCGGTATGTGATCGTACTCGGTTGTCGGTACTTGTTGGTTCTCTGGCCGGAAGCGATGATGTTATTCCTAAGTAATTTGAGTGGAGCGATGATATTTCCTAAGTACTTGTGGGTTTCAAGTACTCATTAAGCTAGCGGTCGTAATGTGTTGTCCGAGGCTGAGTTTTGGAATGTGATGGTTTTAGCGGTCGTAATGAGTGATTTTAGAATGACTTCTGGAGAGTGATGATGTGAGTAGTCGTGGTTGACCTGGTTGATGATGATGGATAGTTAAAGGTGTGTTTTTAGTGTGTGTATGTTGATGACGGTCAAGTTGTAAAGAACTTATGCCGAAAAAATATTTCTTGGTCTTTGCATCTGTAGGTGAGCGTGGAGATGATCACGGTCGATGACGAGGAGGACTGGGACTAAGATAGGGAGATCTGAGGTCCAAACGGTTGAGGATGTCATGTGAGGTGGTCGGGCTAACGTTGGAGTACATAGAGACCAAAGGTGGTGATACATGTAGAAGCTATGGGCGGTGCAGTCCTGGAGGCTTCGACATGGAAGTTGATGATACGAGATGGAGCTATGGGATGTGCGTTCTTGGAGACTTCGTCATGTGTTGGATTAGGAGTCGTGGATGGAGTCCACAACTAGGAAGAGACGGAGTTTGATTAAAACCTGTGTTAGAAAGGGTTTTGGGTCCCTTAATTTGAGGAAGAGATAAGATTATGTGTTCGTGTTTGAGTCGAACACGGTGTAAGGCACTAGCATATAAAAGCAAAGGTAGGCTAAGAATTTTAGCGTGCTTATGCGAGGCGTCTATGTGCTAGGGTTTTTAGGGGTAATTGTGAGGGTACTTTGTAACTCCACGTAAACTCAGCAATAGAGAAGATCTTGAATCAATCTGGTTCGTGAGTTCTAGTGATTACTGTTTGGGCGAAGCATATGACTGCGAGCGAAGTTGTGCAACGAGTGTCTGTTCGAGCGGTTGACTTTGTCATCGACTACGTAGAGATTGACGAAGCAGAGGTGATCATTCACCCCCTCTAATAGCGCCATACGATCCTACACTTACCTTACCATCTTGCCACTACAGGGGTGTCCCATAGTTCCACCTCCTAGATAGCTGATTGGAGGGGAAGAAAAGGGGGAAAGGTGCAACGTGTCCCTGGGTTCCCCTTTCTCACGGATGCTTGTAAGGTAGAAGCCCTCATTCTTCAGTGTTGGTAAGGTTACAGTCCAGGCGGGCCTAGTAATAGGGCAAAAACCTAGATGGCCGCCTAAGGTAACTTGCCGACGAGATCCCCTCTCCCCGCCCTCACCAGTGGCAAAGCCAGGATGAAAATTGAGGGTAGACTCAAAGGACTAAGCTAAATTGACACAAACATAGTCTATTACTCTCATGCAATCCAAATTCATACATTAATAGAAGAGAAGAAAAGCAAAAAAAGAGAAATACAATGACATTACCTCACTATTGGAAAGTGCATCCCAAAAATATATAAATATGCTTCCAATGAGTAGAGATTTATCATATGCGTATCACAATTTAGCAAAATTAGTGACACAATAATATATTATAAACAATCGTGAACATTCAAAATAAACAAAACATACCACTAAGGAGTTAACTTAAATCATGAGACAAATTCATTCTACGAGATTTCATGCCTTACAAATATATTATGATTCTATCATCGTCAATGCTTTTAAATATCTCTCGCTCAATGTAGCACACCATCAAGTCATTAAGCCACTCATCGCCTACCTTGCTGCACAAGGGAGATTGGATCATATACCCTCCCTTTAGTTGGGAAATTGAGGATTTACCCTCCACATCTCAATGACACGTGGGGTCATCATAAGTCACTGACACGTGGGCCAGGAGGGTAAATCCTCAATTTCCATCTAAATGGAGGGTATATGATCAATTTTTTCACTGCACAAATCCATTTTGATAATACTCATTGCTAAAAAATATTCTCTTAATAGATGTCGTTGCCACTGGAAGGATCAATGTCAACTCGATGAGACGATATACCAATGGGAAAGCTCTATCTTTTTTTTTGGTTTCGACCATCATTTGACCAAGTTTTGCAATATTATGACATTCGTGAAATTCCTCACTTCTTGTAATATTGAGAATGAAGGTTTGAAGCTGAGTTCTCCTAATATTGAGTACTACTTGAATTATTTGTGAAATAATTACACAAAGTTCATTTCTCCATTATTGCAAATCTACAAACAAATTGTAACATTTATCACTACAAAAAATACAACTAGATAGTCTATATTTTACTATCTAATTGCCTATGCAAATATGCTATATTGCAATACAACATCAATAAGAATAAACAAGAAAGGATCACGAATTCACAAATAAATACCTTTGTCAATCCTCCTCTCACTTAGACTCAGTCTCCCCTCACTCAATCCCCCTTACTCACCTCCTCTGCTTGGCACCTCAGTGACCTGAATCAGCAAGCGGCGATGCCTCCTCTCCTCGGCCTCTTGGCTCCTACCTCCCCTCCCCTCCTCCTTCGTCCGTCCCCCTCTTCCGTCCTCTCATTTTTAGCCCTTCCCCGGTTTTGGGCTCCGGCTCCTCCTCCGTTAACACTGGCGTCGTTGCCCTAACGTAGATGGTAGATCCCCTCCCCTCCTCATATTTTTCCCCTCGTCTATCCTCTCCTCCAGTTTCCCTCCCTAGCTCTGAGCTCTGGCTCCTCCTCTGTTAGTGCCAGCACCCCTGCACAGACGGCATATCCCCTTCTGTCCTCCCTTCCGCCAGACTGTGCCTCCTCACGTGGTCACCTTGGCTTCCTCGCGTGGCCGCCAGCGCGCCGCCCCACTCAGGTGCACCATACTTCTCTATCCTCAAAATTGAATCTAATTTGATTGCATATTTGCATCTCGATGACTGGATCTGGTATTCATGGGATCGATTTGGATGTTAGGATTAATTAATTGCTAGTTGGACCTTGTTTCTGAACTAGTGGTTGGGTTATGAGATAGCCCATCTTCATCCCTTTCTCCCTCACTCAAGCAATCAAGTTTCAGGTTTTCAGCTGCATCTATCCATGGCATCACCATTGGGAGGAGGGGGGTTACGGCGCTGATAGAGAGTAGGCTAGAACCTAATGAAGCCCTTTGATGGATTCGCCCGTAGCTCCCATACCACCACGACATCTGCCATGAGCGAGCCCGAGGTTGGCTTCTTACTTCCATGAGCGACAGAGCGAGATTGAGGAGGAGTTAAAGGTTTCCTAGGCTGCTAGCCCAAGGAAGAGATTTTTGGGCCCCCATGTCGGACCCTAGAGCAACAACTCCTGGATCCTCTGTGTAAATCGCACTAGTCCAAGATCAGCTAGTGCACACAGTGGACAACAAAGATAAATATCAACCATAATGACATTTTATTAACTAAATATGAGCATGATTGCCAAAGTTTACATCCACGGCCAATAGGCCAAAATTTAAACATAAGCAACGGAAGAAAAACACAGAAACGGAAGAAGCCCAACAAACCTGCCCATAAGCAAATGACAGTAAGACGCAGCCTACTAGTCTAAATCTTCACCGTAGTCGAAGTTGTCTTGCTCTGTATGGAGATAGCAAGGTGAGTACAAACTTGTACTCCGCAAGTCACACGAAGAAATACAACATAATGATAAAGGAAACAAAGGAAGACATATAGGGTTATTTGTGCGTAAAATAGCATTTAAAGAAATACAATAAATAGATTAAAATTGTTGAATTTAATACAGTACAATAATTGTAAATGAAATTAATACTGTTAGTGCAGACTTTGACCAAACACTAACCTAACCATGGGCATCCCACCCGGACCATCTTTTCTAAAAAGCCTCATATAGATTCTATCCATCCACACACTTTCAATCTCTCATGGATTCCATCCATCCATAAGGTTTTCATAAACCATTTTGAAAAATAAAGTCTAATCCGTGAAAAACTTTTACTTAGCATGCCCATGACCGTGGGCACGGCTATCCAGGATAGATTATATACTCTGTAAAGGTTGTACAGCTTTATCCATAAGACATGATCATCTTATATTGCCACGCGATTAACACACTTTCTTATGTGTGCGACAGAGAGATCATGACAAGGCCTTTATAATGCAAAACCTTTAACTTTGCTAAGCCAACACTAAGGTTTCACCCAGTAAGGAATCCACCAGATCGGGACCCCCTCTTGAGTTGAGTGATACTTCTTATGGCCTATGCCATGCTTACTTTCAACCTACGATGAGACTCGGGTTGGGACCCGCAAATTAGTCAGGTAGGACTATCCCATACCAGTCTTATGGTAGTATGATAGGGCTTTGCAACAGTAGCTCACAGACCGGTCCTTAATTGACTTACGCTCAACCACATACCCCCTGTGCCCGACAATCAACACTGTGTCACCGAACAACAGTACATGCCTACACCACCACCTAACCATTAGCCTAAGCCTAAACCAAATTTTATATTTTATTTCAAAATATTTCATAATCCTTCTTGACTCACCGAAGTTAACAATACATTTGAAAAGCTTATCATTTTATGTGAAAAGGTATCCCAAAATAAATATTATGTCTAAGCAGGTCTAAGCATTTGATTTAAGATTCTCTACTCCATACTAGTGTACTAACTAGAGTTTGATTCTAGGGTGACAAGGTATTGAGAAATTCAATGTCAATGGAGGAATTAACAAATATGCAATAACTAAATTTATAACTGAATTGAAACACGTTGAATAAAAATACATATGCAGAATAATTTAAAATAATATAATTTTATTTCACAATCTAGGATCAACATGATTAAGGAGTGTGACTTACCTTGCTCTGCAGTTTGGTGCGAGTCATCGTCGTAGAATTCTTCTAAATCATCGTAGTCTACACGTGAAAATATCCAAGCAAACTCAAGTGAAATCCAAATAAATTCCAAATAGCTAACATAAGGGCAAAAATGGATAGATTAGAATTTTTGATGAATTTAGGAATATGAACGAGCTCAATCGGAGTTAGGACGAAGGAGAACGGGTTTCTAGAAGTTTAAAATTAGAGAAAAAGAATAAACTGGAATTTTAGAATTATTTTTCTAAAGGAAATTGGAATTATGACGTCAGCCTTGGGATTGATTGACTGACAGGTGGGTCCTGGTCTAGCATGAACCAGGTCCACGGAACCGAGGGGGCTGAGGTGGCACCCGTGCTGGTGTGGCGGGAAGGGAGGTGGCATGCCATGGGGCGCCAGATGGCAGCCACGTCGCGCTAGCGTGCTGACGTGGCCTCATCGGCGACGGGTGGCGCACAGGGACCGAGGGAACCGGCGGACGACGGTGCTGCCAGGGTTGGCAAGGGGTGAAGGAGGGAGAGGGGGGTGCGGGGAACTCAATGCTACCTGGCGCAGGGCTTGACGAGCAAGGGAGACGGCCGACGATGAGGAGAAGCAGCGATGCAGCTCGAGTCTCTGGTGCGGCGACGCTCCGGCGGCGACCTAGGTCGGTGGAGGGACGGAGGAGGGGTGCACAGTGACGAGGAGGACGAAGGTGGTGGTGGCGAGGCGAGGAGCAATCCGAGTCGGCTGCAATTGCTCGCCAGAGTTGGTGACGGAGCCCGGAGAGAGGGCACGGTGCGGTGGCGGTGTAGAGCGGAGGTGGCCGGCGATGAGCATCAGGCGGTGATGGCGCACGGCTCCGGTGAAGACCGTGTTCCGGTGGCCTGGGAGCACAGCGGAGGGGCGGAGCGGGATGATGGGGGCTCTGTGAAGCTTTAGGCTTCGCCGGACGGGCTCTCGGAGGGTTCCTTCGCTGCCAATTGCTCGCCGATGGGGAAGCGAGCTCAAAATTGGAGGGCGCATGACGAGGGAGCACTCGGGGGCGGAATCGAGAGGTGGGACCACTTACCATCTGGCCATGGGATGGCAGGCCACCAAAGTGGGCTAGGTGGCGGGACGACAAGCTCACACATTAGCTTTGTGACGTTGCCGTCCGACCACTAGATAGCACAAAATATCATTTTTACTAATATAACCTACGTACTACTATTTTTATAAATATAAATACAACTAGTGTCATATATGCACAAACTCCACTCAACCGGACAAACGACCACCCTTTCACAGGCACAAAATACTACACTCGCTACTGGCTGTGGGCCTGTGGCCATTGCTGCTGCTGCTACGGTGCTACCCCTCGCATGCACGCGTCCCAAGGGAGCTCCAATTTACTCGCCCATGCCAGCAATGGCAGCGGAGGCCTGCATGCACGCCGAGCCGCATTTATTCCCTCCCCCACTAGCCAACCACCCAAAACGCAAAAACCCTCTCCCCTTTCCCTCTCCTCTATATACACCACTCCCCTTCTCCCACTGTATGCTCTGCCTAGCTCTGATCTGCTCATAGTTACACCACCTAGCTAGCTAGTGAGCTCTCCAATGGCCTCCGCCGTAGCAACGCTTCTCCTGCTGATGTTCCTGCTGGCCTGCGGCTGCTCCACGGCGCAGGTGTTTCCGCCGTGGAACGGCACGTTCCCGATGGGGCCCGGAGGAGGCGGGAACGGGGGCGCGGCGGCAATCGTGCCGGCGATGTTCGTGTTCGGGGACTCGCTGACGGACAACGGCAACAACAACGACCTCACGTCGCTCGCCAAGGCCAACTACCTGCCCTACGGCATCGACTTCGCCGGCGGGCCCACCGGCCGCTTCTCCAACGGCTACACCATGGTCGACGAGATAGGTACGCACTTGCTAAATGCGCGCGTGCTGTCTAGATCTCTTGCGCCTTTCTTTGTTTCCTAGCTTTGGAGTTCTTGGAACTAGCTAGTTCAGAGATGTCATAGTTTTAAAGGGACGAAAAAGCTGCAACTTCTCACGCAAAAAAAAGTGTTAAAAATTTCCACTATCTACCGGTACGTGAGGAGTTATACATAGAAGCCAGCATGCATATTTCAGTTTTCTTGACACGCTTTGACTCGCTGAAAAGACTCTGTGCTAGTATGATGTGTTTTTGACCTATTATAGCATTTATTATGTTGGTTTCGAAAGTACTAAATCAAGCAAAATAGTGTAATTTATTTTAGTTTAATTGTTAGTTTTGATACATTCTAAAATGAGCTAGTCATACAATGAAAGTGTTGGCAAACCATGTATACCCTAGTGGCGAAACACACGGTTGCGTGGTTTAAACAAGCGTGGACTGGCCATTGATCCGGTTGAGGTCTTGGGTCCGTGACCGGTGGTAGGAAAAATTCTTTCAGATCAAAAAAATTATTGGAGGTCAACGATACAACTAGTAACCATCGGTTACTGAAAATTTCAGAAATTTTTGTCTGAAAATTTGAATTTTTTATTTTTGATGAATTTTGATTAATTTGAAAATTTTTTTGCCCGATATAAAATTTTACCTGTTCCCACGATAGGCCGGTAACTGGCGGTTACTAGTTAAATTTCATTGGTTGGATCGCATGTGTTTTAAATTGAATTTTCATAAATATGTACATCTAAAAAAATAGAAAAAAATCAACAATACAATAATAGCAATAGAAATTAAAGAAAGTGAATAACAAATAGCCGGTGATGCTCATAAAAACAACCATGAGGTCCATAACCATTAAGCAATAAAGTCATGTATAAGTTGGTAAGATAAAATTAAGCAAGAACATGGTGAAATCATAACAGTCTAAAATCTCATATAAATTGTTCTAGCTAACAAATTTATTGACAAATAACTACTAAAACCCTAATAGCCCTCAAAAGATAAGTATCCCTATCATTTTTCTTTTGAAAAGTTATTTAATTTGAGGGTAATTTTGTCTTTTAGCCTCACGGACAGAACGCGGCCAAGTCAACGGGGTCAGTGAAAAACCGGCCAGGTTGATCGGGTTTTTTCTGAGTCAATTGTATCTCCGGTTATGTGAGTATGATCGGCCTGGCGTAACTTCGAGATCCGATTTTTTTTTTTGTTCAACCGCTGTGCGGGTCTGATAACTATGGTTTAAACTCCTTTCTCGTTCTTTTTTTTATAAAAAGATGAATAGTGCTTCCTATGTATTCTAGTTTTTTAATGCAATGAAGAGTGTTTAGTCACTCTGTTCCGCGGAAGAATATTTTACAAATCATAGAAAATAATTGTTAATAATATTTTACTATCGAGGCAAGGTCCTTAAAAGCAAAGATTCCAGGTTAAGTGAATTGGATATATATACATACACATTTTTCTGGGAACATAGATCTGTATATCCTGTGAGTCTCTGTAATCATTGACAAGTAGACAATTTTCCAATGTTAGGCTAGCTTCTCCTTGTTTTCCTTGAAGCAATGCAATTGACTGCATATCTGAATTCTACACTGAACTCTATATATGCATGTGCATGTTTAGTCCTTTTTCTCACATCTTCCAAGTGAAAATCCAAGCATGGATAGTGCATGGTCCAAAAAAATCTGAACTGAGTAGCAACTAGTCACTGCAATCTACATGAGCACTGTGATACTAGCTACTAGCGTCTCCATCTTGCCGGCTTTTCAGCCGACTTTGGCTTCCACTTCTATCAACTGATACTGTTCGTTGGACCCAGTGGCCATAGCATGAAAGAACAGTCGTGCACATTCAAGTGCATCATACACTGTAATAACTACTGACCGGCCTCTACCATGTGCACATTCAAGTGCATGTGAGACAGAGAGAGAGAGAGAGAGGGACGCTATGCAATACCATAGGCGGTAGTACTCAACTTTTCCCGGGGATCTTAATGTTGCTGCAGCCTTGCCGTTGCTTCACCTCATGCAGTCCACATGATGTGATGAATTCATCTAGTCAATTTGTATGTACCGCTACCGTGGCATCAATGTTTCCATGTGACTCTAGCCAGGCTATGTATATACGGTGCCGGTGGTAAATGCATACACTGTGCATCATGCAGTCCTGATAAATCCCCGCCGAGACTTTATCAGCAACAGGGGTTACAGGCTAACCTTACTGCAGGATAACTGCAAATCAATAGCCAAATCTCTCCTTGACCGTAACTGATCTGTACATGCATAGCTAATTAATCAGTAGTTCAGACAGCTTCGCTGATTCACTTTCTTGTTGCATTGCTGCAGCTGAACTTCTCGGTCTGCCCCTCCTGCCTTCGCATAGCGAGGCTGCCTCCAGCGGCAACGCCGCCCTCCGCGGCGTGAACTACGCCTCCGCCGCCGCCGGGATTCTGGACAACACCGGCCAGAACTTTGTACGCATGCTGATTATTAAACCTGAACAAGTCCTTGTACCAGCTGTAACAAGTTTTTCATTATGGAACGTTAATTCGTATGAGCTAATTAATTATCATGGCACAATATATGCATGGATACTGCAGGTCGGGCGCATCCCGTTCAACGAGCAGATCAAGAACTTCCAGTCGACGCTGGACCAGATCACCGGCAAGCTGGGCGCCGGCAAGCTGGCCGGCACGCTGGCGCGCAGCATCTTCTACGTTGGCATGGGCAGCAACGACTACCTGAACAACTACCTGATGCCCAACTACAACACCAGGAACGAGTACAACGGGGAGCAGTACTCCACGCTACTGGTGCAGCAGTACACCAAGCAGCTCAAGGTAATTAATTAATTAAGCTTATCAAGCAGCGCATGTTGGGTTAATCTTGTTGTATATGTGTTATGCTCATGTGTGTGTGTGTGAGCACTCTGTATCTGTGTGTAGTCGACAGTCGTAGTCGATAGTCCATAGTCGATAGTCGACAATCGTGGTCGGTAGTCGCCAGTGCATACTCGAAGGAGTACTGTTGGCGTTATACTCGGAGGAGTACTGTGAGCATTATACTCGGAGGAGTACCGTGGACGTCATACTCGGTGGAGTACTGTGGACGTCATATTCGGAGGAGTACAGAGGATGCCATACTCGTAAGAGTATTGTAACACTCGGAGGACTCGAAGCCTGTGTGCATAGTCGGTTACGACCACGTTGTGTGTGGTCGTAACAGGGCGTCTATGTGTGTGGTCATAACAACCAAAGTCATAGTCGTTGGCGTCACGGTCGTAGCTCCTGCGTGTCTGTGGTCGAAACTCCGGTGCAGCAGTCGAAGGCAAGCTAAGGATGAAGCCAACGGTCATGGTCATATGTCGACCACTGTAGCAGTTGGTAGCAAGTGTCAGCACGTGTGGTCATGGGTGACACAGAAAGTCCTCAGTCGGCTACCTACTCGGTATGGACGAGCGGCTGATACTGTAGTGGTCATCATGGGCTGGTTGCTGAAGCAACCCCAGGAAGCTGAGCGAAGTGGCATGGGCAAGTGGTGACCATTGTAGCAGTCGTAGGCGGCTGAGCGCAACAGAAGTGACTAAAGTCGTATTGAGTGAGTAACCGGTGTGGTCGGCTGTGTCTATATATACTTTGTAAGTCGATGAGAGTTCCGAGCTAGTGTAGCAGAGAAAACACAGTAGAAAAAGGTGCGTCAGTTTGCATCGCATAATCGTGCCTACGTTTTCTGTGTTTCGTCCTGTTCACTGCTCCACCTTATCGTTCCCACCTCCGGCAATCAGTCTATGACCGTGCATCCAAGTCCACAGCCAAAGCGTGCGGTCGAGAGAGCCAGAGCCAACCATGAGTAAGCGGTCATAAACGACTTACGACCGTTGACCCCCGAACCGGTTATGACCACTGAGCAGAAGTGTACCTCGTGGTCGTATCCCCCTTTTAGGGTCTGCGCTGTTCACCGTTCGATAATAGGATGCTTGCGTGTTGATTCTGTGGGTGATTTCCGTCCGATATCAGAGCACTCGCCCGTGTTTTGATCGAGTGTTGATCCTTGAAGAGGATTGAACCCAACACTGCACACACTGACACACACATATGCAAAAAATAATTAAGATCAGTACGTACTGCATCAAGCCGCAGTTGCTATCTGATCTGAATATGTCTCTCTGTCTGTGTTGGTTCTTGCATGCAGAACCTGTACAACCTGGGAGCCCGCAGGTTCGTGATCGCCAGCGTGGGGTCGATGGCGTGCATCCCGAACATGCGCGCGCGGAACCCGGCCAACATGTGCTCGCCGGACGTGGACGACCTCATCATCCCCTTCAACAGCAAGGTGAAGGCCATGGTGAACACCCTCAACGTCAACCTCCCACGTGCCAAGTTCATCTACGTCGACACCTACGCCATGATCTCCGAGGTCCTCAGGAACCCATGGTCCTACGGTAATCACCAGCCACTCTAGCTCGATCATCACAACGACCATATATACATGCATTCATATCGTCGTTGCGAACAGCCGGTGACAGCGAGACGGGTGTGGAATTGTAATTTCATGCAGGGTTCAGCGTGGTGGACCGCGGGTGCTGTGGCATCGGGAGGAACCGGGGGATGATCACGTGCCTGCCGTTCCAGCGGCCGTGCCCGAACCGGAACACGTACATCTTCTGGGACGCCTTCCACCCGACAGAGAGGGTGAACGTGCTCCTCGGCAAGGCGGCCTTCTCCGCCGGCACCGACCTCGTCTACCCCATGAACATCCAGCAGCTCGCCGCATGGCAGCCGTAGGCCTGGATGCCGGCCGCCGGAGTTTGATTCCTCAACCAGTTGACGAATGCATCACGTTTTTCAGCAGTAATCTAAGTAGCGTATGGTGATGTACGTGTGTAGGGATCGAGCTGAGTTGTGTGCCGTTGTATGTGCATGTCTCCAGTTAATTTGGATCAGGAGTACTGTGTTTGTTGTTTTTGAATTTTGATCGATGCATGCATGCATGATCATCAGTATGTAGCTAGTCGTGGTCTCGTGGATCGGTGGTAGTGCCCGGAAGAGGTCGATGACGGTGACGGAGATCCAGGGAGCTAGATCGGCGTGGTTGTACGTCGTCGACTTGTGTCATTCTACTGACAAATTAAGCGTGCCTCTGGTCGTGCTGCTTTTGATGCATTCGTGTGTTCGCCTGAGGTTTTATCTTGTTGGGTGCTGGAGTATTCGTAGACAAAATGAACTGCCTGTGGAAATGGGAATAGGATTGGTAAAACAGCGCATCTTACGCTACACCAATACCTATATGTGGACTCTCTCAGGAGCCAAGACCGATGATGGGGGCTATCGTGGGAATGGACTAGGGTAGCATCGGCAGCATCATTAGCGAATAGTGATACTGCAGATCAGGAGCGCAGAGCTCTGCTCAAGCATTTATCAGTTTTGGGCCGTTGGATCCGGACCTGAATGGCTTGGATTCCTTTGCCACAGTGAACGATGTGTAGTGTTTCTGCTACAGTGCTACAGGAGCACCAATTTGCTGCTGTGTTTCTGCGATAGATATGGCTACGGTGTTTTGCGATTTGCGCCACCGTTGCTCTCTGCGTCTAGAGAAGGACGGTGTAGGGGACGTTGATTTCCATGGAATTTTGGGAACCTGTGTGTCACGCACATGCACGGCGACACCATAGGCATCTAGATTCTGGAGAGGTCGCCATGAAAGTGGAAAGCTAGAAATCTATGCAGAAAGTGTTCGTACAGGGCCATCCCAAATGCATTCTGCCTCTTCAACAACATAAAATTACCTGTTAGGTATATATTTGAGGTGTTGCTAACAAACTCAGGTCCCGTAGCTCAGTTGGTTAGAGCGTTGGTCTTATGAGCCGAAGGTCGCGGGTTCGAGCCCCGCCGGGACCACCTTTTGTAATTCTTCCACCAGTTTACGTTTTTTTAAAAACTAAGTACATTTCAAGTATTTGTAATTATTTTGTGCGAAAGTTCGTTGACAATATTCCCTTTTATAATTCTTCCACCAATTTACGTTTTTTTAAAAACTAAGTACATTTCAAGTATATGTAATTATTTTGTGCGAGAGTTCGTTGACAATATTCCCTTTGGTAAAAACCAGAGCACTGACCTCGTTGATGGGAAGAACATTTTTGCCATTTTTTGGAACCGTCATGAATGAACCGAGGTAAAGTTCTCTGATAAAATCGTGATGATGGATACAAAGAATGGACGATGCTTACGAGCTACAGGTAGCTGGTTTGAAGGAACGAGCTACGACTGGTCGTCTCTACCGAGCACACGCCGCAGCGTCTTCTCCACCGAGTGCATCGCCATCACCGCGTCCTACTCCTAACCCCGCCCACCTTACGCTTCTTCGCCACCGCCGTGTTGAGCTCCCGAGTTTCTTCTCTGCCTATGCTTCCTTCTCCGGTGATGGGGAATGGTCATTTACCACTATAAAAAATTGTGCCATTTCAAAATTTATCAGTAATGTCTCATTGGCATGTGACCTTAAGATCCACATGTCAGTGAGATATAGAGTTTCTTCTCTGCCTATGCTTTTTCTCCGGTGATAAGGAATTGATCATTTATCACCATAAAAATATGTGCCATTTCAAAATTTACCAGTAATGTCTCATTGACATGCGACCTCAAGATCCACATGGCAGTGAGATATAGAGTGGCAAATTCTAAAGTACATATCTTTACAATAACAAATGATGAAATAAAACAGGAGTGACGAGGCGGTAGTGGCGCTGCTGACCGTAGGCTCGGAGAAGGACGGTGGTAGTGGGCGGCACGACAATATGGCGTGGACGAGTTAGGGTGGGCGGGTCTTGCAGCGACAGTGGGTGGGGAGTGGTGATGGTGCGACAAGGTGGCCAAGCACTGCCAGCCACGAAAGGCGGCGGCAAGCAGTGGTGGGAGAGACGTAGATGGGAAAGGGAGAGGGCGGTGGACTGAGCTAGCGGTAGCTCGCGTTCACAAAAAGAATTTCTTGGATAAAGGAATCGTTGCACAAGTAGATCCACTCGTGCATCCTGGGTTCAATACGACCCATCATATTAAGAGGTGTACACGTTACAACATATCTAGTTTCGTGTTAGACCTACACACATGTTATCTAGCTAATTCATTTTGATCACCGCATTGGATATTTAGGCTTAGATGCGGTAAATAACACAATTTGATCAGGCAGTCACTTTAACCCTAGATACATAAAGATAACGAAATTGCTATTGTGTGGTTACCTATAGGGTTCGTTTCGTGCGAACCCCGCGAGGACCTAAGTGATTCCACTATGTCGACATAAATCGCTCTCGTGAGCATCCGTAGTGCCGACACGTGGTGTCCTCACATCCCTCCCGACCCATCACTTACCCGACTCCCTCAATCTCCTGACTCGTGTCACCCCCAAGCTCCCTTCGTTCCCCATTTCTCACACGCGAGTTGTGTAACGCCTCTATTTCTGAGGTCGTTAGTATTTCCTCGTAATTGTCTAGGATTGTTCAGCTGCAACTACTGAAGATGAGTGTACACCGTTGCCAACATAAGCTTAAACATAAAAACAAACGTTATTACAAAATTAAAACTTACCAGCCAAGTTTTACACAACGGGGTATGCAACCACAGATATAATACAATATAAAAAGAAACTCCACAGACATGTCTGAATGTAGAATAAACCCTAAAACTAGACATCGTCTACATCGTAGTGCTCCTCAACGTCATCTTCGTAGATTTGTTTATTTTCTTGGCAAGCATCTTCTTCTGTTTATGATTTTAGCAAGCGTGAGCACAACCAACCGTACTCAACAAGTCACAAAGGGAAATGCTATATAACTATTTTTCAGGATTTCCAAAAGATGTGAGTATAGTGGTTTTGTTAAAGTATTTGTGGATGCAATTTCATTTGTAAGTATTTTGTTTTTAAACACAAGATAACAAATTATGAATTTCTTAAGGAATTTGGGGTTTCAACATCTCGTTTACCAAACTTCAACATTTCTAACTCATTTCCAAATCTACTTATGTTTCGTTATTGGAATCACCCATTAAACACAGCTTCATTTGCTGGAAGCACGGCGTATTTGAATACTACATATTATGACTTTGCATAGTTGCCCAAGTTTACCCACAAGATTTCTCAACCTTCATAACTGAGTTGAGAAAACAAAGTTGCTTCCTCATCTCTTTATGTAGCCTCTACCCGGTAGACTAAGTACCCCTGTCACGAAATACGGCGGCTTGACAGGGCAGAGCCTACCATTGTAAAAGTATGGTTTTACCGTTTCCATACCATATTCTAACGCCTGTTGTTCCCTCTTTTGGAACAGTATATCATATCCTTATAGTAGATATTCAATTAATTTGAATAGCCACTAAGGCCCTGTTTGACACAGCTCTAGCTCCGAGATCTATGCTGGATCTGTAGTTTGTTGACTAAATTAAAGTGATTTAAATATTTTTATTTAATATATAATATAAATGAAATGAGTCATGTAAATGCACTTAACATGTCTGCAACTCTAGATCCAGGATTTCCTAGAGCTACAGATGACCAGCTCTAGGAAATCTACAGATTTCCTAGAGCTAGAGTTCTGCCAAACAGGGCCTAAACTAGGTTTGACAAGTCAATACCTGTGGTTGAGTGGTTACTATGTTCTTTACTTAGAATAAGGTTCCAGTCCTTACTTTTTATCAACCAGGTAACCATTCACAAATAAATATCCCAGTGCACTGCGCCTGTGGTTGAGAGGATGGATTAGGACTAGTTAAGTCCTTTTGTAGGTCCCTTTGTAACTAGTTTATAAGCAAAAAAGATCATCCTCTTTCTCTTACCGAACCATTCCATAGAATCCAGCCATTTTTCTCATATTATTTTGTAAGATTGGCGACTCATGTCGACAAACGTGTATTGCAATTGCTGCTAATTCTATCCTCCAATTAAGATAAAATTGCACAACGGCTCCAATTAGTACATTGCATTAGAATATGACTTCAAATAGGGCACATTCTAGAAATATAGGCTTTGCATCAAATGTAAGGGTCCAAACAAGCTTCATGCCTAGAGTTCATAAAACCTTCTACACGTGGATCCTCTCCAGTACCTCACTGTTCTCGTTCAATTTGCTGCTATGTCAAGATTTTTATCGCATAAGCTTCTGTCTCTCTAACCTTGTTACACTTACTTTATATATTGGTTCAAGAGAATTCCGTATTGTTCTTAGCCGAGAGCCAAAGTTTTGAAAAGAAAAGAAAGTACCTTCTAACCAGCCCAACTACATACCTTTTGGGTTAAAATTAAATCACATCTTGTATTTCTTTTTTGTTTTACTATTTAATTCGTTTCTTTTAATCAGGAGCTATTGGTAGATCCAAGTACTCCCACAGAGTCGAAGCCATCTTCAGGAGAACCGGTACGCCAGCTTCCTCAAAAGTATGTGAATCCGAAGCAAGACAGCTCGTAGATGTTTCACTAGTTTATGGCATAATTCGCAGCAGCTAATGTTGTGGCCTGTCCGTACATAATTGGAACTGGAAAATCTCACATGGAACTTCAGCTAGCTTCATGTAGCAACTTTTATGTACCCAAATAAGCTCTATATAATGGTTGCGCGTGGATGATGGCAAACGCCAAATGTGAAAATTGTAGTTCTACCCATGTTATTTTGAAGAATTCTGTATCAGAAGGGAGAACCGTATTACATTATCGAAAGTGCATCCTTCTATACACTCAAATCTTACGTGGTACCAAGTTGCTAAGGTATGATTAAGATATATTGTCGGTTTGTCTGTTACTACAATTTACATGTGAGAATCTGCAGAAATTAGAGCTGTGTAGGCAGCTCTGTCGGATCCGGATTTCATAACCCGAAATGCTCTGTGATTCCACCGTACTATTTTCTAGATCAGTAGATAGTGTTCACAGATATATTACTATATATCAAAAGCATATTATGCGTAAACGTAGATAATACAGTAATATTTACTCATAGCCGAGCAGACCGAAAACAAATATATGCAGCAGCAAAAATTTCACACAGGTGGGACCCTCGGACATACCCATAGGCAGCCAACTGAGGTTCACGACCTAGTCCTTGGTCTCTTCATCTTCTAGCTCTGTCTATCCCTTTAAAGCACCATAGGGCTTGGTCTTCTTTTTATTATTGATTGGGTAATCGTAATTGAGCAAAAGTAAATACAATGGTATTTAGCAAGTCACCACACAGAATGAAATAATAATAGATGCAAAGCTATCAAGGGAGGCTTGATGTTCTTTTAGTTGCTAAAGCCATTGCTTTGAAAGTACAATAAATAGAAAACTCCTGAGACTTAGAAGTTTTAACTAAACCAGATTTTATAAAATTGTTTGTGAGAATACAATAATAATAGTAGCGCAGATTACATCCACCCTTTACGGTGTATGGCTACCTCCACCAAATGCTGGTTTTGATCATTATCACCACTGGAGTACATTCTTCTCTAAGAAAAGCCCAAGTCAGTGTTACCTTAGCCCGACGAATTCTCATCCCACCTATAAAGGTTTTTGAAATAGAACTAACCTGAGAAAGTTCTCATATCCGCCCTTGACAGTGGGCATGACTGTTTGAACAGTTTATACATCTTTACCCACAAGAGACAATCGACCCGATAGCCCTACACGATTCCTTAGTCATATAGATCGAGTGATCGTCACATAACTTTTCGTAGTTACCTCGCCCCATTGTTAGTTCACCCATTACGAGCTTGTCCGATCGAAG
The DNA here is from genome assembly GCA_036346575.1 of Dendrocalamus sinicus. Classification (NCBI taxonomy): domain Eukaryota; kingdom Viridiplantae; phylum Streptophyta; class Magnoliopsida; order Poales; family Poaceae; genus Dendrocalamus; species Dendrocalamus sinicus. Next base: position 25,677,526 of record CM070654.1, read on the forward strand.
TAGGTCTCATAAAGTTATGCGGGAAGTCATACCCTAACATCTTAGCAGAGCTAGACTACAACGTTCCACAATGCAAGAGAAACGGGTACACATCACCCTTACATGGTGTCCCATTCATGTCGGACCTCGGCCTGCACATGCACACTTCACTCCCCCACGAGTGAAATGACTCTGAGGTCTAGTAACCCTACTTGGCCCAGTTGCATTTTGCATACTTGTGATTACACTGTTTTACAATAGGCGGTCATCACTGGTTTAAGTTCTTAATTTGTCTAAGCGGTTCATATCATAAACCACAATTTCTCGTGCGACCTTGGCACCAACCTCTCTTACCATCCGCCTAGACAGGCATAATAGGTTTTTAGGATTTTGAGAAGTATAAATTAAGTTGTCACAAATTACCAGTCACTTATATCCTATGGCTGTCCTAAAATAAGTTTTCATGTTTGAAGAGTAATGAGTAGGGCAATTTAATGCCCTGGACTTGCACAAGACTAGCATGGCATTTTAAATATGATTTATAGCTAGTAAAGTTACCATTAATGTCTAGGGTGACAAGGATCAGATGATTCAAGTGTCAAGTCACAAGGACGGCATAGTAAGATTACCATATTATTAAGTAGGCATGTAGCTATCTTAAGTTTTGACATACATTTGCATAATAAATTAAGCATGCAATTTGATAATTTAAAGGAACATAATTTTGCATTACACATAGGATCAATATAATAAAAGTGATGACTTGTCTTGCTCGATTTACCATAGCCTTGATCTCATTCAAAGCCATCTCAGTCAATGATCTTGAATCTCGGGTCTTCGCTTTTACCCAAGTCTTAATCCCACTCAAATTTGTCGCTTCTTCCAATCTTCATATTCTAATACGCGGCAAACCGAAAAACCAAATAAATCTAAATAGCTTCAAAAGTTCAATTAAATTTAATTGGGATTATTTATATTTCAATATGATTGAGAGGAGATTTGGCGAGTTGCGGGATAGAGACAAGATTAATGATTTTTGAGGGAGAGTGAAGTGACGAGGTAACTTTATTGGGATGGATAGAAGAATTGTTGTTGAAGGAATATTCATGAAAATATTCCGCTTTAGGTTGGAGTATGGCTAGACATAGCCAGATACAGGATACAAAGCTCGATCTTTAATTAATAGCTTCTTTACACAATTTATATTTATTAAGGAAATTCCATATGTTAGGCAAGAACCACAGACAGACGAGAGAGTTTATCTAGGATACTGAGGGATTTTAGGATGCAAGTCTCACAATGATGGGTATAATTTAATTGGTTGAATTAACTGGATAATTTGAGATGCAAAAATTATCTGGGAGCTGCATCTGCGAGATAATTGAATCATTAATTCAATATTTAAAGTGTGGAGTTGATCATTTTAATCACTTGTTATTATGAGCAAGGTTGATTATTTGGCTGATTAACAAATTTATTAAGGATGACCGACGGTTTATGATTTATTGGAAAGATGAGTTAATATTGTAACTGGGTTCTCAATTAAGATTAAACTGAAATAACTATGAATTAAATATTTTTAGATGTCATTGGTGAATTTAAATCCTGAGATAAGGTAGGATGATTACTAACTAGGCGAGATTGTATTTTTGCATGACTCTTTAATTAGGGATGTTCTTTGCATATGAAAGGTTGTTATTTTATGTATCTTTTTGCAAAGTCTAGATTTGATATGAGTGGTACACAAATATTTTTGAGAGTCATCTAGTCATGGGTTGGATTTGAGATAAGGATTAATCATGTCCCAATTATTTTGAGAATGACTTAATCAAATATGAGGTGATCCTTGATTTAAACTAAGCATTGTACAGATAAACTTTGGAGACTTCAATTTAAATGATTTACCAAAATTTATTTTAAGCATTATTTAAAAGAGGGGCCTCATTATTTCTGGAGATGAGCAATTCATGATTATTATTTTGTGTGGAAAAAGCTCGCTAAATTAATTATTTAACTTCAATTTGCATTAATAGATTTAGATCTAAGGATAAAGATATGACAGATATTATTTAGACCACTTGTGTTTTGAGATGATTTGCAATTAGTATCTGAGTTGTAGAGCAAGTATTGAGAGCATTAAAAAATTATCCTTACAAGCTTCAAATCTCATCTTATGATAATGTAGAATCAAATAGTGCAATTAGAGGGGGTGAATGATTGTCACTACTTTTTGGAATCTCCTGTCGGTCGATGAAGATTTCAATTGCTCGTCGCACAATTGCTTGAACAATCGCTTAGCTTCAATTGCTCGTTGAATGCTCTGTTCGACCGCTTCGATCACCTTGTCTGTGACCAGTTTGTATGTGGTTGTATGCTTCAACCCAACCGTAAATACTAACAACCTTCAACAAATGATGAACCAGATTGATTCAAGATGATCTTTATTGTTGGGTTTCTGTGGATTTACAAAGTGCCATCACAAGCATCCCTAAAAGCCCTAGCCAAAAACTAAAGCCAAAACCTTCTCAAAATTCTCTTAGAACCGTCACAAAAGCCTTCTCCCTCAAAGCCCTACAAAAACCACCCCGTTAACTCTTAGTTTCTCCCTACTTTTATAGGCTAACATCCAAACTGTATTCACATCAAACACAGACTCAAAACTTTATCTCTTCCGAAAACTAAGGGACCCGAAACCCTTCCGAACATGGGGTTTTATTCAAATCTGTACACCTTTCAAGCTACAGACTCTATCTGTAACTCTTTCAATCTCAGTTATGGACTCCTTCCACAACCTCTAACTCACCACGTGACGAAGTCTCTAGGACAGCACCTCATGTATCTTTATCATGCACCATCACCTCACGTATTGAAGCATCCAGGAAAGCACCTCCTGTAGCCTCTCCACGTATCACCACCTTTGATCTCCACATGCTTCATGATGAGTCCGCCTGAACCTCAGATTTCTCCATCCTAATCCCGGTTCTCCTCGTCACTGACTATGATCGCCTCCACGCCAACCTGCATATGCAAAAACCAAAGAATATTTCCCCCGGCACAAGTTCTACACAACTTGACCGACATTAGTCTACACACTCATATCACACCCTTAACCATCCAACAAGATCAATCAGATCAGCCACGACCATAAAACCTATCACTTTCTAGAAATTAGCCTCAGATCACACATTACGACCGCTAGCTCATCGAGTACCCGAAAGCACAAGTACTCAAAAATTACTATCGCTCTACTCAGAACACTTGGGAATCATAAGTATCGTAGCACTCTCGGCCTATGACTACCAACCATCAAAGTCTAAGACTATGACAAAGCATTGTAGCTATAACCATCGAAAGGTACTATAGCTATGAGATTATGACCTCCGACCGGTTCACTAAAGCTCATGACCTGTTCACTGTTACTAGGTTGAAACCTATTGATTACCTTGTCGTGGTCGCTCTGTCATGGATGGAATACCGTGATCGACAAATTATGGTTGAAATGTCATGCTTGATCTACCGTGCTCGATTTGCCATGGTTGATGCCTACCGACCAGACCTGCTAACATGAATACTCTAGCAACAAGAGTGCATTGACCAAAATGTTCACAAATGCAAATTCTAATGAAACTCAAATGGCAATTATTCATCATCACTAAACGCACGATCACCACATGATCTAACAGATAACATGCAAGTTCAAATTCTTACATTAGTTACTCTCATTACCTTGCTAATTTCTTGCTTGACATGAGAATTAATCAAGATTAAATGCTAGTATTTTAAATTTGCACAAATCCTTAATTTAGTTTCACAAATTAAATCTTAGTGTTACTGATCTTTTTATTGAGTCTATGCTAATTACTTGCATTTACATAATTACTGTAAAATTAGAAAATAGATCACAACATCATCTTACTTTATTTAATCTTATATGAAAATTAATTTTTTTACTCTTTATTGTCATACAAATATTAAATTCTTAATTTAATTTGCAAAAACTTTTTAATTTAATCCCATACTTAAACTTTGCTCTTATTTGAATTTATAGCTAAATTAACCATCTTATTTACTTATTTTAAAAAAGGGTTTTCAGGATTTTCCACTAGCTATAGACTACAAATTAAAATGGTGATCCCATTAAACCATTTAGCTCAAATAACCTTTTAAAGGGTGGGCCCCCTTGCCAAAGAAACAAAGAGAGAGAGAGAGAGAGAGAGAGAGGGCAAAGAGGGAAACAGAGAGGAACGAGGCGTTCAGCCGGAGCAGACTATCGAAGCAGGGGAGGCTTGGGGTACTTGGCCAGGCAGCGATCGCCGGCGAGGGGTGGCTGGGGAGGCGACAGTGGTCGACAAAATGGGACCCTAGTGGGCCATGGGAGCCGGTGGCGGTGGTGGCGTGGCTCCAGGCAGAGCAAAGGAGGGCCGGGGGCAGTTCTCCACGGTCTAAGCGAGGAGGCCATTCGGGCGACGGCGGTCGGGGAGGAGGGGAGCCAAAGGGAAACCGAGGCGGGCCAGCGATGGAGGCCGATGGTGGCGTTGGATGGCTCTCGTGGATGGCTCGCTGGAGGGAAGAAGAGTCAGAGGCGGCATCGGGGATGGCTTCGAGGGGTTGCGGAGTTGCTTTAGGAGCGGGGAATGGGATCGAGGCCGACCGAAGAGGGGAATGTGAAGAAGAGGGGCGACATCCGGCAAGCTTGGGGCACAGGCTTCTAATTAAAATGAGGGGAAGGAAGGAGACTTTTGGGGGCACGTTGTGACGTGGTTGGATTAGCAGCAACTTCACCGGGGTAGCCGGGACGGTAGGGGAGAGGCGGCGACTGGCGCGAGCACAAGGGGCGGCTCGGTCGTGCTTGGCTTGGGGGAAGAAGAGGGCAATGGGAGCAAGAGGAGGTGAGCCGGTCTCTTATAGACGAGTGGTTGGGAGGCGACGGTTGAGTGCATTGAAGTCCCCGGCGTCAGTGGCGTACACGGGCGCAGTAGGAGGAGCGGCATAGGGCAACCATAGGCGCAGCTGGCACAGGGGCAGCACAGTATCGGACCCCAAGTTTACTAACCTGGAACCCTCTGTGAATCGCTGCATTATTCCCTGGATCAGTAGATAATACTCACAGATACAACGCTGCATCATTTCATACACGATAAATCCATACCTTACAATACTAGAGTTCAAATAGACCACGTCGGGCCAGGGTTACAATAGGGCCGTCAGCCCAAATGTCTTACAATACATAAAGAGCGAAAGCGTACATAGCGTAGGGGGGCACAACTCGCCACAGGCAAGCGATTGGGTTAACCTGAGTACCATCACTATTAACCAAGGACCTGACTAATAACGGAGGCACTCACCAAAACTAGCCTGGTCAACCGGACTGAGGCAAGACTACCGATGCCTAATCTAATATCCACTGTCTTCATGGCCTTCGGCATCCTGATCCTCATGGTAGGCGTAGTGCTCTTGATTCACACTTTCTGAATGGGGGGTTAAGAGCGAGGGTGAGCACACTATCCACTGTGCTCCACGAGCCAACACACAGAATGCATATATATTTAGTGATGCAAGGCTAGTCAAGGGTAGGTTCCATCCACTGTTGTTATTATTTCATCTACCAATGCTTACTGTTATTTAGACAGTTACTTCCACCTTATTACCAACACTGGAGTACATCCCTCCAGGATAATTTACTAAAGTCAGGTTACATCCACCTAGCAAATTCTTATTCCCAACCTCAAAAATTTTGAAATAGAACTAACTCGAGGAGGATTTCCATGTCTGCCCTTGACCGTGGGCACGACTATTCGAATAGTTTGTGTATGTACTCTGCAGAGACTGTACATCTTTACCCATAAGAGATAATTGTCCCGATGGTTCTACATGATTCCTTTGACATGCAGATCGAGAGAATATCACAAGGTCTTTACAATACCTCACACTCTAGCATATCACTCCTATGGGGTTACTTCCATAGGTTGTGCGGGATGTCCACCATAGGTTAGTGCAGTCAGACTCCACTCTCCACATACGCTATCCTAGGCAATGTCACCTACATCCGGTGTCCCATTCCAAGTGGGGCTTTCATTACCCACCTACACACGTTCTCTGTGAAATGACTAGAGGGTTCAGTAAATTATTTAGCCCAGCCTACAATATGCCAGCTTGTGGTTGTACTGTTATACACAGAGGGTCCACACAGGATTAAGTCCTTAGGTTGTCTGGGCAGTCCATTCCACATTCCCCGTGTTACATCCACACCCACCACTCTTACCACCCGCCCAAACGGGGTTAGCAGATTTTTGAGGGTTTTGAGAAGCATAACACAAATCCACATAATCGTTCAGCCATGTGCACCCCATGACTTTTCAAATCTAGTGTTCATGATTAAAGAGTTATTATCAGGGTTACTAGAACCCTGGACTCGACAAATTTAGCATGGCAATATTAAGACATATAACTACCATAACTAGTATTTTTATCTAGGGTGACAATGATAGTGTGAGTCAATTATTGGTGGGGTGTATTATTATTAGGTGGAAATAGGGTTGTTAGCTACCTTAAGAGTTACATGTTTTTCGCACATAAAATAACGCATGCAATTTTGTAACAGTTGAAATGAACATAGCTTCACATAAAATATAGGCACAAAATGATCAAAGTATTGACTCGCCTGGATCGAAAGCTTGGGGGTCTTGTGCTGCTTCAAGCGGGGGCTCGTTCGCATCTTCGAACTCTACTCGGGAGATCGAACCAGAAACATAAAAGAACGAAGGCGAAATAAATACAAAAAAATCAAAATTCAGATTAACTCAAAACTGAACCAAAACAGAATCATCAGCTAGATCTCAATTTTAGAAAAATTTAGAAATTGGTTTCATTAAATTTGGAGCTATGGTTATGAAGTTATGGTATTTCAAAGTTTTAATTTCTGGAAAATCCGAAAAATAACAAGGGAGGGAGTGTGTGCTGCCGACAGGTGGGGCCCGAGAGGGATTTAATGACTTCGGGTAGACACGGCAGCCGGCAGGCGGACCCTCAATTAGCAGTGCTTTAATGCTCCCTTTAATCGCCGGCTTAGGACAACTTAATGGCTCGATTAAGACAAGAGCTGGTTAGTGAATAAATGCACTGGGGATTCTCTGTTCTGGCTCATCCCGGCCGTGCGGAGAGCGGAGCCATCCGGCGGCGGAGGGAGCACGGAGACGCGGCGGCGCCGGCCAAAATGGGTCACACGACCCGACGCGCACCCCGGGGAGGAAGGAATCGGCCTGATTCGCCGCGACGGTGGCCGGCGGCGAGTGGAGCGGCAGTCGGAGTAGAGAAGCAAAGGCGCCGGCGGTTCAGGCCATTATGGTTCAATCGCTCGTCGTGGGAGCATATATGGGCGTCAATGAGCTCACCCGTGGCTTGAGAGGTGGCCGGGGTGAAACGGAGCGGGCTGGCGGCGAGAGCGGGTCCGGCGGTGAGGAGGACGGCGGCGGCTTGCTGGGGAGGGCAGCGGGGTGCGACGAGGTGGTCAGGGTGTTCACGGGGTCCGGGCAACGCTCCACGTGCGGCGAATCGGCCCGAGACTCGGTGGTTCGCCGACGGGGATCCGACGCCGGCGTCGGTGGGGAAGGAGCTCGCCGGCGGCCTGCAGGGGAAGAAAACCCAATTGAGTGGGGGAGGAGAAAGAGAGGACAGAGGGGAGCGCGGGGAGAGACTCAGGGGACCCGGAGGTCGGCCGGCAGCGCTTGGCGGCGGTGATTGCCGGTGGAGCGCACACGGCAGAGGAGGCGACCGAGTGCGGTTTCTCTGGTGGCTACGGTGGGGTGGTGTGGCAAAGCTCCAGCGCATTTTATAGAGGCCAGGGATGGGGCGCTGGGGAGCAAGGCGGCGTGGCGCCGTGCGCGCGGTGGCGTCACCACCATGCGGCCACAAGGCGGCCGTAGCGTGTCGTGTCACGAGTAAGTACTGGGGGTGCCGCTCTGTCCGGCGGTCGAAGGGGGCATGGCGCAAAAAGGGGAGGCCGAGCGACACCGAATGGACGGGCGTGGCCCAGGGAGGACCACGGCGGCGCATTGCACGGGGGAAGGACGGCGAGCGGCGTGCACGACAAGGCGGTGCTGGTGGCGAGGGCGTGCACGACGGGGCAAGGTCAGGGCTGGCGGGGGCCGCGCGGGAGGTGACCGGAGCCGGGTGCTGATGGCGAGGCTGCTGCCGCAATCAATGGCCGACGGGGGTGGTTGAGGAGGAGGGGTGCTGCGGCCATGATGGAGGAGGGAGAAGCACTGCCATCAGGAAGAAGAGAAGAATAGGGGTTTTTCTTTTTAAGAAAAAATATTCCATTTCCTCCCTTTCCTCCTTTACAAGATTAAACATAATTTTTCCTCCTCTGACATTTGCTAATTTTTGCAGATAAAATTTCAGATTCTAGATTTTTAAGAGGTCACTCTGGAATTCTTCTTTGGAGAAAGAACAAAGTCTTCACTTTAAAGTACTTTTGCATTTTCTAGAATATATAAAGATATATATATATATATACATATATATTTTGGAAACAAAAAGGAATAACCAACTGAGAATAAAATCTTTTAACTTTATTAACATACATTTGAAATTACATTAGGCCAGATTTTGAAAATGAGGTGTTACACATAGGCAGTGATGGGGCGCAGCTGGCACGGAGCAACTGGCATTAGTGTGGGGGTGAAGTCAATGCGGGCGTGGTGCTAGGGGAAAACCGGGGGTAGGATGGCCTCGGCCACTGCGAGCGAACGCGAGAGGCGGCGCGTGGTGGGGCTAAGGAAAACAGGGGACGAAGCTAGGCGGTGGCAAGCTACGGCATGGCGACGAGCTGCCACGAGGAGGGTGAAACCGGGGGAGGTTTTGTCCGGCCGGCGGCGCGTTGTGTGTGGCTCAGGGAAAGCAGGGAGAATAGGGAAGGGAGGAGGAAGGAGGAGGCCGGGTGGGCTAAGGCATGCCACGGGCTGGGGAGAAGAGGCCGGGGAAATGGGCCAGGGTCCAAGATTTTTGAGGATTTTGGGAATTTCAAAAATTCAAACTAAATTTGAAATGCCACTTTGAAGATAAGCTTATGTTTTGAATTTTATTGGCTATAACAATTAGATGGGAGTTTTAATATTAACTCTTGATTCAATTTCTATTATTGGTTTTGGAATTCGAACTTCCAGTTTTGAACTTAAAATTTGAGCTTAGCAAAAGAGATTCAAAATTTCTTTCAGATTTGATTTTTACAGTCTCAGATTTGATTTTATTATCTGATTTTTAAGTAAGGAGCCAAATCAAGAAACTACCAAGAAACTCGAATAAACGCTGAAAATTTCAATTAATACTGAAAATCGACACTTTTTTTAAAAATTTTAAAATTATAGTATTTCCCATATTTAGGATGTTACCGGCTCCAAAGCAATCTTGAATACTGTTGAAGCTGGAGCAGTTTCTACGCTCTACTCCTTAAGATTTGACCACGCACCTGCCAGATGCTTTTGGGGATCAGATCAGCACCTGAAACTAAAACTCTTCTTCTTTTTTCTCCTTTTCTTTTTCTGCACTGTCCGTGCGGTCCAAAGCCATGAGTTCTTTTTAGACTAAATCCATGGTTTTCTGGAACCTTCGGTTCTGTCAGACAGAAGGTCAAAAATCAATGTCATCTTTGACTGGCAAGACCACATTCAACAGAGATCAAAGGATTGCTAGTTCTAGTCAACCTACAGGTCTAACCGAGACATCAATAATCAAACGTGCATACGCCATTAGCTTACCACTGAATCCATGCATATCCTCTCCTTTTCTTTTACAAAGAATACATGCATCTCTAAAGTGAATCTGCATCTGGTTCATGCACGTGGTTTGGCACGGCTCATGTTTTTAGCTTTCGTCTTTTGCTATTTTAATTAACTTTTAAATGATACATTTTTAAAATAAAATTCACTAGTTAATTATAGTACGCATTATATCGACTTCCTCTGTTATATCAGCCAAAATCATATATAATTATCTCCTTCTTTATAATCTCTCTTGCAAAAAAACAGAATTTAAAAGCAATAAATCAAAAGCTATAAGCTACCATCCAAAGAAACCCACCCCGAACTTGCTGACTGCAGACGAGCCGGCGAACCAGATTGGACTACAAAATGGTGAAAGGAAAGATCATCTTTACACTCTAGTGGTGAATAATAAATTTTGGCCTCTTTGAAATATTGGAATTTCGTGAAACTAAATTATCGAAAGTAATGCAATCCTCGTAGTATTCCTGTGGAATTCTCGTTTTACAAACTCGTCTGTACCGTCAACTATAGCTTTAAATTGATTGTGGTGATCAGTTGAGCTTTTTTTGTGGCTTATGACTGAAAGCACTATAGCTGGCTGAAAAAACACTGTAGCTGACAGAGGCTTATTTAGCATAATTAAATTTAAAAAAATTAAAAAAATATGTTAGCCTATTACATATAATACAAACAAATACGGGAAAAAAGAACCGGTAAAAAAGCACAAAAAAAGCCAAAAATTCAGAAAAAAAAACGAAATTTGTGAATAGTGAAAAATAAGCTGGAAGCCAGAAGCTTAAGCCGAATTGATCAGAGCTATTTCAAACGTGGTAATTTTCTACTAGTCTCTTTCAAAAAAAAAAAAGAAACCACTAGAGTGCTCATGAACTCCTCTTCAATCCAGCAGGCACAAAGGGAAGTTCATCGTACCGCATCACCTCCACACACTAGTGCATATCCCGATAGAAGTTGGTATGTTGGCGCACTAAACACTTCGCTCTCCCTTCTCGCCCTCTATTTCCGGTCATTTCAAGTCTCAACATCATTCACCAGTCACCACGTGTGTAACTTTCTTCTGGTCAAGTAGTCTTACAAAAAAGAGCAGTCAAAATGCAAGTGCCTTTCATCCAGAGCTTTCTTTTACGCAAAAAATTCCATCAAATTCCCAAAAAGATCACTAATGTACATGCATGCTAAATCTAAAATCGAGCAAAGGAAGGATTTGTTTTTGAACTGCCATTAATTTGTGAATTAGGACATATCTACAACTAACTAATGACTACATCAAGATCTCCATATCATCTACACTCAAGTCCCCATAAACAAGCTGCACGCTACCAGTCCCATCCCCATCCGTACAGCAATACGTATTAGTACTGCTACTCTGCGCCCCTTGCTGAGCTCTTGCACCTGCACCGCCTTGCGTGACGCCAATGCCAACGCCGGCGGCGGCGGCCTGCCGCTGGCCAGGCGCGCGCTGTCGCAGCTCCACGAGCTGCGCGTCGGCGGCCATGCCGGCGTCGGACGCCACGCGCTGCACGGACCGCGGCGACAGCTGGCCCGCGCCGCGCGCCCCGTGGACGTCGTAGCCGTAGGCAGCGGCCGCGCGGCCCGGGAAGTTGAGGCCGCCGGCGCCGCCGCGGAGGAGGTAGACAGCGGCGTCGTGCGCGACGGCGGCGGCCTCGGCGGTGGCGTAGGAGCCGAGCCACAGCCGCTCCCGCGTCCCGGGCACCCGGATCTCCGACACCCACTTCCCCCACCGCCGCCGCCGCACGCCGTTGTACTGGCACCACCGCTGGTCCCCTCCGCCGCCCGCCGCCCGGCTCATCCCGACGCCACAAACTTGGTTCACGCCCCGGCGAGAGATCGATCGAGCTCTTGGTCGGCTTTGACTTGGGTCGATGGAGCTCTCGTGGGATCACGCGCTCGTCTGCTCCGAGCCGTTGAACTGGTTGAATTGGCGCAAATACTTGCAGCGTGTACGTGTATTTATAGGTGCGCATGCATGGGAGGTCAGCGCAGCTGGGGCGTTGTCCTTCTTCTCGGTATCAATAAAAAAAATATTGAGAAGGCATGTGAGGGACTTGTTTGTTTGGTCAGATACCCATATGCTTATATTTGTGCATGTGGTATATTATATGGTTGGTGCGATAGCACGTGATCTTGCAATCTTGTCTTGTGGGTCATGGTCAAAGATTTCAAAGGTCAAAGACGGGGTGAGCCGTGAGTGCGCAGTCCCTCTCGTCGTGTTTTTAACGTTCGTGGTTGAAATGTTCTTGCTGGATGGATTGCCTGGGGAGAGTAGAGAGAGCAGTCCTATAACCTATGCGGTCGGTCACTGTGCATGGGACATGCAAATCTGCGATGCATGTTTGTTTTTGCGGATTTCCTGTACATCCGCCGAACTAATTCTTTTTAAAATTAGTCGAATTTTTGTGGATTAACTTATAGAGCCTGTTTTTTTTTTGCTAAAACTTATGGCTACATTAACCTATGATGTATCCTTCACTTGAACTCTATCAATACATGATGGATCTTCACTTGACTTAGTGATCAACTAATGATCATCTCCTCTTGGATATACATCAACTTATGATGCATCCTTTTCTTGATGGCCTTCAACTCGTGAAGCCATTTTTCATCCTGCATCTTAACTTGATAATCTTTAACATATGAAGTCATCCCAAGTCATTATCATTTGTGAAACCCAACCTATTTTTCAACTCAAGAAAAATGTTAGTCCACAAATCAATTGCTATTAATTACCAAACTTCACTATTAACTTATAATGGAGGGACTAAATTATATATTTTTTCCTTTTTGTAATTTATGACAATCTTAACAAATAATGAGATCGAAAATTGATTTATGATTATACAACATGTACACAACAAGTGTATACTCTAGGATAAACTTCTTAAGCAATTAACTTATTTGAGTGTGAGTGTTTATCTTATCTTTGAGATTAATTGCTATCAAAACTTACACATCCTGTTGTTATTAATCATCCAACCATTAACACAAAATAAAGGAACTAGATGACACCCGATTATCAGTATATATGAACTATACAAGCTATATATACTCAATGGATATGTTTCAAAGTAAAGATCCTTAATATGTGGAAGAAGGAATATAAATCAATACTAATGAAACCACAAAATATAGAGTGAACTCCCCTTAAATGTGTGCATATAAGAATATATAATAAAGACATATACATATATTAAAGTTTGACTATTTATGGAGTTCAATATATATTTTGGATATAAGAAATGCACTAAGTTATAAGAATGTGATGTCGAATGCATACCTCTGTGATTTTCACTTTTTCATCCAAATGAGACTAAGTAATATTATAATTAATAAACATATTAGTCTCACAATTGCATTTATCATTTATCACATTCAAATGAGACTAGGTAATATCATAGTTAATAAATAAATTAGTCTCACAAATGTATTTATCATTATCACCAAAACCAATTTAATAGAGTTTGAACTTACACTATGCAATCAATAGCCCCATAGACCGACGAGGCTATGGATCATGCCAACATCACACATCTACATCACCATTCATCACATGCATAAAGAACATGAAGTGAAGACTGAAGACGACGACCAATGCGCAGTTTAATCAAAAGTGTTTATGGGTTTGCCCTGTAGATGTAATTAATTAGCAGTCTTCCGAGGCCCTAGGAACCTGGAGACCATGTTGCTCAGTCAAATTCGCCTCACCAGTAGGCTATGGAGCGCACATAATAATAAGGGAATTATATTATGTAATTATATGAGAATTAGTAAAATGCATGCTTTCTTAATACTTTCTTTCTTATGTTTAATTATTTTGTATACTTTGTACATTGGCACGCTCGAACCTTATTCCCGCGCTGAAAGTATCTAGGCCCCCACAAATGGTTTTGATAATTTATGACAACATGTTATGGGACTAACATGTGCATTAAGACGTTTTAAAGGTTTAAGTCTCGGTTTATGGATGATATCATGGAAACAGCATGCAAGGACGACAAAGGATCAACATGGCCCAGAACAAAGGTATTATGTTGTCTAAAGACCCTTTTATAGTTTTTACTGGTCTCGTGATTGGTGAAAAGATTGGATTTATACGTTAGATGTTGCACTATAAAAAGAGATCATGGCTAATAGCTTAAGGATTTATTTTGTGTTATCTTGATCAACTAAGACATGCATGCATCTTGAACTGCATTTGAAAAACTATTACTAGTAAAATCGGTATGATCACAAGTATACTTTCAGTACTACCATAGCACGGTAGAACGGATTTCTAGTTGGTGGTATGTTATTTCCAGGGAGGTTGTTTTTGAGAATTTTTCTCTCCCCTAGAAATTGGTAGTATCAATTTAGCCGTGCAGTACTACCATTGTGCGGTAAACCGAACCATGTGAATGTGGTAGTACTGCACCAAACTGTAACGACTAATTCAGAAGCATTAAAAGAGCTACATATAATCATTAAACCATAGGTGGAGTATTACCGACTGATCAATGGTGATAGTACCGCGCTTGCTGAATTTTTAGAATTTCTCTAAACGGTTGAATTTGTGATTGGGGGCTATAAATACCCCCTCATCAGCACCAATCCAACACATCTTGACCCCATTGAATACATTAAAGCCATTGGTGTACTCTCTACTACTTATTTGCTCATATTTCATAGTTTGAGGTAGTTGAGAGCATTCAAGTACATTTGCATCATTAGTTGATCTCTTTGGCACTTGATAACCTTCAAGAAAGAGCTGTGATTTATTACTCTTGGTATTTACCACCACCTAAATGGCTTGGAGGAAGATTGTGTGATGATCTCTTCAAGAAGGTTGTGAAGAGGCCTGACACCGTTGTGAGTGGTTTTGTGCTCACCATCTACAGAGTGGAGAAAGAGCAACTCTAGTGAATTTGAGGTTCATAAGGCTTAATTTGTAGAGTTGGTCCAATCCATTTAGGCTTACCTCGATGTGGACTAGTGAAGACCGGTAAGTCTTTGACACCAAGGGAAAAACTTCGTGTGTCTCTATTGTGGTTATCTCTTTGTCTTTACTTTTTTGTATTTATATTTCTAGCTTTTGAAATCAAAGCCACTTAAAGCGGCCTCTGAAGCATCGTCCATGACATTCCCGCGTCCACGGTTGATGTTTATCTACTGTCGCTGCCGCCACTTTTGTCATTTGCTAGAGTTACCGTAGTAGTGTATTGTAACATCCCGAATTTTTGCTAAAATAAATAAATAAATAAATAATAAAAACTGAATGAAATAAAATTTAAATTAAAATAAGTATTTTTGTGCCTAAATTTTAAATTTGAATTTGCCCTGAATTTCTGTTTTTGAAAAAGCTGTATTTGAAAAGGATTTAAGTGAAAACCTAAAAATATTACTAAATAAAGTTATATTTTGATTTTCTATAAAAATCCTAATTCAAATGAATTATTTGGACTTATTTGGCTTTTATTTGGTTCCCTGGTTTTTCTGGAGTTTAAAAATGTATTTTTGAAATTAAAAAGTATTTTAAAATATGCAAATTAAATACCAACATTAGTTGGAAATATTTTTATTGAGTCCATAATGTGTCCAGGAGATTCTATGAATTTTTCTGGAAATTTTGGAGTTTAATTCATATTTTTCTGAGCTTTATTGGGTTTATTCGGGTTTTCTGAAAAAGAAAATCAATTTCCAAAAACTAAAATCCTCAACCCCCCCTCTGGCCGCCACGTGGACGGCCAGATTGCCGGCCACGTCGCCCCCGTTCACCCCTCCTACCCCCTCCGGATGGCTACCACGCCAATCCATCCAACCCGTCCGCCCCGCTCTCATCCTCCTCCGCCTGATCTCCCTTCCCCTCATCTCGGGCGCCCACACCTCTTCCTTCCCCTCCCTCTCTCTGATCACCCGGTCCCGCCTCGGCACCGCGTCGCCGCCTCTCGCTGCGCGTGGCCCGGCTGTCGAGCCTTCCCTACCGCGCCTCCTTCTTCCCGGCGCGCCACAAAGCCGTTGCGCCGCCCGCCTACCCGGCGCCTCTCTTCTCCGCGCGACATCGCCGGCCTTCGTGCGCCGCACGCCCGCCTCCCACGACCCGCTCCCACGCCCACCTCCTCCCCATTTCAACCGCCGCCGCCCGCACCCCGCCTCCGCGAAATCCCCGCCACCTCCTCCCGGCACCTATAAATACCCCGCCGGATTCGCCCTCCTCCGCCCCCTCCTCCGCTTCCCCCTTCCCCGGCCGCTCCCGCCGCGCGGCGAGCGCCAGCGCCGCCTTCGCCGCCGCCGCCCCTTCCGCCATCTCCGTGAAGCCGCACCCTCCCGAAGTTGCCTCGGCCCTCTCCTCGTAGCGCCCTCGCCGCGCCGCCCGCGCCGAACGCGCAGCAAGGCGTGCCTAAGCTCCTCTCCGGCCGGCTTAGCCACGTCAGCGGCCGAAGCTGACGTGGGCACCACGCCCCGGCCACGTCGGCTTCCCCCTCGCCCGGTCAGCGCCACGCCCCCGCCCCGCCACCTCAGCGCCCCGTGTGGACCGTTGACCCGGTCCATGGACCGGGCCCACTCGTCAGTGTCGACCCACTCCAAGCTAACGCCAGCTGACGCCATTAATCTCATTTTTCCGTTGGAAAATAATCCGGCCGAAAAGAAATTCCCTGCTGACGCAATAATTCTGATTTTCCTTTAGGAAAATAATTCCAAAAATCCTGATTTTCCATTTTCTCTCTTTTCAAATTTCCCGAAGCCTGTTCTTCTTCGTTCTAACTCCGATTTAGCCCATTCAAATTTCTAAATTCATCAAAAATTCCCCTCTATCCATTTATAGCCTCAATTAAAATTTTTGAAGTCAATTTGAATTTAATTTGAATTTATTTAAATTTGGTGAGTTATTTTCACGTGTAGACTTCGACGATTCGGGAGAATTTTTCGACGAAGATTCAAACCAAATTCAAGGGCAAGGCAAGTCACACTCCTTGATCATGTTGATCCCAGTTTTCAAAATAAAATTATGTTGATTTAAATTATGTTGCATGCATATTTTTATTCAACGTATTTCAATTCAGTTTTAGATTTAGTTATTGCCTACTTGTTAACCCCTCCATTGAATTTGAATTCCTCAATACCTTGTCACCTTAGATTCAAACTCTAGTTAAGACATTAGTGTTGGCTAGAGAGTTTAATCAAATGCTTAGCCCTACATAGTCATATCATTTTGTTTTGGGGTTACCTTTCACACGAAATGACGAACCTTTTCACATAAAATGATATGTACTCTTGACTTTGGTGAGTCAAGGGGGTTTATAAAATTATTTTGAAAGCAAATATAAAACTGGTTTAGACTTAGACAATTGGTTAGAGTGGTGGGTGCAGGCATGCCCTGTTGGTTGGAGCCGCAGTGGTTGATTGTCGTGCACGGGGGTATGTGGTTGGGCCTAAGTCAGATTAAGGACCGGTCTGTGAGCTACTGTTGCAAAGCCCTTATCGTACTACCACATGGCTAGTATGGGACAGCCTGGCTGAATAATTTGTGAAGTCCCAACCTGAGTCAAGTCGTAGGTTGAAAGTGAGCGTGGTTGGTGCCATGTGAAGTCTCACTTGGGCAAGCGTGGTTAAACCATAAGAAGTCTCGTCTAGGCCGGTTAAACCATAAGAAGTCTCGTCTAGGCTCAAGAGGGGGTCCCGGTCTGGTGGATTCCTTACTGGGGTGAAACCTTAGAGTTGGCTCGACCAGGTTGAAGGCTTTGCATTGTAAAGCCCTTGTCACGACTCCCCACCGCACACCTAAGAAAGTGTGTAATCTAGTGGTACAATGGGATGATCGTGTCTTGTGGGTAAAGCTGTACAACCTCTGCAGAGTGTATAATCTATCCTGGATAGTCGTGCCCACGGTCATGGGCATGCTGAGTAAAAGTTTTTCATGGGTTATATTTTGTTTCTCAAAATATTTTTGAAAACCTTGTGGATGGATGGAATCCACGAGAGATGAAAACCTTGCAGATGGATGGAATCCATGAGAGAATGAAAACCTTGTGGGTGGATGGAACCCATGAGAGAGATTGGTAGCTTGTGGATGGATGGAATTCACAAGTGTTTGGAAACGTGTGGATGGATGGAATTCATACGTGAACTTTTGGAAAAGATGGCCCGGGTGGGATGCCCGTGGATAGGTTGGTGTTTGGTCGGAGCCGGCACTGACGGTATTACTTTCTGCTACAATATTATTTTTACTTACTGTATTAAATTCAGCATTTTCAATCTACTTATTGTATTTCTTAAATGCTGTTTTGTGCAAACTAACTCTATAAGCCTTCCTTTGAAGCCTTTATCATTATGGTACATTTTCCCGTGTGACTTGCGGAGTATAAGTTTGTACTCACCTTGCTTTTTCCACACAGAGAAGGAAGAAGTCAGCTACGGTGAAGATCTGGACGAATAGGCCGCGTCTTACTATCGTTTGCCTGTGGGCAGGCTTGGGCTTCGCTACTTATCAATTTGCTTCCGCAGTTATTTCTTTTATTTATCTTTGCCAATGGGCATTGATGTAAAGACTTGGCCATAAGGCCGTACCTTTTATTTAATACAATCAGTCATTTGTACTTGGTATTTATCTTTGTTGTACTGTGTGCACTAGCTGATCCTGGACTAGTGCGATTTACACAGAGGATCCAGGAGTCGTTACTCCGGGTTCCGACATGTATGTAGCTACGTGTATCAAATCCACTAATGCCGTAGTTCTATTCAATAATTACTTAGAACATGGTATATATACCTGAAATAAATGGAGCACTAGCCGAAGAACATTGACCCCCAAAAGATTCAAAGGTACGTCGTGCTTCTTCTTTGAAAAGTGTTCGCCTGGATCTACCAATTGGTTTATACCATGCATTTGTATTGATCTATGCTGAAAGTTTTTGGCTAAAAATGAATAGTATCGACTGAAAAAAAGTATTTTTTTTAGAACGAGTAGATGATTAATGTAAAAAGTGAGAGAGATGTATACGTGGGATACAAGCAAGAAGAATATGGTACATGATGCGCCCGTAACCCCTGAGTTATTCTCAGAACGAGATGGAAGTAAGATGAGTGGAGAAGTCGCTTCGAGAAGTTAAGTATTTATATTAACTCTGATTTCTCTAAGCAGAAATTACAAGTAGAAGTCAATACTAATAGGGTATAGTTCATTGTCTATCCCTTTTCTCTTTTGGAACTGATTGAAAGGCCTGTTGTTGGTTCGATGAAGAACCGATGGCTTGGATTGATCACCATTCATCAAGGGCTGATCAATTGAAAAATCAACTGTTGTACTGAATCGCTTGTTTCAAATGTACCGGCGGTTGATTGCAAGCCCTGCTGGTCTAGATCGGTCACCATGCATCAATCATCAATGGCTGATCAGTTGAAAAACCAGTTGCTGTGCCGAATCTCTTGTTACAATCGCCATCGGCGGTCGATTCTCATGATCGGATGGTCCACAGAGAACAGTGTTCCCTCGTTTCCGTGGGGAAAATCAGGTCACCAACATAGCAAAGATGTACACTTAAATTGAACGTCGTTGAGACTAGAAACGAGAGGGCTTTGCGGCCCAACCGCCAGCGATATTTTTCCATCCTGATCTATCTTTGTGGCGTTGCCGGCCAATTTCGCCTCATTTTCAATTTGAGGCGTATTTGGATTTCTACGAATTTCACATGAATTTCCACGATAATCGGTGTAGAACGGGAGGTGTTGCACGATTGCACTTGAGCAGGATACGCGGAAACCAATGAGGGCCGTCCATCCGCCCATTCCCTACCCACCGACGGACGCGATTCCCCTCCCAACTCCTCACAAGTCAAAAGAAGAGGACCCTAGTAGCTCAAAGACCCGGTCCACGAAACGCCGTAGAGGTGCCCTACACCGAACCGAACGGGGCGTTCGGTGTCTACCCTTCCCTAGAGGTGGGACTTGGCGGGCTTCTTTGGGCGGCCGGCACACCGGCGACGCGGCCGCCCAAGCACGCCCGGTCCGACACGTGACGGGCCGTCGCGCGACGCACACGAACGATGGCCGGGTGGGCTTCAAAATCCGCACGGTGGCGCGACGACACGGCGGTCGGGCGTGCTTGGCCGCAGACGCACGAAGAGCACGGTTGGCCAGAAACTATTTAAAATTGATTTCTTAACTATAGTAAATTGTACTCATGACTCTCCTTGAGCTTTTCTATTTGACTAGTTGGGTAGGCCTATGCTAGATTGTCAGGCGATGTCCACGTACGCCATAGTCTAATTTGCACCAAGATATGCATTCCATTGGACTAGATGACCAAGTTCGAAGGTGAAATGGCATGAGACAATAGAATCGAATTTTAAGTAGGTTTTTAATAAGGCGGATACAAGAGAAAGTAAGATAGCGCCACCGCTACCATTGTCATTGCCGCTTTTGTCGTGTATAGTTACTTTGGTGAGCTTTGGTGGCACGCACGCGCACGACGCACGCAAGACGGTGGGCTTTGGGCCGTACTTGGGCCTGACCGAAGACGAGGCGGGCCGACACGGCACGGCACGACGGGATGACTGGGCCGAACCGGCACAGCACAAAGTGGCCCGAAGCACGATGAATCTGGACCGTGCCGACACGGCACGGCCCAATTCCCACCTCTACCCTTCACTTCCCTTCCCTTCCCTATTCTCCAAGACGCGGAAACCTTCTGGAACCGCCCCCAATTCCCCCAAAACGCCCCTCGCCCCGCGGCGCCTCCCGTGCGCACAACCCCATGGGCAGACTAGTACTTTCGCGCCCCGCCCCGCCCCACCCCCCTGGGAATCGGCGGAAGCCAGAAAGGCAAAACTAAAAAGTTTCACTTCGCCTCCGACGAATCTCGTAGGTCCAGATCTCTCTGCGTGCGGCGGCGGCGGCGGCGGCTATGGCGTCGTTCTCGGAGGCGCCGCCCGGCAACCCCAAGGCCGGCGAGAAGATCTTCAAGACCAAGTGCGCGCAGTGCCACACCGTCGACAAGGGCGCCGGCCACAAGCAAGGTGAGCGCCCGGCCTCCGCGGCTTCCCTAAGATTGAACGTACCTAGCTGCCCTCGTGGTGCCGGTGGGGGCTGGGGATCTTGATGGTTCCTTCGATCTGCCTCCCCTGTGTGGGTGCGGGCAGTAGACCGGTGGTTCAGATTGGAACTTGTGCCGATAGGTCCACCTTGCGCCGTGTGGGATGGTGCTTAGATCAGAGCGATTGGTGGCGGGGTAGTCGATTGGGCCGTGGATTTGCTGTTTTGCTGATGCTCGCGCTGTTTTAGCATTAGATCATTACATGTAGTGGTTCGAGAGGTCTGCTGCTTGGCTGTTACTGTTCTGTTTGACTATCTAGATTGTGCATAAGTTTATCTAGTTGTTGATCAACTCATGGTCTAATAGAGTGGGGCACTAGGGCATGCTTCTGCGATTGCTGTTGCTTCGAAATGGGTAGTGATTCTGTGGCGAGTCCTACGTGATTGCTGCTTGTTAGCTATAGGCGTTAGCTCTTTCTCTCTACTTGAGATTTATCTGCTGTCCGGATTTAATTATTAGTTGATGTTGCCCGTTGTTCTGTGATATGCGAGTTTCCGCCTTTGATTATTTGATGTGGACCGTTAGTCGTCTGCTTATTTTGGGATTGATTTGTAAGACATTTCCACACTTGCTGGTTATAAACTAATGTGCGACAAGCGCTAATCACCGATAGAAGTTGGGCAGTTAGGTTATTTGTTTGGTTATCGGTACCATTTCTTTTTCCAAGATTGTTATGTAGCATATTGTCTCCATTGCCAGTGAAGATTAGCTGGTCAGTTCAACTCATGGTCCGCTTAGGATGCAACCTCGATGATGTCCTTTTGCTGTCTATCTGACTATGGATAAATGAGCATGTGGAAGATTGGTGTAGGTCAGTAGTTGATGATAGGAATCATGGTTGTACTTTGCAGGTCCAAACTTGAATGGTCTGTTTGGGAGGCAGTCGGGTACAACCCCTGGTTACTCCTACTCTGCAGCAAACAAGAACATGGCTGTGATCTGGGAGGAGAACACACTGTATGACTACCTGCTCAATCCTAAGAAGGTATGGTTAAATGATATGTGAGTTACCTGAGAGAGTTTTATTTACTGTGATAGTCTGTTGTTGTTTTTGCTGAGATGTATTGTGCCTGTTGAGTTAGAACTATCCAATCTGAGATTTCATTTGCTGATATGTATTGTGCCTGTTGTGGACGGCCCTATGAGCTATCCTCGTACTATTGACTGTACTTCCCTTACAAAACTGTATCGAAGCCTAGAAATATGTCTTAGTGAAACTAACCCAACTCCTGTGAAACTAACCCAATTCCTGCACTATACACTGATGTTATGGCGTTTTTCGCTCGTGAGAAAATTGTCTTGGATCGTTGGATATGAGAAGATTGCTGCTGTTTGCCAACTGGATGAGGCTAAGTGTAGCTATAAACAGTATCATGTTGGAATGTGTTGTGAGTTGCATCAGTTTTGTCTGCACAGTAGAAAACCTCATTTGAACTAATGTTAATGTGTTCTTGAATAAATCAATTGAAAATAACTCAGGATTAGAACAACCTGATTCTTGGAAGTCTGTTTGGATGAATCTTCTATCAAGCTTATGCAACTTTTAACTAAAGGCCATGTAAGATCAGGATTCCTGTGTACTGTTATTTGTTAGCATGTGTGTACTGTTATTTGTTAGCATGGTCGCATCTGGAGTTCTTGTAGAATTATAGCTGGTTCTTGTTGTTATGTCCAGACATTCTAAAATAGTTTCTTCAATCTCTACTCAATTGTCTAGAACAAATGTGAAGTTAGTCCTGCCATGGTACTTGCTCGATTCCCTTAAGCACATCTAGAATCAATGATTCTTTAATGATTTTCCTTTGATGTAATTAGCATAAAACGTGGCTTCACTATTTGCCGCTTTTTTTACCTTTGGATTCTAATCCCCCCACTCTTGTGCGGTATCTGGATAACACAACACAGACTGACTTTTTTGTTGTCATGTGCAGTACATTCCTGGAACCAAGATGGTCTTCCCTGGGCTGAAGCACAGACTGACTTTTTTGTTTTCGTGTGCAGTACATTCCTGGAACCAAGATGGTCTTCCCTGGGCTGAAGAAGCCGCAGGAGCGGGCTGATCTCATTGCGTACCTGAAGGAAGCCACCTCATCTTAAGAGGACATGCTGCCGTAGTCTTGTCATGAGGAGACAATTCGTTTTACAGTTTAATAAAAGAGATGTAGACATTTAAGTCACTCTGGTTAAATAGGGTGCAATCCACGAGACAATTATCTTCTTGAATATTTCCTTACGGTATGGATTCCATATCTCTAGGTTTAGCAGGAAAAAACAGTCTTTTGACAGCTTTTGATGCAACTGCTGGAAAATCCCAGCGCGCATATTTTGGCCACCAGGTGGTGAGAACTGGAATGCACCCATTTTGATAAACTTGAGATCCTTGGAAGTTGTGATGTTGAAATTTCTTCCTATGTTAGTGTATATTATGATCTACCTGCGATGTGCCCATATGTTCTATTCTTTCTTACATGTGTGTGGCCGTATATCTGTGTGCTCCGGCGTCATGCGTCGTGGATGAGCAGCCAAGTAAATCTTGCAGTGATGTTGGTGTAACTATAAGTACATGCTAGGTGGTTTCCTTGACCTTGAGATCCTTAAAATGCCATGATGGGATGAGTTTTGGTGTTTGGCTGCATAAAACGGGAACGGTGGTTGATGCTTCTTGCTTAAGCAGTAAGCACTAAGCAAGGTTTCATCTGGACTGGATGTTACTCCGATTTCAGGGCCGACCCACCTGTGTACCACGGTGGTGGTGCACAAGCTGTGATGGTAGCGGTCACATGTTTGAACTTAGGATTGTGACCCGGACCTGCTACTTGGGTACGTTGTGACCCGGGTGCGAACCGGTGACATTTTTGCAAAGTTATTGAATTCCAAATGTAAGCTTGGAATTTTTTTTAAAAAAAACCAAGGACACGAGCTTTGAGAAGGATCTTGTTAGAAACACCACGAAAGCACCGTAAACACTAGGTTAAAGACAAATACCAACTAGCACCATACGAAGCACTGACAATTGCAACTAGAGAATATAACACCAGCCCCGAAGAGATACACCATAGATAGGAAAAGATCCCTTTTAGAGACACCAAGGAAGCACCGTAAACAACAGTCTAGAGGAAAATACCAACTAGTACAATACAAAACACCGACAATTTCAACTAGAAGAGAATATAAAACTAGCCCTGAAGAAATACACCATAGACAGGGAAGGATCCCTATTAGGAACACCAAGAAAGCACCGTAAACACTAGGCTAGAGGCAAACACCAACTAGCACATCAATGTTCAAGTAAGCGCTAGGCGCTAGTCGGGCGGCAAGGTGGGGCCTAACGCCTAGGGAGCCTAGGCGGCCAAATTAAAAATAAGGACAATAGATAGACGATAAGTATATATTTGCTATATATATGAGATCTAACGTCTCAGATTAAGTCATCAAATCTTATAACTAATGTTTAAAACAATTAGTCAGACTATAGACCGTCTGATAAAAATCCAACGGTCCAGATCTTCTAACCGGCCTAACCTAAATCTTCCGCGCAGACCGCGCCTCCCCGCGTAACCCAAACCCAAATCCTCCGACGCCTCCCCGCTGACCCCACAGGCCCGCATATTCACGGTCGTGCCTGCCTCCCCCACTCTCTCCCGCAAATCGCCGCCGCCTCTCCGCAGTTTTCACCGCCCACCTCCCCCACTCTCCCCCGCAGATCGCCGCCGCCTCCCCCGCAGATCCCGCCGCCCGCCTCCCCCATCTCTTCGGATCTGGCGCGGGGAGTCCGGATCCGGCGATGGCGGCGGCGAGATCTAGCGCGGGAAGTCCGGATCCGGCGGCGGCGGCCACGGGAGCGGCGGGATCTGGCGCGGGAAGTCCGGAATCCAGCGAGTCGACGACGACGGCGATGGCCTCGTGTGCGGTAACACTTTTCCCCATCCCCCGCTCCCTCTGCGCCGCCCTATCCGCCGCGCCTAGGTCGCCTTGGATCGCCTTCTTCCCGCCTTGGACCACCTCACTGCCCAGCCACCCGACTAGGGGCCAAGGCCGGGCGGCACCCTGCCGCCCAGCGCCTAGGCGGCTGCCCAGGCCGCCTTTTTGAACACTGAGCACCATACGAAACACCAACTCTCTCTCTCACCCCACACCACCACCCACAAAAGATCACTGGGATGCCCTGCTCCACGCGGCCATGACCAAGCCCGGCCAGCCACGCGCACTCCATGCGTGATTGTGACCAAGCTCAACCAGCCACATCGAGGAGGAGGATGTTCGTGCCACCGTTGCAACCGATGCACCACTCACCCTTGCGGAGAGGAGGCAGGGCGGTGTTGTGGCGGAGAGGAGGTTTTTCTGGGGGCGGTTGCGTAGGGGAAGGGGAGGAGGAGGCGAGGGTGGAGCGGAGGAGCGGGGAGGAGGAGGAGGGGGCTGCAACAGCACGGGGTGGGAAGGAGGAGGCGACAACGTGAGGTGGGAAGGAGGAGGAGAGGGTGGATCGGAGGAGCGGGGAAGGAGGTGACGACGGAGCGGAGGAGCAGGGGAGGAGGCGGCGGCGGAGCGGAGGAGCGGGGGAGGAGGCGGCGGCGCGGGGTGGGGGAGGAGGAGGCGGCGGCGGAGCGGAGGGCGGGGGAGGAGGCGGCGGAGGAGGAGGGAGGGGAGGAGGCGAGGGAGAAATCAGGGGGGAGAAGGCGCACAGGTTCGTGGGGGTGGGGGGAGGCAGGGCGCACGGGCGTGAGAGGGGTGGGTGGGCCCACAGGTCAGACAAAGTATCTTTTTTGTCAAGAGGGGTGGGATGGATGGAGGCCTCACCAACCACCAACTCCTTCTTTTAGAATAATAAAGAAAATTATTCTGAAGCACAAGAAGCCTTTTCCTTTTTCCAGTGAAACATGCAGTACCCATTTATAACAACACAGTACCTTCCAACTAACGGAGGATGCCTGCCCATCCATAGGTAACCTCATCTTGTGGCCCGGGAATTCAAACCGTTCACATATTTAAGTCCTGTAGCAACTTTTTTCAAAAATACACCCAACCGTTTGTATTTGCAAAATTGGATCCCTCTTTGAGCTCCAAACGCGTGGCAGACGCCATGTAACACCTGTCACATTGCTATAGCTCGCAGGAGGCCAAGTGTGTGACTAGGTGACGTGGCAAGGTGACTATGCCGTGTAGGAGGAGGCCTAGCCAAGCTAGCCTTGCGTGGCAGCAGGGCATCTGAGCTGCCCTTACACGGCAAGCAGTCCTGCTAGTGACTGAGCATGGGCACGGAGCCAGAGAACGCATACATATGTCATATATGTTGCTTCTTTGCCCTGTGTTTAGCTCTCGCTATATGTATATATGTGTTTTGTTATAATTCTAGCTAAAGTTTGGACGATATGTAGTCATGCATGATCCATTTGTGCATATATGAGATGCGCATGATGATGATGTATGCTAATTAGAAGTGTGGTTAGCTAGTGTACATGTATTTTATTTGTCGTGTGTAACTACCGCTCTATGTTAATTTTATCTAATTGATCGATGCAACCTGGCTTGATTTTCACTAACTAGATATCATTTCATGGTTGTTACTTGTTAGTTTATGAAGTTCTTTATGTACATGCCCTAAGTTGAGATTACGACGTATGTAGATGGTTCACAGAAATATATTAATACACCAAACTCCATATAATAAGATGAGAGGTAATAATTTTCTGCCTGTGGATTTATCTTATAAAAATTTGTAGTTTGAAATGATCGAACTGAAGAGCTAGCACTGAATGTAGTAGCAGATCGGTTGTCTGTTGTTCGCTTTCTCTGGCAGCGAAGCTGGTCCTGAGGGAAGGCCAGCCTGCTGAGAGAGTGTCATACATCGCGCAACTCGTATTGCGATGGTGGCCGAGTGGGAGCGGGTGCACCGTACAATTGACTGGGCCCAATCTCTAGCGCGCTGAACATATGTTGCACCTAGTCGTCTGCGTAATTGCTAGCATCCTGTGGAGGGAAGTATATTTCGTTAGGCCGACATATGGCAGAACTGAAATGAAATACATAATTGTAAGCACTATTGTCGCGTGTTGCACAGACGATGAACCTCCTGGGTATTTTGGTCCACGATAGTTGGCTGAAGAGAAGCCTGATGCCACGTAATCCGCATCGTACTAGTGGACCGTGTAGCTGTCGTACATCCGATCATGCCACTTGTCATGCTCCTAGAGATGCAAGTGATCCATGGGTTCGTATGTGCCATACTGCACCTTACGTCATGTAATTAACCATGAGATTCTCAAAGGCTGCCCTTGCACGTGATGAGCTCCCATGAGATTGCTGGCCCCATGCCCATGCGTGCTTGTCTCATCCTGTGCCCACATGCGCACAAGGGAATCTCATCTGCCTATTGCGCAAGGCAGCATGGCTGCCCTGCTACTGTGCAAGGCCAACTCGACTGGGCCTCCTCCTACGCAGCGTCGTTGCCCTGCAGTGCGCTTGGCCTCTTGCTGAGCTATGGCGGTGTAGCAGATGACACATATCACTTGCCATGCCTTCCGAGCTTGGGGAGGGGTCCAATTTTTGAAAAACAAGTGGCCAGGGTTCATTTTAAAAAAATCAAGTTGCTACAGGTCTAGATATGTGAACAGTTCCCATAATTCCGAACTGTTTCACACATGTAGTACTAAATCCACCTTTTTAGCCTCCTCCTTGAGCTTGGCAGGTACATACTGAGCTCTCCTAGCTCAGCAGGAGGCCAGCCAGTGCGACAATGTCTAAATGTAACACCCCAGCTTATGAAAAGCCCGAAATGTCGCCCACAACTAATATCACTATAAATTTTAACCAATAATCAAGTATTACAAATAATTAGACTTCAAAGATAAACATTAAACAAAATACTAAACATAAATTTCAGCAATATAGTAAGACATAAATTGAATTTAATATAAACCAATTAATTATCAAGAGGAATCATAAATAATCCTAAACTAAGGAGTTAAGGGGAACCACAAATTATCCAATTATTATAATAGAAGTTATTAAATTATTCATGACCATAAGTGATGAATTGCTAGGAAGAGTGAAGAGCAACAAAAGTACAATAATCCATGTCCAACTTCCGCCATGCATGTCGCCGTTAATGTTCACCTAAAAATAACAAATAAACAAGGGTGAGTCTACGACTTAGTAAGTATGAATCAGAACAAAAAATCAATCCACATCATTTTAACAATTTATATCTATTTACCATTAACTCACTTTTCACATCACATTCCCACCAATTTCTCATCCACATGTGTCAATGTCTCATCTTTTTCCATGTATGTAATGCGATGCATATGTCAAGAACACGCCGAATTAATCAAATAACTTTACTCATAGTTATTTGACTTTTTCACCGTCTTGCCTCGTAATACATATATTATATCATGAATGCATTCTTCCACTGTTTTACCATCTATCACATTTATCATCGAATTATATCATATTGAACAAAAGGATAATCAAAATTATTACATGATACAAATAATTCAATAATAGCGAGCAATTATTAATTATCATCTATCATTCTACTAAGCACTTGCCTCTTTAGTTGCGATGACCAGGTTGATTAGAAGATGACACTATACCCGAAGTTACTCCTTTTGTGGTAAACACCCAAACTCAATATAAGCCACATCAATGCAATACAACTCTTAATTGACAACGCTCCTACATGCCCCCAAATCCTTAGGTTTCCTCTTTTTATCAGATAGTCAACCCTACTATTTTGGTACTAACAATATCTTAACTTTCACCTCACAAGCCCTATCATAACAAATCCTATAATTTTGAAACCTAGACAAATTTTCTCATAATTTCTTAGTTAGCCATATGTCCAAATTAAATCATTTAATCACCCGTTTTTTACCTAGAAGACCGTTTTGTCATCTTCTGGACAACAATATATTATTTTCATATCTTTTATTCTACTCAGGTAAATAACGTGAAACATAATATTTTCAAAAACTACATAAAATTATCTATCACTGTCTAGCTATAATCAAAACTCAATTATATCATTAACTTAGCTAAATTATTAATTTTTCATGACTGTGTCTAGCAGCAACGTAGTTCTGAACTACAGTTTTCCAAAAATAATAACTTCTGTTCTATTCATCTAAAAATCATGTTCTTGAGCGAGCATAGAGAGACTAATTGTCGAGATATAAAAGGAAGACCACTCAGTATTTCCTACATATTTAGATGTAGCAATCCGTCTATACGTTATCTTGTTCCTGTAACATCCTGAAAATTTGAAATCTGACAATATAAAGTTTTTGAATTTCTTTTGCAAATGTGGTTTATTTGAATTGGAGTTTATGGACTTTCTTGTAAGTATAAAGGAACTTCAAAAGTAAAAAGAGCACATAAAATGATAAAACATGAGCATCAAATAAAGAATATGAAAAGATGATCCATAAAATGCCAAGGGAGAAATGTAAATAAGCATGAAATATCATCTCTAAAAATTATGGCAAGCAAGTTAAAGGAGGTGAGCAATTAAAATGCTAACCTATATGGGGATATATATGTATATGAAAAGACTTATTAAATTTCTGTATCTACAAATATGTGCCAAAAATATAAATCCAAATGTAGGTGAACAAAAGTGGAGGAATAATATACAAATGCATTAAGGAGAATAAGAGCAAAAAAAGGAAAAAGGAAATTAAAAAGAAAAAAAATGGATGGGAGCCAGACCAGGCCGCTCGGCCCAGCCCAGCCCCCATCTCCCTGTTCCGCGATGCCCGGCCACGCCTGCGCCGCGGGCCCGCGCCCCACGCCTCACTGCCGCACGAGCCCCACACGCCAGAGCCACTCCCCCTGGCCAGTGGCCCTCTCGCCCTCTCCTTCTTCCTCCCTCGGCTCTTTTCTTCTCCACGCGCCAGCGTCGCCACTCCCTCCCCGCGCTAGCTCCTTTTCGCGCTGCCGCAGCTAATCCTTCCCTCTTCCCCTCACACCTCAAGGCCAAGTTCAAAGTACTCCCGCCACCTCCCTCCCCCACACAATCTCGGAGGAGATTGCCTTCATCCCCCCCCGCCAGCGTGAACAGGGCGAGGACAGGTGCTACCTCGCCGCGCGCCTCTTCCCCGGCTATAAAACCCCCACCCGGAAGCCGCACTGGCATCGCAATACTCCCTTTTCCCCTCCCCTGCCCTCAATTGAGCCGTAGTGCCCCAATCGCCGCCGGCCCCCTCCTTCTTCCCGAACTCCGGCGCCACCCCCTCAGCCGATTCCCGCCGTAGTAACCCAATTGCATTCGCCCACACCATCCTCGGAGCGTCGCCAACACATTCGAGCTTTCCCACGGCTCCGTGGTCTCTACCTCGCCGCCTCGTGAGCCGTCCCCGAGCCTCTCCGTGTCAGACGTCGCCGACCCTCTCCGGTGACCGTCACCCCTGGCCGTCTGCACCCACATCTTCACCGCCACCCGGCGATTACATTCCACGAAACTCCCAGACCTCCCTGGCAGCCCTCGCCGCCGGCCACCGTCGCCCCCGACTTCTCTGCCCGGCCCCCTCCGCGAGCTACCTCAAAAGGATTGATTATCCTTGTAGGGTAGGCAACGTCTCCCCGCTCACTTGGTTACCTCCGCTCGTCTCTTCCTCCCTCCTGCTCCCGCGGCGCGCGTTCGAGCCACCGGCTCCGCGCGTTGCGGTTGAGCATTTCTTTTACTTTTCTTCACGATACTGGGCCACTTTGTCGGTAGGTGGCGGCGCCTTCTTGGCCCGCTTTGTCGGCGCCATCAGCTGGCAGATGGGTCCAGGGCCCCACTTGTCAGTGACTAATGCACGACGACATGTGGACCCCACTGGCCATAGACACAAGAATAAGCAAATAAAAATAAAAAGATATGACATGTGGGACCCACTGTCAGAAATTTATTAATTTTGGGATTTAACTGAACTGAAATATTCAAATAGGCATAACTTATTCATTTTAACTCCAAATTGAATGAGACAAATTTCTAAATTCATCTAAATTCAAGATCTATCCAATGGAACTGAAATCATAATTTTTAGAGTTCATTTGAATTTCTGGTGATGTTTTGTTGATTTGATGTTTTCTTTTTATCCAAATTTTCACGCACGATTAAAATAGCTTACGAGGCTCAAGGAGAAGAGTTCGAGGCAGCAGCCCTAGAAGCTCCGGATAATTAAGCACCAGACCACTGTGACCAAGGCGAGTCAATACTTTGATCATGTTGAACCTACATTTCATGCAAATTACTTTGTTTTAAATTAACAAATTGCATCTTTGTTATTTTATGCAAATACATGCTAAATTTGATATTCTAGTTATATGCCATTGTTTACCTTGAATAATATTACCCTCTCCTTTGGAATATTCAATGTGTGAACCTTGTCGCCCTAGCAAAATTATAATAGTAATGCTTTGAAAATAAGTCCCTAGCTATATGCTATGCTTAGTTTTGCATAGATACTCAGGGGGCGCTGAAATGCCCCAGACATCATTGTCACTTTTAATCATGAGAAAATGGTTTGGACAGTCATGATGGGAATGACTGGTATATTTTGGACATGATTATTTTATACTCTCAAAATCCTCAACTTGCTTAAATATCTGGGCGGATTGGTTTGACGGTGTGAGTGTGGTGCAGTGGATGCACAAAATGGGTTAGTGGTAGATCGCCCAGATACCACTAAGGACCGAATCTTGTCACGACCTCCTGTGTAAAACAGTACAACCACAAGTCTGTAAAGTACAACTTGGCTAAGTAAATTTATCGAAACTCCGGACTCATCTCACTGGTAGGGGTGTGAAGGGGCTACGCTATGGCAAGGGGGCCTGAAGGGACACCAGTGGGGGGTGAAGTTTCCCAGCTGTCCTACGTTGCGGGAAGGTAGAAGCCCGAGCTGCGTAGTGGCTGTGGGAAACATCCCGCGCATAGATGAGACCCACCGCAAGTGGGCAGTTTCCCATAAGGTGAGATGACAAAAGGGTCTAGATACTTTGAAAAGTCACTGTGATAGTCTGCTCAACCACACGTCTAAGGAATCGTGTGGGGCAACGAGTTGATTGTCTCTTGTGGTGAAAGTGTACAAACTCTACAGAGTCAAAACTATTCGAATAGCCGTGCCCACGGTCAGGGGCAGACATGGGAACTTAACCAGATATAGTTCTATTTCAAAATACTTTATGGATGGAATTGGAAAAATGAAGGGCAGTGGAAGGCCCTAGTTTGGAATTGTCCTGGGTGTCGTCCCAGTGGTAAGTTAAGCGGCTATAACGCTGAAGAATTGCTATATGGTGCAGATGCCATGTAACGGTGGATGGAATCTGGATCGCTATTATTATTGCATATTCTTGAACATTATGCTTTTGTTCAAAATGCTAGGTCTTAGGAATTTTTAGGTAATTGTATTCAAAAGCACTCTACGCAAAAATAAAATGAGCCCCAACCTTCCTTGATTAGCCATACATGTTAAATATTGCATTCTGTATGTTGGCTCGTGGAGCACGGGGTCGGAGTGCTCACACTCGCTTTTGCGACAAATTCAGAAGCAGGAATCGGATTACTACGCATCAATAATACTTATGGATCACGATGGCGAAGATGATGAAGATGTCAAGAACTAGGTCGCGAACCTCCAGTTGGCTGCCTGTGGGCATGTCCTGAAGGTCCCACCTGTGCGTTTCGTTCTTCCGCTGCTGCAATTTATTGATTTCGGCCTCATCGGCCCATGAGTAAGTTTACTATTATATTTACGTTTCCGCATGATATGTACTTTGATATTCAGAACTTTAACTGTGTGCACTATCTACTGATCCAGGGAATAGTGCAGTTAAACACAGTAGATTCCGGATTGTAAAATCTGGGTCTGACAGTTTCTAAGTAAAGTCATAACAGACTTCCTCATATCACTTGCCATACGGATATATATGGACAGATACCACTCATCCCATATCATATTCCATATTTTTCCACGAGTCGGATACAAATAGTGTCAGATACTTATTTACCCCTTCCATATTCGTTCCACGAGCCTTTGGTCGGTTGGACGGATGGAAATTATCCACTCCATTTGCTCTCTATATCCATCAATAATGTAGTAGATAGTAATGCAATCTAAATTTTGTAATATCAACTAACTTCATGATAAAGTTCAATGGTAAATAGTTATTTGACAGTCAACATACTAAAATCAAGAAACCTACTATTAGTGAATGATTTAAGATGAATCCGAAAACCTACTATTACACATATTTTTTGGAGTGTCTTATTTCGTCAACGTCCTACGTGTTTTCCCTTTTTTTCTTTGTTTGTCAACGTGTTTAAACCTTCTTTTCTTTTAGATAGATGTAGGTTATGGCATGTGGGGGCATTAGTTTTTGATATGTGGGGCACACACCATGTAAGCTTGTACTATAAGCAACAAAAATTAAAATTGGCGTGGGGTCTGTGCCCCCACACTTGTTAACGTGCATCTGCCCTGGCCATAGCTACGTTGGGAGTTGGAAACACGACGATGACGCACGGGAAGGAAAAAAAGCTAGGGCTTTAGGTCCTTCTCCCCTACTATTCCTTTATCACGGCACCAAAATCTAATTTGATATCTAACTCACCTTACGACTTGTTACAGGAAACAACTTCTGATCTAAAATTCCACACATCTTCTTTTCATGTATTTCTTTTTCATTATTTACGCATAGATCCTTAAGAGGATATTTTAAAATATTACATTAAATATATTCAATCATGCTTAATTAATGCTAACCATGCAATATAACATTAATGAGTACTAATCATGCTTAAGTTAATCACTAATTAAAGGTGGTGATCGGTTCGGCTGAAAAGCTCGTGGCTTATGGTCAAAAACATCTTGTAGTTGTGAAAAAAGCATCAGAAAGTGATGTGGATGCTTATTTAGCATAATTAAATTTAAAAAAATTTAAAAATAAAAAATATGTTAGCCTATTACGTATAATACAAACAAATACGGAAAAAAAGAACCAGCAAAAAAGCTCAACGAAAAGCCAAAAGTTCAGAAAAAGACGAAACTTATGAATAGTGAAAAATAAGCCAGAAGCTGAAGCCGAGTTGATCAGGGCCAAAATATGTCGATGTGCTACTATTTCAACATGTCGAGCTTTGATGGCTCGGTTCTGCCAAGTTACTGTAGTATAGCAAACTCATAGAGTAGACTAAGGGCCTGTTTGGTTCATGACCAGAAGTTGCCTAGCCACAAGTTAGGCGTGCCACAGTTTTTAGGTAGCTGTTTGGTTCACTGACGCAACTGTGGCATGCCACACTTTCTTAGCACCCGGCCCCACACGTCATAGACTCAGTTTCTTGCCAAACTTTGCCACAAGTGTGGCTTCGATTTTGTTACCCACACTTTCTGTGGCAGCCACATATTGTCTAAGTTTAGGCATGGCAAGATTAGACACCAACCAAATAAACCCTAAATTTATAAAAATAGGTGCTCCCAACAAATTTGGAAAAAAAATGTTGTAATACTATACAGTACTATGTATAAACAGTTCCGCGATACCCGCCCCCGGCGAGAGGCTGACAGTGCGCACGGGGTGAAGAGCCCGAGGCCCTCTTCCCCACGGCCCACCACTCCTCGAAATCCTCCCTGGTTGAACCACTCCACTGATCACTAATAAATCCCCTCCTCTGCTCAGGCGCTCAGCTCCACCCACCAGCATTTCGGATTCCCCCAGCCCCAATCTCCTTCGCCGCCCCAGCACTCTCTAGCCTAGCGTCTCGCTGCAGTCGCCGGCGGCCAGCCGGTCGGTCGGGATGGGGAAGCGCCGGGCCAGGAGGAGGACCGAGAGGCGCCGCAGCGGTGGGGGTGGGGGCGGGAGCAAGCGGCCGCGGGACAAGGAGGGGGAGACCGAGGAGGACTACTGCTTCGCCTGCAAGGACGGCGGCCTCCTCCGCTTCTGCGACTACAGGTTTCCGCTCGCCGCCGGCCTCCTTCCCTCGTCTCTTCGCGTCTGATCCTTGAAACTCGCGCAGAGGAAAGGAAATGCTGGTTGATGGCATGCTACTACTGACTTACTAAGTAAACGAGCTACTATACTTTGCTGGATCATCAGAACCGCGTGCTTAACGTGTTAAGCTAAGACTAGGAGGAAACCGCATATGCTCTAGCACTCACTTAGCAGTACTAGAGTGGCGGACTCAGGTTTTTAGGATGGGAATTCAAACTTCGAAACTAGTTTGCTTAGATACGTCGATACTGCGACACACTGTTTCCCCTAAAACACCAATACGTGTATATAGATATAACAAAAATATAGAAATGAATGATTTCTTATGAGAAAATGGGCGATATAAAGCTAGCATAATGATATGAATTAAATAGCAAATTATAGAGATTAATGACAGATGCATACTTTGTTGATCCTGCCCTTTTTTTGCACTTTCCAGTTCTCTCCCACAAAGATTTCAAATTTGCAGACTTCTTCATTTTTTAAAGCTCAAAGATCTACAAAATCAAACATATACCTTCAGAACTTGGCATCCACTGTTTGATCAGAAATAGAAAGATCACTAGTTTAGATTAACTATGAGTGCAATTAACTTCTTGGCTTTTAGTAATTTAGTTAAGACTTGGAAAGTTGGAATAAGACTTGGAAATTTAAGAAAAAAGTGTATCTGATATTCACTACATAAAGCAACCAGTAGACGCATATAAGCAGGGAGGGTGACATAGTCAACAAGGCCAAAAATAATCAATTGACGACTAGCTTTCCAACAACATTGATTCACCAAAAGAGAGAATAAAAGGTGATGACTAGGGCAAAAACCACTCTATAGCTTAATCAAGAAAATGTCTTATGAGGTGATAGAGTTGACTCAAGTGAGCAAAGCAACTTATTTTTATATTATGTGATGCCTGTAAACCAGATAAACTTGACACAGAAGGCCTAGCTGTAATGTACTTTGGAAAGAAGAGCCATTGTCCATAGTATTGTGCAATAAATTAGCATGCAAATCATAAATACTTGTAATACAAAATCCAATTAGCTAGAAACAATAATTGTCTTGGATGTTTTTTTCCTGCCTGCTAAAAGATGAGAAAGGCAACAAGCATAAAAGAAAAACAAGAATTAAAAACGTCATCCGTGTAACGGTCAGCATACATCCACGTCCCTGCCAAAAAACTTACTGGAACCCCTAAGGCCTAAACAAAGAAACATGCGACAAGTAACACATTAGTCACACATACATTATGCAATGATCATCAAATAAACTAGCTCAATAACAAGCAATTTGTAACTAGATAAAATAAATGATTGATAAGCATCCTTCGATATTACAGAACAAGCTGATGAGTTGGCGTCCACAAACTCTACAAAAGTTAGATTAAAATTACTGCTATTGCGCTTTGAACTGCGTTGTGGCATCCTCAAACTCTACAAAGCTGTAACAGAACCCTTGAATCTGCATTTTTGGAATGGAAAAACCAAGATAGACTTTTGAAGTTAGGCTCACAGCTCACTGAAAAACTATCATCATGTAGAGAAAGAAAAAGAAGTACCTTGTGGCTTCTAACTTGGATGCCATCAAGTTTAATAGTGCCAAATCTCTTGAATACTTGAACTGTTCTTCTAATTGGTCGGTTGTGGCATTTAAGGGCAGATTCCATACATATATCTCATGCGCATCAACTTTGAAGGTGATTCATGATTGTAAAGCATTTCAAATAGAGGATAATGAATTCAAAAGGCTTTAGATGCAAGCTTGGATTTAGATAATACCTTCTGGCCTTATTCAGATCTACCACTCCAAAACCACGTCCCGTCGGCACGAGCGGCGAAGGGGGCGACAGGACGGCTCGTACGCACGGCACCTTCCTTCACTCACCGCCGCCGCCTCAATCTCTGCCGCGGTTTCCATAGGGGAGAGGCCGAGAGGGGGTTGACTCGAGAGAGACCTCTGCATCTCTGCTGTATGGCTAAAGGGGCTGATGTGGGATGTCGTTGATCCATTTGCGCAGGGGGGATGGGCCATTGGGCCAGCCCAAGTCTGGCACATATTTGGGTTGATTGGGTATGAAAATAATGAATTTGGTCCAACTAAATGTATACATATGTATTGTATCTTATATATATATATATATATATATATATATATATATATATATATATATATATATATATATATATATATATATATATATATATATATATATATATATATATAGGTTTTTTATTAAAAATTTGGGTATTCAGCTGAATACCCTTGAATCACTGTAGGTCCGCCCCCTTGCTAGAGCAGGACTTGCGTGATGGTTTTCGGTCTAAAAAGTAGAGCCTTGAGTTGTGGCATAGTCGTCTCCATTGGTTCCCTGTCGATTAGTTCTCTGATGTTGGTAGTGGTAGGTGTTAGCTTATGATTGATTTTTCTCGTGTTTGTGGTGCAAAACCGAAGCTCTCAGTTGAAAGAGCAAACTGAGGTGCATTGTCGGTTGCTTAGTTGCTTGGTTCATCCAATTTCTTCTAGCCAAGTGCATGATACAATACTATGTATGTCTAGTAAATAACCAGCTCATGGAGGTTGTTGCGTAATGGATGTTTATGTGCTTAACATGGAGTTATTGACCTGTCTCTGGGTGCTGTGCCTTGTTACTTGTTCATCTGATAGGTTGGTGAATCACTGTGGCTTATTGTTCTAGTCCTTTTTAGTGTTCCCGCCATTTTCACCAAATATACATGTAGTATACCTAGTAGTATCTTCCAGGAACTGCCACAAGGCTTACCATCCTGAGTGCGTGGGAAAGGATAACGACTTCCTCGATTCGGATGAACAATTCATTTGTGGTGAGTATCTAGCCATTCTTTCTCAGTTTCTCTTGTATTGCTATGGCTGCCCTTGCTGTGAAAACGCTTGTGGTTATGCACAGGAACAAACTGGCTTCCTTAAATTTGAAATATTATTACCTTTTATTGTTAAAAAAAAACCTTTGTACTGTTCATTCTGTTTAGCTATATCTCCAGACACCCTATGACACTGTACGGCAATATCCTGAGTTAAAAGTTAAATAGCAAAAAATATGAAATATCAGGCAGCTAACTAGTTGGGTACAAACATAAATAATAGGTGCTTAAATGGGCACAGGAGTGTAGCAGCAGCTTGAAGTCTTCTCTATAACTGCAAATATGTCCAAGCTCAGGATTGAACCTAATGTACGGGATCAAGAGAACCTACTTCAATCAGAATTTTACGTTGCTCCTCACTTTTGAACTATAGTTTATATTTTTCAAAGTTTCTTCAATTCCACCATAGATTATCAGTTTTCTTGATTAT
This sequence comes from Dendrocalamus sinicus, assembly GCA_036346575.1. Lineage (NCBI taxonomy): Eukaryota > Viridiplantae > Streptophyta > Magnoliopsida > Poales > Poaceae > Dendrocalamus > Dendrocalamus sinicus. Next base: position 25,715,663 of record CM070654.1, read on the forward strand.
TGACCTTAGTACTAAACATGACAGATTGGCATATATGCTTTATCTGCAAAGGGCGTTCATATTATCGGTGCTTCTGTTGTCCGGGTAACTCTGTTTGTCGTGGTTGCGTGGGACAAGCAGAATTTGTCCAAGTCACGTTGCAAACAAAGGGATTCTGCAACAACTGTCTAAGGATGGCAATCATGATTGAGAAGAATGTTGATGTTGACTCCGATGGGGTAATTAAATGCATAGCTTGTGAAAATTTGAAGTCACCTTACTGCCATGCCATCCATCATTAGGGTTTAACCTTTTCTTTTTGTCTTCCATCATCTAGAGATCTTTGATAACCTTCTGTACTGCAAATAATTGTTGCAGCTTTAGTTAGGTCCTTTAGTGTAGTCTAAGAGGTCTGTTTCTTAGTTGCCTGCGTGATATTTAATTTTAGATTGTTTCCTTGCATAATTTATGTTGAATTTTGAGAAATAAATTTGAGTCAAGGCAACCTTGGCCCCTATCAAATTTGTCTTTCTTTTCTTCTAGACATATATTTCTCATAGTAGTTACTCTCTGTTTTCGATGCCAGTTTGTGTCAAATTTGTCTTTCTTTTTCATGTATTCATATTTTCTGATAGTAGATTCTGTTTTCTAGGAGAGGGTTGATTTCAGGGACAGGGAGACTTATGAATTTTTGTTTAAGGAGTACTGGGAGATAATTAAGCAAAAAGAGGGCTTGACATTGGATAACCTTCAAGAAGCTCGTGATTTTCTGAAAAGAGGCCCAACCTGCAATCAAGTGTCAGATTCAGAGAATGCTAATGAAGAGCTCAGTTCAGATGCTAATGAAGAGCTCAGTTCAGATGATGATTTCTTGGGCAATAGTGATGATGGCGATGATGAGCCAACTTACCAATCTGATTTAAATAGAACATCAAATAAAGTAAAAGCCGTTATGAAGGAAGGAAAATCGAAGAAGAATGCCTATGTGAGCTGGGGTTCAAAAGAACTGATTGGCTTCTTTTTATCAATAGGCAAAGATACATCAAAATCTCTAGATCAATTTGGTGCCGCCGAAGTTGTGAAGGAGTACATTCGACAAAAAGATCTTTTGCAGAAAGATAAGAAAAAACATGTCATGTGCGATGACAAACTCCGGTCTTTGTTTAGGAAATCAAAACTGAAGTACAACAAGATATGTAGCTTGCTGGAAAGGCATATTGCTGCAAATATCACTTCAGAGGATGAAACATCTGCAAGTTCTGAGGATAACAATGATTCAATTATGAAAAACAAAACTCGGATCGTGAACTCTGAATCCAGTACTCCAAAAGGGGTTTCTGAAAGATACAAAAAATGCTTTTCTTCTCTTGTTCGTGATAACATCAAGTTAATCTATTTGAGGAGAACTTTAGTTATGGATCTGCTAAAGCAGCCAGCGACATTTGAAAGTAAAGTTATTGGCTGTTTTGTTAGAGTAAAGAATGATCTCAGAGACTATAGTTACCACAAGCCTAAAAAATTGTACCAACTTGGACAAGTGACTGGTAATGTTCAATTTTTAGCATTCCCTATAAGATCTTGGATTACTCTATGCTTCATTTGCTCATGCAGAGGACTGAATCTGTTTGTCATGCATGTTGTTGGTTATTTTGTTTGGAAATCAATGTTGCCTTTCAGTGAGTTAAATAAGAAACTCTAATGGATTCCATACATGAGCTTGAGGCCTACTGCCTACATACTCTATTCTGTAGCTTTTAGCGACAAAGCATTAACTTATTATCTGCTCATGAAATTCATACATAACAGGCATTAGGAGATCCTCAGAAGAATACAAGATAAGGGACATATCTACAGATATTCTTTTATGTGTTTCCAACATGTGGTCTGAAGTCAAAATTTCTTTGTTGTCAGATGAAGACTTTGAGGAGGTATGATTTATTGTGCCTTTTTATGTTCCAACTTCCAGCAGCATTTAATCATTCATAGGAAAGAAAAGATTGATGCTAATAATTATTAAATGTTTCTCGAACTGCATTTACCATGTGCAGTTTTTTTTGCAATATAGTTTCATTTGCTCCCTTTATAGCTTCATATTTTGTCTCGGATGCATGATGCTGTGCAAATTTGTTGACAACAGGAAGAATGTGAATATCTTCGTTTGTTGGCCCAAAAAGAACCCTCTAAAAGGCATACTGTTGTAAGTTAATCTTCTTTGCAGTAGTATTTTCCCCTAATGCAGGTGTCCTAATATTAGATATAATGCAAGCTGCTAAAGTTCTTGTTTCAACATGCATACTTTAGTGATAGAAGGAAAAAATGATCTATAGGAAAAAGATGATTCTTGATGCTTGGCTGTGTTCTTTGTCAAACAAGATCTGCAACTTATGTAGCATATTGCAATATTGAAATATAATGATATTTGAATTTGATATCGGTGCATCCCGAGTAATCAGTTTTGGGATTATCTTCATGTGTCTGTAGCTATATTGGCATAGGTGATCTTATTGTTTGGTGCATTGAAGAGTGCAGTAAAAGGCATGGGAATTTTTACCAATCTTAATGGGCAATAGTTGCTCTTTACTAGTAGTGATGCAAAGATCATCGCAGCAATATGAATATGTGATGTGTTGGTTATATTGTTGAAGGAATTTGCACTTCACATAAGTGGAAGACATTGCTATAATATAAGATATCAAGTGTTACATCACAATGTTTCTCTACACCATATCTTGTCATGGATTGCCCTTTAGGTGTGGTGGATGAGTGTTACATTTCACTAGCAGAGAACAACATCATGGAGAGAGAAATCTTCTCCTGTTGCATAGGCCAGCATTGTTTACTTGACGTAGATAAATCACATCATAGATATCTGTATTTTCCTTGTAGTCTCAATTTGGCGCTTCAAACTTTTACTTCATAAAATTGTTGTTATGGCTTGAAATTGGGAAAAGAGAAGAAGAAAATAGCAAGGGAAGATAACCAGAAGGCGTTAGGATCGCCCTCCAAGTCCAGCGGGGTTCTTCCCCAACCGAATAGGGAGGCTCTGATCTTCGGCTACAAGTAGAGGGGGACTAAACTTGGTTTATTGATTGATTGCCTCTCCAAGAATACAATGGCAGCCTTTATAGAGCAAAGCACCCGAGCTACTAAGGAAGGTCCAACTTATTTAGGAAAGCAACTAACAATAACATCCTTGGAGAGAAACTAATGATCTGACTTATCTCTTTCCTTAATCCTGATCTCCTTCCCTTGATGCCGCTGTGCTGTTGACTCCTCCTGTGGCCCCAGTACGCCGATGCCGTTGGTAAGTTTTACTAATAAACGCGTCCACAACAATTGTAGTCCTTATAGGCCTATACCCAGTTAGTTTAGTCAAATTGATTCTTTGTCAATTACATGATAGCAAAGAGAATTAAAATGCACGTAGTATTACTCATAGCAGCTGCATGACCACAAACAAAATGCAATATTTGAGCTGTTTCAGAGTTAGAGCTAACTAACCCAGGGACTATTTTGACTAAAAAATAATCAAGTGCTAGGCCAATAGGAGTAATGAGCAAATCCAGAGTGTAAGAATTTAAATGAACAATATCTATAAGTATAGCTGCATAGTGACCAATTTAAAATGCCAAAGGCCCACAAGTTCAAAAAGTACAGGGATCTGCACTGCACTTCACGAATCTTAAAGCAGGTAAAGGGTGGAGAATAAAACTAACCATTACAATTAGAGGGGTATTTTGCAGTGTTACTTGGATACGGATGTGACTTACTTTAGGGATTTGAGAAGACAAAGACTCCAATAGTTGAGATTCCAATATATAGATAACCACATGGGCCTATAGTATATGAGCCTTGATATACTTAACACCCTCCTTCAAACTCAAGGTGGAAACGGAGGTTTTGAAGCATTGAGTTTGAGCAAGTGAAGCCGATGTTGCTCTCGAGTTTGTGCTTTAGTGAAAAAATCTGCCACTTGCGATTACGAGGGCACATCTTGAAGAGCAATTGTTTCTCACGACAATGAGACCGAGTAAAGAAAGCATCAACTCCAATATGCTTTGTAAGTTCATGCTTCACAGGATCATTGGCAATTTGTATGGCTCCAGTATTATCACATAGAAGAGGTGTAGGAGCATCACAAGAAATACCAAAATCTGTAACAACCATCGAAGCCATACAATCTCTGAAGTGGTAGTGGCAAGTGCTCAAGTTACGCCTCTGTACTAGAGCGAGATACAACCGCCTGCTTCTTAGACTTCCATGCAAGAGGAGAAGAACCAAGAAGAATGCAATAACTGTGATAGAACGACGATCTGTTGGATCACTCGCCAGTGGAGTCAGAGTAAGCATGAAGATGAAGCGGACTTTCACGAGCATAGAACAAACACTGAGAAGATGTCCCCCTTAAGTACCGTAGTACACGAAGCAAATGTCCAAAATGAATGGAAGTAGGAGCACTGACAAATTGACTCAGAATATGAACCGCATGAGCAATATCGGTCTAGTGTGATGAGATAAACAAGACTGCCCACAATATGCCGATATCGTGAGGGATCCTCAAGAAGTGTACCATCGGTAGGACGAAGTTGTAAATGAAGATCCATAGGTGTCGCAGCCGTTCGACTATCTGTAATGCCAGAGCGAGCAATAAGATCTTGTATGTATTTGGACTGAGAGAGATAGTATCCCTTTGCAGAATGCAACACCTCAATTCCTAAGAAATAACTGAGAGGACCCAAATCAGACATCTGAAATTGCTCACCAAGTTGCTTCTTTACATGAGAAATGTGTTCCACATCATCTCCCGTAATCAACATATCATCAACATATAGAAGAAGCAAAGTACGTCCACGTGGAGAGATGAATAAATAGAGCAGGGTCATGATCACTAGGTAAAACCCGGCATCCGTATCACCAAACAAAACGCTCAAACCAAGCACGAGGAGCCTGTTTAAGACCATATAGAGCACGACGAAGGCGACAAACATGACCAGGAGGAGCATCAACACCTGGAGGTGGTTGCATATAAACTTCTTCATGCAAATCACCATGAAGAAAGACATTCTTAACATCCATTTGAGAGATGGTCCAAGAAGAAGTAGCAGCCACTGCAATGAGAGTACGAACAGTAGTCATATGAGCAACTGGTGCAAAGGTCTCATCATAATCTCGACCACGAGTTTCTTTGAAAGCCTCTAGCAACAAGACGGGCTTTATATCTCTCAATAGAACCATCAGACTTGGTCTTAATTTTGAATACCCATTTAGATGTAATAGGCACTGCATGTGATGGTAATGGAACAAGATCCCAAGTTCCTGTATGATCAAGGGCAGCAAGCTCCTCAGACATAGTAAGCTGCCATTCCGGAATATGAGAGGCTTCCTGGTAAGTGGATGGCTCATCAATAACGGCATTCACACATGGAAAACCATACTTGTTAGCCGGACCAATAGCAGTACGATCTCGTAGATTATATCTTGGACCAACCTGTAACTCATCAATATTATTAGAAGCATCAACAGCGGTCGTATCAGGACTGGCTGTGATGGTAGAATTGGGTGGAGGTGCTGTGGTGTTTGTAGGACGACGATGGAAAACACGTGTGATAGGTGGTTTAGAATGAAAAGGAGGTGGTGCAGGAGGTGTAGTCTCCTGTGGAGGTGGCGTGATGGAAATAGGAGGAGCAGGAATGGGCGTAATATATGGAGGTGTGGTGACATCGATCTTGGGTGAAATAGGAGGTAGACAAAGGAACGATGTGGGTTACGTGGAAGAATATGAGGGTGAGTAGAGGGTTATAAAAGAAAGGACGGTCCTCGGCAAATGTCACATCACGAGAGATACGTATGCGGCGAGAAGAGGATCATAACACCGATATCCTTTATGCTCGGGACTATACCCGAGAAAAACACACTCAGCAGTTGTGCGATCAACTTAGTTCGCTCACGAGGTGCAAGCAAAACATAGCAAGTACATCCAAAAACTCGGAGATGATCATAGCTAGGAGAAGTACCAAAAAGAACTTCACCAGGACTTTTTCCAGACAGTTTGGATGAGGGTTGTCTATTAATGAGATAGACATCAGTAAAAACAGCTTCACCCAAAAAAAATGAGAAGGAACAAAAGATGAAATCAAAAGTGTGCGAGCAGTCTCTATAAGATGGCGATGTTTGCGTTCAGCAATACCATTACGAGCATGAGCGCCGGGACAGAGAGAGCGAGCAAGAGTGCCCTCAGAGGACAAAAGCGGCGAAAAGCATCGGACAAATACTCACCACAGTCGAGCGAAAAACTCGAATAGGAGTAGAAAACTGTGTGTGAACCATGCGAACAAAAGACTGGTAAATGGAACACAACTGCGAGCGATGTTTCATGAAATAAATCCATGTATATCGAGAATGATCATCAATAAAAATGACAATGTTTATGACCACCCTTTGTAGCAAAAGGTGCAGGACCCCATACATCTGAATGAATAAGATCAAAAGGTCTAGCTGAATGAGAAACACTAGATGAATATGGTAGTTGTATTTGTTTTCCAAGTTTGCAACTCTTACAATGAAAACTAGACTCAATAGGTGTATGACCTAAACAACCTTTATTTATTAATGTAGACAACCGGGACCCACAAAGATGACCAAGACGATGATGCGAGCATTGGAAAGAAGAGGCGGAAGACGAAGCAGCGGATGACACACGAGCTGAAGACTCAATGGAAGAGGGAAGACGCAAGGTGTCGAGGATGTAGAGGCTAGGAGCACCTTTACGGCGATGGCCAGTCCCAATCACTTTCCCGCTTCGACGATCCTGAATAAAACAAGATGAGTCATCAAATCCAACAAAACAATTTTGGTCGATAACTTGACCAACCGAAAGAAGATTCATGGACAACTGAGGTACAAAAGAAACATCAGGTACAGAAAAATGAGGGTTGCAAAGTGAACCCTGGTGAGTGATATGACAAGATGTACCATCAGCTGTCTGAACAGAAGCTCCATCAGTGACCGGCTTGCAAGCAACCAACTGGGACTGATCAGATGTCACATGAAAAGAAGCTCCTGAATCAAGCACCCAAGACGACGAAGGAGCATTAACAGAGCGGCAGCGGCGAATGACATCGAACCTCTAGGAATGGAACCGATACCACGACCACGGCGGCACGGCGTGCGATAGTCGACCAACTTCTGCGGATAACGAGAAAAACAATTCTCGGAAGATGACCGGACTTGCCACAATGCTTACAGAGCTCAAGAGGAACTTTTAGTGCGATTATCGAGAAGTCGCCAACACACTATGAGAAAGCAGATGAGAAGAAGACATAGACTTGAGGCGTGTTTCTTACGCAAGTAAATCGGATAATGCACGTGCCATGGTGAGAGCGGAAGAATTGTGAAGCAATCGTATGCGAATGGAATCATACTCAGTAGGACTCCATGACAAATTTGTAAGTAAAAACTTTTCAATAAACTTATGTCTTTGGACAAAGGCAATTTGTACACTCGAGTATCATGGAAGTCAATGATCCCATCGGATGATCAAAAGCAGAGTAGTACTCATCAATAGACATATCATTCTGCTCAATTTCATGAGTTTGCTGCATAAGAGTATGCAAAAGAGCACCACTATCCTGAACATAGCGCTTCTTCAAGTTGTCCCATATGCCCTTGGCTGTTTTGAACTTAGAAAGACTCATAATCATAGATTGCTTAGTACTATTGACCATGGCAGCAATGACTTTCCCATCATTAATATGCCATTCTTTTACTGCAGCAGCTTACTACCATCATCCTTAAGCACAGGTGGAGTTTCAGTTAAGTGAAAAAGTAAACCATAGCCCCTCAATGCAGTCTCTACACAGAGAGCCCACTCTGGATAATTCTGACCATCTAGGGTGAGATTGATAACTATTGCATTTATCTGAGACATGTTGAGAAGTGCTAGGACTGATCCAAGAAACAAATGACAGATAGCAGTTACCACGGGTAGAGGACAGCAGACGAAGAGTCCACGGGACAGAAGATTCACGGGCGGTGCAGATCCACGGGTGGCAGAAGATCCACGCACGGGCGAAGAAGATCCACGGACGGCAGCAGATCCACGGGCAGGCGACAGAGCACGGCACTCCCATGCGGCGACAGAGGCGGATCCCCCAGGCGGTGGCAGAGGATCCACGGGCGAGCGGCCGTCGGCCGGTTGCGAGAACGAGGCGGCGGAAGACCCGGCACGGAGGCGGCACGGCGAATACGCCACGGCGAGGCAGCGGCGGCAGGCGGCGGATCGACGAGGCGGCTGCGAGGGCGGCGGCCGAAGAGATCCGCGACAGCGAGACGGCGAGGCAGCGACCAACCGACGACGGGCGTGCGGCGGCGGCCGCGGCGGAGACGGCGGCGGCGGCAAGCGACGGCGACGGCGATGGCGACGGCGATGCAACCGGTAGAAGGCGGCGATCAGCCAATCGGCGATAAAAGTTTGGATCGTGGGAGAGGAGGATTAAAATAATCCTAACCTAACCCTAATCCATAGCTCTGATACCATGTGACTTACTTTAGGGATTTGAGAAGACAAAGACTCCAATAGTTGAGATTCCAATATATAGATAACCACATGGGCCTCATGGGCCTATAGTATATGGGCCTTGATATACTTAATAACGGACACGTGTGTCGGAATCCGACTCGGATTTGGGTGTCCGATTCGGCAGACTTCAAAAAATAGGATTCGAGGATTCGTCTAATATATATTGATTTTATATTATATATAAAAAGAAATTCAAATTATAGGTATTTTGAACGATACATTTGTTGATAGTCACTATTTTTGTCTCCTAAAAATATGTGTACCCACATACCATACCCATATGTTTCTATGTTAGAATCCATGTCTGTCACATGGATGGTATGCATGTGGGTATGTGTAATATTTTTGTTGGAAATATTTTTGTTGGAAAAGCTGCACATAGCAGCTACCTTTTCAATCTGCATCCGTTACTAGTGTGGCCACCTCTATTAAATCTACGCAGAGGACAGATGGGCCCACTGGCCTCCTCTCCTTCCCTTCCCCTTTTTTCTACTAACTGGAAGCGTTCATGGTTGTCTCCTCTCATGCTTCCTTTGAGATTAAGCATGGCTGTCTCGTTCTCTAGGAGGCCTTCAAATATGGATGCAAAATCACTCTAGGACGCAGCCAAACTTGTGTTCTACGGGCCTAAACGGTGTGTTATACTGCCTTGGACAAGGCCATGGGTGTCAGACGCGCGTCGCACCATGTTGGACGCGAGTTGACACGCGGATGCGTGTTGACGTGCCAAAAACATTTTGGACACGCGAGTCCCGGTAACACTAGTATTTTGACCTAAGAAAATAAACACCCAGTCCTAACTAGCCCTGACGCGTGTTATGTATATATGTATATATGGCCCACTAGGCCCATTAGTCCTAGAGTTGTATTGTACGATATATACCTATTGGCATTCATCTAATATATTTGAGATGTTCATATTATAACATGGTATCACAGCCCTAGCCTTAGTTACCGCAACTTCCCCTTGCTTGCGCCGTTGTCGTTGGATCTAGTTGTGCCGGCCTTTCTCGTCGTGTTGGCCTCCTCTGGCACCGCCGCTTGGGCCACTGTCACCGGATCTCGTTGTGCCGGCCTTCCCTGCCGCTAGGGGTGGAAACGGATCGGATACGGTCGAATAGTCTCAAATACGAATACGAATTCATATTTTTAAAACGAATACGAATACGAATTCGAATATTTTCAAATACGGATACGAATATTCTCGAATATGAATACGGATATTTTCGAATACGGATTTTCTCGGATACGAATATCGGATAAAACGGATTCCAAGTGGTTTTGCCGATTTTTCACTGGTTTTTGACCGGTTACCGGTTTTAAACTGCCTAAATTCAAATTTTGAATCACAAAATTTATACGGATTTTTCATGGGTTCTAGAAACGGGCCGAATATGAATCGAATAATCTCAAATACGAATACGGATACGAATATTCTCGAATACGAATGCGAATACGGATACTCTCAAATACGGATTCGAATATTCTCGAATATGAATATTTTCGAATACGGATTTTGCTTACCACATTCGTGTTTTCTCGGATATGAATATCGGATAAAACGAATTATCCGTTACCGTTTTCCACCCCTACCTGCCGCGTCATCCTTCTACACCACTGCTTGCTCCGCCATTGTTGGAACCCATTGCGTTGGCCTTCTCCAGCGCCGCCTTCTCTATGTGTGGGTCTTCTCTGTCGTGCCGGCTCTCCACTGGATTTGGCTTGATCTTCGCCGGATCCAACCTTCTCCATTGCCGACCTACTCTTATTGATGGTGGCCTGCCAAGTCACTGAGCAAAGCATGGCATTCTGAGTTGGTCAACGAGTCTATTTGTTTGCCAAGGAATTTTGCCCCCCCTGCTGCGCTGATTCATTTTGGTCGTGTTGTGCTGACTTGACTGAATCAATTTCTGTTGTGCCTATGTTGTAACTTGCCGTGTGCCACTTCACTGCAATGGCTTCTATCTCTGGTACTTCCACTTCTTCTAGTTCTCTCGGTATGTGAGGTGCTCTTCTGGCCTTAGATATCAAGCTGGATGGCCTGAATTATCGTAGTGGTCATCGTCAGTTTGCATGCTCCTACGAACCATTGGTTTTCTCTCATATATCATGGCGGAGCCTCCGACGGAGAAGACTGATGCGAATGCCGCTCCTGCATGGCGGAGTGCTGATGATTGTGTTATGGGCATCCTATGTCACAGTACTGAAATTTCCATCAGGATGGATTTCATTGACCTTTCAAGTTCTCGCAAGATGTAGGAGTGTCTTCAGTGGCGTTATGAGTAGACTAATGCGGCGTGTCGCTTTTCTCTTCTACAAAATCTTTATGATTTACATCAGCAGGATATGTCCATTGAGTACTACAGTTCTTTCACTCGCATTTTGCGACATCTGACCTCTATGGTTCTTGCTTCCTGTGCTGTATGTACTGGCTGTGTAGGCTAGGTGAGTCATGATGCGCAGAATTTGATGTTCACCTTTGTTATGCGCCTTCGCCCAGAGTTTTGAGCCTATTCGAGCTCTTGGGACGTGTTGTTCTTCCAACCATGGAAGAGGCCCTTGCTGCATTGACTGCTGAGGAGATTCAACTTCGCTCTCTGTCCTTTGGATCGACACCACTTCAGTCTATTCTTGGATTAGTGCCACATCAGTTTGTTCTTGTGGCCCCTCGTTAGGAGGTTTATTAGCTTGCTCTACTTCCTAATGCTGTCAAACCATATTATTTGCTCTCACTGTAAGAAGCTTGGTCATCCTGTTTAGAAGTGCTACAGACTTTATCCAGAGGTGCAACTAGTGTCTTGTCGTCGTGGTGTGGTTGTTGCCTCCACTCCTGCATCTGTTGGGGATTCTGCTCTTGTCACTCAGTTGGGTCTGCTTCAATCCCAGATTCAAGTTCTTCATACTCAGGTTCAGTAGTGGTCTTCCTTTGGTGCCCCTCCTAGTGGGTCTGTTAGCCTTGCTGTAGCCTCTTTTTCTGTGTTAGGTACTAGTTTTCCATGGGTTTTGGATTTTGGAGCTTCTTTTCATACGACATCGGATAAGTCTCACCTTGCACGGATAAGTCTCACCTTGCATCATGTCGACCTATTATAGATGCTTCCTATGTATAGACAGCTGATGGTACCTCATGTTCAATCACCCATCAGGGCACTCTCTCTACTTATTTTATTGTTCCTGATGTGTCATTCATACCTCAATTTTTTATGAATCTTATGTTTGTTGGCTAGCTTGCTGATATGCACTACTTGGATTTGATGACTCTACTTGCTATGTGTTGAATTGTCGGACAGTGGTTCTTGTTAGTACTGGCCATTGCCATAGATTCTTAGGGTCTCTACTTCCTTGATTGTCTGAGTCTTCCATCTTCCTCCGCACATGTGTCTTCAGTTTTTGCTTCAGCCTCTGTTAGTTTTTCTTAGTGGCATCATTGGCTTGGTCACTTTTGTGGCTCTCGTCTTTCTACTTTAGCTCGTCAGGTTGTCCTAGGTTGTGTCAGTGTCGACACTAGTTATGATTGTAAGGGTTGTAAGCTTAGTAAATAACTGCAACTCACATATTGTATTAGTACATCTTAGTCTAGTTGTCCTTTTGCCTTAGTTCATTAGGATGTTTAGGGTCCTACTCCCTTTGCTTCTAAAGGTAGTCATATCTATTATGCCGCGAAAGGGCCTCTAACCGAGTGGTTGAGTGCCTCAGTAGCACCCCCCAGGTTCTGGGTTCGACTCCCAGTGGGAGCGAATTTGAGCTTGGGGAAAAAATCCTACTCGCTACCACACCAAAGCACGGTGTAAGGACCCGCCATGGCGTTGATCCCAAAGGATCATTGGTCGTCTCACAAGGTCGGGCGTGTGGTCCCTGTGTAAGGTGTGAGCGGGGTTTGGGGTTTCGATCTGCGTGAGAAGATCTTCTTCTAACATAAAAATGCCCGGGGGTGGCTCTTCCCCTCCGTAGGTCGAGTTTTTTTCATATCTATTATGCCATTTTCATTGATGATTATTCTCGATATACTTGGGTCTATTTTATGAAACATCGTTCTCAACTCTTGTCTATTTATCAGTCTTTTGCTTGTATGGTTCACACCTAGTTTTCCACTCCTATTCAGACTTTTCGTCTGAAAATCCAAGGGGCGTACTTGCCGCATGCTTTGCATCAATTTCTCTCTACTGAAGGAACTCTTCCTCAGCTTTCTAGTCCTGTTGCTCATGCTCAAAACGGTGTTGCTAAGCGTAAACACCGTCATCTTATTGAGACCACTCGTACTCTTTTACTTGCATCTCATGTTCCACGACATTTTTGGACAGAGGTTGTTTCTACGGTTGTCTATCTCATTAATATGCAACCATCTTCTTGTCTTCAAGGCAAGTGTCCTGGAGATCTCTTGTTTTTCACTCTCCCACGGTATGACCATCTTTGGGTTTTCGGTTGCACCTGCTATGTTCTGCCTCCGTCTCGTGAGCTCACTAAGTTAACAACTCAATCCGTTGATTGTGTTTTTGTTGGATATAGTCTTGAGCATAAGGGCTATCGTTGTTATGATCCGTCTGCTCGGCGTATGGACATTTCCCATAACGTTTCTTTTGTTGAGGATCGTCTCTACTTTTATTCTTCTAATACTCAGTCCTCTTCTCCAGTTGAGTGTCTCTCTTTTCTTTATCTTCCACCTATTGTTTCGTCTGATACGCCTCTTTTTGTGGAGTCCTTTTCTCTATCCTCAGTCTTATCACCGTTTCCTCTTCACTATACTCGTCGGCCTAAGGTTCCTCCTGATACTCAGCCTTCTACTATTTCCTCCTCTGATGGTATGGCTAGTATTGATGACACTCCTTCTGATGATCCTCCACCACCACCGTCATCTCGGTATGAGCTTTGTGATCGTACTACTATTGCTACTCCTGACAGATATGGTTTTTCTTCCACTACTGTTGTGCTTGAGCCTCACACTTATCAGGAAGCTATTGTTCTTCCTGAGTGACAATTAGCTATGGCTGAGGAGTTGGCTGCTTTGGATCATACTGGTACGTGGGATCTTGTTCCTTTACTTGCTCATGTTGTTTCTATTACTTGCAAGTGGGTGTTTAAGGTCAAGACCAAGTTCGATGGCTTGGTTGAGAGGTACAAGGCTCGACTTGTTGCTCGTGGTTTTTAGCAGATACATGGTCGTCATTGTGATAAGACATTTGCTCCTGTTGCTCATGTGAGAACAATTCGCACTCATTGCTGTGGCTGCTGTTTGCTCTTGGATAATCTCTCAGATGGATGTGAAGAATGCTTTTCTTCATGGTGATTTGCAGGAGGTTTATATGCATCCACCCTAGGGTGTTGTGGCTCTTGCTGGTCATATTTGTTGCCTTCGTCGTGCTCTTTATGGCCTTACACAGGCTCCTCACACTTGGTTTGAGTGGTTCAGTTTAGTTGTGTTAGCTGTTGATTTCTTCTTGAGTAATCATGATCCTGTATTGTTTATTCATACATTTCCATGTGGTCGTACTATACTTTTACTATATGTTGATGACATACTGATTACTTAAGATGACAAGGAGTACATTGCTTTTGTCATGCAACGGCTCGGTGAGCAGTTTTTAATGTTGGATTTGGGTTCTCTACGTAGCTTTTTGGGGATTGAGTTTACTTGCATAGATGATGGGTACTATCTATCTTAACAGTGCTATATTTAGGATTTGCTTGCTTGTTCTGGTCTTACTAACAGTCGGACAGCTGCTACTCCTATGGAGCTTATCTTTAGATTCGTCCTACTGATGGCACTCCGCTTGAGGATCCTTCTCATTATCGTTATACTGTCGGGAGTTGTCTACTTTGCAGTGACATGTCCTAATATGGCTCATTCTGTTCATGTGCTCAGCTAGTTTGTTTATGCTCCCATGTCTGTTCACTATGCCCACCTGCTACGTTTGTTGTGCTATCTATGGGGGACTGTTGATCGTTGTCTCTTTTATTCTCGGTCGAGTCAGATTTAGCTTCATGCTTACTTTGATTCGATTTGGATGAGTGTTCCTGTTGATCAGCTGTCTGTCTTTGGCTATTGCATATTTCTTGGATCTTCTCTTATTACATGGAAGTCTAAGAAATAGATTGCAGTGTCACGATATAGTGCTGAGTCGAGCTTTGAGCATTGGCTACTACTTCAGAGATTGTTTGGCTTCATTGGCTCATGGCTGATCTTGGTATGTCATGCGATACTCCTGTATCTCTTCCGTGTGACAACACTAGTGTTATGCAGATTGCTACTGATCCAATGAAGCATGAGCTTACTAAGAACATTGGTGTGGATGCGTTCTTTACACGTTCTCATTGTCAACAGAAGACTATTGCTCTCTAGTATGTACCATGTGAGATTCATGTTGCTGATTTCTTTACCAAAGCAAGCTCAAACTCAAGAGCAACATCGCTTCTATTTGTCCAAACTCTATGTTTCAGATCCTCCTAACCTATGTTGAGGGGAGGGTGTTATATATATATGTATGTATGTATATATGGCCCACTAGGACCATTAGTCCTAGAGTTGTATTGTACTATATATATCTATGGGCATTCATCTAATAGATTTGAGATGTTCAGATTATAACAATGTGCACTTAAATTATTCTTTCAAGCGCTATTGACCCCCGCTGCATGGATTGGAACGAATTGGAAATTGCCATCTAACATACTTTCTACAATTATCACACATAATGTGTTGTAATTGAATCAACCTCGTCATAAGTGCATTCATTCAATGCAAAGGAGATGAGACGCGCGTGAGGTTGCAAGGCCTGGCAGCTATGAAAAAAAAACTCGACCTACGGAGGGGAAGAGCCACCCCCGGGCATTTTTATGTTAGAAGAAGATCTTCTCACGCAGATCGAGAAACCTCCGAACCCCTGCTCCACCCTTACACAGGGGACCACACGCCCGACCTTGTGAGACGACCAGCGGATCCTTTGGGATCAACGCCATGGCGGGTCCTTACACCTGTGCTTTGGTGTGGTAGCAGGCGAGGGGATTTTTTCCCCCAAGCCTGAAATTCGCTCCCACTGGGAGTCGAACCCAGGACCTGGGGGTGCTACTGAGGCACTCAACCACTCGGTTAGAGGCCCTTTCGCGCCTGGCAGCTATGCATGCCGGCATTCTTGAAGTGGGCTTTGAGCCTGCGATATCTGTGGATTGGCTAGAAACCCTTCCAGGTTTTCCATATGTTGTTTGATTGGTAATTTAAATTTTGATTTTTTTGGGGAAACCAGGCCAATAACTTTATTCAATAACAGGAGAGTTACAATAATTTTGAAAATTACTCGAGGGAAATCTGGTATGACAGTTAGCCAGTAGCCACTTGGACAGTGCTAGGTTCAGTGAAGCTTGCTGTGCACATAGATAAGATTGAAGCCCCTGAGACTCCCAGAAATTAGCGACCACCTGGCCATCTGTTGCCAGCTCCACTTTTTCGAAAACCCAACAAGTACAAGTTTGCCCTTAACTAATATCTTTAACATTTGAAAACATTTTCCTAAAAGTGTAGAACTGAAGCAAAACCATGTAGGATATTGTGTGTTGAATTAGAGTGTTTCGATCACCAACCACATCGTGCAATATCCATATGGCATGGTAAATTGTCCATATGGTATGGTAAATTATTCATACATTTGTGTGATGCTTCTATCAGAGACCAACATTAGGACAACAAATCTTTTCTTGCTGCTTAGGCATTTATTTACTTGGCTTGCAGTTAATTCGCATAGATATTTCCTACTACTCATGGTTTTTTTACTTCTGAGAAATTCTTACAGATGCTTGTTTGGTCTCTTGTTTTAACTGAGTCTATGTAACTATACCCTAAGCTTCTGTATAGCTTTGACCTTGCTGGATTTTACAGGCTGAGCTGGAGGAGAAGATGAGAAGTGTACATGGGGACATAGTGAGTCATGTAAGTTTGTTAGGAAGTTAGATCAGGCATTATCTGTTACATTCTGCAGATGTTTGCATATAGATCATTTTTTCTTGTTTCTTAATCGCTGTCTGATAGCTTTAGTCTCATGTTTTGGTTTTTGTATTAAAATTTTAAATAATCCTTTTGTGACATGTTCTAAATTATAGATTCTCCCCCTTTAAGTTTACCTGTCGATTCTGTTGGAAATTTTAACTGAGTTATCCTTTTTCCCCCTTTCAGTGGATCGATAAAGAACTTCAGAGACTGGAAAAATTAATTGAAATGGCAAATGAGAAAGGTTGGCGCAATGAATATCCTTGCCAGATTGAGCTCTTTTGATAATGTAATGATGTTTGCCAATGCCACCCAAAAATCTATCTTGTTTTCTTGTTTTATAACTATTAAACCTGTCTTAGGACATTCGACTTACGAGTGGGCTTCGTATAGTTGTATCCTTGACTGAATTTTACGATGCATGAATACATTGATAAGAGACAGCTATTACACACACCATCCGAAAGACGACGTCTTCTTGAAGAGGTCCCTCAAGTTATTCCAGATATAGAAGATAGTAAAGACACTGAATTTGTAGTTGCAACAGCTGACAAGTCTTTTCAGAAGAATAGAGCTGCTTTTCAAGGTCATACTCCTACCATTGTTGCTTGTGCTGCTGCATTTGCTACTAAATTCCATCTAGTGTTCTACCAAGCATCTGCAGAGAACTCTATGAAAACAAATGGGTGGATAGACTCAGTATTCACTTTTCATGATCAGTTTTCCTTTGTGGGATCTTTTTTTCTTTTGTTTACATTTATTATATTTGGCTTATTTACAGTAGGGCACTCCACTACTGTTTTTCATCAATAGAAAAATACTAAATGTAGAATATTATATATACTACACTTTCTGTGTTTTGTAGCTCTTATGTCCTGAACTGGTGATGAACACCCATATGTGCATTTTCCATAACATCCTACATGTGGAAACCCCAATCTTTTTTTTGTGGAAAAATGGATATATTTTCTTAATGGTTAATTTTCTTGAATTTTTTCACACCATTTATTTGGTTCTGTTGGTTCATACTGTTTTCTTTTTGCAGCTGCATTATCTGGTTTTCATACTTTCTTTAAAGCATATTATGCCATAATGCCAATTTACTCTTCCTTTTAGAATCTGGTTGTCTAGTTTCTAATTGGAAAAGGCATGTCAAGGATAACAGGTGCTTTGCTCTTTGACAATTACCACTAGAACAGTTGAAGATTTGTTCCTATTCATATCTAGATTAGACCATCTAGCAAATTATTGAAAAATTCTATCCTCATTTGTGTTCCAATAAGCAACCATTTACTGTTGTATGATATATCCTCTAAAATATACTACACCTACAGTTAAAGAAGTAGACTCTTTGGTTGTTATTGAAAGAGCTCTTTTATGGTACCTAGTCTATGGTTTTCTATTGGTGGGAGTTAAGAGTAATTATACTTTACCCCTAGGTATTTTGACCCAAGTTACAGAAAACCCCAGGTCTAAGCAATAGTCTCACTTGACCCCAGTTTTAAGAAAACATTGAAAAAAAATCTTTTACTCGTGGGCCCATGTCACCTCTTCCCCCCCTCCCTCCCGCTGTTCTTTGAGCTACCTGCTGGTTTTCATTGCTCATATTGCACGTTGCAGCTACTAAAGCCGATGCTGGTGATGACACACCTGGAACTAGTGTTCAAAAGCAGGGCACTGCAGGTTTGCTCCTATTGCCCGTCCTTTCACTAGTTATGCCATACTTTTCTGAGGATTAGTCTTTGACCTGTTAGATATGTATATACCTCAGGGTGTTATTTGTAGTATGTATATGTACATATGGCCAAAGGCCCATTGGAAGGAATAGTAAGTCATTGTTACAAGGTATCAGAGCCTAGGTTGGGCTAGGGTTTCGGCTACCGCCACCGGCCCGCCTGCTTTTCCCTCCTCTTTCTCCGCACGCTTGGCTGCTCCTCTCTCCCCACGCGTGCTCTACCTCACACCACCCCCGGCCACCCGCCTCGGCTCTGGGGGCGGTCGCCCTAGATCCGGTAGCCCGTGCTACGCCACGCTGCCGCCACCTGGCTGGCCTCCGCCCGACGCCACCTGTTGCTCGTAGGATGAGGAGCTCTCGAGATGTCACTTTCGACAAGTCCCGACCAGCGTTCGGATTCCGCGTGATTCTGGCGTAATCGCTGTAACCGTTCTTCCGTGGCAAGCGGGATGAAAAACCTACGGTAGTAAATTTGAAAATTTTGAAAGTGCGATTCTTGAAAATGGTTCCGATTTTCATTGGATGCTTCAGCAACCATTTACGGACATGTGAGCCCATTTGCATGTGAAGTATTTGGTTCTCTGCATGTGGGGAGAAAAGGTAGCTGCTGCATGTGCATTGCATTATTGAGTGTCTAGAGCGGCAAGAAAGCATCGGGAAGCGGCGGAGAAGCGCGACAAACTACTGGCGAGCAAATGCATTCTCATTCCACCGGTTTCGGTTTTTCGCCGATAAAGCTGTAACCGGCGGTTATCGGTCTCCTCGCCCGCCAACTCAAATCCGTTTGACAAAATTCAACCGGTTTAAAGCGGGATTTCGGTTCTGGGCGAATGGCGGATTATTACCGTACGCCCGTGGCGGGATTCATTCCGTGCGGTTATTTGATCCTTGGTCCCGACCCTACTACCCTCGTTCCCTACAGTCCAGTCCGATTCTCTTGTTGAGTCGCTTTCCTTTTTGACTTTTCCTGACTCTTTGCCTTCCGCTACTGTTTCACTTCATCCTCCACCTTCGTCTCCCTCTCCTCCGGCTACACTTCTTCCACCTCAGCCGGAGTATTCTTCCTACTCTTTTGTTGAGATTCCACCCTTTCCTCTGTACTACTCTCGTCGTCCTCGGTCTACTCCCTCTCTAGTCGAGCATCCATCTTTGTTGGGCCCTGTTCCTACCTCTTCTTTGTCCTTGTTAGGTCCTGCTTCGCCTTCTCCTTGATACGATCTTCGTGATCGTCACACTGTCAGGCTGCCTGAGCAGCTTTGCAGCTGCTACTTCTTCTGAGCCTCTGACTTGCCGTGAGGCTGCTGCTCACCTTGAGTGGCAGCTCGCGATGTCTAAGAAGATTGCTGCTTTGGAGCGTACTGGCACTTGGGATCTTGTGCCTCTACCTGCGCGTGTTACTCCCATCACGTGCAAATGAGTTTACAAGATCAACTGCTCGGATGGTTCCCTTGAACGTTACAAGGCTCGTCTTGTGGCGCATGGTTTTCAGCAGGAGCATGGCTGTGACTACGATGAGACCTTTGCTCCTGTCGCTCACATAACCACCATTCACACTCTTTGCTGTGGTCTTTGTTCGTGTAGTGCCCTGAAATTTGGAAGGGGCCACAAAAACGGCAAAACCATAATCGGATTTTAAATCAATTATTACCTTCCTAAACTGGGTTGAGGGGCTATTTAGGAACCCCATCCTTTTTTCCGTATGCACGTCCCTCTTTTCCCTAAACAGGTAAACGAATCTTTATCTCGCTCCCATCACCATCTACATCTCTCTATGGGCGGCAGTGGCAGCGGCATCGCCGGCAGTGTCCGGTGGAGGGGCGGCGCAGCTGTACGGCTATGGCGGCCGATGGAGGCGGCGTGGCGCACATCCGCGGGCGTGGTGGGTGGCGTGGCGTGGCGGCGGCTAGCGGCGGTGGCGGCGCCTGAGGCAAGTATTCGACGGGTGCGGCACATGGCCGCGGGTGTAGGCGGCCATGAAGCTTGGGGCGCGCGGCGGTTGGCAGCGTGGCGCAAGCGGCGGCGACAGTGGCTGGTGGCTGGCAGCTGGCTTCCACGGCCATGTGGTTCGGTTGGTCGGGGGCGCGGCCGAATCACGTTTCACATGGAATTTCTTGGGTTGTGCAGCGGGATGTGTTTGAACTGCTGAATAGCGAATCGCGCTGCTGAATAGCGATGCGCAAGACGAAGGCTTAGCGAATGCAATCTTTTCGGCCAAACGCACTTCTCCTATCTTCCCACAAATTTACGTTAGCCATGATCTGATTCGTCTTTGTTCCACCTTATAGGTTCGCACGCAGCCTTTGAGGGAACATTTCGGGCAGTTGCACACCTTTGATCCTTCGTGCAGCGAGTCCGTCGAACGTGCTCAAGGCAGGTACCACGCGGCCGTAACCTCTTCGTTCCACATTCCCATTTTCCATGATTGTTGGTTACCACTGCTATTGAATACAATTATCATATCACTAATACTTACCTGATTATTATCATATCACTCATGTTTGCCAGGTTATTATCATAACACTAAATCTTACCTAGTTATTATCATATTACTAATGCTTATCCGGTTATTATCATATTACTAATGCTTGCCTGGTTATAGAATTCTAATACTGTATTCATACCATGATATTCTAAGTTAACTTGTTTCACATGCTTTTAGGTTTATTAGAATACTCAGTAAATAATATTCTAGAATTTATGCTTTTAATTAGTGTTTTAGAATTCATGCTAAAATCACTAATGGGGGTAGCATGTGAACATATTTCAAATTTAGGTTTAAACCACAAGTAATCTTTTAACATTAGGGCTGTTGTGTTTATCATGATCCATTACTTGTATGGTTTCATATGTGAGTCATGATTGATGTAAATAATTCTTGTTAATATGACTAATAATCACTCATCACGTAATAAAACTTGGATAGTTGCCAACTCTTGTGTGAGCTATGTTATAATACCACTTTAGAATAATCTTATATCACTATCACTATATTATTATTCCACACCGCTTTGATATCGGGAATTACGTTTTTCCATTTACAACCTTAGCAAATCCTTCCATTTATCATAACCTTATCTTAGCCTTCTCTTAGTTCCCTTAATTTCACACCATATAACCTGTTGACAATATAACAGTTATCTAGCCTAGGGTTACCGATATATAGGGAGATTTTCACTCACCTGGTAACGTACAGGGGACGCACACTTTCGTTATTTAGGATATTACACCCTGTCTGCGGTTATACAGTCGAGGACAGTGTCGTGCCTGTCGACTCGTATAATCAGGTATGTGGGAAGTACTCGCTGGTGCCATTGGCATAATTTGCTAAATAACATCTATAATTCCACCGTTCCTGTCATCATTATCTCCGATCCTTATCAGTGTTTCCGGTAACCTAGCTTCATCGCACTTAACTTGTATCAGTTACTTGTTTACATTATTTGTCCTTTTTACACCTTGCTTGCGACCGTTTTTGGGTACTTGCTGAGATTTCTAAATCTCACACTTGCTCTTTCCATTTTCAAGTAAAAGGCTAGTGGAGTGATAGCAACAATGCATGGGTGGGAGCACTCGAGTTTTCAGTATCGTAGCTTGCCACTATTTATGTTATCCTGTTTTTGTTCCTCATTTGGTTAGAAGTGGACATGTCCCATGTTTTAAACATTTATTTCAGCTTTCGCTGGTTCTCCAATAAAGTACTTTTAAAGTTTTAATATCCTTGTGATTTCTATTGTTGCTTTTATTATTATTTTTCTTTACCTTGGTGATGACGTTTCATAGTAGTATCTCATTTGGGTATGTGGTGCTACAATTGGTATCAGAGCTCAGGTTGTAGTTTCTGCAGAAAAGGGTTTTGCTCGTACACAGGGCTTCGGGTTAATTCATTCATGCATGCATATTTAGTCACTGACATATTACCATGATTCCATATCTAATTATCGTTTCCTTTATTCCATTGTTATTATGTGCATTGTTCCAATCGTATGCTTCCCTGGATCCTGATTCCATTCTTCCTCTTGGGCTGCTTAAGAAGCGCAAGGTCCCGGCTGGCACTGTGAACAAGCTTGCTTTTTCACCTTCACCTGCTGGCAATCAGAACGTGGCTCCAGTTTCTGCTCCGTACTGATGCGCGTCTCTACGCATTATCGACTCAGGAGTCGCACCGTCATTCTGATGTGGTGCATGGTAATACTAATTCCCTATCACTCTTTACCTCCCTATTGTTACCCATCTTACCATTTACTTTTCCCCTCTATAACCTTTTAGATATGGTTGTCTTGAATTCTTGCCCTGCTCTTGCATTATTCAACTCGGGGGCTAGTTTCTCGTTTTCGGCATCTCGCTTCATTCAGCAGCACTCTGTACCAGTCAGTACCTTGTTGTCCTCCGTGGTGGTGTCCACCGCCAGTGGACCTTTTGCTAGTAATTTTACCTGCCTCAACGTTGCCTTGGAGTTTGAAGGCCTCAGATTTAGTATTGACGCAGTGGTGGCGCCAATCCAACCCTTTGACTAGATTGTGGGCATGGATTGGCTGTCTCTTCATCGCACTATTATGTATTGCTTTGACCGCAAGGTTATTCTTCTTCAGGATAATGGGGAGATCGCTTAATAAGGCAAGGAGCAATGCCTCAGTCTTCTATTCTTGTCCTCGTATTTCTTTCATCGCTGGATGACCAAGTCTGGATGCCTTTTCGCCCTGTTAGCGAAGCCTATCACTGGACCTTTATCAGAAGATTTGCCTATTGTTTGAGAATTTCTATATGTCTTCCCTGCGGAGCTTCCAAGCCAGCCTCCGGTTAGAGCAGTTGAGTATGCCATTGATATTATTCCTGGCACCGCACCTATCACCAAGTCTGGATCAAGATTTGACGCCATTACCTCTATGGAGGGGAGTGCGACATCTTCACTGATCATAAGAGCTTGAAATACTTCCTTAGAAGGAATTGAATTTGAGGCAGCACCGTTAGTTAGAGTTAATCAAGGACTACGATGTCACTATCCATTATCATCCGGTCAAGGCTAATGTGGTGGCTGATGCCCTTAGCAGGATGCGAAGTGATGGTGTTCCTATTCCAACATCTGTCCAGGAGGAGCTTGAGGATCTCTAAACTACACTCTGTTTCGTTTTCTCAACGCTCTCATTGGAGAAATCAGAGATTTCATCCCCTTTGTTTGATGCATTGCTAGAGGCCCAAGCCTCAGGTTCTGAGATCCGACACTCCCGTGGAGAGGTCATTCGGGCTAAACCACATGGGCCAGACTTTTCTGTCGATGACAAAGGGTTGTTACGTTTCCGTGCTCGCATTTGGGTGCCATCCGATTCACAATTGAAGAGGGATATTCCTCGTGAGGCTCATAAAACTCCTTATTCTATTCATCCTAGCAAGACTAAGATGTTTAATGACCTCCAGCGGCAGTTTTGGTGGCCGGGATGAAGGACATAGCTAAGTTTGCCTCAGTGTGCAGTGCCAGCACGTAAAAACAGAGCACCGCAGTCCTGTCAGACTCTTGCAGCCATCGGAGATTCCCTAATGGAAATGGGAAGATATTGCTATGGACTTTATTGTTGGTCTTCCTAGGTCACCTCGGTGTATGGACTTTATTTGGGTCATTGTCGGCCGTTTCACAAAGATGGTTCACTTCATTCCGGTTAAAACCACTTACTCAGCCAGTGATCTTGCTAATATCTATGTCAAGGAAATTGTTCGTCTTCATGGCATTCCGAAAATCATTGTCTCGGATTACGATACCAAGTTTGTTTCACACTTCTGGAAGAGTTTGCATTAGAATCTAGGCACAAAGCTCAACTTCAACACTGCCTTCAACCCTCAAACTGATGGCCAATCTGAGAGGACTATTCGACACGTTGCGTTCTTGCATACTTGCATGGAAGGGCAGTTGGGAAAATCACTTACCCCTTGTAGAGTTCTCTTGTAATAACAGTTTTTACTCTAGTATCAGCATGGCTCCTTTCGAGGCACTTTATGGTAGGTCTTGTTGTTTTCCCCTCCTTTGGGATGAGGTTGGAGAGAGAGTTACTTGGACCTCAGCAAGTCAGTGATTGGAAGGAGCAAATCGAACACATCAGGAACAATTTGCTTTCAGCCAAGAGTTTTCAGAAGTTACGCTGACCGTTCTCGTCGTCCACTGGAATTCAAAGTGAGTGATCTGGTTCTTTTGAGGGTCTCCCCGACCAAAGGTGTGGTTCGAATTGGGCCTAAAGGAATCCTGAACTCTCATTATGTTGGACCATTTCCTATCATTGAGCGGATCGGGAAGCTTGCTTACCGTTTGGAGTTACCTTCCTTGGTTGGTGTTCATAACGTCTCCCATGTCTTTATGTTGAGGAAGTATCTAAATGATGTTGATCAAATTCTGGAGTTACCCGCCTTGGAGGTCTCAGAAGATCTGATTGTTGCGTTTGGAGTGTCAATTGCGACGCCGGACCATTTCCTATGTTAGGGTGTTGTGGTCCCATCAGATGGAACGTGAAGCTACCTGGGAATTGGAGTCCGAGATGTGCGGGAAATATCCCGATCTCTTTTAATTTAGGTTTGATTTTCATGATTTCTTTCATCTAAATGATTTACTCCAAGTCCATACATCTTATTCATTGAAGTAATCAATTCAAGGCCGAATCTTTTCTAAGGGGGAGAGCTGTAGCGCGCTGAAATTTGGAAGGGGCCACAAAAATGACAAAACCTAATCGGATTTTAAATCAATTGTTACCTTCCTAACCTGGGTTGAGGGGCTATGTAGGAGCCTCATCCTTTTTCCCGTACACACATCCCTCTTTTCCCTCAACAGGTAATTAATCTCTCCCATCACCATCTACATCTCTCTCTAGGGGTGGTGGCGCCGGTGGCGGCGGCCAGCGGAGGGGCGGCATAGCCACACAACCATGGCGCTTAATGGAGGCGGCGCGGCACACGGCTGCGGGCACAGGCTGCCATGAGGCTTAGCGGCACGACGCATGCGGCGACCGATGGCAATGGCATAGGTGGCGGCGTCGCTGGAGGCAAGTGGCTGCCGGCGGGGAAGCTTGGGCGGCGCGGAGCGGTTGGAGGCTGGTGGTGGCGGCAGCAGTGGTCGGCTTCCACAGCCATGTAGTTTGGTTGGCCGAGGGGCTCAGTCGAATCACATTTCATGCAGGTGTTAGATATGTATATACCTCAGGGTGCTATTTGTAATATGTATATGTACATATGGCCAAAGGCCCATTGGAAGGAACAGCGAGCCTCATTGTTACACTACCAACCTTTCCTATAGACAATGTAGCATTTTCGTTCTGTTGACATGGCCACCATTCTGAGCTACCTGACTGGTTTTCATTGTTCATATTTAATGACACAGCTACTAAAGCCAAAGC
Organism: Dendrocalamus sinicus; assembly: GCA_036346575.1. Classification (NCBI taxonomy): domain Eukaryota; kingdom Viridiplantae; phylum Streptophyta; class Magnoliopsida; order Poales; family Poaceae; genus Dendrocalamus; species Dendrocalamus sinicus. The sequence continues at coordinate 25,741,300 of CM070654.1, forward strand.
TGCTGGTGATACACCCGGAGCACATGTTCAAAACCAGGTCACTGAAGGTTTGTTTCTTACTACCCGTCCTTTCACTAATTCACTAGTAATGCTATACTTTTCTGAGGATTGGTATTCCACCCGCCTTTCCTCCAGCTTCTGTTGCATTTTCAGGCATTCCAACCTTCTGAGCTACCTGACTTTTTCACTCTTCATATATAACGATGCAGATGCTAAAGAAGATGCTGCTGGTGATGCACCTGAAATGCATGTTCAAAAGCAGGGCACTGAAGGTTTGCTCTTACGGCCTGTCATTTTAATTATTATGAACTTATTTTACAGTCACCTTTGTTTTACATTTTGAGCTACTATTGTTCAGTAATTCAAAGTCATATTCGTGGTCTAAAGTAGAACTTCATGTGACTCCCTCTTTCTGTAAATGAATAATTGCATTTTGCTCACATTTTCCTTTTGTTCACATGTATAAGCATTGTAATGAACCCCGTGAGGTTGATCATGAGGTGCTAATACATGAAAACGGCATCTTTGCTCCTAATGTTTTCTGTTGCTGATTGGACGAGATCTTATTTTTGGCATGCTATTTTTGGTCCTGTAAATTTTAATCCCTTTCATCTGTTTTTTTCCCTTTGTTCTACCTGACCAAACATGATATTGATGTAGCTAATGCAGCTGGCACCTCAACTCAAGTTATTACAATTGATGATGAAGATGGTCCTGTGCATGATAAAGGCAAAGACTTAATTGTTGTTGATCTGGATGATGATAAATCTGGGGATCTTCCCATGGTGCAACACGAGACAAAGTACATGTTATGCAGTGGTCAGAAAGCTGTGAGGGTGAAGGGTGTAATCTCCGAGAGCACAGGCTTGTGGTATTACATGGACCCTCAAGGTGATGAGCAAGGTCCATTTACAATGGAGCTGCTGCGTCATCGGAACAAAGCTGGCTGGTTTGACGATGGTTTTAGAGTCTGGAGAGCAGGCCAATCTAGCGACTCCGCCATTTTGCTCAGAGACGCTCTGCTGCTGACAGCGTAGCGCTACTTAGGGTCCTCAGGCTGTAGCAAGCCAGATGTGTATATATCGCGGAATGGGGAAGGTCCTCATTCTTGTAAATTGTAATATATATTCCTCTTGAGATTTTCCTCGTTTGTAATATATTGGGGAGTCGACACAGCGGTGAATGTACTACCTGATCCAAGAAAGGAGCCTACCTTTGTATTCTAAGGCGCCTCGCCTTTTGGCCTTCTGATGTATTTTGTGCCCATAAATAATTAGCTTTAGATGTTGATGACTTGATGCCCTTGCAAGTAATGGCGATTTGTCAGCTGGGCACAAACCGGTTCAGACGCTAGCTCGTCTCAGCGCGCACGCGCTGGAGGATGTGTGCTTGTGTTTTTATGCGCTCTACTTGTCCTGTTGGAAAAGGGAAAAGTGCTTTGAAATAGTTGGGTACTGTGACCCCCTGGGCGTCACGGTGAGGATCTTCATGGTGAACTGGGGCATCGACCGGCTGGTCATGGCTGACGCCGACCACCGCTTGTTCTTCGTCGGCTTGCTCTCCCGGCCGACAACTTTGAGCAGTACCTGCAGTGCTAGTGCCGCGGCGGTAGTGGCATCGCGGCCGTCAGCTCCAATGCCGATGAATATGCCGCTGGCATCGCGGTGATGTAGGTAGTGGCGGACCCAGAATCTAAATTTAGGGGGAGGATGGCTAATAGGATTTACTGATCAGTTTATTGAATACTGAGTTGCCGGTCTACTAGACACTGGAAGGAGAGAGGCTTCACGTCAATAGCCAAGATGTGGTTGTAGCTTGTAATCACTACTATAAATACAATTTCCTTCATCATGCAAAGTCTTTTTAAACATGATAAGGTCATTTATATAATTAGCGTGGAGCTGTAGAGAATGAGAGAGATACATACGGCTGGCCAGCGGTAGAGAGGTTGACGTTCCACCTGACCTATCGCTGGGTCCGCCCTTGGATGTAGGTACGTGTAACGTGTTGGTTTGGAGGTTCGGTGCGTGTATGCATGTGAATTAATTGGTGTGCAGACAGCAAAAAAATCAGAAGGGGCGTTCATTTAATTGGGAGATTTATGCAAAATTTTCAAATGTGCACTTATTTTGTGTAGTGTGCAGATCAGCTTATAGAAAATCTATGAAACGGTATGCCATCTGGACGGTATAGCATTGCGCCGTAGAAAATCTACGAAACGGTATACCGTTTGGACGGTGCTGCATTCCGTCGTCCGCTGATAGCCTAGGGCACGAACGAGATGAAACCCACCTTTTGCCTACCTAGATTTCGCTGCAGTCCACATGATTCTTGTTCATATCCATTCTCTCTCTCGAAACCAAAACATTGTACGAAGTCAGCAGAAGACGAGACGAAGGGAGGGAGCAGCTGTCTTGGTGTGCCGACTAACGCGAAAGCTCTGAGCAACGACACGGGCGTGAGACAGCGGGGCGGTGAGGCCATGCTGAGACGGCTTGGCACGACGCGGCAGGGCGGCCGTGTTGGGTTGGCGAGGCCGCGCAGAGGCGACCGCGGGCAAGCTAAATGCACGGCCGCAGGGCGGATGACATGGCCATACGAGGCTGGTGCACAACGCTGCGGTGCGTTGCCCAGCGGCGACGACGAAGACGAGCATGCCGAACTTTGCAATGCAGGTTTCTGAAACCCAATGCTGCCCTTCTTCTTAACCCCAGGCAGTGGCGAAGTCAGGAATGGAATTGAGAGTGGGTTGAACTATTTATAGGTCTAAACTAAGTTAACATAAAATTAGTCTTTTACTCTTATAAAATTTCAAATTCATATAGAAATTATAAATTGGATGGAGACAAATAATGAAAAATAGAAAAATAGAAAGTGGGTGCATTGATAGCGGCGGCGACGGCGAGGGTGCTTCATTCCCCTTGCTACAAGCGCTCCGCAGCGCCTCCCAGACCACCGTGGCCACCAGCGTCCAGGACCTCATGGTGCAGGTCGACCACCGGGCCAGCAGGTGGAGCTTCGGCGATAGCCCCAGCGCCGCCATGGACCACGACACGGCCGCCGGGTGGTCCCCCCACACCGCCCTCTCCAGGACCGGCGGCAGCGGCGGCAACAGGCTGTTGAGCTGGAACTTTAGCACCGTGTTGGTACAGTCAACTGATGAGAGCGGCGGTGGTGGCGGGGGCGTTGCGTTGCCGGACGGCCGGGAAGAGAGGGGGCAGTGTGGTGCCCGCTGCGGCGAGGGGGGTCGGCGGCGGCGGTGCTTTCGAGGCACGTGCAGGACCACATCATCGTGGAGCGGCAGCGGAGGGAGAAGATCAACCAAAGGTTCATCGAGCTCTCCACTGTTATCTCTGGACTTAAGAAGATTCATATATATTGCAATTTCTTTCTTCTTTCTTTCTTTGATTGATTATCTCTCCTTTAATTTTATAATTTTCACTATTCCTTCTCTTCTTCTTCTTTAATTTTAAATCATATCTCGGCATGCGTGCAGCACTCGAGAAGCCAATAATTTTCGGCATTTTGTACGGAAGAACAGATCGATGCAGGTATGAGTCACCATTAATCCAATATACTATCAGTCATCATCATATCTCCAATATATCTTGCTTGTTGTTTTCTCTCCTTTTGCTCGACGCTGAGACGCGAGCCATCCACGAATTTTTTGTACGGATAATCCATTTTTTATTCGAAAATACATAAATATACCCGCGACAAAATTTTTTACAAAAATAGTCTCGATCGCCCACCATTGGGCGACTTCTTCCTTTCGCCCAACCGCAAGCGACACAATATCATCATTTGGTTCGATGGCAATGATCGCACAGAGTCGCTTTACCATTGGGCGATCGCCATGCGATCGCCCAATGGATGGGCGATTATAACGATCGCCCAATGGAAGGGCGACTTTACTCACTCCCGTGATTTTGCGAGTTTTGTCAATTTTGTAGTTTTAAACTGGAAAAATATGGTGTAGTTGTAATAAAAGGTTATGTTTATTGTATGTTGTACGTGCATTAAAAATTGTGAGAAATTTTTTTAAGAACAATTGATCAGTAGAACGTTTGATATATACATTGGTAAGTGATATTTTTATGTTACTAAGAATTAGTGTACGAAGAAAACTAGTATGTTAATTATTGTTACATGATTTGGTATTCGAATCATTGAATGCGAACACACGAGATAATAACCTTATGTGAATTGAAATAAACTTCATAATACTGATTGGGAGTAACATGCCGCTACGGCTTTATTACATACATAACATATAGCATGATATGCGACTAACCCACCCAATCGCTCGTACCACCTCATGTGTGGACGGGGCCACTTTCTCGCCACATTTTGTCTCTTGGGTGTAGCGTGGTTGTTTCCCCTTTTGTCGCGCCTTGAAGATGGCTCCGCTGCATCCTTCTTCCTGTCACTCTTGGACTTGAGGGCTGCCTCACGAGGTTGAAGCTCTTCCTCCCGTACATCAAATTGGCTATAAATCCGGACGTCAGGTTTCGATGCCTCGCCAAGACAGTGTTCAGAATGCAGGAGTGCGGCTCCACCTTGGACACAATCCGGTGAGTGTCATACTTGGGCCCTGGCGTGCACCCTCCAAGGACAACCAGCCTGCTCGCACTTCACAGTGTACTGCTCCTGGCTTGATTTGACGACGCGAAATGTCCGTTGCATTGAAAGGGCATTCTCGTCATCCGGAAGTACGAGAGTGACTTGCGGAAAATCGCTCAAATCCACACCATTCGGACCTTCACGAATCATTCCAGCACCATAATACACTCTCAATGTAGTACTGGCCATTAATGATGTACGCCTACATGTATGATTCAAATTTACGACGTGTCAAATATCATCGTTCAACACTAAACTAAACTTTCTATACTAAAAAGAGTAGTCAAATTTCTATACTACAAAATGTTCCATACTACAAAATGTATACTACATCTACAATTTGTACTAACACTAATATTTCATCTAAATAATAGTGTAAATACAACCTAATTAACGAAAATACCTGGATCCAAATCGATGGAATAGCTTGGACTCCTTCCTCCTTCACCTCCTCTTCTCCCCTCCTCCTTTTCTTCCCGTCCTTCTCTTCTCCTCTTCTTTTCTTCCCCTCCTCCTCCTCTCTTCTTCTTCTCTCGGCTCTGCGAGAATGGGGAAATGTGGTTGTTTGGCAGAATGAGGGGTAGTGGGCGGGAGTGGGTGGATATCCATTGCAGATCGCCTTACCGTTGAGCGATCGCATTGCAGTCGCTCAACCATTGAGCGACGCAATTTCATCGCTCAACGGTAGGGCGATCGCAGTATCGCCAACGGTTCAGATATTCCTTTTGTGTCGCTTGTCGGTTGGGCGAAAGGAAGAAGTCGCCCAATGGGGGGGCGACTGGAGACTATTTTTGTAAAAAATTTTGTCGCGGGTATATTTATGTATTTTCGAATAAAAAATGGATTATCCGTACAAAAAATTCAGCCATCCACGTTCACTCGTCACGCGGAGGGGGAGAGACACTTCGTACGTACGCTTTAGCTTGCGACAGCAACGTCATGCTGCGTTCCTCCTCGCATGATGATCGGGCGGTCTAATCTACTTCATCCATTGGCAAATATAAAATTTTATTATACCTCAGATTAAATTATAACAGACTAACAGCCTAAAAATAAATATAAATTTAGACTCACACCACAGTATAATAAAAATATGTCACAAATACAAATTTAGCTCAATAATTCAATACAAAACATAATAATAGAAACATAACAAAATAAAAATAATGTAGTGTAGTGGAAAACTGGAAATACAATTTGAGTATCCAAATAACGAAGATTTGCTCTCATCCGAGGCCACCACTTTTTCATCAATAGTAGGACAAGAATCAGAATATACAAAGATAACATATGAGAGTAAATCAAACAGATGTATAAATAAATACGAAGAATATGAAGTTTATATTTATAGGAAGCTAACTTACCACTAGTATGAGATAGTTGTTTTTTATGTGACCTGATATCTTGAAAACGCTCTAAAATCTTATCATCATTAATACTTGCAAATATGTCTCGCTCAATATAATATACCATGCTATGATTCATTCACTCATCATTTATCTTATTTTACAAATCAGTCTTAATAATTTTCATAGCCGAGAAGGCTCTTTCTATAGTTGTTATTGCCACCGACAAAATCAAGGTCAATTTAATGAGACAAAATACCAATGAAAAAACTATGTGTCTATATTCATAGCCAAGAAGGCCCTGTCTAAAGTCACATGAGGGTTATTTTGCTCTCTGTTACTGGCTCTAGTTCCAACTATTTCTGGAGGAGATTATGTTTATGTTGTAAAATAAGATGGCAATGTCTTGCCCCTCTTCATTTTGTATAACTACTTCCTAAATAGAAAATACAAAACACATGGCATTCAATACTCATTCAAAATTCACATTAACATTCAATATTTCCATTCAGTTAACCAGTTATATTCTATAAATAAAATCAATAATTGTCTAATCAGTTGGGGTCATATCAAAATTGTATCACTGATACGGGATGCCCGATCTTCACGACGTAGGATCAAGGATAACTTGGATATATGCAACCTAACGACCTGATGGTGCCAACCACTGTTAGAGCAACAACCTGCAACAAAAGAATTTGCCCAACTACACGCTCGTGATCCCGTCTACCTAACCACATAAGTAGACGCATCATCGCTCCTGCAAATCACAAAGAATCACAAGAACAACGGGGTGGAGAATGCCAAATTCCCCTCTAGGTTGCAATCATATGCCAAACCCTAGGAAGAACAAGGGTACAACTCTCTGAAAATAATAGATTAGTTTATGGTGGTTTGTTTCAAAATTACACAGGCACAACCTCTAATATTGGTGGCCTAACAGATGTCGACTCCCGGTGGGCCGTCTCCTAATAAGATTCGGCCAAAACGCGTACGCACGAAAAACTAGTGTCCATCCCTAAAACCAACAGTGAACATTTATAAACGTGTACAGGACTCAACTCGTAAACAATTCAGTAGACTCAAAAGAATGGCTCCTCCGATGATCCAATGCATGGACTTAGAGCAACTCCAGCAGTACTACTTAAAACAGTACCCCTACTTTTTATTTGAGGGCTCCTTCTACTTTTGAGGGTCCTATTTTTTTTGCATCTACTTCAACAGCACCCCTCAAATTTAAGCCCTTAAATCCATTTCACTGCAACTGACACATGGGACCCACTCCTCATTCTCTCCCTCACCCCGCTGTCTCCAGGCGTCTCCGTCGTCTTCGGGCACGCTGTCCACGAGCGCCGCAACGCCTTCGGCCACGAGCTCGCCGAGGAGTCCCCCGCCCCCACCGCCGACGTCGTCATCCCCGTGCCGGATTCGGGGTTCTACGCCCCAGATCCGGTGGTGGAGCTGCCGGATCTGAGGCCCAGCGGCCGGATCCGAGGCGGCGTCGGAGGTGTCGGCGGCTCTCGGGGGAGCGGCTCTCGGGCGACGACGAAAGAGGCGGGCGGAGGAGAGCGGGGAGGCGGACGGAGGAGAGCGGGGAGGCAGGGGAAAGAGGCGGGGAGGGGAAAGAGGCGGGCGGGGAGGAATCTGGCGGCCCGACGGGCGGAGGCGTCAGGCGCGGCGACGGGCGAGCCGAGGAACCGGGCGAGTGGAGGCGGCGGATGAGCGGAGGAGCCGGGCATGGCGGCGGGCGAGCCGAGGAGCTGGGCGAGGCTGGCGGGCGGGGAAGCGGAGGAGGCGGGCGGGCGAGGGAGGTGGAGGAGGCGGGTGGGCGAGGGAGGCGGGCGGGGAGGGAGGCGGCGGGGAAAGATGCAGGCGGGGAGGGAGGAGGCGGGCGGGCGAGGGAGGCGGAGGAGGCGGGCGGGGAGGGAGGCGGCGGGGAAAGATGCAGGCGGGGGGAGATTCGGCGGACGGGAAAGGAAGAGGCGGGCGGGGAATTTTCACGGTGCGGGAAAAAAAACAGGAAAATGAGGGGTGAGGGGGGAGCCCCTAGGAATGAGGGGTGGTAGGGTGATTTGAGGGGCTCCTCAAATTTGAGGGCTCTAGTAGGGGCCCTGTTGGATCTCCATTTTTACCTCAAGCCCTCAAATATGAGGTTTAAGGGCTCAAGTAGAGGTCCTGCTGGAGTTACTCTTACCTCTTTCCTTTGGCTTGCACCACTGACGTCCCATGCTTGCATGTACCAACAGAGCATTTAAGGCTGCATGCAAATTACGTGTCTTGTTTTTATTTCTCTTCCCATGCAGCCAACAAATGCCATCCTCTTGCTTTTTTTATTTTCTTTTGGCACCTGGCCTGCAAGCTGTCCTTCCTCTACCGCTCTCTTTGTTAGTTTCCCCTACAAATATGAGAACAATTAAAATACTAGCATTAGGTAGTAACTAGTTCTTATGTAGATAAAAATCAAATTCAATTAGGAGTATGTTCATCTGTTGATTAATCTTTTTAGCTTATGCTCGTGTAATCAGACCAATCGGGATGTCCTCATCAACCACAATTCACAAATCATAAGCCATAATAATTCATCTATTCTTCACATCAATTAAATACAACATTGATTAGTAAGCCACAATAATTCATCAATTCAATAAGCCACAATAACGCATCAATTCAATAAGCCAGAATAATGCATCAATTCGATGGAACATTTCACTAGAAAATGTTCTATCTTCGATGCTAGTTTGAAAGCAACCTTGCATACACCAAATTCTGTTTATTACAACTATACTACTGCTACAACACTTTTCCTTCTGCATTTACTTGAGTAGTTGAGCTGACAGTAAGTAACTCGCCTGGTTGGCAGTGAGCCAGTGACCTTTAATTTCGCCCAAGAACAAGTGCAATGTGGCAACTAGCAAACACCTTTGTAGTCTGGATTTGCCTACAACCAACTCAAAATGTTTAAAATTTTTAAACAAAAATTTTCCTTTCTTAACAGGTTAGATACGAAACAAAAAAGCTATCGATTGAATCATTGAATGAATCGACAAGGAAATGGATAGACATACTCTAAAATCAGAACTTAGGTCTCGTCGACGATAGGCCTGGGCAAAATACCCGCTACCCGTACCCGAATTACCCGGACCCGAATCCGAAATACCCGAACCCGAGGTACCCGATCCCAAATTCGGATAGCGATTCTGATTACCCGAAATTAGTTTGGGTAGTTCGGGTAATATCCCCCGGTACCCGAACTACCCGAATTACCCAAAATCTGAGATGCGACTCACTGACTCTGTGTCTGTGTCTTTGTGTTTGTGATGTGTTGTCAGTTGAACACTTGAACTTATCACTTTATTAGTATATGATTCTCTCTGTTTGAACAACTGCCTGTGATATATTATTCTATGCAAATTGCTGCTGAAATTCTATGCAAATTGCTGCTAAAATTATGTGCAAATTCTGTGCAGTTTGCTGGTTTTCTGTGAATTCGGGTATATCGGGCATACCTGAACCCGAACCCGTATTATCGGGTACCCGAAATTGCGGGTAGTGTTTTTTGGGGGCTAATATCGGGTAGCAGTTTTCATTACCCGAATTTCGAATTACCCGAACTACCCGACCCGAAAAAATCGGGTAACCCGAACGCCCAGGCCTAGTCGACGATGGAGGGAGGCGGCGGCCCTGGAGGCCAGGAGCTGGCACTGGAGGGAGGTGGCGACGTCGAGGCTGGAGCCTGGATTGGAGGGAGGCAGCGTTGGAGGAGTGGATCTGTGGAGCCGTCAGCTGTGGAGGCATGATGGGAGGCTGGAGGAAGCGCTTGTCGGCGATCACTGCATGCCTGCTTCACTAGCCTAGAGTCACTGGACGGCTAAGTGGCTGACGAAATAGGGTTAGCAAATTAGGAAGGGGTAGGGCGAAGCGAAGTCAAAGCGAACTTGGGCGAGGCCATGCACCGTGTGTGTGTTGGGTAAATGAGGCAGCATGTTGCTGTGGGTTGGGCTATTGAAGACTTCAATGTTTTTGTGTTGTGGGCTGGGCCACTGCTTGCCGCCTTAGGCTAGGATGTGAAGCCTCGGGCTGGGCCACTATACATTGAATTTTTGGTCCATATCAAAAAAATTTACACTGCTATTTTTTCTGGGCCTCGGGCTACAACCTGCCAGGCCTGAGGCCCAAATCTGCCCCTAACTCCATCTCTACATTGTGGGAGCAATCAACACAGCACTATTAATTGGGATTACTCCTATGTAGCAGCAAATGCTCGAATAATTGACTATTCTGGTATAGTCATTCCATGCTCCGGCTATTACTCCGGCCGTAACGGGAGCCGCATGACCCAACCACACCCTACGCACACAACCACGACCCACCACGTCCAGGTGCTCCCCGCACAACCGTTAGTAAAACCATACGACCCTAGTCTTTTACCTCGGCCACCCCCAACTCGTTGTCTTCCACCACTCCGTCCCCTACTCATTGTCTTTGACCACACCGTACAGCAGTGGTGCGCTGAATTGGCGGTAAAATAGTGTGAGGCCATCCACGATGAATTCGCAGGAGCCCACCCAATCGGTGGTAATAGATCCCCGTCGCCCATGTCGTGGAGTTTTTTCACGTGTCGTACATCCGTCGTCTCTTGTGTCGACGCCACCGCTGTGTTATGATGATAGTAAAAAAATAAAAATCACATTTACGACTAGATATAAACCAAGTAATGACCAGATGAATGCGCTTTTACTATACTAATCAATTTATTGGATGCATAGTTAGAGTTTACTGCTACACCTAGCCGTGGTGCATAATGGCCATCTGATAACAACATGGACAATGGACACCACATTTACCTCAAGATACATTTCAATCTATAGCCAAATGAAAAAAATGGATCTCCTGGATACCACATTTACGTCCATATACATTCCAATTTACAGCCAGATGAAAAAATAGAACTGTTGTGTGATGGCAGTAGTAAAAATAGATATCACATTTACGTCTAGATATATTTCAATTTACGGCCAAATGAAAAATAGAATCGTTGCGTGATGGTGGCAGTAAAATTAGAAACCACAATTATGACAAGATGCATTCCATTTTACGACCAGATGAAACCGCTTATACTATACGAACGAATTTACTGGATGTCTCGTTAGAGTTTATTGCCTCACTTAGTTGTGGCACATGCTAGCCATGTGATAGTGGTAGTAAACTTAGAAACTACAAATACGACCAGATGTATGCAATGTACGATCAGATGAAGCCGTTTTTATTGTACGGATGAATTTACTTAACACATCATTAGAGTTTACTGACACACCTGTTATGGTGTATATTGGCCATATGATGGCAGAAGTAAAAAAAAATGGTACCACGTTTACGTCCAAGTACATACCAATTAATTTACTACCAAGATGAACCGCAAAAGGGTGGGGGCAAGCAGGTCGTGGGTTCGTGGTCCGTAACTGCCGCGAGCGGGTAGGGATAGGCACATTGCGCATCCTTGGGGGGGGGGAGACGAGCTCGGTCGGGGTGGGAGGAGGGGACTGACACGCTTAGACACATAATAGTGTGTGTGTGTGTGTGTTTTTCTATATAATATATTATATATAGTATAATTATCTGAGACATCATGATGCCTGGGCACTATGATCTAAAATAGGTATTTTACCTATGTATCGTATGCGAAATTTTTTGGATGTCAAGTTTAACTCTCTCTCTCTCTCTCTAAATATGTTGGAAACTTTTTCCGTACTCTCGGGAGTATATACTCCCACTTTTAATATACCACCTAAACGAACAGGTTTATCACTTTCGGTATACTGAAATACTATTTCTAAGATACTCCAATACGACTTGGTTGAAAATTTTTCAACGAAGCCATTTATTTTTGCTATATATCATTTTCTCCACATAAAAGGAGTAATACACAAATTATGCTATAAAAAGTAGACTTTGATGTTTTTTGTGAAACTCACTTTTGAGTATTTTATAATAATTATTAGAGTATGGAACCGTTTTTTCTCTCTCTATATATATATTGCTAGTTTAATTTATTGAATTACATGCACTAACCAGTTCACTCAAAAGATTAAGCTGATGAGGTTGGTGGGTAATTCATTTATACTTTAACACCCTTTACGTATAGGTTCCCACAGGTCTAAGACATGAAATAGAAGTAGGTTGTAATTATTTTTTTAATTGCATCAATCGGGTCTGGAACTTAAGACATCTTAACTCTAATACTATATTGAGTTATATGCATCAGTCAGTTTATCTAAAAGCTTAAATTTATAAAAAAAAATATGTGTAATTCACTTGTACTTCCAAGTAATTCTTTCACGAAAAAATAGGGGCGCGAAGAGATATATATGATTAGTGTGGATGATGTGTACGGGACACTCGTTTCTACGTGGCGGATGGCGCCAGTTCGACCGATCGATCTTGTACTTTCGTGCGCGATCGGTTAGACGTACGTTTGGGAGAGCTAACGATCCGTACGTTGCTATCCAAGCATACGTGATACGTCCAACTCGGAAGGGCATGCATGCGACTGCAGACACCACACGGTGCTAGCTACCTTGCTAGTCAATCACTTCAGCTCGCATGGGCATTGATCTATGCAAATCTGCACCCAGATCTCAAAGCTACGCTCACGGGCTAACCACGTACACTGATAGGGATGGAATCATTCTAAGCCCAAGCTTTAGATTGGACCAGCTACTTTAGAATTAATTCTTAGACTAATTTTTTTTATGAATTTTGTATGATTTTGGTTACTAAGCCTTAGACTATAAGTCAGATAGCTCGAGGCCTAGTTCGTCACTGTACACTGAAGCATTTTTAGGAGAATATATATATATATATATATACACATATACAGTTTATGGTTAATTGAAAGAAAGTTAAAAAAAAGTTGTGGCTACGGTACCCCGCTCAAAATGACTTAGACTTCTGACTTATTTTTCACTATTCAATAATTTTGTCTTTTGTTGGTTTTTTTTTTTTTAGCTTTTTTGTCGGTTCTTTTTTCATATTCATTTGTACTGTCCGTGATGGGCTAATCTGTTTTTTCTATTTTTAATTTTTTTAAATTTAATTATGCCAAATAAGTCACCATTAACCACAGTGTAATTTCAGTCAGTTACAGTACTTTTTAGCCATAAATCATTAAAAAAAGCTATTTTAAACACCCCTAGATCACAGGATCGGGAAAAGTTGAGGTTAATTCTCTCCGAGAGATACGGGGTCCGAACAGTGCTCGATAAGCCTTGCCAGCCTTTGCGTCCATCCGAAAGCGATTTTTGGAGGCTGCAAAAGTGGTGCTTTTGACTAGTTTATTGGATCGTAATGCGAACCTAATCGCTTGTCTTGTTGACTAGATCCCTGGCCTAGCTAGGTATATAGTGGAGGCTTATCATCTATCTGCGCGTACGTACGCATCCCCATCACGTGGCCAATGCATATCTTCATGAGGTGTGTGCGGCCGAGGGGCAAGCTCTGGGAATCTCGATCATATGTGGGCCGCGTCTTTGTGGTTTCCCACAATCAGTTTTATCCACCGTGTATGAGGTAATATGGTGCTACACTTCACTACTACAGAAAGTCTAATACTAGACGGCCAATCACAAACGGTTTGACAAAACCGTCTGTGACTGACACTAACACACACGGTTTTAATTTGGACATCGTCTGTGTTGGTGGCGTCGGAGAAAACGAGTATCACAGACGGTTCTTACCGATGAAACGTCTGTGATACTAAAGTATCACAAATGGTTTGTATTAAAACCGTCTGTGATAATCTGGAATTATTACAGACGATTTTTTAATAAAAATTGTCTATGATAATGACGCTAGACATTTATTGCGCTGCTCAGAACTGCATCTGTCTTCATTTCGGTCCAGATCTAGCCGGTGCTGCACTCTTTCACTCAGGAGGCAAGCTAGGCGATTTCATGCCAATTAATTTGGTGGGAGAGGGCAGAGATTGAGTTTTGAAGATTCATACTTTCCTGGTTGCTCTAGATATAGTTAGTAATGAAATTTATTTTTTTTTTTGCATTACAATTTAGATGTAAGTAATTGGTGAGTGTTATTGAAGATGGTTTGCAAAATTGTTGGTTATATAATAGCTGTTGTGTTTATAATATGAATTAAGCTAGCAAAGCCTGAATGCATGTGGTATATATATATGTAGTAATAATTAAATAATTTAATTTTTAATACTAAGTTGTTATATATAGACATAACGTAAGACCGAAGCTGGATGTATGCCGCGAGCCGTGTGAGTGAAGAGTATATTAATGGTGTGTCTGCTTTTGCAAGAGCTGCCGAGGAGGATATGCCGAATAAGGGGGTGGAATATATGTACTATCCATACACTGACTGCGAGAATTTAAAGATGTTTAAGAACCGATGGCCAATTGAAGCGCACTTGATTCGGATGGGTTTTAAAAAGGGTTATACGTGTTGGACCAGTCATGGCGAAGTCAATGATCATACGCCGCCGGATGATATCGCTGGTAAAGTGAATGATATGCCGCCAGATGACATCGCCGGTGAAGTGAATGACATGCCGCCGGATGATGTCGATTGTGGTTCAGATTCGGATAGGTTGCACGATGACAATCTGGATCAGATGCTTCGTGATGTAGAAGAGAACTATGATGAGAGAGAGTATGTTAAATTCCGGGGTTTGATGGAGGACTCGGAGAAACCTTTGTTCATGTGCTGCAGGTCAAAGTACACAAGGTTGTCGGCCATGTTTGAACTGTTGAAATTGAATGCAAGTAACGGTTGGTCCGACAAGAGTTTCACAGCGCTGCTAGACTTTTTAGCGGACATGCTTCCAGAGAGAAATGAGTTGCCTAAAACCATGTATGAAGCCAAGAAGGTTCTTTGTCCGTTGGGAATGAAAGTAGAAAGAATACATGCATGTCCGAACGACTGTATCATGTACCGTAAAGAATATGCAAACATGCATGTATGTCCGGTGTGCAACACATCCCGATACAAACGTAACAATTAATCAGATGACGACGAGGGAACAGAGGTGAAGAAAGGACATCCTGCTAAGGTGTCATGGTATTTTCCTATAATTCCTCGTTTGAAAAGGTTTTTTGCAAATCCAAAGGAGGCAAAACTGCTGCGTTGGCACTCAGAGGAGCGCAAGAAGGATGGAATGCTAAGATACCTTACTGATTCCGCCCAGTGGAGAAACATCGATAGGAGTTTTGCAGACTTCGGTGTAGAACCAAGAAATATAAGGTTTGGACTGAGTACAGATGGAATGAATCTTTTTGGTAGCATGAGCAACCGACATAGCACATGGCCCGTGACTCTGCATCTATAACCTTCCTCCTTAGTTGTGTATGAAGCGAAAGTATATTTTGATATCGATACTTATCCAAGGGCCAAATCAACCTAGGAATGATATCGATGTGTACCTAGCACCATTGGTGGAAGATCTAAAAGTACTGTGGAACGAAGGGGTACAAGTATGGGATGCATACAAACGAGATTGCGCTCCTTATTGTTCTGCACCATAAATGATTATCCTGCCCTTGCTAACCTATCGGGCCAGAGTACAAAAGGTGCCAAAGCTTGTACCCACTGTTTAGATGGACGTAAATTGAGGGCTCATGAGAAGAACACCTGGAAGAAGAGATCAATATTTTGGAACTTACCTTATTGGGAGTACCTAGATGTTCAACACTGCATCGATGTCATGCATGTAGAAAAGAATGTATGTGACAGCTTGATTGATCTCTTACTAAACATTCGTGATAAAACAAAGGATGGCGTCAACGCACGGCTTGACTTGGCTGATATGGACATCAGGCCTGAGTTAGCACTGACATGCACTGATAATGGACGAACGTACCTTCCCCCTGCGTGTTACACTCTGTCCAAGGCCAAGAAAACAGAACTGTGCCAATGCTTACATGGTGTCAAAGTTCCGTTTAGTTACTCCGGCAACGTGAAGAAACTTGTTTCGATGCAAGATTTGAAGTTAAATGGCATGAAGTATCATGATTGTCATGTGCTGATGGCACAAATGATCCCTATTGCAATTATAAATATTTTGCCGATCAAAGTCCGAGAGACAATCATGAGGCCATGCTATTTCTTTAACACAATTGTTCAGAAGGTCATCGATCCCGAAGGACTAGATGCTCTGCAGGACAAGGTGGTAATGACTCTATGTCATCTTGAAATGTATTTCCCTCCTTCGTTTTTCGATATCATGGTCCATCTCATTGTTCACGTTGTGTGGGAGATAAAAATGTGCGGGCCCGTATTCCTACATAGCATGTACCCATTTGAGAGGTTCATGGGAATTCTCAAGTCCTACGTACGAAATCGATCTCGGCCAGAGGGCAGCGTCATCGAAGGTTATACAAGCGAAGAGGTCATTGAGTTTTGTGTCGATTATATGGCTCATATTCAACCGATAGGTGTGCCTCAATATCATCATGAGGGGAGGCTGAAGGGTATCGGAACTATCGGAAGGAAAGCAATCACTGCAGATATGGACACGTATACTCAAGCCCATTTCACGGTCTTGCAACACATGACTGAAATGACGCCTTATGTCGACCAGCACAAGGATGTGCTTCAGCAACAAAATCCGGAGCGGACGGATGTTTGGATTATGAGGCAACACAACAGTCGATTCCACCAATGGTTGAAGGAGCAAATCGCTAGGAGCTCTATACATTCTATACACAGCCTCAGGATATAAAGAGCACTAACCAGAACAACGGTGTCCGCATAGATGCGTTCAGTACCGATGGGTCGAGGAACTCATACTATGAGTTCATAGAAGAGATTTGGGAGCTCGACTACGTGGTTTTCAAGATCCCCTTATTTCGCTGCTGTTGGGTGCATCTCCCACAGGTGAAGGTTGACAAGTACGGTGTCACTACCGTGGACCTCCAACGTGTCGGGTACAAAGACAAACCATTCGTACTCGCCAACCAAATTGTTCAAGTTTTCTATGTAACCGACCCGGCAAATAAGGAACGCCATGTAGTTCTTCATGGAAAAAGAAGAATTATCGGAGTAGATAATGTAGTGGACGAGAAAGAATACAATCAATTTGACGAGTTACTCCTTTTGGAATGGCATAAGGGTCGACGACGAACAATGTTACGAAACTAGTTACGTACGTATTGATCATCATGAAGGGCTAATAAGGAAATAAGCAAGTAGAATGAGAATGTGTGACATATATGTGGGCATTTGCATATATGTATATACCAATGCATGTATATGATGTATATGTGAACTGACATTTATGTATACAACAATGCATGTGTGTGATGTATTTGTGAATTTGCATTTATGTATATGTGAAAATGTGTGAAGAAATACATTGTGTGAGGTTGGTGAATGTAGTGAATTTTGAGAATGAGAAAATGTGTAAAGAAATACACTGTGTGAATGCATCTGGTTGGTGTTTGTATATGAATGCAGCTGGTTGGTGTTTGTCTTAATAACTACAGCCGAGGGCAGAGGCTTATCACAGACGGTTCTAAACTTAAAACCGTCTGTGATAATAAATATCACAGACGGTTCTAAACATAGAACCATCTGTGATAGTATATCACAGATGGTTCTATGTTTAGAACCGTCTGTGATATTTATTATCACAGATGGTTCTAAGTTTAGAACCGTCTGTGATAAGCATTATATATAACCCCCGCTAGGGTTTTGCGCATACACTGCGCAGTTATTAGAGCCCGAAGTCCCGATCGAGTCCGTCGCTCTCGCGAAGTCCCAATCGAGCCCGCCGCCGCCGCCGTCCCAGAGCTCATCGCCGGCCGCCTCCGTCGAGCCCCTCGTCGGCAGCCTCCATCGAGCCCCTCGCCGGCCGCCTCCCCCGAGCCCCTCGCCGGCTGCCTCGTCGGATCTTCGTCCACGCCGCCGTCGCCATCACCTTATTTGGTACCATCTTCTCCAATTTCTCATATCCAATACTCCCCTTTATTCTAGTTTTAGTTTGTTGATTCAATATGTGAATGTGTGTTGTATGGATATGTGCATTAGCCATGAGATTGCTTTGATTTTGGGCGCACTGGGGCGAGTAACATGTGAATGCGTCACTGGGGTGAGGTGACGCATGAGATGACTTGGAAGTGCTTTCTCATATGCCCAAAGCAAGCACTTGATACAGAGACACATTGTAGGATGCAAGTACCTCCTGTTGCCGATACTGCTCATTCAAGTCACACAGATGCAATTTTCCCAGAAATTCCATACATAGGTGGTGCTATCTCATGAGCACTAGGCTTAACATTTTTTTTGAAGTGAGTAGCGGCATCATACAACATATTAATGGAGAAATAGTACCTGACTATTTACACATGAATCATCTAATACATTCAAGGATCAATAATCAAACATCAATTATATTCACGCATCAATAGGACAAGTTCAATGCTACAGGTTCAAAACTACCAGCAATATCCATCTACTTAGAACTATCGTGAGAGGTATTGGGGATGGCGCAGCACCGTCACCCGTGCGGCTGGAGTCGTCGTAGCGAATTCAAGACATTGTTGGAGTGGGGAAGATCCCTTGGGTGAGGGGATGGGGTGTCGCTGGCGAGGTCAGTGTCGTCCCGTGGGGGACACAAGAGAGGCGCCATTGCCACCGCACAAAGAGGGTACCGTCCCCTGTGGTCGCCATCGCCTACCGCAAGGAGATGGGGAATTGGGGCTAAGGGATGATTGAGAATGAGTTTGGGGAAGTGAGGCTAGTTGGAGGAGGTAGCCTGAGGGTGGGGGTCTCTTTAAAAAATGTGCAGGGAGAGGTGGGCGATTTTGTGTAAAATTGTCCTGCAATGGATCGTACCATTGGATTGCAATCGGACGACGCTGGTTGGTTGAGTGCATGTGTGCACGAACCACCCCGTGTGCACAGGATTAGGGGACGCTTGCCCCTGATAAATGTCCACGCCACTTTGTACACATCTTATTTTACATGCCATTATTATTGCTGTTGGTTGGGAGATGAAGGGTGTCTACTAGCTATGAGTCACTAGGAGAGGTAGCGGAAGCACGGTAGGGGTTCACGGTGGTAGCTGCTTGGCTTGGTGGAGAGTGGAGGAAACGAGAGAGAGGAAGAATAAGGTTTATCGCCTGGTGACGTGCGGGTCTTACTTTTTATATATATTTTGCTAATTTAATAAATAAACTATTTATTGTTGTGCCATGCCTAAGCAAATATTTGCCTATTAGAATGCCACATCAACGAAAAACAGGGTGATTTAGGACAAAGGGATTATTTACACTAATTTTAACAATTGAAAGTGTAATAGACAAACAACTTTTGTTTGAAACATGAAATTAGATAACTTAGATAGACAAGGAATTATGTATGGGCCTATTTGGTTTATAGCCTAAACATGCATAAGTTTGCCAAACATTTTCGTCTAATTTGCCAAAGTTGTGGCCAATAAAATTATGGCATAAGGGTGCCACAATTTGCCAAACTTTTGTGTGTAACTTATCGGGCCAAGAAAATTGGAGTCACAACTTAACTTGCCTAAGGGAATCTTATCAGAATTTATTGTCGGTATAATGTGTGAGACCCAGCTGGAAAAAGTTTGGTATGTATAACTCATGGCTAGGAACCAAACACTAACATAACTTGGTCAAATCTACCTAAGGGTAAGGGATTTGTGGCAAACTATGGCAAAATCTTAGGCTTCAAACCAACACATGTTTACCATAACTTAGCTTGTCTAAGAGAATCTTGCCCCAATTTATTGTGCCAATGACGTGTGAGATCTAGGTGAAAAAGGATTAGGAAAATTCATGATTTTTAACTCTATTCGTTGTCACTTCAGGATTTACTATTCAATATCTGACTGGCATATGAGTCTGAGAGTTAAATGTCAGTGAGACAATGGTTATCAAATTCTAAAATGCGAACTAATTATAGAATAGCAAATTTTATTTTTTTCCAAAAAAACTTTAGCATATCTAACTTGTTTAGGAGCCACACACCAGCGTAACCTCTGGTTAAACTTACCTCAAGCACTTTTGCCAATTTCAGCGAAGATTTTTTTATAGTTTTCATTTTACATTCACCGGAGGTAAGCTCCGTGTTCTCCGCTCGAAGGGAGCCCACCAATCCGTACACTGTCGGCCCGGGGCCCGCACCTTGCCTCTTCCGCATCTCTCCACCACGTGTCGGCCAACCAACGGGCGCACGTTCCCCTGGTAGGCCCCGCGTCCCCAGCCCAAATCGGAACACCTGTCCACTCGAGCCGCCATTCCGCGGCGCCCACCCAGCCGCCTCAGCGCGCCCGCGAGCGCCGCCGGTCGGAGCGCCCTGGCGTCAGCAGTGACAGATGCCTTCCCCCGCCGGATGCCCGCCCACAGGTGTCGCCTTCCCCGCGCGCTATATATGGCGCGCGTGTCGCACGGCGCGTGGTTTTCATGCCCTCTTCGCCTCTTCCAGGACTAGAAGAACAGGAGGAGCGAGAGACACGCACGGCGCGAAGCCTAATACAGAACTCTTCAAGAAGATAGGAGAAACGTTTACTTAGCGGCTGAATTGTTGCGTCAATTCAGAGCCGTGGAGTTGTGAAGCTTTGATCGGTTGTGCGGATCGAGCAGGAGGGGGAAGATGAACGGCGGGGGAGGGTCGGCGTCGCAGGGGCAGGGCCTGCAGCTGCCGCCGGGGTTTCGGTTCCACCCGACGGACGAGGAGCTGGTGATGCACTACCTCTGCCGGCGGTGCGCCGGCCTGCCCATCGCCGCGCCCATCATCGCCGAGGTCGACCTCTACAAGTACGACCCGTGGCAGCTCCCAAGTACGTCCATGTCCCCGATGACACGATTAATTTGCTTTCCATGCACGCATTTTTTTAAGTTCGTTTTCTGATTTGCATGTATATAACTGCAGGGATGACGATGTACGGCGAGAAGGAGTGGTACTTCTTCTCCCCTCGCGACCGCAAGTATCCGAACGGGTCACGGCCGAACCGCGCTGCTGGCACGGGCTACTGGAAGGCCACCGGCGCCGACAAGCCAGTCGGCACGCCCAAGCCGTTGGCCATCAAGAAGGCGCTCGTCTTCTACGTCGGCAAGGCGCCCAAGGGCGACAAGACCAACTGGATCATGCACGAGTACCGTCTCGCCGGCGTCGACCGCTCCGCCCGCAAGAAGAACAGCCTCAGGGTACGCGAGCACCTTGCGCTAGCTTAAGCTGTGCAAGAATTATCTTGATTTTCTTTTAGTGTCACTGGTACAAAGTTTGGATAAAGATGGCTATCGTCACGCATCGATCATATGTTAACGACCCAATCTAATATTCATAGCGTCATCGCCTCGCCCGTTTCTCTCTCCGTCACCGGCCACCACACTTCGCCGCAGTCCAACATCCTCCGTCACTGCCCCGCTGAACCACGCCTCCCCAGCCTCCCCTTACATCAGGAGACGTGGTGAACTCTGTTAGAGTTAGTAATTTTATTTAGTCGTATTCAAGTCGGTTTTACCATATACGTATACGAGTTAAGTTCGTTTTCAAGCCGTTGTGTCCTTGTCCGTGTTTGAGGATGAGACCGTTTGCTAGTTGTGTAAGTTGGCTTTAAAAAGCCGAGCAATGTAATCATGAGAGAGTAACGAAGAAGCGATCGGTGTGATCGAACGAGAAGAGAGAGAAATAAAGAAGAGGAGTGGTTTTGGCTTCAGAAAAATTATCGAGTATTGAGTTCGACGTGGTCGTAAACGAGTTACGACCAAGGCAATCAAGCGGAGGTGTCCGCAGGAGCAGAAGACATAGTCGTAAATAAGTTACGACCACAATCACAAAGCAAAAAATATGTATGTAAGCTTTACGACCACGGCGGTCGATAGTCTTCAACGTGGTCGTAAGTCACAGTATGGTCGCAATCGAGTTACGACTACGATAATCGAGCGATACTACGTGGTTAAAGGAGCTGTTACAAGAACGCGCAGTGTAATGTGAATGTGGTCGTAACTCTCATCAGCTAAAATTACAAGTACATGGTCAGAGCAACACGAAGTGGTCGTAGCGTGGTCGGAGCAAACCAGAAGCAGTCATAACGACTCTGTGCGAGATCATAACGACTGCTGAAGTGGTCGTAAACTGTAACAAACCCATCGTTGCGGCGGTGCCCCCTATAGTCTAATTTGGAGCTAGAGCTGACGGCAACACGGAAGGAAGAAGGGGAGGTAGAGGCATCGGAGCAGGAAGGAGATACAACGCGAAGGAGGAAGAAGGAGAGACTATGCCGTCAGCGGAGAAAAAACTGGTACACCGTTTTTTACTTTTTTTTTATGTTAATGCTATTAACTAATCGGATTTTACTAAGCGAGAAGAGATAAGTGTGCCTTACGAATGATTCCCCCTCACGGCCGCTTTCCTGCAAGTGTGAACGCGCGGGAGATGCCGGCGTGCGCCATCTCTTCCACGCGCAAATTATTTCTCGCGCTTTGCGCGGCCGCGATAGCGATGCTACGAAAATAACCCACCAATGATGCCTTCGGATTGCACCCAAAAAATCGTTCATAATTGTTCTTTCTTTTCGATTGATGGGTTAATTTTATATTAAATGCAATGGCTATGAAATCATTCTTTAAATTAATCGAATTTTAAATTGTTTATTTGTTGTTGCAGTTGGATGACTGGGTGCTGTGCCGAATCTACAACAAGAAAGGCGGCCTGGAGAAGCCGATCTCCGGCGACCGAACCAAGCCGGCGGTGGCCAAGGCGAGCCACGGGCAGGCGGCCGTCGGCTCGCCCCCGGAGCAGAAGCCGTTTGTGCTGCCGCCGCCCTACGCGCCGCCGCCGTTCTCGGAGCTAGCGGCGCACTACGACGTACGGCCGTCGGACTCGATGCCACAAGCGCACGCGGACTCGAGCTGCTCGGAACACGTGCTGACTGCGTCGTGCGGCGGCGAGCGGCCGGAGGTGCAGAGCCAGCCCAAGGTCGCCGAGTGGGAGTGCAGGTTCGCCACCGTCGAACCGGGCGTCAACCCGGCGGGCTCGATGCTGGGGCAGCTCGACCCGGCGGCCAGGCTGGCCGCCGGCGACCCGCTCCTCCAGGACATCCTCATGTACTGGGGCAAGCCGTTCTGAGCGCTCGTCTCGGTTCGGCTTGGTGGTTGGGTTGGGATCGGGGTGACTCGAGCGAGACGCCGGGATGAATCGGCCAGAGCTATTCGTAGCCGTCGGATGGAAGATATTACGCCGACAAGTAGTAGTATGGATGGCGGCGATGAGACGCGGGAGCCCTGAGGTGTACATACGTAGGAAGCATGATACTGTACTATACTTGCTGGTATAAGATTTGAATTAAAATGTGTATATGGGATTGATTTGGCACGTTTTTGGTTTATCAGTCGTGTTTAATTTGTTTCATCGATTGGTTAGTTACGAGATGTCGCTGGTAGTGGCATGGGAAGAGTACTATATTTAGTCTGTTCTTTTATGTTATAGTTTTTTGCTAAGGTGTATCAAGTGTAATGAACTGTAATTATTGAAATAAGTTTTACTAGCCTGTAAATCATTTCTGGTGAATTTTCTTAAGTGAAAGCGTCTTCCTTTTTCAAGTCTGTGAATAAACCAAGTAAGGGCATGCATGTACACTGCAATCAATCTTTTTACAATCGAGACCCATGCGCTCGTCAGGTTAATTCACATCACTCGAGCGCGTCGATAGACCAAGCCGTCGACGATCGACAGAGATAGATAGCCATCCGGTGAGCGAGGGACCTCAGTCCAACACGTAACGCGCGAGCTAATTAACACGCGCGCGTATGTTGCCGTGCGGCAGAACCTGTTACAAACAAAAAGCAACAGGTGCCCAATGTACAGACACTTCTTCATGTACAGATGTCTTCCCAATGAACAGACACCTTCTATTCTACCCCTCCATCATCTATATATATGTATCACAATGTACAGAGACTAAGGGAATGAAAGCAACAGTTCTTTTGCAATCACTTGTTCCCTCTTGCAACACGTTATCAGCACCTTTCTCTCCAAATCGAGCGAGACAAAAAGGAGGCACTGCTGTCGTCGGGTCTGCCCCATGGGGTGCCGACGCCATGGCTTCCGCGCCCGCACGGCCCGGCGCGGCCGACGTGACACGGCGCGCGGCGACGCGTGGCGCGCGCGCGCGCGCGCGCAGCGTGGCCCGAGGCGACGTGGCGTCAAGCCCAAGCGCGGCGCCGACGCTGCGAGTGGCATGGCGCCCGGCGCCCGAGGCGAGCCGGATCACGGCGGCATGCGGCGGCGAGGCGCCAAGACGGTGCGCGCGCGCCGAGGAGGCTCACGGCCGAGGCGCCAAGACGTGGCGGCCGCGCGGCGACGCCAGGCATCGGCGCCGATGGAGCTCAGACGCGAGGGCGCCGACTTCGGCGTCTGACGCGACGGCGGCGCGTGGTGCGGCCCGATCCGGCCAGAGCGGCCGGCGCGCGCCGAGCCCGGAGCGGCCGGCAGGCGCGCCGTGCCGCAGCCACCGACGCGGCAACACCCGCGCGGGACGCTCGAGCCCATGGTCGCGCGGCGGCCCCGTGGCAAGCGGTGGCGTCCGTCGCGCTGGCGGCCCGAAGCGGCGCCATGGCGGCGGCCTCCATGGCGCGACGGCGACGCGCAAAGGGCGGTGCTCGGCGCGCGCGGCGGCGGCGGCGCGCCGTGGCGGTGCGTCAACGCCGCAACAGCGGCGCCTCGGCGGCGGCGCGTTGCTGTCGGCGGCGGCGGCGCCATGGCGCGCGGCGGTGGCGGCGGCCGGCGCGCGCGCCGGCGCCGGCGGCGGCGAGCGGCGCGGTGGCGCGCAGGGGCGGCGGCGCGCCCCATGGGCGGCGGCGGTGCTAGGGTTTGGGGAGGAAACCCTAATTCCTCCCCCCAATTCCTTTTATAGTGCTGCCCTCCAATGGGCTTTTGGCCCAAAACTTCCACCTCCCCACATGGGCCACAAAGGCCGAATGGGCCTCAGCCCAAGTTTTCGAAATTTTGCACAATCCACCCTATAGTTCGTGGGAAATGCAAACTTTTCTTGAAAATAAAATCTCTATTGTAAATTTGCAGTATAGTCCTTATACTTATTTATAATTGTACCCGCCAGTATGTACTTTTATAAATTAGCATTTCAGTCCCTACAGGATCTGAAAATTATGTAATTGTTCAAATAAATGTGCATGCACATTTCTATAACTTTTACATATTTAGGATTATTTTATTGCAATTTATTTACAATATGAATTGCGACCATATTTAAATTTGCTATATTTCGCAAATTTACAATTTAAAATTCCCATTTAGTGAGCACCATTGTACTTAATAATTTGGAATTTTTTGCAAAATATTATACCTACCATAAATATCATAAAATCACAATTTATGGCACTTTGCTTGTACGCTATGCCATACAATAAATTGGTGTTCACCACCAATATTGTGATTACACGTTATTATAAATATAACCTCATGTTATATTTAATTTGGGTATATATTCATTCGGATTACAATACTCATATTGTTTTCCACATATTTTGCATTTTATTACAACATTACCATACACATTAATTTACCTCATGTAAATTAATTCTTTATGGCATACATCAATTATTGCAATCTATCTTATGCAATTTAAATATTACGTTTACTAGCTTACCATACAAGCACTTAATATTTTTTTTTATGCAAATGCTTTAGGTTGATTTTCTCTCGTTTTGGAATAACACAAAGTTTCTTAACTTTGATATTGGCCATACACAAGGTAGTACTATAGTACTACTGCGGGATTTTATTCCTTAACGTGCGTACCCAATATCAAGTTTTGAAACATTTTGGTCTACACTTTTGGGTGACTACCTTTATTTATTTTCAAATTGGCAATACACAAGGTAGTCTCATAGTACTACTGTGGGATTTTCATCCTCAACGTGCGTACCCAATTTGATTATAAATACAAGGTCTACACCTAAGTGATTACCATGGTTCTTTTTCACATTGGCCATACACAAGGTAGTATCAAAATACTACTGTGGGATTATCATCCTCATAGTGCGCACTCAATGTTGAAAAATGAATTAAAATAATGTTAATACCATTGGTGATTAACTTTGTTGTTCCACAATAGGAGAATGTCCCTTTATGTATTTCAAGTTTACCTTGATTACTTGCATTTCGCATTGCTTATTTAACATTGCCAAAGATTTTAACAAATCTGTGGCCCTACATATGTAGGCACAATGGCTGCTAAAGAGTTTGAGGCTCTCGCTCTTGACGGCCACAACTTCCCCACATGGGCGATTGATCTCAAAGTGAGTCTATCGTTGCGCGGAATGTACCAGGCAATTGCAGCCCCCCAAGAGGGTATAGCTCCTTTGGCTGAGCCTCTCAAGTACAATGCCTTATTTATCATAAGGAACCACATCCATCTTGATCTCAAGGCTGAGTATCTGATGGAAGAAGACCCACGCGCTCTGTGGCTTGCTCTTCAAACACGGTATGAACAAAGCAGACAGTCATCCTACTGAGGTGTCAATGAGTGGAACCACCTCCGCATACAGATTTTAAATCTGTGGGAGAGTTCAACCATGCTGTTCATATCGAACATATTTGGTATTGAAAATGAAATTTGTATGTATTCTATATACTACTATAAGAATTTCATTAAATTCTTCTTTGTGTATATAGATTTTTGGAGTCAATCCAATAGAGGAGGAATTATGCCTTGTGGATAGTGGTACCACAAACTCTATACTTAGGGACACAAAATATTTTCTAACTCTTACTAGGAGGAAAGGAAATGTTTTAACCATCGCTAGACGCGATGCAACGATAGTAGGCTCTGGTCGCGCCTCTATCACTCTCCCTATGGGTACACAATTGGAAATTGAGGATGCACTCTTGTATCCCGATTCAACACGCACCTACTTCGTTATAGAGATATTCGTCAGAATGGTTTTCATGTTGAAACCCGAAATGACAACAAAGAGGAATATCTCCTCTTAACCAAACACAACGGATATGGCAAACAAGTACTAGAAACAATTCCATCTTCAAACTCCGGATTGTACTATACATACATCAAACCCGTTCAACATATTGCGTACACAGTAATTTTCCAAAACACTAACACATTCCAAACATGGCATGATCGCCTTGGCCATCCAGGCATTGGAATGATGGGGAAAATTATTAGCAATTCAATTGGTCATACATACCTCAAAACAAAATTTCCGAATCCTCGATTTTGTGTGTACTTCATGTGCCACCGGAAAATTGATTTTAAGACCCTCTTATCTTAAAATCAGAGCTGAACCACTTAAATTCCTTGAACGCATTCAAGGAAATATATGTGGTCCTATACAACCATTGTGTGGACCGTTCAGGTATTTCATGGTTCTCATTGACGCATCTACTAGATGGTCACATGTGTGTCTTTTATCCACACGCAACCATGCATTTGCTTGGTCAAATTATCCAATTACGAGCATATTATCCTGAATATCGAATTCAATCAATTCGACTGGACAGTACTGCTGAATTTACATCCCATGCCTTCAATGACGATTGTCTCGCTCTTGGGATACAAGTTCAACACTCTGTTCCATATGTCCATACACAAAATGGTTTAGCAGCATCTCTTATCAAGAGAATCAAGCTCATTGCAAGACCATTACTACATAATTGCAACTTACCAACATCATGTTGGGGTCATGCAGTTTTACACACTGCTGACTTAATCCAATTGCGTCCAACTGCTTATCATAGCACTTCCCCGCTACAATTACTACGTGGAAATCCATCAGATATTTCCCATCTGCGAAAGTTCGGTTGCGCTACATACGTACCGATCTCACCACCGCAGCGTACCTCAATGGGACCTCACAGGAAACTTGGGATCTATGTTGGGTATATATCTCCGTCAATCATAAAATACCTCGAGCCCCTAACAGGGGACTTGTTTACGGCCCGGTACGCTGATTGCATTTTCAATGAGGAACATTTCCCGGCATTAGGGGGAGACAACAAGTACCAAACTGAATGCCAGGAAATTAATTGGAATGTTCAAGGCATTCCTACCTCAGACCCACGTACCAGAGAGACTGGACTTCAAGTTCAAAAACTCATTCATTTGCAAAACATTGCAAATAACCTGCCAGATGCATTTACTGATTATAAGGGTGTCACAAAATCCTATAATTCTGCCAAATATGTACCTGAAAGAGTGGAGGTACCGCAAAATACCACTCAACTCCCAATTCAAAATAAGAGGGGGAGAAGTACGGCACAAATGGCGGATACAGCTTTTAACAAGCGACAAAGGAAACAAAAGAATGTAAATGCAGATCAACCTCATGTTGATAGACACCAAAGGATCCTTAAACCCAGATCAACAGTGCACTCAATTACTGATCCTGGGACATCGGAATACCCCGACTCAAATGTTTTGGGAAATAACTTTGAGTCACCAGGGGTCCAAGAAATTTCCACTAACTATACTGATTCTGGAGAATCATACGATCGTAAGACTACAATTGTCGACATTTATTTCTCCACAACAATTGCAAACAACCTTCAAAATGATCCAGATCCCAAGACCATGGCAGAGTGCAAATCGCGCTCGGACTGGACTCAATGAAAGGATGCAATTCAAGAAGAGTTAGCCTCGCTCAAGAAAACAAATGTATTCACCAATGTGATACATACACCTCCCAAAGTATTCCCTGTCGGTTTCAAATGGGTTTTCGTCCGCAAACGGAATGAAAACAATGAGGTGGTGAGATACAAAGCAAGGCTTGTAGCACAAGGGTTCCCGCAGAGACCCGGCATTGATTTCAATGAAACTTATTCTCCAGTAATGAGTGGAATAACATTCCGATACTTAATCTCATTGGCAGTACAAAATCATCTATCTTTTCAAGTTGATAGATGTAGTGACCGCATATCTTTATGGGTCACTTGATTCGGACATATATATGAAAGTTCCCGATGGAATTTCAATTCCGAATCCAAACGCAAATCGCAATATGTATTGTGTAAAATTGAACAAGTCTTTATACGGCTTGAAACAGTCGGGTAGAATTTGGTACAACCGACTAAGTGAGTTCCTAACCAAAAAGGGATACTCCAACAATGATGATTGTCCATGCGTATTCATCAAAAGATCCTCAACACACAGGATATAGATGAAGCACGTAATCATCTTATGACGGAATATTGAAATGAAGGATTTGGGTAAAACCAAATTTTGCTTAGGTATACAACTTGAGCACCTTCATACATGCATCATAGTGCATCAATCGGTCTATGTCCGAAAATATTGGAGAAATTCAATATGGACAAAGCATATCCATCGAAAACCCCCATGGTTGTTCGAACTCTCGACAGGGACAAAAATCCATTTAGACCCCGAGATGACAATGAAGAGCTATTGGGACCCGAGGTTCCATATCTCGATGCCATAGGAGCGCTAATGTACCTTGCAAATTGCACCTACGGATATCGCATTTGCAGTAAATCTACTTGCTAGATATAGCGCTGCTCCAACCAAAAAAAAACATTGGTTAGGAGTGAAGAATATCCTTAAATATCTTCAAGGCACTAAAGATCTCGGTCTATTCTTCCAGAAGAATAAAAATGTGGATTTAATAGGATATACTGATGCTGGCTATTTATGAGATCCCCATAATGCCAGATCTCAAACAGGCTTTGTATTTTTACATGGTGGAACAACCATCTCTTGGAAGTCTTCAAAACAGACACTAGTGGCTACATCCACTAATCATTCTGAAATAATTGCATTATATGAAGCATCACGTGAATGTGTAAGGCTTCGCAGAATGATTAACCACATACAACAATCATGTGGTATAGGTGCTATCGCATCACCTACCATTATCTACGAAGATAATGCTGCTTGCGTTGTCCAAATGCAAACGGGTTACATAAAGAGCAATATGTTTTGTGGTATTGCACCTAAATTATTTTACCCACATGAATTGCAAGAGAGTGGGGAAATAAATATTCTGCAAACTAAATCTTGTGATAATCTCGCGGACTTATTCACCAAGTCATTACCAATTTTCACATTCCAAAAAAATGTGTTCATGGAATTGGTATGCGAAGACTACGTGATTTGCAGATATCAGGGGGAGAAATCTCCCAAGATTTAACCCGTTCAATATAAATATTGTACTCTTTTCCCTTTATGAGTTTTTCCTCTAAGGTTTCTCATTAAGGTTTTTAATGAGGCAATATGACAACGTAATCATAAATATATTATATCTCTATTTTCCCCACAGGGGTTTTTAAGGAGATATAATCATATATATGTCATATCAAATTTTCTCCTTAAATTTTCCCATTGGGTTTTAAAGGAGTTTTTCATGGCATATCTACTCTATCGGTTCTCCTCATATTTTTCCTATAGGGTTTTGGAGGAGTTTTTCCAAGATGATGAATCAAGATGATCATATAAACATACATTGGTCAAGGGGGAGTGTTACAAACAAAAAGCAACAGGTGCCCAATGTACAGACACTTCTTCATGTACAGATGTCTTCCCAATGAACAGACACCTTCTATTCTACCCCTCCATCATCTATATATATGTATCACAATGTACAGAGACTAAGGGAATGAAAGCAACAGTTCTTTTGCAATCACTTGTTCCCTCTTGCAACAGAACCGTTAGTTCGATCAGGGGCTTAATCAAATTGCACTGCGTGCTGACACGCATGCATGAACCAGCAAGGACGCGCGCAGTCACCACCGATCGTGGAGAATTCAGGGCTGGTCGATGTGCACGTGCACACGTGTGTACAGATAACGATATGAGATAAGAGATACGTTAACATGGCGGCACGCCTGCCTGCCTGCCTTTCACACGAATCAGTGGCGGAGGACGGGAAAAAATAAAGTAGGACAGATCGAAAGCAATATCATTCAAGATATAATACTAATCAAATCCATCAATAATAATCTAAGTGCAAAGATGTTTAATAATACAAGACATTGAAAAGTACCTCCAAAAATTGAAGGATCACAATTATATATCACCAATTTAACATATAACCTTGTAGAGCATAGCAATGGAAATAATCTGCTAAAGAAAGAGCAAATATAGTTAATATTGTTATGTATAGTGTAGACAACACAAAAGTGACAAGTGGAATCAAATGAGAAATATCAATATTAATCTTGTTAATTGCGTCTAGGAGACTTAGGCAATTGCATCTGCCTATCTTTCTTTTTCTGAAACATCTTTTTAATTTTTTCAAGATGAAGTCCTTTAAATATCTCCCTTTCAATGTAGCACACCATCAAATCATTAAGCCATCCATCGGACATCTTGTTGCGCAATTCAGTCTTGATAATCTTCATTGCTGAGAAAGCTCTTTCAACCGATGCCGTTGCCACCGGTAGCAGAAATGCCAACTCAATGAGGCGATAAACAAGTGGAAATACAATATGCCTCTCAAGTTCAACTAGTTTTTTGGCTAGACTTGCAAGATCGTGATTTTTCCTCTCTGTGATTTTTCCTTTCCCCTTTTATCCATTGCTCAAGCCTCAAAATCTCAAATCAAAATAAATTACCCCAGTCCCAGACCCCCATCGCACAAAGACAAAGAGAGCCCGAGCCGAGCGTCCTCGGCTCCTCCTTCTCGCGAGTTCCGCGCGGCTCGCTCGCGCCGCCTCCCCCGCCGCGCCGCGGCCGCCTCCCGCCCGCCCGACGGCCGCCTCCCGCCGCGGCCCGCCGCCGACGGCCGCCTCTCGCCGCGCCGCCGCCTCGCCGCCCGCCCGACGGCCTCCTCCCGCCGCCCGTGCCGCCTCCCGCCGCGCCCGCCGCCGACGACCGCCTCACGCCCGCCCGGCGCCTCCCGCCGCCTAACGGCCGCCTCGCCGCTGCCGCGAGCGCCGCTCCCCGCCACCGTGCTGCTTCCCACCGCCGCTCACTTTCTCAGCATCTCAGGAGCAGGAGCACAGCAGACAGGGAGCATTGTTGATTTGTTTCTAGGGTTTACATTATTGGGCTGGGATAGAGGGGTATATGGGGGTCTATTGTAAAAAATTGAGGTATGGCCTAAGCCACACCTTGCCCTATCGGGCCCTCCGCCCCTTACACGAATCATCCTAATCGGTTGTGTAGTGCCGTACGCCGCCGGTCCCTGGAGTCTGGTCGTCGAGCGCGCCTGCGTGAGCGCCGCCGTTGCGCCGGCCGTGCGTGCCTGCGTCGGCATCACGCGGCCATCCCTCCGTCCAAACAACGCCCCTCTGCCGGGTTACACCGCGCGTTGTTGCGTCGCATGCATGTGCCATCAGCCTAGCCTCAGGGATGATTGCTCTGGAAATTCAAAATGCGTCAGCGTTATGGAGGCCAGGGAGGGCTTGCGGGCCTGCTCACGTCCTGGCTAGCTTTCACTTTGTTCCGATCAGGGCCCTTTCAGTCCGCAGGCCGTACATGGGGAGGTGGGCTTAGAAGTACGGCCACAGCATCTTTGGTTTGTATAATAGGCCATCCATTTCCCCAAGATAGATAAATAAATAAAACTTGTCCGTCCAGTTCTGCCCCTACGATTATCCAAAATTCAGTGCTGGCGATTGTCGTACCTTACAAATGGTTATCTGTATGTGTACGAAGATCTTTATGTAGCATTTTGCTTTGAGTATTTCAGAGCATCGTATTTATCGATAAAGAGCTTTATGGCTTAGAGATATTAACCTAACTATTTAACTATATATATTCCGACTTTCCAGAAATGGCACCGTTAAACGACAAGTAATAACCCTAGAAAAGTTCCATTAGTAGATAACTAGCCATGTCTAAAGCTAGTAGGGATAGGAGCGAGTGGTTCTTGAATACTAGTATTATTCTTTTCTAAGCAGAGTAAAATAATATCTATATGTGGAAGCGAAACACAACACAATAATAACCGTTTTCACGGAAGCTAGACTAAGTGTTGTCACTAACTTAGCCTAACTCTCAGGGATGTGGTTGGATTAATTCCAAAGGATCTCTAGATAACACCTTATAGTCATTCACTACTATAGGAGTATAAGTTCTGCACACATATGATTAAAAATGGTGAATTAGGATTAAGCACTAGTAGCACAGCATTGAAGTGCATATAGACGCCAGCGCTAAGACTTGTAAGCAACTATACAACAAATGCCCTATGCCTCGGGCCGAAGGGTATCTCGGTCGTTCCACTACAGGACATACCAACACTATTAGTCGGGTCCTATGTTAATTCACGTACTACTACAGAAAGGGTCATTACAGACGGTTTAAAGCCTATATCACAGACGGTTTTCAAACCGTCTGAATTTATATGTCTGTGATAATAGATGGTTATCACAGATGGCCTGTGATAAGTTATAACATAGACAATTTTTTCAATAAAACTATCTGTGATATATCAGATATCAGAAACGGCTCTTAAACATAGCCATCTATGATATGTCAGTTATCATGGACAGCTAATACTAAAAACCATCTGTGATATATCAGATATCAAAAATGGTTGTTAAACATAGCCGTCTGTGATATGTTAGCTATCACAGACGGCTAATACTAATAACCGTCTGTGATATAACAAATATCATATATGGTTCTTAAACACAGTCATATGTGATATCTCACGTATTACAGATGGCTAATACTAAAAGCCGTCTGTGATATAATAAATATCACAGACGGTTCTTCAACATAGCCATCTTTGATATCTGAGATATTATAGATGGCTAATACCAAAAATTGTGTGTGATATATCATATATCACAGATGGTTTTTGGTTACAAACCGTCTGTGATAGCTATTTTAATAGCTAAATTATTTTTTGATTTTCAGCTAGCCTTAGGAAATGCTAGCCATGCCCTCTGAAAATAAGCAAACAGATCACATATATAATACACAACAATCATTACATAGATCTCACAAATGAATTAAACAACTGAAGAAAGTACAACTGAATGAATTGTTTGATTAAGCACAAGTGAGTGATTATAATTGTATCAAATATTTGAACACCTAATCATCATCGCTAACATGGAACTCTCCATTCTTGTATATGATCTCCGCCATCAAGAATTCAGAGAGCTGTCCTTGAACTTCGTCGAGTTTGTCAAGATCGAATGTACTTTCATCGAATTCCACACACTGTCACTAGTAGTGTTTAAGTCATTAGCATATATATATGTTTATATATATAATCACGGAATATTTAGAGGTAGGTTGACAAACCTCTGGATCATTCGTCTTAGCGTCCATGATTTCCTACATATGGCTTCAAACGTAGAATCCACATACGTTGTCTTGTAGCTACTTGTGGCACTGCAAAAATAGAATTACATAAATTGGTATTGTCAATTCTAGAGGTATTATTATGAAGTGTGATATAGCAGGATTGTTGTGTTGTAGCGGGTATCGGAAATCACGTCCTGTGTCGCAATATGGCACTGGATTCCTTGTGTCTCCCTTCCTAGGCAACGTAAGCGCTAAATGACCTACGTGATTCCAAAACGTTAGCCTCGTCCATTGCAAATGAATGAAAGCCTGTAATGGAGTTATGTATGGACGAAATGAGTTTGTCTGTCAATTATTTGTTACACACGGGTGAAGTCATGGTTGTTCCTAAGTAGGGAATCAAGGTATATTACCTTGCTCCACTTTGGTACAATCACAATCTGAATTTAGTGAGACCTAATCATGTGTGTCACCATAGTGATTAATCCTATGTTCATGTTACATATAAAGTACAAATGAAATTTATATGGCAATTAGGGAAGCACTTACCCCTGGTTGAAGGGTACCATGATGTACTCCTTTTCAGTGTGAGCAAGCAATCCCGTTGTTATGTATTCTTCAACGAAGGATATGTTTGCGTTGATGGATTGCTCAGAGACCAAGTGTGGGTCGAGAAAACCCACCGGTTGTCGCCATCACTGGACTCGATGCATCGTGGATCTATATATAAGTAATGAGTTATGACATTTATCGGTATTACGTGAATGTAGAACTTTATTGTACAGTACACTTATAGTGTTCATCATCGTAGAAGTGAGACATCGAGTTCGTCGAGGTTGAATAGTAAAAATATGTCTTTAAGGTCATGATGTTATAGCTCGAGTCGTGAAGGTACTTCCAAGATTCGAGAGGTGGCTTAGTCTTCTTTGGTTGGGCCTTACCGCCTCGCTTACAATACATCTTTGGCGTCATCTCTACGGAAGTGATGCGATGGACTTGTGAAGTGGAGCTTGAGGTGGATTCGTAGAGGGTTTTGTTTGATAGGCATGGTTTGGTGGAGATCATGGCACGAAAGGGTCTAGGGTGATATTCCTCTTGGGCCATTAGATGAATGTGAGAACGATATCCCTTAGTGTCATGATTTCTCCGTTTGGGGGCCTCTCCAATGGGATAGCCCTAAAAACGTCATTCATCATGTCCACCTGGACCTTCGCGAAACTGATCCCTAGCTGGGCACCATGCACCAACATCCCTAGCAAACATGTATACGCCAACCGCCGCCCAATGTCAATAGGAATGGAGCCAACGACCCTGATTTTGAGGATGCACAGCATGGCCACCTACGTAACGATACACGATGAGCTAAGGCGTCCATTAGGTCTATTTATGTAGCATTTTAGAGATGTACATTACCTGGATATCATTGATAGGTAGTGGGCGTGACTATGTTCAGGAAGTGGCACGGACGTGCATCTACTCCGACGTTGAGGGGGACTGGGTACCGCAATAACGAGGGTGGCTTGTGACTGGTTGTGGACTTCTCTCAGTTCTTCCTTGAATGCATCTATCTCTCCTCGAAGTGAGACAATTATGTTCTCAAGTATTGCATCCAAGTCTCATTTCATGCATTCCTCGCGCTCGGTCTTGGATCTCTTCCTACTCCTATACGCCTTGGAGTTGTTTGTGAATCCGTGCCTCCAAGATATATAAACCCCTAGGGCTCACGTGCAACCTAGGTGCTCTTTGTTTCCTAGAGCCGTGGACAGTATATCCTTTTCCCTAACTACTTAGAAGGAGCCTTTGGAAGATTTGGTAGTCAATGTCTGCTGTAAGAGGCAATTATGTTATTTTAGACCCCATAAAGTTATGAACCTATTAGCAACTAGATAGTTTAACATATCTTATCAGGTGTTAAGACACTTCCTCATCTATGGGGTTTTTGAAAGAGGTGACACCCGAAGACGTGGTTGATAACCTCGCTCTTAACCAGTTTCAGGTGCGCTCGTTTGTGATCCGGGTAAATGGTGGGGAGGCTTCCGTTCGGATTGCAACCTCATCCTCCATCCTCTATTGCCAGATTTTACCCACATATCCAGCGGTGCCGACTCCATGGGATGAGTGTTTTGTGCCTGGAGAGCCTTGTGCACCGCGCATTCCTATTGAAATTCGGTCGTCATCTTCATTCACACGAAGGCCTCCCATGTTTCCGGTGACATGAAATGATACCTTGTGAAGGGCGTGCGATTCTTAGTCACGTACTTCATGACAAGCGTGCTCTTGAAGGTCTTCCATACTTTTTCCATTACAAGGAGCGTTTGCATCACACGAGTCCTTGGACTTCTGCTGGGATCTCGAATATGTTTGAAATTTCTATCCACAACGCACCTTTCTCGTCTATTGTCAAACCTTTCCAGTTTGCTACG
Source organism: Dendrocalamus sinicus (assembly GCA_036346575.1). Taxonomy (NCBI): domain Eukaryota; kingdom Viridiplantae; phylum Streptophyta; class Magnoliopsida; order Poales; family Poaceae; genus Dendrocalamus; species Dendrocalamus sinicus. The sequence continues at coordinate 25,777,929 of CM070654.1, forward strand.
GTGATGAGGACCCATTTCCTTCCAATTATTCCGTAGGTAGTCTGAAATGGTGTCACTACTTTCTTTGGTTGCAGAGGGACCCCATCCGGAGAGACCTCCGTGATGGCCATTCGGGCTGTTGGCATTTTCGATACTCCTTTGCCATGCTTAGTTCCCCCGGTTTTCGGAGCGTCAGGCACATTCGATGACGTCGATGGCGATGATGATGTCATATCTCGTACAAGAAAAAACTAATTACAGTGAACTGAGAGCGTAAACATTGGCACATAGTTGATCTTACAAGAAATAAGAATATTCGGCGACGTATATTATTGCTACAAGTGTATAGTGTTACAATGTTCCTCGTGTACAACTTCTACTCCGACTCACAGTGTTTCATACTATTTTTTTACTTGAACCAGTATCCTACCCATAGAAGTAAGACAAACATTAAAGCACCGTACGCCTATGCCTGAAAAGGCATGAAGCAAATTAATTTGCTTCATGCTATCTGAAGCACAAGTGTATAGTGCTATAATGTTCCTCTTGTACAACTAGTACTCCAATTCATAGTGTTTCATGCCTTTTTTTTTTACTTAAACCAGTAGTCCACCCATAGAAGTAAGGAAGGAAGAGTCGGAGGAGGGGACATGTACTTCTCAACAACTACAAGATGAATAATAAAGCACCATACACTTGTGCTTGAAAAGACATGAAGCAAATTAATTTGCTTCATGTAGTTTGAAGCACAGGTGTATAGTGTTGTAATGTTCCTTGTATATAACTACTACTCTGACTCACAGTGTTTCATACTTTTTTACTTGAACCAGTAGCCCACCCATAGAAGTAAGGAGAGGAGAGCCGAAGGAGAGAACATGTATTTCTCAACAACTAAAAGATGAACATTAAAGCACCGTACACTTGTGCTTGAAAAGGCATGAAGCAAATTAATTTGCTTCATGTCATTTGAAGCACAGGTGTATAGTGCTGTAATATTCTTCTTGTACAACTATTACTCTGACTCACAGTGTTTCATGCCTTTTTTTACTTGAACCAGCATCCCACCCATAGAAGTAAGGAGAGGAGGGTCGGAGGAGCGGACATGTATTTCTCAACAACATGAAGGCGACATTTTTGGTAACAACAAGGACCACCATCCACGTCTTCATCCGCGTGAGGACCACACTGATACCACCCCAAATAACCTTACCACTTCTAGCCCAACACAAGTAGGCCCACCTTCCATCCAACGTCCATTCCCCCATTCCTTTTTGGTTGGTGCAAGGGTTTTTGTTTTTCTGACTAGAAATGTCAGCCTAGAATTTGTCAAAATTAAACTCCTTTAGTCCCTCTAAGTTTATAGGCTAGCTAGAATCAAAGACCAGGATTATAGCTACTTCAATTATCATCAAAGTGTATGCATGGTTGCAAAGATGAAACTAAATGGAATAATTGTCAACCAGGCGATTGAATTTAAATGTGAAAAGAAATTCAAGAGCGAGCCTGGACAAACTTGATTCCTTGATTTCTATGAACTTTGTCCAACCAATGTTCTTAAGGCACCTGGTGAAGTCACGCTTGATAATGATGAGGTTCGACGTTTCCTCATCAGTTGGCCGTGCTGATCCTCCTCGGTTTTGTTTGTCAACGTGATGATATCATCATCTGCTTCTTCATATGGAGGTGTGGATAACGCTTAACTAGAGGCTCAGGTTGATGGTCAGCTAGGGGACACAGACATGCCCATCCCCTTCTTTCTCTTGAAGAGCTTATGAATTGTGCCCTACGTGAAGGTTAGCCAAAAAAAATGATGTGCTAAAACTTTCAGGTGGTGTTACCTCATGTGATGTACGAGAAGAATCATGGACGAACGTGACTCGTGCAACGGGCTTTCAGAGCTGTGGACATCATGGTTGCAAAAATGAGCTTCGGTCGGTGAAAACAGTGGCCAAATGTACTTGACAACAGGTTGAACGATCTTTCACTTTGAATGAATGCATTCTTCTTCTAAGAACTGAGCACCTCCCTTTTTCAACTCAAGTCAGAGGAAGAAGAGCTTCCATGCCATTTTATTGGGCTGGTCAGCTTGCCAAGACCATGTGGCCAGCCAGTGTGGGTGCTAGCCTCCATTTTTTTTTTGTAGCTTGTAGGCTTTGACAATGGATGCAAAAGGACAGGTTGGTGGATAAGGGTGGTTGGGTGTCTCCTTGGTGGCTTCTCCATGAAGTAATGGTAGTAGTTGAGGTGATGGCTGGCCGGTGTGGATATGGTGGCGGCCGGTGTCATGCCCTTGGGCGACCGGTGTGGCTTGGCTATGGCATGGCCTGTCTCTAGCCAGGCCAAAGAGGGTTCATGTGGTGAAATTTCAATGCGTGTTTATTCAACAATTTTATTGCGAGAGACATCCGACAATTTAATTTTTGAAAATTTTTAGGAGGAAACTTTGTCCCAGATTTTTATTGACTTGCAACTACCTTTATTTGCATGAATAAAATTATTTTTGAAATTTTTAAATTTTTTAGAATGGAAAATTTGAAATTAAATTATGGGAATTGGGAAATTGGGTTACCTCCTATTAATGCTTGTTTATGGTCATTAGCTTGACCTCTCCATGCTTTTAATTTTTAATGCTAACCTCAGATGTCGGAGATGCCATCAAGATTGAAGCAATAGTCTTTTTTTTTTACCTATGTGCCTTCTGAAATTTTTCGCATTGGTGGCAGCAGATAATTGCTTGTGGTCTGATGTGTTATTTTGAGCAATTCTCTATGTGAGGCTTAAATGTAAATCATTCTATCTTCCCATTGATCATGGAATGGATTTCTCCCTTGCTGACATTAATGTTGGTATTGGCAGTACTTAGGAAGGGTCTTCCCAAGATTAACGATATTTTCTGATCCGCCTCTATCTCAAGGACTATGAAATCCACAGGTATAACAAAGTCTCATATTTCCACAGGAATGTCCTTGGCAATCTTGGCTGGATATCTAATTGTTTGATCTACAAGCACATGGCCCTGGGTGTAATTTTGGAAAGGTTTATCGATTACCGTTTGGGGGTATAACGCTGATGCTTACTCCAAGATCGCAAAGTGCTCTTTAAAATTTTTGCAGGCCAATGGAGCATGTGATGGTTGGACTACTAGGATCCTTCTTTTTAGTCAAGGCAATGTTCAAAATAGCATCAATGCATTCCTCTATTAGTTTGATCATCTCCAAACATGGAATCGAATGTTTGTTGAGTAGAATATCCCAAAGATATTTGACATAGGTAGGTGCCTAAATTGCATCAAGCAACGAGATATTGACATATAATTTCCTAATAACCTCAACTAACTTGCTAAATTTTTGGATGGCTTATGTGTCCTTGGAGGGAATGGCAGCAAATTGGTGTCGGTATATTCGTGTGAGCTGCTTTTTGAAAAGGGTGTTTCTTGATTTCCAGTGTCCTTATTTTTCTTCTCAGTCTCAGTTTCCTTAGGGGCCTCTGATTGTACAGTAGCTTCTCTACTGGACCTGGTGGTGACAACATTGATTTGTTCCTTAGGGTTTGGTTACGGCTGTCCTAGATGTCATCTAGTTGGATTGTTAGGGAATAGGCCAGGTTACCAGTTGTGTAATCTATATCTCTAACATCTTTGAATAGCTGAGCTATTGTTGAACAAATGATGCTAAGCCCTCGAGCTTGGAATTGATGCCTTCTAAGACCTTATCACTTGTATAGAACTTCTTACTGATGCTCTCATTGATCTTAGATTGGGCCTCGATGAATTCCTTGAGCGAAGAATCTAGAGAGAGACTGATGAGTTGTTAGAAGCTGAAGGATGGAAGTTGTTACCCTTATTGTTGTAGCTGAGATGGGGGTAGTTCTTCCATCCGGGTGTGCAAGATTTGTTCTAAAAGCAGAATTTGTTGATGTAGTTAACGTCCTATTCTTGGCAGTGGCTTCCCATATGTCCCAATTTTCCACACTCTTCATATGTCATCCGAGCATCTAGGGCCTTGACTATGTCTGGTGTGCATGGCAATGCTTCTATCCTCCTGGCCAAAGCGTCTACTTTAGATGCAATAAGATCCATCCCTTCAACTTGATGTACTCCTCGTTGATGATTCATGGGAGCGTTGATCAGTCCATCTTCCAACCTTATTGGATACCATCTTGTTGATGAGTGACTTCGCACCTGTTATTCCCAGTCCCATGAAATCTCCACTAGTTGTTGTGTCTCCTCACCATAAGACCATTGTAGAAACTTTGTATCAGGAGCTAGTCCTCCATACCATGCTGGGGATAGGTAAGGATATATTCTTGAAATCGCTCACATGCTTCTGCAATTGATTCTTCACAAAACTGATGGAAGTTGAAAATCTTGTTCCATAAAATATTTGTCTTTCCATGAGGAAAGAACTTGGCCAAAAAGGCATCAGAGCACTTCTTCCGTGTCTCCACTTCTTCTGTAGGGAGTGAATAAAACCATTGTTTCGCTTTTCCCATGAGTGAGAAAGGGAACAATTGTAGGCGTATAGCACCTGGAGTAAATTCCTTTACATTGAATGTCACGTAGATCTCCAGGAATGTCTATAGATGCAATTTGCATCTTCTGATGGTTTTCTGCAGAAAGGATTATTGCCAACCATATGGGTCAAGGTTGGCTTAATCTCAAAGTTGTCATTCTCGACAGTAAGCAATTCCACAACGGGCACATTGTTGATGGTTGGTGCAGAAAATTCACATATCATTTTCTTACCAATCAGAGCTTCAAGTATGGGTTTAGTTGGCAAAGGTTGGCTTTGTCAAGCTAAATATGAGGCTAGATTGGTTGCATGCCACGAATTTTGTATCTTTCTGGGAGTTATTGATGATTTTGCTAAGACAATCCTGAGTATTCTTTGAATTGACTCAGGATTATCTCAAAAGTTTTCTAGTAGGTTGAAACCTGTCATGCAATGACCTATTCATCTAGGAAAAGTAAAGAAAAATAAGAATGGAGTAAGGGTTAAGTAAAGTGGTTGATAATTAGTTTAATGTTAAAGTTGATGTTCTAGACCAATTGCCTCACTGGAAATGATGCCTAAAATGCTTGTTGGTAATTCTTATGCCTTACAAATGGTTATCCGCAAGTGCATGAAAATCGTCATGTAGCACTTCACCTTGGATTATTTCAGGGTATCGTATTTGTCCACGGAAAGCTTTATGGCTTAGAGATATCAACTTAACTATTTAACTACTTATCTTCTGACTTTTCAGAAATGGTGCCATTAAATGATAAGTAATAGCTCTAGATAAGTTCCGCCAGTAGATAGTTAGCTAGGAGTCTGTAGCTGGTAAGGGTAGGTTTCTAAGCAGAGTAAAACAATATCTATTTGTGGAAGTGAAGCGCAACACACTAATAACCGTTTTCATGGAAGCCAGACTAAGTGTTGTCACCAACTTAGTCCAACTCTCAGGGATGTGTTGGGCTAATCCTGGAGGATCTCTAGATAACACCTTATAGTCATGCACTACTATAAGAGTATAAGTTCCACACAGATGTGATTAAATGTGCCGAATCGGGATTAAACACTAGCAGCAAAGCCTTGAAGTGTCAGGGGCGGACCCAGGGCCCGGCGACCCTGGGCCCCTGCCCGGGCTCATCTCTTGTGACAAACTATTGTGCCAGTACTTGTATTATCAGTATTTTGGTATATCGAAAGCATTGGCCGGCCGCAACGCGTGTGGTTTCGTGGTATGTGAATTAAGAAACTCAAGCCAGTAATGGCACCGGGCGCACTAACTTAACACAATACCCTATTGTTGAGATCGAGATGGTGGTCTCCTGTGATCACTCAGTATGCATGCATGCATGCATGCCGCTGCTAACGGACTCGTACATGTTCGGAAGCGGACACGGCCATGTAGCCGAGAAGGAAGCGGCGGACCTGTGTGGCATACCAGTGTGGCGCGCGGCGTTTGATTCTGTGTTGGCGCCGGCTGTGCCGTCCCGACCCGCCGGTGAATATGTCGTCTATCGGATAGCATATATTTTTCCTGTTAAGTTTTACTTTATAGATCCATATGATCTTGTGAACATGTGCTACGATATAATTCTAGTTAAAACTAATGTGGTTGTCATATTTTGCTTGTATTATGATCTATGTTTCTGAGCGTTTGTTATTTAGACTTTGTTCTTCGCCCAGGCTCGTCAAATTCTCTGGGTCCGCCACTGTGAAGTGTGTATATCCCCCTAGCGCTAAGGCTCATAAGCAACTATACAACGAAGGCGCTATGCCTCGGGCCAGAGGATAGCTCAGCCATTTCACTATAGGACATACCAATACTACTAGTCGGGTCCTATATTAATCCACAAAAAAGGTAACAAGATACTAGATAATGACCACTTTATTGGAATGATAATTTGTTCTTACTAGGTAAGGTAGTACATGAAGCTTGACACAAACCGGGATATCGAAGAGGACAATTCCAGAACCATTGGCGCGCAGGCCGACTCTTCTCCTACTGACCTACCAGGCTACTGGCGACTCCGGCATAGCTATACTACCATAGGACTTATTCTAGGGTGGAGTGATGTGATTTGAGTGGTTCTCCTTGATGGTGTTGAGTGATGCTTTGACAGGAGGAGCTTGCCTTCTTTTTCTAGGCTTGGTCGATCGGCTAGATGTCATCCATGCGAGTGTGTTGTTGAAGTCGGTGGGGAGGGGGGCACGTGGCCAGTTAGGGGGTGTTGATGGGCCGGCCGGCTATGAGTGGATGGCCTAGATCTCCTTCTTTTGGTGCGAAGCCGAGTCCATGCACGTGCACTGCCTGGGAAAGCCGACTTGGCTGGGCGACTAAGTCTCCTTGACTTGGCTAAGATGGTTGGCGGCTTAGGTCGAAGGCAGTAGAAAGCTAGGCTGGTCAACCTGGTGAGCTTGGCCAATCGGTGTAGACTTGTCCATCTTGTGGGCCATCCTAGTCCATGTCGTTGTGCTGTCGGCCAATTGGCCGGTTGGCTTGGAGTTGGGTCGGCCGGCCCACTGGTGGGGTCTGTTGCTCTTTTTTTAGTGATTTTCTGGTATTTTTTTCTCTTTTTATTATTTTTCTATAAAATACGTTGATTTGCAAACTATATGAAAATAAAGGCATAAATGAGTATGATCAAAATTTAAGTCATACTTTATCGTGCCTTTTACCGAATTTTTGGGGGGTAAAATATACGTAAATCTTGTGTCAACAAGCAGCACGCATTATAAATTTATAACCCAGCCCTTGTATTATTGTATTCACGACAATCTGCATACGGTGGTACATATACATCCATGCAATATTACTAGCTCTGTAAGCTCTGGCACATGCATACCTTACATATACGAATGGAGATCTTTCTACGTACGTACAATATAGATCAATTAATAATCTCGTATACGGGCCCCCGAAAATAACAAAGACCAGACCAATCGAAAAACAACAGATGCTGCGCTGTATATATCTAGACGGTCTGTTGGGCCTTGGGTGGGCTCTGGGACGACGGCGGCGGCGGCGGCGCAGCGGAGCAGGTGGGCGTGCCGAGCCAGCGCGTGAAGGCGTCGAGCGTGCGGGTGTCGGCACGGTAGTGGCGCTGCGTGAACCGCATCAGGTCAGCCCACGTGAAGTCCGGGTAGAGCCGCGGCGCGTCGTCGTGCGCAGGCGGCGGGCGCACGACGCGGTCCTTGCGCGGGCAGAGGAAGAAGGCCAGCGACCGCCGCTCCCGCTCCCGTTGCACCACCGCGCGGTGGAGGCAGCTCTTGTACCGCCCGTTCGACAGCGCCTGCACGCACGCACGCACACGCGCGCCAACCAGCGCAAAACAACATGTTTGTTATATGCATGCTTCAGGTAAAGCTGGCTCTACTCTACTATGTACTAAGCTCGCAAGGATTGCAATGACGGGGGAGAAGTAGAGCTAACGATCAACTCGTTTCTTTTTTTTTTTTGTCTCTTTTCAAAAGGATTGTTTATTATAGTCATCCTTTAAGCTCAACAATCGAAAGGCCACGGAATCATATTATTAAAATTCTATAATAAATCCATCTAGCATGTAGTTAGCAGGACTGGAACGGTGACTGTAAGCAGCCTTTTCTCTGGTGATCTGGCAAATGCGAAACTAGATGGCCATTGAAAAGCGCTTCCTTAAGCATCCGAGTGATGTGTTATACAAAACTAGGTGGGTGGCCTGCGCAATTTGCCCGGTTAGCACGATTACACATAACTAAAAGATATTTTCTTGATTTTCCACTGATTAATATGAGATTTTCCATTTAATCTGATCATCACCTAGAGACAACGACCTAGTTATTATGCCACTCTCCTATCTCTTTCTACATGTGTGTAGCAATATGATTTTAAAAGGCAAAATTTGGTGGAAGCTTGACGCCAACTGCTTGATATTAATGTAACGAACCATATGTTGTTTTCCTCGATGGTAGGCGGTTTGTACCAGAATGACTTCTTTTAAGATTAAACATTTAGTTCTATATAAATTCGAATAAGTAGTATTACCAATTGGAATATCGTATTTTCAATAGATTCCTACAAATAATGATAATTTGGCATCCTTATAATCTAGACCCAACAACAACTAACACCGTCAATCTTTTTCTTTTTACTCTTATTAATATGGAAATATCTATCCCACGAAAGGAATGCAATGACTTATTTTAACATTCAAACATTTATGCTCTGGTTGTATGTGAATCCAAATAGGTAGGGTTTGATGTTTCCAGCTTCTGATTTTTTATTTTTCTACGATACCTAGATTTTAAAGGGAGTATCTTTTCAAAACGAAGTCTACAATTTAATTGTAATAGATACTATAGCGACTTCATCTAGATCGATCAAAACTGCACATGAGTATCTTTTTCCATAGTCTCTCGCGCGAATAACCAAAAACAAAAAATAAAAAGTTAAAAACCAAAAACCGCAGCAAAAAAAATATGCCCATAAAGTGAAATATCTTATCAATTTGTACGCAGAGATCCTTAGAACTTAGGCCCCGTTTGGCACGGCTCCACTTCACAAGTGGAGCTGTTTTTTTTACTTCACAAGTGGAGCTGGGTGAAGCTACTTTTTTCAGCTCCACCCAAGGAGCTACTTTTGTCTCAGCAGGTTTTAAGGGACTCCTTGGGTGGAGCTATTTTGTTGTACCTCGTTTGGCACAAAACAACTCCAGGAGTCGGTGGTGAAGCTATGCCAAACGGGGCCTTAAAAAAAAGGGTAAGAAAGTGATTTCATCACTACACGTCGATTATTTCCTAATATAAGTAAATGTAGCAAAGCTGTTATTAATGAATTGATCGGTAAAAATGGCATCGTGCATCTTTAAACAATGCCCACAGTAAATCTCTTTCGCGAGCTCCAAACATAATAACAGTCTGATCTAGGATCGAGCTTTGCTGCTTGTGCAATCGCATCTTGCTTCCACCGCTTCTTATTGACAGTGCTAGCCAACGACCACGTGGCAGCCAGCGACCAGCGGCGTCACTTCGTACCTTGCACTACTTGATCGCTCGCGGCAGCAAGCGCGGCTTGCTCATGAGGTCGTGGATGCGGGAGTTGCTACTTTTTGCTGATGGTTTTTTTTATTATAAATTATAATTTTAGCTAAAAATACATAGTAATGATTAAAACAAGAGCGAGCGGTGAAAAAAATGAGAAGGAGATCTCTACCACTACCATGGGAGCAATTGATGATGAATATTCTCGTCAGGAAAATCACTTTCAACTTTAATGAGGCAGTTGCATATCTATTAGAGGCAGAGTCCTTTAAAAAGCCATTGGAATATTCATCCTCAGGTGATCAAGCATTAGCTACAGTAGGTATTACAGGCAGAAGCAAAAGTTGTAGGAAGAAGGTAAGAGCAAGGACACGTGTATACTATCTATGTGATAAGGAAGATCACACGATAAAAGAATGTTCGAATTTGAAGCAAATGAAGGGTGCATGCTCAGTAGCGGTAGTAAAGGATAATTCGAACATACTAGCTATCAGTCAATTAGGTATTTCTCATGGATGGATATTAGATTTAGATTGTTTGACGAAGGATCTCTACGCCTGGCGTATGAAACTGTTCACTTAGCGAATTGTTAGGAGTATGCAATTGCTGAGGTGGGAATGGTTACATTGGAGACGTATGATAGAGCACATCACATATTGATAGGAGTTCAGTATGTTCCCCGTTTAGAAATAATATAATATCTCTGAGGTCGCTTGAACTCAAAGGTTGTGATATATCATTTCGAGGAGGAGTCATGCGAGTTACTTGCAAAGGGCAGGTGATCATGAAAAGTATCTAGAGCAATATAGAATATCGATTGATAGGTACACCTAAAGAAAAGGGCAATAAGTAGGAGGTCTGATAAAATCCTAGCTAGGAGAAGAAAATCGTATTGTCAACAGTAGGTACTCAAATATTATCTGCAGTTATGTGTAGAACTATAAAGATAGTTGAAAAATCTAGCAGTCTCAGGGGGCGAAAGTGCAAGCTGTTGAAAGCAGAAAGATGTGATGTGACCAAGCATGTAGTACCTGTGAGTAGGTAGAGCTTAGAGGCTATACAAACCTATGTCATAGAAGGCTGTAAGAATAGGATCGATGCGTGCTTAATCAAACTATAAAATAAAGACTCTCAAGTGGATGGTCTGTGCAGGCTAATCCAAACATTGACATATACATTGTGGTGATATGTATAAACCCCTATGGTGTGGGCACTTCGAAAGGTGGGAGGGAAAGAAAAAAACAGAGCTGATTTAGAACGAGTTCTTGGATGAGTACAGTGACTTCAACGGATAAGAGCCAAGATGAATATTATTGAGTATGGTGACTCAAATTTTAGTCATTTTGGATTTGAAAAGATGTGCTATAAAGAGTTCTTGATGAATCCTAATAGGATTTGAATTCCTACTTTCTTTTAAAGTATGATTTCTATTCTACTATGGAAAAGTGCCAGAAGAGACTATATAAAGCCATGGAAGGTGGTTATGGAGAACCCAAGCTCTAAGCAACAAAATTAAGAAGTCACTTATCTAAAGGTGGGGTCGCATGAGAGAATTAGATGTTAAATTATTCTTTACTACTAGATTCTTATATAGAGCAAGGATCCGAGAGTTCTAAAATATTCGAAAGTGTTGTGAGAGAGCGACAATCTCGTGTACCATTTTGAGGTTATGCTTAAGAAATTTGCAATTAGTTTCGTCAAATTGTTTTCTCTCGCTATGGTTGTTTTAATGTCATTTTTTGGTACTTTTTATGAGATTCATCTTCTCTGTTTTTAATATAAAAAGAATCAGAATGTAAAACAAATGTGACCTTCGGTGTGCATGCAGGGACGGGCCTGAATTGTAGGAACGGGACAAAAGGAGAGAGGACTGCACATACGTCCGCCCTGGATGGGGCATGCAGACGGGCGATCGAAGTCGAGTCGAGCCGAGTACTCGAGCCCGGCCTCACCTCTGCCGCACAAGCAAAGCTACATAGCGCCGAAACTAGGAAAACGCCGGCGTCACGTACCGGGCCGGGGATGGAGCCCGCCAGCCACCACTGCCTGCGTCCCTGTCCGGCTCTCTCCCGTTCCTAGCGTCCAAGATAGACAAACGTCCAAAGAGGAGAGGCTAAACTAGAGAGACTTGTAAATAACGATCCCTCGGTACATACGTCGGTTGGATGGATCCACTCAGAAGAGACAAGTAACCGCACCAGCTGATCTATGAATATGTTTTGCGAAAAGGCTTGCTACTGTAGCTCAAGACTGTCAGGGCGATGGAGAGGAAGCCTTCCCCTATGTAAGACCTCTCTTCACTCGTTTTGACGAAAATAGACCCCTCTTATTTAGATTTACAAAATAGCCCTCTCCTATCGAAGGCTTAGAAGGTGATAGGTATCACATAATACAGTACCATACCATATTAGATCCATGTACACGAAAAACATACAGCAAACTAGCTTACTATGGTAGGAGAGCGCTGCAGGCCACCTGCTGTGGTATAGGAGTGCATCAAATGGTCCAATGCATGCTTCATGTGTGGGTGTCACATACCTAATAAATTAAATGACATTAGATGACATATGTCAACTAATGCTCCTTCCATGGTTTAGGAGGGTATTCATGAATGCTTTAGTGAGAGGATATTATAGGTAGTGCTCCAATGGGTTTATAAGCTCAGACTTCTAATTTTGTTTTACACTGTAGCGGCTGAAAATACACAGCAATTACTATTAACTTTTTCTGTATAATTAAATTTTAAAAAAAATATTAAAAAATTATATCATCACAGACAATATAAAGGAATAAAACAAAGAAAAAACCAAAAAAATAAAATTAAAAAAATTAAGAACCAGAAACAGAACGTCAGTGGAGCAGATATATCTACAAAAACCAACAGCAGAGGGCCAAAAGCTCGTTGGACTCGATGCACAGAGCCACGGTACTACAAGCAGTATTGTATCATTGATAGGCATAGATTAGGCTATTCAGTTGGCCTGGTATAAACTTATGGTCAAATGTACACGGGAGATTCAATTTTTTGCAACCCTTAAGATTGACACCAAGACTCTGTCATTTACATGTGGGGTCGCCTGAGTCACTGACAATGAGCCCGGGTGGCAAATCTGTTGCCACCCGAGTCATAAGGGTGGCAAATAGTTAAATTTTCCAATGTATACACGTACAAATAGTTTATATATATATATATATATATATATATATATATATATATATATATATATATATATATATATATATATATATATATATATATATATATATATATATATATATATATATATATATATATATATATATATATATATATAAAATAGTGGGAAGGCTCTTTTCTACTCTCTGGTGTAGTTACTCCATATACCGTATCTCATAAAGTAAGGAATATCTTGGCAACGGAGGGTATGTACATGCAATATATAAGTATATAAGACTATCTTGGTGGTATGCACAGTTTTTTAATATACTCATTTTTATTTACGAATATGAATGTATTAGCAAAATATGTCAAAAACTATGTGCTGTCTTGTAAGTTTTTATGTGGTTGATATTGGAGTATCTTAGAATTAGTATATGAGTATACCTAAAATAATAAAGGGGTATATTAAATTTGTTTAGATAGTATATCATAGGTGGAAGTAATTACACATAGGAGTAAATTAAAATGTATTTTTATATATATGTGTGTATATTTGCTAAATTTTATTTCCTTTGATTTGAACTGTGTGTGTATCTTATTTAGTTGCCATTGTGACCTTGAACATCCAAGATACGTGTGCCTGTTTATGCAAGTCAACGTGTACATGCGAGATTTGATACAGTTCGTCAAACCAGACAGTACTCCCTCTGTTCAAGAATATGTAACGTTTCAGGCATTGGTACGGTCTCCAATATATAACTTTGATAATATTTTTTACATTTATATGCTAGTAAAAAATCATAAAATTATTATATTATAAAAATACTTTGCGCAAAAAACCTAATAATACCATTTACACACAACCAATCCAAAAGGTATTTTATATATTTGTAGTTAAATTTAGAGAACTTTGATTGCATGCTTTCTAAAATGCTATATATTCTTGATAGGGAGAGTCACATACACATGCAACGTCAGTTAGCCAACTGTCTATACCAGAAAACGAAGGGGTGCCATATTTTGGTCGCACCTTTTGTCCTATGACACCACTACTTCACGCATGCATGCAAATATATATGAGATAGATAGTTTCAAGGTAGTGTTTAGACAGAGTTTCAAGGTAGTGTTTAGACAGTACTTGATTGTTTTATTGCTAAATAGTACTTAAATTTTGATCACTCATATCTAGACCTAATAAATAAAAAGTACTCCTCATGTCTACCTCCCCTCCCATTCAAGTACTATTTTGTTAAAAAGTACTTAATTATAGATTTTGGATGCATATCTATTTGTGTCCACTAGTTTACTTATTAGTTATTAGCATATGATGTGATACAATAAAGAATACTCCAGTATATATTATTCTTTTCTGCGTAGCTTTTTTACATCAATTGTATACAAGTTTTATACAAATCAAATTACGTAAAAAATAATGTGACAGTTTGTAAAAAGAGGAACAAAACAAACTATAAGGAATACAATAAAAACTATACAAAAATCCTACTTGGTCGATTATGTTGCGCCTCCCAACTATACTAAACAAATCGGTTACTCCCTTATCACATTATTCATCCGGAGAAAAAAATCACAAAGTTAAAACCATAAAGCATGACATGAATTACAAAGCAATATCAAATAGATAAAAAAATTAAGTACTTACAAACAAAAAAAACGCTCGAGTAACATTTAGCAAATTTCTAGTTTTAAAGGTTACCCCCAAAAATACAGAATTATTTTTCTATATATAGAGAGAGAGAGGGGTGTTTCAATATTGTCCGGAATGACTACCTAGAATTGAGCGGAAAAAAAACCGTGTTCAAATGTCAAAAATATGAGGACGACAAGCCAGTGACACTGGAGTAGGAGGGTGACGGTGCTCCGAATTGAACCTCAGTGTTTACTAAAGATAGCACTAGAAAGTGATCTTGAGCATCTCAAAAAATTGTGATCTAGAAGAACGACAAAGAAAGCGCCATTACGTACGTACGTGTGGACAGCCTACTGTGCCATGCCAATATGGCCATGGCCCATGCATGACACGAGCGGCACGGGCGAGACGCGACACCATGTACCGAGATCGAGATCGAGGGTGAGTGCTTACGCGCGCACGTTGATACGTACCATGAAGGTGTCCCCGATGTTGACGACGAGCGCGCCGGGCTTGGGGCGGACGGGCCGCCACGCGCCGTCGACGAGCACCTGGAGCCCGTCCACCTCGCCGTCCTGCAGCAGGATGGTGAGCGCCGACGGGTCGCAGTGCGGCCCCGTCCCCAGCGTCCTCTCCGGCTCCGGGCACGGCGGGTAGTAGTTGCACCTCATGATGGAGCTGCTGTCGGCGAAGAAGTCCCGGTAGTACCCCCTCCCCACCCCCAGGCTCACCCCCAGCACCTCCATTATCGCCAGCGACGCCTCCTTCATCGCCTCGCAGTACTCCTGGTACACCTCCCTGCATCCATCCATGGCTCGATCCATTCATGCATGTTCGTACGTACGTGTACGCCCGTATATATATGTACGTGCCAAATGCAGCAGCGCTAATTAAGTGTACGTTGTTTATGGCTGTTTACCCTAAGGGCTTGAAGTCGTTGCCTAGGGTGGAGGTGAAGTAGTCCACGACGGCGCGGTCGGCGTCGTGGTGGTGGCCGAAGGAGAGCGTCTCCTTCCAGGGCAGCTTTGCGGTGAAGCGGTTGGCGTGGGCGGTCGTGTAGCCGGTCACGGTCCCGGGATCCCGGCGGGCGCGCTGCTTCGTGGCGAGCGGCAGGCGGAAGAAGCCCGCGGCGCCGTCGAGCGCGGCGCTGGCAAGTGCCGGGGCCACGCCATGCCCAGCCACCTGGAAGAACCCGTGGCTCTCGCACGCCGCGGCGACCTGCGCGGCGGCGCGGCGCATCCCGGCGGCGTCGCGCAGAGCTGCTCCGACGTCGACCACAGGCACGTCCAGCTCCGTCGTCGACGACGGTTGCGCATCGGCGCTGGGCCAGACGAAGGGCGTCGGGATCTTGGGCTGGCGCCAGAGGTCAAGGGCATCGTTCTTGTTGCCGTCCGTCTCGTCGGCAGGAGCGGAAGGGGGGAGAGGACCGCGACCAACTTCCATGGCCGCAAGCGAGGTGGTTGCATTGGCTTCTGCTGCGTTTGAAAGGCAGACCATGGCAGTAAACGACGCGGGAGGCGCGGCGGAGACGCAGGATTGATGCAAGTTTCTGGTAGTGAGTGTATGGCTGTATCATGTATGGGCAATTAAGTGGTTTGAAAGTGTGCGAGAAAGCCGTCGAAGGTTGTGGCTATTTGTATTGGGTAGGGTTGAGAGCAAGCGACGAATTCAGTGGCCGCGCGACAAAAGGACGACGGAACGGAGGGAGAAATATTTGGATGGATCAATTTGGATGTTTGTGGCCGTGTGGGTGGGTGCATGTGTCGTCGTCCTACATAGCACGCCATGCATCCTAGGCATGGCGTGTTGGCCATGCTCGGTGCTCCAAAGGACGCCGTGCCTGGTTAATTTCAAGAGTGAAGGACAACAATGACAGAATTTAACTCGGGTAATATGTGTTTTTTCTGCAATAAAATTATAGACTGCCGGGACCAAAATTTTGCTATCTGTAACTCACTTTTTTCAGCCTAGGATCAAGGTCTAACCACTCTCATCTCACTCCCCTCCACGAACCACCTCCTTCCTGAAACCGCACTACTATACATTCTTCAGTTCTTCTCATGGCATGGTGGCACCAGCAGCTGCAGGCTTGGAGTAGGGTAGTGGGCAGCGACGGCTGGTGGAACATCGACGAAACGTGACAAGTGAGTGTGACAGCTTAAAAAGTTGCAAATATACATAAATCTTTTTTTGCAAAATCTCTCAAATTGTTTGTTGCTTTTTCCTGAGTTTTTTTGGTGCTTTTCGTGTGCTGGAAATGCTATCTTCTTTCTATAAAAATCCTAAAAAAATATCTAATAATTTCCTCAAATCCGTTTTCTCTCGTTTGGACTGTTTTAGCCCCACCTATGTCCATCTTTCCCCTTCTCTTTCATTTTTCCTCCTTTTCCTTCTAGGCCATAGCCCACCTTCTTTTTCCCCTTTCTTTCTCTTCTTTCAGCAGGCCCGTATGCCCTCTCAGCCCAGCTTCCCCTAGCCTAGCTCCTACGTCGCCCCGCTGGCCCGTTCAATCCCGACATCGATGCTCTGCCACCTCGCCAACCGCGCATTGTCACCACCACACCCTCGCCCTGCCCCAATGCTGCCTTAACTCTGTGCAACGACTTCCGTGTCACCGCACGTTAGCTCGCCTGTGAGGTGCACTCGCTCGTCCACACCGATGCCCACGTACCACCTCTACCGTTTTGCGCCCTATGTGCCACTGCCTTCGAGCATATATAAAACCAAAGTGACAGCATCAGTTAGTTCTCTTCTATCCCTTTACTCCCCAAAGCTAACCGCACTGTCACCAGAGTTGTCATTGCACAAAAATCTGATAGAGTCATCCTATTTTCTCTACTGCTGCTAGGTAAAACCATAAAATTTCTCCTCTCCCTTGCCTCTTCCACAAAGTGGCCTCACCTCAACAGAAGACCACCGGAGCCATCATCGGAACTAGTTGCATCACTAGCCTCGTCACTACCACCACTAATCCATCACCTCTATCATCTCTTTCCTTTGTTTTCCATGCCACGAGGTGTGCCTCGTTGCCCCCAACATCAAACCCCTCCTTCTCCAGTCATTCCCTCCTCCATGAGCTATTGTTACTGTCCTCCACCTCGTCGCAATAATCTCCGCCACCACCAGCCTTCCACGCCACACCCCAAGTCAAGCCATCCTCACTAAAGGATTCCCCATGCCCACGTCGTGCTTATGCATCCGCCATTTACACCGGAGGCTGCTGGAGCTCACCAGCAATGAGTTTTTCCCTTTCAGTAGCTGCTACCTTTGCTTTGCCTTTTTCGACCACCACAATCCTCGTCGTCCTCCCAAACCACCCAAAATGGGTTTGTGTGCCCAGGAACACACTATACGCAAGTCATTGTTGCCGTTCCGCAACTACGTCGCCGTTGCCATGCCTTCCTTTCTCTCTCTATTTTTTCTCTACTTAGCTGAGAAAAACAATGCCAATCAGCACTATGCTCTCGTGGTCCAACCAAGCCAGCTACCGTGCCTGACCCAAGCCGCTCGCACCCGACCCAGCCATTACTCAGTACTGTGAACATGCGGTCTAGCCAGACCATCTTGCACTGAGCCAAACCGAACTCGAATAGGTTTCAGACTAAGTCCAACCCGAGTCAAGCCCATTTAGCCTGAGTCAAACCTGATTTCTATTGGTTCAGCCCGAGTTAAGCTAGTCCATCACCGATTCATGGTTGATTCGAATAGTTCCAAGCCATTTCTCACTGAGTTAGCACCAATTCTGCATAGTAGACTAACCCTAGACCCCTGTAGACCACTCAATTGTCACTGTTCACCCTCCATCTTCAAATTCAAAACCTTCCAAAGCCGATTCTTCATTGGTTTAACCTCTCGATAGCTTTTCGGCTCCATTTTCCCTTTTCATTTAAGTAGCATTTTATTTGCAAGTGTTGTAAATCTACAGTAGGCTTATTTGGCTTTTTGTGTGTGTGTATATGCTAGATTAAAAAGAACAAGTCCTCGGGATAATTGGAACTAGAAGTGACGATCCTAAAGCCTATGAAGGAGTGAGCACCGACTACGAGTTGCAAGGCAAGCTATGATACTTGATCATGTTGAATTCCTATTAGTTAGGTTATATTACATATGGGTTAATTTTGCATTATTTATTTATAAATACTATTTGTTATCAGTTACTTTTGAATGATCCCGCTTAAGTAGTTAATATCTTTAATTACGTTGTCTGCATGCTATCCTTAATAATAATTTGATCTAGTTTTTCTTGATGAAGTTAACATGGTAGTGAACATGAACAACAATAATCTCATTACATTGTGGTCCGCCGTCACAAGTTGTCACATTAGAATTTATGACTTTTATGGCATGATGGTTAAAAGTGTTGGATCACTCGCCTAGAGTGATATTGTGGGAAATGCTAGCTGAGAGCGGAGATGGGTGTGTGGTTTGGACATGACTGTGTGCGTATGTTACCCGGTGGTTGTGTGTACAAATCTCTGCTGGAAAGGTGGTTCCACCTGAAGCATATAAAAAATTAACTTGTGACATGAGAAAAGACATGATTATCATCCATCCATATGATCGATTAGTCAAAGTTGATTCAGATACTATATTAATTTTATCGGTGTTACCACGGGTAGGTTCAGTGTTATCATTAAATACAAACCAACCTATGCCACAGTATGACCCCTAGGAGCAGCGGAGCAGTCACCAGTACCTAGGTCTGGTAAGGGGCCCACTGCTGAGAGGGACCTTCTTTGTACTAGGTAGTCCTAATGTTGCTAATCAGTGATGAATTCTATTATCCCATCTTTGATCAAGTCATGGATATCTTATGGGTAAAACTGGGCATTCTCTATAGAGATTAAACCAAATTATTCGAATGTGTTATGCTTCTAGTTAATGAAGATGTGTCAAAAGGCTCATTCCTAAATTGAGGCCTAAGGAACATTATTAGTTAAAATGTGGTAGCTTGGAAGTGAGATCGCTACAAGGCATCCTATCTATAGCAGCGGAAAAATTACAACGAAACAAATTTTGTTGCAGTAGTTAAAGTTATTGCCACAAATTATTTGTTTGTGGTGATAAGTTTGTTATATTGCCACAATTTTTAGTTGTTGTGATATTTTTATTTTCGTTGCAATAAATCAATTGTATTCCAACAAAAAAATAAATCATTATATTAACTAATTACTATTACAATAATTTAATACTATTGTGACATTATTTTACAACGATATGTAGGTATAGTATATCCTAATTTGGTTTCCCACCAAATCACATATTGGTTGACTCCAAGATTTCTAATCAAACTATGAAAAATTGTTTCCAACAAATCTAATCATGGACATGATTCAATTCCCACCAAAATATGCAAAAGCAAATCTGTTTCCTGCTCAAATTTGGCAACACACTTATTATAAACTACTTAACAATTGATTAGTCCTGAGAGATTAGACAATTCGATCATTGACTTTCCTTCTCCATTATTATGGCATATGTTTGAGAGATCGTACTTCCTCATCGGTCCACTAAAGTGCTAGATGGCAAGATGAGTTCCCCTACCCGCCATGTTTGCCTAGCTTGAGCTTGCTGAACGGCATGGCTGTGCTCTCTATGTACCCTGGCCATGCCTTCCCTTAGCCGTGTCGCGCATCTTGCACATCCCGCTCACCAAACCACTCCCTCATCGACCCCTTTGCACATCCCGCTAGCACCCACCACCGCATTGCACCTAACCCCCACCACCGCTTCACCATGCCTATCCCCTACATCTGTGCCCATCCCCCACCATCGAACCCAACCTACCCAACACTATGTTCACCTCACCCAACCCACCCCTACCACCGCGCCGCGCCCAACCCCCACCTCCCCTATGCCCAACCCACTCGATCTCGCCCTCCTCTACACACGAAGCAAGGTCACCAACTCTGATCCATTCTGCCGTAGCGCCAATCCACCAATCTCATGTCATCTAGCACCAAATTCCCTATGACACCGACTCCAATCGCTCCACCCCTGCACTAGCCACACTGCCATATACATAAATTATGGTACCCATTGCCAGCCTCGCTGCCCAACTCCTCCATTTGTCGTGGAGCTGATGCCATCCCCTGCTTCCTCTATGAGATCTTGTTCTACAATTTGTTTATTTGTATTTTTTGTGTGTATATTTTGATTTGCCTTGCTCTACTATTGTGCAGGTAATCTTGGAGTCAAAACTGTGAATGAATAGAAGATGTTCTTTGCTAAGCAATACAACTCGTAGAAAGGTTGATTTGAATAATTTCTACTACATTTTTAAATTTTACAGCTTTTTCATAATAATTGTCTATGGATGATAGAATTGGTAACCTTGCAAATTTGTTTCACTTTTTCATCACTGTGCATATGTTTTTTAAGAAGAACTGATAGTCTGAGACTATATGAACTCAAACTAAAAATATATCTATTCATTTGGTTGCTACGGTTGCCAAATTTGGATACTACCATGCATGTATGCATGAGAAATTAGAATTAACCAAACTAAAGCACACCATAAATAAGTACTAGTTGGCAACTTTTTATTTTTTCCATTCTACGTTCACCTTCTTCAGTCTTTGCAAGATATTTTGTGAGTCATTAATTCTATACATAAAAGGCAGTCAAAATACAAGTAACAATAAAAATACAACATAGAAAACTGATTTGTTGGCAAAAAGCCAAAAGGAACATGCAAACTACATTGTTACCTGTAAATGGCCCTGACATGACATATGGTTAGACCTTCTACTTTAATGAGTAGTGACTAATCACTAATCAAAACATATGTCTAGTAGTTGATTGATTTTTGCATGACAATTTATAGTCAAGTCATACTGGTTATATTGTCAAGTCCTAGTTCATGTTGTGGTTGATCCAATGTATGGCCAATAAGACCAAGTTTTATTTAACCTAAACTATTTGGCTTTAAAAAAATCCTTTACTCTCTTACTATACAAAACATACATAAGAGTTTCTTTCATTAGACCATATGTAGTTAACCAACTCTTCTTTTGTTGTTTGACCA
Source organism: Dendrocalamus sinicus (assembly GCA_036346575.1). Lineage (NCBI taxonomy): Eukaryota > Viridiplantae > Streptophyta > Magnoliopsida > Poales > Poaceae > Dendrocalamus > Dendrocalamus sinicus. Next base: position 25,799,228 of record CM070654.1, read on the forward strand.
TAAGAGTTTCTTCATTAGTGCATATGTAGTTAACCAACTCCTCTTTTATTATTTGGTCATAAATTGTCCATATTCAAAAATAATTTATTAACAATAGTATGAACATTTTCAGCTTTATTTTGAAGCCAGTAGGGCCCAATTTGCTAAATTCCAGCTAGATGGCTCAAGATAGGAGTTGGATGGATAGGGATAGGGATTCTGTAGAGTGGCAAGCAAGAATGAAGGAGTTTTTATATTTTACTTTTAGCAACACTCTTGGTAGATCTACTATCTGATGCCCTTGTACAAAATGTCTCAATAATTGTTACAAAACAAGGGATGAAGTTCACTTTGACTTATTAAGGAATGGGATGGATCCAAGTTATATTTGCCAGAAACACGATGGGGAAGAGTGTAATAAGGAAAGTATGGCATAAGGATTTGGCAGTGAAGAGGTGAGAGCTAATGACATTGCGGTTCAAGATATGCTCTCTGCTCTTATTAGGAGCACTGACCTACGAAATAGCCCAAATAATGAAGAAGCTGCGACATTGGATGCTGGTGGTAATATCTTAGAAGGCAATGTAGAAGGTAGAAGTAACCAAGAGCCAAATGCATGTGCAAAGGCTTTTTTTGTTGCATTAAAGCATGTTGAAAAGGAGTTGTACCATGGTTGCAAGAAGGTGACAAAGATGTCTTTTATTCTAAGGCTATACAAGATCAAGTGCTTGTACGGGTTAAGCAACAAAGCATGTGAGGCCATACTTCAGTTGTTCTTGCATGTACTTCTAGAAAGTTCAAAAGGTTATTCGAGATCTTGGACTGGGCTACAGTTGTTAAAATGAAGCAATGGAATATGTATGCCATGCCTTTTATAGCAAATGTTGAAGACCTTACCGAAGTCGATGCTGATTTATTGGATGTTGGAGTTGGAGAAGTGAATATACCTAACTTATCACAAGTTGGTGTAGATCTGGCATACAAGGAGTGAGTGACAATGTTTCAACTATTGAAAAGACACAATCTGTTGACACAGTAGACAATCAGCTTGATTCTGAATTTCTGATGATAAAGACAAAAACGACGATACATATATAAATGATGGAAATATTCCACAGTTACTAGACGAATGCTCTAATGATGATGAATTTTTTTGTCTAGTCTCTTATAAATTAGTGTGATGTACACATAAATAGAGACAATTTTGTCTATGTTACTATGTGTTATATAACGGCAATTTTGATAGCTATGGCAACATAATAACTGCATATTATGTACAATGTATTTCTTTTATCTATGTTGCTTATTATTTAATATTGAATTCTTATTTAATGACTCTACATGTATTTCATCTAGACTTATGCATGTATTTCATCTAGACTTACATTTAGTTTGAATATGTTATCAGGTTGTCATTGGAGCTATAGTTCATAAGCAAGCTTAGGCCACTAGCTAGATCATAGGTACAACTCCCTCTTCTAGAAGTGTAGAGTTAGTTTTGGATCTGCTTTTCAGTTATCGCTAGGTTCAGTGCATATTTGCTTATCATTCTCTTGAATTTGTTCCATTTAGTGTATGTTGCAAGTTCAACATTTATGTGTAGGTGTACCAGTTAGCGTTTTACAAAAAGTAATACGCTACATGCTTGTGTTTTTTTTACTGTGCCCTCCCAATGCCAACAAGAAATTATCATGCTATTCCAATATGTATTATATGGTCGTTGGAATGTCCCTTTCAATCTTTAACCTTTCACTTCTACATTCTCTAACTTGAGTGATAGTTTTTTCTTTTACTTAAATTATGGTCAACTGCTCCATCCTTCATAATGTACTTTTGAAGGCATTCTTCTAGATGTAGTGCTTGCTGATCTCTAGTTTCAATTTATACTTATCTCTTTAATTGACAAAATCAATGGTCAAAGACACTACTATGGCATCAAGGGATGATACCATCTTGGCATGCCAAAATTAGCAAAGTGGGCAGCAAGAATTGGGTATTATCAAATCTATACAATTACTTTTGCAATTGTCAATAGCTTACTAAAATATTTTATATTGAACTTGCACCTTATAAAAAAACATGCAGGCCAGGATGCTCCAAATGATGTGAATGGGACACCCACTTTACCCTCTGCACAAGCCAATACTCGAACGCAAAGGGTACTAATTAGCTGCACTTATTGTGTGATGTGGAGTTATAATTGAGCATTCTAGTACAACTTCTGAAATTCTTAGTGTTAGTAACACCAAATAGCTGCCTATTATATTAATGGTCAACTAAAGCATTGTTCTATTTGGTAGAGTAGAAATATATTTTCTCTTGCTTGCTGGACATTTACAATGTTTTGAATTTATGGCATTGAATAGCACCAATCCCAGATCTGCCTGGCTGCATGCCTATAAAAGTACTATATGCACTATTTTGTGTCATTAAAATAGTTTAATTTGTTTCTTCCTTGCTGTTTTAAACTTGTTCTGTGTTCAAATTTTTAGTTATATATTTTTCACTTCGGAAATACAATGTCAAGAAGACCTTTTACATAGGATGTCAACTTTAAAATTACCATGCACCTAGTCTTATAGCATGTACTCATACAATATTCGTTAACATTATTGTTGGTTTCAGTAAGAAAAGGCTATGTCATGGCATCAAGAGAGAAGTCCATCATTGCGTATAAACTGGCGAAGTAGACAACAAGCATCTTGTAATATATTTTATGTAGTTCTTCTCTTACCATAAATTGAAATTAATGTTACCGAATCTCTTTTCAAACTTTGAATAATTATGAAATTATACATAGACATGAGTGCACCAAATGATGTGAGAAATACAGAACAACAAACTGAGACTATGCCAATTCCCTCAAAGTAGCCAAATGCTATGTCTTCACCTAGCAATTGGCTATCTCATGCTCATCACTGTCGTACATAAACAAAAACTGGTAGTACCTTCAACAATACTTTTTTATTGCTTCATTCGGTAAAATGCAAATGTCAGTGATATTGTATGTTTGTAATTTGTAGAAACTTGTGGTCAAAGGAAGAATGGGCGAGGTATTCTCAAAAGAATCAAGGTATCCAAGAAGCACTTCAGGAATGGTCCATCAAAGTTTAATATTGAACTCTCCAATACATTGGAAGGTTCAATAGGACAAAATTATCGTTCATTTGTGGATGACGTGGTAAGATATATGAAAAAAGGGCACCATTCATTGGAGCGAACAAGTGGTCTGACATTCATGAAACTACTCAGGAATTAATCGTTGATGATGTGCTTGTTAGTATCATTTTTATAGCATCAATGTACTTCACCTACTTTGCAATACAATTGTTATTTATATTTGGTTCTTGTATTTTTTAGGAAAAGTGGGCTGTGGAGGACATGGAAGATACTAAGAAAAGAATTCTAACGATTTCTAGAGAATGCTACACAGGATGGCGGCCAACTTTGCATGCTACTTACAAGGCATACAACACTGGTTCTCAAAGAATAACCCATGAGCTAGAGGATCTCACTCCAGAAGAATGGGAATATATGATCAAATATTTTGGCACCGGCTTAAATTCCACGTTACCTCTATATTTGTTACTAGATGTAACAAATACATAATTTGAGTGATATCATCTTCATGGCTCTTATTTAATTATGTGTGGATAGGAGTTAAGCCATAAGAACTCAGAGAATCACAAAAAAAGCAAAAGGTGAAGCATAGTGCTGGCTCAAAATCATACTCACATATTAGGTTTGAGAAGGTAAGTGTAAGAGTATATATTCCCATTTCAATGTCAAACTTTATGTTGTTTACGTGACGTCTTGATAACTATATAGAGACCCAGAGTCTCAACAGGAGCCAACTGCTATAAAGCTTTGGTAGGTGACCCATACGAGGAATGGAATACGGTCTAACACTAAGAGTCAAGCTGTTTATAACACCCCAACTTAACAAAAGCCCAGAATGTCAACTACAACTACAATCGCTACCAATTTTAGCCATTTAATAAAAATTACCAACATCTAGTCTTTAATTATAATTTCATAATAATAATCATGAACATAGTGAGGACAACCATAAGGAATTAATAAGTGATATTAAGATGAACCAAATAATAAATTTAACTAAAAGAAACTTAACAAGTAGCAAAAATATAAAATCAATAAGTACTAAAGGGAATCATTATTCACCTAAAGGTTGCCTGGATAGTATAATTTATTTCTAACAGTAAATGATTGGTTACTAAGTGAAAGAAAAAACTATAATAGTGCAATATCAATCTTATGCTACTTTCCGCCCATACATGTCATCATCAATGATCATCTAAAAACAACAATAAAAGTCAGGGTGAGTCCACGACTCAATAAGTACACAATATAATGATAAATGATATAAAATATAGTACAATTATTCATGTCAAGTCACAATTATATCAATTTTTCCATATTTCTTCTCAGCAATGCCATTCACATATTTCCGCATCTCATTTATATTTTCATGAATGCAATGCACATCTCTCAACTTCTCTTTTGCTTATACTGGTATAGTTGAGTACTCACCCGTCGATGAACCACTCTTGCTCTATCATTTTTCATAAAGGGTCTCAACTCCACTCCTGTGGAGTGCTTACCAAAGTAGGCCTTTCTCTACTCCCGTAGAGTGGCTACCAAAGTAGGTCTTTCTCTACCTACTCCCATAGGTCGTCCATACAAAGTAGGCTCTAGAGGGCCAACATAATTGCTTAACATGTAATGCAATGATTATTTCATTTATTAGTCAATTATCAACATTAACCATAATCATCATCATCATTTAACCATAATCATCCTAATCATTTAATCCTAATCATCATCATCATTTAACCATAATTATATGAGTATTATAAGAAGCAAGTATAAATATGTGAATCATCATGGTAAGTATTATTTAACATAAGCAACAAGAGCAAACCACTTGTCTACTATTCTACCATGCACTTGCATTTTCTAGTTGCAAGAAATGGATTGATTCGAAGATGACACCAATCCTGACATGGTACAAGAACAATAAATTAACAACATCAGACCTATACGCTTCCCAATTCTGCAATACTCCCCTTTCACCGTAACAGTAACCCCTACTGTTCTGGTAATAAAAATAGCTTAACTTTTAACTCCCAAGCCCTAACATGACAAAACACACCAGTTTTGGAATCTACACAAAATTTCTATAATTTTTTAGTTGGCCACAAATCCCGATTAAACCATTTAATCCCTTGTTTTTAACCCCGAAGATATTTCTGTTATCTTACTACATAGTAGAATTAATAATTTTATATCTATTAAATTACACATCCAAATACAGTAAACCATAGCACTTTTGGAATCTACATAATGTTATGTACCTTTATTTAGTAATGTCCAAAATTTAATTCAGCCATCTTCTAAGTACAATTCACAGTTTTCAATGACTACATCTAGCAACAACCAATTTCTGGACAGTAGTCTTTCCAAAGCCATAACTTCTAATCTACTCAACCAAAATTCATGTTATTAGACTATATGGAATCCTTAGATAATTGTCTATACTTTTTATGTAGATCAAAAATCCTAATTAATCCATATAATAATTTTAATCTATATTTTACCACGATGCTACCAAATAACGATAACTCTCCGGGCAGTAGGCTTACAAAAATCATAACTCTTAATCTAACCAATCAATTAATGTGATTAAGTACTCTATAAAAAGTTAAAACAAAAATTGTCTACAACTATTTAGTAGATGATACTTTCATAATAAGCTTGTACAGTGCCCAAAAGCACGATTGAACATTATGGCAGACAAACCACTACTAATCAAACCTCTGACATGAAATTTGCTAATTCTCTTTCTAATCTTGACTCTAATGAGAGAAAAGTCTAGGTCATTACCCAAGTGAAAAACACTAATATCATGACCACTTCCTCACCTTTTCTTCCCTTCTCCCTCCTAAACCTTGCCCCTGCCATTGTTCTTCTTTCCTCCTTGTACTACCTTATGTCCTTGCCGTAACCACCAAGCAGTAGCAGCCTATGCCACAACTAGTCACAGTAGTAGCCCATACAATTAACTAGTCATGGCAGTAGAATAGCATAGCACGATCAGCGGCATCATGCAACCATGCAATTAACTAGTCATGGCAGCAGCACAGCACGACATGACCAGCGGCCACATGCAGCCATGCATGCATGCGGGCAGACGTAGAGAAGCAGCGACGGTGCAGCAAGTTGGAGGCACAGGAGAAGGCAGCGGCAGGAGGTGATGGTGCTACTGGGAAGAGGGGGCGCGGTCGAGAGCTGGGCAATGCCAGGAGCATGGCAGCTAAGAGAGGAAAGGGAGGTGGCCAGGGTTTGAGGTTTGAGTCCCCCCTCCCCCAACTTTCCCTTTTATCACAGCATGAACCCGAGTTATTTTCCAACCCCTCCCATACAAATCGGTCCAGGAAACATTCCCCCTCTCTTTTCCAAAAATATCTCATTTTCACATATCACCTTTCCTCTAATTACATATAAGTCCTCAAGGGGGTTAATCTCAAAATATTACACTGTTCATGTGAGAAACCTTGTCAAACACTAAAATTTATCTTGTTAGTAATTAGTATACCATGCAACAGTCTATCAGCTTTGATGTCAACTAAAGATGATATCTCTGTATTGTATAAGACAATGCATGCACACATGTTAGGGAGGTAGAAGAAGCGATTGGAGGTCCAATTTGAAGTGAAGAGCAAAACTCTATTTTCTAGGCTAGTTATAGAAGTACAGTAGAATATAGATCATCAAAGCCTCATGGGCAAGAATATATGTCTAAACCTCCAACTACTTCTGAAAGTATACATGCTGAGCTTGATGAGCAAGCTTGTGTAAACTTACAAACATGAAGACAAAATGATGACCTAAACCTCCATGCTTATGACTTGCAAAATCAGCTTGAAGCAGAGCGTGTTAAAAGATAAAGAGAAAGAGAACAAGAGTGTACTAAAAGAAAAAAAAAGAGTGTGAGGAGGAGCGCAGAGCAAGGCAATTAGAACTTCAAGAGGCTAAGCAATTAATGAAGGATGAAGTTACGCAACCAGTGATGGTAGAACTGATGCAAATGATGGGAACTCAATAGGCAACACCACGACAGGTAATAAATTGTCCTTTGTTTGAATTTTTGTTGTGCTACATATCCAAATTATGATATGTTTGACAACTAAAATTTCATCCTTAACATGAATCTGAAATGAAACTTATAGAATTATCTATTATATATAGCTTTCTCAAGGAAGGAATGCTCAAAGAAATGGAAATACATTACGCTCTATTTTTCAGTACTCAAGTATGATTACTTCTCACCAACTTATGCAAGCTACTAAAAATCATCATCGTTCTTCAAGTGATAAGGTAATTGACACCCTCATAATAATAAGTTTCTGTTCAAAGAAAATTGTGTAAATTAATATGAAAACTTTATAGAAGTTGTAGCCTTCTTTAAATACATATATGAATTTCTTATTCATTGACATCTCAACTAACTACAAATGAAAATATTTGCTTCCTACCCTGTAGAATGTCTTCTTTGAGTGAAGTGAAGATAAAAAAGATTTGAGTTCTATTGCCAATTCAGAATGTGCCCTTGTCATGAAGAATGCACCATCAAATTTTCTTTTCATTGTTTACAGAACCTATATGAATGCTTGGACGTATAATTTAGGATGTTGTCTTCTATAACTTGTATGAATGCTTGGACATGTAACCTTGGGTATTTGCTTCCAGTACCATCTAATTATTATGAAAGCTTTGAACATGCTACTTAATTGCTTCTACTATTGATTAATTGTCTAATAAGTCATCTGTCTACTACTGTATGGTAATGTAAAATTTAATTTGTAGCACTATGTTGTTGCCATGAAATCCAAGGCGTTGCACCAAGTTATTACCATGAAACTTAGCACATTGAATTAAGTTTTTCGCCAAGAAATCTGACATGTTGCATTAAGTTATTGCCATAAAAAACAGATAGTTATGTACATATTGCAACAATTTTAGGCTTAATGCAACAATTACGTTGCCTTGTAGTGGCTAACCTATTGATATACAACCCCCTTAATAAAACATTCTTTATGAACTTGTTTTGATTCAAGTCAAAAGTTTACAAATAAAATTGTATAGGTACCAGCGATGATAGGTCCAAGATAAACCTCCTTAATAGACATTTCCTTAAAATCCTCAATTGCATCATAAGACTTTACCACCATGGCTTGTTGAGTACGAATGTACTCATTCTTGCATATTTTTGTTCACATAATGACCAATATGAAGAAAACATATCAACAGATGATGAATACTACGATGGTGAAGATAATATGTTTTAGGTCGAGCCTACACTCAAGCGTTGCCTGTGGTGTGGTCGCTTTTTGTCTTCTTTTGTATGTAATATAAGTAAGTTTTGCTTGGAATCCTTAAAACTATATAACCGATAATTATGTCATATTTTATGTAAGAATCATGTTTTAATATTGTAATAATAAGCAAGCTGTTTATCAATCTATGTGCAACTAAAATCCTAGACAGTTGTGTGAATATAGAGATTTCTAGTAAATCCGGGTGTCTCCACAGTGAGTAAGGTGTGTGGGTGGGTGCTAGTAGGAGGGGGTTCCGGCAATGGTGGCTCTCACAACAGTGGCACCATCAGAGCTAGTAGACCGTGGCAATCGGAGGAGGCATAGTGTGGGAAGGATGGGATGGTGACAGTAGGGTAGGGGTGTTGGTGGGGTACGGTTTAGGGGGAGGGGATAAAGATGAGAAATTTATATAATTTGGGGAGAGGAAAATGACATCCATTGGATACAAATCTTATGGTCCAAATTTTGAGTACTTTTTAGCTAGAGTACTTAAGTACTCCCATTGCAAAATGTATCGACTCATTTCGATTAGACTATACACACACACAGTTACGCTAATCAGCGCGTGTGCACACGCTACGTGCGGGTCGCTGGCTGCACGCATGAGCCTCCTGGTATGGTTTATGAATTGATGATAACTCTATGTGCATGAGATAGTAAATTTTACATCTGTAAGTTATTTCATGAATTGATGATAACTTTATGTACGTGAGATAGTAAATTTTGTCAACTATAAGTAATTTCATAACTTATAGATAATAACTTTATATATATGGGATAGTAACTACGTGCGGGTCTCTTGCGTCGGGTGGTTAATTACGGTCTGACACATACATGCAAGCAACAGGAGAGAGAAGAGAATAAGTGCACTTGACTTGTGATTTTTTATCTTGTTTATAAACTAAAAAATAAAATAACTATTTCATCGAAAGTCTGATCTGCGATCCGGATCCGTTTGCACCACTGTGTTCGAAATTATGAGCTCAACAAAATAAGATCCATGTTGAATATATTTCGATGCTGTAGAATTTGTGTCATTTTACTACCAGTTAAAAATAACTTTGTTGTCGATAACCAATAACTTTATGTGCATGAGATAACAACTTTGCTAACTGTAAGTAATTTCATGAATTATAGATGATAACTTTATGTGCATGAGATAGTAACTACACGTGAGCTAGCATGCCTTGGCCCCGCTCACAAACCTGGCTTCCTGGTACATGAGATAGTAACTTCATGAATTATAGATGATAACTTTTTATGCATAAGATAGTAACTTTGCTAACTATAGGTAACTTCATGAATTATAGATAATAACTGTATGTACATGAGATAGTAACACATGTGAGAACTGTAAGCAACTTCATGAAGTACAGATGATAACTTGATGTGCATACGATATTAACTTTACCATAATTCATAAACGCTAGTAACCATCCGTGGGGCGGGATGGTGGGGCGATTGGCTGGATGGGTTGGTCAGGGTCGTGCACTGCGTAGCTACTAAATAGTACTTATATATATATATATATATATATATAGTATGGTTCTATACTCCTTAAAATACGTACTCCCACTTCCAATATACCCCTTTAATAGTTTTTTTATACCTCTTTACCTATTTTAGCATACTCTAATAATGATTATAAGATACTCCAAAGTGAGTTCCATAAAAAATTTCACCAAAGTCTACTTTTTATAGTATAATTTGTGCATATACTCCTTTTATACATAGAAAAGTCTATATAGCAGAAATAAAGGATTCCGATGAAAATTTTTCATCCAAGTCACATTGGAGTATCTTAGAATTAGTATTTAAGTATACTGAAAGTGATAAAGAGGTATAAAATATTCGTTTAAGTGGTATATTAGAAGTGAGAGTATATACTCTCGGGAGTATGGAAAAGGCTTCTTATATATATACACTATTCTGAACGTAGGTGTAGAATACGCGCCGAAAAGTTACTGTCGTGTGTGAGTGAAGTTACTTCTAAACATATATAGAGTTACTGTCTGTTTTAACACTACATAACTAGTAGTAACTCTATATGTATTTGACAGTAACTTTACTCATGTACAACAGTAACTTTCTGGCATGCACAGTGCACACAGGTGCAGAATACCGTATATATAAGCACTATTTAATAGCTACGGGTAGAATAAGCGCACGACCCTGACCGACCCAACCAGCCAACCATCCCACCCCATGGATAGTTACTAGCGTTTGTTAATTATCGTAAAGTTACTATCGTATGTAAATCAAGTTATCATTTGTAATTCATGAAGTTACTTACAGTTATCATCTATAATTTATGAAGTTACTGCCGTATATAAGTGAAGTTACTGCCAATATGCATGCATTGAGAGGAGAGAAAAACATGCATGTCAATAGCAAAGAACTCATACGGAAAGTTACTGCCGTGTGTGAGTAAAATTACTACCAAACACATGTAGAGTTATTGTCCATTATAACACCATAAAACTAGCAGTAGATCTACATGTATTTGACAATAACTTCACTCATGAACAATAGTAACTTTATATGACACGAATTTCACAGCGTCAAAACATACTCAACATGGATTCTATTTTGTTAAGCTCATAATTTCGAGCACAATGGTGCAAACGGATAGCAGATTAGACTTTTGGTGAAAGAGTTATTTTTTTAGTTTGTAAATAAGATAAAAAAATTATAAGTCAAGTGCACTTATTCTCTTCTTTCTCCTGTTGTATGCATGCATGTGTCAAACCGTAACCACCCGATGCAAGAGACCCACTCGTAGTTACTATCTCATGCACAAAAGTTATCATCTATAATTGAGAAGTTACTTACAGTTCTCACGTGATAACTTTCACATTGCGATGCTACGGAAAGTTACTATTTTCTGAACATAAAGTTATCATCAGTAATTCATCAAGTTACTTACACTTGTAAAGTTACTATCTCATGCAAAAGTTAGCATCTATAATTCATAAAGTTATGCACCAACTGAGTTATGCACCAACCGCACCAAGGATCCAGCCAGCGACCCGCGCGTATTATGCTTGCATGCGCTCGTTAGCGTAGTTGTGTGTGTGTATATATATACAAATATATATACATATACATATACATATATATATATATGCGCATATATATACATATACATATATATGTGCATATATATATACATATATATATACATATACATATACATATACATATACACGTATATATATATATACATATAAACATATACGTATATATAAGAATTGCTATACAACACTTAACTAAAAAAATTGTGATTTCAGACAAATTTTTCACCTTGGGATCATCTTCATGATTCATTATTCGGCCAACTGCTTTGTTGTCTCCGGTGAAGCCAAGTTGAGTATTGTTGCTGCTAACGGCGAAGCAGAACACATGAGCATAGGGTGCCAGCGCTTGATGGCTTGTTGGTGCATCCCGCCATGCTCCGATGAAACCACTTGGCCACCGTCACTAATCGCGCCCGGTGCCAAACACCCCGGCACCAAATGCCCCCCTCCCCTCCCCCTTTACTTATATTAAGGAGATGCGCCAGAGGCGCCACCCCCCACCCTCTCCCATCGCCGAAGGTGGCAAGGAGGAAGAAGAGGTGTGTGGGAGGGGTTGTTGGAGATAGAGAAGACGACTGTGGTGGCGGCGATGGAGATGTGGTAGAGGTGCTAGCAAGGAAGGTTGTCACAAGGAGGAGGAAGACGGCGGCGGCGGCTGTGCGTGTTGGTTTCTCGATCCGATCTAAATGTGTTCATGGGAGGTGGGGTTGGGGAGGGGGAATAGGGTGGACATGTGTCACCCATTAGGATATAGATGTTGTATTTGATCAAATAGCCTGAAATTCGACTAAAATCTAGTAAATTTTTAGTTGAGCATTGTGTAGTCACTACCAATCTTGCGCTACACTAACCAGACTAGGTTCTTTTGGACTGTGATTTTAGTTTCTGGCTTATGATTTTTGAATTCTAGCTTTTCATGAGAGACAGTACGAAGAGAAAAAAGTCGCATGTGATTTTAGCCGATACAGCTGAACTCGATATAGTGTGTACTACAATCTACATGTAAATATTGCCTTAAAAAGACACATCATTTAAAAGATAATTACTATAATAACGAAAGCTAAAGCTATAGCTAAAGTGAAAAAGAATTACTCTAATATCCTCCGATGTAAGTTGCATCTGTGCAAATAAAACAAATCCAATTTAACTAGTAAGTTGAATGCAACATATCTTGGAATGGAAAACAAAATGTTTCCTTCATACCTATTCTCATTGGAGGAGAGAAAAGAACAAATCGAAGAAGCTCTATCGCAAATTAAGGAGGCGAGGCAGCAAAGAGGAGAGGACAAGGACATGCGTCATGCATGATCGAAGAAGCTCCATCACAATTCACAAGGAGGCAATCAGCCGAGGAGAGGCAGTTGAGGACATGCATCATGCCCCAGCAGGCCAGCATCCATGTTTCAGGTCAATCTCTCAACCGTACCTGTCAACATTGAATAATTAATTTTGGCATCGAAGTACTACTATACGCTCCAGACTTAGTAAATCGCGTAGGGTCGATCGAAACCGGCCAGAAACTTAGCTGCAGGCTGCACCTGTCGATCGATTGAATGGATGGACCCTGACCGAGGAACATGACGAGCCGGGTACCCTCTGATTTTAAAAGTAAGTCGTTTAGATGATTAATATGATCTTTAAGGTGACATTTTAATCATCACTTTTATAAAAATATGTTATTATAAATAAAAATAATTATATATTATAAAAGTATATCTCATGATTGATCTACTAATACCAATTTTATGTTATCAATTTTGGTAATTCATTATATATTGACAATCAAATTTAAAAATATTTGATTGCATAATACTGGGTCCGTTTGGGCTTTTAGCATATGCTACAATAACTAATTTCTAAATGGTGTGTCTTTTCAAGACTGGGGCTATAAATTAATTGTAGTAGACACTGTACCGAAGTCATTTATATCAGTCAAAATCACACGCGAGTGTCTCTCTCCATATTTTCTTTCGCGAATAGACAGAATTCAAAAATTTAAACCAAAAACCATAAACTATAGCCTAAAAAACCCACTAATATCTAAAATAATTTACATTTGGAATCAGAGTGAGTATATACGTAGAGCTTGCTAGCTCTGGCATATCACATACAGCTATATGAATATGAGGTGAGGTCTCCATGTGCCTGCCTCTTTTGTCATACGATGATGTTGATTCCTGCACTAACCAAGATAAAAATTCATAGTGTCATATGCATATATGCGAGCCTAGCTCATGAGATAAAAGTACAAATTGAACTGAACGACGTGCGCGCGGGAGATACCTGGAACGCATTCTTCAAACCTCTTCCGGCAGCCGGGTACACATACACAGCGGGCGCCCACTGAAACGGCTTTGTCTGTTCCTGCATGCACAGTGCTAATGTGGTACCAAGATAACATACCTAGGAGTACTTACACGCACATAACAACAATACTTGCGAGGGTCTAGGCTCTAGACCAATGGACCAGCCAAGCCAGTGGCAGATTCAGGGGTTTTAGGGTAGAGGTGTATAAATTGAAAGGCACTTCTCATCACATATCTATTGAGATCTCTGTGTGATAGTGTGCCGGTGGATTCAGAGATTTTAGGATGGAAGTGTACAAATTGAAAGGCGCTTCTCATTACGCATCTACTAAGATCTCTGCCTAACAGTATACTCGCGGATTCAGGGATTTAGAGTGGAGGTGTACAAATTGAAAGGCGCTTCTCATTACACATCCACTAAGATCTCTGCCGGACAGTGTACCAGCACATTAGAGATTCTAGGGTGGAGATGTACAAATTGAAAGACGCTTCTCATTACACATCTACTGAGATCCCTGCCGGACAGTGTACCGGCACATTAGAGATTTTAGGGTGGAGGTACACAAATTGAAAGGTGCTTCTCATTACACATCTATTGAGATCCCTGCCTAACAGCGACCGGTAATGCCTGCGGTACTCGTCAAGGATTGCTTCTCTGACGGTTCTTGGCCGTTAAGAATAATAATGAATGGATATTTGTTCGGATTGTGTAGTTAAGAGTGTTTTCATCTATATAACTACAAACAATCGATGAGATTCAACACATTTCATTAGCTTTGAGGGCATTTCCGTACCTCTGACCATCGATGTGACAGCCTTCGAGTTGGTACTAATGAAGTTTTTGTCCAGTGATGGTAGCTCCCTGTCGTCCTAATTGAACGCATCATGTTAGCGCTCCATTTATCTGCTAAAAGCCTAAAACTATTATCCATATGCATGCGCGCTACAGTCAAGATTCACCGTAGCTAAAAATATAATTCGCCCCCAAAAAAAGGTAAATGGGTTGTATATATGTCTAGGTTATTTTAGACGTTGACACCGTTTACAAATTAGTATTGTTGGGACCATTAGGGTATTCTTTTATGATATGTTGTCATACATAAAAAATGTATTATGAAATATGAAGCTTAGATATTAAATTCATGTTGTTATACATAAAAATATGTATTATATATTAAATATAAAGCTTAGATACTAAATCATTGTTTTTACTTATTGATGATCAAAACTAAGAATGTTTGACTACACACTTGCATTTTGTAAGGCTTGTTGAGCAATCCTCATAGAACCTGTTTGGAACTAGCATTCCATTCGATATTCTTATTTCATACGTTATAAAAAGGTATTACTCCTAGTTTCCATGCATTTGCATGTTAACTGCTCTCTTAGATAGCGATAAATAGAGCTTTGCTGGAACAGTATGCAATATGGGCCTATTTGATATGGCTGTGATTTATGGATTTTTAGCTGAAATTTTTGAATTTTAGCTATTTGTGATAGAGATTACGGAGAGAGAAATACTCGTTTGCGATTTTGGTTGATACATATGTTAGGCTTTTATCGTGTACTGCAATTAACTTGTAGATCTCATCTTAAAAAATATTCCGTTTGAAAATTAGGTATTATAGCAAAAAATTAAAAGTCACTTTTAGAAGCTGTGAAAGAACAGGATATATTTGCCTTGATTGTGCATGTTTTACCAGCTTGCACAGAGTGTACTACGTAAGTACAAGCAAAACAAAACACAGGTTCAAACAAAGCCAAAATTACAAGTTAGCCTACGTACTAACGACCCTCTTTCAGGCCGGGTTACAGCAGCTAGCTCCTAACGCCATCCTGGCGGATGGCCGGATGCAGATCGACATCTGTGGATAAATTTGTTGGCCCCTAGCTCTATCGTGCAAACGATCGTGGCGGGCCCAAGCACGATCTGCTTTCCCATACTTGCATCGCATGGCTTGACATGATGCTGCTACAGTGCTAACATCGGTCTGGTCGTTACTGCACCTTATGGGTTTTTTTATATAGTTTATTAGACTCTGCTCGTATTGTTCATACTTCTGATTTTTGTTTAGAAAACTTAAAACCAATAAGAGTATTTGGTTTCTCAAAGTGGTTTCTTTATTCATCTCGCTATCGTCTCACTCAAGGGATAAAGTAAGAGTCATAGGTGCATCACGTATCTTACTCTTCTCGTTCTCATCACACGCATATTCTCTCACTTATTCTACTGTCCATCCCCTCCTTATGAAAGCAATTTTTTTCAGTCACTACTATTTATTTTTAGTTAAAAACTATAAGCCACGGCTACAAGCCATTAGCAAAAGATAATCTAAATGTTCCTTTAGTCTAACTAATAGTGATTGCTAAAAAAATCAAAGCTAAAATCTGACCGAAAAGACAAAAATAATGAGCCATTATCTCTTCGCTCTGGCTAATTTCTCTTGGGATAATCTCTGAGTCTTGTCCGGCTTGGAGACATGGCTTATCTACAGGTGTGTACTGCGTATATCTTCTCGGATCCTGTTCGCTACGCTACAAGTTTGTCCTCGCCGTATACACACACGCGAAAAAAGTAGTCCGTACTACACTATCGTCCTGTTCAGATGTGCTACGCGCAACGCTACAAGATCCAACGACTCTCACTTGATTCCTGGTTGCTATTTTTGATTTGTCATGTGCGGACCACTTGGCAGATCGATGCCCGTAGTAAGTCCAACTGGTAAGGTACCAGCAGGTTTTTTTTTCATTGTTTAGAGTTCAAATACTTGGAACAATGGAATTGTCTTGTAAATGCACATTATGGCAAATGTATCGGTCGTAGGGTGAAAACTAGGGATGGCAATTGTGTCCGTTTACTCGTGTACCTGTGGGTAAATACCCTAATGGAGCATAAGATGCATTTTCTACCCACGGGTATGAAAACGGGGAAAACCCTCTGCCCATCGGGTAAACGGGTACAGGTATGGGTAAGCTCTACCCGTACCCGTTTTACCCATTTACCTGCATCAAACAAACCCTAACGGCCTAACCCTCCAGTACTCCCGAGTCCACCCATTCACCCCACCAGCCGCCGCCTCATTCATTCGAGAGCATCCGCCCCTCACGTCTACTCACCATCTCACCCTCGCGTCTCCTCCCCACCCGCCGAGAGCCCGAGATGCCGGCCGGATCCAGCGGTCGAGCCGCCGCCGTCCTCCAGATCGAGCCGCTGTCCGCCTGCCGCCCCACCCGCCGAGCCGAGACGCGGATCAGTGCCACCCGCTGCGCCATCCTCCGGATCAGCCGCCGCCACCGCCGAGCCGAGACGCGGATCCAGCCATCGTCCTCGGATCGAGCCGCCGCCCGCCGCCGAACCCACCCGCCGGGACACCGGATCAGCCGCCGGCCGCCCGCCCGCCCGCCGCCGTCCTCCCTACATCCTTCGTCTTCCTCACAAGTACATCATATGTTGATTTTCGAGATCTGAAATTTGAATGAATGCAAATGTGTATTGTCAGATTGTAGAATGGTTGGTGTATATTGTCAGATTGTGAAATGGAAATGTATATCGTCGCATTGCGGAATGGTTGGTGTATATTGTCATATTGTGGAATGCAAATGTATATTGTTAGGTTGTCAAATTATGCTACTTGAAGAAATAGAG
This sequence comes from Dendrocalamus sinicus, assembly GCA_036346575.1. NCBI lineage: Eukaryota > Viridiplantae > Streptophyta > Magnoliopsida > Poales > Poaceae > Dendrocalamus > Dendrocalamus sinicus. Next base: position 25,816,635 of record CM070654.1, read on the forward strand.
CCTGTACAAAGAAATAGATTCCCACAAGTTATAGAATATGTATTCTCACAATATGTAATTGCATTCTCACAAGTTATAGATTACAGAATCTGCATTCCAATGAATCAGTGCATTCGAATGAACAAATTACAGAATCTACATTTCAATGAACCAGTGAATTAGTGAATATGTGATGTACTCAGTTCGCGGGTAAACGGGTATGCTCGCGGGCGACGGGTACCCGCGGGCGACGGGTATGGGCGGGGTTTTTTACCCGTGGGCGGGTACGGGTATGCCCGTGGGCGAAAATTGGGGTTGCGGGTATGGGTATGGGCGAGCACTACCCGTACCCGCCGCGCCCGATTGCCATCCCTAGTGAAAACCCATACGAGTGTTAGGGGACACCGCAAGCACGTTCACACAAACAAGTTAGTCTAGCGTAGGCTGGGGTGTGTGGTGGCCGTGTTAAGGGTCAGCGCATACGCAAAGTGAAGACACTTGATACATACAGTTTTTAGCGCCTAACTAAAACACGTCAAAATTAAAAGTTTGATTTCTTTTTGGATTTTTAGTTGAAGTCTTAAATCTTTTCTTAATTTGACAATTCACCTCCACACCTTACCTTTCCTCTTTTGCTCCTCTACCTCTTCCTTTCATTGGCATCCACTGAAAACCCTCCCTGTTTCTTCTGCCCACGCGGCCGCCTCGCCTGCGCTCAAATTGCAGCTGTGCCATCTTGGGTGTCCTCTCGCCAGCTCCCAACCCTGCTGTCGTGGCCCCAACATCCATACGATCACCCCTTCTTACTGACCTCACTCCTCCCTCGTGCAAAGCGCCTGTTGACTCGCACCTCTCCCCTCCGCACGCAAGCACCACCCTGAACCGCCTTATTGCTCCCCACCGCCTCAATTTACCCTTAAAGCTCGATTGTTTCCATTGAAAGCTCCGCACCACTTCCCTTTACTCCTTGCAACTACTTAATCAGATTCACATTTACCGAGCTCCTCCTCCTCCTTCCCCTGAGCCCGGTGAGCCGCTCACTCAATCTCCCACTTTTTAACCACCATATTTCAATTGCATTCAGCCATGGCACCCCCTTTGCATCCCAATCACACTAGTAAACTCAATCAAACATAAGCATTACCTGAGAGCCCCGCCAATGAAGATTATCGTCGACTAAAAACACTTCCCCGTGGATAGCCCTATAGGGAACCCCTCAACTCAAATCGTCGCCACTCTTATATTCTTTGTGAGCCCTAGATGGTCAAACCACCGCCAACCTCGCCAAATAACCCATAGAAAACCCTAACTCTACTTGGAGGCCCACAAGCTTCTTCCTTGCCGTCAACCGCCACCACCCATCTCCATGCTCCCCAAAACTCCAAAATGGAACCACCACCGTGCCAAGAACCCGTTCATACCCTTATCGCCCGCCGGAGAACCTCGCTGGTGTTGTTTCTTTGATCTCGCTGCCTCTCTGTTTTCCTCCAAAGAAGAGGGCTGGAGGTAGACGAAGGAGCAGCGTGGCCGGATCCCAATCGCCCGTGCATCAGCCATCGAGTGTTGGCACGCACGCACGCGTGGGCCATTGTGACCGAGCATCGTTGGGCCAAGTTGGTCAGCCCGTAGGCCATTTTTGAATTTAACACCCATGCGCGTGCACTATTCCAATCGGGCTAGCCCAGTACTGTAGCTACACTGTTCATACAAAACCCTAAAATCCAAAAATACCCCATTTAGATCATTTCGACACCCTGAATCCATTTTTGACCTTCGTTCCACCAATCTTAGCTCCAATAAAATCCTAACCAATTTCATTTGGTTTTTATTGCATTTTACTCCTTTTTGCTTTATTTATTTTCGTAGCTAGATTAGTTTCAAGCACGGACCCCTGATTTATTTTATATGTTTGCACTACCTCCCGAGCTTTCTGAGGCGATCGTGCAAGAATTGGAACCAGGCATCAAAGTGTGCGAGGTAGCTGAGTTTGTCGAATAGCAAGGCAAGTTACAAGTTTTTGGTCATGTTAAATTCATGAAATTTAGACTATTTAATTACCGTATTTGCATTATTGTTATTTGTGAAATGTTATTTGATTAAAATAAATGTTTGGGATGACTTGCTAATTAGTTATGTTCTACCACTAAAAAATACCCTGATTAAATTGAGGCCATATTCACCTTGACAACCTTAGTAATATTTAATTATTGTATAGAAAAATTATAGATTAGCTCACTCAAAATTTTGTACTACTAAGTGACTTGGCTTTTAGCTAGTAGAATTTGTTAAACTAGTACTAGGGTAAGGGCGTGCAGTGCAAAGCCACAAGGTGACCTTCGTCCATGACCTTACCCTAGTGTGGAGGCTTGTGCAGAAAATGACAATGCCGTCGAGGATCGTAGCCTCAAGGTGAAAAATAAGGACTAGAACGTTATGCTGAGTAAAGGACATAGTAATCGCTCAACCACAAGTGTTGACTTGTCAACCTTAGTTTAGTAGCTACTCAACTCGATTACACATCTACAAAAGGATGTGGTATAGAAACGGTAAAACCATACTTAACAACGGTAGGTCCACACAAATCAGGCGGATGTGTTCCGTGTTGGCCAGCGGATACCTCAGGTGTGGTAAGAACCTATCAAGTAGAAGCTAACTAAAGAGATGAGCAGTGAAATGACCTGGTTTTTTTAACTCAGTCATGAGGGTTAATAAATTTTATAGGTAAAGCTGGGCAACTCTGTAAAGTAAAATAAATGGTATTCAAATATACCGTGCTTTCGGTTAATGGAGCTGTGTTTATTGGGTGATTCCAACAGCAAGGCATAAGTAGATTTCTTTATGTTTTAATCCCTTTAAGAAATTTTGTTTTGTGCTTCCTTGTTTTAAAATGTCTGTAAATAAAATTGCATCTACTCGAATTAATAAAATAAGTATATTCCTATCCATTGAATACACTTGCAAGTAGATAAGTTAAGATTTATCCTTGTTACTTGCTGAGTACGGTTGTACTCATTACTTGCTAAATAACAAACAGAAAAACAATGGAACTATGATGACTAAGTTGTTGATGAAGCTCTGGAAGAACCCTACTATGCTGAAGATGACTAGATTTAGGTCTTAGCCGCGCTTAAGTTTGCATGTGGATCCTTCTTTTGTAATGTAAGATTACTTTGGGCTTGCAGGCCACTGCGTCAAAATTAGGTTACTAAACCATATTTCTGTAATGAAGTTTATCTCTTTTGTTGTAAGCATGTGTTGTTGTGATGCTCACTCGTGTACAGTACTCCATAGCTGAACAATTCTGGGTAGTTGCAGAGATTACTAGTGCCTCTAGAAATGGGGGTCTTACAAAGTGGTATCAGAGCATGCTTGCTTGACCATAGGTTGAGACCTAAGGTAAATTAGGAGTGTTGTTTTATAGCAAAATCTAGTTGTAAACTATAAAAAGAATTATGTAAAATATAAGTATTAATGTTGTCTTTTCTCTCTCTTAATGCTATCTCACATGTCTTAGTTTTAGTTTTAGCTTAAGTTTTACTCTTTGCAAAATATTTGTCTAATCTTATCTAACTTCAAATTAGCGTAATCAAGCAATTGGTGCGCGTCCTCTCTTCCAAGCTTGAAGCGAAAAGCTGACATTTGGTGTACGCTAGTGTAGAGTAGATCCTTCGGTAATAGTTTTTCTGTTTGTAAGACGAGTTGTAATGCAAACCCTAAGTTGGTTTGTGTACAACTTGTTAGATAAACAAAACTATACTTGCTATGTCTTAATTTGTTTGCTACTAATATCCATATCTTACCCTACTCAAAGTGTCATCTCCTTCTTATTCACTCTAATCCTTACCTCATTCACTCTACACTTATCCAGATTCAAGCTCTTACTTACCTGTCTGATGTTCATAAAAACCACTGTAGAGCTAACTTTACGACCTAGCAGAATCAAGATGGCATGACTTGAATCAGGACAAGGAAGTCAGCAAGCAGAACAAGGCAACCTAGCAGAAAATCTGACTACACTCGCCAATATTCTAGCAATGATGGAACAAAATGGACATCAGGCTGAATTAAATCGGATGAGACTAATGGAGCAAGATTCGAAGCTGCTTGAATAAATTGCAATGAGGACAGCAGCACTAGGCAGTTCAATAGGAGCTGCCATCAGTAGAGAAGCAACGTAGGTCACCTCAAGATGGGTAGATTTTCAGAAGACAAGACCACCCACATTCTCTACATCACCTAACCCATTAGTAGCAGAAGGCTGGCTCAGAGATGTTGAAAGGGAACTAAAAACAGTACAATGCAATGATAGAGAGAAAGTCTTGTATGCATCCCATCAACTCCAGGGACAAGCTGCCACTTGGTGGATCAATTTCCAGACAATGCATGAAGATAGAGAGATTACATGGAAGGAGTTTGATGAGTCTTTTCATCAAACTCACATTCCAACAGGTAGGTGTCATAGAGGCTAAACGTCAAGAGTTCCTTGCATTGAAATAAGAGGACGTACCATAACAGAATATCCTTATCAATTTAATCAACTAGCTCGCTATACCCCTGATGACGTCAAGACGGAAGCTAAAAAGACGGAAAGATTTAAGGAAGGGCTACAAACATCATTGAAATATCACATCTCAGCTATGGACTTTAAAGATTTATATGCAATGGTGGACAAACTAATTGCATCAAAAGAAGCAAGGAATGAATTAGAAGATTCTTATAAATGGAAAGTGATGCAGAGGTCATCATCCTCATCTAGTGCACAAAGAGGACAAGTATTGATGTTACCTAAGAATCGATACTAGCAAAATAGACAAGTGGTAGTTGTGCCAAGATCTCAGTACAATGTTTCTCCCTGGTATATTATTTCTCAACCAGAGATGATCCAGTGCAACACCTATGGAGAAAATCATTACCAACGTAACTGCCCACTGAAGATGATTGTATGCTATCATTGTGATCAATTTGGTCATTTTAAGGACCAATGCCACAAGAGAGGATTGCCTTCAGAAATAGCAAAACTCCGGACCAAAGCTCAGCAACCAGATGTCAAGTCGGTCATCATTACACTAGCACCACGAAAAGGATTTTTGCAAGCACGAAACCCTGCCCAAAGACCAACAGCACCAACAGGAACAATAGTGGGAGTGCTAGCAGGATCATCAATAGGTGTTCAGGCTAGAAGAGGCGGAGGTATGTCAGGGCCGGTATTTCAAGCAAGGGTGAATCATATCTCTACTAAGGATATAGTTGGAGTAAATAATGTCATTGTTGGTATTTACTTGATCTACTCAAAGCCTGCATTGATTTTATTTGACACTAGAGCAACGTATTTGTTTCTTTCCATGAATTTTGTCATAAGAAATCAGTTGTCGTTTGTTTCTTTACAAAGGGCATTGTGCCATCCAAACACTTGGGGTTATGATGGAATCCTGCTTTGGGTGTAGTTGCGAGTATAGAAATTCATGGAATAAAGTTAAAGGTCAATCTAATGTTACTATATGTGAGAGGGTAGATGTTATTCTGGGAATGAATCAACTAACTAAAAATAAAGCTAAAGTAGAATATGAGAGTAAAGTAGTGACATTGAATGGTTTAGAAGGTCAATAAGTAACAGTGATGACATATCATGATTGATAGAAAACATGAAGAAGTGTATTCACAGCATGTTGACAGATGAAAAGATTCAAGTGCCAGTAGTACAAGAATATCCAAATGTGTTTCCAGAAGAACTGCTCGGAAGATCACCTGATTGACAAATTGAACTTGCCATAGAACTAGTTCTAAGCCCCAAGTCAATTACAGAACATCAGTACAGGATGTTACCAAGTAAACTAAAAGAACTCAAAAGGCAGTTAGATGAATCAAAAGAAAAAAGAATTTATACATCCTAGTGTATCTCCTTGGTCAGCTCCAGTGATGTTTGCAAAAAAAGGACGGAAGTTTAGGGATATGTGTTGACTATAGAAAGTTAAATGCTGTGATAATCATGAATAAATATTCATTACCAAGAATTGGTTGTTTGTTTGACCAACTCAAAGGAGCTAAGGTGTTTTCAAAGATCGATCTGCGATCGAGTTCTCATCAGTTTAGAATTCGAGAGCAAGATCAAGAGAAGACTGCATTTACAACAAGATATGGATTATATGAATTTACAGTGGTGCCTTTTGGTTTAACCAATGCACCAGCATACTTCATGAATTTTATGAACCTGGTGTATATGGACTAATTGGATTACTTTGTGGTAGTTTTTGTGGATGATATGTTGATCTAACCCAAGAATGAAGAAGAACATAAATAACATCTGCGTATTGCCTTGACAAAGCTTAGAGAACATCAACAGTGTGCCAAATTTACTAAGTGTGACTTCTGGATAAAAGAAAAGAAAATAAAAGCTGCATTTTTAGGCACGTTACTGAAAAGGGAGTCGAAGTTCATCCAGAAAGGGGTAAAACTGTTATGGAAAGGACGTAGCCGACAACTGTGACCAAAGTGAGAAACTTGTTTTGGAGTGGCGAGTTATTACTGCTGATTCATAGAAGAGTTTTCAAAGATCGCCCGCCCATTTATACAACTGCTTAAGAAAGAAAGCCATTTAAGTAGACAGATAATAGTGAAGAAGGTTTTCAACAATTGAAGACAAAATCAACAATAGTCCAGTATTAATATCTCCAAATCCAAAAAAGAGTTTCAAATATATTGTGATGCTTCAAGACAGCTATGACCCATAATCTGGAGTTAGTAACTATAGTGCATTTATTGAAAATCTGGAGGCGTTATCTATTGGGTGACCATTGCGAAATATTTACAGATCATAAAAGCTTAGAGTACACATTCACAAAGGTAGAACTGAATTTGAGGCAATAAAAATGGTTAGAGTTGATTAAAAACTATGATACGGATCTTCAATATCACCCAGGGAAGGCTAGCGTCGTAGCAGATGCACTCAGTAGGAAAGCTTATTATCAGGGCGTAGCCAGTGAAACAGAATATCCACCTTAATTATAGAAAGACATGCAGAAGTTGAATTTAACACTAGCTGAACAGAGATTTGTAGCAGCACTAGAGATCCAACCATTATTGGCAGATCAGATCAAAGCAGCCCATGATGAAGATGAAGAAATACAACAGCTCAAGAAAAATACACATGAAGGGAGTTCACAAGATTCACTGAAGATGAACATGGAATTTTAAAAATTTTGTGGCTACTATTGCAGACCCAGAAGAAAGAATTAAAGGATTTGATACCATCAAAAGCCACTCATCATAATTTTCAATACATCCTAGAGGCACAAAATGTATCAAGACTTAAAAAAATTTGATGGAGTGCTATGAAGAAAGGAATAGCAGAGTATGTGGCAAAATGAGATGAGTACCAGAAAATAAAAATAAATCATCACAGACTATCAGGACTGCTACAATCATTGCCAGTTCCAGAATAGAAGAGGGAAGACATTAGAATGGATTATATTACAGGATCTCCCAAAAACAGAAGAAAGGCATGATGCTATCTAGATAGTTATGGATAGGTTAATCGAATTGGCACATTTTTTTTACTAATCAAACAAACATGTGGAAAAGATAAATTAGCAGAGATATACCTGACAAAAATTATGGTGTTGCATGGAGTTTCTAAAAGAATTGTTTCAGACAAAGGAGCCCAATTCATGTCCAAATTTAGGGATAAGTTATATGAAGCAATGGGCACTGACTTAGCTTTCAATATAGCTTACCATCCTCAAATTGGAGGTAAAAAACAAATTAGATTTTAGAAGATATGCTTACAGCATGTGCCATTGTCTATGGAGCAGCATGCAATGCTTGCTTGCCTTTTGCATAGTTTTCTTACAATAACAGCTATCAAGCTAGTATTATTATGGCACTATTTGAAACCCCATATGGAAGGGAATGCAAAACCCCATTGAACTAAACAGAGACGGAAAGGCGAAAATTTTTTGATCCTCAACTTGCTCAAGATGCAGAAGCCCATGTAAGTATCATCAGAGATAAAATGAAAAATTGCACATGGCCATCAGAGAAGCCATGCAGATACCCGCAAAAAAGAATTGAGTTTTGAAGTAGGAAATTATGTATATCACAAAGTCACACCCTTCAAAATTGCCAAAAGATTTCAAATAAAAGAGAAGTTAGTCTTAAGATACGTCGGTCAATTCAAAATCACAAAAAGAGTTGGAGAAATGGCATATGAGTTACAGTTAACACTAGGCATGGCTAGAATACATAGTGTAATTCATATGTCATAACTCAGAAAATGTTACGGCAACCTATAGAAGAAATCTCAATAGAAGAGATTGATTCGACCTAACCTATCCAGAAGAACTCCTACGGATACTTAAGACAACAAAAAACTAATTCAGAGATGTCAGATTCGGCAAAGCACCATGGAGGAACTACACTGCAGCTGAGTGAACTTGAAAAAAAGGGAGAGCCAGATTTGCAGCAAGATTTTTCCCAACCTACTCCCTAGATCAAGTTAATCTCAGGGTCGAGATTCTTTTTAAGGGGGGAAGGTTGAAACATCTCAAAAGTCAAAGTTTGATTTCTTTTCGGATTTTGGGTTGAAGTCTCAAATCCTTCCCTAGTTTGGCCATTCACCTCCACACCTTACCTTTCCTCTTTTCTTCTCCACCTCTCCCTTTCGTTGGCACCCACTAAAAACATGTTTCTCCACTACCTCCCTGTTTCTTTTACCCACACGGCTGCCTCGCGTGTGCTCAAATTGCGGTTGCGCCACAGTGGGTGTCCTCTCACCAGTGCCCAACCCCTCTGCTATGGCCCCACCATCCAGACGACCACCCCTTCTTGCTGACCTCACTCCTCCCTCGTGCAGAGCCCCGGTTGACTCACACCTCTCCTCTCCATGCGCAAGAACCACCCCGAACTGCCTTATTGCTCCCCATCACCTCAATTCACCCTTAAAACTCAATTGCTTCTACTGAAAGCTTCGCACCACTTCCCTTACTCCTCGAAACCACTCAACCAGATTCACGTTTACCACAACTCCTCCTTCCCCTGAGCCCGGTGAGCCGCTCACCCAATCTCCCACTTTCAACCACCAAATTTCAATTGCATTCAGCCATAGCACCCTCTTTGCATCCCAATCACACTAGTAAACTTAATCGGACATGAGTATTACCTGAGAGCCCCGCTGATGAAGATTACTACCGACTAAAAACAATTCCCCGTGGATAGCCCTATAGGGAACCCCCTTAACTCAAATCGCCGCCACTCTCGTATTCCTTATGAGCCCTAGATGGTCAAACCACCGCCAACCTCGCCAAATAACCCCTAGAAAACCCTAACTCTACTTGGAGGCCCGCAAGCTTCTTCCTTGCCGTCAGCCACAACCACCCATCTCCATGCTCCCAAAAACTCCAAAATGGAACCACCACCATGCAAAATCTCGCGGCCTCTCTATTTTCCTCCGAAGAAGAATGTTAGAGGTAGATGAAGGAGCGGCATGGCCAGATCCCAGCCGCCGCGTGTCGGCCATCAAGTGTTGGCACGCGCATGTGGGCCGTTGTGGCCGAGCATCACTGGGCCAAGTCGGTCGGCCCGTGGGCCATTTTTGAATTTAATACCCGCGCATGTGCACTATTCCAATTGGGCTGGCCTAGTACTGTAGCTACATTGTTCATCCAAAACCCTAAAATCCAAAAATACCCCATTTCGATCATTTCGACACCCTGAATCCATTTTTTACCTTCGTTCCACTAATCTCAACTCCAATAAAAATCCAAAGCAACTCTATTTGGTTTTTATTGCATTTTACTCCTTTTTGTTTTATTTATTTTCTTAGCTTGATTAGTTCAAGCATAGACCCCTGATTTATTTTATGTGTTTGCGCTAGCTCCTGAGCTTTTCGAGGCTATCGTGCAAGAATCGAAACCAGGCATTGAAGTGTATGAGGCAGCTAAGTTTGTCGAATAGCAAGGCAAGTTACAAGTTTTTGATCATGTTGAATCCCATTAAATTTAAATTATTTAATTACCATATTTGCGTTATTGTTATTTATGAAATGTTATTTGATTAAAATAAATGTTTGGAATGACTTGCTAATTAGTTATGTCCTACCACTAAAAAATACCCTGTTTAAATTGAGGCCATATTCACCTTGAGAATCTTAGTAACATTTAATTATTGTATAGAAAATTATAGATTAGCTCAAATCAAAATTTTGTGCTAAATGACTTGACTTTTGGTCAGTAGAATTTGTTAAATTGGTACTAGGGTAAGGGTGTGCAGTGAAAAGCCACAAGGTGACCTTCGTCCACGACCTTTCCCTAAGGTAGAGGCTTGTGTAGAAAATGACAATGCCATCGAGGATGTAGCCTCAAGGTGAAAAATAAGGACTAGAACCTTATGCTGAGTAAAGGATACAATAATCGCTCAACCACAATTGTTGACTTATCAACTCTGGTTTAGTAGCTGCTCAACTCGATTGCACATCTACAAAAGGATGTGGTATGGAAACGGTAAAACCATACTTAACAATGGTAGGTCCAAACAAATCGGACGGATGTGTTCCGTGTTGGCTAGCGGATACCTGAGGTTGTGTGGTAAGAACCTATCGAGTAGAGGCTAAATAAATAGATGAGCAGTGAAATGACCTGGCTTTTTTAACTCGGTCATAAGGGTTAAGAAATCTTATAGGTAAAGTTGGACAACTCTGCAGAGTAAAATAAATGGTATTCGAATACACCATACTTTTGGTTAATGAAGATGTGTTTATTGGGTGCTTCCAACAGCAAGGCATAAGTAGATTTCTTTATGTTTTAATCTGAGCAAGCTAAGCAATCAAGTGTTGTAACCCCCTTTAAGAAGTTTTGTTTTGTATTTCGTTGTTTTAAAATGTTTGTAAATAAAATTACATCCACTTGAATTAATAAAACTAGTATATTCCCATCCATTGAATACCCTTGCAAGTATTGTGACTTGCTGGGTACAGTTGTACTCTTTACTTGCTAAACAACAAACAAAAGGACAATGGAACTGCGACGACCAAGTTGTTGATGAAGCTCTGGAAAAATTCTACTATGCTGAAGACGATTGGATTTAGGTCATAGCAGTGCTCAAGTTTGCCTGTGAATCCTTCTTTTGTAATGTAAGATTACTTTGGGCTTGTAGGCCGCTGCGTCAAAATTAGGTTGCTAAATCATATTTCTGTAATAAAGTTTGACTCTTTTGTTGTAAGCATGTGTTGTTGTGATGCTCACTCGTGTACAGTACTCTACAACTGAACAGTTTTGGGCAGTTGCGGAGATTACTAGCGTCTCCAGAAATGGGGGCGTTACACTAACAAGGGCATCCTGCTCGTGTGGATGTACCGCCCAACCCAACCCTATGGTTGGGAGTCACTTAACCAATTGTTGGGTGTTGTACTAATTGTGTTACAAATAAACCCCATTTAGGTATTTATATGCTATTGGCTTTGTACACAAGATTAAAATACCCTTTAAGGGGTAGATAGCTAAGGATAGAAGTGTCATTGATATGGTTGACGAGGTTCCGTCTCCATCCTTGCGTAAGATCATCCATCCTTCACCGAGTCCAACGGGGCTCTGCCTATGTGAAGGCGCTTGTATTTGAGCAGGTCCCAGCAGACCCACCTACGCTAGGGCCCACTTGTCATGGCACAAGTCCCGCCAGTGTTAGGGCCCACCTGTCAAAGTGTGGGTCAATCCCATTCTCAGCCAAACATGACGGTCACTTCGGAGCCACCTATCACCTGCATCCCTGTAGTGTGGGTGTGAGTGCTGGCTTAGAACCACCTGTCGCCTGCACCATGGAAGAGGTGTGGGTGTGAGGACCGTCTTGGAGTCACTCGTCACCTACACCCATGAGGGGTGTGTCCTCAGCCCCCGCCCCGGTCGAGATGCACCCCCTACCCAGGGGATGTATGACTCCTTCAACAGCGTTAGGATAGGAATTCGATCTAATAACATTCGAGTACGTCTACGCGGAATGACCAGAAGGTAATTTAACTTCTCCGTCTACAAGGAAAAAAAATTAGTAAGGCATCCAATAATTTCCTTTTACGTACGCGCTCTGGGCTAGGTAGCCAGTGTCAAAAGTTCGGAAACCTTTGATCCATCGACGGATAGAGACAATAAGCAGTGTCATGTGACATGTAAAAGCTCTGCCGGAGAGGGTGCACGAACCTGCCCGGGACATGGCGATACTGCCACAGTTTCCAGTGGATGACCACGTGTGGGCCGCTCAGCCATCGAGGCTCCACCACTTGAACGTATGCTGCCAGGGGCTGCCATCAGGAGGGGGGTCGGCGTCGGTTAATTGTCAAGGGTACTGTGCTGCCATCCTATGATGTTGCGGAGGAGAGAGCCCATCAATCGTTGTTGTACCCTGGGCCTTCCTCCCATGAACAGCGTTTAGGAATTCTTTTGTACTGGAAACCCGGCAACGAGACAACGGGGCAGCAATAATGCGTGGGTTTTTCGGACTGTGGCTAATATTCGTTACTGTGTTATTTTATCCAAAAATCACGATGCTCTATAATGGGATCTTTGTCGTCATTTGATCCGAAATCAATGTGCAAGTTTTAATACGATGGACTGCAAGTATGTAAAAGTAATGATCTCAGTTAGTGGTTACTACAATAACATCCATGTCATAGAGAATTGGTTAGTGTCCGCGGCAGTGCTCAGGTTAGCTTAATCTGTGCTCATTTGAGCTTTAGCTTTTTAGTTTTTAGCTTCTAGTTTGCAGCTTCTTAATTTCATCTTTTTTTTAGCTTTTTATGCTTTTTTTTTGTTTTCGTTTTTTCCCTTATCCCTTTCCATTGTTTGTGATGACGTAACATTTTTTTTTTTTTTAAATTTAATTACGCTAAAAAGCTCACAGCAACTACAGTGTAAAAGAAACCTCAAACGGTGTCAAAATAAACACTACTTAAAGCTTAAATTTTTAGTTTAAATTGTATTGTTTGGGGCTTTTACACTGTAGCTGCTAGAAACTTTTCAGTGTAATTAAATTTAAAAAAAGGTTACGTCTTCACAACAATGTAAAGGAATACGAGAAAAATAAAAAAACTAAAAAAAGATAAAATTAAGAAGTTAAAAGCTAAAGCTAACTTAGAGCGGGCCTAAATCGTCAAATGAATTGACAGTGTGGAGACTGGAGAGGCACCGTACTGTAGGTCCCAGGATCTGGCTCCTGATGACCCATTGCTCTCTTACTGGGCAGCTTATCTAGCTTGCAAACGATTCGATTCACTTGTCCAATTGAAACTACCGCTACTCAGAGGCAGTTCAGAAAGTAGGTATCCGAAGCTCGATATGGCACAAAGCTTTCGGTGCAACAGGGAGGGGGCTCGTGGTCCACAACTTCTCTGATTTGTCCAAGCACAGAATTCTTGTAAAGATAGTACTATCTCAGATCTTCTACAGAAACATGAACCAGTGCCTTTTCTTTGAGTAAAGATGCAGCCAGATTCGTATCATCATGCGATGGCATAATGCCATTGTCGGCATCTGACTGGAAAACAGTGGCTAAGATGAACCAGCTATTATTGTAGCGAAAATCACTAGATATATTCTCTTTTTCAGCCATCCGATTGAAAATGAGTGGCTAAAAGATAGATCAGCTGCTGTATCCAACTCGCTGTAGTGATTTTGGTTATTGTAGCGGTCAATGTAGGCATTATAATTTCCAAATAAATGGCCAGAGCCAAACGAATATTGACGTGAATGACAATACTATAATGTATATATATTATAACTGTTATTATACTAAATGATTTGTGCAAAACAATAAGAATGATACAAAAATTAATTTATATAGCTCATACTGTTCTAAAATAAATAAATTATAAATAATATATGAAACAACATAATCGAAAATATCCTCATCAAATGTCATTTCCACGGTGTTGCTCACCTCGATAGTTGCAATGCAACGGCAGAGGATTTCACAACCACCTTTTTTATCTTGTTTTCTGTGCGTTACTTTTTTACAAAATTGAACTGTCGGAACAACCATTACATTATTATTATTATTATTATTATTATTATTATTATTATTATTATTATTATTATTATTATTATTATTATTATTATTATTATTATTATTAGTAGTAGTAGTAGTAGTAGTAGGAGGAGCAACAGCAGAGCTACAACTGTAAGAGCAACTCCAGCAGGGCCCCTACTTGAGCCTTCATCCTACTTTTGAGGGCCGAGGCAAAACTCACTCCAAAGAGGCCTCTACTCGCCCTCAAAAGTAGGAGGCCTCAAATCTCCCCTCGAGCCCTCATTCACGGGGTCCGGAGGAGCCCCTACTTTTTCTGGTTTTTCGCCACGCGCAGCTTTTCGCCGCGCCGCTCGACCTTCCACGCCGCCGCCCGCCGCGCGGTTCCTCTTCCTCCGACGGCCGCCCACGCCCAGATCTCGCCGCCCGGCAGCTGCCCGCCCGGCCGCTGCGTCTTCCGCGCGAAGCATCCGGCGAGGCCGCTCAGCGATTTTCCTCGCGAGACTCCTCCGTCCCGGCGAGGCGTCTCCCACAGATCACTCCCCGGCGGCCCTCGCAACTCCCTCCTTGCGGCTCCTCGACGCCTCGCGACGCGCTCCCCGCTCCTCCGTCGAGCGGCCGGCCGCCTCCTCCGCTCAGCGTCCCTCCTCCTCGAGCCCTCCTCGCGGCACCCGCTCGGCGGCTCTCCTCTTCCGTTGCCGATACATGGCCGAGTTCCTCAATAGGGAAGAAGATAAGAAAGAGGAGATGACAGGTGGATCCTGTGTTAAGAATGAATTTGAGGGCCCTATTTTGAGGGCTCCTGCTGGAGTGCAGCCCAGAAAACAGAGCCCTCAAAAGTAGAGGGAGCCCTCAAATAAAAAGTAGGAGCCCTGTTTTCAGGGCTACTGCTGAAATTGCTCTAATACCGCAGAGATCCATACTCGGCAGGGATTACATTTTCAAGCCAATTTTCCCAAAATTCGCCGATTTTCGGTTTTCTCTATCCACTTTGAAAGAAGCCTATTCTTGCCCAAAAAAATCGGCCCACTTCAAAAAATTTCAGCCTAGCCTACCTCTCCAGCTCTCCCACTCCCACATAAAGCCTTCCACAGTTCCATCCAGCAAGGAGAACCCCGATCAGAGCGGCTGCGAGCGGCCGGAGGGGGAGGCGGCGTCAGCGGCAAGCGACGAAAGGGGGAAGCGACGCCAACGGCGGGTGGCAGCAAGGGGAGGCTACGCCGGCTGCGAGAGGGGAGGCGGTGGGTGGGCGACGGGATGGGAGGCAGTGCCGGTGGCAGGCGGCACGAGCGGCGGGAGGGGGAGGCTGCGCCGACCTGCGGGAGGGGAGGCGCCACCAGTAGGACCAGAATAGTAAGTATTTCTTAAATTTTTGTTGAATTTAAATGGTATGTTTGAATATTTCAACTGAAATCTTTGAAATTCCGAATTTCGGATTTCTTGGAGGGGTGTGAATTTTTTCTAAACCAAATATATAATCCATGCTCATTAATACCTTTCCACTGCATTCTTCCAGCCAGTAGCCTCCCACAGAGCAGCACTGTTCAATGGGAGTAATATGGGATTAAAGAACCAAATACCATGCCTATTGTAAGTCCAGAGGACAAAACTTTTTAGTTACAAGGTACGAGTTTGTAGATATTTTCAAGGATACCTGGCTCAAGTTACAGCCCAAACTTGCAGTTTCTTTCAAACTTTACTATACAGGTGTTCATCACAAGCACAGTATGTTCTGTTTCCAACAGTTTCTTTATCACATTGACTGTACAGTGAGCTATTCAGAATATATACAGGGCGATGGAGTAACAAATGATTAATGAATCCTGATTTTAGAGTTAAAACCCCTTGTAGTAAACCTGGTGAAATATGAAAGCATTAGCTTTTAGCGGTTTAGAGCGCAGCAGAATGTTCATTTCATACTTCTATCATGAAGTCAGAATCAGGTAAAAAAACAGCATCAAACAGGCACAAGATTATCACCACATAGAAAGATGAGTTTTGAGGGAAAATATATATGTTTAGATAATCCTGAGCATTCATTTTTAGGAACTATACTCTGGGGTTCTGGATGAGAGCAATACAAAAGTTATTGTTTCTTCGGAGGACCAAGTTACTAGCTAGCATGGTGCAAGTAATAATTGTGGTGAATAGGTGATTCTATAAAATGTAATGCAATAAAATAGAGTGACGCAACCAAAGCAAAGTTTAGGTAGAACAAGAAGCTAGAGCCTAGAACAGCATGGAATGGAAATTCATCCAGAATTTATAACATAAGATGAATGATGTATACCTTAATCTCCCTGTTAGAAAGTCCAACTACCAGCCTTTCACCCCAGCACAATATTGAAGTTATAATTGAATCACAAGCAATGGAAGCAACATTTCCGATTTCCACCTCTGACTCATCTTCCAATAACTCCTAATATGTGTTAGACATAGAGCAGCTAAAGGACATTTCTGAAAAGTTTAAGACACCTTTTTTTGGAAGAGTTCATATCAACAAAGCAATTAAACAGACCTGAATATTTATGACTTTATCCCATCCACCAGTATAGAGCCATTTGCCATTCAATTTAACTGCATAAATAGCACCATTTTGAAGTTTCTCTGATTTAACAAGGACATCGTCCTTCCAGATCTGATTTAAAAAAACAAAGTGTCATGATTTAGCCTACGTTGAAAACCATTGCAATGAAACATTATAAGTTTATATAACACAGCATGAGGCTAAAATGTAACACGTCTATGTTGTGATTCATGATTGAGATATAGGGAAACCTTCAAACAGCCATTTTCATATGATGAAACAACAAAATTAACTTCTGTTGAAATTGACAACACAGGGGCTATGCTTCCTGGTGTATCATCTTCCAGTACAGACAATGGGCTGTGATCAGTGAGCCACCATGATCGAATAGTACCATCCCAACTTCCACTGTAAAGAATACCCCTGGCAACTGCAAGGCAAGACACAGTTGACTTGTGACCTGTCATAGTGCAGCGAAGTGAATAATCCTGCCAAAGGAGGATAGTGAATTAACTTCGTATAACATGCTTAAATTACACTAAATGGATTTGATGGATCCAAGAACTATATGAACGCCAAAACATAAAGACTTTGTTATTCAGATAAAGACTTGATTATCCAATAAAAGAAGTGGAAAACGTTTTCGAATCAAAATCTAGTACAAGCATTAGTTCCAACGTCTAAAATTTTAATACAGCCCACCCACCCACCCTGTTGCAATCCCCGTATGGTACCAAATAGAGCAAGTCAGCTTAGCATCTTTACCTCCAGAGACCAAGCCTTAATAGATTTGTTTCTACCGCCAGTGTAAAGATAACTGGTTCCAGAAACAGCCAAACAGTGAACACCTCGATAAAGCCAATCATTATGTTCATACCATTTAGTCAAAGGTTCTTGCTTGAGAGAGGCATCAACACGCCAGACAAAAATTCCACTTCCGCTGTCTGCACTTATACAAAGAGACTGATTATCATTGTCAGCAACAACTATTGCCGTGATTTTGTGTTCATGACCCTTCAAACTCTGTACATGAGAAAAATCCTATAGAAAGAAGTCGAGAACCAATACAAGTCAGAAAAAATGAGCCATAGAAAAGAAACTAAAGAAAGGAGATTAGAAAGGATATATTCTATAATAACGGACATGTTTCCCGTATGCTACCGTGATTTCTCATTAAGAGAAAAGCCTGTTGTTCTTCAAGAATGATACTCACAGAATTAACAGATTATCAAGAGAAGAGGGTACACTAACAGTTTCGTACCTGCAGTGACCATACATTGATTGTTTTATCATAAGAAGAGCTAAACAAAAAGCCCCCTGCAATGCAATTAAGATTTATCAACAGTAAGTTCTTGAGCCATATTTCTTGTTAAGGGCATAAGAAAGATCCACTAACATGTAAGGTGTCCCATGGCCACATGGACAGAAATCAAATAACATAACACAACAGATGACAATATTGTGAAAGTCTAGGAAGTAAAGAAGCCAAACAATGAAATGAGAGGTGAGTTCTTTTGGGCTGATAGCTTATGGTTTATGGTTTAAATATTTGAATTCTAACTGTTTGCGAAAGGTAATACATACAGAAAAATAGTCGCATACGATTTTGGCTAGTACAGCTGAACTCAATACACTTTTTACTACAATCTTCCTATTGACCCCGCCTTGAACAAACACATCGTTTAAAAGCTAGTTACTGTAGACAGTACAATCATAAACTAGTTTTAAGCTGAAAAAACCCAAGTGATAGTGGAAACTAACAGTTAGGTGCAATCATACAAACCATTTTTTTTTGCATAAAATTAACATAAAAATTCCCCAAAAATAATATGTGGACGTACTTCTCAATTCAATCTACCTTCATATGAAATTTCAAGTTTAACACATTTTGAGTTTGAAGTTAAAATTTTCAAGGGTGCTAAAACACTACATAGACCACATCATCATTTCTTTGTACCTAATTATTGGTTTGCACCAGATATGCCTCCAATCATGAAACAGTGCACGATGTAATATAATACAATGGCAGTGTTGAGTTTATACCTCCAACGGCTAATCCTGTGACACAGTCACGATGAGCAAGCAGAGTTGAAGACTTGAACACTCCATCACATTGTGGCTCATCGATTCCCGCTGTACCAACTTCCTCACTGTTTATGCAACCATCATTGCTTTCATCATCCAGAGTTGAACTTTTGTCATCAGTACGTCTAGAGGGCTGCATTTTATCAACTGACTCAACAGCACCAGAGTCTGAGCACATTGAGGACAACTCCCCAAGGAGCAAACACCTAAAACTCTTCTGAGTTGCAAGATCATCATGAGGAGCCAAAACATCGCAACCAGATTTAATCAATGAGCCTCTAATACATTTCCAAACATCAGCAATCTCTGGACGGCCTTCCGGATCATAGCTCAAGCATGACGCTGTAAATGCAGCCAACGGTTCAAGCTGCGTACCAACCAATGAAGCATCAAGCCTCGTAAGTACTTCCTTCTTCCAATCATCATATGATCCATCAGTATTCCATCCTGCCACAAGTTGCTCATCCCCAGTAACAAGCACCACCAGTACGCAACCCAGCAACCAAGTATCAGAACTACTCCCTACCAAGCCATTGAAATCACGATGTTTCATCCCTGTCGCATCATGCAGCACCGCCGCCACCTCGGGAGCAACAAAAGCTCCAGCCTTGGACGAGCGAACCCCTGCCCGGACTCCCCGGCACAAGGCCAAAGCCTGATTCAAGTCGAGCAGGCAGTGCCCAAAGCGATCGAGGTAGAAGCAGTCCAGACTGAGGCACCCCAGCACCAGCCCCTCGCCGTGTAATCCCACGAGCGCTTCGCATACCTCCATTCCAACAGCTTGGACCCGACCCACCATTTCCTCTCCGTCGCTCCTCTCCTCCAACAAGCGGGAAACTCCGCGCGAGTGCCGTTCCGAGACCAGCCACAGCGGCGCCGTCGTCTCCGGACCCATCCAGACCCCGTAAACCCTGCATACCCGCCGAGCCAGTCGCGCCGAGGCGGCCACCAAATCGATCATCTCCTCCCTCGCCGCGCTGCTCAGCACGTCGATCGCAACGGCGACCCGCGCCGCGTGGCTGGGCCGGTAAAACGCGGTCTCCAGCTTCGGCGCCCCGCCGGCGGGGGCTTCGACTAGGATGAGGCTGACGGGGTGGCCCCGCGTGCAGAACCAGGGGGCGCCGATGTCGGAGGCGAGGGACCCGAGCGCGAGGCCGGAGGGAGCGGGACCAGGCGGCGCGGAGTGGAGCGGAGAGGCGGACTCGGGGAGAACGGCGTGGCGGAAGCGGGCGAGGAGGCGGGAGTGGGCGGCATGGAGCGGGAGAGGGAGGGGAGGCGGGGCCCCGGCGGTGGTGCGAGTTGGGGACGGGTTTGGGAGGGAGGGGAGAAGGGAGAGGAGGGCTAGGTTTTTGGGGAGGGAGGAGGGGCCGAGGGCGCGGGAGAAGGGGACGCACTGGGAGCAGAGAGGGCAGCGGAGGGAGGCGGTGGCGGAGGCGGAGGCGGGCGGAAGGGAGGAGATGCAGGGGCCGCAGAGGGAATGGCCGCACGGGAGGACGCGCGGCACGGTGGAGGCGGCGTCGAAGGGGGAGAGGCACACCGGGCACTCAGGCGGCTCCGCGTCCTGCGGTGGCCGCACGGCGCTCGCCATGGCCATCGCTTGTTCTCGGATTCGGCTGGGGCGGGGGAGGGGAGCTCGCCGCGAGGATCGGCCGCGGTCTCGGAATGGTTCGTTATGACCGGCGCTCGGGGGGAGCCAGTTGGAGGGAGCCGATGGGGGAGGGACGGTTGACTTCTGACATTTGGGCCCCACATGGCAGCCACAATATCCGACGGCAACCGGAGAACTGCGCAATGCCAGGAATTTCACGTAATATTCGAAATAGAGTATCTTTGATTCGCCGGATTCCAAAAATGTAGAAATCAAAATTAAAAATCGTAGGATTGCATGCCATAGGCTCTCGAATTCTATATGATTGAAAACAGCAAGAATTTACAACAAAGGGTGTTCGATTACACTACAGAAAAATTACAGCAATTTTAAGATAAAATATTAATTGATTAGCGAGAGAATAGATAGAAAGAGAGAAGGTGCACTGGATCTGTCAAAAGAATTAGCAACATGATGTTAAACCTCATTCTAGAATTCCTTCAAAACTTATAGGAAAACTTTCAATCCTATGAAATTCCTTTGAAACAATTCTACAAATCAAATATCCCTAATAGGAATTTTTCCTTTGGAATGAATTTCTCTATTTTTTTAGGATCTGTTTGATAGAGCTCTAGATTCTGATTTTTTTTAGCTTCTGCTCCTGATTCTTCAAAAATCCACTCATCTGAGAGAATCTGGAGTTAACAAAGAGAAGCGTTTGGCAAGAGGTTGACTCCCAAAACCCATAAAGAAAGGATTGTAGGCAAAAAGACCGTACTACCCTTGGTTATTAACACTAGTAGCCTATTTGTTACTTATTCATTTCTATTTGTACACAAATTTCTGAAATTTCTTTACAAATGTCACATCCATATAACACATGTTCGTTTAAGTGACTGAATTGAAATAATTAACTTAGCCCAAAAGGATACATTGTCAAATGTGACATTGTACAAACTAGAGTACAAGAATCTTATTCTATACAATATTCTCAAATGATAACACACTATATCTAACATAATCTAGCTATACATTGGTCCATCACACTTCTGCTGTCAAGGTATACATTGGTCCAACTGACCTGCAAGAAAAATGATGATCACACTTCTGTTGTCAAGCTATACATTGGTTCAGCTAACCAGCAAGAAAAATGATGACCATATAAGTAAAAGTTGTATGCTTTAAAATCAAAGGATTTAACAAAAGGTATATCGCAATAATTTTGAGATGATATACAAGTCACAGCATGGAAGAGCAAAGGATTACCTAGCACAAGATTGACATTACCAATAACTTGATTTTTCAATCCGGCTTCACAAACCTGCATAAGTAGCATTATCTTTCAAAAGTAGTATGACTGAAAATATCAAAACAGACTGCTTTCACTAAGCAAATCAGAATCTTGTATTCATTGTACTGAAACAACTAGGTAAATAATCACTAACATAACACTACCAAAACAACTAGGTACAAAAAACATTAAATATTAATCACATCCAACTTAAAGTAAAACACTTAACATTTCATATTGTAACTATCGTTACACAGAGGCTACTGAGTTTATCAAAGATGCATACCAAAGAAAATACATGTGGATTGTGATGAAAAATAATGTATGGAAATGTAACATCACAGATATAATAAACGAAAACTGTAATTTCAAATACGGCCTCAATGTCAAATACAGTGCATTATTTCAATTGCAATCACGAACCAAGTTGATCTATCACATGTGGAAAAAAACACAAGTTAGGCTGATTGAATCCAACGAATGGATAAGTGCAGCAATTGTCCATGTGGATGATAAGGGTTTTAGATACATGCATGAACATATTCCATATACTGCCAAGCAAATATAAAACTCGACCTGCGGGGGGGAAGAATCCCCCCGGGCATTACTTTAAGAAGAAGGTCTTCTCACGCAGACCGAGAAAACCCCCGAACCCCTGCTCCACCCTTACACAGCGGCACCATCGCCCGACCTTGTGAGACTACCGGCGGATCCTTTGGATCAACGCTTGCGGGGCCTTAGACCGTGCTTTGGTGTGGTAGCAGCGTAGGGATTTTTTTCCCCCAAACCTGAAATTCGCTCCCACTGGGAGTTGAACCCAGGACCTGGGGGGTGCTACTCAGGCCTCTAACCATTGGGCTAGAGACCCTTTCGCCTGCCAAGCAAATATAGGAAACATTACTTACGAATGGCATGTCTCTTGTAGAGTAGCATATCAGAAGCAAGTAATTTCATTTCTACACTAACCACCCCATCAGCCATCAGGTTATGTTGAGGAATTGATTTCTCATTGTTACATCAGTGACACAATCCAAAATATGAAGATATAGTGTAGGTCTTAGACTCCTTAATTCCATAACTCCGGTTTTTCATCAAAGAAGATATACTATAATGGTCATTCTACTAAAGTAAAAAACATGAAACAACTCACATGGCGATCCTAGTTCTTGCATACAGTTGAACACCCCCCCCCCCCCCACCACCACCACCACCACCAAAAAAAAGGATAAGCTATTTCCCACTGGGGTGGTACAGTAGGGGTAGCCAACTATTGGAATAAGGGCTAATGCCAAATTGCCAATGTACCATTCTACCATTTGAAGGTATTAGAAGAAATGCTGAAGCATTTATGCAGCTTGAAAACCCGGGGGGTGCACATAGGCGGTGAGAGAGTTCTTCAGGTTTTAATTGCACCATCTGGCGGCGAGCGAGTAAATGTTTTGATGCTCCAGAAAAGAGGCAGAGCAGGCATATTCCTTCCTCCTTGCAAAGATGTCTGAGACAACACATGATGGAATGCTTTGCCTTTATGTCAAATCGCCTAGCTTTGTCAGACTTCACTCATTTTCTCTGTTGCAAACTTAGCTTCTACGATCACTGTGCATTCCACCTCGCATGGATACATTGTTGCGTTCGGCCATTTCATAGAAATCGCATTTAGCTAATCTCCAATGGAGGCACCGAAATCCGACCTTCTCCACTTCCTCATGAAATCCCTCAGTTTGCACTTTGCAGGCTTGATTAGACACAATTTCAACGCACATAGGCAGTGTACACAGCAAGCAACATAACACGAAACATAGAACGAGGGCACGAAACCCTACCGCACCAGACGGTCCTGCGACGGGGCCCGCCAACGGCTGGGCCGCTGCGGCCGGCAGAGGGGGCGGCAAGGCAGCTCCCAGGCCGGCCCCCTTGAGCAGCTTCTTCCGCGACACAGTGGTGATCTCCCCGGGCCGGAGCTCCACGGATAACATCCGCCTACTTCCCCCGCCGCCGCCGCCGCCGCCGCCGCAGGAGGAGGAGGCGGCACGGAGGCGGGGGCAGAAGCGCACAGGACGGCCGCGGGATCGTCCATGGCAGAGGGAGTTGCAGGGCAGGGATCGCGAATCAGCGGGCTAGCGCATCGGATCGAGAGGGTCTCGAGGGTTTCGGGGAACGGAGGAGGCGGGATTTGGGGGTGTAGGGGAGCGCGTCGGCGCCGCGTCGGCGTGCGGCGTTTGGGGTTTGGTCGGGCTGGGAGAAGAGGAGGCGTGGCATGGCGCGGCGCGCGGGATAGTGCTGGCTGGTACTAGTCAGGTGAGGACGACGGGCGAGGGCCCAGGAGGCCTCGGCTAACGCCTTCACGCATAACGGCCCTCACCGTTTACCGTTTTCTCTCGTGGGCTGGGCTGTTTGCTTGTGCTCGTCGGCCCGTTAGTGACGTGAGGCTAACATCGGCTCTGTTTTGTTGGGTCGATGGCTTTAGTTGGGATTGATATTTTTTAATATATTATTTTTTTAGATAATGGAACAAGAGTTCCAGCCTCTACACTCCGAAGAAGTGTACACAGCTAGTTCAAAACATCCAGGAGCACTCAAGCTTAGCTCTCACAAAAGAGAGGAAAAACAAAAGACAAAACACAAGGTTCAAACAAAAGGAAAGAACTAAGCCTAAGCTTCAATTCTATTCCGGAACTTCCATCCAAACTTCGCAAAGACCTCCAAAATGACTGTTTCCAAGATCTGGCAACAGCTCTTGATGCTTGATCTTTCATCTTCTTTATGTAGCAGCGACCACAGTCGGATCCAATATGTTGATCTGAAAATTACCTGCAAAGAAGTGTTTGGTTTAGCTTTGTTGAATACCATATCATTTCTATTCAACCACATAGCCCAACATATAGCTGCTGCTCCTAATAAAATTCGATTTTTAGACTTAGGCTGAAAACCCAAAAGCCAAGAACCAAACATATTAGCTATGCTAGCTAGCGAAAGAATTCCAAAGGTGATATGCACGGTATTCCAGATAAATCTAGCAAAATGACAATCAAAGAAAAGATATTGTATAGTCTCCATAGAGCTACAAAAGCAACACTTAATGATTCCTTGCCAATTCCTTTTTGCTAGGTTGTCCTTAGTAAGAGTGACACCTTTCTGAAGGTACCAAAGGAAGATCTTAATTTTCAAAGGCACTCTTAAAGACCAGAGTGGGCTTTTGAAAGGTACATCCCTTCTTGTATCAAACTCATGTACATAGACCGAACCGTGAAGGTTCCACTCCTATGTAAGTTCCACACAAACAAATCTCTGCCATTAGTTAGATTAATCGACACAATCTTGGAAACTAAGTCTTCCCAAGCGAGCAAATTTGTGCCCACTAAGGCCCTTCTAAATGATACATGAAGTGGTATAGTACTAAGTACCTTTGCCACCGTATCATCTTTTTTCCTTACAATTCTATAAAGAGAAGGGTAAGCAGTCCGAAGAGGTTTGTCCTTTAGCCAAACATCCTCCCAAAATCTGATTTGTGTCCCGCTTTGGATATGGAAGGAGCCGCGGGCCAAGAAAACATCCTTGATCTTCATGAGTCCTGACCAAAACTGTGAATCTCCCGGTTGTTTACGAACTTGGGTTTTAATATATTATTTAAGATGGTACATATATTGGAGTACGTAAATTTTAATTTAAAAAACTGTTTAAAGAAACGGTTTTAAACAAACCACTTTAAAAGGCCACGTCCTAGCCAAAAACCACAAAAAAGGGGGAAATTGCTCTAATGCCACAAACTTATATGTCATCCTTCCTTTTGCCACATACTTCAATAGCTTTGTTATTATGCCACAAACTTAGTGTTTATGGCTTTCTTTTGCCATTTCCTCCACTTAAATGACAGTTTTGCCCATCTTCTTGCTCCTTCCTCCCTCTTCCTTTTCCAAGTCCGGCGAGTGTCCTCGCGGCGGCAATGGCGGCGCGGACTCGATGTCGAGCTACGACGCGGCGGGGGCGCGCGGAGTCGGAGCGACGAGGGCGACGTGTACGAGGCGCTCGCAGGCGCACTCCGACGAGCCACACGCGGCGCGGCGTGACGGCTCTCTGCTGTGGAGGCCGCGAGCACGGCGGCGCGAAGGCCACGTTCGGCGATGTCGAGCGCGACGACGGGCGAGTGGGCCGGCCGGCGCCTCCTTTCGAAGCCGCAGCGCCGCCGCTCGCGCACCAAGCATCGACGCGCGCGCGCGCGCCGCCGCGCGCCGAGGAGCGCCGCGAGGCGCTCGGCCTCGCCGCCACCACGCGGGTGGATGTGGAGGCGCGATCTAGTTCCTAGACCCCGCGCCGGCGTGAGCAACCGGCGGCCGGAGCAGTGGCTGCTCCGGCGACGGTGACGAGGCGGCCGCCTACATTTTGGGAGGTGGGAGACTTGGAAGACGGTGACGAGGTGGCCGCCCGCGTACGTAGCTCCGACATCGAGTCCGCCGCCGCTGCCGAGGACACTCGCCGGACTTGGAGAAGGAAGAGGGAGGAAGGAGCAAGAAGATGGGCAAAACGGTCATTTAAGTGGAGGAAATGGCAAAAGAAAGCCATAAACACTAAGTTTGTGGCATAATAACAAAGTTATTGAAGTATGTGGCAAAAGAAAGAATGACATATAAGTTTGTGGCATTAGAGCAATTTTCCCCAAAAAAAAAGCATAGCTATTATTCCGTACCACACGGTGGTGTCTAGTGTCTATTGTCTCACGTCTGCGTGGGTGGGGCCTTGGGCCTGTTAGAGCATCACGATGGACAAGGGCTTTGTTTGGGAGGCTTAGGGCTTGTTTGATTGTTGCTCTCAACTTTATGCTTGAAAAAGAGTGATGTCTGAAGGTAGTATGATATTTTGATGACTTTTGTCTCGTACGGTAAGACTGAGGATATAGCGTTTGGTTAAAAGGCTATGACTGATAAATAAAAGTAAACAGTAAATCGAAGACAGAAATGGTGGATCAAGTCGCTTGAAAGGTCAGCCTCCCAGGCGTTTATGGGTCTGTTCTTTTTGCTATAACTTGTGGGTTTTAGTTATAGTTTTTGACTTTTGGGCTGTTCATGTGAGAGATTACAGAGTAACTGAAACTCATGTACGGTTTTTGCTGATATAAATGAATTCGGTATAGTATGTACTACAATTAACTAGTAGACCGATTTTAAAAAGACACTCCGTTTAAAGAGCTAGTTACTATAGAAAAGCTAAAACCTAAAGTCAAAAGCTAAAAAAGAACAGACTTAGGGCATGTGTCTTTTGGGCTTATGAAATCGGGTTTTGGCTTCTGCTACAGTACCTAACTTTCAAACAGAGTATTTTCTCAAGACGGGGGTTTTGGCTTCTGCTACAGTACCTAACTTTCAAACAGAGTATTTTCTCGAGACAGGGTCTACAAGTTAAACGATCTATATGTTAAAAGCCCAACATCTGTACCAACCAAAATCGCAAGTGAGTATCTTATCTCTCCGTAATCTATACCGTAAACAGTCAAAATTCAAAAATTTTATCCAAAAGTCATAAGTCGCAGCTGAAAAGAACAGATCTTATATTTGATCATCTGGACCTAGAAACGAGCCAGGTCGGCAACCAAGCAGCGTCCTGGCAAGCTCCTGACTGCGTCCTGGCCAGGTGCGCGTGGCCAGGGAGCGAACAAAAAACGCCCTCAATCCGAGAGAGAGGGGAGGTCCAGCTTCGTTAGTCTGAAACTCCAACAGGTACATTCAGCATTATTACAGGCTCCCGACGATTATGCGTACGTAGCAGTTTAAAGCCTACCGATTGATTCCCTGCCTTTGTGCTTTATGCTTGAAGATGGTACTAACAGAAGACCTCCACTTCTTGATTTCCTGAAGAATCGTCGTATAGGAGCATCAGGGCTTGTCTTGCAAATTACTAACCACATTCTTAGAGTAGGATGCCACCGTGATGTTCGTCGGGTTGCAACCCAGAGCATGTTTTTTTTACCCGTTTTTATTTTTACCCGGAGGGACCGGTTAGTCTCGGTAAAATTTTTGCTTTTTAGCCCAAAATTTGAAAGTTTTTTACATATGGACCCCTGGAGAAAAGATTTGCAAAAATGGACCCTTACCACGGCGCCAAATCATATAGCGCCCAGGGTACATGTCACGGCGCCATATGCTTTAGCGCCATGTATTGACACGTCGGAGCCACGGTGGCACAAAACGGCGCCATGTCACACGGCGCCGTGCTATGCACTTACGGCGCTGAAGGTAGTGGCGCCGTGTACTGCCTTAGCCACTCAAGCGTGGTCGCCGTGCCTTGCTGCAAGTATACCTATTTCGGCGCCAAACATGCGAGCGTCGCACGTAGCTTACACGGCGCCATACCATGTGGCGCCGAGATGTGTATATAAGGCACTCGGATGTTTGGCGCCTCTTTTGGCGCCAAACGATTGGCGCCAGATATACACATCTCGGCGCTAAATGTTATGGCGCTGTAAGCTACACTGACAAAAACACAGCAAAACAACAAACTTTTCAGAAACATATGCACATACATGACATACACACATACATTCACACATGAAACATCTCAAAACCTAAATAACAACATCGTTATCAATAAGTCTCAAAATACCACATAAATATACAAAAGTCTCAAAATATCACATAAGTCTAAAAATATGACATGTCTATAGAAAAGTCTCAAAACATCACCGCCTCTTGGCCTTCCCTTGCCCTTGGCTAGAGCATCACTGAGTATACGTGCTCGGGGACGAGCCGAACGACGAGGCCGCTGCGAAGCTCGAGTAGACGGTGCGTCGGGCATCCGCGACATCCCAATCTCGTCGTGGGTAGATGCCTCCTCGCCTCGTGCTCCTCCTCGACGCCGTCACCTGCTCCTCCTCGACGCCGTCACCCCGCTCGCCTCGTCGCCGCCGCCGTCATCGCCTCGACTAAAAGTCGGAATGCGTGACGAGCTCTCGTGGATGGGGCGCGGCGACGTGACGACGAGGCTGCAGCGGCACCGAAGCGCTGGGAGGCCGCGGTGGTGCGACGTCCGTGCGGCGCGGCAACCACACCGACCGCCGCCGACTAAGGCGACGTCGAAGTCTCTGCAGAGGTCCTCAGCCGCGGTTCTCATTGTCCAGTCACCAACCGGGTGGTGAGAGCCTCGCCGATGTCCCGCACCGAGGTTTGGAGAGAAGTCCCTAAAGAAATAAGGAAACATAAGTAAGTACGAGATAAACGTATTGAACCAAAGTAAGTGTAAATATCATGCATTCCGCACCACTCGATCAAGAATCGGAGCGCCTCGACCATCGTGCCCTCCTCGCACGCTTGTCGTGACGCGGTGTCCTCGTCCTCGGACGGCGAGGTCCGCAGAGTCGACATCGGTCCACCGCCGCCTCACCTGTAGCGGGTGGCGCCGTGGTACCAGGACAAGTAATCCCGGAAGCTGGCGTTGCTGTGAGGGGTACTGTCCGGCTCGCAGTTGTCCTCCATCCTCCTCCACCACTGGACGTAGTCTCGGTGGTAATGAGCGAAGTCCGTCACCTTTCGTTGGCGGACCCTGTCGAACCTGTACATATAGCAGATGTCAACAATAGTTGTTAGTACGAACAAAAAGAATTTTAAATGAAACACAAATTGTTACTTACTTGTGCAACTCAATAGAAGTCGACATCCCCTCTGGGGGGAAGAACTGCACGAGGCCGAACTGACGCGCAACTCTGTGGGGGAGGTGAATCTCCACGGCGTAGAAGCAGATCAGCGGACACCTCATCCTCCAAATATGGGAGTCCCTGCGGCACATGGCGCTGAGCGGTAGCGCTAGAACCTGTGCCTCGGAGTAAGGCTCCCAGGACACCTAGTAAGCGAACACACGATTAGCCATGTACAAAAACCAAGAACTGTAGAAAAAATAAATGCAGTACCAATTTCTTACCATCGTGGGAGACAAGGTGTCAAGCTCGTTGCTGAAATCCACGACGCTCGCCGAGTAGTCGCGAACGGGATCGACATCAGATATCCAGTACGCAAATGTGGGGCCGAGGTCATACACACCGTGGATGCCAAGGCCGAGCTCGCAACACTCGAGGGCGCCCAGCGAATGCGTGTCCACATCCACACCTAGCAAGCGAACATAGGGGCAAACATACGATTAGCCATGTGCGAAAATAAAGAATCAGAGGAAAAATAAATGCATTACCACACTGCAGGAGGAAGACGCAGCCACCAAGCGTGCCGACGTGGGCGCTTGCGTCTGCAGCCTCGCAGAGTGGCGGTAGAGAACGCGAGACCGCCGAGACCAGCCTGAATCGTCAGCGTCTCCCGATCCTGGAGGCGGTGGATGTACATCCACGGCGGCATCCCCGTGGCGTCGGGAACAAGATCGCCCGAACATGTGCAGGACCCAAGCGCGGTGGAAGGTCACCGTGGCGTCGTCCGCGCATCTCGGGCATTCACCAAAGGTAGCCCGCAACCATCTAAGGTGGACCCGAGACGCGGCCTCGCTTGGCATTATCTCGCACAGAGGCAATGGCGTGCCAGAAGGCCTCCACACGTGCCCTCCACCCTCGGGACACCGCCGCCAACCACCGCCGCCCTCGATGGGAAGTCCAGTATCATCGCCACGCCCCGCAGCGTGGCGGCCATCTCCCACAGGTAGGTGGAACGTGTGTCTCTCGGCCTCCACCGTTAATAGTACAAGGAGAAAAGAATTAGTTACGTATGTAAGAATATAGAAGCGAAACAAATAGACCCGATAGAGAAAATGCACTGTCGACAAGTGCGGTCAAAGCCGGGTGGTTGAAAACCGGCATGCCCCGCCAGATTAGGTTAGCGATCGTGTGAAGCCCAAAGACGACGCAAAGATGGGGTATAGCGGTTGTCGATCTCATCAATCGACCGCATCATGGGTTCGAGGACGAAGTATGGGTATGTCCTGAAAATTGCTATAAAAGTTAGTTGCGTGACCATCAAGTTGAACACATGTACAATTCGACCACACACATACCGCCTTCCTCCGTGAGCTCGCGCGGTGCTCCTCTCGTAGAACTCGCCTAGCACCGGTATCTCGCCATCCCGTGATAAATTTTAGAATTCAATGTTTAAGAAATATTCAAATAAGAAATTTATAAAACATATTTATAAATAAAAATAAGAATCAAATTGAATTATGAAATTTGAATCAAAATGAAAGTATTAGAGATTTACCTTGGTTAAATACATGTCACTTGTATATGATTTACCCTCCATCCCGTTTCTCTATCCCCTGTCCCATTTACA
Source organism: Dendrocalamus sinicus (assembly GCA_036346575.1). NCBI lineage: Eukaryota > Viridiplantae > Streptophyta > Magnoliopsida > Poales > Poaceae > Dendrocalamus > Dendrocalamus sinicus. The sequence goes on from CM070654.1 coordinate 25,847,354, forward strand.
AAGTTGATCATTTTGGATATACTCATAACTAATTATAACATATATGTCAATATGAACCAAACAAAAATTGAAAGGGAATCTATAGTTTTTTTACGTATTTTGCAAATACCTTTATGAATAGTTTTCACGGTAGCTTATTGATAATGAGGGCAACAAAATGATATAAGTCTCACCAATAAACGATAAATGCATCTATTCTCCGACATCAATCTTACTCAAATTTCTAAATATTCATCAATCTCACAAAAATCAAATCCTAAAAACGATTCTATACACAATACTACTCTTACATTACGTATTTCTATTGCAAATCTAACCTAAAACCGATCCAAATTGAACTAATTTCATCTAGGGTTTCAAATATTCCCCCACGAAATGTAGCTCAAATAATCCATATCTATTGCAAAAATTTAAGGGAGGGGAGAGAGTCCACCTTACTTGTTCAATTTGGAAGCAAAACCGTGAGAAAAATCGGTGGATTTGAGAGGATTTGGAGGGGGAATAGAGGGGAGGCGGCGGCGGTTTACTGTTTGAACATAGCAGAGAGAGGGGGAGCTGGGGGGCCGGGGGGCCGCGCTCGGGCTTAAGTCACGAAGCACGGCGCCATCACAGTTAGCGCCTAGGGTACATGTAACGGCGCCACAGACCATGGCGTCGTGCTGTGCCACCGTGGCTCCGACGTGTCAATACACGGCGCTAAAGCATATGGCGCCGTGACATGTACACTGGGCGCTATATGATTTGGCGCCGTGGTAAGGGTCCATTTTTGCAAATCTTTTCTCCAGGGGTCCATATGTAAAAAACTTTCAAATTTTGGGCTAAAAAGCAAAAATTTTCTTAGTCTGGTTTAGCCGTTTTTGATTTTTTCAGAGAAATTCAGTAAATTCAAATAAAATTTGAAATTTAAATTCATACCGGACAACCAGCCGAAAGTCGGTTGAAAATATCGGCCAAAAAATTTTAAACAAATTTTGGCAAAAATTCCTTCTAAATTTCACAAAATTCATGCAAAATAAATTTATCAAAACCGGTTTGGATGTCTACCGGAGATCATCGGTAAACCCGATAATACCAGTTACCGGCCGGTTTTTGACAAAAAAACCATGACCCAGAGTAGGAGAAATAGCTTCAGTGCAAAAGAATTGTTTTACTAAGACAATTTCACGGCAGAGGGTTCCATCCTAAATTCCTACTAGCAAGTCTCTTTTTTCAGAACACGTAAAAGGATCATTAGAGAAGGGGTAAAGGTAATTGCAAGGCTAAGAAATATAACATTGTGGAAAATATGTTTTACCTGCAAATCAGGGCTAGGTTTTTTAGGGTATGTTTGGTTCATGATCAGAAGTTGCCTAGCTACAAGTTAGACGTGCCACAGTTTTTAGGTAGCTGTTTGGTTCACTGACGTAACTGTGGCATGCCACACTTTCTTAGCACCCGGCCCCACACGTCATAAACTCAGTTTCTTGCCAAACTTTGCCACAAGTGTGACTTCGATTTTGTTAGCCACACTTTCTGTGGCAGCCACATATTGCCTAAACTTAGGCATGGCAAACTTAGACACCAACCAAATAGGCCCTTAGGCTTATGGTTGTTGTAGCAGTTGAAGCTAGGCAATTGTTTCTTTTGTCGTCGTTGCAAAGTTTGCTGCTGTTTTGAGGGGGAGATTGGATCATATACCTCTCTTTAGTTGGAAAATTGAGGATTTACCCTCCATATCTCAATGACACGTAGGGTCATTATAAGTCACTGACACGTGGGTCAGAAAGGTAAATCCTCAATTTCCATCTAAATAGAGAGTATATGATCAATTTTTTCGTTTTGAGGGGAAGCTCGTCAAGCTACATAGAGGCGAGGTGCCCAAGGGAAGAAAATCACTATCCCAAAATGCTGACGCGACTTTCAGCCCGCTCTAAGATCTAAGTAGGTCGTAGTCTCGTAGACAGCTCGTACGTGAAGCCTGCTTGGGCAGCAGTGTGGGCCCTCCTCGTGGGCACCACCATACGGCATTCCATTGTTTGGGGAAGCACCATGTGATGTGATGTGAGGTCCTTGTTCTGAATTGGTCGATGCTCTGTCACTGCACTACTTGATACTTACTGCACCGACGACACTTGGACTACTACTGCCCCTAACTTGCGAGGTTAGCGTAACAGTGCTATGGACTGATACTGCCGGAAATGAAAGTCTGTGATCGTTTGGGATTCAACTTTTGACTTATGTTTTACTATTTATAAATATTATTTTAAAACTTTTGATTTTTTGTTAAGTTTTTTTACAGATTCTTTTTTCTCGTATGTGTTTGTATTATACATAATGGGCTAACATATTTTTAAATTTTTTAAAATTTAATTATGCTAAATAAGCCTTTGTCAGCTACAGTGTTTTTTCAGTCAGCTACCGTGATTTTCAGCCATAAGCCACCAAAAAAACCCAAATGATCACCACCTTTTATTTGCAGCAGGCTGCTTCTTTTTAAGCATGTACGTTTTGATTGGAACGTATGGATTTCACAGAAAATTCATAGAGATTTTACGAGAAACAATCCAATTTCTAAGGAGTTTGGAGAGATTCATGCGTTTGGAACGGGCCTTTATTTTCTAAATTTTAATATGACAGCTACTTGTATTGTTTTATTCGAGAGCTTGAAAGTATCTCCTAAAAGCCATAATACCAAAACCTAGAAGCGGTAAAGATTCCCGTATTAACCAAATTCCATGGTGTATAGAGCATAGTACAGCATGACACAGATCCTAATTGGCTAATTGCCCGTAAGTATAGACCTAAATTCCCCGGAAAAAATACAGGCACTAATGACTCATTAAGGGCAGGTCTCTGGTGTAGTACTATACTAGGTTACTAGCGCAGAGAGAGAGAGAGACATATATATATATATATATATATATATATATATATATATATATATATATATATATATATATATATATATATATATATATATATATATATATATATATATATATATATATATATATATGAAAATACTTTTTACTTCGGGTGTAATTACACCCACCTCTAATATACCACCTAAACAAACTTAAAATACTCCTTTACCACTTTAGGTCTACTCATATACTAATTATAAGATACTCTAATGTGAACCACACGAAAAATTGCAAGGAAGTCCATAGTTTTTAGCATATTTTATAAATACCTTTATATACGCATACATAAAAGGAGTATGTCAAAAATATGCATACCACCTCTGAAAAATTGTTCATACCACCTATATAGTCTTAAATACTCAGTATACTACACGTACATACTCCAGATTCTGCGAGATACTACCTATGTTGTGAGATAAGACATAGGTGTAATTACACCGGGAGTAGAAAAGAGGCTTTTGTGTGTGTGTGTGTGTGTGTGTGTGTATATATATATATATATATATATATATATATATATATATATATATATATATATATATATATATATATATATATATATGGGACGTATCCAGTGCTAATATGCTAACCGCTCAAGAGCGTTAGATCTATCCCCAATAGCCCAGATTCTTGAAGGTGGAAGCACCAAACCACATATACAATTTTGCCAAAATCCCCCTGCCTCCTCGTCTTCTTTTTTTTTTCAGCCCCCGCCTAACTCCCCGTCCATCTGCTGCAGGCGGAGGACCCAGAGAGCATGCCGCCCAAGAAGACGGAGATCAATCCCAAGGACAACCACATCTCCTTCACGGGACGTTCAGTCTTACCCATGCATACTAAACATGAAACAATGCATGCATCGATCAATGTATGCATGTGCTCGATCGATCTAGCTCATACATGTTCAAGCTACCCTACTTAATTGTTCTACAGCATGCTGAACACCATGTTTCATTCGACCGAGTCTTGATCATCAATTTGAAAGACCTGCATGTAGTATGCACAAGCAGCAACCATGGCGACGCCGGAGCCGATGGACAAGGAGTTAGGCGGGGGGCTGGGAAAAAAAGAAGACGGAGAGGCAGGGGGATTTTGGCAAAATTGCATAAGTGGTTTGGTGCTTTCCACCTTCAAGAATCTGGGTCGTTGGAGGCAGATCTAACGCTCCTGAGCGGTTTTAGCATGTTAGCACTAGATACGTTCCCCATATATATATATATATATATATATATATATATATATATATATATATATATATATATATATATATATATATATATATATATATATATATATATATATATATATATATATATATATATATATATATATATATATATATATATATATATATATATATATATATATATATATATATGACTTTGAGATTAAATAGGACATCAACTTCAGTTTAATTAGTGCTCATGTAGTGCATTGCACCAAGCCTCCTCGCTTTGGATTGCATATATATATATATATATATATATATATATATATATATATATATATATATATATATATATATATATATATATATATATATATATATATATATATATATATATATATATATATATATATATATATATATATATATATATATATATATATATATATATATATATATATATATTTTAGATGCGTGACATAGTGCAATGGTATATAATATATCATGCATGGTAAATCAATCATAGATGGAAAGTCTTAATCATGGATTGAAAGTCTCAATCACATTAGCACACATCTAAAAGCAATCCAAAGGCGAGAGAGATTTGGTGCTCGAACACCATGGTACACCATGGTACTACATATATATATATATATATATATATATATATATATATATATATATATATATATATATATATATATATATATTTATATATATATATATATATATATATATATATATATATATATATATATATATATAGGACGAGTGTTTCATGCACCATGGTGCCTAGGCACCAATATCAATACCCGTTGATTTGCTTTGAGATTATAACGTTTGATGTGGGTATCTTCATATACCCATAAAAAGTATATTTGAGATGTCAAACTCAGAAAAATTAAATTCAACTTCAGTTTAATTAGTTTGAACTATTTTTATGGTATATACTCATCTGTAGTCGCATTGAACTCAAAAGTAGTTCAAACTAGTTTGAACTGAGTTCAAAACTTACTTACCATAAATATATCAAGGGTATAAAACATTTTCATACCCAAACTCAAAAAATTATCAATCATACACGTGTATCGGATGTTTAAGTGCCTAGGCACCATGGTGCCTATGTAATTTTCCTATATATATATATATATATATATATATATATATATATATATATATATATATATATATATATATATATATATATATATATATATATATATATATATATATATATTTGCATTGTTTCCAGGAAAAAGGAGAAAAGAGGAGGAAGAAAGTGGTTGATGTGTCAGTGTCACTGATCAAACGAGAACTCCTTTCCCTCCATCTCAAGCAAACAAGGTCAGCTCAAATCAACCAAGCAGAGCACGCGAGCAGTTTCCATTTCCGGCCATCCAACCCTGAAGCAGCCCGAAAGCCCCCTCAACTCCATTCCCTCCATGGCGGCCAGCCTCCTTCAATTCGCTCCTCCTCCCCCAACCATGACATCTGTTACACGTGACGGCGGAGGAACGACGAAGTAAACAAGATCAATCGCAGAGAGACACGAGATTTAACGTGGAAAACCCTCCCAATGCGAGAGGGAAAAAACCACGGGCGCCAGCCAGCAACAATCTTCACTATATCGGGGTGAGGTTACAACGTCGGGGATTTACAACTCTCATTCAATATCCCAAACAGTGGCTTACAGGATATATATATATCAGGGAAACCCTAATTCGACTAGGATCCACACCGCGGGGCTTCGCCCCCCCGCACCCCCCAGGCGTCCCTGGGTGCACGAGCCTTGCACAATGGGCCGCTTCAGGACTCCTCTCCGCTCCGACCCTAAGCCTCCGGCGACGGGCCTCCGCTACGCTCCGTCCAGAAACTGGCCTAATTGATATATAGAATTTGGATCACAAATCAACATACTCCACCTTGAGACAAATTCCTTCCTGTAGCATAAATCAATCCTTCACCCTGAACACAACAAAGAAAGAAATACTTTCGGCGCCACACAGCCTCTTGGGCTAAGCTGTAATACCAACTAAGCTTGAGCAAAGCTCAAACTTAGCAAAAGGAACTGGCTTTGTCAACATATCAGCAGGATTTTCATGAGTGCTGATCTTGCATACCTTTAGCTTACCCTTTGCTACAATATCTCTGACATAATTATATTTAATCTCAATGTGCTTTGTCCTCTCATGAAACATCTGATCTTTAGTGAGATAAATTGCACTCTGGCTGTCACAAAACAGATTAATGCAAGAATCAACTCCAGCAAGCTCAGCAAACAAACCTTTCAGCCAAATTGACTCTTTACTTGCTTCACAAATAGCCATATATTCTGCTTCAGTGGTGGACAGCGCAACAACATCCTGCAAATGTGCCTTCCAACTCACAGCACAACCTCCAATGGTAAATACATAACCTGTGAGCGACCTACGCTTATCCAAATCACCAGCATAATCTGAATCAACATAACCAACGAGTTCCTTTTCAGTCCTGCCAAACTTCAAACAAGCATCCGATGTGCCTTGCATGTACCTGAAAATCCACTGAACGGCCTTCCAATGCTCTTTACCAGGATTAGCCATATATCTACTGACCATACTCATAGCATAAGATAAATCCAGACGAGAGCAAACCATGGCATACATCAAAGACCCAACAGCACTAGCATACGGAACTCTGGACATGTACTCAACCTCCTCATCAGTGCTAGGATATTGTGAAGCTGACAATTTAAAGTGAGGTGCAATGGGAGTACTAACAGGCTTTGAATCATGCATGTTGAAACGATGAAGCACTTTCGAATATAATTTTGTCGACTAAGAAACAATAAACCGAAGCACGGTCTCTAGTAATTTCCATACCTAGAATTTTCTTAGCAGCACCAAGATCCTTCATCTCAAATTCATCGCTCAATCGAGCCTTCAATGCGTTGATTTCTTTCTTGCTCTTGGCGGCAATCGACATATCATCAACATATAACAGCAAGTATATAGGTGATCCATCAACAAATTTAATGTAGACACAGCTATCATAATCAGATCTTTTAAAGTTATTTGATAACATAAATGAATCAAACCTCTTATACCACTGACGAGGAGACTGTTTCAAACCATATAAGGACTTCTTCAATTTGCAAACATGATCCTCCTTACCAGGCACTATGAACCCTTCTGGCTGGTCCATGTATATCTCCTCCTCAAGATCTCCATGCAAGAATGTTGTCTTCACATCTAGCTGCTCAAGCTCAAGATCACGCATAGCAACAATACTAAAGAATGTACGGATTGAGCTATGCTTCACAACTGGGGAGAACACATCATTGTAATCAACACCCGGAATCTGACTGAAACCTTTAGCTACTAACCTTGCTTTAAATCTTGGAGGCTCACTAGGAAATAGACCCTCCTTCCTCTTGAAGATCCATTTGCAACGCACGGTCTTCTTATTTTTAGGCAAGCGCACCACGTCTCATGTGCCATTTTTCTCCGTGGATCGCATCTCTTCTTGCATAGCTGAGATCCACTTCTCATGATCTTCGAAACAATGGCTTCGATTGTACGAGTCGGCTCGGAGTGTTCTCCACTGCTCAAAGACAACTAAGAGCATAATGAATCAAATTACACTCTTCAATTAATCGGGATCGAGGACCACAACTCCTCTTTTCTCGCGAAGTGCAATAGGTGATCGTCTTGCTGCAAAAAGGAGACAAGTGCTGAACAAGATCAATAGTATCATCAATAAATTCATCTCCCGATCATCCACGTGCTCCACCGCACGCTCATATTCTCTTGCTCATCATCGGATCTGCTCGTACAATATCTATGGGTAAATCGTCATTAAACATCACGATTCATTAAAAACAACATACGCTCATGAAAGTCTTTCTTGTTTCAGGATTCCATAGCTTATATCCTTTTACTCCAGAACCATAACCAAGAAACAGACACTTAATAGCTCTAGGCTCCAATTTTCCATTATCAACATGAGCATAAGCAGTGCAACCAAAAACTCTCAGCTGTGAATAATCAGCAGATGTACCAAACCATACCTCAATCGGAGTTTTCTTGTTGAGTGGAATAGAAGGCGACCTGTTGATCAAATAGCATGCGGTGTTGGCGGCCTCTGCCCAAAAACGCTTGCTCATCTTTGCGTTGGACAACATGCAACGAGCCTTCGATATGATGGTTTTGTTCATGCGCTCAGCCACACCATTCTGCTGCGGAGTGTACGGGATGGTGTGATGCCTCACAATGCCTTCCTTCCTGCAATAATCATTAAACTCATGCGAGCAAAATTCATCACCATTATCGATCTGAAGCGACTTTACCTTCTTCTCAATTTGCCTTTCTATCATTACTTTCCAATCTCTAAAAGCAGCAAATGTATCATCTTTACCTTCGTAAAATAAGGCCACACTTTTCTAGAGTAATCATCAACGATAGTAAGCATATAATTTGCACCACCATACGAGGTCTTACGAGAAGGCCCCCACAAATCAGCATGTACATACTCAAGTATACCTTTGGAGCGATGTACCGAGGCATTGAACTTTACCCTCTTGTGCTTACCAAAATGCGGTGCTCACGAGTTCATCTTACTCGAGTGCAGCCATCCAGCAGTTCCTCTTCATCAATTCGCCATACCAAGTTCACTCATGTGTCCAAGACGCTTATGCGGAGGTTAGTATTATTATCGAGAGATGAGCAGTAGTAGCGGAACCACGCAATGTACTTCCTCTAAGCACATATAACTTGGCGTAATTCATATCACCAACCATGTAAAGCGAGAATCTCTTGATACCTTTAAAACTCCACCAAGCGGAGTACTTGTACCCATCATCATCGAGTGTCTTGAGGAGATGAGATTTCTTGCCATCCTTGGTATATGTCGCACATTGTCCAACGTGCGAACCATGCCATCATGTGTCCCGATCCGAACAGATCCAATGCCCACGATCTCACATGGGTTGTCATCTCCCATGCGAACGACATCTCCACTCTGCATAGGCTTATAAGAACTAAACCATTCTCTGTTAATGCAGATATGAAACGAACATGTCGAATCGAGTATCCATTCATCATGACCAAAGAACACAACCAAAAAATACGACAAGGCAATCTCCAGAATCAATACTATCAGCACCGGAGACAACAGAGGCATTACCTTCAGATTTATTTTTCTGTTGGTATGCAGCATTCCTCTTCTTATTCTTTACCTTATAGCAATCCTCGATGAAGTGGTTCATTTTCTTGCAGTACTTGCAGAACTTCTTATCCCTGGACTTTGAACGTCCTCTACCATGCTGGCTCTTGTCGCGATTGTTGTTATCATAGGACTTCTGCTCAGATCTGCCCCTGACCTGCAACGCCTCGCCCTTGGAGGACGACGGCTCACCCTACACCATACCTTTCATCTTCTCCTTACTCTGGAGCGCCTCATAAACCTCCGCTAGGGTTAGTTCATCACGGCTTAACAATATGGTGTCACGGAAATTTGAATATGAACTGGGCGGTGAGCATAGTAACGAAGACCTAAATCCTCATCATCAAATTTTACCTCCATGGATAACAGATCGCCACGATCTCCTTAAAGACCGATATGTGGTTCATCACCGATCCTCCCTCCCGCAACTTGTGCGAGAACAACTTCATCTTCATGTGCATCTTCTTGGTGAGATCTTTTGACATGCGATCGATTCGATTTCAACCAAAGTTCTGCAGCAGGTTTCACACGCAGCACTTCTTGCAAGATATCATTAGAAAGATGAAGTTGAATGAGCGACTGAGCCTTACGATCTTTACGTTTCTCCTCAGGAGTCCATTGATCCTTCTTCTTCTTCCCGAAGCAATCTAGGGCCTCATCCAGATCCTGTGATTGGGCGAGTATCGCCCTCATCTTCACTTGCCACAGTGAGAATCTCGTCTTGTAGTCGAGTAGCGGTAGATCAAACTTCATCGACGCCATCGCGATGCCCGATCTGAAGAACCTCAGCTCTGATACCACTTGTTACATGTGACGGCGGAGGAACGACGAAGTAAACAAGATCAATCGCAGAGAGACACGAGATTTAACGTGGAAAACCCTCCCAATGCGAGAGGGAAAAAACCACGGGCGCCAGCCAGCAACAATCTTCACTATATCGGGGTGAGGTTACAACGTCGGGGATTTACAACTCTCATTCAATATCCCAAACAGCGGCTTACAGGATATATATATATATATCAGGGAAACCCTAATTCGACTAGGATCCACACCGCGGGGGGCTTCGCCCCCCCCCCCCGGCACCCCAGGCGTCCCTGGGTGCACGGGCCTTGTCATCTTCTCCAGCGCCGGCAAGCTCTACGACTACTGCTCGCCCCGGACCACGTCCGTGCTCTCTCTCTCTCTCTCTCTCCGTTTCTCGGTCTCTGTTTAATTTCTTTGGAACTGATCACAAAGATGCAAACTTTGGCTTCATGTTAGGCTGCCAAGGATCTTGGAGAAGTACCAGACCAACTCCGGGAAGATACTGTGGGATGAGAAGCACAAGGTGCGTGATTGTCCCATCCAGTTTAGCAATTTGTTATCGAATAGAAAGGTCTCCAAAATTGAATCTTGGAAATGTTTCAGAGCCTCAGCGCGGAGATCGATCGGGTCAAGGAGGAGAACGACAACATGCAGATCGAGCTCAGGCCAGTGTTTCAGCTTAGATTTCCCATTTTTGCTTGCACGCACTTCGGTGTTTATTGCGTGTGAATGTAATGCGATTGTGGTGGTTTGTGCCTGGTGATGGTGTAGGCATCTGAAAGGCGAGGATCTGAACTCCCTGCAGCCCAAGGGGCTGATCGAGATCGAGGAGGCGCTCCAGAACGGCCAGACCAACGTGCGGGACAAACAGGCAATTACTGGCTTCAGAGCTTTGATACCTGCAGCTTGCAAGTGCTGCATATTTTTTTAACGTTTCTGCTTCTGATGTCGGTTTTGTTTTCTTGTCGTTGCAGATGGACCACTGGAGGATGCACAGGAGGAATGTATGAGCTCTGAATTTGGTTCTTGTGCTCCGTGCTTGTTTTGTAGATCATGGTGTACTTTCTTCAACAAGGACTTATTTTGCGAGTTCTGATCATTCACTGCCTTTGTGGTTGGCTGCAGGAGAAGATGCTGGAGGACGAGCACAAGCTGCTGGCTTTTAGGATGGTAATTCTCCCTCCAGAATAACTTGCTAGTTGTTGAACTTTTACTTGAGCGATTCCTTGCTCTCTTTTTTTTCCCTTTTACTTTGGATCTCCCTGAGAAACTGTGGACAAACATCGTCTTTGACAACTAGTGAAATAATTTTCCAAGGGCATGCAAATTCTTGGTTCTAGTGCAGTGGTGCTAATTCAGTTAACTCATTGATCAGTAATTCAGTATTCAAGGTAGATGAACCGGATAACTCAACATGACTTGTTTTCCTGAGTGCATTTTCGAGATCACCATGTTTGTCGTCTATATCTGGTACCCTGCATATTGAATCACCTCTACCCGATCCAATTGAATCATTGAAACTATAATCTTTCACTCAAATTCCCTAGATAACTTCAAATCTCAGTGAAGGGCAACCGCCCCTTTTGCTTTGCTGAAAAGAAACCGGAAAGCTGAGAATTTACTGAAGTTTTCCTCCTGTTTCCAGCACCAGCAGGATGTCGAGCTGAGCGACGGCATGAGGGAGCTGGAGGTCGGTTACCATCACGGCAGGGATTTCGCTCCCCAGATGCTGTTCAGCTTCCGACTGCAGCCCAGCCACCCCAACCTGCAGGAAGACAAGTAGGCCGCTGAATCCTACCGAGCCACTCTGAACTGAAGCTCTTTACCTGCTGCTGCTCACTTGCTTTTCTTCATGAATTGTCAGGTGTATCTTTCTTAATGTTCATGCCTGTCTGGATGTATCCTGTCTATCAGTTGCTTTGATGTGGTCGTGTACATCAATTTAGTGCTTAAGTAGATAGTTAAGGTCAATGTCAAAATGCTATCAGAATTAGAACCGAAATGAGTAAATTGGCATGCTTGTTTAATCTCTGTTCTTGTTGCCAGAGAATAAATAGCATGCATTGCTGACGATCATTGAAAACCAGAATAACAAAGTTTGATGTGAATGCCATTTATTAACAATTTGGACCGAATAGATTATACAAATAAATCAATTTAAATCAAGAAATGCTTGACACCTACCTGTGGAGTGGATTCTTTTCCACTTTGGCTTTGGTTTTTGTTGTTACAGTAACTAGCTTTTAAATGATATCTCCTTTCAAGACAGGATCTAGGTAGATTGTAATACACATTATACCGAGTTTAACTGTATCGGCCAAAATCGTATGTAACTTTTCTCTCTTCGTACTATCTCTTACGAATAGCCAGAATTCAAAAATCATAAGCTAAAAGATAAATACACAGCCCAAAATAACCTGCCCTATAATTGACCAGAACTTGTATTTCATGTCTACATCCCTTACCCGATAGTTCTTAGCTAGACCTCGTGGTTCCTAAATCCATCAACAGGCATCGCCGCCTCCATCACCTAAGCATGTCCCCATTATCCATGAACGGGCCACTGAACGCCGGAGAAGCACTGAGGTTGCTCCCGGCTTCGCTGCACATGACGCCGTGCCCGTACGGCAGTGGCCTGTCCGGCAACTCCGGTATGTCCATGTCCCCTTCCAGCATCTTCACAGCCTCGGTGATGGTCGGTCGGAGCGCCACCATCACGTGCGCGCAGAGAATGCCGACAAGCACGAACCTCTCCATGACCCCTCCTCTCGGGCTCTCACCCGTCGACAACGCCTCGTCAAGCACCTCCCTTGCCTGGCCGGCCTTGGTGAGCGTCCATGCCCAGTCGGTGATCAGCACAGGCCCTGCCGGAGCCGTCATGTCAAGCACACGCCTCGCACTCAATATCTCGAGCACCAGCACACCGAAGCTGTACACGTCGCTCTTCTCTGTCAATTGCCCATAGAGCGCGTACTCCGGCGCCAGGTACCCGTGCGTGCCGGCTACGCGGGTCGTGAGGTGCGACTGCCCCTCCCGGCTCCTCCTGGCCAGTCCGAAATCCGCCACGCGCGCGTGCATCTTGCCGTCGAGCAATATGTTTGTCGCCTTGATGTCCCTGTGATAGATCGCCGGCTTGACGCCATAATGCAGGTACTCCAGCCCCCTCGCCACGTCCATTATTATGCTCCGCCGCTGCGCCCATGTCAATGGCGGCCGCTTGCTGCCTCCTTCCCCGTCCCGGAAGATAAACTCCTCGAGCGAGCCATTGGGCATGAAGTCGTACACGAGGAACCTCTGCTTTCCTTCCTCGACGTCTTCATCGGCAATGCAGCAGCCACGCAGCGGCACAAGGTTCCGGTGCCGGAGGTGGCTGATGATCTCCACCTCGTTGGTGAACTCCTCGTCCCCGCCCTCCACGTCCGGGTCGAGCATCTTCTTGACGGCGACCACGGACCCGTCCGCGAGCACGCCGCGGTAGACAGCTCCGAACCCACCGCGTCCGACGAGGTTGCGGTCGGCGAAGCCTTCCGTCGCCTTGGCCAGCTCGGCAATGTCGAATAGTGTCGACCCGGTGTTGGGCCGCGGGTGCGACCGCCGCTCCTCCGACCCCTCCCCGGAGATCTTGTGGTTATTCTTCTTGCTCTTGGTATGCCTTCTTTTTCTCCAAACCAAGAATGCGAGGAGTGATACGAGCAGGACGAAGGCGATTGGGATGGTGGTGGCGTAGATGGCTGCTTTGTGGGACTTGGAAGGCGGGGCGGTAGGGGAGGAGAGGCCGAGGCCGAGGGTGCAATTGGCGGTGGAGAGGGAGGTGGGACCGGCGATGCTGGATACGCCGGCGGCGTACACGACGGTGAGGTAGAAGCAGTTCTGCTGGGATTCGGTGGCGTTGGCGGTGGTGTTGGCGGCGGCGATGAGGCGGGAGGTGGCGGCGATGCCGGCGGTGAGGCAGCGGAGGCAGAGGGCCGGCGGGGACAGATCGGGGCCGCAGGCGGAGTCCAGGGCGGTGACGGACTCGTTCCCAACGACGGCCGCGTACTCCTCGGCGGTGGTGACGCCGGCGCAGAAGGACGGGGAGGCGGCGAACTGGTCCGGCTCCGGGAAGCAGGCCGGCACAAGCGAGGCGCCCGGGAGGGAGACCGGCGGCGCGGCGATCGCCGCCGCGAAGTCCGCGAGGCACGCGGCGGAGGCGCCCGCGGACGGGACGCGGAAGTGGCCCGTGGCGCGGAGCCGCTCCGCGAGGCCGATGCTGAACACGGACAGCAGCGTCTGGCAGCACGCCGTCATGTTGTGCGTACCCCCCGCGCACGGCGTGGGGTCCCACGGGAACGTCGACACGTAGCTCAGGTCGAGCGGGCACGTCCCGTTGCCGCCGCCACCACCACCCGCCGCCCCAGCCACTCCCTCCGGCGAGCGGGCGAGCAGCAGCAGGAGAAGTACCAGCAGAAGAACCCTGAGGAGCGTCGGGGTCGCCATTCCCGCGAGCAGTTGGTGCGCGGGGGAGGGGACGAGTGGTGGAGCAGAGGACAAATAGCCAAGCGTGAGGGAGAGTGGTTGTAGTAAAATGGGGCGGCTACGCCAAGCTTGCGTGTACGGATTAATTTTATATATAGGTTGCGCGAGGTTTTCGGTGCCTTCCGGGGAGTATGACGGGTGGGCCCAATTTCTCTTGGGGAGTAGTAGGTTGGGTGCATCGGATCGACGGAGACGTGGGAGAGTAGGCGTCGACCGGAAGGTCGCTGGAAACGAGGGAGGAGCAGAGGAGGTGGTGGCAAAAAGGTTGTCTGATAGACTGACACAGTGCCTGCGACTTCGCGGTTTTGGTGACGTGGCGTGGATTATGGGGTACGTAATGACGTGTCAATGTGGATTGGTAAGACTGCTGGACTTAAAATATCACTTCTGATGATCCTATCCGTTTGTTTGAAAAATACAAATATGAATTTTAAAGTGGTGATGATAAAGTGGTGGCAAACTACTTGTCCACATTTCTCGAAGGATCTACTCAGACTTGGTTGCTTAACCAACCAGTCAAATCAATCTACACTTAGGAGTAGCTTTGTGATCTGCTGAACACAAACTTCCAAGGGACATATGATCACCCCAGGAAAGAAGACAACCTCCACTGAATCTGGCAAGAACCAAATGAGGCTCTCTGATAGTATATCAAGAGGTTCAGCCAGGTTTATAATTCTATTCTAGAGGTTGCAGATTCCTCTGTTATTTAGGCTTTCAAAACTGGGTTGAGAAATCGATGGTTTACAGAGAACTTTGCAACGATACCTCCAAGAATGATCGTTGAGCTATTCACAGTAGCTAGCAAGGCAATTGAATGGAATAAGGCTATTGATTATATTGAGAAAATTCCTCAACCTAACCTGGATAAGGTAGAGTAGAAACCCAAGAGGTCTCCCAAAAGTATGAAGAAATGCAAAACTCACGTTGAAGAGGTTCTAACGATTCTAGCGAAGATTATTAAGGGCAAGAAGGATTATTTTAGTTGGAAGAAGGCAAAAGCTCCGACCGACGAATCCAAGAAGAATAAGAAGTGGTGTCCACTCCACAAAGTGGTAGGGCATGATCTCCGCAACTGTGGTGCCTGGCAGAACAAATTGGAAGACTATTACTCGGGTATGTGTCATTTCCCTTCCATTCAGGAGGTCAGAGAACCGAGCTCCAAGAAGGACAAGGATGGCAATGAAGAGATGGACTATTAGAAGCCATAACACACCATCAACATGATCTTTGATGGGTCCTCCTATGATTCTTGACGCCATCTAAAGACCGTGGAGCAAGAAGTGAACCTCACCGAATCTCTAATCACCATCAAGCCATCCAAGTGGTTGGAGACAACCATCTCCTTTAGCTGGAAAGACTACCCTATTCATTCGAACTAGGTAGTTCCCTATTATCGTAGAACCTTCCATAAATAATTGCACAGTTAACCAAGTTTTAGTATATGGTATTAGTTCTCTTAATATTTTGTTTACGGAAGATTTAAAGGAAATGCAAGTCCCTAAGTTGAATGAAAAGTCCGTGAAGTATGCCTTCCATGGCATAGTCCCGAGATCTACTACTAAATCGATAGGGCAAGTTTCGCTATCTGTTACGTTCGGAAGTTTAGACAACATCCGAACATAAACAATCTTGTTCGATGTAGTATACTTTGAGACTGCATACAATGGGCTTCTTGATCAATCGGCATTGGCTAAATTCCTAATATCCATGCATTATAGCTATCAAAGTCTTAAGATGTCAGGAGCAAAAGGGCAGGCATCCAACATGCACGATGTCCCCAAGAAGGTGATTGAGCATAGGCTAGCACTCAAGTAAAAGCTTAGATGCTTTGCAACCAACCGAAACAAGGAATTTGGTCGAAGATCGATAAGCTTCTCAATGCTTGATTCATTCATGAGGTCGACCACTCAGAGTGGCTCACCAATCCTATAATGGTTAGGAAAAGTAATTGAAAATGGTGAATGTGTATCGATTCCACATATCTTAATAAAGCTTGTCCGAAGGATGACTTCCCCTTTCACGAATCGATTAGCTTGTTGACTCTACTTTCGGGTGTGAGTTATTAACCTTTTTAGATGCATATTTAGGCTACCAATAGATTAGCATGAGTAAAGAGGATGAAGAAAAAACTTTCTTCATCACACCATACAAAACTTTTTGTTATGTCAAAATATCATTTGGTCTAAAAACATCGATGCTACTCTTCAGAGGTTAATGCATAAAACCTTTAGTTCACAGATTGGTCGTAACTTAGAGGCCCATGTTGATGACTTGGCCACAAAAAGTATCGACATCAGAGGTCAGATCTCCGATCTGCAAGAAACTTTCACTAATTTAAGAAGACATAACCTTAAGTAAAATTCAAAGAAATGTGTGTCCGGAGTTTTCTCTAGAAAGCTTCTCGGATTCCTAGTTTTGACTAAAGGAATTGAAGCAAAACTAAAAAATAGTAGCCATTAGGTAGATGCGCCCTCTAACCACAAAGAAGGAAGTCCAAAAACTAACTGGCTGTATTGCAGTGCTAAGTCATTTATAGCACGATTGGGAGAAAAAAAGGATTGCCTACTGTTACCTTCATAGATATGGTTCTTATGATAACCTGCACACTTTTTTTCAAAGAAATACAAGTAAAAGAAGAAACACACAGACAACTAGACATAGTTGCTTACATGCTCGAGGGCTTGAAGGCTTTCTTTCTTAGTTACTTCAATATTCTGTTCTTCTCTTGTTTAAATCTGGCCGAGATATGAAAAATCTCCTAGTCAAAATCTCCCCTCTTTGCACATGGTCTGGCCCACTGGAAGGAGTTTCCTAGCGATGGCCTTTTTCCTATGTTCTTTGCTACTAATTGAAACTTGAGCATGAATACGTTTCGAGAAGCATGGTTCATGTCTTCAGTTCTCAGCAATCTTACAACTAGTTCGGATAAAGTCTACAAATAAAAGCACACATCTTTTTTTTTTGCATACATTCTTGCATAAGCTTTTCTTTTTTCAGTGCTTATGTCCTAATTTTCTTTGGTCTAATTCTCGATTGTGGAAATAAAGATATAAGACTAGTCAAAATCATTCATTGGTTTTTCCAGATATGATTTCCTAGAAACTGCTAGATCATTTCTACAACATAATCGAAGTTCACTGATAGGATAAAATACATCTTTTCTTGGTATACTACTTCCTTAGTAAGTTCTACTACTAAACAAATAGTTGGAGATAGGAAAGATACGAGTACTAATTCAGTTGAAGAAATGACAAAAACTTGATTGACAACAAAGGTAAGCTTCTTACATAACAATTCTACATAATACTAATCCAGACTGGTCGCTATTCAATGGAGACTCGACCTTCAACTCCTCACCAACCTTGTTTTTGAAGGGTTTCACCTCTTCAAAGAACATGCTACATTCTCCTCCGAGTAGTTGGAATCTGTCTCAAATACTTGGAGGTTGAGTGATGAGTCAAAAGCTTTAAGCTTTGTTAGGGTAAAGCTATCTCCATCAACCACAACATCTTTTATCATCCGCTCATGGTTGCTCCAAGAAGTAGCGAGCATGCCTTGAAGGGTTTCGAGCTGTTTACCAATGCAATTCACATTCTTAATCAGCTCCCTTGAAGAGGATTCAAATGATTCTGCCCCCCATGTCGACAAGCAATTTATTGAAGGCAAGGATTCTTTCAAGCTCTTTCTCCTTATCCTATTTGAAACCTAGAGATTTCTCTAGTCTTTTAAGCTTTTGGGCTTGCTTTACATGAGTAGCTCAAAGTGAGATAAAATAAACCAAAATTATAATAAACTAGTTAAGGTTAACAATTAGTTACTTTGGTTCTTTTTTTCACATGCTTCAATAGCTTCCTTGTGCTTGAGGATATTCTAGTTAAATCTGGTTGATCAGTTTTCGATCGACTGGTCTTTAGCCTTACACATCTTCTCAAGTTTCACAATAACGGCTCCCTTTGCCTTAGCCTTCCTTCCAAAGTCTTCTAATTATGTTGACCATGACAAAGGAAGAGCTAAGGAAAAGCAAAGATTAAGAAACAACAGAAGAAGTTTTAAGAGGACACTTACTTCTCAATTGAAGGTTTTTCCCTGAAGAGTCATGAGGAGTTGTTCGTTTTCGGTCAAAGTTGACCCAAACATTGCCCTCTCCTTCTTCAGGGTTTCCTCGAGCACCTTGACGGTGGTCCCTGACCTGAAAATAATAATAATAAGACTACGAGGAAGAAAAACTACTTCACAACCAAGATAAGAAGGGAAGTATTATTACCAGTCATTAGCTTTCTTTTTCTAGGGCTAACATTTGTCTGGTCAGTTCTCTGACAATATGGACACTCTCTACCATATGCTACAAAAGCAAAAAGGAGAGAAAAATTAGAGAAGTTTCGAAAAGCTCCAAAAATTCATCCTAAAGTGGTTGTGGAAACTTACTTGGACTGCTTTGTCATCATAGATGGAGAAAAGCATCTTAGGGCCTATCCTCAACTGACAGTCCTTAACCTTCCTCCACTAGAGCTCCTCGAGTTTCTCATTATTGAAGATCTAGAGCTGGTCGGGGATGTCCCTAGGGTGTGGAGATTTCGTAACTGGTGAAATGCTCTCCACTTCAGGAACTCCAAAGAGAGGAGGAAGCATACCTGTTCCCTCCTCTTCGACTACTTGTGTCTTGGCAGTAGTTAGATCTGCCGAGACTTCTCTTTTACCTCCACATCCTTGCATGGAGTTAGAGTCGCCAAAGAATCCTAGCAGCAAAAGTGGTTGTTGATTCCTCTGCTTGCTCAAGGGCCACCTCAACTACTCCCTCCTTGGGAGTTTACTCGTGAGAAGTACTTGGATCAGGACTGATCGAAGTACTAGAGACACTACGAAGAAAGAAGAACGAAAAGGGAGAAGTAAGAAATTCAAAATGGCAAAAAATCCAAAGGAATGAATTTACATGAATTTTTACTAGTACATACGTGGTCTTCTTCGATTTGAAGTTAAAACGCCCTGGAGCATAGTTCAGAGTGCTAGCTTTCCTTTTCTTCTTTCTGACCAGCTTTACCAGTTCTGTACTGGTAGGGTAGGTCGGACCCTTTGAGTTCTCCGACAGAATAAGTTTATCCTTAGTCAAATCCTCCATGGGGGTAGCTAGAAGCAACTTCTTCGACCACCTGCTCAAAGAATGGAACTCCCTCAACTGCCAGAGCAAACACTTCCTCCGGTACTTGAGGGATGACCACCAGAGCCTCGGTCTGGTCAGTCACGACAACCTCGGAGTCCACAATCGGTAAACTTGGTTCTACGGTCATAATGGCTCTGATTAGAGACTCTTCCCTCTCTTCTGCTTGATCACTAACTAAAATTAGCCTGGCAAAGAAGTCCTGCATCCAAGAAATATACTCCCATCGGTGTTTTTTCTCTGTCCTCCTTATAAGAGGAGGGGTAGGCTTATAAGAAAAACTTTTGGAGTTGTAATAGAAGCCTACCTTTGAGGGGACTCTACTCTTGGAAGCCTGCGAGGTCGTTGGAGTGGTCGGAGCAGCGCTCAAAGGGACGGTTGAAGTAGTGGTCGATGGAGCAGGGTTTGATCTCGATGCTCCACATGACTTCCTCACACTTCACCACTTTTGGGGCTCGGAGGAGCATCCCCTGAGCTCTCGAATAACTCATCACTCTCCGACCCGCCCATCTACACATCATAGGAGCATTACAAAATACCAATAAAAAATATACAATCGATGAAAATGGTTATCATTTTTACCTTAAATATTTCAATCCTCTCTTCTGGAGAGGTAGCAGCCAGGATCGAGGGCACCTATACCTTCTGGCTAGGCTCCCCCGCACATATCATCTTGATCTTCTCCCTAACCTTAGCAGGGGACAAGGCTATGGAATCAAGGGAAAACTTAAGGCCAAAAAGATTCAACCAAACAAAAACAAAACTCGACTGATCAAATTTTTTTGAGATTTACGATCTAAAGAATCCATAGTTGAGTCGTTGCGTCCATGTACGAAAGCATGGTGTGGTCACATGACTTCAGAGGACTTATCCGGCACATGTGAAATCCTTCATCACATGCCATGAAGTAAGACCCCTCTCTCTGAGGCGGGCGATCGCATCGACCCATCACTCCACCTTTCTATCCTTCTTTGAGGAGGACCTCCACCTTGGGTTCTTGACGGCAACCCAAATGGCAAAGGAAAGGCTGTCATTCTTGCTAAGCATCATGTAAAACCACAAGTTCTTCCACGATAACCACAAAGACTTGGAATACATTGGAATGTATTCTTTAGCCTTCCCGTCATGGAGATGGAAAGCACAGCATCCAGGTGACACTAATGATTTCTCTGACATCATTATCCTGTAGAAATATCTGAGGAGTGCTAAGCTTGGTAGAATCCCCAAATATGTTTCGTAGAGGTAGATAAAGATACTCAGATTAGCAATCAAATTAGGGGCGAGGTTTACCAACTCAATTTCATAATACTCCAAGACTTGGGGAGGAACGGGTGCATTGGCAATCGAAACCTGCACTTGATGTACGCCTATAAGATTGGAATCTTGCCTTCATTCCCGCTAAAAAAATTCTTTCCGACTGCTAACCTGCACGGGACTAGAACCCTATCAGGAAACATCCCTTCCTTTTCCATGGCCTTAAGCTTCTTCGATCCAAGCTTCGACATCGGCCAATTGGTGATTAGATCCGACATTTTGGCTAGGTGACAAAAGGTTGAAAGAGGATCGAAAGGATTCGAGGCTACGAGCGAAGAGCGCTAGGGCAGAGAAAGAAGAAGATGAAAGATTTCTTCAAAAGCCTAAAACCCCAAGGTGGCACACTAAGGGTTTTATAAGGGTTTCTCTCCAACTGCAGACAGAAACTACCCGATCTGAAGCCCAATGGACATAAAAGCTTTCAGTTTCCCAAATAGTTTATCAACTTTGAAGTGAATATGAACCGCTTCTTTACTCTTGCTATTAAAAGGAGTAGTTTTCCAATTAAAAATTCAATCGAAAGAAATTCATATTATAAATTTACTTAAAGTTCAGGGGCTAGCTAATAAGGATTGAATAAATCCCTAAATACAGCTTTATTGTTTAATTAAGGCCAATGGACCCCGTGGTCGTAAACCTTCAAGGGTTACTCTCCAAGTACCCTAGTCGGAGATACACTGTGTGTGTTGCCTGACCAGATGTCCGCTCAAAGAGTCTGTGAACCGGTACCTAGACTCGATTCCAATATATTATTATCGTGTGGTGGATAAAACACATGTTTTATCCACTCCAAACAACACAATGTTTTGGTCTTGAGTGCATAGACTTCCGCCATGACTAACACTTATATGGACTCACACGATGACTAACACAACCGAAACAAATTCAACTCACTTAATTTAGCACTGGCCGGTTTGACCGTTAGCCAACGATCGGTCAGACCATCACGAACCGACTTAAAACCTCCTGGTAACAGGGGACTCGTCTGATCACAGCACCCATGCCGGTCAGACCGCCCTACACCCTCTGATTGGACTACTCTTCACTGCTGATCACACCTGACCCCGGTCAAACCGACGTTGCATAGTAGTCAGACTGTCTCTGCGAACCGGTCAGACCACTGCCAGCCTGACAACAAAAACTGGAGAGCAAAAAATACATAATCAAACTCAAACTTTGACAATAAATCACATGTAAAGTCAAATACTTATCACACATATGAGATGACCTCGGTTCCGCCACTAATTGCGCTGCAACCAGCTTAGTTATTTAGATACCGCACAAATCCTAAAGCACAATGGATGGCACTGTGTATATATAGTTTTGCTTTTTCGGTCATTTATTAGCGTTTTCTACTAAAAATGGCAAAATTTTAACCCCTGAATTAACATCCAACATATCTGCTTCATTATCCATCTCCCCCTGTCCACCATAACCCTAGCTCCCTCCCATGATCCCATCATTGCTGGCTCGCTGCCATCCTCCTTCTCGACCACCTCCCATCCGATCAGTCTTGCCGTCAAGCATGTTTCAAATCGAGCACCACCGATAACCGGGCACACCCCGCCCAAAAAATAGTTAAACATGTTTCAAATCGAGAACAAATAAAATGGTTTGTAAAGTAGCCAAACATTCCTCGCAAAAAGTAGTAGCTAAACATCCCCGTACCTCTGTCTTTGCTTTATGCAGGTCGCGGACCTACCCAAGGGGGACAGTATGTACGATAGTATACTCGTCAAGCATGGCAAGTGGCAATTAGTTTACTGATTAATTTCACTTTACACAAGAGCTGATCAACACATATACAATAATGTCTCTGGACTGCATGGAATAAGAGGTCCAATCGAATCTGGTTCAAAATGTGAGGCTTGTCAGCTTATGACAACTTTGGTCTGGTTCAAAATGTGAGGCTTGTCAGCTTATGACAACTTTGGTCAGCAATGATCTATTGAATAAATATCTTTCGTATTGATCAATAAATGTATAATTTATTTGTGGAACTCTTTATTTATATTTTAATGTTATTCTAAATTATTCCTGATCTTATATTATTATGTGAGACAATTATGATTTACAGATCCATACATGTATTGATTGATGATTATGTTTCACGGATCATAGATATGATATATCAAATCAATAATGTGGACACATGCTAGAGAATATGATGTTAGATTGACCCACCATAAGACACTGCAGGAATTATTATATTTTTAAGTGTCATCAGTTGGTCTCATATATAGTATATGTAGGATCCTTAGACCTGAGATTATCATTATTTTCTACATGTGTAATAGTTACTTAGGAGTTACCAAATACTACTCCGTAGCAAGGTGGTCATAAAAATAGTCTTTGGGTTTAATATGAACCATGCCCTTCCTATATAATAGGAGAGATGTCTTTAGGCCCCTCGATGTGATTGGATTAAGAAAGTGCATGACCATGCCGAATGTGGTTGAGGAGTCAATCACAACTGAGTAATCCACTACAGATTCGAGTGAAGGATCGAGCTATTATAGGATAGCATGCTTGAGTTCGATCTAGTACTATGAGGCAAAAAGATTAGTACATAAGCACTATATAGGTTCGTTCGATATGATCTTTATGTATGTTTGGGAGTCATTATGCCCTGCTATGGACCACTACCGACTTATGGATCAGAAAGGAGTTTTCGGCCCATGGCTAAATATACATGAACCTACAGGGTCACACTTAATGGGTTGGAACGATAAGGGTTCGGATGATAGTCTTGAGTGGGATATGATCTCTCCTTGTATCGGATAAGGATCTGATTGGAAGCTATATAAGGAGAGGTGTAAGGGCTGAGGGAGTTATCCCTGAAACACACTCGTCGAAACCCTAGCCGCCACCTCTCATAACCCCTACCGTGTGCACTAGTGCTAGCACGCCGATGCACAGTGTTTTATCTCTGGATGTGTGGACCTCGGTAGAGGTGATGCTGCTACTGCGGCGCTGATCGGGATGATCACGAGGAGGAGACGATTGGCCGAAAGACGATCGACTACTACTACACCGACATGCTCTTCATTGAATCGGTTGCTTCAATTCTACTTCCGCTGCACTGCGCGTCTAGTGGTAGCGATCTATAATCTTTTACTTGCATGACTTCTTAGTTTACGCAGTAGAAAATTTTAATCTGCGCTAGTGTAGCCTACTCATATCCCAACAGAACACCCTACTTAAAGAGAAATGAAGTAGGCTTGAATCAGCATATTTGCATCGATCTGACATAAATTTTCACAAATTTGTTTTGGTCTCTCAACATCTTTGACCGACCAACGTATGTACAAACACCGCATCAAATTCGTAGAAATTGGTTCAGCTCTATCTTATGGTATACCACGCATCGTTTTCTGGGCACGATTATGGCCCTGTTTGGATCCAATAGTCTAAAGTTTAGTTGTCTAAAGTTTTAGACTAAACTTTAGTTGGTTAAACTTTAGCCACTAAACTTTAGTCGAAGGTCCTGTTTGGATCCTGTACTAATGGATAGGACTAAAGTTTCAAAAAAACCATACTACCTCTCCTCGTTTCGTGCGTCAGCCATTAAATGAGAGGTGAGAGACCAACATGCATGGGTAAACGCGTCTTTGTGCCTAAGAACCCAAAACTTTAACCACTTTAGTTCACCCTGGTGGACTAATGGTCTAAAGTATTTTTTAGGGGTTAGCTAAAGTTTAGATCTAATTTTAGACCATCTGTTTGGAGACTTTAGATCTAAACTTTAGTGACTAAACTTTAGATGGAGGGATCCAAACAGGGCCTATGTTACTAGTATCTCTAGCTTATCATCTACTGGCTAAATACCCATGCTTTGCTAATGCGGCTCTAAACACCAATTTAATTTTGACTGGTGCTCCTAATGTGCAAACCAAAGCTATATTCTAAATTGGTGTTGATTTAAGTAAAGGAAACAAAGCTGAGAAGGAGAGAGGTATGGATGACAAAGGGAAAAAGGTAGCTACAGTTTCGGCACAAGGGGGGAAAGGGCTAAGATGGGCCTAAAACCCTAGCATATGCAGCCTTGGTTGTGCCTAGTTTTTGTTGGACGTATGGCGCGTGTGCATGCGGACTGACTGGGGCATGTGTGTGGGCAAGTGCGTGCGTGTCAAACAGAATTGAGCACATGGCCGGGTGTGTGTGAGCAAGTGCGTGCACGCCAAAGGTAGTCGGATGCATGGCCGTGTGTGGGGCGGGCGCATGTGTGAGACAATCATGTTTCAAATTGAGAACAAATAAAATAGTGGAAGTTGTTTTTGTACTTTTCTCAATAGTGATTTGCATAATTTTTAAAATATAGTGAATGGTGGATAGATATCACTTATCTCTATATTTATTTTAAGATTAACAATACTCTTATTAAAAAAAGCATATAAATACTGTTCTAAAATAGTAGTTAAACATCCCGTACCTCTTTCTTTACTTTACGCAGGTCGCGGACCTATCCAAAAGGGACAATATAACGTACGACAGTATATTCGTAAGCATGGCAAGTGGCAGTTAGTTTACCGATTAATTTCACTTTACACAGGAGCTGATCAACACATATACAATAATGTCTTTGGACTGCATTGGAAGAATAGGCCAAATCGAATCTGGTCATGGAAAAAGTGCGGCTTATCAGCTTGCGACAACTTTGGTTCCACTTGCTAACAGAAAATTCTGCCTTTACCCGACCCCACCCCCATCCCCCACGCGTACACACAAATTTATTGTATTTTCATTTCTTTAAGCGCATCAACAGTTCTGCAGTTGATTTGATCATTGTTCCACCGAAGAAACAGCTACCTGCTGTGCTGAAAACCACAGCAGCTGCTGATTTGCTTGCACGGACGAATACCACAGACAGCTTACCAGTTACCCCAACAGTGTCTGATCTAACGGCATCAGTGGCTGGAGTCAGGAAAATTTGAGTCTGGACGTAGCGAGCAGTGGCGTAAGTGTAGCAGATAAGCACAAATAAATCCATATACGTATGACACAAGTAAAATTTATAATAACAATAGTTTTAAAATTAACACATAAATAAATGTTTATAGATAAAAAGAAAAAAAGATACGATAACAAGCATTTCAATACGATAAGCTTTGATGACTCGCCAACGCCAACAAAAGTCCAATCACCCATCTAGAAGAAATTATACAAAACAAAGATATGTAGTTTAGTGCATAACAATTCATAATTCAAAAATATCATATCTATGACTGATTCATAGTATAACAATTCATAATTCACAATATCATATCTATGACTGATTTATAGTTCACAGTTCACAATTAATCCACTAATTCACTGAAGCTATGAGGCATGATAAATCGACAAGATACACATAGCATTAGGGGTGAAAACGGATCGGATACGGACGGATAATACCTCTACCATATTTGTTTTCATATTTTTTTTCGGATACGGATACGAATACAGATAACTCGAATACGAATACAAATACGAATAATATCGAATACAGATATGTATCGAATACAAATCGAAACAAATACGGTTACAAATATTTATCGAAACATGAAACCCCTTAAATTATACATCCAAAATTAACGAAAATACGTAAATAATTCATCTTGTCAAAACATTCATGAAATCTAAATAAGCATAATCTTTTCATCCACAATACTTCGATTTACACGTACTGATACTTAATAGTGAGTCGATTTACACGTAATAATACTTCGATTAAACGTTTGAGGATGAATTAAACGTTTGAGTATGAATGCTCGGTGAGGAATGGGCTATGGGAGAATGCTCGATTGCTCGGTGGACTTCTCGCGTCGCATATATATCGGCTCTTAAGTGGTTTTCACTTGAGACCATTAGTAATGCTAGATGGTTTTATGACTCATCTATGCATGGTTGTTCGAACCGATGGTGAAATATCTCCCTGCATTTTGATCGTACCAATATTCATGTGAGGACAAAAGTAGCATCCAATATTCATGTGAATGGGCCGTCTGGGTTTCATTATGGGCTGGCTGGTTATGGGCTAAAATCTCAGATATCCGTTTTCGTATTATCCGGATAATCCGTATTCGTATTCGACGGGTACTAGGCTTACTGTATTCGTATCCGTATCCGATAAAAAATCCGCATCCGTATCCGATCCAAGAACTATCCGAAAAAATCCGATCCGACACAATCCGTATCCGTATCCGTTCGGATCCGGCGGAAACTATCCGATCCGTTTTCACCCCTACATAGCATACACACTGAGTGAGGCATGATCCTCAATTCTCTAACTCTCATTTCACAATTCAATTCACAAATATCATTCACAAGGAGTCTACGAGCCTGACAAATTCGCACTGACTGAGGCATGACAAATTCGCAAATATCATTCACAAGGAGTCAACTATCTTACTGTCAAGGAGCATGATAAATTCACACTGATTGAGGTTTGAGGCATGATAAATTCATAAATATCATTCACACTTTGTTCACTGAATCTCCTATGGTCATACTTTTCTCTGAGTCTCTTCTCTGCCGGTGCCCTTTGGCTCTGCGGCCTATCAACCCGCCCTGCGCCCATGCTGGCCACCTCCCCTCCCCTTGGCGTTTTGCCACCTCCCCTCAACACCCCGTCTTCTCGAGTCTCGACCGTCTGCCATTCAGCGACTAGCCCGCCTGTCCTACTCTGTTGGAAACACCCCAAATTTTGAGGCATTTTAAAAATTTTTGGAAATTCAAATTGGATTTGAATACTTGCCCAATTTGGCAAAAGAATGGAAAAATGCGCTTTCCTTTTTCTCCTTTCCGCCTTCACGCTGGGCCGGCGCCGTTCGCGCGCATGCCACTCCGCCCTCCTTCCCGAAGCCGCCGACGCCCCACGTCGTCGTTTCCGCCAGCCGCGACAGAGAGGCGCCTCGGCTCAAGCCGCGAGACACCGACCCCACGCGCCAGAGACGCCGCCCCGCCCTTCTCCCCGTGCGGAGAACGCCCGGGCAGCCCGCTGTCCTCGCCGGCGCCAGCGCAAGCATTCCCGTTGCTTCCCTCCATCTGAGGTCAAGGAAGCACTCGAGTACAGTGACTCACCTCGCCACCTTGCCCTCCTCCGCTCGGCGCAGCCCCAGCTCACCCCTCCTCTCCCCTTTCCTCGCGGGAGACCGTGCGCCGAACCGCCTCGCAGCTGTGCCACCTGTACACGCCGTATAAAGGCCTAATTCCACTGTAGATCGCTTCCAGACCGCCCCCTCCCTCTCCCCACTCCACCGATTACGCCCTCGTCGCCTCCACCGCCGGCAAGCCGCGCCCCTGAGCCCGGTAAGCCCTAACCGCAATCGGGAGATTTAGTTGATAAAAATCCAATTCATCCCTCTGGCACGTGTACCTCTACTCCCTGAACACCATAGCGCACCCACCAGAGCGAGAGCGGGAGTCTAGCAGTCGAGCCACGGAGCTCACCGCCGACCACAAGGCCGTCACCGTGGCTAGGCCACTCCAGCCTTCTCCGAGCTGTACCGCCACCGCCAACGGGTCCCTAAGATCCCCTAGATGGTGAAACGACGGCCAATTGGGTCGCAAAGCTGTCGGTTCCCCTCAACGCCGCCGGACTTGTCCCCGCCTTCCCGATGGCCCGCGACCGCCTCTGTTCACCGTACTCCCTCCCAAAGCCCTCAAATGGGAACCACTCGAGTAGACGCACCTTTTGGATATGGCCGTTCTCCAGGAGCAACACCGCCTTCGCCTCCCCGCTCCGGAGAGCTCGCTCCGTTTTCCCGCCGAGTCAGGGATGCGAGAGGAAGACGAAGACCCGCGGCCGCAGATCGAGTCTCATCCGACCGTCGGCCTCCGTTTAAATCCCAGCCGTTCAATTCGTGCCCCCGCTCCATCCGATCGCTCAGACGCGTCGCCCCGCCTCCATCCGCACCGTCCGCACCACCCACGCGTCGCCCATCGGCAGAGCGCGCCGCGCCGTGTGGGCCACTGGCTTCGCACAAGGCCGGGCTCCGGCCGCTCGGCCGAGAGCGGCTGGGCCAACGGCCACCCAGAGCCGCTGGAAGCCGCCGCCAAGACTGCGTGTGGCCGGCCGCACTGCTCATTGGGCCAAGCCGTTCGCTCACACCGAGAGAAAATCCAGAAAAATCCCCAAAAATCATAGAAAAATCTAGAAAATTCCTAAAAATACAAAAATACACCATCTTGACCAGAAAAATACCCTGAGTTTAAATCTGGTCTCTGTCCTTCCAAATTCAGATTTGCTAAATTTGAATTTCCCTCTTTTGCTAACTCCAGGTATCCCAAATACAAATTTTATCGATTTAAAAATACCCTTTCTAGCAAAATGTCCATCCACGCACTTCTGAAGTGTTTGGTTAAGATTTTGTGTTAGTTGGCTCTTTTTGAATTGATTACTTTAATTTGGACACATTTTGAGTTGGAACTTATGTTGTGATTTTATGTGTTTACGCTAGCATCCGACGTAGCTGAAGTCCCAATTCCAGAGCCGGAGCCGACTGCTCAGATCTACGACATAGTAGAGATTCCCAACCAGCAAGGCAAGTCACATGTTTTTGAGCATATTGAATCCCATTGAATTACATTATTTATTTAATGTATTTTCATTATGGATAGTTGCGAACTGATAATTGCTTAAAACAAAGATTTAGAATGACATGCTATCTAGATAATCCTACCACTGATAAATAGCCCTATTTACCTTGATGGCCATATTCACCTTGACAACCTTAGTAAGAAATAATGTATGATATCAAAGTAACCATGATCGCCTTATACAACAACTTTGCACTACTAAGGTGTTGGCCGCAGGCTGGTAGGATTTCAAAGCTGATACTAAGGTAAAGGTATGCTGTGGGGAAATCACGTGGTGATCTACGCCACGACTTTACCTTAGGGATTGAGACTGGAAGGGTGTCGTGGGAAATCACGCGGTGATTCACGCCACGACCTTACCCGAGTGAGAGGTCGGTATGGATGGGTGGTGGTAGTGCCGGTGGGCACAGAGGGGATGTGGTTGGATGCCTCGGTGAAAATGTAAGGACGAGAACCTTGTGCCAAGTAAAGACATAGTCAACGCACAGGCCACAGGAGTTGACTTGTCAACACCGGTCTAGTAGTCGCTCCATTCAATTGAAACTCTACAGTGTGATGACGGTGTAGACGGGGAGTTAGGTATCTGCGGTACCTAACAACGATAGTATTCACTCACGGCTAGAGAAGAGTATGTGCGCAATTGTAGCCGTGACTGAGTGATGCTATCGGGTAGAGTCTATATAAAGAATGGAGCAGTGAACCGACCTGGCTTTCTTAACTCTGTCGCGGGAGTTAAGAGATAGTGTGGGTAAAGTTGAGCAACTCTGTAGAGTGTAACAAATGGTATTCGAATACGCCGTGCTTCCGGTTAATGAAGCTGTGTTAATTGGGTGATTCCAATAACAAGGCATAAGTAGGATTGGAGATGATTTAATGTGATAAGCGATGAACCGATTCGTTAATCAAAACCCCGATCTTAAGGAGCAAACATCTTCAAGTTTTGCTTGCTTACAAATAAAGCGCATCCACCCACCGTAATACAACCAATATACTCCCATCCTGAAATACCATGCATATAGTAAACTTTTTTTTTCCGGTCGGTCACGGCTTATAAACCCAAACAGCCGGACCTCGTGCTCCATTGGGAAAACCACGAGCGCGCGGCGGCGGCGAAAGCGGTCTGCGGCGGCGCTCCGGCGGTCCACGGCGGCGCTCGGCGGTTTCGGCGGTGGCGGATCTCGGGCTGACGGTCCGGCTAGCGAGCGGCTGGCGGCCGAGCGGCGGCCGGCGGGTGGATCCGGCGCGGCGAGGCGGCTCGGGCGAGGCGGATCCGAGCGGCGGCGGCTCGGGCAGGCGACCGGCGGCGCGCAGAGGGGTGCGGTGGAGTGGCCCGGCAGAGGCGGCCCGGCGACGGCGCGCGGGTGGCGGTGGCCCAGCGACGGAGAGCGGCGCGCGAGAGCGGCGAATCGGCGGCGTAGAACGCCGGATCCGTGGCGCCGCCACGGATGGACTTCTGCTGCGTTTCCGTCAACGGTGGCGAGCCCGCGGTGAAGACAACGGCCGGCGACCGCGACGCGCCAACGATTTACGGCTGAAGCGACGACGACCTCGAGCCGCGACGGCGTCGAGGCTGCCAGAGCGTGGCTGCCGCCGGCGGCGGCGAGAAGGATCCGCGAGGCCTTTCGCGGCGACTAGCGGCGGACGAGGCGCCGGATAAGACGCTGCGGCGATGGAGCGAGGCGCGGCGCTGCAGCGATGGCCACTTCTTCTTCGCCGGCTGGAACGGATCTACGACCAGATAGAGACGAGAGGCGAAGCGCAAGAGGCGCAGGATTGGCCTCGTTCTCCTCGCCGCCAACGGCCGGCAGATCAATATCTGTCGTCTCCTCTCGCTCTACGAGCGCCTCTGCTGCGCCTCCTCCCGCTCCTTCAAGATCTTCTAATACAAACATGCAAAGTTGAGGAAGGCTTCAACCCTTTGCCGAGGTTGCCGCCGCCATCTTCTCGGCGCTAGCTTTCATTATGGCCAATGACTCGGCAATGGGAGGAATCGCAGAACCCATGGTAGCGAAGTCGTGGGAAGGATCCTGGCTCGATACCAAATTGTTATGAACGCGGTGGATAGGGCAAAAGGCGAAACAGAGGACGGGGATTCCGAGGAAGCGGCAACCAAACGTTGCTCGCTTGATTACAATAGCATGCGGTAGCCTTTATATAGATGGCTCCTTAACGAGATAGAATCTAATCCCCATCATATCTCTAACAGATATAGTAACTAATATCATATCTTTAACATAAGGAAACTAATCTCTAACTCAAATAGAATCTAATCTCTATTTCTAATAATGGACCGGCTGGGCCCAAGGCCCACCTCTATGACACCAGGGTTTACCCCTGTGACTTGCTGGGTACAGTGGTACTCATGATTTGCTAAACATAATCAACAGAAGGTCAATACTGGCAAGATGACGTTGTTGAAGAAGACGCTCCTGAAGAACCAGTCTACTTTGAAGAAGATTGAGCTTAGGATTTAGCCGCGCTCAGGCCGTTGATCCTTTTGTGTGTATATGGTGGTGTATGAGTTTACGCGCCCGCTGTGTACATTAACAACAATATAATAATGTAATAAAGTTGGTACGTTTATGTAAGCTGGTACTGTTGTGATGATCACATGTAACCCTAGAACGTCATAACTGTATATTCCGTACGGTTACGATGTTCCGTACCGTCTCCAGAAATGGAGGCGTTACAGCTCCTGGTTGTTGCCGTGCGTGCTGAATCGCCTTGCTGCGGCATTGCCGGACCACCTTGCTGCGGCATTGTCGGACCGCCTTACCGGCTTGTTAGTGAGATCTAAGAGGGGGAATGGGGGATCGCCAGATTGAGGAATGGAGAATGAATTAGGGTCAAAGGAGGGGAGTAACTGCTTCGGCTTCGGGATGGAGTGATGGATGGCGCCGGGTTGGGCATGATTACCCACTGCTTCACTGATAATGTATGGTCTACCTCAATGCCTTGTGCCCTAGCCTCATGTGCCCATGACGATCCATGATGGCCCAGCCTGCCAGCCAAGGCTCAAGTTGCCAATTTGCTTTGGCATGGTGCCTGCCACCGCCTAGAGTGTTCGAGAACTCACCCTGAGGCTACGTCGGCGCCGCCAGGAACCCCTAAATCCCCCATTGCTTGCCGTCGGTAAGCCTGAGCGGCCTCGTTGGGTGGTTCCTCCGCCCTTGAAGGGCATGCAACAGTAGGGCAAATACGTCGACTTTTCTGCATATTCATGTGGCTGCGCGTGTGGCTACTACATTTGCTTGACCTGTGCTGCGATGATTTGGCCCCGGCGATCATATTTGAGGA
The DNA here is from genome assembly GCA_036346575.1 of Dendrocalamus sinicus. Lineage (NCBI taxonomy): Eukaryota > Viridiplantae > Streptophyta > Magnoliopsida > Poales > Poaceae > Dendrocalamus > Dendrocalamus sinicus. The sequence goes on from CM070654.1 coordinate 25,880,295, forward strand.
AAGCTCCAGTCCAAGCAAAGTCAAAAAGGAAGAAAAGAAAAGGAGAACACCCTACTTTAAAAAAGAGACAAATGAAGTAGGCTTGCATCAGCATATTTGCATTCATCAGACGGAAATTTTCGCAAATTTGTTTCGGTCTCTCAACATCTTTGACCGATCAACGTACATGTACAAACACCGCATCACATTTGTAGCTTATTATCTCTAGCTTATGAGGTATTTGATAAATGCACGTATAGTAATATATATCATATTCCCCGTCTTGTTGAAACGATATTGTTGAGATCGGCCTATCTAATCCACACCTTTGATTTCACCTCAACATCGATCGAGCTCCGATAAAAATGGCATCACACCCTTTTTTGGCCACGCGTTAAGTAGAGCATCATTGTTTTTTCTTGTTAAAAATTTTTAGGGATGATTCTATTTTTGTTACAGATTTTTCAAAGAGCTAGTGGGGGGAGTTGAGACTTGAGAGAGTCCACGTACTACCGCGACCACCAACACTTTAGAAGTAGAGATTACTTTCGGTTAATAGTAACATTCCACAGTTTTCATCCCAGATCTTGGAGTCAAACTGACACAAATGGGATGAAGAAAACGAAAAGGCCATGATGCTGACAGGGTGAGCTTTGAATCCTTTTTATCCATGGAGAAATGTTTGCGCCGCTGTCGGCGGCGCGTCCTTGGACGAACGAGCTCGGAAGTTTCAGTCCGCAAAAGTTTCATTCCGCACATTTTTACGGTCGTGTTCTTGCTCGAATTCTTGGATGATGAAGGTTGCGTGCCTGTGAACATCAACGAGACAGACGCACCTCAGCTGCCACGTCGACAGAATGCAGGTGCTGACGTGGCGACGGCAGCACACCACCCAAGACCAACGCCTCATCACCTGCTACAACGGTTGCGTGAATCCGCAAAGGAAGAGCCCAAAACTGTGCAATGTAGGATTCTACTAGGCCCATATGGTGCAGTTGGTAGAACCTAGTAGCCCATTTGGCTTGGCCCGGATCATGGGCTCACTGTAGACTTGATATATGGGCTCACGGCAAGCGAGACCGTGGGCCTCGGCCCGTAACACGGTCACAGCGACGGTGCCGAACGCGTCGTGCACAGTACACATGCATGGCCCAACCAGTGGCTATCGCGGTTGGCGGCTGGAGAGGAAGGGCTCTGCATGGTGTGATGGAAGGCTCCTGCACCTGCTGCGTCGCGCACTCCATCGTCACGAATTTTTTAAAAATAATTCATATTTTATTTAAAATAACAGAAATATTTCCATGTAATTATTTTTTTTTACAGAAATAGCTTTCAGTCATCGAACTGTTAGGCGACTGAAACCTATCGCCTAACAGCCGTGCGACATGCAAGCTGTCTGTGGGTGTTTGACGACAGGTTCCAGTCACCGAGCCGTTGGGCGACTGGAGCCTATCGCCTAATGGCTCGGTGACTACATTTGTAGTCACTCAGCTGTTCAGTGACTACAAACAGGAGACAATATCGGTTGATCTATTTATAATTTTCGTAGATTATGAATAACAGACAATTTGTTAGATTCGCAATAATAGTTTGCGATCGTCGTATGTTATTGTAGTACAAGAAATTTTGTGATATTGTGATGTAACCGGGTAAGTACGAGGGTAAGTGATATTGTGATGTAACCGGGAATTCATATACGGAGGAGAACTTGTTTGTTAATGTTGTTGCAATTATTGCTACGCGAACAATTGAATGCGAAAAGACGAGGAAATACGCTTGTCTGAATTAAAATAGACTTCATAGTAAAGTTGGGAGTAACACGGCATGTAGGGTTTGGTTATATGCATAAAAAGCATCATACACGATACAACAAACCGAACTACTCCTACGATACATATGCGCCTTTTTGGAATATAACTAAATAAGACCAGGGGACTAGTTAGTGTGGGACAGCCCGACCTACTGCGTGGACCGGGGTTATTTTCCCTTCCTTGCGAGCTCCGCATTGAACTCCTCGGCGGCCTCTTTTCCCTTGGTCGCCATTTCTCTCTTTTTCTCGCTCTCCCTGCGCGTGCATTCTTGGAGATGAGCTTTCGTTTCCCGACGTATACGCTCAGTTTGCTTGTCATTGCAATACTCCTCCTCTTGGATCTCATAGGCCCTTTTGACATCCCACTCCTCAAAGTCGAGAGCCCACTGGTTATATGGGTGGATCTCTAGGTCAATCCACTTGCGGTAGCCACATAGCAGTTCTGGGGACTGCAGTTAGACGGGAAGGATTGTTAGTGCATACTTTAAAAGAGAAATAGCAGGGGGAACACACTGTAACTGGTCCTTACCGGCTGACGATAGCTTCTCATGTCCCAACAGCGGTCGGGATAGTCACAGAAGTAGTTTGTGCAATCCCAATAACGTATGCCCAAGCCGAGCCATTGTATAGACTTAAAAACTTGCATGGGTCCATGCACCAACAGAGGGGCGATGTCTCTCCCTCGAGAGGGTGTTGCCTCAAACACTCGGTTGGAACATTTGGGATGGGGTTATTGCTACAGGGGATGTCATTACGGGGAGCTGACCTCCTAGCACAACTTTTGATGGATTTTGACCACAATAGATCTCAACCACGGACCACTTCCGATGGATTTCGACATAGTGGATTGACCACGGACAACTTTCGATGGATTTCGACCACGATGAATTTTGACCATGAACCAAATTTGATGGATTTTGACCACGCTAGATTTTGACCACGGACGACTTCTGATGGCTTTCGACCACGGACGACTTTCGATAGTTTTCGACCACGATGGATTTTGATCACGGTCATTTCCTATGGCTTTCAACCACAATGGATTTTGACTATGGACAACTTCCGATAGATTTCAACCATGATGGATTTTGACCACATACGACTTCTGATGGCTTTTAACCACGATGGATTTCGACCACGGATGACTTTTGATGAATTTCAACCACGATGGCTTTCGACCATGAACAACTTCCAATGCCTTTCAACCATGATGGCTTTCGATCATGGACTACATCCGATGAATTTCGACCACGATTGCTTTCGACCATGGACAACTTCCGATGGCTTTCAACCATGATGGCTTTCAACCACAAACTACTTCTAATGAATTTCGATCACGATGGCTTTCGACCACGGACTACTTTTGATGGATTTCGACCACAATAGCTTTGGACCACGAATAACTTTTGATGGATTTCAACCGTGATGGCTTTCGACCACGGACAACTACCGATAGATTTTGACCACGATGGCTTTCGACCATAGATAACTTTTGATGGCTTTTGACTACCAACTACATCCGATTGCTGATGGCTTTCGGCTTGGGACTGATGACTATGTCAAAATGTCAATGGCTTCTGGCTTTCGACTACTGACCACTCCCGAATGCCGATAGCTTCCGACTTCCAAGGTGTCCTTCTCGGTGATCATTTTTTACCATATCAATACTAAACCATAGTGTTCTGCTCTGTTAAAAGTAACGATGGTTTGCTCTTATGATACCTAAGTTTGACTAAGTGCGTTTGCACTGCAGTGGGGTCCTTCCCGTTGGTCACTTTTGACCAATTCGACATCTGACCTAGGCGTTCTACTCTGTTGGCCTCACCGTCTGAATTAATTATGTCTACTACACCGATTCTACTACTGTATCATTAGATTAGTCATGCTTGACATGAATTATGCACACTTTTAACCAACTTAATTTTATGTGTCATTTAATACTGATGAGATTGAACACCAGAGGCGGGCATGGCCAATGCAAGGCTACACTATCAACGGCCCCATAGACCGATGAGACTATGGATCATGCCAACGCCCACATTCTCATCAACCATTCATCACATGCTTGGAGAATATGAAGCGAAGACTAAAGACAACGACCAATGCATAGTTTAATCGGATGTATTCTTTGGGTTTACCCTGCAGATGTAATTAACCATGAGCCTTCGGAGGCCCTGGGAACCAAAAGATCATATCGCCTATGTCAGATATGCTGTGTAAAGCAAACCATGGGGCGCATATATATAAAGAGAATCTATAATTTTGTTATTTTCAAATGAATGAATATAATACATGTGTTCCATACTTTTCTTGTGTTTATGTATTTTTGTGTACTTTAGTACACTGGTATGTCCACACCTTGTACACCGAGGCAAAAATTTGAGAGCGATTTCTTGTGTCCAACAGAATATGGAATCTGCATCAATTTTCAGTCAGTTGGAAAGGACCTCGGTCTTGTCATGAATCAAACCAAACATCAAAGCAGAAGGGAAGAACTAGCTGAACCCACGCTAGCCATGCGGATTTTTAAGTACAAGGATAGATGCACACATGCACTCATGAACACACTTCACACGTAGTCTAATCGACATGCATGTGGATGCATTCACTAAACACACAGCTAACTAGAGTGCAGATAACGAGGATTAGATGTCCATTAAAGAGCCACTTTAATACATACTCAAAGCTCTTAGACCAATGTTATAATAGTTTATGCTATAACACATCCTGAGTACTTCTGATTGAAGAATCACTGTTCATCTACTCGACTAGCTACTACTTGAAAGCTCTATGACCCGACATATGAACCTCTCCTGTGGCGATGCCTTGTGCGGTTAAGGAGCAGAAACACGTGTGCTCCCACTCCCTCAACTGCTCTACGTTAGGTCCTGTGTCTCTAACAACAACCGTCCTATGACTGTTTCCTGAGGCTCTCACTCACTGACAATAACCAATCAATGGTTATCAATTAGGGTTCTCTCATCACCGACAACTGCTTACACATGCGGGCTAAAGGAATTAACAAGGCATCTGTTCATACAAACAATTGACACATCTTCAGTGTTATTTAAGTCTTACCTAGGGGAGATAACGGAAAAGAATAAAGATTGAGAAAAACAATAGCAAGATTTTGTATTAGTGCAAGTAGTTTTTTCCCTGTAATTACTAATTAGTAGCAAGTTGTAATCTCATTATAGCAATAAAGATCATCCTATTTCTCCTATTTATCGTTCTGTGAGGCCTAAATTTGTTTACTATTGTAAGATTGATTGTCCTATGCTCAGTGAAGTGTGGGCACTAGGGCTGTGCATTCAGTATTTTCGGTAGAATCGGTTCGGTATATACGGTATATTCGGCAAATATGGTATTATTGGTTTGGTAATATACGATATTTTTAAAATACAGTTCGACATCGGTGTAGTATTGGTAAATACCATATTTACCAAAGTTGATACGAATTGCGAATAATATAGCGAGATGATAATATATTGGCAATAGAATTATATATTGGCAATAGAATTAGAACTTAGAAACACTCCAAATCTCCAATGGAGTATGAAGATTCGACGGCATATCATATATGTAAGACCAACAAGTTAGTTCGGGTGTTAAATGTATTTTGATTGAAACTGCTAAGTCTTGGTGAAGATTTAGGACTGTGCAAGTGTTAGTTCGGTGCAACCGTGCAACTATGTACTATGCAACAAGCCAATCGGTTGCGCCTGGCCGTGTGGCCGATGGGCTGCGCATGGGCCGAATGAGAAGGCGATGTGCTGCGCTAGCGCTACTGTAGACAATATAGTAATTGGTTTCTTCGGTTTCTTGTCGGTTTTATCAGTAAAACCCAATTAAAAAAGGTATTGATAAACATCATCCGAATATTTTTCTTTCTAACTATCATCCAGATTTGTGACCGTTGGATTAGAGATCTAACGGTTACGAATTCTCCCCACCTCCTCCAAAAAAAATCGCAAAAATATCTCCCCTCCAAAAAAAGATGTCGTTGGATTTCTAATCCAACAGTCCGAAATTTAGATGATTATTAGAAAGAAAACATCCAGATGATACCTATACAAAAAAAACCCAAAATCTACCTACCGTATCTAATCTTAAAAACCGGTTAAACTAAGTTAACCGATACGACTCGGTTTTTTCGGTACCATCTAAATGTGAACAGCCGTAGGGGGCACGCCTAACTAGCCATGCAGTTCAAGAGGAGTCGATTTCACCGCGTTTCTGACCACACGTACGCTCGCTCATTCGCTCGCCGGGAGGTCAAAACCCAGGTCACCGTGCGCGGTGCGCCGATCGATCGCCTGATCGATGCGCCCCCGTCCGATTGCTCGTGCGGTCGTACTCGCCTCGGAGACGCGCGCGACTTCACAACGAAGCTCCAGTAAATTAGTGGAGTAGTACAGTACAGTGGTAATCCTTTTCTATCCTCCTCTGTCTGCATGCGTTGAACGCGTCACCCGCGCGTGCGGTTCCTTAGCTAGTTCCTACTCTCCCATACAACGCTGTAATTTTCATACTGCGATATAATAATCAAAGGGTAACGCTACGGTCCAGACGTTAGATCCGGGCTTCCGTCTCTAGATGCTAGACTGTAATATTTTTTAGTTATTTTTTATCTATATTTGTAACAAAATAAGAAAGAATAATATGAGTATTCTCATCCCCAATATTTCTCGTTTATGGCTACAACATTTCTCGGCTATGAATGCAACAAAAATAGAAAGAATGATATAAGTGTTCATATCGTACACTTCGATGCAACATTTTTAGATAATATGTGCAACAATTTTAATCACCATATGTAACAAAAATATATAATTCAAAAATCGATATTGTATATACAAAATAAAAAATATTAAAAAAACACTATAAAAATAATAAAAAAATATTACAGTCGAACGTCTAAACCTAGCGCCCGAATCCCAGTTTAGGCATGTAAAGGCGTAAAGCACGAGTTTGGCTGTGGCCGACAAGCGCGTGTGGAGCCAGTCAGTCGGTCAAAACAAAAGGAAGCCCTACAAATTTTACTGTTACTAGCTTGTCAAGCTGTCAGCATCAGAGTATCTCCTGGGATTTGACGTGGCATGAGCAACCCACTCGATCGATCGGATTAAAGGAAAACCACGTCTCCATCCCTTGGCACTAGCTAGCTTTGTAGTAAGATAAGGCGACCTCTCGTGCCATCTCACCCACCCGTATTTTTTTTTACCAATAATCTATTTTTTATTTAAAATTATAGAAATATACTTACAGAATATTTTTTACAAAAATAGGCTCTAGTCGCCCCATTGGGAGTTGAGCTAATTGCCCAACTGAGAGGTGACGCGTGGGGAATATGGCAATGGTTGTGCGAATTATTGCTGTCTCCCGAGCGTTGGGTGACTGGAGTTTCAGCCGCTGTATGGTTGGGCGACTGGATGTTGCAGTTGCCCAACGCCAGGGCGACAGGGGGGTTTTAAGGCAGCACACTCGGTCGTCGCCCACTGTTTACTCATTTTTTTTCACTCATTCTGTGCCCAGAGAAGAAAGGAGAGAAGAAGAGGAGAGGAAGGAGGGGAAGAAAAGGAGGGGGAGAAGAGGAGAGGGAGAGGAGGGGGAGAAGAGGGAGAGGGAGAGGAGGACAGGTTGGAGGAGGAGGAGAGGGAGGAAGGAGGAGTGGAAACTATTCCATCTATTTAGATTCTTAGATCCAAGTATTTTTTGAGTATATTGTATTTGCAGTATTATTTTTATGAAATGTTAGTGTTAGTAAAAATTCTAGATGTAGAAAATTTAGTACATTTTTAGTATAGAAATGTTAGTATAGAAAATTTTTAGTATATATTTTTTAGTATGGAACATTTTTAGTATAGAAATTTTAGCACAATTTTTAGTATATAAAGTTTAGTATTGTGCGATGTTATGCGACATGTCGCAAAATCGAAACATATATGCAGGGCGACATCAGCAATGGTAATAGCCACTACATTGAGAGTGCATTACGGTACTGGAACCATTCATGAAGGTCCGAATGGTGTGGATTTGAGTGGTTTTCCACAAGTCACTCTCGTACATCCGGATGGCGAGAATGCTCGGATTGCAGATGTGCTACATTGGCTGACCCAGAGTTTTTCGTTGGACCCCGAGGTGTGCAGCGTCATCGTGCAAGGGCTTTGGAGCTGGTCTCCCACGGACATCAGATGGGAGTTGAAGACATTGGTGCGCACTACTTCGTGGAAGGGCTTTGTGCAAGGGTGCCGTCGTCGTGGATACGAGTGTGTCCTGCTTGTGTAACCGTGCTCACTAGAAGCAGCTGCGCAAGGTCATGCGTCCGCCTTTGCTTCGGGAGGTGTTAGTAGCTCGGGCAAGCCGCATGTTGGCGAAGATGATCAAGTTACTCATGATGAAGCCGATGCGGTACATAGAGGAGAGGTGCAATGGTCAAGCCATACAGAGGGAGCTGGACAAGCCGACGAAGGGGAGCATATTGAGTACATCGTGCAGTAGATGGACTGTGATGACTAGTGGGCATGAGTTGAAGAGGAAGCTGTACAGGACGACGACGAGAACAATTCGGATGAGGATGAAGTTCCTATCCCGCAGGAATGGAACCGGTTTAACGCTGAGGGTGTTTCCATACATGATGAGCATGAATCAGCTGGGAGTATCATGAGACAGAGGTTCGGTTGCATTCTATGTTTCTTGACAAGGCAGCACTGCAAGATGATATCAAGCTGTGGGCCCTTTCAATGCAGCGGATATTTCGTGTCATGAAATCAAGCCAGGAGCAGTACACTGTGAAGTGCGAGCAGACTGGTTGTCCTTGGAGGGTGCACGCACGTAGACCCAAGTATGAGACTCACTGAATTGTGTCAAAGGTGGAGCCGCACTCTTGCATTCTAAACAGTGTTTTGGCGAGGCATCATAACCTAATGTCCACCTTTATAGCCAATTTGATCTACATAGGCTACATCATAGTGTTCCTTGTAGGATAATAAATGGGAATTTCCGAAATTATATTCAAGGTATTGCAAGAATTTGCAATTTCAGATTTCATCTCGAAGAAATCGGCTTCTTCCTCTACTTGCCATTCCCCTCCGCCGAGCTCTTCCGTTCCATCCTTGTCCGCAACGATCTCCTCCGTGCACTCCTCAACACTGACCTCATAGGGTTCCACACCTTCGACTACGCACACCCTCTTCGCGACTCCGCTTGCTCTCGCCTCCTCGGCTTCTCGTAGCGCTCCCGCAATGGCCGCATGGCATCGGATACCACAGGCAGACCGTGCTGATAAAGATCCTCTTCGTCGGTGTTGACATGGGCTAGCTCCGTACCACGATGGCGTCACCGAAAGACGCCGCCAAGGCCTGGAAGATCACTAAGGAATACAACGGCCACACGCTCATGGTTGGCGTGGAGGTGGAGCTCGTGACGGCACTGTCGGGGTGGAGACGGAGCGCGTGGTGGCGTCAATGGGATGGAGGCGGAGCTTGATCTAGCTTGCTCCGCTCGTTTCGACTTGAGTTTCTGGCTTATTTTGCACTATTCATAAATTTCGTCTTTTTTATATTTTTGGTTTTTTTTGAGTTTTTGCTGGTTCTTTTTCTCGTATTTGTTTGCATTATTCGTGATGGGCTAACATGTTTTTTCTATTTTTAAATTTTTTAAATTTAATTATGCTAAATAAGCTTCTGTCAGCTACAGTGTTTTTTCAGCCATAAGCTATCAAAAAAGCTCTTTTGAGTAGGGCCTAATCCATTTCTAGAAGCTGCTTCCAAATGCAGGGTGGTTGATTCGGCTTCCTGCTTTAAAAAGAAGCCGATGCCGTTTCAAATGCCCCCTAAGAGCAGGTACAATAAGGCTTAGTCAGCAGGCTATAGCAAATATAATATCAACCAAATCTTACGTGGCAGAGAGAGAAAGGAAGAGAGAGAAGGAAGCTGGCTACTAAATTACAGCTAGCTATAGCACGTAAAAATATGCATTTCACTCTCTTACACGTGGGGCTAAATAGTTATTGTAATAGCTACCTTATTGTATGAACTATTGTTTTGAAGGCTATAGATGAAATGGACAAGTGTTATAGCCACTAGTTGGCTATACTATTATACTTGCTCTAAATGAAAAGACTACGTGAAATAGATCAAAGATGAACCTACGGATCTAAATAGCCAATTGTTGGAGGCGCCTGAATGAAAACAATCAGTAGTAGCTCACCATCTTTTCTTTCTCTCTTTTTAAGGTAGTAGTAATACATGAGTTTAAGGTAGTAGCCGCGCCCGCAGGCTAGCTACTCTTGTTGTTTACATATCCCACACGAACGGCTTCGCGACGAGCCGGAGCCCCACCCGCCTCGGCGTGGTCAGGCCCGGCGCGTCCGACATGTCAAGCTCCCCCGCCGCCACGCCGCCGCCCGGCAGCTCCCAGTCGAACATGCGCACCAGGTTCGCCAGCGCGAGCTCGACGGTGGCGAGCCCGAACTGCATCCCGGGGCAGATCCTCCGCCCCGCGCCGAACGGTATGAACTGGAAATGGCCGCCCCTGAAGTCCACCTCGCTCTCCAAGAACCTGACCCAAATTAATGGAACTTGTAACGATGTCGTCGTGCAAAAAACTAAAGCCATATCGATAAGATTTGGCTACTGTTTTGGTACCTTTCGGGAAGGAAGTCGTCGGGCGCGTGCCAGGAGGCACCGTCGCGGTTGCTGGCCCAGGCGTTGACGAAGACCCGCGTGCCCCTGGCGACGTGGTAGCCTAGCACGGTGGCGTCCTGCATGCACTCGCGGGGCAGGAGGAGCGGCACCGGCGGGTGGAGCCGGAGCGTCTCCTTGACGACGGCCTTCAGGTAGGGCGTCGTGGTCGCGCCGAGCGCGTCGGCCCCCGCCATGCCGCCGGCCGGCGCGGCTCCCCTGACCTCGCGCTGCAGCTTCCGCATCGCCGTGGGGTTCTTGATCAGCTCCGACATTGCCCACTCCAGCGCGATGTATGACGTCTCGGTTCCCGCCGCGAACATGTCCTGCGTGCGTGAACCAAGTTTTGAGAACCATATGGTGGCACGACTGGTTAGCCACTACTGATTTCGTCCGAGTTCTGATCCAGTGCTACTATCTCCGGGCTACGGCCCGTCCATTCACGATAGGTCACGGCGTGATTTATGATAGGCCGAATTTCTGGCCCAACATAATAGAGAAAAACTAAGAAACCGTATACCATGTGTACTTTTTCTCTCTCTTACTTCATCTCTTTCTCACTCACTCTCGCTTTCGTGCGACGACCGATGGGGGTGGCACCGTCGCCGCCAACAGGTTTATCGTGCATCTCAGTTGTAGATGGAGGCAAGGTGCGGCGATGTGCGGGGGTGGTAGGTGATGGGTGGGTATGGAGGGTGGTAGATGGCGTCGGAGGGTGGGTCAGTGAGATGAGAGTGAGAGAATATTATGTTGAACGCGGTGGCCAGCAGGGGTGGGAGAACCGATGGTGCGGCAAAGCGCCAAGCTTGACGCCGGCCGTAGGAGGTGGTAGAGGAGAGAGTGTGAAGCTGCAATCGGTACAACGGTGACGATAGAGGAGAGAGGCAGCTAAGGTGAGGGAGGAGAGGGCAGCCGGAGGCGTCCCGTGGTACTTCTCAACATAATACTTCTGCTGCATCCTTGCCCATTAACGTTACCGTCATTTTGACCCCGGTCCCCACCCGCACCCTTTTCTATTCATGCTCTCTCGTCGTAGATGTAGAGATATGACAGCGGCAAGCACGAACTTGGCTATTATGATATTATCCCAAGACAAGAATGAACTTAAGTATCATCCCATTTTGTCCCTATGCAACCCAATGCAAAACGATGACAGAAAGAAACGAAAAAGAGAGAGACGCAACTAGGCATCCAAGGCAAGATCAAAAGCTAAAATTTCATGTTCCAAAATCCGAAGAATAAGTCAATCGTGGTGGCAAAAGATCAAAAAAAAAGAGGAAAAAAGGAGCCAGAAATGCAACTAGGAAGAACATACCGCCAAGAGCGACTTGATGATGTCCCTGCTCAGCTCGAACCCGTCCTGCCCCTCGTCCCGCAGGGCGAGCAGCACGTCCACGAAGTCCTCCTCGGTGTCGCCGCCGCCGTCGTCTTCCTGACGCCGCCCGCTCCTCCTCCACTCGTGCTCCTCGACCACCTTCTCAAGCAGCTCGTCCCACCTCCTGAAGTTCCTCCACGCCCTCGCGCCGCCGCCGGACATCACCGCGTCCGCCCATGCCAGCGCCGGGAAGAAGTCCCCGACGCAGAACCCGCCCAGCAGCGCCGTGTTCTCCTCGATCAGCTCCCTGAACAGCTCGCTCCTCCCATCCTCCCGGGACAGCCTCCCGGACACCACCCGGCAGATCACGTCGTTCGCGAACCGGTACAGCGTGCTGCTCACGTCCACCACGGCGGGAGAAGGAGAGGAGGAAGCGTGGTTGTTCTTGATGGTTTGGACCAGCACGGCGACCTCTTGCTCCCTCATGGCGTTGTAGCAGTGGGAGCGGGAGGCGCTGAGGACGTGCGAGGAGCAGAGGCGGCGGACGTGCCGCCAGTGCTCGCCGTAGGGCGCGAAGACGAGGTCCCGGAAGCCGTACGTCAGGATCCCGGCCGTGCGGAAGTTGGGGCGCGTGGCGAAGGCGTGGTCGTGCTCACGCATGAGCGCGGCGGCGGCGGCCGGGGAGGAGGCGACTAACGCGGGGACCTGGCCAAGGCGGAGCCGTAGGAGGTGGGGTGCGCCGTGGGCCGCGGCGAGCGCGCGCAGGGCGCGGTGCGGGAGCGCGCCCACCTGGTGCAGGTTGCCGATGAGCGGCAGGCCACGAGGAGCGGGAGGGAGATGCCGCGCGTTGCCGCCGTCGCGGCGGAGCTTGCCGAGGTAGAAGAAGCCGAGGAGGAGGAAGGGGAGGAGCAGCAGCAGGGAAGAGAGCTCCATGGTTACTGGCGTACTGCGTGTTGACTTTTCAGTGACGCTGGAGTGTCTGTGCATGCAACTAGCTCGATGGTGATACACTAATGGAGTCCATCTCACAAATATTATTCTATATATTTTTTAAAAAAATTTAGTCTCTAAACACGTTTTTATAAATATAGCCCCTCATCCTTAAATCTATCTTACGCGGAGGATCAGCTACAATACTGCCACACTTTGTAGGTCTGGGGAAAATGTTAGATTTGCAAAAAACAAATGTTCAGAAATCAAATTTTTTAAAAAAATTCTAGAATGATATTTTCAAAATGGATTCTACACTAATGAGCTAAACCGATTATTTTGTGGGATTTGAATTCTAAGTAGTATTATTTTCATAGCTTCATTTTCATCATGATGTCTATGATTTCATCTATTCCATGTTACAGCAATGCTGAACTCGGCTCTCGATTGTTATTGGTGACGGCAGGCAGGTAAGCTATTGCCTTCATTTCCAGCAGATTTGCTTCATAATGTAGCCTTTGAATTATTTATATCTTCCTTTGGAGCTTTTTGCACAGAGAAGACTTCTAGATTGGCATCATCCGGAGGTCACTCATCAGTTGCGTACAAAAATACAAGTGCCGCCCAAGTAATCAATTGTTCAGCGTTAAGGCGCGTTATCCGACGTTATAGCAGACTATTTTAACAAGAAACAAGACAAATTCTATCAAACTTGCTGCTTGTAGCCTTGTACCTATCAAACGCCTTGATGCACCTCAATTCGCAACACAGACCGTTTCCGGAATGCGGGAATTTTTCCCAATTCCTCGAAATTGAACCGTTTCTGTAAAAAATTATTGCAAAAATCCTTTAATCCAAACGGGACCTTATGAAGGATTGAATTGTTTCATTTGAAATTCCTGTGTGTTCCAAACAGGCTTCATAGTTCATATATGTGTCCATATCATAAAGTGCGTGTAGAAAATTAGACAATGATTAATGACATAATGTGCCTTTTCAATTCTTCTTGTATTCTGAATGCGCTATTGTACTTGAAAGAATACAACAGTTCCAGATAATGACCTCTAAGGCTCACTGCGATTTACAATTCAAAACTTGGATTCTTGGCCATTTAGTTATCTTAGCCAGAGATATATAACTGATATATAACCCCCCAAAATTCTGTACCAATGTCTCAAACATTACAAGGGGAGCCGAGCCGTTACCTTTAAATCCTACAGTCAAAACCTATGTAGTGTATCCAATGAAAAAATGGAGATTCTTCCTTTCCCAAGTTTACGAACAATGGTGGTGGTATAAGCCTTGAAGCATCATGATTTGACCACAGTTGCAACCATCAGCAGGATATCATGCTGAGCGAAATGATTATGTGGCCCTCGGTGATCTGAGTGGAATGCCATCAGCAGCAGACCTGAGAGGAATTCCTTCCCCCGCATATCCATCCTCATCCTCATGTTTAGGAAGTCGGATAGGTAAATTTGGTGGGAGACCTGTGATGCCAAGGCATAAGAATTTACCAATAGGTGTCATTGCAAGTCAAAAGGGGAGGAAATGTAGTCATACCATCCACCATATCCTTCGTCTTGTGAAGAAGAAACGTCCCAGAAAGGATTGTAACAAAACCACACATCTCTGTGACAATTTGCGTCGGATTTTGACGATCCCAATCCTGCATGCAATTATAGTTGACATTAATAAATAGTTCCAAAACATTGTCAACAGAACAAAATAGGGGATTCAGGATTGACTGATGCACCATTTGACAATCCAGCTTAGCCAATAGTGTGTGGCATCATTATGATTCAAAAATTTATTATCGTCTGACAGCTATTCCAATATAGTGTTCATAGCCATTCACACTGATTTACACGTGCCCTATTTAGTTCTGTTGACAGAGCTGATTGGTTCTCACACTGGAGAAGCAGGATTCTATGAGCATTATAACTATAGTCCTGACTCCTGACAACAGAAGCCTACTAAATTCAGAAATTTGGTCCAAAGGAATAGGTCACACAACCATTACTATAGTAGAATTTGGATATCAATCCGAGACACAGTCACACAACCACAATTAACATGGCTGATGCAGCAAGGCAAAGGAGAGTGCAAATTTGAGTGGTCATTGGAAAGATGGCTGCAAAGTTTAATGGAGCAAGACCAAAATTTGAATGTTTTCGTCACGCAAAGATTGCAAAGTTATAGGTAGAACATTTTAACAAATACAAAGGATAAGTCAAGATTTAATTAATACATGGAAGTGGAACTGTACCATCAATGCATGTGAAAAGATGACTGTTATGAATTCCAGTAGCTGACTCATTCAAAGTAAAGATCGATATATAGTATACTTCTTGTGTATTCTCAGAAGAAACTAGATCCATTAATTAATTTATCATGTCAACGTCACTGTCTAAGACCGAAGACTAAACAATATTTGCTGTACAATTATATAAACAAATAAATAGCTCAAAAGCTGTTACCTTGAACATTATTACACTAGCCAAAATGGTCAAGGATGTAAACATCGTATAATATATGGGCGAAACAACTGCAGTATTGAACGTGTCAAGGGCCTGGAAAAGTAAACTCTGTCAAGTTGAAAGTAATGTAGAACAGAAGACGGATCACAGATGCATATGATATCCACATAGCAAACATTTTTATTCAGTCCATGCTGTGTGTGAAAATGATTCTCTTATAGTGCCCATAACTACCCATGAACGTAAACATTGATCATACCTTATTCAGATAGTTCATCTGTATTACTATGCATGCAACTACAACAAGTGTGAACACCCATGTTTGTGGGTAGACTAGCTGGTTCATCCCTGAAAATGTCAGCTTCAAGGCTATTCCAAGCGCTTTGACACTCATGACCTGCCAAACCAAGCAGATTACAGAAAGAAAACATGTATATCAAAACTACTAATGTAGGGTGTTGTCTAAAAAAAACTACTTAAGAAGGGTTATGTAAATACAAATAAACAATCATTCATGAGTGAAATGCGTACCGATAAAGACCCCACAAGAGAACAGACACCAATGTACACCATGATATGTGTCTGACCATACTGTGGGACAAAACGGAATATGAGCACGAAAGCTGCTGCAATCACAACGGCTGCATAAAGTAGAAATGCTGCAACATAAAAGTTTAAACCTTAATACTTGATAAAAAAAATAATACGTCAATATGAAGTCACTGAAGATTTACATTACTATGCCCAGCGTAGGAAATGCATAACGAAAGAATAATACCTGGTTCAGTAGCAAGATTCCATACTTCTGCCACAGACTCAATTTCACGCTCTGGAGGGGCATGAAGCACAATAGTTGTCGAACCCACAACGCAAAGAATACACCCAAGTATACCAAATATGTGTAACTTCTCCCGCAAAATAATATGTGCAAGAACAGCACTGTAAGAGAGACAAGCAAAAACTATCAGATTTACTGAAATATAAGCAGCACAAGATTTCAGTGTGCCGGTTGGACATCATATTAATTCTAGTTCTTACCTAATAATTATGCTAAGTGCACCAAGTGGAGTCACTAAGATAGCTGGAGCAAACGCATAAGCTGCAAAGTTAGCGATTTCCCCAACAATCACTGAAAGACAGCACAGTACATCATTAGTGCCACGTTATACCGTAACAGAAGAAAATAACTATGTCGAAACGTCTATCCATTATATCAAGGAAACACCTACTTGTTATCATTCCTGCCCACCACAGTGGCTCAAGCAAGTAAGAGTAGCCACCAACACCTGTAGCAAATCAACAAAATAAGCATAATTAATAAATTATTGAAAAAAGTTGAAACAATCTGGCAAGAGATAAGCAAAATTCTCTATGCAGCAGCTGCACGATTTACCAACAGATGGTGCGAGGCCAATCGCACATAGCGGACGTTCATCAACGTAGGTTAAAGAGTTTAAAAGGCAACAAGCCAATAAATGAAATACATTGCATATCTTTTCGGGTTGCAATAATTTCTATAAGTAAGTGAGCATTCTTCTTCCTTCTACAGGCAATGATTGTCACATTTCACACCCTTCTATATTTGCGTAAGCTTGTTCAAATTGCTCAATGCGACATAGAAAACGCGGGAACAAAGAACTAAAGAATTGCAACGCAGCAACATTGTAACCAACAAGAGGAGAGGGGCAAAAAGGTGCATCGCGCCATCACCACTGTCCACTGCGCCATCAGTTAAGCTAATAGTGATGTTCCTGGAACAACATGAACTAGTGATCCTACAAGAAAGGGTTTCATCAGACCAGCTCCAGGAACATCTCAATACATGCTTAGGGACAAGCCTGATCTCCAATGTGTTTACTGCTCCAAACTCATGACTCCACCACGTATACAGGCCCACCGACACCGCAGCCGAGATCCAAATCTCGCGCGGCTCAGATCTAAGGACCCAGCACACGGGCGAGGCGGCGGCAGCACAAGAAGGCGTCTTCTTGTTCGCTCGCAGGGTAGTGAGATGAGACGGGGGGGTGAGCAGAGCACAGGCGGAGCTGCTGGCTGAGACCCACCTGCGCGGACGCCGGAGGCGCCGGCTTTCTTGAGCCCCTTCTTCTTGACGATGAAGCTGGCGCCGATGAAGAGGCTGGAGGAGAGCGCCAGCGTCAGGCCCTTGATGTTGTCCGCCGACATCCCCGTGTACGACTCCACCCAGTTCCCCAGCCGCGCCCCGCCCATGCCGGGAATCCGCCACCGCCGCCAGCGTCCAACGCCCTACCTAGTTCCTCTCCCCCCGCCGCCTCCTGCGGCGGCCGCGCATGCGGCGAGATCTGGAGGGTAGCTGTGTTTGGTTGGGCGGTCTCCCTGTTAGTTTGCTCTATTGGTGGCTTGGCTTTTCGCCCTGTACCGCCGCTACTCTTTCAGAGCTTTGGGGGAGAAGCTATCGAATGGAGCGGCGGCGGCAAAGCTAAAAGAAGGCGGCGGCGACGTCGTCGAGAAGGAAGCGGGGGAGACCGGGTCAGCCTCCAGGAGGCGTGGGTGTTTTCCGCACGCGCCGCGGCTGGCTGACTCGTGCCGTGCGAGGCCAGTGTTCGATCGAGTCGAGCTAACCCGCTTTTGTCCGGTGCGGTGGGGTGGCGTGCTCCGGTCGCGTCGCGTCCGCACCGCTGCTGGTTGCCAGCCCGCGGGAGATCGCTGCGCCGCACGGTGATTTTTCGGAAATGCTAATCTGAGGGCGCCCTCACCGCTGCAATCACGCGGACGACCCCCAGCGAGCGACGCGTGGCCACCAGATCACGCCCTCCCGCGACGGCAGCCAAGCGCGAGCTCCCGTTCGCGTCGCCCGCACCGCTGCGCATACCGAATCCGAGAAAAAATATGCCCAACTCACCTAGAACTAGAATCGAATATCCGTCCGAACGCACGCGGCAAGTTTGGAGTTAGTGCTACTATTTGACGCAGCAGCTATTAAATAGTAACATCAAGCCGCTACGCCGCCAGCGAGGTGGGCAGTGAACATCCTATTTTGAAAATACGTTAGGATATGGTAATATCCGTCCGAATGACTTCTTTCACCCCTAGCAAAAAAACACAATTGAACATTAATTTTGAAAAATATTAAATTATGAAAGTTTTAAAAAAATTTATTGTATTTTGGTGTTGTTCAAAACCTACGGCGTTTAATTGAGAAAACTTTGATTTGGTTTTGCCAAATAATTCAAAAATTTAAAGACAACACCTGAGATCAAGAGCCAAAATGTTTGGAAACTAAATTGAGCAAAAGTTGGAAATTTAAATTCAAATCTAAAAACAAAATTTGAAATTAAATTAATCAAAACCAAAGGCAAAGTAATGTTAGAATTTGTATCCAAATTCTGAGCCAAGAATTCTTTTTTAATTCAAATACAACTTTAAATTTCAGAAATGAAATTTTCAAAGCAAAAATCAACTTCCAAATCATGCTAGCATCTTTTTTCTTCCTCTTTTCTTATCTCTATGCGGTGTGGCCCTATCTCCTTGTACCTCTTCCTTCTTTCTCCCTCCTTTCTCTCCTCTGTTTGGCCCTGTTCACGCCCGCTCCTGGCACTCCCACGTGCCTGCGCCCTCTCGCCATGCCGCGTTCCACCTGACCCATGCACGCACGCTATGTCCACGCTGCACACCACCTGACACGCCGCGTCGCATGTTGCCTGCCCCATGCAAGTTGAATTTGAATTTTTTCCAAATCATGTTGAAAGCTTTTGGTTTCTCGATTGAATTTTTTTATTTTTTGTTGTGCTGTCTGGTGAAGGAGAGTGGAGTCGGCCAGTTGGAAGCGAGGAGCAATAGGAGTTGGCAAGGAGACAACCGTGGTGGAAGCATCTATTGCCACGTGTTGGCGTTGCACGTTGATGGTAAGGGTAGTCTCAAATTAGTCCCGTTCTTCTGGCCTTCTAGCTTCTTTGAAAGATAAAATAGATGGAACGGTTTTTTGAAATAGATTTTTTCAAATGACCTTTTCAGTCTAAAACCGTATATGTCATTTGTGTCAATGTCTTCACCGTCTATTTTTATCTAGAAAAATATAGATAAATCTAATGATCACAGTTAAAAGTTATCAGCCACTGTATAAAAAGGGGCCTTCGTAGATTTTCGTTGATTTTGTTTGTTGTTTTGGAGGCCGAAACGCGGTGGATTTCTCAACTTTTGCTGCCCGGCCACGCGGTCCGTCCAGCCGATGGGTCGGTGGAGAGGTGGTGGAGGGCAGGCACATTTTTTTTGGGTATTGATACACCCTTTTTTTTTACAGGTACGGTGTGTGATTTGTATGTTGGTGCGTGGTGAGTGTAAACGAGAGATCGATGTTTGACAAGCTGTCTAGTGCAAAGCGTGCCGTGCTTTGCTTTTGTGAATATAAACTCGCTTTCTTTGGCAAGATGATGGGTTAGCATTTAAGTGCACCACGATGGTACAGATTGTTTGGTATAGCTACTACCTTTGGGCTGCCTTTGAAATTGATTTGACGTGTGTGTTTCCTGTGTGAAGAAACATCCGACAGCTCACAGCTGGTATGGTAGTGTGTGTTTGTTTCTGTAGCCCTTGATATTTCTAGGATTTCTCTTATTTGCCAGTTGCGGTACCAACGTTTTATGGTTTTGATTTCCACTCCATCTCTCACTAAAAAGGAGTATATAACATATTGTTTGACGGAGACTTTCGGTTAGATCTTATCGATTCTGAGAAGAGCAACTTTCGGTTTGATCTCACCTGCGATCATTGTGCAAATTCTGATGAGCAGTGCTTGTATGCTTTCCACTTTAACATAAATGGTACTAATTTCAAATCACACGAAGGGGTAAGTAATCACTATCTCTATTCAATTCTGTTTTAAAAGTTATACGAATTACTTTAATAAACATATAGAAGCATCTCCCAACTCTGATTCTAGTCATCATCTTACACCATGTGAATGCTGACATGGACACACTAAGGCATATTTGAATCACATGAAATTTAGTTCCCACACAAATCTGAAAAATTATTTATTTATAAACAGAATTGATTATGACATCTGGCATACCAATGTGCCACAAGAACACCATAGGCTAGGTTCGAACCGGCTTTTTTTTTGTTTTATGCTCGTACTGTTTCAGTAGCTAGCTTTTAAATGGTATATTTTTTCAAAGCGGTGCCAATAGAAAGACTGTAGTAAAAAATACACTGAGTTCAGTTGTACCGGTTAAAATCACATGTGACTATTTTTCCGTGTGTACTACCTCTCGTGAACAGACAAAATTTAAATATTTAAACCATAAGTCATAAAACATCAGTCAAAAGAACCCACCCATATTATTGTTTTGTGGCTCGCAGTGGCGGATCTAAGTCTCAGACTATGTAGGCTATAGTCCGAGATTCCAGATCAAAGGCTCATAAAACTTTTCTTAAAAAATCACTAAAAAAACCGATTCAATCTAAAAATAGCTGATCCAACCTAAAATTTGGGCCGTGTCTAGCTCCGCCCCTTGTGGCTCGTATGGCACATACCATGAATATTGTAAGAAAGCTTGAAGAAGGGGTTAACTGGAACTAAAATAAAACTATGAAAATCAAATTGGTGTCGCGAAAGGAGGTCCGAATGAGATAGTGTAAAGGTGAAACTGCAATTTGGATTCATTGATAGCGTAAAGGTGAAACTGCAATTTGGATTCATGCTCCCCGGAATAAATTGTTGTTTTGGAAGCACCTTTTATGTTGTCTCGCTTGCACGGAGTGACCACTTCTGTATGATCCGCGTGATCGGAAGCACGTGAATATAGAAAGGTTAGCCTGCGCCTTGCGTTGCTTCGAGATTCGCGTCTGCTTGGTGCCTGATGCTGCTTTTGATGTTCTACTGGAATCCAAACAACGACTAGTCTAACGGGATGCTAGCCTTTGATACCGTGTCATTTTCTGTTCTCGATATATCTCACGAGCTACTTGCAAAGACGTTGGATACCATCTTCCTCTGAGATCAGAGGTACATGGTTTGTCCCGTGAAGGACAACATATGTTATGATAAATCATTGTAATTTAACAAGATCAAAAATTTAATTACAAATTTGTTAAATTTTTAGAGCTATTTATAGGTCGGCGGTTACAAAGGAGCATTAATGGGATCAGTGAGTGTTTGATCTCACAAATAAATTATATTCACCATTTTTCCTATTTTATCTGTTTTCGTGTAATCTTGCTTTAATCTAGAAGAGGTCTAAATTTTGATATTTCTGTGATCCATGGATGGAATATATTTTTGAGAACTTGAGAAAGGTGTGTGCAAAATTTCACGGCTTTTGGATCATTAGATCAAAAGATACGTGGATTTTTGGATTCGCAACAGTGTTGATTTTCCCGTTCTCGGGCTGAAAAACACTGTAGCAGTGGTCTAACCGTTATTGTTCATTGTTCTTGCTAGAAATTATTGTAGCAATCAGACTACTAGGCAAAACGAAGGATGTTTTGATAAGTTTTTTGTTTGGATTTTTCGTATGGTGATTGGTCTTTTATCTTTATAGCTTCTCATAGCTATTGGAACAAAGATCGATGAATACTTGATGAAAAAAATTCAAAGACATCATTCACCCCATCTGAGAGCCTACAACAACATGACGAATAAGATGAGAGGTGACCCTGTCACTTACTTTGAGTGTGGTGAGCCAAACCATAATTGGACTAAGTGTCCTAAGTTAAAAGGCAAGGAGGAGAAGGATTTCCATAGGCATCCTCAAACTCAAGACGTGAAGATCAAGAAGCCTAACTACTGAAAATTTGTTAACCGGGACCTTGCTTCTCTTGAGAACATCAACATAAGTGATGTGGGCTCAAGGACGGAGGATGACAAGGATGACTCCCACATCAAGAAGAAGGATCATGACTTTACTAGAATATGCTTCATGACCAAGGGTAGCCATGACGTTGACCACTTTATTTTATTCATGCTCCATATTATTCCATATATTTTGATGATTATATTGTCAAAGGGGGAGTAAGATTGGTAAAAATTCATATTTAGAGCATAATTTTGAGTTTTTGTGTAAAGTATTGCTAAGTTAGAGCTTTATTGTGTTGCTATGATTATTTTGATCTTTTGATCTCTTCTCACCATGAACAACATAAAATAAAATAATTGTTTTTTTCGTATAGACCTAAAATGAAATTTATCGACACATTTTGTGAATTTGAAGCTTTTTATGGAAATCCTACCATTTTCAGTAGATTCTATTCATCTCTGTCTTAAACAAACATTTTCAGCTCATTGCATTCTTCTTTTGACCATTTGGATCTCTGTTTGTAAATTTCCTCTCTATTGTCTAAAACCACCTCTAAATTATATTTTTGAAAAATTGCTAATGTGTTCATCAAAGGGAGATTGAAGGACCATGTGAGAGGGTCATTGATGCGGGGTGCCCGATTTTCACGACGTAGGATCGATAATGATAACTTAGATCCATGCAACCTGATGAACCGATGGTGCCTGCAACAAAAGAATTCACCCAACCACATACTTGTGATCCCGTCTACCCAACCACAAAGTAGACGCATTGCAGATCATGAGAATCACAAGGAATCACAAGAATAACGATATAGAGAAACACCCAATTCCCCTCTAGGATGCAATCACATGGCAAACTCTAGGAAAAACAAGCATATATATCTCTCTTGAAAATAATAGTCTACCAAAAAGTTACGTACTATAAGGCTTATATAACCTTTGGGAGGCCGCAAGGTTTCCTACACAATTTTTTAAGTGTTTTAGATTTGGACTCTCACAAAATGGAAATGGAAAAATAATGAAAATCTGTAATGCTTTTGAAGATAAATCCTTCTCCATTATGTAGCCCTTGAAATAAACTTTCCAACAAATCTAAGATCACATCAATCGGACATCGTATGTGAAAGTTATTGCCTTTATACACCAGATATATGATCAAAGATACGGTCATACTGTTCTGAACACCTTCAACTCAATTGAACGGCTGCAAGCTTCTCCAGCCAATCTAACGGCAGGATCATTCGGCTTGGTCTGAACGTTACCACAAATATCGACTATCCAAAGTTGATTGAACGACACAGAAAGGTGAACGTTCGGAGTGGTCCGAACGTCACTGTCGACCATTCAAAACTAATTGAACGGCACAGAATGAACGAATGTTCGGAGAGGTCTGAACGTCTCCAAGGCGATTAGGCGGTCTATTGAAGATCAGACAGTACGATTCATTTGGAGTAGGCCGAACGTTTCCAAGACGATCGGGCAGTCTGTGGAAAATCGGATGGCGCGATCGCTCAGAGCGGTCCGAACGTCTCCGAAGCATCCAAACAAAATCACCTGGTTTAAATAGTATCTTCTTTCTAAACTTGTTCGCCTTATTAGCAAAGTATCATGACTTCTTTTCAATTTCTTTCTTTAGTCTTGACATGAATCTTCTTCACATATTCAGCTCTTTTTGATACTTCCATGTTGACATGTTCATGCAATGATAGTGACAGCAAATCAAGTAGCGTGATCGGCCTGAAACCATACACCACCTCAAATAGACACGTTTGAGTAGGAGATTGTACCGTGGAAGACAATTCTTTTAAATCATTGTCCGCTACAGCATTGAATGTGTACGGTTCACCACATCTGTTTGTCCATCCGTTTGTGGGTGACAAGTTATCGAAAAGAGCAACCTTGTCCCAAGTTTGGCCCACAAAGTCTTCCAAAAGTTGGTCATAAATTTGATGTCTTGATATGAAACAATTGTCCTTGGCATGCCACGCAATCTCACAATTTTTCTAAAAAAACAAGTTAGCTACATGCGACGCATTGTCGCTTTTATGACAAGGAATGAAATGTGCTATTTTAGAGAATCTATCCACCACTATAAAAACTAAATCACTTCCCCTCTTAGTCCTAGACAATCCTAAAATGAAGTCCATACTAATATCTTCCTAAGGTGCATTAGGAACTGGAAGTAGAGTGTATAGATCATGTGGATTAAGCTTAGATTTCTAGAGATGTTTGCAAGTCGGTCATACAGTAACAAATTAGTAACTGCATAAAAATGAATGTAATATTATATGATAGCCATGCATGCACACATTAATTGATCTACATGTGTTGCTATGAACATATAAGGGTAACATTAATAAGATCAATGAGTGTTTGAATTAACTAATCAGCAGAGAGATTGCTTGTGAGTGTTGGTCAGCAGTCCAACTGGGAATGGATTTCGATTTGACCAAACAGTAGCAGCGGTCCGACCACTAAGGCCATGTGGTTAGACCCGTTGAGTTGTGCTTTGCTTTGGCTAGAATTTGATTCATGTGGTTTTGAATCATGGATTGGGTTTTTGTGACCAAGTCTAGTCGATATAGGTTGCATGAGACATGTTACTACTAACGTGGATCAAGTTGTGACGAACTTATACTCACAAATGATTTCATTATCTTTAGATGTGAAGGGTCACTTGGAAGTAACCATGGGTAATGACGAGGATCAAGGTTACGCTCATGGAGAAGCCAAAACTCAAAACGATCGAGAATACTAGGTGAAATGGTGAGCTCAAGCATGATGCGAGAAATGTGAGAAATGTTGAAAGGGAGTTTGAACGGTGGGTTGCGAACGGCGGGTTGCGCCATGTGGTTTGATTGGTCTAAGTGAGGCGTAGTTCGATGGAATTGAAACAAGAGACTTACTGACATGTGATAAGCCAGTGGCGCATCTACACATGGCAAGCACGACGATTGCTTGCACTGGAAGGAGAAGACCGGGGCAATGAAAGGGTATTTTGGTAGTTTGACTAAAATACTATAAATAACTTTGGAAGAAAACCATGGCATGCGAGCGGCGCTTGGGAAGGAAGTTTAGGTCATGGAAAAACTGGCATGATCAAGTTGGATCAAAGCTTAAGACTTAACTGATTCGAACTTACGCACTTTGAAAAACGTGCATAAGTGTGGTGTGAGTTAAAACCCGTGTGTGCATGGTTATCGGGTTTCTCCCATATATGCTAAGTTGATAGTATCTAGTAAGGTTAGATATGGCTAGTTAGTTCATCCATTTAACAAGTTGAGATGGAGACTTGTTAGCCATCCAACCATCCACTCATTGAGACCAAGTGTTTTAGGGTTAGAGTTTGAGAGAAGTTGAGTATTGTGGTGTGCTCTTTGTCCTCTAAGGTAGAGTGGCTGTAAAACTTTTCTCCTCAAGTAGCAATATATCAATCTTTGTTCATCTCTATAGATCTCTCTTGTATTGATTGATTTGCTCTTGATTTGGTTGGTTTTTCCTTTTTCTCTTCTCTCTTCTTCATCTTGTTGTGCCAAGCATATATAAGAGAAGGAGATAACATCTAGCAATTAATCTTCACCCCCCATCTAGAGACTTTGAAAGCAAGTGCATGAAGAAACCCGATTTTGTTTGATCTTGGCCTCAACGAGTAATTTCATGATCTGATGATTTTTGAGTTGATTTCTTTGGTGTTCTTACTTGCTTAATATGTAGAAATATATCTAGAGCCATCTCAACCATCCTCTGCCCATGAGCAAGTTATATTCACCATTTTCGTATTTTACCCGGTTTTGGTGCAACCTTGTTTCAATCTAAAAAGGATCTTAACTTTGACATGAATTTCTACGATCTGTGGATAGAATAGGTTCATGAGACCTTGAGTAAGGTGTGAGAAGTTTCATGGCTTTTAGATCATTGGATCAAAAGATACATGGATTTTTGGATTCATAACAATGCTGATTTCATGTTGTCGGGCTAAAAACATTGTAGCAATGGTCTGACCGCTATTGCTCACGGGTCTGACCTGAAATTACTATAGTAGTCAGACCGCCTGGTAAAACGAAGGATGTTTGATCAATTATTTGTTTGGATTTTTCATATGGTGATTGATCTTTGATCGTCATATCTTCTCATAGTTATTGGAGTAAAGACCGGTGAATATTTGGGAAAATTTTGAAGGAACTATTCACCTTCTTTATTGCCATACTGATCCTACATCTTAGGATTTCAAATCCGATCTGGCGCCAACTGATCTAAGTAAGCTAGAGAAAAGCTAAGTAAGTTGTTCATGGATTGGAATAAAATTTTATCAATTTTACTAATTTGATTATACCCTCACCAATTTTTTTTGTGAGGTTAACCTCTCGTTGCGACATGTGACGACATCTCCTTCCTCCCCTTTTTGTCCCCTTACTTCCCTTTCCCATTAAATGCTCTCCCGTTGCGATCCTGGGCGGCATAACCTTCCTCTCCCTTTCCTTCTCCCTTAGCCTAAAAAAAAATCTTGTTCCCACGTTTTCCCCGATTTTTTTAATAGGAAGTACTTTTAACCATTTCAAAAGTTTTTGAATCGAAAGTATTTCAAATTGAAAATTTTGAATTGCAAGTTTTGATTCATAGAGTTTCAAGAAAATTTTTTTGTGTTAGAGGAGAAGAAAGGAGGTGGGAAAGGGGAAGGAAAGGGAGAGTGAAGGGTGAGACGCCACATAAATGATTTCGTGAGGGTAACCTCAAAATAGAAGTACTCAAATTCTATTGCTTTGCAAAGATGATTTAAACATAAGGCCATGATTTGATTGCTGATGACAAGAGACTTTGGCTAGATTCTTTTGAGCTTAAAGTTGATTTATACTTGTACTATTTACAGTAACTAGCTTTTAAACGGTGTGTTTTTTTAAAATGACGTTAATAGGAAAATTATAGTAAAAAATTTATTGAGTTTAGCTGTACCGACCAAAATCGCATACGGTAATTTCTCTCTGTGTACTGTCTTTCGCAAATAGTTAGAATTCAAATATTTAAGTTATAAACCATAAGTCATCAGTCTAAAAGAACACACCCTTTCTTTTTTCAGAGACAAGTAAAAGACTTTTTTTAGAGAGAGACAAGTAAGAGACTTAATTGGAACAAATTGTAGGGAAAAAGGAGTCAACGAGTCGAGTTTGGAATAAAGAGTCATACGATATACTGTTAGAACAAGGACCTATGGTGAAATTTACTTAGCACTACTACTTGTGTGCTCTTCAGCAGACAATATTATAGAAGGCCATAACATCTGCATTCAGTACACATTTTTTTAATGGACAACAAGGCATAAATACAACTTTTACAATGTACATATCAAATTATACATAAATAAGAAGCTAACCTGCAAAATCACTAAATTGCACTAAATTAACTAATATGTACACATCCTGAAGATGGCTACAAAATTGCCTGCCCTCCTTTTGAGGGGCTCAAACTAGACTCAGTCCTATGCTCCTAGTAGATCATTTGGTATAAGCAGCTGTAGCTAGTAAGGACTAAGGAAGCTCTACCTGAGCACTCGCTCAGAATCATCTCAGACTCAGAGCATTGGTAAATTTTTGCTTCGCGCCCCAATCGTGCAAGAATCTGTTCACCTTTCCATTCTTGCAGATTAAGTGAAGTGAACATTACCCGGAAGTACGAAGGTATTATAACTGGTCAGATTTTTTTATCATCCTTAGAAGAGGTACCAAGAATTTAAGGGGTGGAGGTACCAAGAGTTTAAAGATAATTTGGTGGGAAGGTACCAATACCTCATAGTACCTCCCAAGGATAGTAAAAACTCTCATAATTGGCATATTGAAGGTGGTATTTCTGATTATTACCATCTGACTCCAGAGATCATCTGTTATTCTCAACGTGCAAGCCATCAGAAGCAAAAATAGAAGACTTTGGATATCAAGCTCCGCCACTGTGAATTGGAATTCTTACATTTTCATAACCTTTCAGTGTCTCTTGAGTAAAAGATTCCAGTGCTTCAAATATTGGAGCCAGACCTGCTTTCAGATCAGTTGCACTTGACTCTTGGATTTGTTTCACGGTTTCCTCATGCCTAGCTCTTTGTTCATTCAATCTCTTATGCAATGCATCCAAAGCTACCATGCGATTATCAACTGCCCTGTTATCGTCGGCGATGGGCAATGCTGTCTTATCAGCTTCAGAATGTCCAGGCAAGCCATGTTCCTTTTGGAGAGATTTGAGCCTCTTTGCGAAATCTCTAGATAAATAGTCTGCTTTCAGTTTCTGCTGCTGTTCTTCGTCTTGCCGCTCCCATAACATGTGCATATTAACAGCGAAAGCCTCCATTGCATCTATGACTGTACCTTCTGGTATCCTTTTCATGGTTTGACACCAATCATTAGCTGTGATGAACACAGCAGGAGCTCCAAGTCTACCAGGAGAGAAAGGTGCGACGCCATCCGGTGTTTCCTCCTTTTCCTGAGGTAGCCATTTGACTAACCAGCCATTGAGGGTTTCAATATAAGCCTTTTGGGACAAGATCCAATTTCTGAAACAGGAACACCAGTTCAAAAGTTCCATTTCTAGTTCCAATGTAACCTTGGAGGAGTTTCTTTCAGGTCCGTTCTTAGGGATGAGAATATGAGATTTAGCTTCTAGTATGGCATGAAATTGCTTGCGATGGCACTCAAGAATGACTTTCCACATTCTAACAAGCCTGCACCAGAATGACAACAATTTACAGCCTGTCCGCTGAGAAATCAGTTTTGCAATGAAGTACTAGACGAAGCAGAGATTTCACAAGAAATAAAAAAATACTGCCAAGGTAATAGCTATCAGCCATTAAAACAAACACTTTATTTAAGCAAGCAAGAATAAAGAAGGGTACATGACATGCCAAATGCCCTTCACGAAAGAAGGCCGGACTTCCTAAACTTAGGATAACCTAACATTAGCTAATTTTAGTAGTGTCATAGCAATTTGATTCAAAATAGAAAATGTTGCAATGGCCCAAACGGCACTATTTTTCTAAACTATTGCAACATGCGGTATTGATATTGCAATATAAACATGCTACTGAAAAAATGTTCAGTATTTTACATGAAGAATTGCAGCAATATAATAGCTAATATTTTATAGGTTCATTTTGAGTTGATACTAATGCATACTTTTAGTAATTATTTGTCAAGGCATTCCATCTTTAGTTGTTCATTTTTTTTACAATACAATATTCCACCTTAAATTAGCTAATTCTAGCATAAGTTATTTGACGAAATATATGAAACTTGTTCTACATAAAAACACACTGCTTCAGCCAACAAGAAATCCATTAAGTACTTAGCAAAAGAAATCAAAACTCTGGTATAAAAAAAGGTACAAAAATATAAAACAGGTGCAATGGACTTGAAAGACAGACTGATTGTTTGAAAGTTTAACTCTTCATGATCCACTCAAAGTGGAAAAAAGTGTAGGACTACACGTCTCATACCCTTGAATAAGCTTAACAAGGTGTGGATGTAGCTCGTCATCTCGTAGTATGTGGATCCTCCTAGAAATAACTTTAGCTGATCTAATGGCAATATTGATTCTGGTGAGCAGTGTCCTAATTGAGGCCCGTGTGGAATCAATTTTGTATGGTTCTGCACCACTATCATCCAACTCCTTCAGGTGCTTCCATTCTTTGTCATATGTAATCCTCAATCTTTCTTCCTCCTAACATCATTTAACGAAAATGTTAATGAGATGCTCACGGATAAAGGGGCACACCAAATGTTAAGTGTCACTCTATAGTTCGGCAGAAATTAATTTCAACACCACAAAGAACCCTTTTCAACCATATTGAGTTGACCAATGCATTTTGGGGCAAATAATTTTGACAAATGGAAAACATTACAATTTATCAGGCTTGTGTTTTGGGTTATTTTGAAAGCATATCAATACAAAAATTCAGATTGCAACAGGAATTAACGTAGACACTTATTATAATGGAAGAAGCATACCATAATTTCCTTATGAAGTCTTTTCTCCCACACGTACAACCTATCCATTACTGAAGAAAGGGTATTAAGCTCAACATAGCTGGCACTATCGATTCTTTTACCCGAATTATGGTTTCTTTTGGATGCACTTATTGCAGATTGTTCCAAGTTCTTCGCTGGCGGCTCAGCTATGGAAGAAAACAACAAGGCGAAGGTCCCCATCATCCGCGAAAATATCACTGCTTCAAGGGTAAGGACCAAGATTATTTAGCCAAGTAAGAAATATCTCTGTGGAAAAGAGCAAGGAAGGTGAGGAAGAATTTGTGTCCAGAGATTAATATGATCAGAAGAAACCACATGACTATCGCTCCAACTTCAACCTTAGAAATGATTTGTTAGTGCTAACTTGTCACTGGTTACGTTGACTTGATCTTGCCGTGGAGTCTGATGCCGTTAGGAATTCACAGGATTCTTGCAGCAGCACAGCAATTGAACGTGTATATTACAATCAAGTGAAAAGATAAGCATACTCACATCTTAAGATTCTATTCCGTGATCTATACCGCATACTCCCAACTTCAAGGATCGTAGCAACATCCTCTCCGCAGGCGGCCGCCGAGTCGAACTGCTCCTTTATCCCCTCCACAACCTCTGCAACATCTCTTGTCCCAAAGTTCTTTGGCGGCACATCCTGCCTAACCACCATGGACGAGTGCTCCTCTGAGCTTACCCTCTTCGTCTTCGCTGGATCGTCACCCACCGACACCGCCCCTCCTGTTCCCACAATGGCATTGCCACATTCACAGCTACACACACTCTCCTCCCCCGACCCGAGAACCGAGGCACTATCCACGCTCTCAATCTCGCAGCCCTTGTGCTCCATCGACGCCTTCGCCTTGGCACTGACATCCACATTGTCAATCCGGTTCGACGCAGTGCTCTCCACCGCCTTCCTCGCCTTCACCGACTCCTGTTCCGTCTCCTCCTCGAGCTCCGGGATCCCTTCCCTTTCCCTCACCTCGCTCGAGTTGGGGCTACTCGTGAACGACCCATTGGAATCATACCCCTTCCCCTTATACTGCGGAAGCTCCTGATCATATGAGTCGAACGGGTTAAAGAAATCCCACGGCGACACTTCCGGCATCGGCATCGGCGGCGGTGGCTCCGGAGCCGCCGTCTCCCGGCCACGATCCTCCACAAGCCGATCCCTCTCCAGAGGCACCGGGACGCCGTACATCGGGTTGCTGTATCCGTAGTCGTACCCCATGTAGGACACATTGGTGGCGAAGTTGCCGTAACCGTGCGGTTCTTGGTACACCGTGTTCGCTGGGGTCGAACTGGCCTTCATGTAGTAGTAATTGGGGAATGTGACATTTGGGAATGAAGGGTAGGGGTTGTAGGAAGCGGACTCCCACGACATTTCCGGCCTGGCCACTCCGGGTTCTTGGATTTGGCGTTCCTGGGGCTCTTCGGTCGGCGGCGAGATCTCGCCGGCGACGCCGTGTCCGGCGGCGTCGCAGGCGCAGGCGTCGGCGGAGTCGGGATCGGAGTCGTTGGCGTCGGAGTGGAAGTGGAGGTGGGAGTGGCCGGAGTCGGTGTGCAGGGTGGAGGTGGAGGAGCTCCGCTTCTTGGGGTCGTCCGGGTCGGACGGGGGCAGCGTGAGCACGGGCGACCCCGGCGGCGATGCGGCGTGGTGCTGGTGCGCGAACCGCGCGAGCGCGTCGGCCACGCGCGGGAGCGCGCGGAAGTAGGCTGCGTGCGCGGCGGCCAGCGCGGCGCGGCGGTCGGCCGCCGCGCGCAGCAGGTCGCGGCGCTCCCGGCACAGCGCGGCCGCGGGGGACACGTCGGCCGCGTCCAGCCGCGAGCTCCTGCACCCCATCCCCGCCCGCCCTCCTCCCTCCCCAGCAGCACCCTACGCCCTCGCCGGCGACAGCATTGCCCACCCCGACGCCACCAAGTGCTCTCTGTGTTCGCCGGAAAGAATAGCAACAACAACTCAAAAAAAATGGGCGGGATCACGGGACGGGAGCAGGCAAATGCCGCGTGGTAACGTGTGCGATCGACGCGGAGGAGCGGTGCGGTGCGCGCGCGACGCGAGCTTGACACGGGCACGTGGAAGGGCTGCGAGAGAGGTACGCTTATTAGTTATTACTGAGCAGGCACTGGCTGGGTTCTCTAAAAGCGAATGCAGTGTCCTGCTGCTCGCGTCACTCGTTCAGTGCAGGCTGTGCAGCAACAGGAGCAAAAGTGCCCTTCGCTCACACCGCCCGGAAAGATGTCTCAGGGAGGCAGCAGGACGAAGCGCCATGGATTTGCATGGACTGGCTAGGATCGAGTATGGGAGTCAGATGCGTGGTGATTTACTCTTTTAAAATCTTTTCATAAATATCAATAATAATAACAGCGAAAATCAAGTTTATAATCACATCAAAACACTAAGCCAAATAAGCAAAAACTCCACAAAATCACAATTTCTACCAATTAGACCGGAATTACCAACCAGTCAGACAATAATTTTAGGCAAATAAATAGTACTTTCCGGTCAAAACTCTAGCTCGGATTGGTCAGACCACTATGAACAGTAAAATCAGATGAATGAACAGTAATTTAATCATTGTTTTAAATCCTAAAATATACGTAACATTTGATCCGAAGATCTAAATAACGTGAAACTTGCCATATACATTCTCTAGGATGTCACAAACATATTCCAATCAACATCAAAAGAATCATTCCAAAAGTTGTAACCTTTCTCCATTTAAGCAAAGAGCACACCAATACCAAGTAAAAGAGGGAAATTTCGATCTACTCTTTCTCATGAGTCCTAGATGGTCTAGGTGACCTAGGATAGATTCTCATATATCATAGAAAGCTAGAACATAATACGAATTCAACCAAAAGCACCCACAAAGAGTAAAACCCGAAAACCACCTCTCTCAGGAAAAACAAGCAAACTCAAAAACTTTGTCTAGATCATCCCTAGATGAATGAGGTTTTATCTCTAGAAAATATCTCCACCTCACACATCCTTAGTACCAGAAAAACTCAAGAGAAAAAAATCCAAATAAGAAAGCTAAGAAACTCAAAAACACATGAGGGGATCCATGGCATAACCCACTTGAACAAAGTTTGAATATTCATTTTCACTTAAATAGAAATATTTTACAGCCAATCCTTTATAATAGAAGAGCTCTAAACCTAAAGCGCACACACACAAGAAAAACCCTAAACTTGAAGTCTCTCACATGACTAAACTCAACACAAGACTTATATAGTGAAGGCACAACATACCTCACTTAACTCTTACAACCAGTCACTTCTTAGTGGATCACATCACTTATATATAGGAAAACCCAATAATCCACACACAAACGGATTTTACTCTCACACACACTTGCACACTTTTCAAAACATGATTTCCATAGGCTCTACAAGCCCCATAAGATACTCCAACCACAAAAACGTGACTTAAATCACTTAGTCTAGCGTGCGCGGTTTTGCAAATCGTCACTCCACCCGATTTCAGATAATTTCCTAAATTATCACCCATTGATCGTCACGACGATGAGCCTATGACTTGTCACCAATATCATACGCCTGCGCCAAGGCTGCCACCACTTGAAACCCCCAAGTCCTAACGCATATCAATATCACTCTACAGTCTGTGATGCTCAACACCTTGCCGTCAAGATCGTACGCCTGCTCCGAGGAACGTCATCACCTAAAATGCACAAGTCTATTTAGCACATCACATGTATGCATTGCCTCTTCACGACCCTTATCTTTCTTCCGTGCTTCTCAACTTCAGATGTTGCACCATCCGGACTCACGCAACACGCCGTGGCTTCAGAACTCCTTCCGTAGACTCGATCTTGCTCACTGGCCGCAGCAATCATCAATGCACACACACACACACCAAAGAACAAAGTAATCGATCCAAGCATAAATTACATGCACCTAACTCTCCATTAGTAAACCATATAAATTAATATAAGTCATGACTCACACATACATGAACTCCCCTATGACTAATATTTGCACGGACTCACACCCAAACCACATAATAGACTTCATTCAACTTAACTCAGTAGGGCCCATCTGACCATGGCTAGTAAGCCAGTCAGACCGCCCAGACCCACACCAGTCAGACCACCGCCATATAGCCAGCTAGACCACCCAACATGGTTAGCACACTCCATCGGTCAGACCGCCGTGAGAGGCTGGTCTGACCGAGACTCTAGAACAGCACAGGAAAAATTCAATTTCATAAAAATCAAACTCAATTGACAAGAGCAAAGTACAAATAATGTTAAATACTTATCACACCTATGGGGCTACCACCACATAGTCTTACAACTGATCAGTCGTGTGTTGGGAGGAACAGAGGGAGATAGAGAGCAATAGGGGTGGGAAACGGTAACCGATAATCCGATTTACCCGATATTTGTATCCGAGAAAACGCGAATGTGGTAAGCAAAATCCGTATTTAAAAATATTTGTATTCATATCTATATTGGAGAATATTTGTATTCACATTTGTATTTAAGAATACTCATATTCGAGACTATTCGATTTGTATTCGATCTGTTTCCTATGCCCATCACCGGTCAACCCAGCCCAGCGGCCAAGCGAAAATCCTGAGGAAAACCTAGATGAATTTTGTGATTCAAAATTTGAATTTGGGTGGTTTGAAACCAGTAACCGTTCTGGTAACCGGTCAAAAACCAGTGAAAAACCGGTAAAACCATTAAGAATTTGTTCTAACGAGTTTTCTTACAGAAGTTGTAGGAGGATATTCATATTCGATCGAATTAAATACATATTCAATTAAAATTCATATCTGTTATGACATTCTATTCGTATTTGAAAATATTCAAATTCGTATTCGTATTTGTTCTAAAAATATGAATTCGTATTCATATTTGAGACTATTCGTATCCAATCCGTTTCTATCCCTAGAGAGGAACACCATGGATTGGTAATCTGTCATACTGATCTGGTAAACTGGTGGAGTAATTTTTAGAGCATCTGTTATGGTAATTGATTGGTAATCTGTTATACTGATCTGGCAAACTGGTGGAGTAATTGGTACAACATCTATTATGGTAGTGAGAGGACAGAGGCAAAGAATAATAAATTATAATTATAAACTATAAACTACATTTTAAAAGAACATACCTAAATCATTATGTTTTACCCATCTTTTGTATGAGGTGACAGAGCAACACGCCCTGATCAATTCGGCTTCGGCTTCTGGCTTATTTTTCACTATTCATAAATTTTGCCTTTTTCTGAACTTTTGGCTTTTTTTGAGCTTTTTTGCCGGTTCTTTTTTTTCCCGTATTTGTTTGTATTATACGTAATGGGCTAACATATTTTTTATATTTTTAAATTTTTTAAATTTAATTATGCTAAATAAGCCTCTGTCACCATGATGCTTTTTTCACCCACTCTGATGTTTTCAGCCGTAAGCCATGAGCTTTTAAGCCGAACCGATCACCACCGAAGTAGGATACAAGTTGTGGGAAATGTAATAATATATCGCTCTGAATGGTAATAAATTCACTCACCTATCTACTCTGAATGCGCAGTTTTGGCGATCTTGCTGGGGTCATATTTGAGCAACAACCGTCGAAAGAGTTACTGTTCGCTCATTTTGGCATGAGCTTTTGGCTTTTGATTTATTTTTTTACTATTCATAAAATTTGTTTTTTTCTAAACTTTTGACTTTTTTTGAGCTTTTTTGCCGGTTCTTTTTTCCCGTATTCATTTGCGTTGTCCGTGATAAGCTAACATATTTTTTCTATTTTTAAATTTTTTAAATTTAATTATGTCAAATAAGCCATCTTTAAGTACAGTGTAATTTTAGCCAGTTACAGTACAATTTTCACTATAAATTACTATTTTTAGTCCAACTGAGCAGGACCTTAATGCTACACTTGGGTGTAGGGGTGCCTAGTGCCCACTGTGCCAGAAAAATACTCCTAGCATACGGACTGCAATTTTCAAAGTATTAATGAGCAAATAAAACAAACAGTTGTAAGCCTGCGATAGCATGAAGATATTAATAATATTTTATCTTTGTACAATCAGACTTAGTCATTCTAATTCATATACTTCACCTAAAGAAACATGAATTCACATTGAATTAAAAAAAACTTGTCTAAGTTATTTAGTCGTATTACAATAAATTATGTGTGTTGCTCCGTTGAATATGAATATAGATATGAATACTCCGGATAAAATAATATTCAGATGGTAAAAGTTCAGTCGTATTACAATAATTATGTATATTGCTTCACTGAATACGAATGCGGATACGAATAGTCCGGATAAAATAACATTTTAGATGGTAAAATGTTTATACCATATTCTTATGCGAATTCAAATATGAATATAAATAGAAGAGAAATTGTTAATCGGGTAAAAAATCTATACCGTATTTGTATCTTATTAAATATGATAAATGGATAATTCGTATCCATTTCCTACCTCTACAATCGAGTGCTCCCTCCTTGGACTCTACGGAAGTGCTCATTTGGATTTATAAGTTGTCTTATGCTTATTGTTTTGTTGTAGTGGCTAAAAATGCACTATAGCTGTTGTTAGCTTTTTCAGTGTAATTAAAATTAAAAATTTTAAAAATAAAAATTATACCATCACAAATAATATAAAGACATAAGAGAAAAAATTATACCATCACGTACATATCGAGGCTCGACTTGTGCGCCCCGATACGTGTGGCTTATGCAAATGGCGTATCTTGAGATGGTTTGCGGCAAGTCACCCTTGTTAGCGAAGTGTCTCCCTTCGATGAGAGTGTCTTCATTGAAGGACCATTCGGACCAACCTTCAGAAGGCACAACTAGGAAGGCCAAGGCAATATAATCCAATCTTGAGGAGACGTACTCAACATCAGTGTACATAATGCCGCTGGGCGCACCACCCCTACCTCTGCCTACACCAGCCTCACCTTCGCTACTGGTTGTGTTGGCGTCCTCCTCCTCACTTAAATGGTTTCCATCCAAAAGCCCATTCAAATATTCATGGTAGTCAATACGCGTTGCCTGCCATCCCTCTGCACGTTCTGTTGGCTGAAAGTTATGAGCCAACCTAGATAGTCATCTATCATCTTGGCTGGCACCATGTTTCACCGCACTACCTGCAGCAGTAGGTTGCACTTAGCCACCACCATCCCCACCAACATGACGGTCGACATCGCCACCATCCCCACTGCCCTCACACATACTCGATGCCTCGGCCATCTCCACAAATTGAACATACACCATTGGCCTCTGATATATCGCTGTAGCCAGATTGCTAGCGATCTCCATGTACTGCCGCCAGGCGATGTTGAAACCACCTTCTTTAGCTCTCACAAAAACTCCCCCAAATCTCTAATCGATGTGGCTATCACCACCTCGATGACAAGCTTCTTCCTGGCAACCTCCCTGTCAAATGCACTCTGCATGCACCTCCTGAGCTCAGGGAGACCCATCTCCTTATCCCTGGAGCCTAGATTACAGTCCTTTCACAATTTCAAAGGTACACACTGTACGGCCTGTCCCGTACGCCTCACTCCCTGTAGAACATGAACAAGTGTTCCATATCCAACATCAGGTACCTACCACTAATGCAGATGAAATACACTTATTTACAATGATGATATATACTAATGAACTCTAGCTACCTTTATTAATCACGATGCACAAATAATAATACTGTGGAAATAACAAAAGTGTGCAGACGATAACAGTGTAGAATAATAACAGTTCACAAATAATAACACTATGTAAATGATAATAGGGCAAAAATTATAACAACATATAAATGATATTAGTGCAGAAATAATAACATTGCACATACAATAACAATGTACAACTAAGAACGTTTGGGTACTAACAAATAATCATTAACACCGCGACTAATCCATCACTAATATGGGTAATTATAAAGAAGGTCCGCACGAACTACACAAATATGTCATTTACACATTGTTACATAGCACATCCACACAATTGAACTACCATTAAAGGTAGCGAGACCTTAATGAAACATACCTCTTCATGAAGGTCTTTACCAAACCATACTAATTCCACCTGCAAAATCCCCTAGATCACAACAAAATCACCTCCAAAAACTAATTTGAACTCTCCTCTACGCAGTTGCTCGGCTTCAGATATGATAGCATAGAGGGAGATGAGGCCTTTTATACATGTGGGGAGACATTGCCACGCGGGGAGGCGTTGAGTTGGGGCAGCAGCCGCATCCAGCCGAGAGCCATGGGAATTACTGTTGAGTGTGCTGTGTCATGTCACATTGCATCGCACCACCAAAGCAATGCACGCTCTCTCGTTCAGTAGCTTAATTAATGCGCGCATAAAACAAATCTAACATTGCTTCGCCGCATCGTGTCATGTCATTAACACAATTCCCTCGCGCGCGCTGCTGCTCCCGTGAGGAATCGTAATCGCTCTCACATGCGCTTGTTCATTGTCTTTCACAATGCTCGTAGCCTACAGCAACAACTGCTG
Source organism: Dendrocalamus sinicus (assembly GCA_036346575.1). Classification (NCBI taxonomy): domain Eukaryota; kingdom Viridiplantae; phylum Streptophyta; class Magnoliopsida; order Poales; family Poaceae; genus Dendrocalamus; species Dendrocalamus sinicus. The sequence goes on from CM070654.1 coordinate 25,918,769, forward strand.
AGCCAGCCACACCTGCCGAGCCATGGTGCTCAGCAGCATCTTGCTGCACAAGGGCATATTGTTAGGTTGCTGCCAAGCCACCCCAGGTTGACAGCACCTGCAAGTCGTGCCTACAGCATGCCTCCCGCACCAACTCGCCCAGCCACACACTTGGCCTCTTGTCGAGCTAGGACGGCGCGGTAGGCTACACGTGTCACCAGTTGTGCCTTCGAGCTCGGGGAGAGGTCCATTTTTGCCAAAAAAAAAGTGCTACTGGGCCAAAATTGAAAAATATGTCTACTCTATTTATTTATTTTTCTCCCACCGTTGGGAATGTCCCACCTTAGGGGCTCATGCACATCACTACAATATGTGTCTTAGTGTTCGAGCAAGCCTGCTCGGACCCTCCACTTGATAACTCATTTGTTGTGTAGCTTGATTAACTACACCTCATGTTTCTATAGTCTTCCATGCCTTAGATTTGTATCATCTTGAAGCTTCACCTGGTCGCCGATACAGCGTGGTTGGTCCAACCACGACTTCTTTCTTCCAAAAACACGAACGTTTGCTTTTACGTCTGCTAGCTTTTGTAATTGTCTTTACAGTTTTGCACATAAATATAGATGAGATCTGAGTACCTACCATTGATGACATGGTTTTCTTTTCCTGACCAAGGCTTTCATCAAACCTCCCATTGGTTGCTCCACCTTCAAGATTACCGTTTAATCGGTATCCTCCATTGGCTCATATACTTTTCAATATCACATGTTCTTTGCAAGAAATTCGCATGAATCCACCTCGAAGTGATACATCACAACCTTTGAGTTCAAGCAACCTTACAAATATTGGATTATTCTGGAAACTAGGAACATATCATACATCTCTAAGGTAACCATTCTCACCTCAGTAATTGCATAGCCCTCACAATTCGCTAAGTCAATAGTTTCACGTACCAGGTGTAAATATCATTCGTCAAACATCTCTCTCACCAAATATATATGGAAGCGACAATCTGAATCTAATATCCATCTATGAAAAGTACTAGATTGATTGATGACTAGTACGTTTGAATTATTCTTTGTTACCACCACTGAGCAAGCACCCTTTATTTGCTTTAAACTCTGACAGTTTTTTTATTATGTGAACTTCCTCATCACATAGATAGTATACATGTATACTATTGCTCTTGCTCTTCTTCTTATGTCTTTTTAAAGACTCCTCCTTCGGTAGACATGCAATTGCCTCATTAAAGTTGAGAGTGGTTTTTTCAACAAGAAAATTCATCACCAATTGCTCCCATGATAGTGGTAGAAATTATATCTGTAAATGACCTTGTTGTTCTCCTTAATTTTCTCATCCATACTAGTCTGTTGTATGATAAGCTTGTTGAAGGCATTGAGTTATTCAATGAACTGTGTACCTTGCTCCATACGCAACCTATAGAGTTATCGCTTCAGCATCTACTAGTTTGTCAATGACTTTGCCATATACAATTCTTCTTTTGTCAATGACTTTGCCATATACAATTTTTCTAAGTCCTCCCATAATTTCTTCGGCGAATTCTTCTTGATCACCTCATCGAAGAGACAAAGATAGATTGTACTAATAGCCTTCCGCTCTATCACATTCCAGTCTTCATCGGAGATCTTTTCAGTTTGTCCCCTTCAAGAGCATTGATTAGCTCCTGCTGGACAAGGCCATCATTCACCACGCATTGTCACACACTGCAATTTCCTCCGCCGTGAAATTTCTCTACTTGATTGCACATCATCGACATCAATCTTGATTTTATACCACATGATACTTTACTGACCTTCTCACGAATCAGATTAATTCGGCCTTAACTCTGATGCCACTTGTTTACACTCTGATACCCCTTCTTGTGTAGCAGCCTCCGCATTGGATCATAATTTGTGAGATACGGCATGAGCGTGCACGATATCAAGAACGAAAAAGATGAATCTTGTAGAGAAACCAAAATAATGATGTTGAAATAACCATGACGAGAGAATATTTGGCAAAGCCGACCTTAAATTTTTTAAGCATAACCTCAAAAGAGTACAAGGGATTGTCGTTTACTCACAATACTCTTGAATCTTTTAGGATACTCAGATTCTTATTCTATACAAGAATCTAATGCTAAAAAATTATCTAACCTTTAGTCATTTTGTGTGCCTTTATTTTTGGATGAGTAGTCTTAGGGCCAGTTCATATTGGCTTTTAGCTTTGCCTTATGAATAGTAGTAGCTTGTAGAGAGACACTCGCGTTTGATTTTGATCAATATAAATGAAGTCACTATAGTGCTCACTATAATCGACTAGTAAACCTTATCTTGAAAAAAACACTCCATTTGAAAGTTATGTACTATAAAAAAGTCATTTATGAAAGCAGCTTTTAGAAGCTAATACGAACAAGGTTGCTTGGTTGCTTTCCTATGGCCTTGTTGTTTTGGGCTTTTGGCTTTTTGTTTTTGATTTCTCTAAAAGTCGAAATAAATATGTGATTTCTTGAGACGGATTCTCGAAACAGCTTTCCACACCCAAAACCATGTTCGTCGTCCGTGTCGATGTTTCTGCCGTTTGTTGACATCTAGAAAATGTATATAAAAGCCATCAACTACAGCAAAAAACTATTAGTCTTAGTTTAAAAGAATAGAGTCTATGGTTACCATATAGTTTATATAATTATTTCTAGCTCTGTTTTTATTTAGAGTAGAAATTTTAATTTAAATAGGTGTAGAATACCTAAGTTTAGTAGAATTCAAGTACTGACTCAACAGAGTTAGAGCATCTCCAATAGTGACTTATGAGATAGCTTTAAGCATATTATTTCATATTTTAATAGAAGAGAGAGAAAAACTAGCTCTTGATCAAGAGTTAGGCTCATACACACATTCCAAATTATGTGAGAGTGTCATGTGAGGCTATTTATGTTATGAGCTATGTGCTAAAAGTTAATACTATTGAAGAAGTTGTCTTAAAGCTAGTAACTAGCTCATATTATTGGAGATGCTACGTTTGGGTAGGGTGCCGAGTGCCCATTGTGTTTCGTGCCGTTCCAGATAAAATACTTCTAGCATTCGGACTGCAATTTTCAAAGTATTAATGAGCAGATAAAACAAACAGAAGTCTTTCGTCAAGTATTAGCCTGCGATGGATGTGATCATGTGATCCATCTCAACCATCATCAAATCTGCAGAGTTCTCTTCTAAAAGTCTTTCATCCTGCAAGGCCGTACCGCTGATGCTCAAATATCGTGCACTGAACACGCATCCTCGCTCAGGCACGCACCTCGAATTCCAATTTGATTAATCGGATCACATGGCCGCTTAGAGCGCATCGAGGACGCCATTCATCGATTCACCCACCCGTCCGAGCAGCGAGCCAGCGACAGAGCCAGCGGTAAATCCAAGGCCACTGTTCTAGATTCTGACGAGACGTACGGAAATGGCCGCAAGCCTCGGTGGCAAGTGCTCCCTCCCCGGACTCTGTAATTTTAGTCCCGATGCTTTTGCAGGAGGCACATGCGAGCCACGCTGATCACTCATGGCTCGCGGCCCTGCTGCTCCTTGCACAAGGCAGTGTCTGTCCTGCTCCACGCAGGAGGCAGTGAGTGAGCTAAGCCAACGCATGGCACCACAGGCCGGAGGTAACGTTTTCCAAACGGGAGTTGATACGACGTCGCGCGTCTCGTCCAGTCAGCCAGCTACACCATAATCTAACGTGTTATAATTTGATCCTGAGGAGGAAATACGTACATCGCAAATAAACTGAAAAAACACAGGAGAAATTACTGAATTTCTTTATTTTCTTATTTACCTCCTCTCTTTTTTTACTTTTCTTCCCTTAGATGCAAAACTGGATACAAATCCCCCCAATATATAGGGATAAAACTCTCCTACTCCTATTCCGATTCGGACTTCAAGTTATACTCAACTTCAACTTGAGTTATACTTAGAAACGGACTCTACTACAACATGGACTCTAAGTCAAGATTATTTCTATCAATCTCCCCCTTAATCTTGACTTGACACACTCTAGTTTTAGTCTCAATGCATTATGAACTACCAGCCACGCCTCCACATGTAAGCTGCATGTAGGAACTCAACTCAACTAGTATAGGTCCACCAGATGCAAAGATTCTAAAAACATTGAGGTAGTCGGACGCAACTACGACTTACTAAACTCATACTTGAAACAGAACGGTGACACATCTTCTCAACATTCCGATTTCTTTTCCCCTTACTTGAGTTTGGACGGCGAACGCATCTTCTCAACGTCCAACACTCCTTGAGCCTTCATGTACACCTTCATCTTGATTGCCCATGTTGCATAATTGCTCGTCATGAGCATCGGATAATGCAGCGAGACAGCAGAACTCTCCTTCGCCATCATACTAGATGATGTCTCGTCATCGGTGACACCGCTTCCCAGAGTACGCGACATGATCTTGAGTACGGATCAAGATCTCGGGCTACTTAGAAGCGGCTCTTGAACCGAGGGAACGGAAGGACGTGCCACGCGCGTCTTTTTCTCAGGAGAGCTGCGCGAAGACGAGCGACGTGCGCCTCAGGAGCACCTTGTGAGACACGCTGAAAACGGAATCGCCGAGATGATTTTTCCAGCGACTCGGTTCTCGCCTAGGCTCTGATACCACTTGTTACAACTTTGATCCAGGAGAAAACGCGCATATCGCAAAATAATCTTAGAGAACACGGAAGAAATTTATGAATTTCTTTATTCTCTTATTTGCTCCCCTCTTTCTTGCTTTTCTTCCCTTGGATGCAAAACTGGGTACAAGTCCCCCCAATATATAGGGATAAAACTCTCCTACTCCTATTCCGATTCGGACTTCAAGTTGGACTCAATTTTAACTTGAGTTATACTTGGAAACGGACTCTACTACGACATGGACTCTAAGTCAAGATTATTTCTAACATAACGGATGTCTTATTTCTTGATGTGGAGAGAGGGTGACTCGATATTCACGACGTAGAATTACAGATAACTAGTTCGTGCAACTTAATAATTAATGCGACTAACCACCGCCTCTATACGACAACATGCAATACTTAAATTACTCAACCACATGCTACGACATTCGTCTACTCGCTATCGTGGAGCAGACACGTTCAAGCAATTCCAAAGAATCACAAGAACAACGAAGTGGCAACTCAGAAATAACACCCAATTTCTATTAGTGGTGGAAATGATTCATACACAAAGAGGAACAAGTGTTCTACCAAAACAAACTCAACCATCAACGTATGTATTACATGGGGTACCCCCTATTTATAGGGTGTTTAGGTCGGTTGCTACAATACTCTTGACATATGCGATGACCTTAGCTTGCATTGATCTTCTGTGGCTACACGATCCATTGTGGCAATGTTGACATATGTGCGTACAACACTTCTTGTTGATCTTCTGTGGCCATGCGATCTTTTGTAGTTATGATGACATATATGCTTATATTATATTTATGATGATCTTCTGTGGCTATGCTTCCCATGTCTCTAAAGCTTCTTTTCCATCCTTCAGCTTTTCCTCGAATCTAAGAACACATAAAATAGAAACACTAGGTAGCAACAAATTCTCATGAGTACAAGAATAATCACTAAGGAAAAGATTCACCTCTTGTTGCATTTGTTTGCTCTAGCTCTTGTGATTGGTCCAATAGGTTCAACACTTGAAGTAGATGATGTAGTGTGTTTGCTAATGATGTCCTCATCAATTCTGTACTGCACTATCTTTTCAATTTCACTTTCCTCCCTATAGAACCGATACGCCTCTTGATACGCCCTAAATAATGCCTTTAAATTTTCATCTAAATAATCATCAATTTTTCACTTAAAATCAAGAACTCAAAATTCAGAAAATCACTATACTACAATAATTTCACCCTACAAACAGTAAATCCAACACTACTTAAAAACGAAAACCCTTAAAACATTTGATCTGTAGATCCAAAGACTTGAAACTTAAATAAGGGTAGATCTTGACTGAAGGAATCTATCCCAACCAAATATTTTGAAAAATTTTGGGAGAATTAGGATCTTTTGGTTCGTAAAACTCTGCTACATCAAAATCAGGTTAAAATCTAAAAATTAAACTAACTCTCAAACCAAAACTCCAATCACTTAAAATTTGGTATGCTCCTTCTGTAAGATGTTAGGAACCTATTCCAATTAACGATCACGAAAATCGTTGCTAAAGTTCTGATATTTTTTGTTTGAAGAAATGTTGCTCCAAAAACGGATCAAAAACAAAAGGATGGATATTACTTACTCGTAGGTGAATGATGGCCACAATAGATTTAGATGTATTCCCACATATCATAAAAAGTTAGAACACCAGTAAAATTGAGGTAAAAACAACTGAATTAAGAAATTACTCAAAGAGTCCAAGAAGAGCAAAAATTGGGTTTTTTATTAACATGCCATGTAAGTGTCTAGATGGACAAAGATTGAATTCCAGAGGTTATTTGCATCTCTTATACATCATTGACACAACAAGATCAAAAAGGGGAGAGAGGATGAAAAACCAACCAATTCAAGAGCAAATTAATCAACACAATAAAGATTCAAGAAGATGAATAAAGATTGATGTATTACTACTTGAGGATGATGGTTTTATAGCCACTTCACCTGGAGTACAAGAGAGTACGCGATAGCACTTAGCTTCTCTCAAACCCTAACCCTAGAACACTTCAACACAATAAGAAGATGGTTAGATGGTTAACTTGCAAGTCTTCATCCCAATCATTAAATAGACAAGGCTACCAGCTCATCTAACCCTAATGAATACTATCTAGTTTGCACATGTGGGAAAACTAGTTAACTCCACACAACATGGATTTTAGTCACACACTACACTTATAAACACATTTCAAAACTGTAACGTCCTGTTTTCTAGAGTTTATTCGAAGCTTTTAAAAGAAAATTCACCATTCGAATTTTTTGGATTTAATTCAAGCTTCAAATGATTTTTTGTTAATTAAAATGATTTAATATGACTAAAATAAAAATGAACATTTGCTGAAAGTATTTTATTTGAGTTCCTTGAGTCTCAAGGTTTTTCTTTTCTGGAATTTTCTGGATTCATTTGCTCTTTTCTAGAGATCAAATGAATTTAGTTGAATTTCTAGAATTAGAAAATCCTAAGAAATCCCTAAAGAACTTTTCAACCAAATCCTTAAAGCCAGCCCACCTTTTCCCTTCAACCCAATCTACGCCAGTCGTCTGATCGGGCCATTGACACACGTCGACTATCCGGCTCGAATTCGCGTTGACCGCTGGATATTGTCAAGCGACACGTATCAAGCTTCCAGATTCGCAAGCACTGTTCATCTGTGCCATTTGTGCTAGCCATTCGATCATCCCTAAGCCATGTGTCGTCCATCCAAGGGCTCGACGCTATTTATCATTCTCACGAAGCTTGCTGTCGTGTCCTGCTTGGACTCCGTCCACCGTCGTCTTCCCGTGTCTCGGCATCTGTGTCTACCACGACGCCATCTTCCATGCCACCCGTGGTCTCCTCAGCATCCGTGTATAGAAGTTGAGCCCGCGCCTCACTTCCGTCGTCCTGAGTCGCTCGTGTTGCTTCGCCGTCGATCTCATCAGAGGTCACGTCATCACCATCTTTCGTGCCACCACCGTTCCATAATAACTGTCTCCTTCATCACCGCCTCGCTGTCGATCATCGCCGGTGAGCATCCTGCCCGACCTATCGTTCCGCCTTGTCGATGGTCAGCACGCCGCCGCACCGCATAGCTTGCCCACGCCAGCACACACCCGCACTGACCGACGATTTGCCTTCTCCATGAATCGGATCCACCGTGTACTGAGCCACTGACAGCCGAGCCCCACCAGTCAGCAATACTATTCCATAAGCCCATGAACCGATCATGCCACATCACCATGCTACCTCAGCCCTAGTTGTCCAGTCACCCGCCACATCATCTACGCCATGCACAGTGCACTGTTCCGTGAAACGAGTCCACTGCAGACTAGCTTTTCATGCACTGAGTCTACATCATAGTAGGATTTCTGAATTTCCAGTATTTCTTTAGATTAAATATTCCAAGAGCCCGTTCGCCTCCGTCCTATCTCCAATTGACCCAATTTGTTTCTAAATTTATCTAAAATTGAACGCTATCTTTTAGTTCTAGTTTTGAAGTTTTTAGAGTTCATTTCAATTTTATTTAATTTTTATTTTGTGATCACACCTTCAAAGGAGTTGAAGCAAGATTTGAAGATCTAGAGCAACTAAATGAGCAAGGCCAAGGCAAGTCATGTTTTTTGATCATGTTGAACCTAGTTTTCAAATCTATTATGTATTATTTTGTTTTAAATTATCATGCATCGCTATTTTGTTATAAAACCTTTGTATTGGTAGTTAATAACATATTTGATTAATTTCTCCTTGATAATTTGAATGCCACCATATGATGAGTATTTATCTAGTGATACAATATTAGTTGTCACATGAGTTGTACATTTAGTATGCTTATCCATGCTTGTAGTATGTTGGATTATCATCACATGTGATTAATTAATTAATTTTGATTTAATGAGATATTAAATCGTGGCAATGTCTAAGGATTTAACTCTGTGTGCTATTGATTTGAGTCTTATCATACACCCATATGTCTAGTATAGGATAGACCTGACATAATAATTTGTGAAATTTCAATTATGATTTCACCATTGATGTTTTATTATCGCAAGATGGAGCAATTATCGACTAGGTGGTTAGCCTACTCGATGGTGAAACCTTAGCAGGCGAGATCAGGTTGAGATTGAGCATTGCAAAAGCCTTGTTGTAACTTTCTTTTACATGGAGATGATCACATCATGTGGGTATAGTTGTGCAACCTCTGCAGAGTGTAAAACTATTCGAATAGTTGTGTCTCTGGTTGTGGACAAATGCTTGGTGATTTCACATGAGGGGTAGAGTTTTCATAAAAATTTGTTGGATTAAGTTGGGAAGTGAATGGTTAGTTCATTCGTGGTTCATTACGTGAACGGTTAGTTCACGGGTGGTTCATTAGAGTGAATGGTCAATTCACTTGTGGTTAGTCTCAGTTTATTTGTTTATTTACTTATTAATCATTTTCAAAGTTTGGTTTTAATTTACTCATTATATTTACTTCAAATTGTTGTTTTCTACAAAATAACTACTCAGCCATCATTTGGTAAGTCTTGCATTCTATATTGCGTTTTTTTGTTACAAACGAATTTCTGAGTAGCAATGTACTCACGGCTTTGTGCCTATTGTTGCTCAGTTGAAGAAGAGAAACCATATTAGTAGAAGGTACCTGAAGGAGGATACTTCGATGACTACGCGGATTAGGAGCTGGCTCCCCAGTCGATTGCCTGTGTGCATGTCGAATGGTGCTACTCTTCTCTTTTATTTTTCACTGCTAGTTTCCTAAGCCTTTCAGGCTATTAATTGTAAGCTTGGCCGTAAGGTCACAACTCTGATAATTAATAATATTTTTATCTTTTCCTTTATTAACCGAGTGAATTGTCGATATTTCATCTATGTCTACACTATGTACACTAGCGTAATCCTGGACTAGTGCGGTGTACACAAAGAGGTCTGGATTTGCATATTCGAATAACTTCAGAGTGAATAGTTAGTTCACTGGTGGTTCATTACGTGAACGGTTAGTTCAGGGTGAATTATTAGAGTAAATGGTCAGTTCACTTGTAGTTACTCTCAATTTCTTTATTTATTTACTTATTAATCATTTTCAAAGTTTGCTTTCAATCTATTCATTGTATTTACTTCAAATTATTATTTTATGCAAAATAACCACTCAGCCATCATTTGGTAAACCTTGCATATTATATTGCATTCTTTGTTACAAACAACTTGCTGAGTACAATGTACTCACGGCTTTGTGCCTATTGTTGCTCAGTTGAAGAAGAGGAACCATATCAGAAGAAGGTACCTGAAGGAGGATACTTCGATGACTTCGTGGATTAGGACTTCGCTCCCTAGTCGATTGTGTGTATGCATGTCGAATGGCTACTACGCTTTTCTTTTGTTTTCCACTACTAGTTTCTTAACCCTTTAGGCTATTAATTATATGTTTGGCAGTAAGGTCATAACTCTGATAATTAATAATATTCCTGTCTTTTCTTTTATTAATTGAGTGTATTGTTGATATTTCATATATGTTTATGTTGTGTGCACTAGCGTGATCCTGGACTAGTGCGGTATACACAGAGAGGTCCGGATTTGCATATTTAGGTCTTGACAAAAACACATAAGCCTGAATACGCCAAGTCCTTAACCTTGATCTAACTTGATCTTCTCAACTTTCCCGTGACCTAAACAGTTCTCCTAAGCGCCGCATTTTTGATCCAATGTAACTTATGTTATTTTGGTCAACTTACCAAAATACCCTTTCTAGACCCGGTCTTTATATTCCATTGCAAGCAATCGTCATGCTTACCACGTGTAGGTGCACTATTGGCTTACCACACATCGACAAGTCTCCCCATTTTGGCCCTATTGGACCACGCATCACCTGGACCAACAAAACCACATTGTGCAACCCGTCGCTCGAACTTCCCTTAAATATTTCCTATTTTCTTGAGCCATGCTTGAGCTCAACATCTCACATGGTATTCTTGATCATTCTGAACCTTGGCTCCTCCATGAGCGTAGCCCCGATTCTCGCTATTGACCATGGTTGACTCAAAACATCCTTGCACGTCCAAAGACTAAGAAATTATTTTTGGTCGCAAGTTATTCACAACTTGACCATGTTAGCTAAAACATGCATTATGCCATACATATGCATTGATCTGCGTCAAACCAAGTCACCCCATGACTCAAATTTCCCATCAATCATCCATATCTACAAGTTGTCCAAAAAATTCTGCAAATGTACAAATTCCAAAACTCTACACCTCTAAAATGATTATGGTTCATCACAATAAACTCCTGAACATTCTCATATGGTTCTTCAATCTCTCAATTGATGAACTTATTCATAATTTCTTAAAAAATGTAAGTATGAGGTGGTTTTAGAATTCATAGAGGATACTTTGCTAATAGAAGCTCAAAATGGCACACAAGTATTGCAAAGAAATAGAATGAAGCAACTAAAAATGACAAGCTTTCTACAAAAGATACAAATCCATCAAAATATTAGAAAATCAAACTCTAGTTCTATATGAAAGAAAATTATTCTATTTTACCTTGGTCATGGTGAGAATAGATCAAAAGAGTAAGAGAATCATAGCAAAACATTAAAGCTCTAATTTAACAAAATTTTGCACAAAAACAACTAATCATGTTCTGGATATGCATTTTTAATAATTTTTCTTCCTATTTGACAATGGAGTCATCAAGATGCATGAAAGAAAATAGAGCATGAATCAAAGAAAGTCGCTATAATTGATTCAATTTTAGCATAATCAGCCATAAAAATTATCTAAAGTGACTGTACAAGTTTTACACTAAGCCATATTATATTAAAGAGCTATCTAGATAATGACAAACTATATATAGCAAAGCTAAAGCCAAATGAGCAACAACCTAAAATTAAATAGATTTTCAGCATATCCAATTGCTTAAGATCGTATTTTAGCTAAAGGTATCCAAAAAATATGCTAAGCCATGTCAAAAACTAAATTGAACCAAGAAGCTACAGTTGAGACAATTTAGAGTGTTGTAAGTTCAATTGTAAAAAATTTTGTTCAAGGACATGGAATTGAACATAATTATCACACTTAGACTCGCTAAAAATTATTTTTCATTTTATATCAACAAAGCAAGTCCTGTACTAGAAGCCATCTACAACTGTCTCCTAGGCTTTAACCATTTTTCACATTTTTGCTTTGTCTCATGAAAAAGAATTGTGGTATAAGTTTTTTTTGCATAAAAAGGGATCATTTTTTATTTTCTTTATTTAGTTCAAGAACAAAGAGCTAATCCTAACTCATGTTTCAACAAAGAACTAGTATAGCTCAATCTAAATCTCAATTTAGGTTCAAGACTCAATTTAATTTGTTTGATATGGCATGATTCACACAAGGATCACTAGAGCAAAACTAGTTATAATATCCAACAAAAACATAATTTAATTCAAGTATGACACATTTAATAAAGGTGCAATGGCAAAAGCTAAGCTACATACAGAAAAACATGATAAATCTATCCAACTAGCACAATACATGGCAAGATGTAAAGTAAAATATCATGTCACATCCAGATAATAGTTAAAGCTCCGTGTAATTACATTACAACACAAGTTGCTGAAATTAAATATGCAATATGACATAATTGACAAGAGAGTCAAACCCCCCGCAAAACAGGCTAAAGGGACTAATAACCCCCAACTCTCTCCACAAAGAAGCAAAAGGATAAGAATTAAGAGCCTTAGCAAAAATATTAGCAACCTATCACTCGGACTCTACAAAATGAAGCACAACATCACCCTTCTCTATATGGTCTCTCAGGAAATGGCATCTAATGTCAATGTGCTTGATTCTAGAGTGTTGCACTGAGTTTTTAACAATGTTTATGGCACTAGTGTCATCACAAAACAGAGGAACACTATCTAAATCCAACCCATAGTCTCATAGAATAGATAAGATCCAGAGAACTTGAGAACAACTACTAGCTGTAGGTATATACTCCACCTTAGAAGTAGACTATGCAACAGAGAACTGCTTCCTAGATGACCAAGATATAGAGATGTCTGTAGGAAGTGGCAGGTGCTAAAAATACTCTTCCTATCTATTCTACACCCTATAAAATCAGCATTAGAAAAAGTCTAAAGAAAGAGTGCAGAATATGAAGAATACTAGAGTCTAAAGTGAAAAGTGTCTTGAACGTACTTGAAAATGCGATGCACTGCTTGACGATGTGAGACATGAGGGGAAACCTGAAATCAAGTGCACAGACACACAACAAACAATATATCTAGCCTCAACACCGTTAGGTAGAGAACGGAGCCGATCATGCTGCGGTACACTTTCTGGTCCACGGGCTCTCCATCCTCATTAGGATTCAACACGATAGAAGTGGTAATGGGAGTAGACATTGGCTTGCTACTTCCATATCGAAGCGTCGAAGAAGATCCTTTGTGTACTTGCTTTGATAAACGAAAGTCCTTTCTTTCATTTGCCAAGCTTGCTCGCCCATCATACTCATTTCAAATTATCTGCTTATAGAATATGAAAATCTGGACATCAAAGCATGAGAGGAACAATCAAATATTCATATTCTCATAAATAAGAAGTAAGAAGTAAATCTGAACAAGTAAGAAGTCATTGTCATGCCTGAGAGCGAAAAAGGTTTTCCTATTTTAAAATCAATTTTAAGAAAGAAACTCTTAAGCTTATCATATCAAGTTCTATAGCTTGCTTCAATCCATACAAGGCTTTAAAGAGCTTACACACATGGTTTGGAAACTTGTGATTTTCAAAACCAAGTGGTTGCTTGACATATGCCTCTTCTTCTATGAGACCATTTAGAAAAACACTTTTGACATCCATTTGAAAAAATTTAAAGCTCTTAGACATCACAAATGCTAGCAATATGGGAATTGCTTTTAATCTAGCTATAGGTGCAAAGGTCTCTTCAAAGTCTAAGCCATCTATCTGGAAAAAAAACTTGAGCTATAAGTCTAGCCTTATTGCAAACTACCAATCCATCCTTACTATGCTAATTTTGAAAACCTATTTTTTTCTAATTATATTATGATTTATGATTAGGAGGATGTTCAACTAAGTTCTAGAAAGGGGCAAAGAATGAGTTCTTCAATTCTGTGCTATAGTCACTCCAAATGGCTCTCCAGGCTCCTAGGTGGTCAACTGTTAATCTAAAAAACCAACTCTCTAACGCGATCAAAGGCCTTGTCTTTTGAAACCAAAAAATATACCCAAGAATACCTAGAGTAGTCATTTACAATCACAAGCACATGCCACTTCCCTCCTGCAGACTGAACTCAAGAAGGACCAACTATGTCTAAGTGCAAGAGCTGTCCAGTGCCATCTGTCATCAGTAAAGTAAGAGATGAATGGGAAGCAAAAATTATCTTACCAAGCCTATATGGTGTGCACACTAGGTCTCTAGCACTCTTAAAGCCTAGGCAATTCTCTAATAAGGTTCTTCCTATAGAGTCATCAAGTGACCGAAGCCTATATGTCTAAGTCAACAATGCCACAACACTAAGTCATGAGAGTCAGAAACCACAAGACACCTACGGCTAGACATGGAAGAGATACTGTAATCAACACTAAAGATCATCTCAAACCTAGAGGTCCTAAAGGCATACTCACTCGACGAGTCTAGAACTCTCCACTCTCTACTCTTGGATCTCATTTCTAGACCCTTATCAAGAAGCTGGGAAATATATAGCAGATTATATCTTAGCTTACTTATCAAAGTGATGTCCTTGAGCATAATGTTATCGTTGACATGCACTATGCCCTTTGCCGTCATGATCCTAGTAGAAGCATCCCTAAACATGATTAATTCATTATCGGACGCACGTATGCGGGAGAAGAACCATGTAGAATCATTGTTCACATGTTGAGAACACCTGAAGTCAACAAGCCATACGTCCTCCTTTCTCGCACACTGAACCTATAGGGCATAAGCAAAAAATATTTGTGCCTCCTTAGTATTGGGTTTAGTGGTAAAAGACTTGAGAATCCAGTATTGAGTCACACGATGTTTAGGAATAGCAACAAAAGCAGAAATAAAATAGTTAGCAAGATAATCACGAGAATGCACACGAGAACTACCTAGACCTCTCTGAATCAGCCTATCAAAAGGCCAATACTCCCCTTGTCTGGATGCTATCCATGATCTACTCTCATGATATCCTAACCCAAAGTGTTGTCTAGAACCACCAAAAGAGTCAAATGAGTCTTCTATAAAACTAGGCCTATGTCTAGAAGCAAAGACAAACTGCCTGACTCTAGAGACACTCACAGGTGAAGGAACTCTTCGAATGGATGTTAAAATGCACATCATCTCTTTTCTCTCAACCCTGGCTCTACTAAAGCAAAACTCAACTATATGGCCATCCTTCTTATAGAAGGTGCAATGGTACTTGACCTTTTGAGAGGTCTGACCTGCTGAAGTAGAAGCACTTGTCTTGGTAGAAAGGGTTTGGGCAAAATCTACATACTTAAAGACAGTCTTAGATGGCTCAGTGGATTTTACCTCAAACTTGCCACTCTCAATAACTTTCACAACCTCAAGTGGGTGGTTCTTGGAATGCTCTAAGGAATTAAATCGTGAACCTCTCTTCTTCACACTCACCTTAGATTGTTCAAAGATACTGTTGCCGTTTTTATTCCCACTAGTGAATCTCTGAAGGGTCTTTTAGGGGGGAGTCATTCTCTTGGACTGGATTTTTACATGTGGCACACTCATTTGTCTTTGTTGCCCTAACATCTCTCTCAAGCTTCAAAGCCTTAGAAGACACACAAAGAGAATTTCTAACCCTATCCGACTACTCTTTATACTTGACTCTAAAAGCTTCATGCATCTCATTTAAATAAGTCCAAATTTCAGCACAAATGCACAAGAGATAGAATCAATAGCTTTCTTAGATGCAGTCATGGACATGAATTTTTTTAATATTACACTTTTTCTCTAGTGTCTTGTTAAAAGCATAAATCTCAATTGTGAGCCCAGAACCATTTTAACAAGATTCAGTTCTAGAATGAAGTACTATATCAGTCATTTCCTTCATTTTAATCTTACTATTCTCACAATATGAGCAAGTATGATCAAGATTAAATTTCACCAATTACTTAGTAGCACAATTTCAATTCAAGCAAAGAACAATCTGAGCATCTATAGGAATTGCATCAAAAGCAATAACATTCAAGCAATCATAATCATGATAAGATTTGAGAGAATCTAGTTCATCTAGAGCATTCTTAAGTTGATCAAAAACAGGGAAATGAGAAACTTTCATATTAGCCATTTCATCATGCAAGCACAAGTAAGATTCGCAATTATCATCCGGATTAATGGATTTGAACCTAACAACTTCTAGGTTCAAGGTATCAATCATGATGTTCTGATTCGTAATCATTTTAGCTTGTTTGTTCATTTGTTATTTAATAGTAGCAAGAACATGTTTCATATCTTTGGATGAGGGGCATACCTCGTCGGGATCACTGTAGCGCTTGTCAGAGGAGTCGACATTAACTTGCAAATCTCCATCTTGACCCGTTAACTTACAAGTCTCTATCCAAACCCAATGAGAGGATGGTTGGATAGTTAACTTGCGAGTCTTAATCCCAACCTACTAAATAGACAAGGCATCTAAGTGCATCTAACCCTAATGGATACTATCAACTTAGTACGTACGGAGAAAACCGTTAACCCCACACAACACGGGTTATGCTCATACACTACATTTATGCATGCTTTTCAAAGTACATAAGCACGAATCCACAAAGTCCTTATCTTCATTCAATTTGATCTTCTTAACTTCTCCTTGACCTAAACTGACCTCCCATGCATCGCGGTTTTGATCTAAAATAGTTTTTGGTATTTTAGTCAACATACCGAATACTCTTTCTGGACTCGATCTTCATCTTCTATTATAAACAATAATCATGCTTGCCACGTGTAGGTGCACCACTAGCTTGTCATGCATTAGCAAGTCTCCCCTGTTCCAATTCCATCGCAACACACTTCACTTGGACCGACTAAACCACATGGTGCAATCAGTCGCTCGAACTTCCTTTCAATATTTGTCGTCTCTCATACCATACTTGAGCTCAGCCATCTCACACAGAATTCTTGATCATTTTGGGCTTCGCCTCTTCCATGAGCATAGCCCCGATCATAGTTGTTGACCATGGTTGACTTCAAGTGCCGCTACAAATCTAAAGAACAAGAAATTATTTTCGGGCACATGTTCTTTACAACTTGACCCCATGTTATATGAAACATGCATCATGGCATACATATGCACTGATCTAGGTCCAACCAAATCATCTCATGACTCTAATTTTTTAAAATCATCCGTTACTACAAGCTGTCCAGAAACATATGCAAATTCTAAATTCTCACTCCTCTAAAATAACAATGGTTCGTTTTGTTCACATGGTCCTTCACCCTCCATCTTCTAGGCAATATACTCCTCATTCTCATTCCCTCGAGCCTGCACAAGACCACAACTCTTCTTCCTCATTTTCCTCCTCTTGTCTAAGTATATCCTACTCCTATTCCACAACAACAGCTACACCATTGACCCCTTCCTTGCCCACACCAACCTCTACCCATCGTCGCCGCTGCAAGCCTCATCCGCCCAGTGCTGCCATGGTTGAGGATACAGTGACAATGGTGATTAAGGACCCTCAACCTCATGACCTCACGACAACACGATAGACTGTCGTTGCCTAATTTGGTGGGAAAGGTGGCCATTGTTGTCGGATTTGATGGGGGAGAAGGCTAGATCTAACAGGGAGAAAGCCAAACATTACTGCGAGAGTCCACCGATCTAGTTTGTCAAGTGTGTTTGTTCATTTTGTTGAGGCATATTTTCTCAATTCTTGCAAAGTGTTTTAGTTTGTTGCAGTGTGTGCTCTCAAAATGTTGTGGTAAGATTTTTTTAGTTAGTTGTTTTAGATGTTTTTTAAAATTATTGCACACATCTTTCTCAATTGATGCAACAAGCATGCTATTTTATTGCGAACTGTCTTGTCCAAATTATTTTGTTGTAAGTGTTCTCCCTAATTGTTGTACGGGCATTTTCAAAGTGTTGCAATGGTTATAATATCATATATCTGCTTTGTTTCTAACTTGTTTGCTAGTCCTTAAAGGCATCTTCATATTGGTATATGATATGTAATTTGAAGTGAATTTTGTTCAGTGACTGTGATTTTTTTTTCCTTTTTTTGTGAGATAGAAACTAATTTTATTGTGCATGTTGAATTCATTTATTGTGCCTATTTTATTGGTATCTTGCGCCGGAGCATCCAATAGAAACATGCTGCGAACACTACGTGCTAGCTTTCCAAATCGATAAAATTCGCCTCTCATCATGCCAAGCCATCGCGATCGAAGCTAGGACCTGCATCTGCATGCAGAAGCGGCTTGCATTGCATGCGATTCAGATATGAAGAATGGCAATAACAAGAAGCCTTGTCCTGCAAAGAGACCATTAGGCAGTTAAAAAGGTGCATGATTTAGTAGTATACTAGTACTAGTATAACAGAGCTATTACGACACAAAGTTATGGGGTTTAGGATAGATTGAGTCCTTGTTCTAAACAGCGATGGCTTCTGACTTCTGGCTTTCAGAAGCTCAAAACTATTTGAAACATGTTGGTTTTTTAATGCGTTTTCCCTTTTTTTTCCCTTTTCCTTTTTGTATATATTATCTATGGAAATATAATGGTGTTTTTTTTTCTATTTTTCACTTTTCTTTAATTGAATGCCTTAGAAAAACATAACAACCTCTATGGTGTCATTTCAACTAAAAACTAAGAGCCAAAAGTAACGGCACTTTAGAACAGGTGCTGAGGGGGTTGAGACCCAAGCTGGATGGAGTGCTGGTATTACTGGTGCTTACACAGCAATGAGCACATGTGAGCTGAGTCGAAAGGAAGGACTTTTTACCATCCCTTCTCGCAGTCGCAGTAGGTTGTTTAGGGGCTATTCCAATGAGTTGCCAGTTTCTGTTTTCTGGCTAAAATTATACTATAGTAAATATTAATTATTTTTCTAAATCATTCAACTAAACCATCGCAATAAAAGAAGGTTATATCAATTTTTTTTTATGAAAACACTGTTATATCAATTTTTTTATGAAAACACTGTTACATCATCGCAATAAAAGATGGGAGGCTCGTACCAGTTTCCATGCAGCTAAAACTGTGCGTTCATCGGGCACAGTTCCCAAAGCTGCTAAAGCCTGTGGCGAGGCGAGATCCAACGACAGGGACAGGTCAGATTGATTGTACCACCACCGTAAGCCGCGATCCCCATCGCGCACCCCAATCTGATACCAAAATCACAGGCCCAGTGTGAGTGTGCGGGCGATCTCGTGATCTCGTCGCCTCGTACAGGCATGCATGTCCGGCACTCGCGACGCCGACAGCTTATACGGAGGCAAAGCTAGCATGCCTGCGTGCAGTCCCCGAACTGCAGGTACATACGTGCGGGCACGGCCGAGTGGCCCGCCACGTACGAGCGTACGACACGCAAGAGAACGAGCCGTACGTACGCACCCGTCAATCCAATCGATGCATCGATCTACAGTAGCTTGTTTGTCGGTCAGTTACACCGACGTGCAGCTAGTGCAGAGACCAAATTATTAACTGTAAGGTAATGGACCCTCTCGCCGTATAAGCAGATGGCCTCTTTCTGATGATGCGGAGGTGCTACCGACAAGGCAGTTGCTTTTAAGGAACCACTCGATTGAGCTGAAATAAGTTAGTTTATAGTTAAAATTATATTGTAGTTGACTGAAATTATACTGTAACTGATGATGATTTATATGACGTAACTAAATGTAAAAAAATTAAAAATAGAAAAAAAACAGATTAGCCTATCACGGACAATGCAAACAAATACGGAAAAAAAGAACTAGCAAAAAAGCTAAAAAAAGTTAGAAAAGGATGAAATTTAGGAATAGTGAAAAATAAATCAGAAGTCAGAAGCTCAAGTCGAAATGAGCGGAGCCTAATACTGCTTCAAGCTAGTTGCGTGGCACGCGAAGATGGGGCCATTTTCCTGGCACAGTGGACTGCGAGGATGACTGGAGGTTTAACTAGTGGGAAATGTGGCGCGGGTATGGACGTAACAACGCGTTCTCGCTGAACAGTCGACGGACATTGAGCTGTTTGCTGTTTCCGAGGAGCAACGAAGTTCTAAGGGATTTTTGTAACACCCCCACCTTTTATTACCATATTTCCGGTTTATATTTTAGTGGTAACCCTTTAGTGCCATATTATCGGTTTGCATTTAGTTCCACTTGGGGCAGACTTACCACCCAAAATTGTTTGCAAAATACCCATTATTTACTAGGTATATTAAATATATATTATGTACACACATACCGATGATTAGGCCAAATGCCTCATATTCATACCTTCGATTAATTTTAGCCTACTCACATACAACCCCTTTTCCTAATTCACCTTAAATAGTGCAGGCAAACAACTCATTCGCTCCCCTCCTCAAACCGGCTCATTGGCTCATCCGAAGCCCCTAGCTCAGAGCTGATCTCTCTCTCTGTGTGTGTGTCCATGTTTCTCATGCTCGACCACTCCATTCCAAAATCGGGCGGCAAAGAGAAGGCCACAATAGACCCACAACAACATGTCGGCACTCAGCAAGGTCACAAGGAGCAAGCGTGCAGCGACGAGCGGAGCCTGGCTGCTGGAGTGCGGGGTGGCGGCTGGGCCCACAACGGCAAGATAGGGAGTGCACCGGTGCATGAAGGCCGCGCACGTCAAAGTTCGCACAACACAAGGCATAAAAAATCATCGAGTTAAATTATTATTTTATTATTTTGTAATTTTTCTAACTTAATTTTAGATGTTCTAGCACAAACAATTTGTCTTTTGATTTTAGCTATTTTAGATCTTTAGTTCTTCTACTAAACAATATTTGTTAATTTCGAATGTTCACTCTAAAAATCCTGATTTCCTCACTGATTTCATTAGTATATAATACGTATTAATCCAAATCGTAGTCTTCGCGCGTGCGCCAGCTGCAAAAAGAAGAGTGCAACATCACCTAGCTAGTGGCGGGAGTTACGCGTACAAACAAACAGTGAAAGAACAAAGAAGAGAATTCGATGGAATGGTTATATATAGGCGATGTGGAACGCCTGAAAAGAGCCGAACCGCAGGACCATACGGAACCAATTTCTCACGGCGACGACCCAAGTGGCGAGGAGGATCCAAGACGACTTTTTATTTCGGAGGAAAGCCTATACCATCATGTAATCTCGGATGTTACTTCAATAGTTGTTTATTTTATTTTGCTGTACCACGCTGTTTGCTTGCTACCTTTCCCAGTTTCTGTCCTTTTTTTTAAAGAAAAAATTCCTTCCGCATCGCTCAGATGATGGCCTGTTTGTTTTTAATTTCGGCTTATGAATTTTGAGTCATTCATAAAAAAAGATATAGAATAATAAAAACTCATGTACGATTTTAGCTGATATAAATAAAGTCGTTATAATATATACTATAATTAATTTGTAGTTCTTTGTCTTAAAAAAATTTTTGTTTAAAAGCTAATTTTTTTTTAGAAACTGAATAGAAGAGGAGCGGTGAGAGTTCCATCAGAGCCGAAGCGATGCGTGGCGGCGGCGTCCATCTCCGTCACCCAGAGGCAGGGAAACAACGTCGGTCGCTCGGATTGGCTACGTGTCGTCCTTTTGCTGGCGGCTTTGAGGTTGAGATCGGGCGAGAGGCGGCATTGACCTCATTGCAGGAGGCAAGCGGGCCAACCACGCGAGTCTACATTTGTGTCGTTGTAATCTCTGAGAAAGTAGCGCCCGTTTGGATTCGGGCATGCGCTCACGCAGTCTATGTTGTTCATCGTGGGCCAGAGAAACTTAGTAGGCGTTTGGTTTGATGGCAAATGTGTCCCACTAAGTCTTACCAATATTTGACCACTAAGTCTTACCAATATTTGATTGGCAAGAAAATGAATTAGAGAGCTAAGAGAGAAGGGAATCTAGCCAAAGTTCGGTAGCAAATTGTTACCGCCAGGAGATTTTCGGATAGCAACATTGTAAAGTTGATGGCCGGTACTACCGCGACATCAGCAACGGCTAGAAAACTAGCTGTTACCTGTCAAACCGCACGTCGGTCAGACCGCCACATAGGCTGGCCTGACTGCACCGATCATAGCCAGAATATGGAGCTCTTTAGAAAATAACTACCGGCAACAAAATGTCCAGTAGTACCACAAGGTCGATCATACCGCATTGGTCTGATCGCTCGCTATGTGCTGGTCTAACTACTAACTAATGATTGGTCAAACCGTCAGCCGATCAGACCGCCCCGATCATATCGTCACACTTAGAGCAGTCATACCGTAGGCCGGTTTGACTGCTCATACAGAGCCAGTTGTACCACCACGGTCATACTGTAGTTCATTTTTCAGTAGAGATAAGGGTGCATATACATCAACAAATTTGCAAAATGCATTAGAATCATTACACTTAAGAATCGGGTATGTTGACTTAACTCGTTTGCAAAATATATTTGTAAACCTAAGTCACATGCTACAAAAATTATGCATGAGGTTCAACTATTTACAAAACAAATTCGTAAATCTAAGTATCACGCCACAAGGAGTATGAAGTATGAATTTCAACCATTTGTAAAACACATTTACAAACCTAAGTCACGTGTCATAAGGATTAAGCATGAGCTGTAACTATTTGCAAAACATATTCGTAAATACTAGTATCAAGCCACAAAAGAGTAAGTGAGATTGAGCTATCAACACATGATGAGACTCAAACTACTAGATAAAGCCCATCTTAATAGACTAGGAGCACATTCTTAGTCTAGCTAGTTATACTTTTGCCTTGAACATTTTCTTGAAGCTTGATGATAAATATGTCCACTTCAAGTCCAGGTTCTTATTTTGATATGCATCAACTAATGATACATTCTTCACTTGGCATCCATCAATACATGATGGGTTTTCTCTTGACTTGATGATCAGCTCATGATCATCTTCTCTTCAGGATCTTGACTTGATGCTCATTAACATATGATGGCATTCTTCATTCTGAACTTTGACTTGATGACGATCAATTCATGATGCCATTCAAAGTCTTTATCATCATGGAACATAGCCTATTTATCCAACTCATAGAAAATATTAGTCATATAATATGATTGTTATTAATTACTAAAATATACCACTAACTCATAATAACGTGTCTAGATTCTTTAAGTACCATATCCTTATGGAGGGTGCAAAGGTCAAGCATACCGTGGACTAAGGCATACCAGCCAATTTAAACAAAATCAACAAGGAGTTGCAAACCGGTGGTGATCGCCAATAGCAAGATAACTTGGGTGAAAGTCAATCCTGAATGACATGTTGATGAAAAGCAATATCGAACATAACCAACTCTCAGATAGGTTTTACCGATGAAGATTAATACATCAATGCGAAGCAATATCGATCAACATTACATTACAGAGTGTAGATTAGATCTATTGACTAAAACTAGAGACTACTTTTAAGATATAGGAAATATATATATATATATATATATATATATATATATATATATATATATATATATATATATATATATATATATATATATATATATATATATATATATATATATATATATATATATATATATATATATATATATATATATATATATATATATGATGGATAGTAGTTGTTTGGATCCCATGGACTAACAACTAGTTGCTAATTTTTAGTCCTTGTGGATCCAAACAGGAGGGCTAATGAGTGGGCTAAAGTTTAGCCAAAGCCCCAACTAGTTGTTAGTCAACTAGTTGGCCAAACCCAGCTAATGAGGGCTAAAGGACCAGCAGGATGGAAAAAAGACGCTGATACCCACGCCAACCTCCCAGACCGCCATGCATAGGGTTATAACAGACTTTGTACTGAGATAGTAGTACTTATTAGTCCTTGGATCCAAACAGGACTGGGCTAATCTTTAGCCAGCTAACTACTAATCATCTAACAACTAGTTCTAGTCCATCCAAACAGGTTCTAAATTTTAGATGGTGGAGGACGATTTCTCACAAGCCCAGGCCTTCTTTTATAGCTACAGTATGCGTATGAGTCTTGGAATTCTTGATCGATAGGAAACAGCTATAGCTTTGCCTCCGTATGATGCAATCTACATGCACATACCATCTTTATCCTTAATTCCCTTTCTCTCTCTCTCCAAGACCCATATGAAAGAAGTCTTCTGTGTATGCATGCATGAATAGTAATCGATTTCAACTCCCATAATTGAACTTGTGAAAACAAAGAGGCAAGAGAGAAGATGGGCAATGCACAACCACACAGGAAGATGGAGTGCTTCTATATTATATGCTGCGTACCAGACAGTGAACAGAACCACCACTGAAATCGGGATTACTAATGGACTACAAAAACAGATAGCTAACAGATGGTGAACCAAACATATCTCCTATACAACAAAATATATACGTTAACACCCTCCCTCGATCTTAACTAGGCATTGCCACGTTAATATGGTGCGGAAGAATGCCGAATTGTCGTTGTGGTAGGGACTTGGTAAGGATGCCTACAATCTGATCTCGAGAACCAATGAACCAAATGTCCAGCGCCCGACGGACCACCCTTTTCATGGACAAAATGAAAATCAATTTTGATGTGCTTCGTGTGAGCATGAAAAATTGGGTTAGCTGACAAATATGTAGCCTCAAGATTGTTGCACTAAAGCACCGGTGGCCGAGACTGGAATACCACAAGTTCTAACAAGTGCGACTGCAACAAAATGAGCTCAGCTGTCACATTGGCCATGGCCTTGTACTCTGCCTCTGTGCTAGGCCGAGACACTATGGCTTGTTTGCACGAGCTCCATGAAATCAGATTAGGACCAAGAAACACAGCAAAGCCACTGGTGGACCACCGGTGATCCACACAACTGGCCCAATCTATGTTTGTAAAAGCACTAAGAAGGAGAGACAGAGACTGTTGAATCTTCAGTTCATCAGGAGAAGAAAACTTCAGATATCTAAGGATTCATTTGACAGCCGTCCAATGGACATTAGTTGGTGCATAGAGGTATTGACAAACTTTGTTCAAAGCAAAGGCAATGTCTGTTCTTGTGATCGTAAGATACTGAAGATCACCAACAACTCTACGGTACTGTGTAGCATCTCGATCATTTAGAGGTTGGCCAACATCCTTTGTCAACTTTCAGCTATGGACCATAGTGTAGAAACTAGACAACAGTCTGTCATGTTGGCGCGCTGGAGAAGCTCAGCAATGTCAACTTTCAGCTATGGACCTCAGTGTAGAAACTAGAATAGAGGCTAGCTTGACAACAGGAGAAAAACTATTCTCATAGTCAATACCAAACCTTTGCTTAAATCTTTTTGCCAAGACGAGCTTTATGTCGTTCCACAATACCATTTACATTTTTCTTTACTTTAAAACCCATTTACAATCTATGAGATTGACACATGGCTGGTATTCAACAAGCCTCCAAGTCTTGATTTTCTGCAATGCAGAGAACTCATCATCCATGGTTGTTTCTCCATTTCGTGATTGCCATGGCCTCCTGACGTGAAGATGGTTCCAGTACGGCTACCATGGCATGTTTGTGAGGATCATACGGTATTGTATCGCCTGTGCACACCTTAGGCCACCGAATTTTGTTTTGAAGTCGTGTTCGGGCCCTTGTGGATGCTCAATCTTGTTATCCTGACATGGTACAGAAAGTTCAGTAACACAAGGCACAGACGAAATAGTAGAATTAGTAACCATATGACTATCCCCTAATTGGTCATTCTTAGTAGTGGTAGGAATAGAAGGAGAACAAGGAAGAACTGGCAGAAGGACAACATCCATGGAAGATGAAACAGAAGTGGAAACTGGCTTGGGATTTTGAGCAAAAGGAAAACGATGTTCTTGACATCACGATACATATAGACATGGCCAATGAATATACGAAAGCACTTGTAACCCTTATGCTGATCACTATACCCCAGATAAACACATAGTTTAAATTGAAATTCCAACTTGTGCACATTTTATGGGCGCAAATTGGGCCAACAAGCACACCCAAACACTCTAAAGTGTAATTAGGTTTGATACTAAACAGTTGTTCAAGAGGAGGAGGATGATTGATCACTCTACTCGGGAGACCATTAATCAATAGCAGGGTGAAACAAAGGCTTTGTTCCAGAATTTCATGGGAACACAAGACTGTGCCAATAAAGCTTACGTTCAGCTCTACCATTTTATTAATATGTATGAGGACAAGAGACTCGATGTTGTATGCCTATTCGTTGGAAGAAAGAATGGAACTTACTATACTTGCCACCCCAATCAGTCTGGACAGAGATGATTTTCTATTCAAATGACATTCCACAAGAGTTTGAAACTAAAGGAACACATTAGAAACATCATATTTGTATTTAAGCGGATAAATCTAGGTGTATCTACTGTAATCATCAATGAAACTTACATAGTAATGGAAGCCTTTGACAAACGTTACAATAGGTCCCCAAACATCAGAGTGAACAAACTCTAATGGGGTCGACGACACATTATTAGAACTAGTAATGTGCCCGTGCTAACGCTACGGTAAAATACAAAACAAGATAAAATTTGTAAAAAATAAAACGAACAATCAGATTCATTAAGATTCACGTCTCATATATTGTATAACCAAATATTTTTGTCACATAATGAATATCATATAAATAAATGAGAAGTTGCCGATTCCTTCTAATTGCTGATGAGTATAGGAAGGCACACCAACATCAACATACCTTCAAGTCACTTCCTGAATATCCATCAGTCATATTGGCAAGTAACACAAGATCCACATCCGTGCCAACACTTCATTGGACAAGATCACTTTCAAAATCTTCTCTCTATTCGATGCATCGTAAGTTCACCATTAATCGCCAATAAGAATCGGTGCCCAAGAGTTAATTAGCGACCTAAACTCGTCAAGTTCGTGAGATCGTAGAAGCTACTGCGAGGAACCTTCGAACGATGACCTCATCGAGGTCAAAAGGTCTATTTGTGTCTCCAAGAACCAATACATGTTCTTTATCTTTGGTACGCAACCCATCCCAATTTACCATAAATTCATTTTTCATCTTGCGCATGGCTTCATGCTCTCTGGATTTTCTCTCTTCCTAGTATACTGTCAACTGTTAAAAGTCACACATGTAAGCACAATACACTACAAGAAAAAGTAGATAGTGATCATAGAATTCATTTGCTTGCGCACCTCATCAATGAATATTACAACAGAAGATGTTTTACTTGCCAAAGAGAAAACGGCCTTTACGTATTTCTCCCTTCCCAAACCATCGAAAAGAAGATGAAAATTGCACCGATTCAACAGAAAGCGCATAAAAGTAGCACACTCAACTAATTGTTATTTTGGTTGAACAAAGACTTTGACATTATGCTTGACATCGATATGTTGATAAAGTTTGCACTCGCTTCAAGAGCTATCGCCATAAGCATTGTTTTACTGTGCGGGAGGCCCAAAGAGCAATATTCCTTGCAAGGTGCCACAAAGAAATGGATTGGTGGCACTCCAAAGATTTCAACATGACCAAATAGAATCGCTAGCTAACAGACATCATAATACAGTGACATATAATGTTCAGAACATTTGTTTTTCAAGTATGATATTTAGCTGTACATACAGCATCACAAGTGACAGCCAAAACAGTTCAGACTTCAGAACTTCAGATGTTAAAAATCCCACAGCAACGAAGTATAAATAGAAGAGAATCTTCATAGCAAGAGTCATTCTTCACGCGCTCAAAAGGTTACTTATACATCAAGCAGTAATAAAGTAAAAAATCGTATTAAAGCATCAGATGGGAGAGTCTGCAGTCTACCATATCATATGCACCTGAAGGATTCCACAACAAACAAATCTTTTTAATTAAGAAATACTTGATAATCAAGATCATGATAACTCATGCCATAGAAATGCCTCACAGGACATTTAAACACATCATAAGTAGCTCAAATATTTCCTTTTGTTCAAAGTTAATATAAGAGTCAACTGTCATCCATCAGACATGAACAAAAATTACAGTGCCTGAGAGGTAAGACTGAACTTTCCTCATGCCACATTATCAAAATACTCCCACCTAATACAGGGATAGCTGCAAAATAAAGGACGATCGAGGAAAGAGAACAGGCTTAAAATCCTTCATGGACGTTTGCTCAAGACAAGATGCATTATAACAAATGCCAACCTTTGTGTCAATGCATAACACAAAATGTAAAGGAATCGTTGTTCTCAAGAAAGTCGTGTGGTGCAAGGATTAATATATCACCGATCGATAATAGAATATCTGAGGCTTTGTTGTAAAAGATGAAGTATTATGTAAACAAAACCTTCATCACAAGAACTTTCACTTACTCTCGGTCTATAGCCAAAATTCTTCCCAGTGATGCCTCGATTTCTGGTTCGGATAACTCAATGTTTGCAACTGCAAAGAACCTACAACAAATTGATGTCTATCAACAATAGTTATTTGAATTGTGGACAAAATATCCAACCAACTCTCCTCGATCTCAAATAAAATGGGTTAAGAAGTGCAGAATGAAATTACCATGTACTAAATAAAACTAACATGCACTAAATAAAACTAACTAAATTATTGTCAGGTTTAATTAAGAACCAGCAGATACTGTCATATTGATAATGTCATCATTGTTAGGATTCTTTAAGCCATCCCCAACTGTTATAAATTGGCAAGGTACTGGGTAAGGAAGCAGTTTAATTGCTGCGTTGAATATATCAATGCAATACCCGGTCACGTTATCGGGCAAGTGCCAATCGATACAAATTCCTTAAAGCCTACTTTGTTTGGAACACCAACTCTCAGAGGCTGACCATTGTTTGGGAAAACCCACCCTCTAGGCTTAGTAGTAGAATCACCTGGCCATACCACATTGTACACCCGCTGGGCACTTGTAGAATTATTTGGTGGCTTCCGATACAAAATTTCCGGAGCAGCAACAGAAAGGCCAGAGTAAAGATGCACAAAATTTCTGAAGAGTGTTTGTTGTGGTGTTGGGCTGGAGCTAAGGCTCTGCATCAGCTTCTTAGTAGGTTGCTACCTTCAGCTGTTTAGGTGTTTCTTGGGCAGTGGTCGTCTGTTTCTTCCTAGTGCGTGGCGCTAAAGAGTCCTGTATTTGGTTCTTGGGGAGGCAGGCTTTGCCTCTCCTCTGGTGTTTTTATTCTCTTCTTAATGAAATGACACGCAGCTCTCCTGCGTCGTTCGAGAAAAAAAATAAGCAGTGGGCATTGGAGCAACAAGAAGAGAGTTTCTCAATCCAACTTTAGAAATACTCTCCTTAGAGTCGCGGCCCATCTCGCGGATGGCACCACATTCCACATGTCAGTTGGAGAATGCCCTACAAATTTAGTCAAGATGGTCAATGAATAGAAATTTGAGAAGAAAATTAAACAAAACTACACCAAGAAATAAATTGGCAAACATTAGACAAGATCATCAATAAAAAAGGCAACATTTGTAGAAAAACCTTTGCCGATGTGGCACCCTTCATAAGTTTCATAAGGACCTTCTTTAGCAAACAAGTTCAGTGAAGCTTTGAGCATGATAGTAAATAGTTTCAAAATATCCTTATTCAATCGCTGAGCCTGAAAAGAGATTCCATTTGTTACATATCAGCTAAGTACGAAAGGAACAAAGCAAGAATGAACAGGGAAAAGTACTGTGAATCAAATGGCATGCCAAGTAATATGAAAGTATCTCGCCAAGCCTTGAACACCTATGCCAATTGGCTGTGCCGCATATTTGATCTCTTTGCGGTTTCAACAGGTAATAATTAATATCAATTATTTTGTTGAGATTGTATGTGATGCTTGAAGTAACTCGTAAAATCAACAATCTATCGTAACATTCATCGACATAGGCAACAACCACACAAAAAGTGTTTAGCTTGTGTTGAAGGAAGATGCTCTGCAGCATTAGGAGATGTAAGCAAAGGTATCAAAGAAAACTACCATTCACAGAACACCAAAGCATGAGAGCCTCACCATTGCAATTCAGGCAATTAATGCGGCTCCTCTTAACCATTGGATCAATGGAAGAATGGATTGTTTTTTCCAGAGATTCCAAGGGAGAACTATAGAGGGATAGAGACTTGTGGGCATCAATGATCAGTTTGTACGTAATCAGCATGTGGCATATCACCCTTGCTGTCGCAAAGGTAGTCCAGTTGAGTACCCATTCCACGAAGTGTGTAAAAAAAAGCATCAGAACACCATCATCGCTCTCACAACCATACATCACAGCGTAACAACAGTCATCATTCATCAGGAACGACACATCTATTGGAGATGTACATATGAAGAAAATACAACAGTAGTTCAAACTCAGATTGTGGCATCTATTCTACCCTGCCTTGAAGGTCTCTAAGCCATGAAAATTCTGTGAAAAAAGGGCTAGTGTTAGGCTCATGCTTTGAGAAACGTGCCAAGCCCCTCGAAATGGCAAAGGTTCCAAATAAAATTGGGATCCTGTGTGACGTTGCTTCGTGCTCGAGCAAAAGAGGCCTTTAACACAACTCATAGTTTTCGTTCCCTGCATTGCAACGCCTATAATCCAGCAGCAGGACATTCCCATCCCAATCGTTGTGCCAATGCACCCAAAAGCTTGGCCTCAAGCACCCCGGATATATTTCTCGCCGAACAACGCGGCGCAATTTCTCATGCCTTAAATCCCAAACAACACCCTAGTGATTACACACGTATCCACAACATGCCAATTCATCTTCCTCGATTAGGAATCATGAGCGCGCCTGATCGAATCCGATACCATATTACCATGCATATATTGCAAGGAAATTTTAAGAATGATGAGCATTTGAGCATTGTTCATGCTGAAAGGGGAAAAGACCAACCGCCGCTATGTGCATCAATTAAGAACCATGAGTACATCTCTGCATCAATATTTCTAGGACTATGTACAGGACTTCGGGATAAAATTACTGCAATCGGATAGGGGAGGCATACCTAGCTCCGCGCGCGTAAGGGGCGGGACCACGTGTCTTCCTCGCCGAGCTCGGACGCAGCGTCGGCGCGCCGAGGAAGGCAGGGCGCCGAGGAGGCGAGAAGGCGCCGGACGCCGCGGAGAGGGGAGCCGGGCGAGGAGGTCGGCGTGCGCGGCAGCGGATCATGACGGGGAGAGCGAGCTCGGGAGAGGTCCGACGCGCGCGCGGCGGCGGCGCGGGGCTCGGATGGGCCGAGGCGTCGGGGGTGACGAAGCCTACCTGGCGGATCTTGGGCTCGACGCCGCCCGACGACGACCGCGGTGGGCGGCGGAGATCCATCGCCGCCGTCGGAGGGGGGGGCGGTGTTGCTTCGCGGCGCGCGAGGGTTTGGGGTTTGGACACGACCGAGCGAGACGGGTGTCGGGTGGGATGGGGATCTGGGGCCGCCGCCGCCGAGGCCTCCTGCCGGCTCGCGCTCCGCGGCCTGCCCCCCATGTTCCACGAGCTCGAGTGGGACCTCATCATGGTGGACGCGCCCACCGGGTTCCTAGGAGGTTGGGGCAAGCGACGCGGGGGCGACCTCCTCATCCAGTGAAAGCGGCGGCGGACAGGGATGGGGAGGAGGAGGCAATGCGGGGTGGAGGAGATGTGGATGGGGTCTCCGTAGAGCCGCGACTCTTCCTCCCTCCGGATCGCGGCGTCGAGGTCGCCGGGGGCGGCGGAGGAAGCGGTGGGGCGCAGGGAGGAGAGGAAGTGGTCGAGGGAGGCGAGGAACGAAGCGGTGGGGGAGGGGGGAGGCGCGGGGGAGGCGGAGGGAGGGGAGGCGCGGGGGAGGAGGGGGAGGCGGAGGGCGCGGAGGAGGCGCGGGGGAGGCAGAAAATCGCGGGCGGGCGTTGAAGCCTCGCGTTGAAGCCTACGTTCCATCCAGGCCGCACGACTGGGTTGAAGCCAGGGAGAATTTTTTTTAGCCCTTGATTTTAATGAAGACAATTTACTGGGTGCATTTTTGTGGGTGCACGAAGGTTGGTGCTCTCAGCGGGGGACGTATTCTTGGGTGGACTGAGTGTAATTTCAATTGGTCAATTATAGTAGAGATAGAGAAAGAAAATTGATGATTCTTCACTAACTGGCAAGCATCACAAACTGAAATTGCATCTTTATTTATGGAAACTAAAAGTTGATTGGGCTGAAAGATTTGACGAAGAACAGAAGATGGCAGATGCCCAAGGCGGCTATGCCATTGCTCCCAAGATGGTGTAACAGCAAGGAAAACCTCCAAGGACTTCAGTGTTGGTGCAATGGGATAGAGCCCATTATCACATCTGCTATGCATAAGAAGACTCCGTGTGGCTTGATCCTTAACCAAAAATCGGTTAGGATGAAACTCAAGAAGCACATCATTGTCTTTTGAAAAACAATGAACTGAAAGAAGATTTTTGCTAGCATGAGGAATATGGAGAACATTCTTGAGATTCAGAGTTCTATTAGGAGTTTGAATATGAGAATGGCCGATACGATGGATAGGGATACCTGTACCACTAGCTGTTTGAACTTGATCATGACCAGTGTAGTGCTCTTGCATGGTCAGGCGGTCAAGATCGCTTGTAATGTGATTTGTCGCACCCGTGTCAGTGTACCAATTTGTGTCAACTCCATATGATGGGATAGATGCAAACGCTACAACATGTTTCTCTTCAGGCTGGTAGGCATGATCGAATCTATGGTAGCACTTGAGTGCCACCTAGACGATCTTTACAAGTGGGACGATTCCCTCCAAAGTTGTATGAATGATGGTGGCTGCCATTGTTGTTGTAGCCGCTTCCATTGCTGTTGGCACCAGTGTGGCCTCCCTTGCCACCACGATAGGAATTCTTGTCGCCATGGTAGATGTTTTTATTGCCATTCACCTTGTTCTTGTTTGGCATGTTAGCCGAGGCACCTGGCACCTGCATGGTGCAACCCAGCATTGCGCTGCTCCATGCGTAGATCAAAGCTCAGGAGATGAGCATAAAACTCATTGAGCAAGACCAGCTCAGGACGCGTCATCAGTGACGTCACAAGCGAGTCATATTCCTCACCGAGTCCACCGAGGATATAAGAGATGATCTCCTCATTTCAGAGCGGATGCCCTATGGACGCCATGGTATCGGTCAGGTGTTTCACATGGCCGAAGTACTCCACCGTGGTTAGGTCGTTCTCCTTCATGTTCGCCAATTGGATGCAAATCTGCACCACACACGCTGACAAGTGCGCACAAGCGTCTGTTCTAGCGCTGTTCCACACCTCTGCCGAGGTATTGAGTAGCAGCACTTGGGAGAGCACCTCTGGTGATAGGGAGGAGAGAAGGGCACTCAACACCAATTGATCATGCTACAGCCAGGTGAGGTACGCCGGATTGGGAGTAGTGATAGCCTTCCCACATCTGTTGTTGTGGTGATGACTCTCTCTGGGCAAGGGCATGTGCCATCAACATACCCAAGAATCTATTGGCTGTGGAGGTAGGGCATAAATTGCACCTTCCATAGGAGATAATTCTCCTGCATCAGCTTCAGATTGTTCAGATGACCGAAAGGAGTCGACAGCAGGCCTGTCAAGTTAGTCGAGGGTACGATAGGAGAGGAGTTGTTTGCAGAGGAGCCAGTCATGATGGTGTATCATGGTTGAATTAGAGAGGCTCTGATACCATGTGAAAACAGAGAGGCAAGTAAGAAGATGAGCAATGCGCAACCACACAGGGAGAGATGGAGCGCTTCTTTATTATAAGCCGTGTACCGGATGGTGAACAGAACCACCACCGAAACCGGGATTACAAAAACAAATAGCTAGCAGACGATAAATCAAACATATCTCCTATATAATAGAATATATATATATGCGAACAGTACTAGTCCATCATCTTTCTTTCCGGCTACGTATCTTTCCCATATGAACTCGGAATCAGATGAAAAACATATGGCTGCGATCAGATCGTCGAGATCTCCAATACGGACGTCAATTCGCATGTCAATTATGCCGCTTGCCCTTGGACGGAGCCACATGTACATGGTTTTGGACTAGATAACCTGATTGATCTTGTTTGCCTTGCACATGTAACCGATGCATGCAGATTGAACTCAGACTATAGCTTTCTTGCAGGGTTGGACTCGACAATCGGCTCCTATGCTGGCACTGGCCTGCCGATTCTAGCTCACCTGGCAGCATCTCCTTCTAGTACATATCTTCCTTTTCCTTTTAAGGATTTCTTTGTGTGCACCATGCTTTCCATCTTCAATCAAGATATATGAATTTCTCCACATCCCTGGCTTGATGACAGGAACCTCCACGCGGCATTGGTCTTGTCTCAGGGTCCCACTTGTCATCCGTTTTTTTTCTCCAAATTTGGGTAGCAACACAAACCAAATGCTTGCCAATTTCGATCAGCGCTACCAAACTTTGGTAACGCAAGCAATGGCAACTATTAGAAGCAAACCAAATGCGCGCCCATATAGCCGTCTCAGCTTTCCAGTATGATTTATGGTCATATAATTTGGGCCTTTAAATTGTACATTGGGCCCAGTTTAGCCCAGCTGTCCAGACGAGCCTGCGGGCCTGCACGAAATGTAAATTGTCGGTGATATGTAAGATATCATAAATGAATAATATTAAAAATCGTCTGTGATAGCAGACATATCACAGACGGTTGTTTTGAAAAACTGTCAATGTTATAATTATCACAGATGGTTTAAGAGCCGTCTGCATCTATTATCAATGACACATAAATTCAGATGGTTCAGAAACTATCTGTGATGACGGTTTTGAACCATCTATGATAACTCTTTCTGTAGTAGTTGGTATATGCAACTTAATACTGTTATCCTAGATACTGTACTGAGCAGAAGGTATTTTATACAATTTTTAGATGAGGAATCAATATCTCAAGAGCAAAAACGGTTCAACATGTACTATCAGTCACTAGCCCTAGTGGCGGCAATACAACGCAAATGATAATCTTCTATACTTTTCCTTTCTTAACAAAAAAGTTACAAGGAATGCTGTGGAGTAGCTTGCCTCTAGAGTGCTCGAAGGATATCATCCTCAGCTCAATCATACTTCACCACAATAAGTAGAGTTGGATATAAGAGCTCTTTTGGAATTTCTAAACTTTATTTGAGTAAATTACGCTTTACACCAGATTTTGTTACCAAGGTTTCACTTTGTACCAGGTTTAACAAATTATGTCACTTTGCACTTTGCACCAACCAATGCTTAAGTGGGCTAACCCAACCGGCTCTTGGCAAGGTGGCCCCACCCACAGGTGCGTTAGCGAAGCAACCACACTGGCGAGAAGGGCACTGAGCTGGCAAATGGCCAAAATTGAGAGGTTGACCAAAAAGCCTAATCCCCAAATCAACATCCCCAAAAGCTATGATTTTGGTGCGTGGTTGCTTTGTTCATGCACTTGGCCGGTACACGATTCATTTTGTAGCCTTGTGCGGCACCTCCTGGACCTTAATTCCACAATTTGGTGTGCCCTTGATTGTGGAGACGGACATTGTATCTCCAAGAATCACGTTGATTACACAGCGGCATAGTAGCGGTGATAGGTTCTGAGACAACATGGTCGACATGCCATATCTTGACGTCTTGGTGACTTTGAATGCCATCGGTTCGATGAGTATTTTTCATCTTTTGTATATCTATTGTGCTCAGTTAGTGGCGGACCCAGAATTTTCGAGATGGGTGTTCAGAGTTAATAAAATGTTGCTTAAAGGATAAAGGAAAGGTGCTCGGTGAGAAAAAAAAATCAAAGTACAAATTTTCCTAACAAAGAATATCTCAAAATAATGTAGAAAAAGTACAAAATAATTAAGTAAAATACAATTTTAACTCTATGACCCTTTATACAATTTTAGGGACAGTCATTTCATCATTCCTTAGAACCACCTTACTAAATTGTTTAAATTTTTATGCTAATCAATTTAAAAGTTCAAGAAAATTTTCTTTATTATGTTAATCTAACCAGCACTATCTACAAAGATTTCATATCTACAAACCTCTTCTTCATTTTTTGAAGGTTCTACGATCTACTTTTCACAAAGGCATAATAATTCAATGAACTATTTGGAATTTGTCAATTTCGGAATTGGGAGGGAGAGTAGGAGACCAAACACAACTCACCTGGGAATGAGACCTCACTGCAACGCCGTGTGTTTCATACCACCCTGCTCGCCACGTCGCCACCCAACTCACCGTGTCACCTTCCTGCTCACCCACATTACCTTGCACCCATACTTCGCTCCTAGAGTACACTTGTGGCCCTAATTTGGAAATTGGTCTACCTTCTCGCTAACTCGTTGTTGCCAGCCGCAACTATATGTCGCACGCTCCCTCTCCCTTTCCTTGGCCACCGTGTGTGCGGCCATTGTGGGCTTGCGCCACTGTGGCACTATCTTGTGCCTCCCGTTTGGTCAGCTCTCTCACCCTCCACGTGCACACTACCGCCACGTTGAGAGAGAGATGAGGCATTAGGGTTAGGACTTGGGTGACCACTTGGAGCCTTGGAGAATTTGAGCTGTGGTGGGTCTGGTGGGCATAAAGGGAGCTCTAGTGGACTAAGAGAGTGAGGTATGGGTTGGATTGGGCTGATTTATATTTTTGGGTACAAATATATAGTATTTTTGCTTAATTAAAAGTATATATGTGTAATATACCTAGTATATACTATATTTTTTGTTAAAAAATAATCGGTATTCAATTAAACACCCATGAATTACGTAGGGATCACCCCTGTGCTCAGTGTGCCATACTAGTGAAATTTCAGTTTATATCTCGCTCTGATTTAAAGTAGCAATAGTATTGGGTGACTTTGCATAATAGATTGTGAGCTATACATTGCTCTGTGAGGATATTGGTCATAGTGATATTAGTGTGACAATTTGGAGATAGGCTAGGCTTTAGGCTATCTTGTTGTCAATATCTTGGTTAATCTTGTTACTTGACGTGTGCAATTTCACTACTACTATTAGAACACTTACTTTTGTGATATTTAATTGCTAGCCATCAATTAAATCTTGGTAAATAGTAGAGCTCAAAATCTAGCATATTTCTAGAGAATTGTCGCATATAATCAGTGATCAATTAAGACCATTAGTGGCGAGGAGGCCTTGTTTCGTGCTTGTGCAGCTCGACATTAATTTGAGCCTTATGCTAATTGAACCAGCCCACTTCTTCACTCTGTATAGCATGATGACTAGAGTAATATATTTATGCTTCTAGACATCTATTTGATGCTCATGTCATTTTTGCTACTGGAATTATGTTTTCTATTCATAATTAAATCTGGAATTAATCTGAAATATTTGCTAAATCCCTAATATTTTCAACAAGTAGAACAGGTTACACGCGAAGAAAATATGCCACCGTACATGTTACAGCACTGAGCCATTGAGCACTCGTTGTCTTATCAGGCCATTCGTGATACTTTGTTGTCACAAAAAAGATAGCTTGGCACTATCCAAAATATCTTTACTATTATAGGGTAATTTATGATATACCACTCGAAAGAATGATAAAACTTGGAATATCACTTTAAATTTTGACTTTCACCACATACTACTCCAAAAAAGTTTAAATTCAACATACACCATTTTCTCGATTTTATTATGAATTAAAGCATCCCTTTTGGCCATAGAAAAGAATGGTTTTGCCTATATATCTAATGTTTTCATAATTCTAGAAAATACCACTCGTATAGATCGACCGAACCAATGTTTCCTGGTGCTATCGATTCCCCTCCCCTCATTGGTTTCCTGGTGGATTTGGTGGTGCGACCAACCAAATTTTGCATTTTTCCTCAAGTGGCATTGCATGTGTATATTTTTCCCATATACATATTAGCAAATTCACCATGTTTTCTGTCCACTATTTTTTTTTGAGCCAAGGGCAGGAGCTTTGCCAATTCATTAAAGAAAAAGAGAATTACAAACATCATCTCCAGAGAAGAAACACCAGCAACACCATCCCCAAGGGGGAAACCACCGACACCAGTAGAGGAGTCCCAGGTCTAGAGCTCCAAGCAAAACCACACCCGCCAACCAGGAAGGAACTCCGTGGAGCAACACCAAAACAAAAAAAAAACCTTACCCACAGCTCATAAGCAAAGCCATAACATGGTTGAGACCAAAGCAAAGCACAGAGCTGAAGAAAATCCATCATTTGCAAAGGGTTGAAGTGCAACAATCCACACCAGAGTGCTCACCATGACAGCAACCCCACCTCGGTTCACCAATACAAAACCCACCCAACATCATTGGACTATGTCAACACCAACACCGCACCATGAACGGAAACACAAGCACAACCATCCACAATAAGCATTAGGAACCGCAACAAGTACAACACTCCTAAAGCAACTATCCAGATGAACTTGAAAGAAGCGGGTGAGGAAGAAGCCCTTCCATTCTTACCACGATGGAAGACAAAGGATGACACGCCAAAATATGATGACACAACTTGTGCACCTTGGCGCCGTGTGCCATACCGTGGCACAGGCACATCGGCAACACGCCACCTCAAAGCACAAGCCAACTATGCCAAGCAACACTCACAAGCCACCGGACACACTCCTCCCATCGACGGCGCACGTCATGAGTCATCGTTATTGCCTGTCGTGCACTACTCGCAGTGCAGCCATGTCTCATGTACCCCAAAGGCAGTTGTCAATCATGGGCCACCTTGCAAAACCGAGGCGCGCCACACTCCCGTGCACATGCACAGCCCTTCGCACTACTCGCCGTGACGTAGTAGCTTCGCTTTGACCTGCCTCACCGACACGTAGAACCAATCACCTGTCACACCGCCCCAAGTGAGCCAACAATGTCAAATCATGGTCTGTGTCACTCCGCCCAAGCTGAACCGGTGACAGCACCCAAGTTTGCGCTGACTTGCACCACCACTTCTTTGCCCTTCCATCCACACCCAAGCTAAATCTGAACGGCGCCATCGTCCTCGAGCTTATCGGGCTTCAAAACACTGGATCTACCACCCACGAGCTCGAGTTCATCGGAACCACCGCTCACAAGCTCAATCTGCACTGGATTCAACCATCCTCAAGTATGGCGCGTTGATCCCGGTCGTATGCGTATGGATCTGGGCTGGATCTGTCACCGCAAGTCCTCACGCGGAGGAGGGGGTCGTTGAAGACACGACATGCAGAGGAGGCATGTGTTGGGGAGGCTTGATGTGTTGCTAGGCCGACCTGCACTGTTCATCATCTTCCCCACTGGCTTCAAGCAATAACATGGTGCCCAGGAGGCGATCTACTCGAGGACAACATGCTCACTACCATTGCTAGGAGTCGAATTGAGAAGAGAAGAGTAGGGAGCTGTGGAGGAAGGTCCTGTCATCGCCGCCGCTACATTGGCAACGACTACCTCAAGAGAGGGGTGAGGAGGTGGGGGACTCTCGGGGAGGACGGACATCGCCTCCCGGGTCGCCCGGAGGAACAACACAGGAGTTGAGGATGCTAAGGCTTCGTTTTCTATGCACTATAAATACATACATGAATCCAAATTGTCAAGATTGTGGATGCATAAACTAACATCGGTACACAATCATGTGTGAGAAAGTACATTCTTGAATGCAATCAAAACCAAGGAACACATTGATTGATCACTTCTACACGACAAGGGATCGGACTAAAGGTTGTCCTCAGAGATAGATCAACAGGAACTCACCCAACCAGATTTTTGCCTTTCTTATGAGTCCGTTCTTTTCGACTTGAGATTCTGACTTTTAGGTTATTTTTCGCTATTCCTAAATTTCGTCTTTTTTTATTTTTTAGCTTTTTTGAACTTTTTTGCCGGTTCTTTTTCCCCGTATTCGTTTGCATTGTACGTGATTGGCTTACCTGTTTTTTCTATTTTTAATTTTTTAATTTAATTACGTGAAATAAACCATCATCAGCTACAGTGTAATTTCAGCCAGCTATAGTGTAATTTTAGTCATAAGCCATTTTTCAACCGAAATGAGTAGGCTGTCAAATGACATGGAAATGCTAGTTCGGTCCGATGATTAGGAGTGGCATTTTCTGAATAATGAAAACATTGGTTGCATGGGCAAAACCATTCTTTTCCATAGCCAAAAAAAGAGGAAAATGATTTAATTCGCAATAAAATCGATGAAATTGTAATATGTTGAATCTAAATTCTTTGGTATATGGTGGAAATCAATTTTCGAAGTAGTATGTCATTCTTTCGAATAATATATTATGAATTATCCTATTATTATTGGTCCAAAAATAAAATAACCTTAGTGAGTGGATAAAGAATCGTGTGAGCTTAGCTAGCTAGCCTGATGGAGCAACGGGTCAAACTCTCCTTTATGCAGCCGGTTGCTTTCAAGCTTCCGCTTCGTATGAAGCAAGCGTACACTTCACTCGCCATGACCAGGAACACTGCGGGCAATAACTATTTTGCACTAACTCGGCAAGCAAGCGACTCGGCCAAGGATTGCATGCGTACGTAAGGAGTGCAGTTTTTCAGCGAACACTTGCAGCTATCCTCACTATTTCAGCCATTCGTTCCATCTTGAGATTCAGGCCTCAGCCATTCGTTCCACCTCGAGATTCACGTCTCCTTGCCGGCCACAGCCGGCCCTGCTAGAGTTCGTGTATGGTAAAATTTTAAGAGATAAAATAGAATCAATTAGGATAATTTGTATTCGATATAGTTGATTGGATTGATTTTCATGTCACCTTGTACTATATTAATATGCCCTCGAGGCTCAAGCAATACATCAAACAATTATTCATACTATTCTACCTTCCTTGATGGTCCATCACCCACGAGTAGCACCGCTTCCTCGACTCACCAGGGTTT
Organism: Dendrocalamus sinicus; assembly: GCA_036346575.1. NCBI lineage: Eukaryota > Viridiplantae > Streptophyta > Magnoliopsida > Poales > Poaceae > Dendrocalamus > Dendrocalamus sinicus. Next base: position 25,959,333 of record CM070654.1, read on the forward strand.
TCGGTGGCAGCGCAGCTCGTTATGGGGGTTTTTCGCGGTAGCGATGGCACACATGGGGTTTCCGATGACAGCGGTGGTGCGGCGAAGTTTCCGGAGGGAGGCGATGGCTTGTCATGCTCAAAGCTAAGTTGAGAGAGGGAATGATAGGTCTGATCGTATTAGTTTCTGCTTCTGACTTCTGCTTAGAAAAGCTAAGACGAACACCCGACTTCTCGAAACGGCTTCTCCACTCCTCTTATTACCGTCTTACTCTGGAGATAAGGTAGAGAGTTACAGGTGTATTGCCTACCCTACTCCTCTCGATCCCGTCACGTGCACGTATCTCTCGCTCGCTTTTTGCATCGCTCGCCACCTCATTCTAAAAACCACTTCTTTCAGCCACTACTATTCGGATGGGTTCTTTTAGGCTAAGGCTTATGGCTGTGGTTTTTTAATTCTGACATGTTCGTGAGAGGCGGTATACAGAGAGAAATAGTCACATGCGATTTTAGACGGTACAGCTGAACTTGGTACAGTTTGTATTATAATTTATCTGTAGATCCCGCCTTAAAAAATGCATCGTTTAACGGCAAGTTAATGTAGAAATGGAAACTAAAGTCTAAGTATAAACTCAAAAGAATTGGGCCTTCATTTTCGATCAAAAATCATAAGCTATAACCAAAAATCATCAGAAAAAACTGATACAAACGCCTCTTTAGACAGCCCGAATAGGACATGTAACCCTGCATTTTCGCGTACAGAAGTTGAGTTTGGTTGGGTCAAGGCTTTCTTAGATACAGAAGAAAATCGTATAGAATATTTTTATCCATTGTCATCGTGAAAACAGACCAAGAATTATCAATTGAACAGTATAGGCCTCGAAGCGTGAAATGAAGATGTCAAAGTCGAAAGATGAGATCATTACATCAGAGCTAGAGCAACGGACCATTGGAGCCATCGTTGACAGCTTCAGCCTGAATGACCCATTGTTTCGTAAACAAAATGCCTAATTAATGAGTGTTTCTTTCCAGACGCGTATGAAAACCTTTTTGGCAATTCATCGGCAAGCTAGCTCGCCTTTGACAAATAACCGTCGGTGGAGTTCGTCTTTGAGTGAGTCGCCGGAGAGATTTTGGTACAAGTTTCGGCAAACGAACGTCGTGTACTTGGCAAGCGTCATTTAAGAAATCGGCTAATTTGAGTTTGCCACAGCATTAGAGAGAAAAAGAAGGCAGCTGCACGATGATAATAATAATAGCACTGCATGACTAGGTAGTTTCCCTGGCATTCAAGCATGGCATGTAAAGTATTTATTCGTGCACGGAAAGTTTGATCAAGGAGGATTCTGAGAAGGCGTTTGATAACTTTTGCTTGCATAGTATTGGCAAAGACTTTTCTTCTGGTAATCAGGCTTTCAGATTGATAGCAACGAGCTGCGTGATATGCACGACAGCATGAGCAGCCATGTAGTATTGTATTTTCTGTGGAACAATGTGCCGGGAAAATCCAAGGATGCGTCGCATGAACTGGCAAGGGATAGCAGCATGAAAACGTTATTTATCTTTTTAAAGTGATTTTTTTCGTAAATTTTATCCTCTTCGTTTAGGATTTATTTTAGGCCGTGATGGAGTACTCTTCTCTTCTTCTATACTATCGATCAGTCCATGACGTGTCCTGGTTCAAAAGGTCAGCATTACTAGGGATATTCTTACACAAGAAAACACGAATGTGATAAGTAAAATCCATATTCGAGAATATTCGTATTTGTATTTGAGACTATTTGATTTGTATTTGATCCGTTTCCATCCCTGACGACATCTTTGGGGATGATTGTAGAAAGCAATTTTCTGATGAACCAAATTTCATAAGCAAGAAGTAAAAATTACTTTGCATAATTTCAACTCTATGTCTTACACTGTTAGCTAGTGTAGACATATAATCATGTTACATAAATTTATTCTACAGAGATTTATTACAAAAGTTTTAGGACATTCGCATTCTACACATATTCGATTCGAATTCTTATTCGTTACGACATTTGATTCGTATTCGAATATGTTCGAATATTTATTTTAAAAATATAAATTCATATTTGTATCCGTATTCGTTTTAAATATATAGATTCATATTCTTATTTGAGACTATTCGATTCGTATTTGATCCGTTTCCACCTCTAAGCATACCTAAAGGATCATGTGAGAATGTCAAGAGTTTTGTTATTTGGATGAGTGAAAATTGGAATTTGAAAATTTACAGATTTTTTTAAACAGCTTGCAAAAATAGATTATTTTGAGAAATTCAAGTCGTGGGATAATTTGATTTGATCTAGGTCAGTGCATATGTGTGCATGATATATGTTTCAGCTAACATGGATCAAGTTATGAACAACTTGTGTTCGAAAATGATTTCTTAATCTTTGGATGTGTAGGGGCGTTTAGAGTCAATCATGGTCAATGGTGGGAATCGAAGCTATGCTCATATAGGAGTCGAGACCCAGAATGATCAAGGATACCATGTGAGATGGCTAAGCTCAAGCATGGTACAAGAAAAGTGAGAAATGTTGAAGGAAAGTTTGAGTGACGGGTTGCATCATGTGGTTTAGTCGGTCCAAGTAAGGTGTGGTCCGGTGGAACCGGAATGGGAGAGACTTGCTGATGCGTGATAACCCAGTGGTACACCTACACATGGCAAGTATGGTGATTGCTTGCAATAAAAGATGAAGACTGGATCCAGAAAGAGTATTTAGTAAGTTGACCAAAATACTATAAATTATCTTGTATTAAAACCGTTGTGTTTGAGAAAACGGTTTCGGTTAAGAAGAAGTTGAGAAGATCAAGTTGGATCAAGGCTAAGAACTTAGCGAATTCAAGTTTATGTACTTTAAAAAGTGTGTATAAGTGTAGTATGTTAGTAAAACCCGTGTTGTGTGGGGTTAACGGGTTTCCCCCATGTGTGCTAAATGGATAGTATCTATTAAGGTTAGATGAACTTGCTTGCTTTATCTATTCAATAGATTGGGATGAAGACTTGCAAATTAACCATCCAAGCATCCTAGTTTTACTCATTGAAGCAAAATGTTTTAGAATTAGAGTTTAAGAAGTATGAGTGTTATGGTGTACTCTTTTGTCCTTTAGTGGAGTGACTGTAAAAACTTCATCCTCAAGTAACAATATATCAACTCCGTTCATCTCTTATGTATCTTCAGTGTTTTGGTTGATTTGCTCTTAATCTTGTTGGTTTTGATCTCTTATATTTCCTTCTTGATATTTCTTTGTGTAAGTAAGAACATGTAAATGACGGAGATGACTCATAGGGATCAATCCCTATGCATCTAGACGTCAGATTTTGTAAGTTCTTGAAATTGTTCGTTTTTTTATTTAGCATTTCCAAGTGATTTCTTGATCCAGTTATTTTTGCCTCATTTCCATGGGTGTTCTAACTTACTGTGACATGTAGAAATATATTTAGAGCCATCATTCACCCACGAGCAAGTCATATTCATCGTTTTTTGTTTTTGACCGACAACCTTTCTTCAAACAAAAAAAGTCAGAATTTTGGCAACGAATTTCTTGATCGTTGATTGAAATTGGTTCCTGACATCCTAAAAATGGTACATCACAAATTTCAACTGATTTGAAATTTTCATTTGAGAGTCAGCTCAATTTTAGGTTTTCATCCGATTTTAGTGCAGCAGACCTTCACGAACCAAAATATCTCAATTTTCTTAATTTATTTTAAGATTTTTGGTTGAAATAGGTTCTTAAGGTCATGATCTAGTCTCGGTTTAAGTTTCAAGTCTTTTTGATCTACAGATCAAATGTTCAAAGATTTTTAAAATTAAAGTAGTGTTATTTTTCACTATTCACGGAATTGAAATCACTATTCACTCGATTGTTTTGGGTTGGTTTGGGTTCTTATTTTGGTGGTTTTAATGTTGGCTTTCCAACCTAATATTCATAGCTCTGTAGCTATCGGAGTGAAGGATCAGTGAATAATTGAAGCAAAATTTCAAGACACCACTTATCCCCTCTGTTGCCATACCGGTCTTACAATACTAGCTACGGAGAACCGAGCCCAATCCGCAATGCGTTTGTCATCTTTGTTCGTGTTTGCTGTCATCTCCATTTTAATAGCCTATATAGAGTAGGTTTTTTTTGCTGTGACTTTTGGATTTTGGTTTTTGAATTTTGGTTGTTCACAAGAGAGTGTACGAAAAGAGATAGTCATATGCGATTTTGACCGGTATAGCTGAAGACGGTATAGTATCTACTATAATTAATTTATAGACCCTATCTTAAAAAGTCGTATTGTTTAAAAGCTAATTACTATAACATAAAATAAAAGTAATAAACATGGAGCCCAAACGAACCCAGCCATAGCACCAAAGTGATGCTTTCGACAGTGGATACATCGATGATCTGCCCTAGCGCATTGGCCAACTGCAATCACGAACGAACAGCATTTTTTTTTACTTCTGGCGGGCGCTTTGGGTTATATTATATGTCCCTTTCGACTTTCCTACAAGGGAACGCCAGTTGAACATAAGCCGTCATCTGCAGCCTCGGCTGTTTCGCCTTAATTCCTGGGCGGCGCCGTGCGCAGGACGGCAAGCACGCCACAGGTGGTACTGGCGCTCGCCAAGTTCCTACTTCCTAGTAAAGTAGTAAGCAAAGTGTCAAGCCTGGGATCTAAACTGTCTTCGGTGCTGCGGAGGGGGACTATAGAAACACTAAATTGAGCTTAGCACTACAGTAATTGACTAATTGGCGCTAGTTCTGTAGTAAAAAACGTAGAAACATCGTTGTTTTTTTTGACGGAAACTACGTTGTTTTTACTGCACAGAGGAATTAAGGCCCATTCGTATTGACTTTTTTTTATGCTTTTTAGCTTTGACTAATGAATAGTAGTGTCTAATAGAATCGGCTTATATAAACTAAGAGCAATGCCAGAAACGAAATTGAACTCTGAAGTCAGAACTATGAAATGCCAGAAATGGCAATGCTGATGTGATTTGCACTACAAGTGGTATGGAATGCCAGAATTTTCTATCACGGATACCAGAATGCAAGAGTAATACAAATGGAATGCCACACTACCAGAACCTAACTAGCATACCAGAACAAGCAGGTACACCTCATTTTCTATCATAGATCCCTGAATAAGCAAGTTCATATCAATTTCATACTCAACTAACAGCTAAGGCAGTTCAACTCAATTTCATACTCAACTAAAAGATACGTGGGTTTGACTCAGTTTATAACTCCAATAACAGAAAAACATAACAAACAAGCCAGTTCTAACTCGAATAACTAAGCAAATAAGATAGTACTATGGACAAATATGCTAGAAAAGATACTTGCAATAGGACTCATAATGTGAAAAACTCATTCCTGATGCATGTTGCATAAGGGCTATGATCACTTAGTGTTCTTCTTGTCTGCCCAGCCCCTCCTAATCCAAATCAGCCGGCCCTCCAGGGTTTTGATGTTGACGAACATCTCACGGTAGCGGGCGTGCATAAAGAGCTAACTCGCGTAGTAGTACTCGTCGCTATCCTCATGGGCACCATTGGCAACGACAACCTACATTAGCTCTTTCATTTCATCCTTTGACTGGCTCATGGGGCGCGAAGTCACACTTATAGCCTCTAGACTACTCGTAGAGATTGACGAATCGCTCAAGATGTATATCCCAATAACTCTTCTTTGGTTTCTTCCCTTCTGGAGACTCTAGCACATAACGTCGCTTCCCTTTATTGGGGGCCGACGGGCCGCTGTTTGTGGCTTGTCTTCCCGAGCATGAGCGCGCTCTTTACCAGGCACATATATGTCTGCATTTGTGCATATGACCTCCTTGAACATCCTCTCTAGAAGGTCCTCATGAACGAGCGGTGCCTTGAGTAATTTCTTAATGTCCGCCATGGTCTGCACAAAGTAGAAATAGAGGGCCTTAGTGATTCAACAATCATCGCGGAGAGCACATGAAAGACTATGTGTAGAATCTCACCTTTGCTTGATCCTCCCACTAGTCTAGCTCGGCAGCAATAGTACTGATCTTCGGATTGAAGCCGAGGCTAGTAGAGCACAGCTTGAGGGTCTTGTAATTTGCCAAATCCCTTTTTAGTGCATCCCACGTGTTCTTCATTTGCTTACAGGTGTACTGCTGGCCGGTGCGCTCTTTGAACTGCTGAAGAAGGTTGGAGTACCCCTTTCCAGATAGGTTATTTTGAGGGTTGTTACCAGCGTCCAGTTCCTCTAGGCAAACAGCAATGAAAATGCTGGTCACTTGACTATTGTCAGTCAGCACAACAAACGGTGGTACACAATGGAGGAGAGAACAATCACAACCAAAAGATTCGGCTACAGAGGACAAAACAATCATGAATTGTGCAAGAAAATTGCTAGAATGGATGGTATGGGCAAAGCATACCTTACAATCGGCTATGGAGACAACGAGCGAGGCTCCATAGGGTGGACGGCAGTGGACATACCACGGCCCGGATGGCGGCTGATCTAGGACTTGAGAGAGAGCGGATGAGGGGGCAACCGGCAAATTTGGACATAGAGAGTGGATCTGGGGGGTGGGCTGGGGGTGTCAGAGAAGGGCGGGAGACGGGAACAGGCGGACGGAGTGTCGCCGGCACGAGATAGGGCGAGAGGAAGAGGGGAACATGATTTGGGAAAGTGGTTTAGTGAGTGTCTTGGTCCTTCACGTCGGGTCTTCGTGTGTGTGCAAACGGCTTCTGCAAGCCGCTTATGGAAGCTTGTCGTTTATATTGGCTTTGGTTTTTAGAAGCAGAATCCAGAAGCTAAAATCAATATGAATACCTCTTTAATGTGGCAATTATACTGGCTCATGGGGCGCGAGATGGCCACCTGGCCGTTCGCTGCCATTGTACTGGGCTCCTCTGCCGTAGGATCCACGTCCCTGAAAACGAGGGTTTTGGTAGAAACTCTAGAGAAATTGTACGAGTTCCTTTTATGAATTCCTATGTTCCACAAGGACCATCAGATGCAAGTCTTGGGTGTATGATTTCTCTAACACGTCAACATATAATTAAGAAAAACTATCAACAGGTAGCGAAGATATGTAATATAAATTGGAAAGCCTGAATCATAGCCAGTTTGGATTGGATCAGAAATTCAGATCCTTCTTCTGGAAGGCAAAGATTTGACAAGCAGACTGAGATGGAAGGACAAGCTTCATGGGCGAAAGTGCTGACATAGCCTGACAGATAAGCCATGGGAGAAAGATAGGAAGAACGGGATCGCAAGAGGTTATGCTTATCCAATCAATTAGCACTCTGATGTGGAGTACTATAACCCACAGGCCATAGCGAGTGTAGCAATGATCAGTTCTTATCTGGATGACGGCAGACCGGCTGGGAGGCCATCAGCGTGAGCGTGAAATGAGAGACGCCCGAACAGGTGGCTTAGAGCAACTCCAATTGGTTCTTTATCTTACTCTTTATTGTATATTTACCTAATATGACTCAAGAAATGGACTCCAACCGGTTCTTTATCCTCCTCTTCATTTTTATCGAGTCGCTATTTTTTCCCTGTCGCTAGCTAGATTTGACGAGCGCCTCCTCACTCGCTTTTCAAATAGCTAGGCCATTGGAATGCTAACTCAAATAGAGAGCTGCAAATAATAGCTATCCTCTTCATCCTAGGATATAAAGAGGGAGAAATGACTAATGGGATGGAGTTGCTCTAAACACGATGAAGGATTAATATTTCTTACGTTCTCCTGATTCACTCTAGTGGGGTGCTAACGGTACGATTTAATCCCGACTGATCTAGATCGGTCGGTCTCAAATATAAGAAGATAATTTAGTATTCGATACCGAATCTGATCGGTACCGAATAGTTATTACCGGATATGGTAGTAGAAATAGAAGAGCTAAAATCCGATCAAATAGCATAGGTAAATGGTAAACTAGGTACTATCTAACCGGATATCCGATAAGCAAGTTAGTATCCCAACCAACCCAGCTCATCAACCATCATTGACATCAACTGGTCTAGATTTTACTCAAATCCTAACCTAACTCTAGAGTCCAACCACTCTAGCCAGTCATCACCAATCCTCCTCACTTGTGTTGAACTTGTGTATAAATTTATCGGTTTTTCGAACTAATATATGAATTTAGCACTTATATTGAACTTAAGTAATCTAGATGAATTTATTGTTAATTGAAGGCTTGAAGTAATGGTGGTATGGTTCAGTGTATATTTCTTTATATATGCACATATTATCCGTTTCCGATCTGAAGCCATCACGTATCCGTCCCAATGGTACCGTATCTAAAACGCTGAATACTTTGAATTTGTATTCGTATTTGATCTTATCGTATCTCACTCTAAATTCGAAAAATATGGATTCGGATATGACATGAATAATATCCTTCCGAATTCGATCCGATTGCCCCCCCTCATATGCTCTCCTGATTCACTCTGGTAGGAATTCAAAAACTATACCATGCAGATCTTTCAACTCTCCATTCGCCTCAATCTGTCTCATTGTACGTAGGAACTGAACATGATGCCTCTGTTGGATGAGAAAATGTTATATATCACTGTTTTAAAATTATATTAGTATTAAAATGTAAATGAAGGGTAAACAACGATTATTTACCTCTTCTTTTACTTCAAGATTTATGCAGTTCGTAGATCTCTCGTCTGATGGATATTTCGTATTCCACCTAAATTTGATCGATTATTTTCGGCACGGAGACAAGCTGGCTGGCGAACTCGAGTGCAAGTCGTTATTGCCCAACGAATTGCCACTGTAGCTCCATGCTCCAGTAATCCAGTTTGGTTGCGTCTCCCTGCCTTATCCGGCGTCACGGCGAGAGTACACCGTACAAGCTGGACGTGGCGAGTGCCTTCGCTCCCGAGAGGCGACGGCACACCAGCACGGTCCACAGCCACACGCCTCACCTTCCCCACTCTACAGCCTACAGCACTCGGCGACCCCACATCGTAAACCGTCCCAGATCACAGATCACGGGAACATGCCACTCGAAGCGCCTCACCCACGGCGAAAACGAGCTCCAAATCGGAAGCCATTTTTTACTGTAGCTTTTTTCTTCGGATTTAATCTTTAAATACTTATTTTTGTTAAATTTAGTCCTCTTCATAGATATACCGAGCTCAACAAGTACCTACAGAACTAAAAAGCTTGGTATAGCTTAGCAGGTATCTACTGAGATCCTCTAGCTTAGCAGATGACCTGCTCAGCCGCCCAAATGTGGCAGCAGTAAATGCATGTCCCCATTGCTAATTAAGTTGTCTATAATTAGTGCTAATGTATGTGGCAGGCACCCGATCGGCTTGTTGTCGCGCTTGGACGGCTTGACAGGTCGGCTATCGAGTTCCATAGATCTATAAAGAGAGCTATTCAAGAGCTAAATTTTTTATTAAAAAAGCTACAGTAATATTTGCTTGGACAGTTCTCAAAATCAAATAGGTGTGTTCTTTCGGTCTGTGCCTTATAAATTATGATTTAAAATTTTGAATTCCAACTGTTCGTGAAAGACAGTATACAGAGAAAAATAGCCATATATGATTTTAGTCGGTATAACTAAACTTAGTATACTTTTTGCTATAGTTTTTCTATTAAACTATTTTAAAAATTATATCATTTAAAAATTAGTTAGTGTAGCTTATATAATTATAAGCCGACTGAAATTACAACCGAACCTTAAAACTCAACTCAACTGATTGGCAGATGGTGGTGGAGCCAGAATGATAAGAAAAATAAGATCCACTGGTTGGCCTGGGATAAGTTGACACTCCCTAAGAATAAGGGAGGATTGGGCTTTCGGGATCTTTATTTGTTCAATATGGCCATGCTGGCTCGACAAGCTTGGAGGCTCCTGATTCTTCCGGATACTTTGTGCGGCCAAGTGCTTAAAGCAAAATATTTCCCCAATGGTAGTATTCTGCAGTGTGCGGTGCAGGATGGGATTTCTTACACTTGGAGGAGCATACTCAAAGGTGTGAATCTTCTGAAGCAGGGGCTCATATGGCGCATTGGCAATGGTGAGTCGGTGAATATCCGGACGGATCCTCGATTCCACACTGCAGTACAAGGCGCCCCGCTACAAATAGGGGCAACGGTTCGACAAAGGTGGTGAGTTAATGGACCCAAGCTTGGGCTCATGGGATGAGACCCTAGTGCAGGATGTTTTCTCGAGTTTGATCTCGAGGCGATCCTAAAATTGAGAGTGAACCAGATTTGGAAGATAGACCGGCATGGCACTTTGAAAAGAACGGAATCTTCTCGCTTAAGTCACTTATAGATGGCGATTCAAAGCAGGAGAATGAGCTTGGTAGAAATGCAATAGCTCGAGCAACACCCAAATGGAGACTCCAGTTCGGTGGGATAAAATTTGGAATATGGAGGTCCCAAACAAAGTGAAAATGTTTATGTGGCGCCTAGCCCATAATAGTCTAGCAGATTCGGAATTTGAGCCGTAGGGGATGAAGGAGGATACCCTGTGCCCCATGTGTCATAGGCTGGATGAAGATTGTGGGCATCTCTTTTTAGGTGTAAAGGAGTTAAAGAGTGCCGAGAGGCTAAACTTAGAGGAGCATCGCATTACCTTAGCAGTGATTGTCATTCGGCGTGATCTCACGAGGAGAATCTGTCTTTCCCACACCAACCCACTACAAATTGTGGTTCTTCTTTGGAGATGGTGGTCGGTGAGGAATAAGGTGATTCTTTGGAGAAAAAGACCGACATATCCCGAGGTCTGTTCTCTTATAACCTTCTATGTGCGAATTTGAAAAGGAAGGAAAACAACAAAGAGTCAAGAACAAGTCGGGCCTCAAGATTTGGCAACGCCACCGGAAGATTTTATAAGATTAATATTGATGGCTCCTTTAAAGTCGGGTTCGAGTCGGGAGGTTGGGGTTTTATCGCAAGGGAGTCTTTGGTGAGTTCCTTCGGGGTTGTGGCAATCGTGCGAGTGGATAGCCCTTTCCAAGTGAAGCACTCGCGCCCTGCATACCTGCAGAGGATAGCGATTTGGGAATGTCAAGAATTATCCCGAATCGATGCGTCCGAACTAGTACGGGTTTGACTTATTGGACTTTGATCAAAGTGTGCATGGAAGCCTCCTCAAGCAAATCGAGACCTTATTGGTTCTTCATTCGACATCGCAGATTCGGCATTGCGAGAAATTGCAACAAGGTGGCGGATCGCCTTGCAAGGTATGGGCGGCGTGGTTAGCTCGCTCAATGGAGTTTATGAGTCAAGTCCCACTTTTGTTTCCAGCTGGTCTCGGTGATCTGGCTGGAGATAGTGTTTAAGGGAAACAAGTTTTCCGAGTTAAAAAAAAAAAAACTCAGGTTCCTCGACCGATCCGCCGCCTCCGACGAGGCCACGAGAGTGTACGATGACGAGACGGGGCCGTGACAAATAAAAAACGCCCGTCCCGTGCCGTCCGCTCCAGCCGCGCGCCCACGCCTCTCGTCGTGTCCACCCGGAGAGAACACGCACGGCTGCCGCTCCACGGCCCGCGCGGCCAAATCTAGCCGTGTTTGCTGTGCCCATCGCCCGCCTAATAAACGCAAGCTCTGTCCCCAAGCACGCGCGCGCACCGGCGTCCGGTCCTCCACCTCTCCTCCGTGCGCGGGCGGTGGTCACAGGCGTCGCTGTTTGAAAAGCCCTAGCTGCGTCTCGGGCGTTTCGGGCTTTCGGCCTCGGTTGGACCCGTGACCCCCCTCTCCGGAGGCTCCGGGGTGAAGATCAGGTTTTCGTCTCGCGTGCTTGAATTGGGTGAGTTGCGAGTTTCGTTCTTTTTCTGGGGGTTTTTTTTTTGCTTGCCGAATTTATTGATTGCTTTCTTTGGAGGTGCTGCGATTGAGTCTTTTGGAGGATCGTTCGTCTGTTGGTGTAGGAATCTGCTAGCAGCTTGTGTTGTCCTAGCAAGTCTGGAATTTGTTCCCCTGCTGCCACCCGGTCTTTTTCTTCAGCTGTTTTTAGGGAACTTGTTTGCGCTATTGTTCCCAAAGTTTCGTCTTTCTCCCCGATTGTTCCTAAAGTTTTGGCTTTTCGCGGATCAGCCTCTCGGGGCCTCGATTTCTGCAACCTTATTGGGCTTTGGAACTGGAGCTCACCTGCTTCGTTGTTTCGGCGTCCAAAAGACAAGAATGAAATCGAGACTTTAATCCCTAGAAAGTTCCCCATGTTTCCCTCGCCTTGTGCTTGCAACTTGCTCGCCAGTTTGCTGGAGCTTGGCATGTAAACATGTTTCAGCATCTTTCTAAGAGATCGAAGCTGGAAAGGTGCCATCTCGACACAGTTCTACCAATTTCGGAGCAAATTGCTGCCATACATGTATTTAGCACATTCTTTTCAGGTTTTTTTTTCGCTTTGATCTCCGCAGTTTTTCCTTCCCTGCGATGAAAACAGTCTTGAATACATTTTTCTAAGTACCTTTGATTCTAGACCATTGAATTACAACTGATGGATGGACCATATGATTTACAAGCACAGGAGAAGATCCCATTGATTGTATGGCTGGTAATTGCAGGAGTAGCTTGGTGCTCTAACAAGTATTGAAAATGGTTAGTGGGAGGCCAGTAAATGGGGGATTGGATGCATCGTTCAGGAGCCTCATGGTGTCTACTGGCAGCGGGAGGGGGCAGGCTGGAAGTGGTGGCGCAATGCCTACGTTATCAGGTTGGAAAGACCTTCCAATGGAGCTGCTGCTGCGGATTTTATCAATAGGTGGAGATGATCGGATGGTCATTGTGGCATCTGGTGTTTGCACTGGCTGGCGTGACGCGTTGGGATGGGAAGTCACTAATCTTTCCCTCTCATGGTAAGCAAGTTTGTATCCTTCAGTCTAATTCTTAAGATTGACAGGTGTTGTCTCTGAACTTTGCACAACATTACATTTACACCCATTAGGTAAATTGGTGGAAAGATTTAACTTGACTTTGGTTATTAAATGGTGGAGTTGCCCTTGGACTAGGGAAATTTGGATATGATAATGTGGCATTCTTACTAGATTGTATTCTCTAATACTCTGACGTGTCTCAAAACTCATTTTCTGTGTATCATTTTCCTATTATTCAATCATATGTTCTGTAATAGAAAAATAACTAACCCATGTGCTTAAACTACATCTGCACCCATCCTACATGGTTCTGCAACCAAGGTAGTGTACTGGTTCTACGTGGTATTGCATTTCAAACATAGGTTATTCTGCTTGCTTCCCCTTTGATTATTGCGAGGTAGATGTATGTATCAGGGGAAAGTGCTATGACATTTCGTTTGTTTTCTTTTCTGTGTAATCTTGTATGTTTGGCTGTCATTTGAAAGATCCAAAGTTCTCAGCTTATCCTTTTCAGTTCTGAAAGCAGCTTGTCCATTTAGCAGTTATATTGTATGAGTCACTGAGTCAGCAATGGGTCCCTTTGAAGTTGTTTTATGTTTATGGAACTGATCATTTTCTATAATGGATATGTGTGTGCATGTCTCAGCATAAAAAACTTCCATCAACTACTGAAACTCTTTGTTAACTTTCCTTTTAGTTTGTGATGGTGAATTGACTAGCGTTCAACTGAACCAGCCACAAAGTCACATGGAGAAAATACGTAATTGTTATTCCAAAAATTTAGGGATGCCTTCTAAATCTGACAAACTAATTTTTTTAGGTGCATAAAAGATACAATTACATTTGTTATTTAGACATATAGTTTTATTTGGTATTAAAACAAGAAGTAAGAACGCTAATCAGTATTAAGTATTAACCTAGAGGATTATAGGCACATGTTTGATGCAACACAATGGGGTGGAATCAAGTGTACAAATAGCATTGGAATTGAGGCTTACAGGCTCTAGACTTTGGATATTCATCCCTATGTTGTTCCATATATTGTGCTATATGCGTGCATCTTTTCCCAGGACTATTATATTAAGGCCTGAAAGGCCTAAGAATATACTTTTTTTTTCATTTGAAGTAATGTCAAAAGCCAAGTTGATAGATCAGCTGTAATTAATATAACACTAACTATACACAAATTAATATGAAACAGCAACACGACATCTACCTGAATGAAGTTTGGTTGCTAAATTTCACAAATATTACATATTTTTTTGTTGAGGAGCACCAATAAGTGCGCCCATTTTTTTACTTTTATTCCTAGATTAAGTAATGCAATGTTTTGACGTTTCCAATGAAAAAATGCATTAGGTGGCTTCACCCTTCCATGTTTACTGGTTCCATTGGCAAATCTATTTCATTTTTTAAGCATCTCTTCAAATGATTCTCCACATTCTCACTGCCAAACCTTACCAATGAGTTATAGTTGGTGATATGTACATTTTTGAGGTTTGTTGGTTGACCTGAAAATTGTACCATTTGCAGGTGCCAGCAGAACATGAATAACTTAATGATATCACTTGCTCACAAGTTTACAAAACTTCAAGTTCTCACTCTTCGCCAGAACAAACCTCAGCTTGAAGACAGTGCAGTAGAGGCTGTTGCCAACTACTGTCATGATCTACGTGAGTTAGACCTCAGCAGAAGCTTTAGGCTTAGTGACCGCTCCTTGTACGCATTGGCTGATGGATGTCCTTGGCTTACAAGACTGAACATCAGTGGATGTTCCAGTTTCAGTGACATTGCCTTAACCTACCTTAGTTGCCACTGTAAAAACCTGAAGTGCTTGAATCTGTGTGGATGTGGGAAGGCAGCAACTGACAGAGCTTTGCAGGTATTTTGGTTAACCCATGATTTGCTTAGCATGTTTTCATGAACCTCCATTTAGTTTCTGAGATCTTGATGCAGGCCATAGCCTGTAACTGCGGGCAGCTGCAATCTTTAAACCTAGGTTGGTGTGAGGATGTCACAGATAAGGGAGTGACCAGCTTGGCATCAGGTTGCCCTGATCTCAGGGCTCTGGACTTGTGTGGTTGTGTTCTTATAACAGGTATTTTACATTATTTGTTTATGACCTGATTCTAATTCTATGGATAACCTATCTCCCTTCATTGATGAATGAAATAAATAAAGCTGTTGGTATCATGGTATGTTTATTTGTATTATAAAGTGCTATTCTACATAACCAAGCGCTGTATTTTAGGACATGACAATGGCATAATTTCTGGGGCACTTGGTTTTTGTATACTATAATACGATTTAGTTTTAGTAGATAGAGATGTTTGTTCATTGTTGTTGTCATCGTATCAGGCAAAATCATGTAGTGGCTTTCCTTGCAGCTTCTAGTGTGCCCTGAGCAACTTAAACGCTAACTTGGTTTAACCTTCATCGCAGATGAGAGTGTTATTGCTCTTGCCAACGGGTGTCCTCACCTGCGATCTTTAGGCCTGTACTACTGCCAGTACATCACCGACCGTGCCATGTACTCCCTTGCAAACAGCCGCGCGAAGGGAAAACGTGGAAGATGGGATACGGTGAGGAGCAGCTGCTCCAAAGAAGAAGACGGGCTCGCAAACCTCAACATCAGCCAATGCACAGCCCTGACACCCCCGGCCGTTCAGGCGGTCTGCAACTCCTTCCCGTCGCTCCACACTTGTCCCGAGAGACACTCTCTCATCATCAGTGGCTGCCTGAGCCTGACTTCTGTCCACTGCGCCTGCGCCCTCCACCCGCACCGTGCTGGAAGAGACGTGCTGCCCAACCATGCGTACTGAGCATACTTGCGTGCTCGGTGCTGGTGAACGCCGTCTGCCTGGTGGCGGAGGTTTGGTCCCGACCTAGAGGAAGATGTGTACATACACTCGGAACTTAATAATGTGATGTAGTAGGACTGTTGTATCAGTAGGATTCTGCCTGTGTGATAACCATGGAATGGCGAATGGCTGGAGGGCTGCATGTTCTCCCGTGCCACTCAGGACATTTGACTGTAAACGGTATGTTCTGGAGTGGATTTATCTCAAGGAGCCTGTGTATATATTTAGGGACTTAAGCCCGTCGCGCGGGCCTCCAAAAGGAGGCCTGCTACACTAAAAGCGAGAAAAACACCATCCTGAAGTCGATGTTCGAGGAGGCCAAGAGAAAGTTTTCTGCTTAACCTTGTTTGTAGCCTTTCTGAGCCGTGAGATGTTTTCCTGATGGGTTCTTGCAGATGAACTCTCACTCTGGGAGCTAGTAAAAAAAAGTGTGCTCTCAAGAGTCAAGACGAGTTATAACATGGATCCCCGTGGTCCAATCTAGGCTACCATGGAGCTAGTGCTTTGTTCGTAACTGTCAGCATTTCAGAAATCTGCAAGTGCAACGACGCAATCCTCGGCACTTCCTAAAAAAAGGTCCTCTGGGCTGGATCGAACTGAACTCCGGATACCATGAAGAGGTGCCACACCTCAGAAAGGGTAGGTTTTAGCTCAAGGTGTGAAAAAATATCTAGTGTACAGTCTGAGTAAATTCAATCTAGTCTGGATAACATTTTTATGATCCAGTCTAGATAGCCTAGATTATTCCACCACTGAGTCCGGGACATAACTAAATCTTATTCCGCCACGGTGATGATCGACGTCAGCGAGATGTCTAGCTGCCGTGCTCACCCACCATCGCATTGCACCCGCGCGCCAGGGCCAAGCAAGCCCCGCTCTTTTCCTGCCTCCTCCCGATTGCACGCGGACGCGGGCCGAGCACCCAAGCGTGTTGTGCACTTGTCCATTTTGCACCCCAAAACCAAGAACTCCCCACCCGCGTGTGCGCCCAACCGCGTGCGACGACGAAGCTCGGACCGTGGCAAGCCATCTCGTCCATGCAGTTCACACCTCAAAATGACGAGTGAAACCACCTCGTTCGCTGCCACCCACCCGCACTGTGCCCTGTTCCAAGCCCACACGCCGCGCCAGGCAGCGTATGTGCCGGCTGTCGTGCCCGCCTCCACGCCATCAGGGGTGAAACTAGATTCAACCTAAGCTTCGAACTGAACCAATTGATTTTCGGTTGATATAAGCTTTTATTCCTAGTCTTTCATACTTAAATCAATATTCTTCATAAATTTTAGTTTTTAGGTCTCCGGCTAACCCATGTAACCCGCGCCCTGATTCCACCCCTGCATGCCACACTATGCTGCTATGTGCTGGGTATCAGCGGCTAATGTGCTCTGGATTGTTCCTGCACACTTCTGGATGCCCGGTGGCGGATCGATGCATGAGACCTTGACATATACCAACTCTCCCCGTACCATCCGTTCCGTAGCTGCTGCTCACGCCAACGTGTCGCCGCTTGTTTTTTTGCTCATGCGCAGTGCGTAGACCTGGAAAACGACAGCAGATAACCAGGTCTGGGTTCGTGGGCTACGTACTGCGACGAAAAGTGATCCAATCAATATTTACCGTCCTGTGTGATCGATCGTCTCCAATCGCCACTGATTGGACCTTTCCGGATAAGACCACTGTACCAACCAAGTCAACAGTCAGCAATACTCATACCTACAATACATCACTATGCCAAATTCTCTTACTAAAACAAATATAGGATAGGTTCTTTTAATTTATAGCTTATGGTTTATGGTTCTAACTTTTAAATTTCGGTTTGTTCGTAAGAAATAGTACGTAGAGATAAATACTCGTATGTGATTTTAGCCGATACAGTTTGTATTACAATTTTTCTGTAAACCTCACATTGAAAAAACACATCGATTTTAAACTAGATAATATTCATCTGTACATATGCAGTAAGCTAAACACACAAACAAACCCAACCATAGACACTGTTTGTACCGACTTTTGCTTAGAAAAGTAAAAAAGTTAATACAAATACTTGGCTTTTTAAAGCGGTTTCTTGACTCTTCTCACTACCGTCTCACTCCAAGGATAAGACAGGGGGGTCATGGGTGCATCACGACCCTATTCTTCTTACTCCTGTCACATACACGTATCTCTCCGTTACTTTTTCCACCGCTCACCCTCTATCTCTAAAAGTCACTTCTTTCAATCATTTCTATTTATTTTCAACTAAAAACTATAAGGCACAACCAAAAGTCATCAGTAACCAATACGAACGCCCCATATACTGCTACTGTAGTACAACGGTATGCACACTATTATTGGAGCTATCCAAAGAAGAACTAAATTGTCAATACGCTTACCAGACCCAGTGTTCAAATATGTTCTCATCGAGCTACTTCACACAAATAGTACCAATACGATTGGCATCTTTGATTCAAAGGAATTTTAAATAAAAATAGAGAAATTCAATTCTAAGGAAAATTTTCTACAAGAGGTGTTTGATTTATAGAATTGCTTCAAAGGAATTTCATATGATAGAAATTTTTCCTACAAGTTTTATAAGATTTCTACCACGAGGTCCAACCTCATGTTACAAATTCCTTTCAGAGTTCTAATGCAACTTCTCTCCTGTTCTCTCTCTTCTCTCTCTAATCAATTAACATTTTAATCTCAAATTTTCCCTATATTTCCTATGGTGCAGTTGAACACCTTTTCGTTGCAAATTCCTGCTATTTTCAATCCTATAGGATACAAGAGTCAATGGCGCTATAATTCTAAGCTTTCCTATCTATATGTTTCTATAATCACACGAATCAAAGAGAGCCTTGTTACGTACAGGGCAGACGATTTGGGTGATGTTGTAATTTCTGCATTTGTTGGGAAACACATATAAAAGAACAGTATAGTTCTTCCAGTGTCAACGGTTGCCTGGTCCAATCAGGGCGGCGCTCGTACATCGTGAGCCCTACTAACAACACGTTTGGTGAATCTGTTTGTGGATTTTTCTGAAATATATAGGGCCTGTTTGGGAGAGCTCCACCAACTTCAGATTCATCAAATCCAGATTCAGATCCACTTTTCCAAGCCAAACACTTCCAGCTCCAGCAGCTCCACCGTGGATCTGCTCCACCAAAACCATGGATCTGGCTCCAGATCCACCAAATCCATGGAGCACCTCAAGGGGTGCTCCACCAAACTCAAATTGGTGGAGTTGGGGAAAATTACCCACCATTGCCACTGGTTACACAAAAAACGGTTCGTTCTTTTCTTTTTCCCCCCGCCTCCCGGCCTCCGCCTCCTCCCGTCCCGACCGCCTCCCGCCTCCTCCTCCTCCTCCTCCGCCTCCCGGCCGCCGCCTCGCCTGCCGCGTCGCGCTGTGCGCCTCGCTGCGCGCCTGTGGCCGCGCCCGCCTCGCCTCCTCCCCCCCCCTCCCCCGTCGCCCACCCGCTCGCCGCGCGTCCGTCGTTGGGTTTTTTTTTTCATTTTGCCCCTGACGCGTAGGGCCAGGTGTAAGTGAGATAGAGAGGGAGGTGGAGCTGTACCAAACACTTTGACGAATCCCAGATCCACGATGGAGCTGCTCCACGGTGAATCCAGCTCCAGATCCACCTTTTAGGTGGATCTGGAGCTGGTGGAGCTCTGCCAAACAGGCCCTATATTCCGCCGTGTCTCACGTGCCGAGGACTGGAATTCCTACTCATCTTGTATGGGCGTGGCGACTGGCGAGAAGAGAAGGCGAGTTTGGCGGCCACGGGCCATGGGCCGCGACGCTGGCGCGATACTTCTCCGGATTAACTTGGACCAAGGATTTCGTTATGATCTTGTGGAACCCGGAGTAGAAACTTCCGGACCCCCCTGTGCATTACAGTACTAGTCCCAGATCAAAGCTAGTACACACAGATAACCAGAATAAAACGGTACATTGTCATCCACGATTTATTACAATAATAACTGAAGTTTACATTGGTCATTGCCTTACGAAGGTTCACGTAACCTTAAAACAAAAATAAACACAATGGAAGCAAAAGTAATTAATCGACCCATCAATCGCCATGCAATTGGTGGGAAACGAATCCTAAGCATCCGGAAGAATCCACAGTATCCACACTCGCACGTAAGTCGAATTCTCCGGCTTGAGCTTCTTCATCCTCTCGCTAATGTATTTGTAGAGCAACATGTGAGTACAAAATTGTACTCATAAGTCTTGGGAAAGATGCATAGATGCAAGGCTTCACAAAGGAAGGCTATATGGTTCTTTTGCAAAAAAATCAGCATTTTATTTTAAATCTACATAATTACTTCAAAGGCCATTTGATAAACATCTTTGTTTTTCATAAATGAAATTAGATAAATAACTTAGTGAAGGTTAAACCACCAACACTAAATCTCGGGCTATCTCGCCAACTTTCAAAACTCGGGTTAAACCACACGATCCGTTACACCACAGATTTAAATCACGAGAGTTACACCACTCCCGAGTTTGACAAACCATTTTATTTTGAAATCAAAATCAAACTTCTACCATGTGAATGCATTCCTTGCTCCGCCTTGACCGTGGGCACGGCTTATTCGAATAGTTTTTACTCTGCAGAGTTTGTACACTTTACCCACAAGAGATAAATTATCTTAATAGTCAACATGCTTCCTTTGGCATGAGACCCAGATAAAATATCACAAAGCCTTTCACCTACTCCAGTATAGCTATATACCACCCGCTAAGGTTTCACCACAACTCGAATCCACGAGTCGGAGCCCCCTCTTGCGCCGTATGAGTACAGTAAACCCTGTTCCTCACTATGAGTAACCAGTACACCCTGGCACTCAATACACCACTGGTGATACCTAAACTACACCTTTATAGGTTAGTTAGCTAGGTCGTACCCATATAGACTTGTGGTTGCACTGTTTTGCCTAGTTTGAACAAACACAAGCGTCGGTCCTTAAACGACCAGGGTGGTTCATTCACAATTCCAAAAATTCTCGTGCTAAACTGCACCAGCCAAACCTTCCATCCACCCTTGTCAACTTTTCCCTTTGAAATTCATTTTTACTTTTTAAATTAACAGTGGTAACATCCATTACCACTTTTCAAACAAATCATTTAACAATGGTAACATCCATTACCAATGTACAAACAAATCATTCATCAAAACATTTAGCAAACATGCTACTCATTTGAGCATTATTACATTGATTTGCTACGCTAAGCATTTGCTAGTATTTAAAAATTCAACAGATGTAATACTAACTCATTATTGAGTAAAAGGGATATCCTAAGTTGACAATGGTACAAGGTAAGCAATTTTCAATGGAAGGTATAACAAATTGGGTATTTAACTAAATTTTCTAAATCAAATTATCACTTGATATAACATAAGCATGCAATAATTTAAAATAACTACCTAATCATTTTATAAATCATTTGAGCAAGTTGATCAAAGAAAACTTGCAAAACATAGGATCAAAATGATCATAGGAGACTTGCCTTCCTGTGCTGGGTTGAAATTTTCCGGCTTGCTCTTGAAGTTCCTCAGACAAATCGGTCTCTACACGTAAATCAAGAAATCCAAATAAATAAAATAAAATAAAAATTCAAAAATTGAAACTAAATATACCAATTGAAAGATTAGAATTTTAGATGAATTTAGAAATTTGAATGGATCAATTTGGAGCTAAAATGGGCAAGATATGGCTGTTGGAAGTTTGAAATCAGAGAAAATGGAAAAAGATAATTTCTGGAATTATCTTTTAACTGAAAATGAATTATGACGTCAGCACGGATTTTCTTGGAATTATTTTACAAAAGTAAATTCTAATTATGACGTCAGCAAGAGAATTAAAATAAAAATACAGAAGCCGACATGTGGGCCCGGTCTACGGTGGTGAGTCCACGGACCATTACAAATGCCGACGTGGCACGCGCGAATGCGACACGTGGCATGACACGTGGCATCCGACGTGGCGCCGACGTGGCACCGGATCGGGTTTTACCGACGTGGCTCGCGTGGCGGAACACGCCGCTAGGCCGACGTGGATGATCGAGGTGTCGTGGCCGACGCAGCGCGCGCGTCGTCGGCGAGGTGGATCGAACGGGTGTGGTTCGGACGCGTGGTCGCGATTCGTGCGTGCGATCCGATCCAAAGCGAGCGGCGGCGCGAAACGGCGAAGACGCGGAAACCGCGCGATGGCCGACGCGTGGCTCGACCCGCCGCGCGAGGCGAGCGCGACGCGCGCGGCGGCGAGGGAGGCGCGGATCGACGGCCGGCCGAGGACGCGCGTGGACGCATCCGTGCCGCCGCGAGTGTGTGGTGGAGATGCGCGGTGCGATGGCGGGAGACGACGATCGCCGACGCGTGGCCGCGCGTCTCCCGGCGTCGCGCGACGCGAAGGCTGCGCGGCGGCACGGCGGCGCGCGACCGAGGGCGGCGCGAACGGAGGACGCGGCGGATGACTCACCGGCGGCGACCAAATCCCACGGCGGCGGCGGCATGCACGCGAGAGGAAGAGAGATGGATAGTGCGAAAGGTGAGAGGGTGGCGGGCTCGCTTTATACACGACGGAGCAAAACCGACGACGCCTCGCCGGCGAATGCGACGGTTACCGACGCCGCGGCGGAAACGGCATCTCCTCGGATGAAAACGGGCGCGATTAACGGCGCGTGACGAGCTGACGCCCGGTTCATTAAAGCGAAGAAGTAACGGCCGAGAGACGAAACGCGAGCTTACGGCGGCGCGATAATGGCGGCGACGCGACGAGAAGGAACGGTCGCGCATGGGGACGAAGGCTCGACAGTGGGACCCACGGCGGTGACCTCACGCAGACCGCGGTCTCGACAGTGGGGGGCCGCTTGTCGCGCAAAAACAAAGAAACTCAACTCGCGCGAGCGGGGCTCGAACGCGCGCCGAGGGAGCGGGGAAGGAAGAGAGCGGCGGTGTAAACCAGTCGGGCGGGGAGGCATTGCCTACCCAATAAGGGTAGGTAATCCCTTTGAGGATTAGCCGCGGGGACGCCGGCGGATGTACGACACGTGGCGCACGGAGAGGAGGAGGCGGGATGGCGCGACGGCGGGATCGGTCAGGGCGGAGATGGACGGATGGATGGCGACAAGTGTCACCGAGGAAGGGTTTTGATATTTAAAATTTCTTTTTTTATATATATTTCAGAAATCAGTAGGAGGCTTTAAAATAGTCAGAAAAATACCAAATAAATTCCAAAAATTGCAGAAAAATTCACATAATTCACTGATAATGTTTTGAATATATGAAAAATATTTCCAACCTATTTTGATATTAAATTTTTATTTTTAAACAGAACTTTATATTCTGAAAAATCCAAATAAATTGAGATAATTAATTTAAAATTATTTCTTCCAAAATAAAGCAAAAATTGAGATGTTACAAACCTACCCCCTTAGAAGGAATCTCGACCCCGAGATTCGGAAGATGAAAAATAGATCAGAAACTCGCTCAAGATCTTCTTCACGCTCCCAGGTTGCTTCCGATTCTGGATGATTATTCCACTGCACCTTGCAAAATTTGATAGTCTTGTTTCTTGTACAGCGCTCTGCCTCTTCTAAAATCTTGACAGGAAATTCTGAATACGTCAAGTCTTCTTTTAAATCCACCTCTTCTAAAGGTATTAACTCCTCTGGTACTCTTAAGCACTTCTTCAACTGTGATACATGAAATACATCATGTACATCTGACAACTGAGGAGGAAGCTCTAACTGATAAGCGACTTCACCTCTTCTGGCTATAACTAGAAATGGTCCGATATACCTTGGAGCAAGCTTTCCACTGACCTTGAAACGTCGCATCCCTTTTAAAGGTGACACCTTCAAATACACATGATCCCCTGGTGCGAATTCCAACATTCTGCGACGATTATCTGCATAACTCTTTTGTCTGGTCTGTGCTATTTTCAGTCGGTCTCGTATTAATCGAACTTGCTCTTCGGCTAGCTTCAAGACATCGGGTCCGAATACTTGACTTTCTCCATCTCGACCAATATAATGGTGTTCGCATTTCGCCATACAAGGCTTCAAACGGAGACATCTTCGGACTAGACTGTAATCATATTATAGGAAAATTCGCGTAGGGTAAACTTTGATCCCAACTAGCTTTGTTGGCTAAAGCACACGCTCTTAGCATATCTTCCAATATCGATTCACTCGCTCGGCCCGCCATCTGTTTGAGGATGATAAGCGAGATCGAAATTTAAATTGGTGCCCAAAACTTCATGAAGCTTCGCCAAAATCTTGAGGTAAATGCGTTCCTCTATCCGATACGATCTTCTTTGGAACTCCATGCGGACATACAATTCTTGACATATAGAGCTCGCCAATCTATCTCCCGAATAGGTAGTCTTTACAGTATGAAATGTGCAACCTTTGTTAAGCGATCCACTATAACCTGATTGAATCATACCCCGACTTGGTTCTTGGTAGTCCTGTTATGAAATCCATTCCAATTTCCTCCCATTTCCATTCTGTATCTCGCAGAGGTTGCAAAAGACCGGCAGGTCGTTGGTGCTCGCTTAACCCTTTGACATATATCACATAAAGCTACATATTCTGCAATTTCGTTTCACACTGGTCCACCAAGAACTTTCCTTTAGATCTTGGTACATCTTTGTACTTCCGGATGAAGGGAATATCCCGATTCATGAGCTTCCTTTAAAATTAAATCTTTATTTCCTTTCTCTCGTTACTAAAATCCTTTTTCCAAACCAAAGAATTCCTTCTTCATCTTCTGAGAATCCAGGTGCTTTGCCTTTCTTCATGTTATCTTTTATTTCTTTAACATACTCATCTTCTTTCTGAGCTGCCTTGATCTGATCTTCTAAAGTGGGTTGAACCTTTAATGTAGACAGAATTCCTTCATTTATCACTCCCAAATTGAGGCGCTGAAATTCTTCACGAAGAGTTGACTGACTGTCTTGAATCAACATATTGCTAACATGGATCTTCCGACTTAAAGCATCTGCAACTACATTGGCCTTTCCTGGATGATAGTGTATTCCCACATCATAATCCTTTATCAGTTCAAGCCATCTTCTTTGTCTCAGATTAAGATCGGGTTGAGTGAATATATACTTTAAACTTTTATGATCCGTATATATCTCACACCGATTACTAATTAGATAATGCCTCCACAACTTTAGAGCATGCACTACAGCAGCTAGCTCTAAATCATGAGTGGGGTAATTTTCTTCATGAGGTCTTAACTGCCTTGATGCATAAGCAACAACCTTTCCTTCTTGCATTAGTACACATCCAAGACCTTGTTTGGATGCGCACAATAAACTTCAAAATCTTTTCTAATATCCTAATCGCAGAATGGTGCTGAAGTTAATCTCCTCTTTAACTCTTGAAAACTATCCTCACAAAATTTGTTCCATTCAAATTTTCTTTCTTTCTTTAACAATCAAGTTAAAGGTCCGCAATCTTGGAAAAGCCTTCAATGAATCGACGATAGTAACCAGCTAAACCTGAAAACTTCGATCTCGCCATCGTCTTGGGTGGAGTCCAATTTAATACATCCTTAACTTTTCCAGATCTACGATACTCCTTCCGCTGAAATTACGTGTCCCAAAACTCAATTTCCTTTAACCAAAATGCACACTTGCTAAACTTGGCATATAATCGGTGTTCACGAGTCTTTGCAATACTATCCTTAGATGATCCTCATGTTCTTTATCGTTTTCGAATAGATAAGAATGTCATCTATAAAGACAACAACAAACTTATCTAAATAATCCATAAATACTTTATTCATCAAATTCATGAAGTATGCGGGCATTTGTCGATCGAAAGACATCACCGTATACTCATATAGTCCATATCTTGTGGCGAAGGTCGTCTTTGGTATATCTTTCGGTCTAATCTTCAATGGTGATATCCTCGACCAAGATCAATCTTGGAGAAGACACTTGATCCTTTGAGTTGATCGAACAGGATCGTCGATCCGGTAAGGGATACTTATTCTTTATAGTTACTTCATTTAAAGCTCTATAGTCCACGCACATACGCCGACTACCATCCTTCTTGTTTACCAAAAGCACCGGGCTCCCAAGGTGAAGAACTTGGTCTAATGAAACTTTTCTCTTGTAATTCTTGAATCGCCTCTTGACTTCAACTAAATCATCACCGACATCCGATAAGGTCTTTTGATATTGGGCTGTACTGTACCAAATTTATAACAAATTCAATCTCTCGATCCGTGGCAATCCCGGCAATTCCTCGGGAAAACATCAGTATTCGCAAGCTACCGACACATCCTCCAACTTTTTCCTTTTAAGTTGGTTAACATAATGTTCTTCTTTGAGCGCATAACCGCCTCATGTCTTATCCGAATTCCGCTGAATTGGTAAGACTAATGGCACGATTGGCACAATCTATCCGCCCTTTATACTTGATCAACCAATCCATACCAAGTATTATATCTATGCCATCGAGTCTATTATAATAAGGTTCACTAGGAACTTTACTCCATTTATAATTATGGTTGCATCAGGGCTAACCAATTTAGTCCTCAATTCTTTTCCGGAGATTGACTATCATAGGGTTCTTTAGCAAACAAATATTCCAATTATTTCTTTCAGCAAAAGCTTTTGTTACGAATGAATGTGTAGCTCCGAATCAAATAATATAATTGCTGTATCGAATTAACCAGAACTTACCAGAACTACGCCTCGTGCATCTTCCACGCTTCTACGGTGACATGATTGATACGCCCTCGTTGAATGGTTGTGGAGCCCGAGGTGTCCGAGGGCTTCCACGTCCTTGACCGTAGTTGGAGCTCTTGCTGGTGTAGGATCCAGTTGAAGCGGACCGGGTTACCGCTTGACGCTGCAGGCAATCGCGGCATAGTGTCCCATATTTTTGCAATTGTAGCATTGCACTCCTGCAGCTACATTTCTATTCTCTGTTGTTGGGTTGCATTTCAGTTCTAGGAGTTTGAGGCAAAGGCGAGGTGCGAGAAATGGGTGTACTTGGATGATTATGCACTGGAGGCCGGTTGTACTGTTGTTGAGTAGGGCGTTGACGGGAACTGCTAGCAAACTGTTGGGCTTGAAACTTCCTTTTCCTAGCATCAAAAAGCTGACGCTGGGCATCTTCTTGTACTAAAGCTTTGTTCACCAGATGTTGAAAGGTAGGGTAGTCATTGGAGACTAACTGAACTTTGAGGTTGGGGTCCATTCCTCCCATGAACCTCCAGATCTTTGCGGCATCAGTCGCCACATCTTCCGGTGCATATCTTGATAATTGGATAAATTTACTCAGATATGCAGAAACGCTAAGGTTTCCTTGTTGTAGCTGATGAAACTCCTTCCTCTTCATTTCCATAATACTCATAGGAATATGAGCAGTACGGAAGGCTTCCAAAAATTCTACCCATGCAATATTCTGAGCATCTTGATGTGCGGCACAGTAGTTATCCCACCAATTAGCAGCAACTCCCTTGAGTTGGTGGGCGCGCATGCAACCTTCTCATGTTCTGCACATTGAGCCAAATTGAGTTTCCTTTCTATTTCTTTAATCCAATCATCCGCCTCCAAAGGGTCAGCAGATCCTGCAAAGGTCGGAGGTCGGGTTCTCATAAATTCCCCAAGTTTAGACTGTGGCTGTTGAACTAGTGCTTGCTGGGCTTGTTGGACTTGATTTTGGGCCAAAGCTTGAAGTAGTTGCAATCGCATGGCCATCATCCTGCTCCATGTTGGGAGCTTGAGCAGAGGAGGTGGAATGTTGTCTTCGGTTGAGCATTGGGGTTACTGACTCGCCCGGTTGCTCCTTGTGTTCACCATCCGGCGGTTTCAGGTTAGCAAAAGGTAAGAGGGAACTAGCATAGATAAGAGGTTAGGGAAACTAAATAACATCCCAAGCCAACACACAAGAAGAAACCAGCAACCACTTAGGGAAAACTTTATTGAAATCAAGATAATTTTATGAATGGCTGCACCACAAGTGCACATAGGCTTGGTACATCCATCCAACACACCAAAATATGATAAAGCGTTCTAAAACGTGGACAATTATTTGGGTACTATCGACTCAACTAACTACTCATCCTCCACGATGATGCGCTCCTCCGGATCCTCCTGGGTCCTCCTCCGAATCCGATAAGTGTCTCGCCCACAACCACGGCAGTTGTTCGCGAACGCGACCGTGATCGACTCGATCAAATCGGAAAACCGAGCGAGATAGTGGCGCCCTCGGCTAGATCCTCCAATATCAACGTCGGGTGGCGGATGGAGCGTCGCACACTCTTCCTTGCGATAAGCCTAGTGCGAGGTCCCGTAAATCGGATCGAGCAAAGAACAGGGTGGTGGAGTTTGTAGTGGTAGCGGCTCAAGACGCCTACCTCCGCCTCGGCAGCATCCTCGCTGAACGGCGCCGGCGTGGCAGCCTCACTCTGCAGTAGCTGGGCTCAAGAGTGTCTGAGTGGTCGAGCTCGACGAAAGCGACCTCAAGAAGTCCGATCTCCGCCGAGCTCGCGTAAGTCGGCCGCCAGAGTGTGCCGCACCGTGAGTCAAGCGCTGGTCGCCCACCACCACCGGAAAAGCTCGATGAGTCCGCCCCGCTCGCCGTCGGAAGAAGCAAAAGGTGATCGTCGTAGCTCCTCCTTGTGCCTCCGCACAACTCCGAGATAGCCAATCGGCCGCATCTGGATCGCATCTGAGCGTAAGGTCCGTGGATACTCAATATGACGCTCAATCGGGTCAATCCTCCCGCTCGAGCGTAAATGAACACCTCCATGCTCCAGAGTCCATGTTCATCACTCGCGTGTTCCGCCCTCTGAAAATAGGCCGTTGAGTGTACTTCGATGCTGCATTAGCCGCCGTAGAAGAGTCGCAAAGCTCCTCGCTCTCGCCATGAGAATGGTGATCCCACGGGTGATGACGATGAACCCGCCATCTACAAGTTTGAAAAGAGGAGAGATCAGAAAGATTTTTAAATAGTGAAAAGGAGGACAAAACAAGATACTAAGTAAGAGAGAGTAGAAGCAAAGAAGCTTATATATTTTTAATATATTCTTTTTAAACATAAGTCCTTAAAACTTCCCAAAACCTAGGGTTCGTCCTATACCAAGATGGCTCGATACCACTACTGTGGAACCCGAGTAGAAACTTCCGACCCCTCTGCATTACGGTACTAGTCCCGCATCAAAGCTAGTACACACAGATAACTGAATAAAACGGTACATTGTCATCCACGATTTATTACAATAATAACTGAAGTTTACATTGGTCATTGCCTTACGAAGGTTCACGTAACCTTAAAACAAAAATAAACACAGCGGAAGCAAAGTAATTAATCGACCCATCAATCGCCACGTGCAATTGGTGGGAAACGAATCCTAAGCATCCGGAAGAATCCACCGTATTCACACTCTGCACGTAAGTCGAATTCTCCAGCTTGAGCTTCTTCATCCTCTGCTAATGTATTTGTAGAGCAACATGTGAGTACAAAATTGTACTCGCAAGTCTTGGGAAAGATGCATAGATGCAAGGCTTCACAAAGGAAGGCTATATGGTTCTTTTGCAAAAATCAGCATTTTATTTTAAATCTACATAATTACTTCAAAGGCCATTTGATAAACATCTTTGTTTTTCATAAATGAAATTAGATAAATAACTTAGTGAAGGTTAAACCACCAACACTAAATCTCGGGCTATCGCCAACTTTCAAAACTCAGTTAAACCACGACCGGTTACACCACCGATTTAAATCACGAGAGTTACACCACTCCCGAGTTTGACAAACCATTTTATTTTGAAATCAAAATCAAACTTCTACCATGTGAATGCATTCCTTGCCCGCCCTTGACCGTGGGCACCGCTATTCGAATAGTTTTTACTCTGCAGAGTTTGTACACTTTACCCACAAGAGATAAATTATCTTAATAGTCAACATGCTTCCTTTGGCATGAGACCCGGATAAAATATCACAAAGCCTTTCACCTACTCCAAGATAGCTAGATACCACCCGCTAAGGTTTCACCACAACTCGAATCCACGAGCCTGAGCCCCTCTTGCGCCGTATGAGTACAAGAAACCCCGTCCCTCACTATGAGTAACCAGACACCCTGGCACTCAATACACCACGGTGATACCTAAACTACACCTTTATAGGTTAGTTAGCTAGGTCGTACCCATATAGACTTGTGGTTGCACTGTTTTGCCTAGTTTGGACAAACACAAGCGTCGGTCCTTAAACGACCAGGGTGGTTCATTCACAATTCCAAAAATTCTCGTGCTAAACTGCACCAGCCAAACCTTCCATCCACCCTTGTCAACTTTTCCCTTTGAAATTCATTTTACTTTTAAATTAACAGTGGTAACATCCATTACCACTTTTCAAACAAATCATTTAACAATGGTAACATCCATTACCAATGTACAAACAAATCATTCATCAAAATATTTAGCAAACATGCTACTCATTTGAGCATTATTACATTGATTTGCTACGCTAAGCATTTGCTAGTATTTAAAAATTCAACAGATGTAATACTAACTCATTATTGAGTAAAAGGGATATCCTAAGTTGACAATGGTACAAGGTAAGCAATTTTCAATTGAAGGTATAACAAATTGGGTATTTAACTAAATTTTCTAAATCAAATTATCACTTGATATAACATAAGCATGCAATAATTTAAAATAACTACCTAATCATTTTATAAATCATTTGAGCAAGTTGATCAAAGAAAACTTGCAAAACATAGGATCAAAATGATCAAAGGAGACTTGCCTTCCTGTGCTGGGTTGAAATTTTCCGGGGCTTGCTCTTGAAGTTCTTCGGACAAATCGGTCTCTACACGTAAATCAAGAAATCCAAATAAATAAAATAAAATAAAAATTCAAAAATTGAAACTAAATATACCAATTGAAAGATTAGAATTTTAGATGAATTTAGAAATTTGAATGGATCAATTTGGAGCTAAAATGGGCAAGATATGGTGTTGGAAGTTTGAAATCGAGAAAATGGAAAAGATAATTTCGGAATTATCTTTTAACTGAAAATGAATTATGACGTCAGCACAGATTTTCTTGGAATTATTTTACAAAAGTAAATTCTAATTATGACGTCAGCAAGAGAATTAAAATAAAAATACAGGTTTACATGTGGGCGGTCTACGGTGGATCGAGTCCACGGACCATTACAAATGCCGACGTGGCACGCGAAATGCGACACGTGGCATGACACGTGGCATCCGACGTGGCGCTGATGTGGCACCGGATCGGGTTTTCGACGTGGCTCGACGTGGCGTACACGCCGCCTAGGCCGACGTGGATGACCGAGGTGTCGTGGCCGACGCGGCGCGCGCTATTGTCGGCGGAGGTGGATCGAACGGCCGTGGTTCGGACGCGTGGTCGCATCCGTGCGCGATCCAGATCCAAAGCGACGGCGGCGATGAACGGCGAAGACGCTGAAACCGCGTGATGGCCGACGCGCGTGGCTCGACCCGCCGCGCGAGGCGAGCGCGACGCGGCGCGGCCGAGGAGGCGCGGATCCGACGGCCATGCCGAGGACGCGTGGACGCATCCGTGCCGCCGCGAGTGTGTGGTGGAGATGCGCGTGCAGATGGCGGGAGACGACGATCGTTAACGCGTGGCGCGCGTCTCCCGGCGCCGCGGACGCGAGCGCGCGCGCGGCGGCGCGCGGCGCGCGACCGAGGACGGCGCGCGCGGAGCGTCTCGGCGCGCGACGAGGGGCGGCGCGAACGAGGACGCGGCGGATGACTCACCGGCGGCGACCAAATCCCACACGGCGGCGACGCGACGGACGCGAGAAGAGAGATGGATAGTGCGCGGGCGAGAGGGTGGCGGGGCTCGCTTTATACACGACGGAGCAAAACCGACGACGCCTCGCCGGCGAATGCGACGGCACCGACGCCAGCGCGAAACGGGCATCTCTCTGATGAAAACGCGATTAACGGCGGTGACGGAGCGACGCCCCGCTCATTAAAGGCGAAGTAACGGCCGAGAGACGAACGCGCGAGCGGCGGCGGCGCGATAATGGCGACGACGCGCGAGAAGGAACGGTCGCGCTGGGACGAAGGCTCGACAGTGGGACCCATCGGCAAGTGACCTACACGACCGCGGTCTCGACAGTGGGCCCGCTTGTCGCGCAAAAAAAAAAGAAACTCAACTCGCGCGCGAGCGGGCTCGAACGCGCCGAGGAGCGAGGGAGGAAGAGAGCGGTGTAAACCAGTCGGGCGGGAGGCATTGCCTACCCAATAAGGGTAGGTAATCCTTTGAGGATTAGCCGGGAAGCCGGCGGATGTACGACACGTGGCGCACGGAGAGGAGGGAGGCGGGATGGCGCGACGGCGGGGATCGGTCCAGGTGAGATGGACGGATGGATGGTCGACAAGTGTCACTGAGGAAGGGTTTTGATATTTAAAATTTCTTTTTATATATATATATATTTCAGAAATCAGAGGAGGCTTTAAAATAGTCGAAAAATACCAAATAAATTCCAAAATTGCGTAAAAATTCACATAATTCATGATAATGTTTTGAATATATGAAAAATATTTCCAACCTATTTTGATATTAAATTTTTATTTTTAAACAGAACTTTATATTCTGAAAAATCCAAATAAATTGAGATAATTAATTTAAAATTATTTCTTCCAAAATAAAGCAAAAATTGAGATGTTACAGATCTGAACTGTAGAGGCCTGAAGACCATTATTTTATTTGTTTTGTCATATAAGTTTTTATACTTGAGAAACATTATATCATAATATAAGTTTGTTATAGAGATCAAAGGTATGGTTATTATAATATTTCCACTATATATCTTTATTTTAATACTAAAAAATGAGTGACTAATTATAGTATATCATTTATATTAATTTTTTTAAGGATACTTATGGTTCAATTGTATTAATTTTTTTTAAAAAATTAATGTTTTCTTAATCTTTACATATAGTGAGCTTTGAATTTATATTACAGAACAGAGAAAGTAATATCTAGACTGAGAGAAAGTTTATATCCTAAATTTATCTGAACACTGCGCCGATAGATATTACAGGATAGAGATAGTAATATCTGAGAGAAAATTTGTACCTAAACTTATCTAAACACTGCACCGATAAACATCTCGTGCCCAAGGCGAAGCCTAAGCTGTGGTGGGCCTGAATCCGCCCCCGTTTCGGACTTTGTTATACCCGCTGCCAACCAACCCGTGCGCCCATCCCTTCCTCGTTCAGTTGCCCCCCCGCGCACCTCTTCCCAAAGTCCCCATCCTCTCGACTCGTCTCGTCTTGCCTCGCGTCATCCGGTCGCCACCGGCTGGGCCGCCGCCCCTGTTCGTCGCGCCCCCGCCGTTTCCCCGCGTCGATCGATCCTCGTAGGGTACGTTTTCCATCATTACTTCGCAAGGATTCCTTTGGTACTCCCGATTTTTCGGGGAAATTTGTTGTTTCTTGTGCGCTTTCTGGGATGATCCGGTGAGGGCTTCTTGGGTGGTCTTATGGCGTGATATTGTCGTTCTTGGATGATCTGGGGCCCGGACTGTAGAGGGTTGCTGCTTGGGGCAGCGGGGATTAGGGGTTATGTCAGTTGAAACGATGAAAAGAATTACCGGCGTTGCTTGTGAGGATCGGAAACGTGCGGTATAGAATCAGAGTTCGGTTTCAAGAATTCAGCGTAAGGAAAATCATCTACTCTCGATTTCGCGTGCGTGCTTGGTGGCCAATTTCGCAAAATTTACGCAAGATTTGCTTTTCCATCGGATTTGTTTCGCTCTCTACCTGTTTTTTAACAGCGCACATAATTATGGTTGGAGTTGGAGCATAGTCTTTTGGTGCCAACTGCTTATGCTTTCTAACTCTTAATCTATTGTTTCATAATTTGGTATGTGGATTTTTTTTGTCCGTTCTGCTTCCTTTTTTTTGCCTTGGGTGTCATAGGTTGCAAGGCCACGAAGTTAGTCGACCTTGCAGGTTTGTGGACATGGATATCAAGTCCTAGAAGAAATTATTTGTGGGTGGGCAGCCCTTCTTTTATGATGATAAATATGCTATTGGAAACCTGTTTTTTTTAATGGACTGGCGGATTTGGTTAATTGACTTCTTTACCGTAGAGATGGAGAGCTGTGAACGCAACCGTTAGACAGAGATAAGCAAAGACTTCAAGATAACACTATAACTATGTGTCTTTCGATGTACTTGTCACATACATGGCATGAACATATATCTCATGTCTAGTAAAGCCTATAATGGTATTGATATGATGTGCTTGTACGTGTCACATAAAGGTTTGGACATATATCTCATGTCTAGTAAAGCCTACGATGGTAGCAAAAGAATATGCTGTTTTTAAGTGTGAACTGTTGACCTTGAATATGTTGTGGCGTATTATAAGTAACTTTGTGTTCTGAAGATATGCCAGTGGAGTTTTAAAATTTTTGCTCATTTGTTGCTTACTACTGCAGGTTTTAGAAACTGTTCAGGCTTATTTTATCAGTGGAAGCTGTACATTGAGTGTTTTATCTCAAATTCTGAAAAGTGATAATTGACCTAGCAGGCTGAGAGTTGTAAGAAAAGTGATGTCTTTTGTTAGGCAAGCAGACCCATCAACATCCTGCTCTGAGAGTCCCTACGTCCATAAATTTGGGCCACCAAGATTTGCCTCTGATACAGAATTGTTTCGTCATGGACCTCAGCCATATAATTCCGAGGGCTTTGGGCAGTCAGGCTTCAGTGGAACACAATCTGCTGCATTTCATAGCTCGTTTTACAACCAACAAGCTGCACCTACTCCATACTGTGTAACTGCGAAAGGCCAAACTGCTCCGGCAGTCCTGTATAGTCAGTCTGAATCTCAGTTCAATGCATCAACATACTCTCCAGCGGACTCAAATATATCTCAGCAAAACTCTCAATCCGTATCAGAGAATCGGAGCTCCGATCTTGAAGTAGAGTTTGATGAAGATGATATCAGACTAAAGCTTCAGGAACTTGAGCATGCTTTATTTGATGATAGCGATGAGGTCTTGTTTGATATGTCAGAAAGCATTAACGATGAGTGGACTGGTCACATGAAGAACAACAATGAATGGACCAATCCCATGAAGAATATCTTGCTTTCGAACTCACCAAAAGAGTCATCACCGGAATCAAGCCTCAGTTGTGCTGACAGCAGTAATGAAGAGGCGCGGTCCCTAAAACAGTTGCTCTTTGATTGTGCTGTAGCAATATCTGAATATAGCATAGATGAAGCACAATCAATCATAACGGAACTTCGACAAAAGGTAGCAATCCAGGGGACCCTTCTCAGAGAATTGCAGCCTATCTTGTGGAGGGCCTTGCTGCAACAATACAATCTTCAGGAAAAGGCATCTACAGGGCCCTGAGGTGCAAGGAGGCCCCAACTCTATACCAGCTTTCAGCTATGCAGATCCTCTTTGAAGTCTGCCCATGCTTCAGGTTAGGCTTCATGGCCGCAAACTTCGCTATTCTTGAAGCCTGCAAAGGTGAAGATATAGTGCACATCATTGACTTTGACATCAACCAGGGTAGCCAGTACATAACGCTGATACAGTTCCTACATAATAACAGTAATAAGCCACGCCATTTGAGGATAACTGGTGTTGATGATCCTGAGTCCGTGCACAGGGCTGTTGGAGGACTGAAGGTTATTGGGCAGCGTTTAGAGAAGCTTGCAGATGACTGTGGGGTATCATTTGAGTTCAGGACAGTGGGTGGTAACGTTGGGGATGTGACGCCTGCAATGCTAGATAGCCATCCTGGAGAAGCCCTTATCGTTAATTTTGCATTCCAGCTACACCACCTGCCCGATGAAAGTGTTTCCATTGTGAATGAAAGGGACCAGCTCCTCCGTATGGTGAAGGGTCTCCAACCGAAACTCGTCACGTTGGTCGAGCAGGATGCTAATACTAACACTACCCCATTTCTTACAAGGTTGGTTCACTCGTAAACAGTTTTACCATATCTGACACACAGAATTGTCTAAACCAGGGCTATATATATTGCTTAATTTCCCATTTCAGAAACACATATGCATGGAAATGCTAGCTTTGTACAAGAAATGTGGTCTGTCAACTCAAGTATCTGCCATTCCTCATTTAACTTGCATTAATCATTCAATACTGATAGGTTTCGCGAGGTTTATGACTACTACTCAGCACTTTTTGATTCCCTTGATGCAACACTTCCACGGGAAAGCCCAGATAGAATGAATGCGGAGAGGCAGTGCCTTGCGCGAGAAATTGTCAACATCTTGGCTTGTGAAGGCCCTGACCGTGTGGAAAGGTAAATTCTTAATGGCCACTCCTTCGCTCCTGGCCTCCTGCCCGTTGCAAACTCTGTTGTTTAAATACTAAGCTTCAAAACCAACTTTATTATGCTGCAGGTATGAAGTGGCTGGGAAATGGAGAGCCAGGATGTCCATGGCTGGTTTTGTGCCGTCTCCGTTCAACAACAATGTGATAGATGGTATAAAATCTCTATTGAAGTCTTACTGTGATGAGTACAACTTCAAGAAGGTCCACGAGGGGCTTCACTTTGGCTGGGGCGACAAGACTCTTATCATCTCGTCGGCGTGGCAGTAAAGCAATTGCATCTTAGCACTTCTGCATTTTGGAGCTCCTGGTGCAAGGACTGATGAAAGAGGTTTTTATGGCTGTACTATTAACTTATCATATATTCATGCCTAAACTTAGTGGGTTTGCTAGTCAGACTTGTGTTGAGCCATATGAGGTCTGGCTAGTTGCTTAGGTGAAATAATTGCTTAGGTGAAATATGTTGTATTGTGCAAATCTGTGTAGTATTATACTATTATTGTGCTGTATTTTTGCCCCTTTTTTGAGGGATATAATTACAATATGTCAACATGGTTACATGTACGTAAGATTACTATCGTAGTAGCCTATGGGATAACAGAAGTACGTCATCTGTACTACACCCTCTGTGCCGTAATATAAGTCCAAACTCCACTATACATATAAATCAGTGAGACATTAAATTTAAGAAAAAGTTAATACTATTAGATCATATATACCTCTATTTAATATTATACCATAACTATTCACTCTTTTTTCAGCATTAAAGTAGAGGTATATTGTGGAAATATTGTGATAATTACACTTTTGATCTCTGAATAGATTTATATTATGAAACGACACTTCTCAAGAATAAAAATTTATATTACAGGACGAAGGGAGTACTACAATTTTGGAACATAGCCTACGACAATTGAATTGGCAACGTGTACAGGAGACCACGAGTGCTTCGGTGATGATCATTTGACTCAGGTTATGAATTCCACGGTTAGTGCTGGGTATCCAGTTCCGGAACCCCACTTGACCTATACAGTCTCCTCCAAAGCTCGCATTCGGAGTTTCAGACATAACAATGGTCCAACGAGTCACCAACAAGGCTGACCCTTCCAATACTCTGGTTCTTCCACTTGTGAGTGAGCTGGTACCGCAAAGAAAAAGCTTCGACGAAAAGCAGCGTTCAGCATCCAGCAAGCAGAATTTATTTCCCGTTTGAAACGCGGTGAATTTTGTATGAATTGAACTGTCAAATTCCTGCATTCTAAACCTATCCTTAATGTTGTTAAAAGGCCAAGCCTATTATGTCAAATTCCTGCATTCTAAACCTATCCTTAATTCCTGCATTCTACCTCCTCCTTCGAGGCCGAGCCTATTATGACACTGTAGCAAAATCATTATTCGTTTTCTTGTACCTTGTTTCAAAAAAAGACAGTATGCATTCAGGTACAAACGTTACATCTGGGATATAGTTGCAAGAGGGACATAGACGATCCCCCAGAAAAACACGAATATATCTCACCCAAAAAATAAAAATGAAGAAAACGATGAAGAAGAAGAAAAAAAAAGCGGTAGAGAACGGTACATACACAGGCACGCAGCTAATCTAACAAGCTTTCTATAGTAAGCGGATTCAACGCATCCTTTTCTACTTTTCTTGTCTCGCATACATATATAGGGCTCACCGATCGTTCTTGGCTTCCCACCTTGCCGGCCGCCGTCGGCGGCGACCCTGTTGCTGCTCTTCGCGTTGGCCATCTCCACGTCGTCACCCTGCTTGTTGCCGTCCCGCCCAGCATTTCCAGTTCTAGAACATGGACTAGACTGGATATCAATTATTTCAGTTCTATCATTTTTTTAGTTGTTCTAGTAAAGATAGCCTAGATAGTATTAACTTTTTAATTTCACCGTGCAAAGTAAGGCAAACAAGACAATTTTTATTATTAGAAATAAGATATCTAAGTCTATCAATTTTATTGTTCAAGATCTCATTTTTAAGTTTTAGCTTGCCATTTCTTTTCATGACTCGTTCCATACACTCAACATGCTTCAAATGATCAGTCACTACTCTATCATATCTAAGCATGAGTGCGTCAAAAGGATCTACCTCATCATGTTCGATGTAGGGATCATCCTTGTCATGCATGTTGTCGTGATTATCCTCGCTCGTAGCCATGAAGCACATGCCGGTGACTCCGATTGACTTCTTCTTGTCCTTCCTTTGCTCTTCCTCATCGCTCGAAGTCAAAAGATCAACATCACTCAAGTCCCGATCATTGAGAGCTGTGAGAAATGACATAGTCGCCTTCTTGATTGCAGCATCGTGCTTGGAGAGTTGATAAGACTTCTTATTGTAGCTCTTTCTCTCACGATCATCTCCATCCCTATTCACAAAGTTAGGACATCTAGCACGAAAATGACCCATCTCACCACACTCAAAGCACACAATTGGACTCTCTCCTACGCTCTCTTACTTTGTAATAGGCATGGGTGAATCTGCTAGTAATAAGGGTTAGATTATCTATGAAAAGGCTCTCAAGTTTCTCATCGCTTATGGCTTGAAAAGCAGACATGAAAAATCCAGTGACACGGCACCAAGTACCATTATTACTACATCCATGGAGGGCAGGAGCTTATGTGGAAGTACATATGAATATATGTACATTGGGCTGTGTGAGTGTGGCATGCGGCCGTAGGGCATCATGTGAAGGCCCATGTGTGCGAGGCATACATAAGCGGGAATATATGTGGGCGCAATTCAATCGTGCATCATGTGCGGTGTGACTGGGAGCTGGGCGTGGCCTTGTGGCACGCATACATGCGAAAGGAGTTGGGCTTGACCAATGTGATGAGAAATGCGAGCAAGTTGCATCCGGTCCATGCCAGTTTGAAGGCATGGAGACGGAAAGCCATCTGAGTGCTAATTATTTTTGGGTTGGTAGTTTAATGATTCCTATTTAATTAGTTCTTTAGTGTGAACGAGATTATGTCTTCTAGGGGTAACATGCATACAGCCTTGTGTTTTCTAGTCATCCATGCATGCAACCTTTAGTGCGTTTGTTTGGAGTCTGGTTTGTAATATGTTGCATACATGTGGGTGAGAGAGAGAGAGTGTGTGTGTGTGTGCATACTTGTATGAGTGAGAGTTAGACTCGAGTATGTGCGTGTATTTGTTTCTAGTTCATATACGAGTTGGCGTACGACATATGAGTTATGGGTATAAAAGCCACGTCGGCTCCCCATTGTTTGGGAGGCCATCATTATTTTGAGTTAAGGAAAAATCCAAAAAATCATCACATGTTGGTGCCATATCGTGTTCATGCTTTCTTATGAATTTCTATCTAGGGTTTTCATATTGTGACGTTGGGATTAATTCCTTGGAATTAATTCATGCGTGCTGGTCCCTGTGATCCACTTCTATGTTTGGGTGCTGTTGTGTGCACGGGCGGAGAGATTGCTTAAGTTTTTGGTTCATGCATGCAACCAAACCAATCTCTTGTTGCTTTTTGTTTGCTACGAGGAGGATTAAAGGCTTTTCCTGCTATTGTTGCTATTGATCTACTACCACTATTGCTATTGATCTACTGCTGCATGCATGTTTTGATAGGCGCAAAAGAGCAGTTAATCATCAACTGTTTCTGTTCAATTCGGCTGACCAGGGGAGTTTTTGGAGTTGGCATGTGACCTTTAAGGCTGCAACAAAGTCCATCTACTATTGATCATGTGGAGAACAGGTATAGGAGTGTGGTTGAATCATCTATCTCTGCTACTGTTTGTTTGGGAAAAAGTTGTCCCTGGTGCAAGCTGAAGGAGACTACTCCCCATTACTTGATGCTGCGGTGAGACATGCTTCCACTTGCAGATTTTATGACTGAATAAATCAGGGAATCAAATACTATTTTCCTTGGTGGTTGCGTCGAAGGATAACTAGGGGCTGATAGAGTTAATTCTGAGAAGATCAAGGGTTTGGTTGTCGAGGGAGTTGCTATTCGTTGATAGTACCGTGGAAGATCAGACCAACACGCGTACAAATTAGGGTTCTCTAATTTGTGTTGTACCATCTAAAAGATGCATTCTCACAAGAAGAGACACTCTTCATAGGATCAATCAAAAGAGCCACCATTTTTTGGACCTTTGTACTTCTTGGCTAAGACATTCATCTCATGGGTCTTAAGCCATAAAAATAGCTTATCAATAGTCATAATTGCCAAGTCCACCTTATCATTGATGGATGTGACTTTTATTTCTCAAATACTCATATCAAGAGCACTCAGAGCGTGGGTCGTATTGTCAACATCTGGGTAAGCACACCCACAGACCTCGGATCACTCAGGATCTTGTGGAATCTACCAAAAAAGGAATCGATTAACTCTCTAGATTCTATCTCCAGCTTCTGATAGTCCTTCTTGAATTGGCTCTCATGCGCTTTCTTGATTACCAGTGTTCCCTTATGGTAATTGAAGCGGGTTGTCCAAATCTAATGTGCGAATGCAAGATGAGCCACTCGATTGAACAGATTTCTTCTTAGGCCTTGGATCAAGAGCTTGCGTGCCTTAGCATTTGCCTCAACCTTGGCTGACCGGACAGTATCGAGAACTATGACATCGGTAGGCACAACAAAGAGACTTCTCACTTTCATCCAAATGGCTAGGCCTTGAGCTTGGATATACATTGCCATCCTTGTCTTTTAAAAGAGATAGTCGGCCCTATCAAAGACAGGGGGCTTATTGTGATACCTCTCCGATATCATTACTCAAAAGACCGGTTAAGATCTATAAAGAAGAGCTAATCGGGCTCTGATACCACTTCTAAAATTGATGTGGCGAGTCAAAGGGGGCGAATAATTATTGCAAAATCTTTCCTCAAGTATCAACTCTCTACGTAGTGAAAACACAAACTCACAAGCTCGCCAAAGCTAAGAACCAAGGATCACAAAGATCGTTTGAGACTTCATTCTCCACCAGTCTTACCATTAGCCTACAAGCGGTCAGACCACTGGCCGAATTTACCGCACCAATCTAACCAACCCGGTCTGACCACTCGCCAAGAAACAGTACAGACAACACTGCACATGATCCAAGAAAAGAGTCAACTTTCAAACCACTGATCCAAATGCAATAAAACTTAACACAAACCCTTCCTAGGATGTCAAGAATTTATTCCAATTATGGATCGTGAAGATCAATGTCAAAATTCTAGCATTTATCTAAAACAAGGAGAGTTGCATCAAAACATGGCAAAAGAAGGAAACATTGATCTGCTTTTGCTCGTAAGTCATAGATGATCTACATGACCTCAAATGGGTTTTCACATATCATAGAAAGGTAGATCATGGGACAAACTCAAGGCAAAACTCTTAGAAAAGCAAAACCCAAAAATCACCTCTCTCTTGAGGAAATTGGGTAAACTCAAAACTTCCTCTAGAAGATACCTAGATAGATGGGATTTGATCTCTAAGAGATATCTCCACCTCTTATACATCCTTGGTATAAGAAAATATCAAGGAGAGAGAAATCTACATAAGAAACCCAAGCAAATCAAAAGCATAAAGAAGGATCCATGGTACAACTCACTTGGAAAAACTTTTAGTGTTCATTTTACTTGGAGAGGAATGTTTTATAGTGACTCCCTCGAGATGGCAAGGCTTTAAGCCTAGAACACGCAGACGCACAAGGCTCCAACACAAGGAAACCCTAACCCTAGACTTAACTTGCTCTCTCTCTCATCTTACACAAGGGCTTATATAATGGAGGCTTTCACCTCACACCAAACTGTAACACCAGCAACACTTAGTGGATAATAACCACTTACAATTGGAAAATCCAGTAATCTATACACAAACGGGTTTTATATTTCACACTTACACACTTTTCACTTATGAAGTTTGTAAATCTTTATATTTTATTCTTATCAGAGGGTCCCAACCTACCCTCTTGTCACCTTTTGAAGGCACCC
Organism: Dendrocalamus sinicus; assembly: GCA_036346575.1. Taxonomy (NCBI): domain Eukaryota; kingdom Viridiplantae; phylum Streptophyta; class Magnoliopsida; order Poales; family Poaceae; genus Dendrocalamus; species Dendrocalamus sinicus. The sequence goes on from CM070654.1 coordinate 26,001,307, forward strand.
TCTGTCCATCCTTTATTTATCCTTACTTGTCAACTACTCCATCAGTTGACTGTGACAACATTTTGTTTCTTTCTCATGCCATTCATATGATTTAAATATGGTTTTCATTTTTATGCAGGATGACAGTAATTTAATAAAGATACTTGTTTTACTAAATATACTCTATTCATATGCTCAAGGTATGCTTGCCTGAGTTTAGATCGACATTCTGGTTTCCAAGATCACTCGGATAAAAGTCACCTCTAATCCCAATTCCTTTCCTGCAGTTAGTATGCATGCTATGGTTTAATTTACCGGTACCAAAGAAAAAACACACACATAAATAATTAAATAAATATATTAAAGTATCCATGTGTGATCCCCAAATTTTATTTTAGTCATTTATGGATTTTTATGACTCAATTGCTAATTTAATAAGCACGTAAAATTTTAATCACTACGTATAATTTTATTTAATCACGTACAAATTTTAAATCTCCAGACGGCAATCAGTTTATTCTAAAAATCCTAAATAATTCTTAATGTGTTTTTACCATTTATATGAAACTAACAAATTAATTAAGTATTTAAATATGCAATAAAATGATTTAAATGGAAATATACCAATATAATCGGTACACGCTAAATTCTAATATAATGATGGTACTCAATTCATTTCTAATAAACATACATACTTGTTAATGGTGTTTCATAATTTAACATGATTGGTAGAATTTTAATGAGTAATTTAGCATGCCATAAAATGCTCAGAGTTTAAGATTTGTGAGGAAAATTTTTTATCATGTGCGCATATCCTCTTTCTTCTTTTCTTTTTCTCCCTCTCTCTTTCTCTCTCCCCCCTTTCTTGCCCTTGTTCGGACGAAGCCTTCTCTAGCCATTCGGTTCCTATCCCCAACCTTATCTTCTCCTCTACTACTCCCTCTTCTTCTTTTCCCCCAAATAACTCCATCTCCTGTCCCGATTCCACAGTGCCACAGCCCTAGTGCCGTCGGTCGTCGGCATCTTTGCGCTCCCTAGCCTCTGGTCCCATGAGCCGCCGCCATGGCTTGGTTCCCTGCAACCTCACGCGATTAGTTCCCTCGATTCCCTAGCCTTTGCCCGAGTCATCGTGGCTCCGCCCATGGCCGCTCCCCAAAGCTCCCTTAGCACCGTCCACGCCTACGTAGCACCGCCTCTCCTTCCTGTGGCTATAGCTTGGTTCGACTCCACCAGCGTCGGCCCTCCATGCTTCCTACCTCCATGGCGAACCATCTCTTCCCCTTTAGCTCTTCCTACTCCCACCTTATTTCTTTACTTGATTTACTTAAGTCTACTTTATGCTTTGAAGTGCCTTTTTGATTTGGAACTAGCGAGGGTGGTGCTACTAAGGCTACTACGACGGGGCTTGAAATTGTCTCGTGCGCTGGGAGTACAGGACAGTTGTCAGGTGCACGTGGTGTGCCCATCACCACGGTGACTTCGCCCCTCGGTATCATCTTCCCTTTCTACCTCTTTACTACTCTATGTGCATAGTTGTGACGCTTGGTGAGGCTACTGGTGGATGCTAAAAGGTGCTATGTGATGCTAGGTGAGGGATGCTTAGAAGTATTTGTGCTAGCAATGTGGTCCCGATAAGACAATGAAAATGTTCAAAATTATTGTGTGGTCTACCTCTCTCGGATGCTTGTTGGTTTGATTCGGGATAGGATTGAGGAGGTGGCTTTCCTTGTCGGTTGTGTAGGTCTTTCCTTGTGGAAGCTTCAACCTTCTCCTCAAATGGCATGGCCTCCTGCTTCCTTGCTCCAAGCTAGCTTGTCTTGCTCTTTTGTTTTGTGGTAGCCGAATATGTGTGGTTGTTTGTGGTGGATCTAGAGGGGGAAATGGAAAGGGGAAGAACTGAGGGTGGGGTTATCTGGTTCTTTGCTTACTCGGGGGACTATAGCTTCTCTTTAGTCTTTGCTAGCTCGGCTACCCTTATCACTTGGTTGTTTTTCTCCTATGCTCACAATAGCTACTATTCCATAGGGGATGAATTGAGATATTTGTGGGATTGGCTGGGAAAATAGACTTCTGAAATGGACTCATCACACTCATAGCACATGGTCTTACAGAAGTCGTTACTAGTTGGTGAAGCCCGGTATGAAGAAGTTTTAGGAAATGGATTCCGGTAGAGTTTCCCTGCCAGGCATGCCTCACATAGTTGTTCGATATGATCCACATGAGGCAGTCCTTCTACCATTCCCCTCTGTGATAGCTCCTTCAGCATTCTAAAGTTGATATGCCCGTACCTGGCGTGCCATAGCCACTCCTTCTCATCATACTTCACCATAAGACAGATCGGCCTGGTTCGGTTCAGGTGCAGAACATACAGCCTGTTCCAAAACTTTTTAACCCTTGCCAGAAGCTTCCTCTCCTGATCATAGATGCTCAGTGATCCGTCTTCAAGGACAGTCTTGTAGCCAGATTCATCAAGCTGGCCAAGACTGATAATATTGTTCCTAAGGTTTTGAATGAAGTACACTCCAATGAGAACCTTGTGTTCTTCATTTGTTCCCTTTAACAACACTGCACCTTTGCCGCAGATTTCAACCACTGAACGATCGCTGAACTTAACCAAGCCCTTTACCTCCTTGTCAATACTGACAAAAACTTCTTCACACCCTATCATGTGATTACTTGCCCCTGTGTCCAGATACCACATATCGGCGTTTCTTGGTTCGGTTCCCAGTTCAGGCTTCACATTATGTTCATTGAGGAGTACTAACTCTGTGCCCTATTCCACTGTTTCGCTTGTCTGCAGGTTTCGATCATCAACAAAGTTGGTTCATCGTCTCGGCACTTTTCAACGTAATGTGCTTTCTCCTTCTTGGGTTTGGTACATTCAGCAGCAAAATGGCCAAACTCATTGCAATTGTAACATTTGATCTTCATCTTGTCAAACTTGCAGTTGTTTCTCTTTTCGAGTTCATTTCCTCGCTTTCCGCCTTGGCTGCGGCCGCGACCACGGCCACCGCCGCGTCTGTCGCCTCCTCTTGTGTTGCTACTTGAGCCTTCACTGCCTCCTTTCTTATCCTTGACATGCATGGCTTCCCACTGCTCACGCGTGAACATCAGCTGCTCTCCATCTTGTTTGCTGTGGCGGCCCTTCAAAGCTTTCTCATACGCCTCGCACGTCCAATTGCCTCAGACGCCGACATGGAAGACAAATCTCCCCATTGCTCGATGGTGCTGATGATGGGGAGGAATTTGTCTGGGACTACACTGAATAGTCTCTCAACAACAGCACCGTCCTTGATGTCGGCTCCCAATGACCGCATCTCTCCCACCATGGTAATGAGTTTTTACGAGAAAACAGTAATGGATTCGTTATCATCCATATATAGCCTATCGAATTGCCTCTTCAATACCTGCACTCTTGCTTTCTTGACTCGATCCTCACCAACTCGCATCTGCTTGATTGCTTCCCAAGCCTCCTTCGCCGTTTCTTTCTCCGCGATGGCCATCATCACGGTATCCGGCACTGCTTGAGAAATTGCAGCCAGGGCTCCTTGGTCTTTCTCCTCTTCAACCGCAGCATCACCCTCAATCGCCGCCCACACTCCCAGCGAGCGCAAGAGGATCTTCATCTTCATGGCCCACACGCCGTAGTTTGAGTCAGTGAGCATCGGATATTGAATTGGCACCGTTGCGCTTCTGATCGACGCCTTCCTAGAAGACGACGACCCATAAGTCGTCAGTGGAGCTCTTGGCGGTGAGCCCTCCAGCGTCCCGTCGCTTGACATCGCCCTCGACGAACGAAGCTTTGATACCAAATATTGGCACAGAGATTGATAAAACACATACAAACACAGGTGGAAGAACACAGAGAAAGACTCAGTTGTTGGTGCTGAACAAACTGCGCACAGTTTTCTCTGACTTTCCACTTAATTTTGGACGGGCTACAATACTCAACTACTTAACCCCGGAAAAGACTGATAACTCTACTACTAATCCACACAGTTTGATGCTGACTGAAAACTACCGAAAACAAACAAGTAACACCCATGACTCGGCCACATCCCTAACAATTCGGATCGTGGACCAGACTAACAAACTGTTAACTTCCTACAATACCTGAAGACTCGGCAACTGACAACTCAATAACTGAAGACTAAACTTCAGAGAACTTTGCCGCCGATTGAAAACAGACGCTGACTGAAACTGACGCTGATATCTGTCTCTCGGCTATGAGCTTTCTTTAGCAGCATTTATTCATAACACCAAACAGGGCACTCAGAGCTGAATTGAACAAGTAAGATAACAAGATTAACTTCATTACCGCCTACGTCTGCAGCCTGTCTGACGTCCCGGAGGTGGAAGTCGATAGGCGAGATGCGGCGGTTCAGCAGAAGCTGCCGCCGTCGTCGCCGGAGCCTCCCGGCCCGGAGGATCCCCCCGTTGAGGAGTACGACATGAACGCCACCAAGGCCCTTTCAGCGCCCGAGGAGCCGCCGGTTGCTGTGCAAGAGGAGCACAATGACGGTGAGATGGTGCATGCTGAGCAGGACGCTCCGATGATCGCAGCCGACGACGAGGCTGACTTCTTGAACTTGAATGGGGACGCCATGTCCGGGGAAGAGCACGGGCAGCAACTGGCGCTGGCGCTGTTCGACGGCAACCCAGCCGGTTCGGCGCCGAAATGCGACGTGTTTGACCACTCGTCGGCGGACTGGAAGACGGCGCTGGTCGAGTCGGCGAGCGCGCTCGCGAACCAGTGCGCGGAGCTCGGCGGCGGCCATAACATGATGGTGCTCGACGGTATGTACAGCCACGCGACGGCCAACACGCAGACATTCTTCTGTAGCGCGAGCAGGCAGCATGGCAGTGTGGCCACCCGGGGCACCAATGGTCGCGCCTCCGGGAGCCAGCAGCGCCGCAGCTGGTGTGGACCCTTTCGCGGCATCGATGGTAGTGCCGCCGCCGACATACGCGCAGATGTCCGATAAGCAGACGAGCGCAGCTCCTGGCGGAGGAGCAGATGGTGCGGCAACAAGCCAACAATATGGCAAGAATGACATGCAAGGACGGCGGGCCTTGGCAATGATAGAGCAAGGCCACAGCAACTGCAGCAAACGGCTTGTATTTTTTGTTTTTGCTATAGCAATTAGTTACGCTTTTTTAAGATAGATCTATAAATTGATTATAATAGACACACTGTAGATTATCTTTTTCTTCGTGCTTTTTCTCGCAAACAACCAAAATTACCCACATATCAAGCAATTTAGTCCCGTTCAATTTGATTTTCTAATAAATTTTGACTGAAATAATATCATAACAGCTATTAATTTTTTCTAAGCCATTCTATTAAAAACAAAGAAAAAGAGGGAAAAAAATAAAACACGTTATATCTTCATAGATAATGCAAAAGCTTTTGCTACAGTAATTAGCTTTCAAATGGTATGTCTTTTTAAGACAGATCTATAAATTCATTGTAGTAGACACACTGTAGACTATCTCTCTTCGTATTATCTTTTACGAACAGCCAAAATTACCCACATATCAAGCAATTTAGTCTGTTCAATTTGATTTCCTAATAAATTTTGACAAAAATGATATCATAACAGCTATTAAATTTTTTCTAAGGCATTTGATTAAAAAAACAAAGAAAAGGAGGGAAAAAATTAAAACACGGTATATCTCTATAGATAATGTAAAAAAAGATAAAAAAAAATTACATTAATAAGCTACCGTGTTCTAGAACAGAAGTCAATCTAATTGTTTTTTTTTTCTCTTGCGATGTTTGTTCCGATGTCGAGACGAGGTTGGGAGATCAGGTAGTCGATTGTACATCAAAGATTCAAAAGCAACACACAAGCGGTAACAAAGCGCAAAATAATCATATTGTTGCCAGCTATGAATGGACAGCAATCTAGCAAGACAATTCGTTGCCAATTGTAACCTCGCACAAGATTTGAAGTGCCAACCTGCAGCTAAAACAGCATTAGTACTCCGAACACAAAAGAACATGCGACAACACCGCCAGAAGCATTACAGACGAGGCAATAAACAGAGGTATAAGACAGCGCTTCTTAACAGTACTAGGAATACCCATATAGTAATAATGATCCGAATACAGTCAATTACTTAATACACACTGGTTTGACGATAAAACATTATTGTACGGCAAACAAATAACACGCAAATAACATAAGCCACGAAGTGTACATATTTGATCCTCGGCTAGGGACCGACGACTTTGGCAATTACTTCATCATACAAGATGACGGATTCATGCCAACCTTCAAACGAGCAGAACACAGTTTGCCTGTGGAAGCATGCAGTAACCAGAGCACTTCAATCTAAGTAATGTGCTTGTGATAGACCATCCAAGTTTGGCTAGATCCAGAAGAGCGGCAGACACGCCATGAGTATGAAACGCATCCGTTGTGCAGTTGTGAAGCACCTCCAAGCTCCAGGAGGAACCATTCAAGAATTCATTAAGCACTGTACTTGTACCAGTATCAGACTGAAGGTTAGAACAACCAAATCAGCTCGACAGAAAGCTCCAACGAGATCAACAAGCACGAAGATAACAAGATTTGTACCTCTTGAGAATTGTAGACCAATTATGAGAATGGATACTGCATGGTTGGGTCTGGATAGCTGGTATCAACTAAGTCTGTGCCGAAGTCCCCATGATTGGCAACAGTAGGCAGATCATCAACAACGCCTAGCATTGTTGGAAGTGAGTCACTTACTGCAAAAGCAGAAGATAGTGTATCACCAACATCGTAGTGTCCATCGTATGTGGACTGATCCAAATGATACTGCCAATCATTGCTTGGCACAGGAAATTCATAGGTGAAGGTTGCACCAGGAGCGATGAGATCATTCAGCTCTAAATAATCATGACTGCTGGCAAGTTCAGAGTATGTGGGATGGAAAGTCTGGTCAGTAATATCCACACTGCTAGCACAAAAGTGATCCACATTTGACACACCTCCTAACCCAGCAAGCCCTGCCAATTCATTGTAGAGATCGCAAGTGTTTACTTCAAAAGCTTGAGCCTCAGCTTCTGACATTGGAGGGAGACCAGATTGCTGCACAAAAACGAGTGAAATCTAATGAGACCAGTGAAGAATTGACGCAGTAAGAAATTCTTGTGCAGAAGCATAAAAATTAAGTGATATAAAGGAAACAGGAAATGACAAGCAATAACTACCTCTCCAACAGGACTGTCTCGACGAGGAGAATCATTAAGAAACCTAGACAGTTCCTCCAGTAAATATCCATCAATTTCAGGACTGTATACATTATTGACCTCATATGAACGGTTGTTCACAAAAATCACCCCATCTCCAGCAGATTTAACAGACTGTTGAGAAGGCAGTTCCTGGAGAGCATGATCAGCAGGAACATAACCAAGGTCTTCAACAGAAGTAGTAGCAGTAACATGCTCAGATGATGACTTCTTCTGAGCACAAGCAGCATATGAATGATGTGCAGGTGGTTGGTCAACAGCACTAGCAGTACCAGCATGCTGAATATGTGGATCCTCAGCAGAATTTACTAACTCTGAAGAGGACATCAAAGGAAACATAGAAGTTGCAGCATCTGCATATTCCCATTCGTTTTCATTAAATGGGGCCCCATATTGCTCCCCAATCCTTGGACCAAGGCCACTTTTCTTAAAAATTTTGCAGAGCACATAAGCATCCTGAATGTTCAAAACAAACCGAAGACCAATCAGTCAAGTAAAATGCCACCCATAGAACGTAAACAGTTCTACTAAGAAAAATAACAACTTATTTTTAACCAAAATCCAAACAAGAAATGACTATATCATGGATAAACAACTATGCCACTAGGTAAAAGGGCATATATGAGCTCAAATGAATTCCTTCAAGAGTTGAACAGGTGACTTCGATTGGTCCTTCAAAAATTAAATTGCTCAAATATAAGAATGGTGACTTAGCTACCGCTTGACTTCCAAATAGCATACTGTTCATCAAGTGCCATCTATTGAACAGGTGAAGACAGGAGCAACTAAAAACGGATGCACACAACATATGGAATAAGAATTTATTAGATTCTGGCCACATGTTAACTGCATGTTGTGAGAGCTTACTCGTAATCTAATAAGCATTAGTGGTAAACAAAACTACCTTTGAGAAACCAGCTGAAACCAAATCATCATCTTCCATTTTGTATTCATACATCACCCAATCAGTCCTGTTGCCTTTAGGTGCCTTGCCTTCATGAAAAATCAGTGTTTTCTTCGATCCAACAATGCGAGAGTTAAGCTCAATTTTTCTATCTTTTCCACTGGTTTTCCAGTAACCATTTGGTGTGCCACGATTCGTCCTGGACCCATTAGGATATTTCTTGTCACAAGGGCAAAAGAAGAACCATTCAAGATCTTTGCTTCGAAGACAGGATTTATCTGCACACAAAAACAGAAGATCAGTGCACAGAAATGAATTAAATTTTGCATAAAATGTGAGAAGATTATCTGTAGCTAATTTTATACTTAGAAATTCAGATTGATTTTCTACTCCAATTATTATTCTATTAATTAAAGTCCAACAGCATTATATGGAAGTTACCAGGAAGATCCCAGGGAGCAAATTTGTACAGCTCAACCTCTGAAATAGCTTGAACAAGAAGTTTCTTTCCCATAATCTTCCTTTTTAAGTAGTAGGAAACAAGCTCAACATCCGTTGGATGGAAACGAAAGCCAGGTGGCAGGCAAGTTTGAGCCATCACCGTAGTGTATGTCTTGCCTTCAGTACCAAGAAGACAAGAGAGAGATCTCAGCGTGAAGACACAAGCAGAAATGTGTGCTTTACCAGAAATTACAGCTATCAATACCAGTAATCAAGAAGTATCAAGTTTGAGCAGGAAGGGAAATGTTTCAGTGATCAACGAGAGAACTCAGGAGCACGATTAACCAAGGGAAGGCAGGAGAGAGCAGCTTTCAAAGTTCAAATGTTTGAGCACAGAATGGAACAAGAGAGGATTTCAGAAAATTTAAGTGTGAGCACAGAACGGGACAATTCGCGTTATGACAAGTATTCTTAAGGGAGGATTAAGAGTTTGATGGGACCAACAGAGATATTGGTCCAACACACACCGAGCAGAGAGCACGATTGATGAGAAACTATCCTTGGCAAGACTCAAGGAAAGCAGTACACCACTCAACCAACAAATGTCTACAACTCAGATGAGAGAACTTGAGTCTTGCCAATTACACCAACTACAACTGATTCACATGGTAGGAAGTATTAGCACAAAACTCCGAACGATCCACTTGTATCAAGTGAAATCTCGGAATTTTATGCAATATATGAACCAGAAGTAGCACGAGAGGAAATAAGGGAATCCCTCGCCGACTTCAATAGACATGAGTGATTAGGATCAAAATCCTGCATGAAAAATCACAAGAACATCAACAAAGATGAATGTATAGCAGAAGCATATATGGAATACACACAAGTTTCATGTTATATCAGGATCAGATGTAGTTACTTTCTTAAAACCCTCCATAAACTCTAGACAGTACGTGTAACATGATTGTCTATGGACAATGATTGCCTATAGAAAGCTAATTCTACAGCTAAGGCAACCCACATCGGTGTAACATGAGTGGAAAATCTAATAAGCACATTAGAGGCTATATGCATCTGATCCACCATCTAATCCAAGCACACATGCATAACTTTGGGGGAGGAAATCGACACAATTTTGGGAAATCTTATAGGCTCGGTTGAAATTCTGGAAAAAAAAAAGTAATATTTCCCCTGAATCCAAGACAAAAATCGAGAAACTTGCCGACAACTAAATCCTAGATCGGTTCTAACCCACTTAAGCCAGCGACCAGACGAAATTCCTAATCCATCCCAAATCACCCAAAAAAAAGCCCCGTACGTGAGTCAACTCTCCGATCAACCAAATCTCAAACTACGTAATCCCCTGGAAGATCCAAGACCACTAAAGATTACATACCCCCAAATCAACGCCTAAATCGATCGAGCACAACCCTAACCCGCAACCCCGACCGGAAATCTCGATCGACGGGAGACCAAACCGATCCGATTACCAATCGGACAAACCCCCACACAAAATCGACGGGAAATCTCCGCAACCCACCCAGACGAGCACCCAAATCAAACCCCGGATAGAGAGAAATCCGACCCCAACCGCGCCCTAACCGGCCCAGACCATCCCAAAACCCTAAAAACCAGCGAGACCAGACCAGATCAGATCAGAAGATTGGGGGTCGAGAAATCGGAGGCCTTACGCGGAGTAGGAAGGGAAGCCGGAGGACGGGTGGGGGTGAATGCCGGAAGTGAGAGGTTTTGGGGGAAGCGATCGCGCCGCTGCGGTGAGGGGGCTCTTTTATAGCGACGTGGGCCGTGGGGTTGCCGCGTTGGGCCGGGGCACTGACTGACGTGTGGGTCCCACCGTCCGCCGCGGATTTCTTTGACTGGACCCCCGCCGCGGGGAAGCTTCCCCTGCACGCCTCCTCAAGGTTTCCAAATTCTTTTCGGCCTCCATCCACCCCGACACCCCGTGCTCCACTCCCTGCGCTTGCTGACGAGGAGCTCGGAGGCTGGGGGTTATATGCGTAAATTTCCTCGGTTAGGTGGCTTGCGACGCGATTTCTTTTCCTTCGTTCTGTTCGTGCATCATAGTGTATAAAATAGAGGTCATAAGCTACTTTAGAGTATCTGTCGTGTATAAAAATAGAGGGTTTTAAGGCACCTTAAAGTCAACTTTATACATTAGAGCAAGTCTTATAATACAGCCTTCAGCTGGCTATATGAATACTTCATACTCACTTTTCATTTTACTCATACAAGAGAATTCTGACATGTGAAGGTTGTTATACGACCTACCCTTCCTCTCACAAAGTTTCTTGGTTTTGTGCTTGGTTGGTGTAGCTTTACAGCCCACCTCTCTCTCTCTCCTCCTCTCTCTCCTCCACCTCAAAGATATCTGACAACTTCTGACCTCTTATAATACTTGCTCTTACAGGGGTGACCTTAAACAGGCTATAAGGGCATCCATAGTGTATATAACCCAAGGGCCTTAAGGTGGGTCCCATCTAAACCTTAAGGCCGACTCCATAGTGTATACAACCCAAGGGGCCTTAAGACGGTCCCACTCAGCAGATAAAGAAAAATTGTATTTTAATGCTTGTGGCCAAGTCTTTAGCTTGAGGACCAGCCTTAAGCCTTTTTTGCTTATAGCCTGCTTAAGGTCACCCCTGTAATGTATAAGGTTGACTTTAAGGTGGCTTAAGACCCTCTATTTTCATACACTACAGATGCCCTAAGCAAAAAAGGCTTAAGGCTGGTCCTCAAGCTAAAGACTTGGCCACAAGCATTAAAATACAATTTTTCTTTATCTGCCAAGTGGGACCGTCTTAAGGCCTCTTGGGTTATATACACTATGGAGTTAGCCTTAAGGTTTAGATGGGACCCACCTTAATGCCCCTTAGGTTATATACACTACAGATGCCCTTATACATTACAGGGTTGACCTTAAGTAGGCCATAAGTAAAAAAAGACTTGAGGCCGATCATCAAGCTAAAGACCTGGACATAAGCATTAAAATACAATTTTCTTTTAATCATGTTGTTCTCTCTCTCCCCACCAGCTAACTATCACCTGGTCACAAGAGATATTTTTTACTGCCGAGTGGGACCCTTGTTACAGCTGAGCGGTTGCCTCAAACATAACGAGTCGGCCTTAACAATTAGGTGGGGCCACCTCAAGACCTATTGCGATATATACACTCCTGATGCCCTTCTGCAGGCGTTCGAGAGCTAATGATATCGATGGGGGGCGCGGCGGTTGTGTCATGCGTGAGCTATGAAGCGAGGTGTCGCAACGTTAGCTAGTCCATCTGTAGTTTATAGGCTGCTGATGATATTGTGGTGGAATGTGGAGCAATCTTTTGGGCTGTTCTGTGATGCTTGGGCTGGATTTGAGAGAGATCTGGGCTGGCCTATGGGCTGGTGAAATGTTCCTTTTTTCGTTTCTTTTGTTCTTTTTAGATCAACTAGTGGGGTGGTACATGCGTTTGTGTGGCTAAATTTATTATAAAATTTGTAGTATCAAATGATATAAGTTAGACATTTAAGAATATGTGTTATGTATCTTGTAGGTTATTTAGGATTTTAATATATTATAAATATTAGAAATGATAATAGAAGTTTTAAAAAAACACAACTTAAGAAATGTAATTAAAATATGAGCTTGGTATATTGAGGTTCTTAAAAACGTAAATACTCTCCATCATGTCGCTATATGTCCCTATTATTCCTCCTTTAGTTACCAATTTTCAAAATGTATACATGCACATGTACCTCTATTTAATTAGGGGTGGAAAACGGTAACGGATAATTCGTTTTATCCGATATTCGTATCCAAGAAAACACGAATATGGTAAGCAAACTCCGTATTCAAAAATATTCGTATTCGTATTCGAGAATATTCGTATCTATATTTGAGAGTATTCGTATTCGCATTCGAGAATATTCATATCCGTATTTGTATTCGAGACTATTCGATTCATATTCGATCTGTTTCTAGAACCTATAAAAAACCATACAAATTTTGTGATTCAAAATTTGAATTTAGGTAGTTTAAAACTGGTAACCTGTCAAAAATCGGTGAAAAATCAGCAAAACCACTAGGAATCCGTTTTATCCGGTATTCGTATCCGAGAAAATCCGTATGCAAAAATATCAGTATTCGTATTCGAGAATATTCGTATCCGTATTTAAGAATATTTGTATTCGTTTTAAAAATATGGATTCGTATTCGTATTTGAGACTATTCGACCGTATCCGATCCGTTTCCACCCCTATATTTAATATCAAAGCAATATGTTAATTATATATGTGAAAATCTTATTAGCTTACATGGTATTAGAGTATATTGCTTACGCATATACCGATACAGTTTGGATGACCTACTTTGAACTTATAATCCCTCACACGCTAGCTACCCCTACAGAACCGTGTGTCTTCTATCTCTTCTCGCCATTATAACTTTTTTGCTTCACCCTCCAACAACAAGCCTAATTCTTAATCGATTCCTTTTGGCTATTACCTATTTCAATATAATCTCTTAGCTGCTACCTATTCTAATACAATACTCTACCACATAGTTATTTCTACTTCTTTCAATTATTGTGTAATGCTAACTATTGCAACATCAAACTTGCATACACGTGCAACCATCACTGATCCTTGCCGGGGATACCAGTCACGCTCTCTCGAGTGACCCTAAGCTTATTCCTTATGGCTGCATTATCTCTACTTCGAGCTCTTTGCTCCTCTACTTCTATATCTATTGGTACATATGTATGTATGCATATACATGATGTTATACGTACTCAATGTTCCTCTTCTCCTGTGTCGATTGCTCATCTTCTTCAATATTGGCCACCTCAATGCTATGGCTTTCTCAATACTATGGTGATTTCGCATCTTCACTGATGTCGATATGTCTACTTTAGTCGCTGTCTAATGATGTGAAGAATCTTCTCACTATCGTAGGTGATGTTGTGCCCTTTACCAGCGATGGCACGCTCCTAACTACCTGATGGGCCCATATCATTATAGCTCATCTAATGTAAAGCTTCATCTCCTCCCTACTAAAGCTTTCCTATTATCAAGCTTATTTGGACATTGACTTTTTCAACAACGCTAACAGTTGCCACTTATCATCGTGACCCTTGGCTCCTTTGACTCTGGTCTTTCTCTTCAATAACTTTAGCGAGTAGCATGATATTGTTCTTGTCAAATGGCTAAGGTGAGCAACATGACATTATCCTCATCTCTCCTGCTATCGCCTCAAATCTTCACTTCCCGGTGGGTCAATGTCTTCTTGTTGGACAAATTGATGTCGTTGCACTTTTTTGTGATCTCCTTGAACACCATTTGTGCTATCGCTATTATTTTTAATTTTTTTATGAATTTTAGTTGCTTTTATTGAAGTTTGTATATAAATCAAATTGCTAATTTTATTTAATTTATATTGAGTTTTAGTTTTTTTAGAGATTTTACTTTACGATTGTATCAAATCAAATTATAAAATTTATTTTATTTTTACTCCCAATTTCAAATTTTTTGTTGGAAGTATTAATTTTTGTTTAATTTTTATTTAGAATTATAGTTATTTAGTGATTTCACTTTGGAATTCATATTGAAATCAAATCGCTAATTTTATTTTGTTTTACATTACAAATTTCAATTTTTTGGTTCAAATTCGTGTACAAATCCAATTGCTAATATTCATTTAATTTTCATTCTGAATTAAATTTAATTTTGTATTTTACTTAGTAATTCTTTTGGAAATCAAATTGCTAATTTTATTTATTTATTCCAAATTTTACATATTTAAGGATTTTTACTTTCAAAATATGTGGAAATTAAATTGCAAATTTTCTTTTGTTTTCTATTTTGAATTTCAATTTTAGTGGTTGGAATTGGTATGCTAATCCAATTGCTAATTTTGATCTAATTTTTATTGTGATTTATAGTTATTTAGAGATTTTACTTTGAATGTTGTATCGTAATCAAATGGCTGATTTTATTTTGTTAGAATTCATATATAAATTCAATTGTTATTTTTGTTTAATTTTTATTCTAAATTATTTTTATTTAATTTTACTTAGGAATTATTGTGAAAATCAAATTGCTAATTTTTATTTTATTTTTATTCTAAATTTTAGTTATTTTTTATTGTACTTGACATGAACTCTTTTTAAATCTAAATCGTTAAAATTTAGACCCACAACGATCAACGGTGTGGATCTGTCTCTTTTTTCTTTGATTAACTTGGGAATTTCTACCCCTTGAGAGTGGACGTGGTGGCTTCTTTTGCCTTTGCTTTAGTAATATAATAGATGTGTCCTAATTTGTTTTTCTTCGATGAGTTCTTAGTCGGATTTTCGTTATGTATAATAGGTTTTATCGAACTAATTCTCTTACCTGGATGACGATAGTGACACATACCTCAGAGATCGATATCGGGTCAAGTTGGGTATAACTAAATCACCTTTGATTTTCTTCAAACAAACAACATTAACACCAAGGTGTAGGTCCTACACATCAATGAAGATCATCAATAATCTACTTCCCCTAGTGTTATCATCAGCAATCATGATGTCATTGCAAGGTCTAGAGTCTCCACGAGGAAGATAAAGAAGTCCACAATATTCATCAACTAAACAATTTGATGGCAACATGTTTTTTTTATCTAGAATCTCCAATGTAAAAGTTTTTTACTTGTGTATTTTATCCCTAATTTATTAATACAAATCGGATGATATTTCTAAAAAAAAGATGATGGATTGGTGCCAAGGTTGTTGGAATTGCGATCCTGAATTGGATCGGAGGTTCTTCAGCAAGATCGCGAAGCATAGGATCGATGTAGAATTTAAGATACTATATGATTCTACCAAAGAAATATTTCTTAAAATCTACCTTATATTTTAATACTTCTACATTTTTTAAAACTATACTTTAGAACTTTTGTTTACAAAAATATGGTGCAAAGGAAAGATCATTTGTTATTTATGTAAATTATAATGGACATGAAGAAATAAAAAGTGAAAATTTTATAATGAAAGGGACATATGCAAGTAACTCTTTATAACAAACCGCTAGAATCGGGGTAGGATTGTGTGAAGATTTTAATCACAATCATACAAAAAATTTGTTAGAATCATAATAATATTAAGATTCTACTATAAGATCAGATTGGTCTAGTCAGTCTGGATCGTAGAAACGTAGGGTCGTAGGACTAATCGAGATTCTAACAATCTTGATTGATGCAATGCGCAACAAGTCATTTAATTTTGAGTCATGTGAAAATATCACTAAAAAACGATGGCTATGCGATGGGTTTTCAGGGAAGAAAAGAGGTAGCCATCTATACATGTCTATTAGTCAATGCAAACAAAGTTCTGATTGACAATTTTTATTTCTTTTTTCATCATGTAGAACACGCATCTCGGATGCTTATCGTCGGTATGAAGAATACTTTAAGTAGACTTCATAGCTTTTTTTTAATCCAGGTATTATGTGTGATTATCCGTATCACTCGATTGAAATCTTCAGTGTTGAAAAATAGGGACAGAGGTACATCCTAGACAGGGTAGACTTTAGCCTGGGGTATAGAAAAATATCTAGGGTGTGTTTGGTTGCCTGAATCTCCTTCGTTCTGGCTGGGTGGATCCGTATAATCTGAGAAAGAGCCTGTTTGGTTGCCTGTATAAGTGGATACAGCCTGCATGAGCGGATGCAAAATACGCCCTCATCCTGGATGGGTGGATACGCTCAAAATGAGCTTCACCGCCATCTGGATGAGTTGATTCAGTGTATCTTACGCGGTTCCACGTGTCAGCCTCTCAGGTTTGGTAGACTGCATCCGTTCATACAGGCAACCAAACAACATCTCAGTTTTTTTTGCATCCGCTCATGTAACCTCACCAAACATCTTCTTTTTCTGAAATACGATTCCACTCAGTCTGCATCCACTCAGTCAGGATATACGATACAACCTCCATCCACGAACCAAACACACCATAGTGTACATCTCGGGTAAATCCAGTTTAGCCTAAATAATATTTTTATGATCTAATCTAAATAGACTAAATTATTTTACTACACTAAATCATTTCACCACTAAATTTAGCACATAATCATATCCTAACTCCGCTGAAAAAGAAGAGAGAAAAGTCGGCACCAATGTTGTCATCATGGTAGGTAAACTAGTTATTCACGTATTCACTCATCCGGTGACGCAAGTACGAAGAGACCCAACACCGATCGGGCAATTCCAGAAGGCAAAAGGCTTTTTTTTTGCCTGATAAACTTCGCTCCTGTAGTCCTGTCCACAAACCCACAGCCATGTGGGCCCTACGACTCCAAAGCCCACCTGTCAGTGACGACGATCTGCTCCCATCCGCAAATCACACGCCCCCACCCTGCCGCGAGCCAGCGACCGCCTCCCCGTCGCGCCCGGCTCCGCCTCTTCCCCTCCCGCTCCCGCCGTCACGCGAGCTTACAGCTCACGAGTCAACTCGAAGCACCACACCACCACACGGCGAGCTCTCTCCGAGATTCCGACACCGCATAGCCCCCGTGCGGCTGCTCCGGCGAGGCGGTGACCGCCGGCATTTGGGCCAATTGGGCGAACTGGGGGAGCCGCAGGATGGGATATCTGTCGGCGGTGGGGGCAGCTGTAGACAGATGGTGAGCGCGAGCTCCAGCCGGAGCGGCTCGGTGCGCGCCGAGCCAAGGGGCGGCGCCTTGCCCGGGAGCCCGCGGGTCTCTGCGGCGGCGGCAGCGGCAGCGGCGGCGCAGCGGAGGTGGTGGGGGCCCTCGGGCCCGTCGCTGGAGCGCGTCGCCCTCGCGTTCTTCCTGGTCTCCGTGGCGCTCGTGCTCTCCTGCTCTCTGTACCTCTACGTGTTCCGGTACCTTGGCCGGGGCCGCGTCATCGCCGGGTTCGTCGGGGAGGACCTCGAGCCGTGCGACGTGTTCGACGGCGGCTGGGTGCCGGACGCGTGCTACCCGCTCTACAACAGCTCGGAGTGCCCGTTTGCGGAGAGGGGGTTCAACTGCCTGGCCAACGGGCGGAAGGACACCGGCTACCTGCAATGGCGGTGGAAGCCGCGGCGGTGCGACGTGCCCAGGTTCACCGCCCGCGCCGCGCTGGAGCGGCTGCGGGGGAAGAGGGTCGTGTTCGTGGGGGACTCCATGAGCCGCACGCAGTGGGAGTCATTCATCTGCATGCTCATGGCCGGGGTGGACGATACCAAGACGGTCTACGAGGTGAACGGGAACCAGATCACCAAGACGACACGGTTCCTGGCGGTGAGGTTTGCGTCGTTCGACCTCACCGTTGAGTTCTTCCGTTCGGTGTTCCTTGTCCAGCAGCGCCCTGCGCCGAGGCACGCTCCGAAGAGGGTCAAGTCGACTCTGAGGCTGGACAAGCTGGATAACATTAGTCGGAAATGGGTGAATTCCGATGTCCTAATTTTCAACACCGGGCATTGGTGGACTCCCACCAAATTGTTTGATATGTAAGGTTTCTTGCTTGTAGCTCTAAACATCATATATATGCGTATTGCCAATGCTATAAGTATCTTCTTTTGCTTTCTCATATTTACTTGGAAATTAGAATTGCATTTTATGTCTGTATTCGTATTTGGTTAAATGAGTAGGATTGGGTCTTTTGTTTTGACAAAAAGACAGTAGGGGAATAGGTACACCGTGTTTCGATGATATCACTGATGTTGATTATTTCTAAGCTTCTAAGCCAGCCTCACAATTGGTGAACGGGAAACCAGATAGGTTCGTTTCTAATCATATCCTTTACGAATAAAATGTGTATGCTCATGTCTGAATATTTAACAATAGCAGAAATCACCAGGGACCATAAATTAAGGGGGGAAAAGCGAGTGCCTTGCAGCTATTGTGATATGCTAGGGTCCGACAAACTCCTCTGTGTTCTAGGTTTGCCATGTTGTCTCATACTTGCATCCTGATGTTGATTTATAGGCCACTTCATCCAAATAGTGGTTAAGCACGAACTTAGATGATGGGATTGTTGAATTGACAATGTGAAAACCCAAAAATTCAGCAGGTTCTATTTGGTGGATGTTATGTGCCTTCCATTCAACCTGTTTTCCTTTTCTTTTTAAAGTAGTGATGTGTTAGCTGGTATCCGAGAACAGTGGGTGCATATCGTTTTTTTGCCATGTTTAAGATCATGACAAAATTTACCCAAGTTACTATTTTATTGTTCTAGCATCAACTGAGTGACAATTGACGTAGCCTTTTTTCCTTTTAAATGTTACATATTAATAATTATTTTACCGATGTGAGTTAAAGCCAACTGGAAAAAAAATAATCATAGTTTTTTTGTGACTTGGTTTTCCCAATAGGGGTTGTTATTTTCAGGCTGGACACGCTCTTAAACTAGGTACATCCATCGATGCTGCTTTCAGGATGGCATTGGAGACTTGGGCTTCGTGGGTGGAAAAAAGAGTTAATTTAAATAGAACACATGTCTTCTTTCGCACATATGAGCCATCCCATTGGAGGTGTGTTGTATAGCATATGCAGAGAACTCTTCTGTTGTGTACATCCTACTATTGTTTATTGCTTTATAAGTATAATTGGAAGTGAACATATAGATGCTATGTATGCATGCATTTTAACTGTAAGCAAGTGTGTGAAAATAGTTCTGTGAAAAAGTTTGTAATTATTGGAAAAGAAATACACAGATCATTTATGTTTGATCAACATATGAATTTGAACAAAAATATCTTTATCTCACATGTCAAATGTGGATATTAAAAATCTTTATCTTGATCCAAACACCTCAATATCTAAAAAAGACATTGATGTAAATTCAAATCCTATAGGTCTAATGCCTTTACTGTAATCATGGGTAAATAGATAATTGCACCAATTTAATTATTATGATATTGAGATCCCTGTCCATTCAAATGCATACTCTGCTATACAATGTGGATGCAGACATGATTCTTCTAGCTCCACCAAGGCATATATAATTGATGTATAAACTTGATTTGACCTACATTCTGATTCAAATTTTCTTCTTGCATTTCAATCTATCAAATTGACAAATTTTTTATATTGATATGTCTTATTTTGAAGTAAGGGGGAGACATGCCTGCACAGTTCACTGAGAATCCCGAGTTTCAAATATGTTTACTGTAGGAAACTGCTAAACCTTCTTACTATCAGGATCAAATAGTGACTACTATATTGGTTTCTTCTAACAGCCTTGTTTACACCTCTTAATTTGATGTAGTTGAATGTTTTGTTCTGCCGTAACTTTTCTGTAAGGACTAACAAAAACTTGCTTCACGTTACAGTGACTTAAACCAAAAGATATGTGAAGTAACAGACAAGCCTTCGTCTGAGGCCAAAGGAAATGACAAGAGTGAATTTGGGGCTATACTTGCTGATGTTCTGGCGAACATGAGCGTTCCTGTTACTGTATTAAATGTAACTTTGATGGGGGCCTTCAGAACTGATGCTCATGTTGGTCCTTGGAGTTATCCTCCCACTGTACTTGATTGCAGCCACTGGTGTATCCCTGGAGTCCCCGATGCTTGGAATGAGCTAGTATTTTCGTACCTTTTGACCAATGGTGAGTTCTTATTTATGCTAATGTATATCTTCATTTCTCTGGATACTAAGAGCAAACTGAATATATCAATCAGTCATTTTTTCCATTTCACAAATTGCTCTCGCTTGCAATATATAGTATTCATTTTATTCTCTTATTCCATCCACTGCATCTACAGTGATGTAAAATTTCTGAGACTTCGTATACAACGTTAACTCTACGCAACCATGATGCCTGTCGAATGTTATACATGACAATATGACATAAATAGTGAGATGCACAGATTCAAAACATGCACCGACAGAGATGGTTTGGAATGTGATGGTTGACCCTTTACAACCTATGTCAAGGAACTCAACTGGAAGGTCAAGTAGTGATGCTATCGTTCAAAAGCTTCAAGTTATAATCCTTCAGAAAATGCCACTCCGGGTGTTTATATGATCATTAAATCATTAAATTGTTCTGGTGCGACTGAGTTAGGCTACTTCCATACTCTGTTAATAATATATGATGTGCTTTGAACTTTGAAATGCTCCAAATTGTTTAAAAAAATAATTTTGCCAATATTTTACTTGACCGGAGTTCATTGTTGTTGGATGATGGCGGCGTTTTTTCATGTCCGAATTTTACAGGTTGGCGAAAGATGGCAGGGTGACTGTTGACAGTATACTCCTTTTTTTCACCTTGAGTATTTCGATCTTCGGTTTTGTCAGCTATGGAGAGGAGCAACAGATGCCCTGGAGACAGCTGAATATGCTAGGTGGTTCATTGGACTTCTGGATTCTTTTTTCTCTTGTACATCGTGGTTCACTGGACTTCTGCATTCTCTTCTCTTGTACTGTTGTATAAGGTGATCATACATTTGAGCTGTAGATTTGTATCATTTCTTTGTTAGTTATTGATGAAAAGAAAGCATGGCCATTTTGTAAATCTTTGTGTGCTAACAATTCACTTTATACGTTGTCAATGTCCAACCTGTATGTACTAACAATAATTCATTTCATACATTGTAAAAAGAGTAAATTGTATTTTGCATCATGTAACTTCTTGCATGTTTCATTTTGCATCAAGATTAATCCATATTTTTACTTTGTATAGGATAGACCAAATAAAAGTTTACTTTATACTAGCCAACCTTGTTTGGCTCTCACCAGCTCTACATAATGACAAGTTAGTATGCATAATTTTGATTACTTTGTTCCTTTAATTTGATTATCTTGTTTAGAATTGGAATTGGTTGTGTTGGAGTAGTCCTATATTGTGGAAGAGCAAGAGACTTAACTTAAAAGTGGAGGAGTCTTTATCTCATTTGCTAGCTTTTAGGGTGAGAAGGCCCTTACGATTTAACAAGTAGTATCAGAATCCGATTCTAACATCTTTGACCCAATGGACACTAGTATGTGAATGGTTGATATATTGTGACCTTAAGAGATCGTCTTGCACGGTGAAAGGATGAGGATCGTTGGTAATGATGAAGGGGTGATGAAGAGGACACCAATGTGCGAAGGAGGAGATTGTTAAAATAGTCTCACATTGATTATAGAAGGAAAATAGAGAAGTCCTTCATTTCATTGGCTAGTTTTTGCAGCAACC
Organism: Dendrocalamus sinicus; assembly: GCA_036346575.1. Lineage (NCBI taxonomy): Eukaryota > Viridiplantae > Streptophyta > Magnoliopsida > Poales > Poaceae > Dendrocalamus > Dendrocalamus sinicus. Next base: position 26,023,044 of record CM070654.1, read on the forward strand.
AAACAGCCCATATTAGTGCAAAGACTTAACTTACGAGTTTCAACAACAGGTTGACTAGTGTAAAATAAAATTTTATTTGGTTCATTCTGATACAAAGTAAAAGTATAGATTAACTCTGGTTCAAAATAAAATAATTATAAGTTATCCGATATAAAATGTAAATTACTCGTGTGAAAATGTACGTTCCTTTTCATGATAAGCGCCTCTATTTATATAGTACGTTGCATTGTTATTCACTGTTTGAGAAGCACTACATAATTAAATTCGGGATATGGATGGTGTGCTTTTTAGCGCTATACTACTAGCAATCAGTTGGTGCCCAGAGTCCAGACACTCATGTTTCATGTACCAACATAGGAGTAATTAATTAACGGCACCATGTATATAGGGAACAGCAGCACATGACTTGTTTGGGCCAAAGCTTCGATCTTTACTGACAAGGACAGTCTCCTGTACACTTGACGTGCCGTTGCCTCTCTCTATTCTCTCGCAAAAGTATTCCAAGTTTCCAACAAGAGAAATTACACGTACCAATAATTTATAAGAGGTGTTTCTACATTTTATTCAATAGTAATTTATACAAATTTTAAAATATAATAAATAGTAAATAGATGTTATCACTACTATTTTTATTAGAGCTTCCGGCTTATTTTCCACTATTCATAAAACAGCTTTTTGCGGTTCTTTTTTCCGTATCTGTTTGTATTATACGTAAGAATCACTTTTACGATCACCACCATAGAATCACTGATTATAACTTATTAGCTAAACCAACCCAAATAATTGTTAGCCACCAACGCAGCGAGACAGAGCTGCAGCCATGACAGCAACAGAGGGTGTATTTGTATTGGAAATGCTGCCTAAGCATAGCTACATATACAAGCTGTTGCTATGCATGTATGGTGCTATAATCTTGAGTTATCTACAGACCATCATGAGCTTGACAAGCTCGCAGTTGGCATCGCCGGCACAGGGCTGCTGTTCGTCCGGTTCGTCTCGCCCCAGTGCCACAGCATGCTCTCCCAGAAGCAGAACTTCTCGAAGCAGGTCTTGAGCCTCGGATCAGTGATGTTCCGCCGCCAATGTCCGTCGTCGAAGTTTGCCTTCTCGGCCTGCCTCCGGTCCCATTCCAGCCCCGCCTTCTGACTTGATCTCAGAAGGCAGTAGGACTGAAGGTTCCGAGGCATATTGTCGTGCACCTTCCACCAGCGTGCGTGCGCAACATCGCTTGCGAATTCACGCATCACGGGGTTGTTCCAGTTGCAGTCATAGTCCCTGAAGCACAGCCATGGCTTCAGGCCTAAGTAGTGAAGGACATAGAGAATCGGAGGATCTGCGCGGAACAACTGCGTCTTCTTCGCCTTCACCACCTCGCTGTCGCCCTCCCAGAAGTGCTTCAGGAAGTTCATGTGCTTTGGAATGCGGTGCCACCATGTGAATATCTCATTCAGGTACCCTTGGTCACCACCGTTGTATGATGTTATCTCGTTGATGTGATCCATCAGTAGCTGGAATGTGCAGTTTGAAGGTTCGATGACCATGAAACCAGAGTTGAAGAGTGTTGCGTTGTTGCCAGTCGCGGTGATGGCTGGCATTGCAAATAGGAAGTCGACGTTCCTCAGGATGAGGAGGTCAGCATCTATGAATATTATCTTGTCGTAGTCGGTCAGCTGCCATAACCTGAACTTACTGTAGTTCCACTCGTTGTAAGCATCACGCTCAGCTTTTGGATTCCTGATTCTTTGTATTATTCTGACCTTCCAGCCTGCAGCTTCCAAGCCTTTCCGGTGGTGATCACTTATGGTCTCGTCGACAAGGATAACCAGGTCCCTAGTTGATCCTGCTTGCCGAATGCTCTGAGCCGCTGCGATAGCACCACAGACGTATTCGCTTGCTGAATGCAGTATCGTAGCATATGCTTCTCGTCTTCGATCTACTGAGTAAAGTCTTGCTGTACCAATAAGAACAGATGTTATCTACTGAAAGTTTCTAACTTTGTTCAGAAAATGACTAAAAACTGACAAGGCCCACTCCATATGTATTTGCGGAGAGTATACCTTGAACGGTAATATTTGTTCACTTACAATGTAACGAACTTTTCATTTACAATATTAGATGCTAAAATGTGCGGAAAATCGTTGGACTGAGTAGGTAAGCCAGCAATGGCAGCATTACTAGGTCTCTTGACATGCATATTAATCAAATTTAGAGAACAATGGGTGTATTGAGATGGAAAACACCGGGTCAAATGTCAACTGAAAAGCAACCAACCTTTTGCTTTGAGTGGAATTGCAAGCTCGCATGATCCAACTGGAAGCCTGAGCTTTTCCCTTAATGCCTTCACGTCTGGTCTATACAGCCAAGCATTGCCTTCGTGTTTCACAAGGTTCTTGCAAGGGAAGAGATTAGGGATCGGGAAGCAGTCGGTCACAAAAAGAACATGGACCTTCCGGTTGCCTCTCGAAGAGGTCACAGCCAATTTTGCCGCTGAAAGCTGCAAATGGAGCCGTGCAACATCTCTTGACCAACCCCCCACCCGGGTACAGGGGAGTTTAACAGCAATAACATCGAAGTGTGCACCTCTTCGAACATTAGGCTCTGGGAGTGATGGACAAGATGGTATCTCAGTTTCTTCCTCCTCATCGATCCATTCAGGATACAGTGTCTGCCAAGTAATGCTGTCCTTGGCATGCTCAAGTCTTATAGTGGAAACATGGCTTTCCGGGAGTAACTGTGACCAGGAGCCATACTCAGTGCTATTAAAATTCAAGAGTCCAACTTTGAGCTTTCGGTTATCACCATTAAGATTCTCTATTGCTGTATATACATCCTCCCACTGTACATTAACAGATGATGCATATCGCGGATCAGGACTTGTTTTGTCCCATATCCAGCCGACATCCACATACCTGCAAAGCATATAAAGTCGCATGAGATAATCTATGACTACGGAAGATATAGGCATCTGTCATATTTTACCGTATCATAAATATTTCACTGAGACTTCTTCGAATAAGTTATACTCACCGGGAGCTGGACTGTAATTGATGCTCATACAATGTCGGAGTTAGGAGGGTAACAAATGTTGCAGAAACGATAGCTACAAGCAAATACCGTAAAGATGTGAACTTGCAACCACAGTTCTTCTCGACGACGAGAACTTCAAAGTTGTCAACATCTTTGAAACTTTTGCTTTTGGGTGTCCTCCTCTTAATTGTGTCATCACTGCAGAAGGTAGTAATAAACTCAGTCATGCAGACAGTTTCTCAGAAGAATTCAGACATCAAACAAACTATGCTTGTCTAATAGAATTCAGAAAGGAATTCAAAAGAAACATCTTCCATAGCTTGGAATGCCAATGAAAAGAAACGCTAGTTGATGAATACATATGAACATGTCCTTTTCTTCCTTTTCACTTTGATTTGCATCACAATCATGGACAGATAACAGCACGATCATTTGAAAGTGAAAACCAGTACGGGCAAGATAAGATGGCCAGAGGCAGAGAGCCCTTTTTGTAGGACACAACTGGAGACCTCTCATAGGGAAGCACATACGCCTTCACTAAAAGGTTGGCAGCACAAATGAAAGTTTCAGTAATCCAAATCTCGCATAAAAAGGTCTCTCTAAAAATAACCGCAAAAATACAATAGCTATACTTGTAAAAAGCAACACTTTCAGGTCCCTACTTTTCCCTAATGATTAGTTCAGCAAGATAGACTAGGTAATGTTTTTATATACATGTAGTGCTATTACATCATCCTTTTAGTTTGCCATAAATCTAAATAAGTGGAGTGTTGATAAGCTCGGACACTTTGTGGACAAAATTGTTAAGATATTTGTAGATATCCTGTGTCGATACGATTGTATAGGATATGGTAGGATTGGTTGTATAGATAGAATCAAACCCCAATTAAATATCTTTTGTAATCACATCCTGTATTGCCATACATGGCACTGTTGCCTGTGCGGCAATCATATATACCATGCCAATGCTCCCAATCTCTGTTCTTTCTTCTTATTTTTCACAAAATATACATAGTAATGTCAAATTAAAGCATCTGAAGTGCATCCTTAAAAAAAAAAAGAGAAAATGCAGTATATCCCATAGTTGGATGTGAAAGTGAGGTCCTATTCCAAAGTGTTGCGACTTTTGTCTGAAATAACACTGTAGCGATTGTTTTTTTGAGATATTCAATTAAAGAAAAATAAAAAAACACTGTTATATCTCCACAGATATGCAAAGAAAAAATAAAAAAGAAAAAACGTGTTAAGAAGCCAACAAGTTTCAAACGACTTTTAGCTTCTAGAAGTCAGAAACCATTGCTATTTGGAACAAGACCTGAGTCACACTAAAAGATGTTTGCCAATCCAAAAAGAAAGTCTAAAGAAACTAAAGCCCTCAGCACTGAGAAAAATTCTGAAAAAAATTGTGTGGACATGTATTTCACCACCGTCCTGCTTCATTCATGAGCCACATCTTTCAGGAACAGAAAGCATCATTATATTTTACTAATCACAAAGGTGACTTTGTACCTAACTCACATGCCTTTGTTCGATTCCAATTCAAAGCATGATTAGCTGTTTGATACCGCTACGAGGCGCATAAGCTAGAAACTGCATCCCTGAGCCCTCACAAATGCTTTGTTGGGAAAAATTCAGACTAGTCCTACTGTTGCCATGCCTATGCAGGAGATGAGATGATCCAATGATGCTGAGATCACCAGTTGGTAGCACACGCCAAAGACAACATCATCTCCTACACGTCGTCAGGCGTGCCAATCCAGCACTAGTGGCACAAGTCAGCCTAGCAGCAAAAGGATATCTCATGATAAGATGCATAGGACAACAGTCGCCGACCAGGGTAGGCTATCAACAAGGAAGAGATCACAACGAGCAGTCCACGGAGTCAGCACTGCAGGGAGAGGAGGAGAACACCAAGCTTCCAACGTCGACATGCCACACTGAGACGGCAATCCACCTCCTAACAGAATGCCATTTCTCGGTAAGAATCTAGATGGCCATTTCTCGACGGCCTAAGTGCGGTGCCTTGGACCCCATGAGATGGCCGCACTCGCTCTCGGTGCGACAATGGTGGGAGTTGATTATCCAAGCACCAGGAGTCCCACGTAAAGCCCTGGCGACCCTTCTGATGACTGACGCTAGTAACTTGGTAAATTTGGAATGAGCGGAATGTAAGAATCTTCCGATCAACATTTTCTTCCTCCGAGTCTCTTATAGCGCGTGTCAAAGAGGAAGTTTGTGCTTGGGTCGGAGTTGCCTTTCATCTTGTAATCCTGTGGAGACCGCTTGTCGGCATCCAACCTCTTCCTTGAGAAGGGGCTCTCTCTGTAGTAAAACAAAACAAAACTTCTTTCCGCTAAATTAATACGGGTATTGATAAATATCATCCGGATGTTTTCTTCCTAACTATCATCTAGATTTGTGACCATTGGATTAGAGATCCAACGGCCATAAATTCTCCCCCACCCCCTCCAAAAAAATCTCCCCCCTCCAAAAAAAGGGCCGTTGGATCTCTAATCCAACGGTCTCAAAACTAGATGATAGTTAGAAAGAAAACATCCGAGTGATGGCTATACACACCCAATTAAGGCCCCGTTTGGTACAGCTCCACCACCAGCTCCTTGGAGCTGTTTGGAGCTGTTTTGTGCCAAATGGGGTAAAACAAAATAACTCCACCCAAGGAGTTCCTTAAAACCTGCTGAGACAAAAATAGCTCCACCCAAGGAGCTGAAAAAAGTAGCTTCACCGGCTCCACTTGTGAAATAAAAAAAAACAGCTCCACTTGTGAAGTAGAGCCGTGACAAACAAGCCTAATACAGGGCAAACCTTTTGCCCGGGTTTCAAAAAATTGCAGCTAAAGTCGGCACTAATATGGCATTGAGTACTTAGCCAAACAAAGATTACTACCGGTGGATTGAAGCTCACGGAATTTCTCCAATCCCCTAACGTGGGACTGCAAAAGGCATAACCGCCAACCGCTACACCACCGGCAGTAAAGGGGAAGAAGAGAAAGAACAACACGTCGTCGTCGTAGTCGGCTTCTCCTCCACCTTCCACGAGGCCACCAAAACAGCTGGTTGGATCGATCTAAATGCAGCATGCAGCGCGTTTGCGCGTGGCGTGAATGACTATGCCATCCGCAGTCGAAACGCAAGAACAGCGTCCAAGAAACAAGGGGGGAAATGGAAGAAAAAGGGAACAACTTTGATGAAACGGATTGGAACTGAAGAGGGAGGGAGAGAGATCGATCTTACGCGGCTCCGGCCGGCCGGTAGCGCGGCTCCAGTGGACCCATCGGTTTCTTGTTGTGCTTCTCTCTCTCTCTCTCTCTCTCTCTCTCTGCAAATCACGATATCGCCGCCGCCGTTGCGCCGCTTCTCATCTGACTGAAATCACAACAACAAGCACAGGGCAATGTCATGTAAAATATGCAGGCCACCGGAACAAAGAAATCGTCCTAAAACTAAAATAAGAGAAAAGGAAAAGAGAGAGAATGCGAGGAAGACGTGAGAGCATCAACGCGTACACACCATGAACAAGGGAGAGAACTGGGATGATGGAGCGTTAACGAGAGGAAGAGAATAAAAAGAAACAACGAAAAAGCAGAGAGTTGGATACCCAATGCAAACATGACCCTGAGTCCCTGACACCATCCAGCCTAGAAAACCAATAAACAAACCAATCTACTGTCGATCAGCAAGAAAACGAATATCACTACTAGCAAAAATAAAGGGGAAAAAAGGAGAGCCAGAACGAATCAAGCAAATGCTGGTGCCGTCAATGGAGCAATGAACTCTCAAGAACCAAGAACACATCATCCATCCCCTGCAACTGCAAGAACACCTCGGAACCAAACCAGAAGGGCAAGAACAACACAGAAAAGGAGACGCCATGGATGGCACAAGGCAACAAACGGACGCCAAGTAGTACTGTACCTGCAACGCTGAGCCTGAATCGGCGAAGGGAAGGAGGAAGGCAAGAAGCGGGTGCGATGCGCCTCCCCGGCTCTCTCTAAAAAACTCCACGAGAGCTCAGCAGGAGGAGGAGAAGCTTTATATATATATGTGCGCGCGCGTCCCTGTATCCCTGGCACAGACAGAGACGGCGACGCAAGGAGCAGAGACGCGACTGCGCAGTGGCGAACGCGAGGCGCAGCAATGGCGATGAATTCCTCCTCTCACGGTTATTAGGTACACGTACTAGGCCAAATCGGGGGCATGTGCTGTGAGAGTTTTAACTTGAAAGCACAAAGTTTTTTTACCGGGGGGAAAAAAGGGAGGTTCCTTGAAAAGTGGAAATAAAACATTGCCTATCTTGTTTTTCCCCCCTAGCTGTCTCGTAATACGTTTGTTGTTTTTACTCCTATATATAACAGAGAGACATCTTTCCTCTTCTATCTTTAACGCAGAGACACATAACTTTTTTACGTGTTCTCGAAAAAAAAACACGTTGCCTGTTCAATTTCTCGTGGGAAACAAGTACGTGGCAAGCAATTTTTACTCGCTCAAGAGATAAGAGGAAATAGTGGGTATAAATTAACTACAATCAATCCAATTTGGTATGAATTTCTTTCCGGTGCAAGATAGGGTTTGATTTATATAACAGTAAGAAGCCGGTAAACTCTAACAAATTCAATGTAGATCAGGAACACGGGAATTTTTCTCAATCTTGTTATACGATGAGTTGTTGTGAATAGATCAACCTTTTGAACTGACTACTGAATCTATGAGAAGGCAAGATACAACCTAGTGAATTGAAACATCTTACCTGATCAACTCGGCTTCGGCTTCTGACTTCTGGCTTATTTTTCACTATTCATAAGTGTTAAACCATGTGGCTAGGTTTAGGATATTTTGGTGATGAATAATTGACAATGGTTATTTTGTTATAATGAATAATTGGTGATTTTGTTTTAGCGGTGTTATGCGAGTTGTGGTGCGTGAACGGACTGATGTTGGTCAAGTTGAGACGAACTTGTACCGGAAAAATGTTCTTTGGTCTTTGCATGTGCAGGTTGAGCATGGAGGCGATCGTGGTCGGTGACGAGGTGGACCGGAACTAGAATGGGGAGATCCGAGGTTCAGACGGTCAAGGAGGTCACGAGATGATCGGGCTCATGCTTGGGGCGCATGAAGATCAAAGGTGGATGATACGTGGAGAAGCTACGGGAGGTGCGGTCCTGGAGGCTTCAACATGTGACGCGTTAGAAAAGTCGTGAGTGTGAAAACTCGTGTTAAGAAGGGTTTCGGGTCCCTTGAAAATTAGTGGGCCAAAAGTCTAGTTGGAGTTGGATTAGGATTCTAAGTCCTAGTTGGAGTTGGATTAGGATTCTAAGTCCTAGTTGGACTTAGACTAGGATTCTAAGATCTAGTCGGAGTTGGATTAGGATTTTAAGGCCTAATTGGAGTTGGATTGTGTGGGTATATATATGCATGCGGTGGCATGGCAAGAGTTGCACCGAGGAGCTGTGGAGAAAAGAAACGGCGTGGGAAAAAAAGAGAACGCGCGTTTTGGGGGCGTGGTGCTGGGACGAAGAAGGGCGTGATGGTGCACTGTGCTGATGTGTGCTTCTGATGGATAACGTGATTTCTACGTTTTTCAATTAAAGTTTGTGAGTTTTTTTTATTTCGTATCTATTATCCTTTTTCTTGGTTTTTTGATTCCTATAAATTCTCGATGCATTAATTTATGTCTAGGTATTTTTGTTGCTTGCATACATGAATTATTTTTAATTAAAAAATTGATTAGAAAATTGAGAAAAACGAGCACGTTGGTGATCGATCCGATCTCGTTATCTAGTCATTTGCTACGATATTTTTGCTACAGTGTCGCTACAGTATTTTGCTAAGTGTTGTTCTACAGTATGCTACAGTAATTGCTACAGTAAAATCAGAAAAAAAAATATTTTTTTTGTACTTTCTGTTATTTTTTGTTTTTGCATATTAAAAGGTAGAAAATCTAAAAAAAGGTTTCCGCTGTGCGCTGCAATCATTCAACCCCCCTCTGATTGCTATCAACGATCCTACAAGTGGTATCAGAGCAGGTTTATTTTCTAATTGATCTTAACCGGTGATTAGAAAACATGTCGACAGATAGGTATTCCACAAAACCTTGTGTTTTCGATGGTGTTGATTTTCAGTATTGGAAAGCGAAGATGGAGGCATATATTCAAGCTCAAGGCTTTGCAATATGGGAGAAGGTCTACAAGCCTTATCAAGTGCCCGAGAATAGGGTTGGACGAAAAACTCGAAGCTCGTTAGCTCGCTCGGCTCGTGGCTGGCTCGGCTCGTTAGGATAACGAGCCGAGCCGAGCTGAAGATTTTAGCTCGTTAGCTATAACGAGCCAACTCGAGCCACTCGCGAGCGCTCACGAGCCAAACGAGCCATACTTCCGGAATTTAGATATGCATATCTGCTTCCATGGACCTAATTTGTACTCTATTGCATGTGTTAATGTGTAAATTTGTACTCTATTGTACCCAAACGAGCCATGCATGTGTTAATTTGTACTCTATTGTACCCAAACGAGCCAAACGAGCTAAACGAGCCAAACGAGCCATGCTTCCATGGATGAATATATGATGGAGACATTTTTGGCCACGGCTCACGAGCCAAACGAGCTAACTCGAGCTTTTTACGAGCCGAGCCGAGCTAGCTTTTTAGCTCGTTAGTTATAACGAGCGGCTCGAGCCACTCGTTATCCCACCGAGCCGAGACCGAGCCGAGCCGAGCCAGCTCGTTATCCAGCCCTACCCGAGAACGATGAGGTGTCAGCAGCAAATATAGCACAAGTGGAGGCAAATAGCAAGCCAAGGAACCTGATAATTCAAGGACTAGGAAGGAGCGATTTTGATCGTGTTGTGCATCTTAAATCTGCATATGAGGTATGGAAAGCACTCTGTGATTATCATGAGGGTTCATCTACTATTAAAGAGGTACGTCAAGATATGTACAAAAAGGATTACATGCGTTTTGAGATGAAACCTGGTGAATCAATAGATGATCTCTTTGCCCGCTTTAATAAAATTCTTAGTAACCTACGTCTTTGTTAATGTTACTTATACGATGCTGAAAATGCACGTCAATTACTTGGAGCATTAGATATGTCAATATGGGAGATGAAGGTTACATCCATTAGAGAATCTACTGTCATGAGTACACTTACATTAGATGTGTTTTATTCTAAATTGAAAACTCATGAATTAGATGTTTTTACTAGAAAAAATAATGGTAATAAATCAATTGCTTTAGGTTCACAATCTAGCAAGTCTAATGGTGATAATTCTTCTACTAGCTATGCTTTGTCTTCTTTGTCTTCACTAACCGATGAACAACTAGAGCAACTCCCGGAAGATATTTTGGAACTCCTTTCTACACGCTTCACAAGAGCCTTACAGAATGTGAGATCAAGAAAGAGAGGAAATTTTGGTCCTCAAAGGTGCTATGAGTGTGGTGATCTCAATCATATTCGTCTCAAATGTCCAAAGTTTCTAGCAAGATTTGCAAAAGAAGAGAATGAGAAGGAAGAAGAGATGGAGAAAGAAAAAAAGAAGAATAAAAAGAAGGGCTATATTAATCGCAAGGTGGTGCATCGTGTTCTTTCGGCTCTTGAGCAAATTAATTTGAGTGAAGTGGACGCGGACAGCAAGGATGATACTCCCAAAGGCAAGAAAGATTTAATTGGGTTGTGTCTAATGGCAAGTAGCAAAAGCTCCACCGACAATGATGATCTTGACAGCGACAGCTACAATGAGGTAGAACCTTCTTATGATGATTTAGCTAAAACTGTTGCTAAACTTGGTACTTTGCTAGAAAAGAAAGACAAAAAGATTAAGAAATATGATATCTTGATTGAATCTGTAAATTCTGAAATTGCAAGACTTAGAGTTTTAATTCCTGATGATGAATCTTGTGAGTCTTGTCAAATTTTATATTCTGAGTTAGAGAATGCTAGGTCACTTAATGCATTAAACATGGATCAACTTAGAGATGTAACTGCTAAATTTGATGAATTAAGATTAGCACATGACTCTTGTGATGAAAAATTGAAATGTGCAGATGATGAAATTGGAAAGCTCAAGTTTAGTTCTTCTTCATGTTTAGAATCAAGTATTTCAAATGTTCAATTTAAAGCTTGCTCTAAATGTGAATTGCTAGAAGCTAGACTTAGTTCATCTCAAGAAACAATTCAACAGATGCTTTATCATGAGAAATCTTCCTGCTCTAACTGTCCTAAGCTAAACACTGAAATAGAAGATTTGACTAGACAACTTAATGATTTTGCTGAAAAAGAAAGATTGGCTCAGTCTAGTGCTTCTAAAAATCTTGTGAATGAACCTGTTAAATGTACAACTTGTCCCACTCTAGTTAAAGAGAATGAGTACTTGAAAGATACTTTAGAGAGATTTTCTTTTGGCAAGAAATATTTGAATATGATTCTAGACAAGTCAAAAACAAGTGTGAAAAATCGTGGTCTAGGATTTAATTTTGTTGAGCATGCAAAGAATAATCCTCCTAAGGTTATTAAGCCTCTTGAACCTGGAAAGATTGAAGTGAAACTTGAACCAAATCAAACTGTGTTTAAATCAGCTGGCTTTGTGCAAAGTTCATCAAATAATAATGTAGGTGCTAGCTCATCATCTCAAAAGAATTCTGGTTATGTTAAATTTCATTGCACCTATTGTGGAAGAGATGGACACTTGAATGAATTTTGTTTTAGACGTGTCAAGAAAGAGAGAAAGGAAAGATTGAATGCTTTGAAACAAAAACATGCAATGTCTTTTGTTCCTAGAACTAATGTGAAAACTATATTTTTTGAGAACTTTCATGATGGCTTTAAATCTGCTTCACATGCTAGATTGGGATTTAATTCAAATGATTCACGTTCTTTTCGGCATTCTAATCATCCATATGCACGTGATTTTGGTTCTAGCTTTGTTGCTCCTGTTCGTCGTATGTCACAGTATTGGATTCCTAAATCTTATTTTACTAACCCCAATACTGTGAGACCGATGTTTCCTGTCATGTAAGAACAGCTGACAAGGATGGAGAACATGAGCTAAATTGGGTTCCATTTTTTTTTCATCGCTTGATTGGAACACTTGATGGTTCTTCACTCTCTTGGATGGCTTGCAAGAGATTTCACTTTTTGAGAGACCATGTGAAAAAGGTGATGTTGTCTTACATCTTGTTAATTTCTCAAGTTGCTGATTTGCTAACGAATTCGCTTCATACTTCTTGTTTTTCCTTATTTGCGAAGTGAGTTGGGCGTATTACATCTTATAAGATTATTCTGAGGGGGAGCTTGTGGTTTAAAATTTTGGAAGTTTTGTTTATTATCCTTGTCAAATAACTTATCAAATCCAAGTCATTGAAATCAATTGAGTAGTAGAGTTCTCTTTATCATATCTATTCATATGTTGTGTAGCTTTGATCAGAACTGTTTATAATTAAATTGCTTCAATTGAATTAAAAGTATGACATGGCGGAATACTTTGACTAGATTAATTATAGGTATTACTTTGCGATGTCCATCGAAAAGGATTAGCTTGATTGTGAGTCTTATTTTAATTCTTGGTTATGAGGCTCGCTTGTTTCATGTTCCAATTCTTATGATCACTCAATTTGGCATGTTATTAAAAAAAAGAGTATATAAAGAAAAAATTAAAAAGATGTATGCTTCAAGCATGCCATGGTGAACAAAAAAAAAAGCACAAAAGTGCACAAAATGAAAAGAAGTATGCTTCAAGCATGCCACCATTAAAAAAAAGAGAGAAAAGTATGTCATTATGAAAAGAAGTATGCTACAAGCATGCCACATGCCTAAAATTTGAGTGTGGAGCAATAAGTTGTTACATGAGACTGCTAGCCTGTCTAGAGTTAAAATTTGCTTCACTTTTAGGTTTTGACTTTTCGTTGTGATATCTCATTGTGCTCTCTATAATTGGTTTGGACATTGTTGAGATGCCTGTCATTGATATAAATTGCTTAAACATATTGAAAATTTGTTTTGACATTGCTATGTGATATATGGCTTAATATGATCTAGATAGCTCTACTCAAAAATATGTCTTGGTTGCTTTATTAAATAAATGCACAATGACTTGGATAATCTACAAAGCTTCTTGATTTTTACTTTCATTGCTCTGTCTTAGAATTATTCCTTTAAATTTTCTTGATGATTACATTGCCAAAGGGGGAGAGATTTGGTGTGCTTTATGAGAAATTGTATCTCTTGTGTTGAGGGGGAGAGATTTGAGACATGGTTTAAAATGCTTTTTCGGCGTCAGTTCTTCATTTATATCTATTTGAAGCTAATTCATCATACAATTTTGTGGTGTTGTCAATGTATTCATCAAGGGGGAGATTGTTAGACCATGTGGCTAGGTTTATGATATTTTGGTGATGAATAATTGACAATGGTTATTTTGTTATGATGAATAATTGGTAATTTTGTTTTAGCGGTGTTATGCGAGTTGTGGTGCGTGAACGGACTGATGTTGGTCAAGTTGAGACGAACTTGTACCGGAAAAATGTTCTTTGGTCTTTGCATGTGCAGGTTGAGCATGGAGGCGATCGTGGTCGGTGACGAGGTGGACCGGAACTAGAATGGGGAGATCCGAGGTTCAGACGGTCAAGGAGGTCACGAGATGATCGGGCTCATGCTTGGGGCGCATGAAGATCAAATGTGGATGATACGTGGAGAAGTTACGGGAGGTGCGGTCCTGGAGGCTTCAACATGTGACGCGTTAGAAAAGTCGTGAGTGTGAAAACCCGTGTTAAGAAGGGTTTCGGGTCCCTTGAAAATTAGTGGGTCAAAAGTCTAGTTGGAGTTGGATTAGGATTCTAAGTCCTAGTTGGAGTTGGATTAGGATTCTAAGTCCTAGTTGGAGTTGGATTAGGATTCTAAGTCCTAGTTGGACTTAGACTAGGATTCTAAGATCTAGTCGGAGTTGGATTAGGATTTTAAGGCCTAATTGGAGTTGGATTGTGTGGGTATATATATGCATGCGGTGGCATGGCAAGAGTTGCACCGAGGAGCTGTGGAGAAAAGAAACGGCGTGGGAAAAAAAGAGAACGCGCGTTTTGGGGGCGTGGTGCTGGGACGAAGAAGGGCGTGATGGTGCACTGTGCTGATGTGTGCTTCTGATGGATAACGTGATTTCTACGTTTTTCAATTAAAGTTTGTCAGTTTTTTATTTCGTATCTATTATCCTTTTTCTTGGTTTTTTGATTCCTATAAATTCTCGATGCATTAATTTATGTCTAGGTATTTTTGTTGCTTGCATACATGAATTATTTTTAATTAAAAAATTGATTAGAAAATTGAGAAAAAACGAGCACGTTGGCTGATCGATCCGATCTCGTTATCTAGTCGCTGCTACAGTACTTTTGCTACAGTGTCGCTACAGTATTTTGCTAAATGTCGTTCTACATTATGCTACAGTAATTGCTACAGTAAAATCAGAAAAAAATATTTTTGTGCTTTCTGTTATTTTTTGTTTTTGCATATTAAAAGGTAGAAAATCTAAAAAAAGGTTTCCGCTGTGCGCTGCAATTATTCACCCCCCTCTGATTGCTATCAACGATCCTACAATAAGTTTCGTATTTTTCTGCACTTTTGGCTTTTTGTTGAGCTTTTTTGCCGGTTCTTTTTTTCCCATATTTGTTTGTATTATACGTAATGGTCTAACATATTTTTTATATTTTTAAATTTTTTTAAATTTAATTATGCTAAATAAGTCTCTGTCAGTTACAGTGTTTTCAGCCATAAACTATAAGCTTTTCAGCCGAACCGATCACCACCTTAGAAGCAAGAGGAAAAGAAAGCAAAAGCGATTCCTGTAATAGCGGCCGGTGAAATGGGAGGCAAGCAGAGATATGAATCCATTGATTTGATGTTGTAAAAGGCGTTGTTTTTTTTGTTCGAAGAGAAGCAGGCAGCCCAATGTACTAGCCTATCGCCATGGGTAAGAAACCTACCAGATGTACATGTACGCACACTAGGGAGTGCAACTCTCAAGTCTGAAAGTCTGAACACTGGAGATGGCTGGCATGGCATGGCCGCATGGGCATTTCTACCGTTTTGCACCGACGGTTGGTAAATGGTAATTGTTCAATCCTGTCAGGTTCAGGCATGATGCATCATGCATCCAGGTCGAACAAGTCAGACATTCGCATGTAATTTCTGATTGTAACTGTCATCCGTGATGGAATATACCATGGAACTGTATTTTGTATGTAATCTTTGACTGGTCTGTAAGTGCATAAGAGGCCATGTATATGAGTATATCATGTAATAAGATGGCAAGTGACGGCACTTCTAAATTTCTAGTATCCTTTTGAGCTTTTCTTGCCCTTGAGACGAAATGACGAATGTTAGTGACATTAGCTTTTCAGATGAATGTTTGTGGCATACTGGCATCTATGGATAGGTGCCAAGTCTGAATTAAACTGAGTCTGTATTGGGCCACTGGCTAACGGAGAAGCACATGCTTGATAGAAACACAAAGGCAAACTAAAGCTTTAATAGTAGGCTGTGCATCAGCCATGTTTCATAAAAGACAGTGTAACTCCCCACATACATTTCTTGCAAGATTGTGCATATCACCGAGGAGGTGGATTGTTCTATTCATGCCATGAATGCATGCTGACAACTCGAGCCTGTATCCTGTTCAAAAATGTTAATCTGATAGGGATTTGGGGTGTTCAATCTGTTTCCTCTCATAAAATCTGGTGGTTCCTTTCTTCTCTTGCACAGTGCTTGCGATTTCTCCAAAGAAGTAATTCGAAATTATCTCAGGCCCCGTTTAGAAGGTCGCAATTTCATACAAAAAAAAGTTAAATTCCCTGAAGAACCTGGAAAAACTACCGTGTTTTAAAGGGAACATTATTTTTGTGAGATAAAGTGATATGCCACGAAGTTCTTATGAAATTTTTACGAACTGTTGCTAACACAAAAGATCCACCAATGAGCTGATTCGCCAACCGGAGACGGTTGATAAGATTTTCTTAAAGAAAAACCACGCATCTTGTGATTTGTGCCATAAAAGGGAAACGGTGGCAAATAAGAAATGATAATACCCGCCTTTCAGCGTCACACCGACTGCAGATAAGACCACTCACGAACTGTTTTAGAGAAGCTAAAATCAATACAAATATCTTAATTTCTATAAACTATTTCTATCAGCCACTACTATTAGTTAATTTACATTTTTGTATAGTATAACAAACTTTGTATTTTATTATGTCACAATTCCGTAAGTCGTAAGGCGATATTATAGTGCCTTACATTGTACCGTCGTGTATTTTCTTTCTTACATAATACACTCAGTAAAAAGTCATAAGCCAATACGAATATCCGAGTTTCTATAAGCTATTTCTATCAGTCACTATTATTAGCCAGTCAAAGTCAAAAGATATCAAGAATAGCCGGCACAGTGGCTAGTGCTGGACTACAAGTAGGATACTACATCATATACAAGAATTTGGTGCTTTTCTGAATGGTCAATACTTGCATTGCTAAACCAAAAGATCAACATCCTAATTATTATGCACTGCTGCATATTGGTAGTGGTTGGAGGACGAGGAAAAGACTAGTTTGGAGCCATGGAAGCATGATGGGATATAGTGCTTGCCATTTAAAAAAGGCAGAGCCACAACTCCAATATGCTAGAAAGGTTACATGTCAAGCTACTAACTCCAAAGTCAAGCTCAAACTCTCAGTTGTATAAAACAACATAAAACCTTCAGTTAAAAAAATGCTCACAAGTCCGGTTCCCGTTTGGTGAGGGCATATTATGGGTTTTTTTATATTAGCAGGGATATTTTTTTGGAAGGGTGGGAAGAATTAATTTGCTTCACAAATTTGGATGATAGACTTTGATTTTTATATTAGCTTTGATTTTTATATTAGCTTTTGCTTCTGACTTTGATTTTTTATATTAGCTTTTGCTTCTGACTTTTATTTAAAGAAATCAATATAAACCCTCTCGCTCCTGCTCTTGACTCACTATAGGGATAAGATAGGGGTCACGAACGCATCACGCACCCCACTCCTCTCGCTCCCATCTTACGTACGCATCTCTTTCACATTTTTCCCACTGCTCACCCATTCTTTCTAAAAATCATTTCTTTCAGTTATTACTATTTATTTTTAGCCAAAATCTATTAGCCACAACCAATATAAATAGACCCTATATTGTATGCATATCATACTCAAATCTTATCTTAGGAGTGTTCGTATTGGCTGTGACTAATGGCTTTTAGTTGAAAATGAATAGTAGTATCAAAAGAAGTGGCTTTTAGAAAGAGGGGGCAAGCAGTGTAAAAAGTGTGTGAGAGAGATGTCGGAGCGAGAGAAGTGGGTACGTAATGCTCCCATGACCCCCTACCTTATTATCGGAGCGAGAAGAGTGAAGAAACCGCTTTGAAAAGCCAGATGTTTATATTGACTTCCGACTTCTCCAAACAAAAATCGACCACCCCAATATGACCACCACCTATATAATATGCACCATGGTGCTAGACATCTTTAGTGATCACAACTTCATATACCCATGTATATTTGGCTATTAATTTCTTCTAGATATATATATATGCCCATGTCCCTAATTTGAACTGAGTTCAAAACTTACTTACCATAAATATATCAAGGGTATAAAACATTTTCATACCCCTCTACACGTGTATCGGTGTGGTTAGGCACCATGGTGTATGTAATTTTCCTTATTTTCCTACTTCCACAACTAGCCCCACTGTGTGTTTAGTTTTTTTTTTTGGCCTACGGGGTGTTGCCTTCTCCAAAAGTCAAAATAAATAGGATGTTTTCTTGCTACGGCTTTCCAAACAACTTCCTGAGTTTAAAACTGTGTACGCCATCCGTATCGGTGTCTTCATCGTCTGTTGTTGTCTTAAAAATCGCAGATAAAACTATTAATCATAGCCAAAATCCATCAGCTGCAGTCTAAAAGAGCAAGGTCGTGGATCTTCATTCTCGGCATTTTTCTTATAATGCAGTCAACGAAATTGTTCTTGCAGGAGTTAGCGAGCACATTGACCTTAGCATACTCTCATTTATGCTGATGTTGGTATAAGTTGATGCTGCGGTGTGTAGATCAGCACCGAGTTTGCCGTGTCAAGCCTAATTGTGCTGTGTTTTTGCTATAATTCCACACAATATGTGAGGGCAAGAGCGTTGCTACGTGTACAAATGGAACTATTTGTTGGGAATTAAGCTGATTTAGCAATATTTCTATTTTAATTCCAATTATGATTAAGCATATTAAAGCATATATACAACAGTATGATAAAGAAATGAAAGAATTCAGATTATCTCCCAAAATAGATAATCTATTCATATCATTAACATATGGCAATATGATTGACAAAACACACATGTAAGTATATAAAATCTGCATAATGCACAAATGTAACAGTTGATGTATTGCCCTCAGGGAGGAGTTGCACAAGTTAGAAAAAACTTGGCCTTTTTTCACTCTTGTCAAATTTTCAATTATCACAGTGATACAACCTTCAAAGATTCTGCTAGTTTAACTAATTGAATATTACCTCAGTGTAGTATCAATGCCAAGAGCATGCATAAATAACAAATTTTAGAAGAAATCAAGGACTGGTAATAGATATAAGCTATTGTAGATTCAACATATGATTTCGGCAATTACAGAACAATGGCAATATATGTTTGGCAAAGCCTAATCACAACAGTAAGCAAAACTAAGCAAAAACCGAGCAAAGCAATTGACAGAGCTATCAACTACACACCACAGAAGTAGACAACTAGCATGTGGTAAATCAAACTGGCATAATCAATCTAGAATATCACTGTGACTTCAATTTTGACAGATATCCTCATCGAGCAATTCACAAGCCCACAATCTATCATGCAATAGCTCTCCCAGTGTCAGCCGAAAAAATATTAGAGATACTAAACAAATGAACAGGCACAACACACTAATGCACAATAGAGGTAAAAGAGTATAGATCAGTTCATAGTGTGGTGGCAATCCAAGCCATTGAGATGCAAAGGGGCTAGGCTCATTAGAGAGATGATGTCCTAGAAAAGCAACACCAACGAATACCAGGATGTCACTAGAGAGGCAATCGGAGATACAAAGACCTACTCCACAAATCAACACTCACCGATTCGTGAAGCCGAGATATAAGACGATGCCGCACAAAGCCAACAAGAAGGTGAAATTGTGCCGCATGCCACACAGCCACAACCGAGCCGAGAAACCAGAGAACCACCGCGTGTGAGCACATGGTCTAGAGAGTGGATTTGCTAGTAGAGAGCACCCGAGCCATAGCCTGGCGACAACAAGCATAGCCACCATAGAGCTTTCTCAACAAATCCCCAAAGACCAAATAGCCAGTGGATGATTTGATTCAGTGGTGAGCTCTTCTTCTGTGCCGAAACCCCAACTCCCCCATCTAGTTATGGGATCAAAGAGGCGAACTCATGGGTGAGAAATTGGCGACACCCATAAACAGAGAGGCAAAGCTTCCGCCAAAGAAGAGATGGGATGAGAGTGTGTCGGCCAAATCCAAAAATTAGGAGCCAAACCAATCACCGCCTCCTCTAATCCCTTCTCTCCCCCTCTCTTACATGTGGGCCCTAGTCCAATTTCCTTTTCCTTTATTTTCTTTACCTGAAAATAAGGGAAATAGCCATTTTGCCCAACACTATTATACTACCATAACTTGTTAGAGAAGTCTGGCGTGTGTGCAGAAATTCTCAGAAAATAAGCATTGTTACATAAAGTGCACATATATTTACATGTAGGCTAAACAGTTCATCCCAATATGAGCGGTTTTCCTTGATGAACAATAGCAAAAGCAATGCCTTGTCACTTGCAATGAGATAAGTGTTGGAGCAGGCATATTTTGGGAATTTCCCAACTTGCAAAAGGAAAAAAGGGGAATAAGGAGATAAGATGGAGATCCCTACTCCCATCTCCCCAACAGATTTGGCGACAGTTGAGGTTGTGCCACCTCCTCCTCCCTTTTAACCTCAGGTTGTGCCTTCTCCTTAGGCATGGTATCCTTTTCAATTTCTCCTATCTTCTTCTTCTTCTTCTTCTTCACCGAGAGCTCCTCTTCACCGATTAGAACTAATCAGCTACGCCTCCCGATCTCTGGTGATGGTAGTAGCAAAGAGGGCATTGGTCTTGTCATCTCCTGCAACTTAGAGTCATTCAACTCATCATTTGGTCGGTGGTGTTGATTGACTTCACGGAGGGTGGAGCCGACTGGTGCTGATTCTTGGGCAATATTAGTGTGTGCCGGATATTGAGGCTTCCTCCGTGGGTGAGGGCGCCATGGTGGTAGTGTTGGCCTAGGTTTGACTGAGGGCTTGTGGGGGTTTTGCTCCTCTGAGCACTTGGTTGGTGCTTGGTGTTTGGCTTATGTCTTGTGCGGTACTCTTAAGTACTTCAACTTCTTGTTCTATGACATAAATGCAGGAAGACGGCTTTGTATCTTTGAGAATCACTTTGTGAAACTGCGACCTAGTCGATGGCGATAGGTTTTCTGGGTCAGCGTCAATTTTGACGTGCCTAGCCGATTTGCTTCTCAGTGGCTTTGAGTGCCATCACGGTAGTGAGTATTCTCGTTGTTGATCGATAATATTGTGCTAAGTGTGCCGAGCTAGTATTTTTATCTTAATGTTTTCATTGCTATTTGATAAACATTAGCTAAGGGTAGGGATAGAAATGGATCGTATACGATCGAATAGTCTCAAATACGAATACGGATCCATATTTTAAAAATGAATATGAATTTAAATATTCTCAAATACGAATACGAATCGAATGTTGTAACGGATATGAATTCGAATTGAATATGTACTTAATTCGGTCGTTACGAACATCCTCCTACAATTTCTGTAACAAATCTTGGTAGAATAAATTTCTAGCGGTTTTGCTGGTTTTTCATAGGTTTTTGACCAGTTACCGGAATGGTTACGGTTTCAAACTGCCCAAATTCAAATTATGAATCACAAAATTCATTTGGGTTTATCCTAGGTTCTTAAAATGGATCGAATATGAATTGAATAGTCCCAAATACGAATATGAATATTTTGAATATGAATGTGAATATGAATATTCTCAAATATAGATACGGATATTCTCGAATGCGAACATTTTCAAATACGGATTTTGCTTACTATATTTGCGTTTTCTCAGATATAAATATCGGATAAAATAGATTATATGTTACCATTTCCCACCCCTAGTTAAGGGTGAGTTAGCATGGTAAACTGTGGAAGAACAATTGCTCAATGAGGAATATTGGTTTACATGAGATTAGTTGTGACAATTTGTAGCATTTCTGCTAGAATTGTGAGTTATCAAGACTTTAAATACTTGCTGTCCCGTTATTTATCATTGCTTACCTACTGTCCTGTTCTTAGCCGAAGCACTGTTTAGTATTTGTATATACTATCATTGTATTTCAGATAATATATTATTATTGAACTAGAATTTATTGTTGTGGTAAGCTGAAGAGCTCATAATCTAGCAGAATTGATAAGTAATTGTCACTCCAACTACCGAATCAAATCAGACAACTAGTGGCGAGGAGGCCTTATGTCAAAACAAGAGCAGCCGGACATCCGATAATTTAAATCTTGTTAATACATATTAGTATTATGCAGATTGTTTACTTCCTTCTCACTGCCAAGTATAATATAATGTTCAGATTATAGGACTTGAGGAGAATTAATGTCCTATTAAACATTTCTTTTGTGCTTATATATATATATATATATATATATATATATATATATATATATATATATATATATATATATATATATATATATATATATATATATATATATATATATATATATATATATATATATATATATATATATATATATATATATATATATATATATATATATATATATATATATATATATATATATATATATATATATATATATATATATATATATATGCAGCTGGTATTATATCTTTCTGTTCATAATTATATCTGGAGTTAATTTGGAATATTTCCTGGAACCGCTTTATACTCAACAATAAGTAGCGATGGTGTGTGACCCTGCCCTCACTCGCACTAGCAACGGATTCCACGCAAGTAGCCAAAGATTTGGTGAAGCAGATGGGTGAGGCACCGGGGAGCGTTAGTGGGCACAGCACAGGGACCATGGGGATTGTGGGTGGCCTGACCTAACAGACAAAGTGTTTGTTCTTTAATGGTTTTTAAAAATAGATTTCAGTTTTTACTATAGTATCTAACTTTTAAACATAGTATTTTTTAAGACGGGATCTACAAGTTAATTGTAGTACACATTAAAAGTCTAACATCTGTATTAACTAAAATTGCAAGCGAGTATCTCTCTTCGTAATCCCTGTAGCAAACAGTTAAAATTAAAATTTTTCAGTTAAAAACTATAAGCCGCAGTCATATCAAACAGACCCAAAACTTGAGGGCTGTGCAAATGCAATACAGCAATAGTGTGCAACTTCGTAGTGCTGCCTTTCGGTTGGCGCAGAACAGGCAACTTCGTAGTGCTGTCTATGTTGGCGATGATGCTATTTTGTTCAACCTTTTGACTGGCTAGTCTCTGCGTTTACATGTTAGCAGCTGTGTATGATGAGGTTGGGGATCTGTACATACATATGGATCGTAGAATGATATGGAGACACGACTGCAATGATGCTGAGAAGAGCCAGAAGGTCGGTGTCCCTCACGAAAGAGAGGAACTGAAGAGTAGCGCTGGTGTACTACAATGTTCTGTGCTGCTTTGTTTCTTTTAGTTTTGCAGGAGTTTTGAGGGGTTTGAGATGGAAACAGAAGCTGTATAGCATTATTCGTCACGGCTTTTGGAAGAATGAACACGTGAATTGGGGGTTGTTCTTTTTGGCTGCAGCTTGTAACTTTTGGGCTGTTTGTATAGGAGATTACAGAGTAACAGAAACTCAAGTGCGGTTTTTGCCGATATAAATGAAGTCAGTAAAGTATGTACTACAATTAACTAGTAGACCCTATCTGAAAAAATACTCCGTTTAAAAGCTAGTTACTGTAAAAAAGCCGAAAAACAACTTTTAGAAGATGAAAAGAACAGGGCCTTGAACACATCTGATAGCTCACTGACAGCGACCCACACATAGTGGGCAGGGCAGATTTACGAATTTTTTGTACGAATAATCTATTTTTATTCAAAATTACAGAAATATATCCTCGGGAAAGTTTTTTTTTTTACAAAAATAGGCTCCAATCGCCTAATGGGGGGCGACTGGAGCTAATCATTCAACCAGGGGCCGACAGAATCTCTGTCGCCCTACCCTCGGGCGACTGCAACAAGTCGCCCCCCATTGGGCGACTGCACTCAGTCCCCCACGAATTTTTTTTGATTTTTGTCAATTTTGTAGTTTTAAACTGGGAAACAAATCTGGTGGAGTTGCAATAAAAGTTTATGTTCATGTTGTAGGTGCGTAAAAAATTTTGGGAAATTTTTTAGGAACGATTGACCGTAGAACGATCGGTACATATAATGGTAAGTGATATTTCGATGTTACTGAAAATTCGTGTACGGAGAAAACCGGTATGTTAATATTGTTACATGACTTGCATGTGAATCAGAGAATGCGAAAAGACGAGATAATAAGCTTGTCTGAATAGAAATAAACTTCATAATACAGTTGGGAGTAACATGCCGCGTACTTTTTTATTACATGCATAACATATAGTACATATGCGACTAACCCACCCAACTGCTCGTACGACCTACTATGTGGACTGGGGCCACTTTCCCTTTCTTGCCCGTTCGGCGTTGAACTCTTCGATGGTCTCTTTTGCCTTAGCTGCCATTTCCATCTTTCTCTCGTGCTCCCACTCGCGAGCCTCCCGCTCCCTACACGTGCACGGTTAGAGATGAGCTTTCATCTCACGTTGTATACGCAGGGTTTGCTCGTTCTTACGACGCTCCTCCTCCCGTAACTCCGATGACCTTGCGACATTCCACTCCTCGAAGTCGAGGGCCCATTGGTTGGTTCGGCTGAAATGTGATTTCTAGGAAGTTGAGTTATGAGTTGATTTGGTTTGACCTAGATCAATGTGTATGTGTTGCATGATGTATGATTTAGTTAACGTGGATCAAGTTGTGAAGAACTTGTCTGAAAATGACTTCTTTGCCATTCGATATGCAAGGAGGCTTGGAGTCAACCATGGTCAACAGTGAAGATCAGGACTACGCTCATGGAGTAGACAAGGCCTAGAACGATCAAATATGTCGAGTGAGATAGTTGAGTTTAAGCATGGTATGAGAAAGGCCAGAAACGTTGAAGGAAAGTTTGAGTGACGGGTTACATTATGTGGCTTGGTCGATCGAAGTGAGGCGTGGTCTGGTGGTACCAAAACGGAAGAGACTTACTAATGTGTGGCAAGCTAGTGGAGTATCTACACGTGGCGATCATGACGTTGTTTGCAATGAAAGATAAAAACCTAGTCAAGAAAGGGTATTTTGGTAAGTTGACAAAAATGCCAAAAACTATCTTTGATGAAATCATGGCGCTTGGGAATGCAGTTTATGTCAAGGAGAAGCTGAGGAGATTAAGTTATCGGGCTTGTGTGCTTTGAAAAGCTTGTATAAATGTAGTTTGTGAGTAAAACTTATATCATGTGGGGTTAATGGGTTTTTCCATTTGTGTTAAATAGATAGTACTATTATGGTTAGATGGAGTTAGTTGTGTTGTCTATTTAACAAGTTAGGATGGAGACTTGTGCTAGTTAACCATCCAACCATTCTAGTTTTACTCATTGAAGCCAAGTGTTTTAGGGTTAGGGTTTGATAAGTGTAAGTATTGTGGTGTACTATCTTGTCCTCCAACTGGAGTGGCTATAAAACCTTCGTCTTCAAGTAGCAATAGATTAACTTTGTTTATATTTCATGGATATCACTTGTGTTGATTAATTTGCTCCTGATTTGGTTGGATTTGATCTTCTCTCTCCCCTTCTTGTTCTTGCTGGATGCCAAGGACGAATACATGATGGAGATATTTCATGAAAATCAATCTCCATCTATCTAGGCATCAGGCTTAGCATGTTCTTGAAGTTGCCTTGTTTTGCTTAGATTTGACATCTCCGAGTGTTTTCTTGATCAAAATGTTTTTGTCTCTAATCCTTAGGAGTTCCCTGCGATCCTTTGTTGGAATAGGTTCCTGAAACCTTAAACAAGATATGTGCAAAATTTTATATCATTTAGACTTGCATTTTTGGAATTGCACCAAAAGTTGCATCCCTTTGGGCCGAATTTTTAGTTCTGAAATAGGGGAGACAGTCAGACTAGCGTGGTGTTGGCGGTCTGACCGTCAGGGATCGATCAGACTGCCCCTGGCAACCGGTCTAACCATGTAGGCACCGCAATTCTTGGAATTTTTGTTTCTTAATTTGCTACCTTTTGAGTTTACTTCTCATTCTAATCTTCATAGCTCTGTAGCTATGGGAATAAAGGATTGGTAAATACTTGAAAAAAATTTAAAAGCACTATTCACACCTCTATTGTCATACCGGTACTATGAAATAGGAAAAAGGAAAAAAAAGGAAACAAATAAAAAAATAAAACACGTTAAAAAGTTAATGCGTTCCAAATGGTTTTTAACTTTTAAAAACTAGAAACTAAAAGTCATTACTGTGTAAAATTGACCTTTAACTAGTCCAACTACCTACTAACCACTGATAACGAGAGTCACAAATTGATACTTTCTAGGAGTACTTCTCTAATGGTCGTAGAAAGGAAAATCTTGTTCAGGCCGTGTGTTGCTTCAAAGAATAGTAACACTATAACAATGTGATTAGCACCTCGTGTGAGGGTAGCTGTACCACCTAGTTGTCAGTTGTCACTTGCTAGGAGGAGCTGTGCGTAGAACACCTATGCCCTTGTAATATTTACAGCGACATCCTAACTAACATATCTTCATTGTTTCTTCTTTCTTGGAGTTGATCCAAGCAGCCCTTCTAGGATATGTTTCCTTTTTTTTTTAGTTAATTTGCTTAGTGCCATCACAATTGTTCGTAAGTTATAAAATACCATTACAAAGAGATCGAGTTTACAAATGCCATTGCAAAGATAAAAAATTGTAGAGAATGCCATCGCCAATTGCTTTTCCATTTGTGGCCACCGTTAACATCCAATTTAGAGAGAGAGAAATTAAAAAATGATGCTATTGCCCCGAAAGCCTCCTTCTTCACCACTGACGTTCTCCATTGCCACCCTTGCCATGCTCTAGCCACAATGCATCACCCACATTCACTACTACAAAATAAGCTATACTAGATATCTTATCACAGATAGTTCATGGGGAACCGTCTGTGCTGTTATTATCATAGACGGTTTTACAAGAGTGACCGTTTGCCGTCTGTGATAAGTCACTATCACAAACGGTTTGTAAACATCACAGACGGTTCGTATTAAAAACCGTCTATGATAGTTCATTAACGGTTATTAAGATGAACCGTCTATGAATTTGCACACATCACAGATGTTTATTAATACGAACCATTTGTGATAGTTCATATACAATTATTAACACGAACTGTCTATGATAATTACGTATTACAGACGGTTTGTGGTTAGATGTGTTTGGCATACGCCACATTATTAATTAATACCAAGCCAGACCGGTCCCGACAGATATATCTTCATTGCGCTGCATTGAAGGATGTGTTGGCTTTGGGGAAGCATTCTGATTATAAATCTAGCTGCTTGTAGATCAATTTGTTCTAGTTTGGTGATTAGAGGTTAGTATTTGTTTGTACTATATATGCCTTGTAATAAATAGAGATGATAGTTAGATTTAGATCTAGCTTAATTGGTAGTTTACTGTAATTTAAGAATGGGTTAGTACTCCTAGTTTATTTCAACATATTGATTCTTGCTTGATATATATTGTTTCATGAGTAGTACGGAGTTGGCTAGCTATATATAGTAGCATTAATAATCCAATTTGACACTAATTTATTATATACGTAGTGTATATGTTGAAGAAGAGGATAGAATATATGTATTGTCCATGCATTAATTGTGATAATCTGAAGATGTTTACCAACTCAGCGCAGATCGAAACTCACCTGATTCAAAGGAGTTTCAAAAGGGGTATACATGTTGGATCAGTCATGGTGAAGAGAAGATTATACAGGATGGTGTCGAGGGAGACAACGATATGCCGGCTGTAGATTCGATGAGGATAGATCGTATAATGACAATCTAGATTAGATGCTACGCGATGCAGAAAGAAACTATAGTGAGAGAGAGTTTGGTAAATTCGAGAGCTTGATGGAGAACCTGAAGAAACCTTTGTTCCTAGCTGCAAGCCGCAATATGCAAGGTTGTTATCTATTCTTAAACTGCTGAAATTGGTCCAACAAGAGTTTCACAGTGTTGTTAGGTCTTCTAGCGAATATCCTTCCAGAGAGAAATATATTGCCGAAAATCATCTAGCAAGCCAAGAAGGTTCTTTGTCCATTGAGAATGAATGTAGAAAGAATACATGCATATCTGAATGATTATATCCTCTACCGTAAAGAGTATGCAAAATTATATGTTTGTCTGGTATGCAAAGTATCCCGATACAAGTGTAAGAATGACTCCGACGACGACAAAGGCATTAAGGTGAAGTAAGGACCTCTTATTAATATGTTGTAGTATCTGTCTATAATTTTCCAATTAAAGCATTTATTTACGAACCGAAAGGATGCAAGATTGCTGCGTTGGCACTCAGGAGCGTAATAAAGATGGAATGATAAGATACGTTGCTGATTCTGCCTAGTAGAGAAACATCGATAGGATGTTTGTAGACTTCACTATAGAACCGATGATTATAAGATTTGGGTTGAGTACAAATGAAATGAATCCTTTTGGTAACATGAGTAGCCGACAAAGCACCTGGCCCGTGAATGAATGCATGCACAACCTTCCTCTTTGGATGTGTATGAAGAGAAAGTATATTTTGATGTCACTACTTAACCAAGGGCTGAAGTAACCTGGAAACGATATTGATGTGTATCTAGCACCGTTGGTGGAAAAGCTTGTGGCACTGTGGAACGAAGGGGTGCGGTATGGGATGCGGACAAACGAGAGAATTTCACTTTGCGCCCCATGTTGTTTTGCACCATCAATGACTTTCCTGCCATGGGTAACCTATCGGGATTGAGTACAAAAGGAGCCAAAGCCTCTGCACTGCTTAGATTATACCGAGAGTGTGTGATCGAACAACTCGTGCAAAACTGTGTACATGCGTCATCGTAGGTTCCTTCCATGGTATCACCTATACTGTAAGATGAAGAAACAATTTGATAGAAAAAAGAGGATGACTCGGCACCAAGGCTTTTTAGTGGGAAAGAGATCTACGATAAGGTCAACGATATCGATATTGTGCTTAGAAAGGGATATAAGTTAAAGACCCATTATAAGAACATGTGAAAGAGGAGTTTAGTATTTTGGAATTTTCCTTACTAGGAACACTTAGAAGTTCGTAGTTACATTGATGTCATACACGTAGAGAAGAATATATGTGATAGCTTGATTAGTCTCTTATTGAACATTCATGATAAAACAAAGGATGGTATCAACACATGGTGTGACTTGGTCGCTATGAACATTAGAATCGAATTAACACCGATAGAGACTGATAACGGCCTAACGTACCTTCCTCCAATTTGTTACACTCTATCAAAGTCCAAGAGAACTGAACTGTGTCAGTACTTACGTGGTGTGAAAGTTTTGCCTGGTTACATCGCTAGAATGAAGAAACTTATTTCCATGCAATATTTGAAATTAATTGGCATGAAGTCTCACAACTTTCATGTGCGAATGACACAATTGCTTCCTGTTGCAATTAGCAATATTTTGCCAAACAAGATTCAAGTGACTATCATGGAACTGTATTATTTCTTTAACGCAATTGCTCAGAAGGTCATCGATCCCGATAGACTAGATGATCTGTAGACCGAGGTGGTGATGACTATATATGATCTTGATATGTATTTCCCTCCGTCATTTTTCAACATCATGGTTCATCTCATTGTCAACCTTGTGATGTTTCTACGCCATATGTACCCATTCGAGAGGTAGATGGGAATTATGAAGTTCTATGTACGTAATCAATCTCAGCTAGAGGGCAGCATCATCGAAGGTTATGTAACCGAAGAGGTAATTGAGTTCTGCGTTGATTACATGGCTCAGGTCGAACCGACAGGTTCTTCATGAAAAAGGAAGGATTGTCAGAGTTGAGAATATCGTGAATGAGAAAGAGTACAATCAATTTGACGAGTTGCTTCTATTCAGAGACAGCATTAGGCTCGAGGTAGAATGAAGTGATGAAGTAAGCTATATGTGTGTCGACCATCGTGAAGGGCTTTATTTAAAAGGAGCACCCAGATCGCACGCGAGGCCTAGGGGTTTACATATCTTAGAGGCACGGATTCCCAAATGACTCTGAGGTGTATAGAAGTAGGAAGAGATCCAAGGTCGAGCGCAACGAAAGTATGAAATAGGACTTTGATGCAAAACTTGAGGATATAACTGCCTCACTTTGAGGAGAGATAGATGCATTGAGGAAAGAACTGTGAGAAGTTTGCAACTAGTAGCAAGCCACCCCTGTTATTACGGTACCAATTCCCCCTCAATGTCGGAGTAGCTGCGCGTCCGTGCCACTTTCTAAACAAAGCATGCCCACTTACCTATCGACATCCAGGTAATATACATATCTAAAATGCTACATAGATAGATCTAGTGGACACCTTATCTCATGATGTATCATTATGTAGGAGGCCATACCATGCATCCTCAGAATCAGGGTTGTTGACTCCATTCCCGTTGACGCTGGGTGAGGGTTGGCATATGCATGCCTGCCAGGGACATTGGTGAACGGTGCCCAGCTAGGGACTAGTTTCACGAAAGTCCAGGTGGATATGATTAATGACGTTTTTAGGACTGTCCCGTTGGAGAAGCCTAACACTTGGGGATGTTGTCCACACATTCATCCAGTGGCTCAAGAGGGACATCACCCTAAACCCTTTGATTCCACACAATCATGTCTATCAAATAGAACACTCTTTAATTCCAACTCAAGCTCCTCTTCAGAAGGCTAGCACATCGGCTCCCATGAAAGCAGAGCTGAAAATGTATCGCAAGCTAGGCGCTAAGGCCCAATCGAAGAAGATCAATGCACCTCTTGGGGAATGGAAGTTCATGCTCGAGGTGTCATTGGTACCCAAGTTATAATTACCTAGGCTTGAACTGGTTTTCAATACTTTGCATACCTGGTACATACAGAGATCAAACATAAAGCCAAATTGGCACAGCGGATTTACCGTGAGATACACGGAGAAGTATTTTCTCCATGACTCGGGCTACTTCGTCGTGACCTTTGAAGACTTATTCTTATTATTCAACCTCGACGAACTCGACGCCTCACTTCTATAATGCTGGACACTGTAAGTGTACTGTACAATCAAGTTCTACATTCACGTAATACCATTAAATGTCATAACTCATTGCTTATGTATAGATCCATGATCCAACAAGTCCGATGACGGCGAGAACTGGTGGGTTTCCTCGACCCACACTTGGTCTCTAAGCAATCCATCATCGATAACGGACCCTTCGTCCAAGATTACTGTAACATCCTGATTTTCAGAGCCTTTTTGAAGTTTTTTAAAAAATAAAATTCACCATTTGATTTTTTTGGAATTAATTAAGGCTTAATTGGAATTTTTATAAAATAAAAATATTTAATATGATTAAATTAAATATTAACATTTGCCAAAAGTATTTTATTTGTGTTCCTTGCGTCATAAGGAATTTTTCTGTATTTTCTTGGATTTTTCGGAGTTTGTTTGAGCTCAATTTTAAATTTTCAAAAAAAAGAAAGACCAGAGAGAATGAACAGTACCCGCGCGGTACTGTTCATGCATCTTCAACCTCCAGCGTGCGATCGATCCAGTTTGTTCTGTACACGTTTCCTTCCGTTTTTCCCTCTTTTCATAACTTTTAATCTGGACCTTATTTCAATGTCTTCCAAAAAAAAAAGTTGTGCCAAATCACGCAAGGAATCCATCCCAATTGGCCTCTTTCCATTTCGTTCATACGTTTGCCTTATATCTCCTATTTTCTGAAACGGACTCTAAACCAAAATCTGCGAATTGGAGTCGGTTTCTATCTCTTTCAAGCCTATAAATACGACCCCTTGACCCCTCTAAACCCATCCCAAGCTGTGGCATGTCCCCTCAAAGGTCAGGACGCCATCGGCATCGCGGCCCTTCGGTCCCGAATTTGCTCGTCGCGTCTCGAGCTATTCGATGAGTTTTTCCGTGATCCTTTCACGTCACATTGTGCCATTATATGCCATCTACCTCCTTGCCAAGTTAATTTGGTTTTGGTGCAGCCAATCTCCCAGAATCGAGTTTTCCCCAATCTAGGCTGAGATCGCTTCCCGACGTCGATTCGTCGCCTCCGGTAAGCTTCAGCCCTTGCCGTAATTTTTCTTAGAGTTTCCTCATCGCGTTCTACGCCGTGCTCACTTCCTTTTCCCCGAAAAGCCTCCACAAATTTTTGCCTCCGAACCTCGCCATAGCCGCCAATGGCATCTCGTGTCTCCATCTATCCGGTGATGTTTTCTCCCAATCCGTTCACGTCATATTGTGCCAAACCATCCCAGGTAGTTACCCTCCAAGTGGTTTTAGATTTCGTTCACCGAGCACCAAGATATCAAGATTTTGCTTTTTCCTTCGTGACGTCGTTCAAACGTCATTTGCGTCGTCTTCGGTGGGTTTCTATCTGAGCCAACAATTTTCCTAGCTTCGCCAAGCCGCGTTCTAGCCCGTGCTTA
The DNA here is from genome assembly GCA_036346575.1 of Dendrocalamus sinicus. Taxonomy (NCBI): domain Eukaryota; kingdom Viridiplantae; phylum Streptophyta; class Magnoliopsida; order Poales; family Poaceae; genus Dendrocalamus; species Dendrocalamus sinicus. The sequence continues at coordinate 26,054,948 of CM070654.1, forward strand.
CCCTACTTCTCCATAGTTTATGCCCGGGTTTTATTCCTCTCTCCTAACCATGTCGTTGTAGTCGCCCGTGCCGTCATCGTTCTCTGTTTGGCGTGCCGTCGCTTCCTATGTGTGCCTTGGGTCCCTAGCAACCCATTTTTCTAGTTAGATTCACTTCTCATACCTCCTCTCACCGATGCTAGCCTTCTCTCCAAAAGTGCTGCTCTCGGATGAACAGTAACTTTTGCTATTTCTCCAGCATTTTCTCGCCCGGCAAACTTTAGATCGCTTGTTCTCCTTCATCCGAACTCTGATTGACCCGATTCTTTCTCCTAAATTCATATAAAATTGAGCTCTATCTTTTAGTTCTAGTTTTGCAGTTTTTGGAGTTCATTTGAATTTTATTTGAATTTATTTTATTTATTTTGTTATTTTGCGCGTAGAACCCGACGTCGCTGAAGAGTTTGTCGAACCGCAGCAAGAGGGACCAACTAGTGCACAAGAAGGCAAGTCTCCTTTGATCATTTTGAACCTATGTTTGTGAAATGTTTTAATTATTTTAAATTTATGTGCATCACTATTTACATAGAATCTTAATTTTGCTTTAGCAAGTTAGTTAAACTAATTATTGTTATGCCCTCAATTGAAGTTGAATGCCATGTACCTTTGTAACCTTAGGATTTCCTTTGTCTCAATAATGAGATTATTATTAAATCTTTGATAAATATTAGAACGGTAGTAAAATGCTTAGTCATGCTATTTAACCTTTGTAGCCTTGAAAATGGGAAATTATAATTCTTTTAACTAGTCTTTGTATACCGTACAACCCCAAATTAGTGGCGATTGATAGTCTAGTTTAGGTGCGGTGGAAAGTTGGTGTTTGGTTTTCACGGTGAGGAAAATGACTCATATGGCGCTAGAGGGCGCTTCAGACTGGGTGGATGGAACCCTTCTGCGGTGAAACCTCAGCAGGTGTGTCTAGCTAGACTAGAGTGAGGTAAAGGCTTTGTGATATTTTATCTGTGTCTCATGCCAAAGGAAGCGTGGTGACTATTAAGATAATTTATCTCTTGGGGGTAAAGTTGAACAACCTCTACAGAGTGTCAAACTATTCGAATAGCCGTGCCCACGGTCAAGGGCGGGCAAGGAATGCATTCACATGGTAGATCTTTGGTTTTGGTTTTTAAAATCAAAGTTTTGGTATTCCGAGAGTGGAGGGAACTCTCGGATGGTTGTCCTGGCGGTTGGAGCTAGTGTGGGTGAATGTAACCCGCAATTTTAAACTTTATCGGTTAGAGCTGGTTATGTAGTGTTGGTGGATAGAACCTTCACTATAAAAAGTTTACTAATTTCAATTAAAACAATTACTTTGTTAAATTAATGCCTTCGAAAATATTTACTGTTATTTAAAACAAAACATTGCTCTATGCAAAAGAACCATATAACATTCCTTTGTTAAGCCCTGCATCTATTGCATTTTCCCAAGACTTGCGGAGTACTTTATGTACTCACATGCTGCACTTAAAATAAATTCAGAAGAATACGAAGCTCAAGAGGGAGACTACGACTACTTCGCGGGTGGATTCGACGAAGGTTTCCTGGAGTACTAGGTCGCGCTTCCGCAGTCAATTGCCTGTGGCGTATTGATGGGTCTCCGCCGAATTTATTTTTGCTTTCGCTGTGTTTCGTGTGTGCGAGGTCTTGAAACCTCATTTGTAAAAATGAGACCTTTCGGTCAGTACTATTTAATATTGTAATAAGACGCTGTTGGTTATGTAATCATTTCTGTTTAACTGTGTGCACTAGCTTTGATCTAGGACTAGTGCTGTAATACACAGAGGATCCGGGTTTGGAAATCCGGGGTCCCGACAATTACATAACGAGAGGATTGCTTGATCACAGTGATAAGGACTATATCATGGTACCCTTCAACTAGGGGTAAGTGCTTCACTAGTTACCATACACGATATGAATTTAAGATTAATCCCTATGGAAACATATATGACTAGGGGTCACTGGATTCTAATTGTGATTGTACCAAAGTGGAGCGAGGTAATATACCTTGATTCCCTACTTAGGAGCAACCATGACTTCACCCGTGTGCAACAAACACTTGACAGGTAAACTCATTTCCTCTTGATCCATACGTAACTCTATTATAGTTTTCGCTTCATTTGTAATGGCCGAGGCTAACATTTTAGAATCACATAGGTCATTTACCGTTTATGTTGCCCAAGGAGGCAGACACAAGGAATCCAGCGTCATACTGCGACACAGGACATGATTTCTAGTATCGCTACAACACAACAATGTTATATCACACTTCATAACAATGGCTCTAGAACTAACAATACCTATGTGTGTAATTCTATTTTTGCAGTGCCACTAGCTCGTTTCCTTATGGTTTCGCCAAATCATGTCGGCCGAACCAGACTCGAGTCCGACCGAGCCCAAACCTACTTATTAGACCTAACCATCTCCACCGAGCCATTTTGCCAACCAACCAAGTCATTTGGTGCCAACAACCAGAAATTTCACAAGGGCAAAATGGTCATTTCATAGCCCTAACGGTAGCTTGGCCGCGAAACCCTCATGCAATGGCATTTCCAATAATTTTGGCTTTCGAGATGTCATTTGGCCACGCATGTGCCCCACGATGGTATTTTCTAACGCGTGATTATTTGCGATGGCACTGAACAAATTGACTATTTTTTTAGGATTTTGCTCCTATTTATAATTGGTTTTAATTTGTTGGAATGGCATTATTTTGCACACATTAATTGTGGACCTATCGAAATTCCGAGATGATAATGATTGTGTAGTTGACTAGTTTGAGTATGCATGTCCAATTACATCGTTACTGCGACACCACGTAGGCCTAATTTTGGTACGAGAGATCAATGTTAGTCGAATATGCAGCATTAACTCTGGATTTCTCATCGGAAAAAAAAAGAGTCTGGATTTCTGGTCCCTAGCTTCTACTCCCCCACACATTAGGGTTCGAAATTAAGAGGTGCTTATTCTGGTTTATAAATCCGAGTTTATAGCTTATTTGATTTTGTTTGGATTTTTTTGGTGTTGTAAGTGATGCTAGTTTCTTCAACACAATTATATTTAAAAAGAAAAAAGATTATATTGTTACGGACAATACAAAAAATAAACGGGAAAAAGACTAAAAAAGCAAAAACAAGAAAAAACAAAATTCAAAACTATAAACTAAAAATTTAAACCAAATGAGCACCCCTAAATGACGCTAGCACTACTAGGCTCGGAAATAGTAAAAACTTGTTGCGATAGGTATAATAATCCTTCTGGCCTTCGCATGCCCTATCCGATCGATCCCATCCAGCGACCAGACCATACATTGGCAGTGTTCGGATACAACACGGAACTTCGACAGCGCACCGTGCAGATGGTATCTAGCTAGCTAACCAATCAATTAATTAATCGTGATTGTATATCGTGTTGCTCTCCTTATCCTTGGACTGCTCGACGGACAAATCCTGCCTATCCGACGGCCCCTCCGCCGGCGGCACTAATCGGATCTCGTCTGGTTCGCCGCACGCGCGGCCACGCAGGCGCAGGCCAGGCCAACCACGTGGTGCCGACCTCTGTGCGCGCGCGGGCGCCGCCAACTCGGCGAGCCGTCCATTCCAGCACGGGTGAGTTGGCCCATGCCATGTACTCGTGCGCACAGTGCAACTCACCTGAATGACACGAGACGAGAGGGTTGCTCAGTGCGAGCCTTGGTCAAAAATAGACCCTGTAACACGTAAATACCAAATCTAACTTTCGAAACATCATAATTCCATTTCTAACTCCCTCCCGACCGCACGTTTAATTTAACAACGACACATGGCAGTCATATGGTTGCCGACCGTATAACTACACTGTTCATGCTGTTAGAGATATATGTATAGTTGTTATTCCCCATTGTTATGAGGGGTTTCTTTGCATATTTACCACATGTACTTTGTGTATATATACCGGCCCATTGGCCTCATATGAATACAGGCGCTATTCATAACATGGTATCAGAGCCAAAACTAGGGTTTTGGCCTACCTAGGGTTCCACGCGCCGTCGCCGACTCTGTGCCACCTTCGCCGCCGTCGTCGCTCGACTGTCGCGACTCCTCGTCGCCGCCGCCGCCGAATCCTCTGCCGGCCGACGGCCCCGCCGACCGCCTTCCGCCCGGTGACCGCTTCGCCCGACCTCGGTCGGCCCCGCCGACTCCTTGCCGCCGTCGGCCTGCTCGACTCCGCCTCGCCGCTCTCCTCACGGACGCCGCCTCCTCATCACGGACGCCGCCGCCTCCTCCTTTCGGAACTCGCGCCGCCGTCGTTGCCGCTTCAGCGCAGGCCGACTCCTGCTGGTCGCGCCTCGCTCGACTTCCGCCGCTCTGTTCGCCTTCCGCCTCCGCTCCCTTGCGTTGTGGCGGCGCCGCCTTCCGGCCGCTGCTGCTGCCTCCGCGCCGAGCCGCCGCGCCCGCTGCAGGGCCGCCTCCGCCTGCGCCGGTGGTGGCGCGCGCCTTCCGGCCGCTGCCGCCTGCCCCTCCCAGCGCCGCCGCCGCCGCTCGCCGCGCAGGGCCGCCTCCCGCTCCCGCTCCTGTTCTAGGGTTGGGCTCGGTCGGCTCTCGGTCGGCTCGGTCACTCGGTCGGTTTTGTAAACCGACCCGAAAAAAAAGAAAGAAAGAAAGAAAAACATCGTTCTAACCGCCGCGCCGTCCAGCGCCGCCTGTTAGACTTCGTTGCCTTGGTCGCCGCGCCGTCCAGCGCCGCCTACCAATGGGCATCGTTTCCCTCCCTCGCTGCCCGGTGATCTTTGATGGTGTTAATTACACTGACTTCGTGTCTCACATGCGCATCCACATGCGTGTTCTACGTCTCTGGGGCGTCCTCTCTGGCGATGTCATCTGCCCGCCTTGCCCTATTCCTCCGACGGAGCCTACGCCTGTTGCTTTGCCTCAGACGGTACGATATAAGGTCCTCATCGAGGCCGCTCGCCTTGCTGATGATGATGCTGCCTCTACCTACCAGGAGGCTCTGGATTCCTACAAGGATCGTCTGACCGTCTACACTCAGTGGTACGATGACGACGCTCGGCTGCTGCCGTCTTCATCGCCGATGTCGGCCTCGATTTTCTTACGAGGTTGTGGGACTCTTCGGCTTTCGGATGTGGACTCATCTTCGCCGGCGGCGCTCACGAGCCCTCCGGTGATGCCCTCACACTGTCCGTGGTCCGCCAGAGCACTCTCTTCAGCAGGTGATGCTACCGTTGACGTGTTTTACGCTCGAGTTCTCATGCTCGCGCCGCTTGGACTCACTTCGACCGCTGGCCGCCGTACTCGTCCGTGCTTTGCTCGGAGGTGCGCATCGACTGAGTTTCAGCGGGTTTACGAGTTCCTTACTCGTCTTCGCCCCGAGTTCGAGCAAAGGCGCGCCCGCTCCTTGCACGCCACCTCGTGTCACTCTCGGAGGCTCTTCCGAGATACGCGCGAGGAGACTCGTTTGAGTGGTGCTGGTGCGATGCCACTCCCCTCTGTGCTCGCGCTCGTCCGCTGCATCGCCTTCTTGGCGGCTACCACGGTGGTGGTGGTCGTCCTCCGTCTCGGAGGTGGCCGTCCTCACTGCTCCTCTCGCGACAAGGATGGCACATCGAGTCCGATGCTACAAGAAGAAGCGGCATCTTTCACGCCGTTCTTCTCACGGCACTAGTGCTTCTCTGACGGACGCGCCTCGACCTCTTCAAGAGCCTTCTCTCACCGAGCGTAAGATAGCCGATTTCGGCGCCTACTTGCCGCCTGTGTTCTCTCTTGACAAAGTTGCGCAGGTTACGCTCATCGACTCTTGAACCGAGAGACCACCTCCTACACATCGAGTACCTCCGTGGATTCTTGATTACGGAGCATCTTTTCACATGACTCCCAGATCCTTCCACTGTCTTCTATTACACCTCTTGATTCTCCTATCGTTGTTCTTACCGCTGATGGTACAGCTTCTTCTGTCTCGGTAGAGGATCTCTAGCAACTCATCCTTTCATGTTCCTTACGTTGCTCATGTTCCTCGCCTTACCATGCGACTTCTTTCTCACTGGGCGATTCATCGACCTTGGTTATCGGGTCATTCTCGACTCTAACTCTTGTTGTGTTCAGGATCGCCACACGGAGCTCTGGTTGGTTCTCCCTCGGCGCCGTGACTCACAAGCGTCTCTCGGAGCTTGACCGCTTCACCTTCCTTCCGCCGCCACCGCCGCCGCGCTTCTCCGCTTTTGCCACTTCGTCTCACCGGCTCTTTCCAGCGGTGGCATCACCGTCTTGGTCACTGTGTGGATCTAAATGCCTGCCGCCCTTAGTTCGCCGTGGTCTTACGGGGTGCATCTCAGAGACGTGTCTTTAGATTGTCGGGCTGTAAGTTAGGTAAACAGATTCAGCTTTCTTATCCTCATAGTGAGTGCGTGTCTCAGCGTCCTTTTGATCTTGTTCATTGGATGTTTGGGGTCCGCCCTTCGTTTGAAAGGGGGTCATCGTTATTATATCATACTTATAGATGATTTCTCGTCACACTTGGATATATTTCATGTCTTCGTAGTGAGGTTTTGTCTATCTATAAACAATTTGCCACTATGATTCACACAGTTCTTCACTCCTATTCGTGTCTTCCGCCGATTCTCTTTGGCGAGTACCTTTCGTCACTGCGCGCTTTCTTGCTGAGCAAGGCACTCTCGCCGTTCTCTTGTCCGGTGCTCATGCTCGAATGGTGTCGCTGAGCGCAAGCATCGTCACCTCCTTGAGACCGCTCGTGCTCACGATGATCGCGCCTCTATTCTACCTCACTTTGGGCGAGGTCGTTTCCACACGCCACCTATCTCATCAACATCCACCCTCTTCGCTCTTAAGGGTGCGATCTCTGTTGAGCGTCTCGTGGTCGTCTTCCGACTACTCGCCTTCATCTGTTTGGCTGCGTTTGCTACGTTCTCCTCGCCCCGAGAACGCACCAAACCGACCGCTCGATCTGTTGAGTGTGTCTTTCGGGATACGCGATCGAGCACAAGGGCTATCGGTCGGGATCTGTTGGTAAATCGGATCACGGGTTTCTCGGGATGTGACTTTCGACGAGTCTCGTCTATTCTATCCACGCCCCGCTTCTACTTGGCTTCCTCTGTGGACTCTCTGTCTTTCTTGACCTTTCCGAGATACACCTATATCTGCTTTGCCTCGTCCACCTGGCCCCACCGAAGTCTCCACATATTCCTCCCGTGGCCTCTCCGCGTTGTCGCCGCCTCGTGTCGCCTCCTACGACTCCTCGAGCTCCTCCCACTACAGATACCTCCTCCTCTTATCTTCTACACTGCCGACCTCGTATTGAGGATCTTCGGATGAGCCATCTTCTTTCGATGTTCCCTCTTCTTCGATGCTCCATCTTCCCCGATGGGTCATCTTCTCCTCGCTACGCTCCGCGATCGCCATCGATTCGGCCTCCGCCTGCTTTTGCCTTTCTTTGGCGCAGCTACTTGTGAGCCTGTCTCCTACCGGGATGTTACTCAACCCGAGTGGCAGCTTGCCATGGCCGAGGAGATTGCTGCCCTCGAGCGCATCTTGGTACTTGGGATCTTGTTCCTTTTCCATCCCATTTTCATCCCATCACGTGTAAGTGGGTCTATAAGATTAAGACTCGCTCGATGGCTCTCTGAGCGCTATAAGCGCGTCTTGTTGCTCGTATTTCCAAGCAGAGCATGGTGTTGATTACGACGAGACTTTTGCTCCCGTGGCCCACATGACCATCGCTCGTGACTCTTCTTTTGGTGGCATCTGCTCGCCATCGTGCATTTCTCGACTTGATGTCAAGAATGCCTTTCTTAATGGCGAGCCGCGTGAGAGGTCTACATGCATCCGCCACCCGGTATTCATTCCTCGAGGGCATGGTCCGCCGCTTCGCCGATCTCTCTATGGCCTTAAGCAAGCCCTCGTGCTTGGTTTGGCGCTTCTCCTCTGTGGTCACCGCTGCTGGCTTTTCAGCTAGTGATCATGATCCTCGCGCTCTTTGTCCACACTTCGCCTCGTGGTGGACTCTTCTTCTTCGTATGTTGATGATATGATCATTACGGAGATGATTCTGAGTACATTGCCTTTGTCAAGGCTCGTCTTAGTGAGTTCCTTATGTCGGATCTTGGTCCTCTTAGTTACTTCCTTGGGATTGAGGTTACTTCCACTCGGATGGTTTCTTTATGTCCCAAGAGAAACATGCTACGGTGGTTACTTGAGGATTTTGGCTGTGGTTACTTGAGGATTTTGGTGTCACACTACACCGACTTCTCTCTTGTCGACAAGACAAAGTGCTATCGGTATTGCTCGTGATCCCGTGAAGCATGAGCTCACCAAGCATATTGGTGTTGATGCTTCTTTCGTCAGTCTTGTGTGCATGATCGGTGATTACTCTTGATATGTGCCTTGAGCTTGGATAGCGGATTTCTTCACGAAGTCCTGCACTCGAGCACAAAGATGCTTCTACCTCTCCAAACTCGGTGTTGTTGATCCACCATGAGTTTGAGGGGGGTGTTAGAGATATATGTATAGTTGTTATTCCCCATTGTTATGAGGGGTTTCTTTGCATATTTACCACCTGTACTTTGTGTATATATACCGGCCCATTGGCCTCATATGAATACATGCGCTATTCATAACACATGCTAGTCGTACGGTGTCGACCGCATGACTCAATTCACGCATGTTCTCACGACTACAATGGCCTTAGCATTGGTGCAGTGCGAGAGTAAGTAGTATGATTTTCATATTTCTGTTCTCATAAAAAGAATCTATGATCCATTCAAGACTGAGTTCGCATTTCTTATATTCCTTGCAGTGTATTCGAGAAGTCACTTGGCCTGCGTTTGCAAAAGGTTCTTATTGCTTCAGCTGTTACTTTACTTCTTTTACTAGTCATGCAGACTTACGGGGGCTTCGGCATTTTATTTCTCCAACAGTTGAATCCTAACACGGATTATCATTGTCTGAAGACCTTGATCATCGCGAGAACGTGTATGAGTTGAGTCAAACGGTCGCCGATCGCACGACTCGCATGAACAGTGCGGTCGTGCAGTCGCCAACCACAAGACTGCCACATGTTGTTGTCAAATTAACCGTGCGGTCGGGAGAAGGCTAGAAACGGAATTATGGTGTTTCGGGAGCTAGATTTGGTATTTGCGTGCTACAGGGGGTCTATTTTTGACCAAATTTCGCTCACTACTGCTCCCACCCAGCTCAGATCACACCAGATAGATGTGTGCCGTGTGGACCCAGGGCCCTAGGCCACCACCAGACACATGCAGAGACTAGGCTTTGAGTTGACCACATCCTCGAACTGTTCACACAAATGCTCCCTAGCTATTTTTCAAATTTGACTTTCGAACGTTTATTTTTAGAAATTTAGTCTCCTCCTTAAATTCGGTAACTGTGGTAGATGATACTATCGCCTGCCACACTGCAGGAGCTCGGCAGATGTCGCCTGCCACACTACCGGAGCTCGGCAGGTGCTACTGAACCACAATTGCTTGGTAGCACTGCTTTCTACAGAGTGAAAGGGGTGGTTGGTTGGCTTTCTACAGAGTGACATTAGCTTGGCAGGTATCTATCGAGCTTAAAGAAAAGGTTAGCCCTGTAAAAACAATGTCTAGATGTTAAATTTGAAAAAAATAGATATAATACCAAGGGCGGAGATGGGCCTCGGGCTGATTGGGCAACGGCCCGAGGCCCAGAAAAAATAACAATGTAAAATTTTAGTAATTATACCCCAAACAAATTGTATAGTGTTGGGCCCGAGGCTTATTGGACGGCCCGAGCAGCCCCATTCGTTGCGACTCGCGAGCGTGCCCTTGCGGCCCATCAACGCGCGCGCGGCCTACCCTAACCGGCTAACCGCATGGAGCGCCCCTCGGCCTCGCAAGCCGCCTCCAGCCCCCCACCGACGCACCGCATTTGCATCTTCGCCCGCGTAAAAATCGCATCTGTGCGGCTGTGCCTCCGCCCGCGACACGCCGCCCCCAGCCCCCTACCGCCGCCCATGAGCCTGTGATGCTGCGCCGCCGGCGGCGGCGGCGCGCCTCCTCCGCTCGGCCGATGGCGCGGCACCGTCCCCGCCGCCGCCGCAGCACCACCCCGCCCCGCCTCTCTCCGCCAAGCCCGCCGACCGCCTCGGTGCCTCCTCTCCGCGACTCCGTCGTCGCCTCCTCAGCGAATCTCCACCTCGGCTTGCGCCTCCTCTTCGTCTGTTGTGATCTCTGCCGATCTCCGCCGGCCCCATTGCTCACCGCCATCCCCACTGCTCACCGCCATTCCGGTGAGCTTCTGTGACTCTGAATTATGATTGACTCATTGACTGTTCATTGTTCATACAGATTGTTCATAGTTTCATACAGATTGTTCATTGTTCCCGGTGAGATTCATACAGATTGTTCAATGTTCATTGTTGATTTGTTGTCACTTGTGAGTAATTCAATAGTCATTGTATGATTGTCACTTGTCACTGTATCTGTAAGACTGTAATCTGTTTGAATGACTGATTGTTTATCAATTCATTGTTGATTTGTTGTCTGTTCAGTTCAGTGATAGTGTGATTTGAAGTATGTGATAAATGATAGTGTTATTAGTGTAGTATGTTTATCAGACTAGCAGTCTATTAACTTGCTATTTAAATTTTTGCGATGCTAGAATTAGAAATACATGATGAAGAGGACCAAGACATTGGCATCTTATTTTCCATCGCAATCCAATTCCAATCAAACTTCAAAAGCAATAGGAACTGGAGGTAGTAACACCCCACAAAACAATCCCCGTGTTGTGCTTAATGGATGACATTGTTACCGATCCTGGGCTTCGGAAACCAATTGAAGAGTTAGATGTGGATATTAGGGATGCCGCTAGAATGGAGTATTTGCTATTAGGACCATGCTGACCATTTGGCCATAAATTTCCACGAAAAAAGATAGGCGGTAAGACAAGAAGATTTTATGAAGAATGGTTCAAAAGATATGATCGGTTGGAATACAGTGTTGCTAAAGATGCCGCATATTGTTTGTTATCTTGTAACATCCTGGAAATTTAAAATTTGGAAATATGAAGTTTTTGAATTTCTTTTGCAAATGTGTTTTATTTGAATTTGGAGTTATGGGATTTTTCTTGAAACTTTTGAGGAAGGTTCCAAAAGTTGGAAGGAAACAAACATATTTTAAATAGTAGAAAATGTAAAATTAAAATAAGAATCTGAAAAGATGATCCATAGAAGTAAGAAAGAAATTTGACTTAGAACATAAAATATCATTTCTGAAAATAATGGCATGAATAACAAGGGAAGCAAGTGAATTAAATACCAACATTAGTTGGAAATATTTTTATTAAGTCCAAAATGTCATCAGGAACTTCTGTGAATTTTTCTGGAATTTTTGGAAGTATTTTCATATTTTTCTGAGGCTTATTTAATTAACTGCGCATTTCTGAAAATCTTTAAAAACAAAAATAAAAATCCACACCTCCTCCTCCTCTCGGGCCGCCACCTGGCCGGCCCCGATGCGCGCCACGCCGCCTCGACTGCGCCCATCCACCGCCCGCCTCTCGCGCCCCGGCCCATCTGGCCCATCCGCCCCGCGCATCCCTCTCGGCTGTCCGATCAGCCCGGCCTTGAAAACCCCCAAAATTTCAAACCCCAAAAATTTTGTGATTTTTGCTGCATTTTTGAGTGAATTGTTGGAAACTTTCCCTTTTGGGAAAGTCTCCCCACCGCCGCCTTCTTCTTTTGGCCAGGCACCTCCCCTCCTCCTTTGGCGCCGCCTCCCTTCCCGCTTTCCCCGCTGCCCGGCTCCCCCTCCCGCTGGCGCTTTCCCCCTCTCCCGCTGGTGCCGCTCCCGCACCACCTCTGCTCCCGCACCGCGCCTGCGGTCTCGTCCCGACCGCGCCACCCCGCCGACCCCGATCCAAGCAATGGCGCCACGCCGCCGCTCTCTGCGCCCGACCCCACCTGCCAGTGGCTGCCTCCTCCCTCTCCCGCGCACGGACGCCCTCTGCCCATGCCCGCAGCTCCCGCACTCCTGCCCCATCGCGTCGCCATTACTCCTGTGCAGAGCCGGCGTCACCCCACTGCGCGGAGGAGATGCGCCACCAACTCCCGTCCCTCCTCGTTGACTCCCACCGCGCCTGCCTTCTCCCGAAGGATCCTCCTCCGCCGGTATAAAACCCTCCCCCGGCTCCCTCCTTCTCCTTTGCTCCCCGAACTCCTCCACCGCACTTAATCCCTCCCCACCACTCCAGGGAAGCTCCACAAGCAGCCGATTGACGCCACACCACTCCAATCGCCGTCGCCATCTCCCCCTGCGCCGGCGACCCCATAAATTGGATCTCCTCTTCTCCACCCCTATTCTCCGATTGCTTTCATCCAAAGCACCCCCACTAATCACTGATCACGTTGATGCTTGCCTCTAGACAGGAGATCGCTCGAGGAGTCCCAAAGACCAAGCTCCTCTCCGCTGCCGCACCTCTCCGTGGCCAGGCTACTCCGCAGCTTCCCAGCTCCCACCGCCACCGCCATTGTGAGACCCTTGGCCTCCTGCCCGTGTAATCGCCACCGATTGGACCCTCTCGCCGCCGGTGACCCCCTCCGCCACCAAATAGCCGAGACACTCCCATCCCCCTCCCACTCTCTCCTTTGATCCCCTCACCTTCCTAAGCCCCAAAATGGGTTCCCCAGCCCTATCTCTAGCCGATGGTGCCCTCCTTGGCCATCAGGAGCCCTTGGCGTCGACGGAGAGCGGAGGCGCCGCCATCTCCGCCCCTCTGTCGCCCGCGCGCAGCTGGAGGAAGACGACGACGGCGTGGCGCTATCCTCGCCGTCCCTCCTCTCTTGCGCCTTCTAACCGCAGTGGGCACGCCGCGCAGTTGGGCCGCGGCCTCTCGGCCTGCTCCGCTCAGCGCGCTACAGATCCGGCTGCGCGGGGCCGCTTGGCCGAGCCGCATCAGAGCACCGGCCGCCCATCACATTCACCGAATTTCCAGTGAATTATCAATTTCCAGAAATCAGAAAAATCCAAATAAATCCTAGAAAATCACAGAAAATCCCAAAAATTCCCAAATTTCACCACTTTGCTCCAATAATATCCTGGACCCATTTTTGACCTCCATTTCCCCATTTTCGTCCCAGATAAATTCCTAAAATTCCCCATTTGAGGATTTATGCATTTTACTCCTTTTTGAATAGTTTATTTTCCCTCGCTTGATTAGGCTCAAGCTGGATTTAATTATTTTATGTGTTTGCATTAGTTTCGGAGATCCCAGAAGTTCAAGTGCAGTCTCAGGATCCAGGTGCTTCTACGTTCGAGCTAGCTGAGATCATCCGGATTGACGGCAAGTCCCAAATCCTTTGATCATGTTGTATCGCATGATGTTTAATTATGTTATTATGCTATTTGCATTAAGCTAGTTCTGAAATGTTAGTTCAAAATTAAAATAAAATGTTTAGAATGACATGATATATAGTTAAACCTACCACCGACAAATGCCATGTTAAACTTGTAGACATGCCTTTATTAACCTAGAAATAATTATCTGTTAATCAAGATAATTGTAGGTTATTATTATCATGCAAGGTCTTTGCACTAATAAGGTTGTGGCTGCGGGCCAATAGAATTTGGAAAACCCGACTCTAGGGCAGGGTGGTATGGGACACTGTGCCCTAGGGCGGAGTATGTCGACGTGCAGATTAGGGTAGGGGTTCTTACCCTAGGTTGTAAGGTCGCGGACCTGACCGTGGTTGTTGACTCCGGGGGGGAAATGTAAGGACCAGACCCTTACGCCGAGCAAATGACATAGTGATCGCTCAACCACAGGAGTTGACTTGTCAACACTGGTTTAGTAGCTGCTCAACTCGATTGAAACTCTACAGGTGTTGAGAAGTAGGTGTTTGAGCAATTAGGTTAGGCAGGCCGTGCTGCGGGTGCCTAACAATGGTAGAATTCACTCGAAGCAGACATTTGTATTATTCTTATTTATTTATTTGTGCCAGACCCAAGTGAATTCTACCGGGTAGAGCTTATATAAAGAGTTGAGCAATGAAACGACCTGGCTTTCTTAACCCGGACGTGGAAGTTAAGAAATCGTGTGGGTAAAACTGAGCAAACTCTGCAGAGTCAAATAAATGGTATTCGAATACGACGTGCTCCCGGTTAATGGAGCTGTGTCACTTGGGTTAAGTAATTTTGTACATGCTTTAACTTGATTAGTTGGTTAATTAAACTTTCGTGAAAAACACCTGAGATCTAAGGAGTAGTTTTGGGTCCGTTTTATCAAAATGTTTGCAAATAAAACTGCATCCACTCAAAGTTAATAAACCAAATATACTCCCTTCCTTTGATTATCCGTGCATGTAGTAAGATAGAGGCCCTTTAGGGCTTGCTGAGCCGGTTGTTTGGCTCACGGCTTGCTTAATCCCCTCTTTAGAGGATCAAGACGAAGGTGAAGGTCTCCCCGTCGAGGACGCCCCTGAGGATCGCTTCTTCGACGAGGACCCGTGGCTTTAGGTCTTCGCCGCGCTCAAGCGGATCTTGGAGCTTCTGTAATGTAATTATACTTTGGGCTTGCACGCCCCGCTGTCAAAAACTTGGATGTTAATCCGTATGTATATGCTGGACTTTTGTTGTAAGCATGCAATGGTATACTCTTGCGCGACACTCCATAACTGTTCATGCGTGAATAGTTGCGGAATGCCGTGTCAAATGACGCTACCGAAACGGGGCGTTACAAGAAGTGGTATCAGAGCAGACTCTTTGACCGTAGGTTGAGACCTAAGGCAAACTAGAATCACCACGAAGTTATTCCCGGCCAAATCACACCGCCATATTCTAATTCCGCCCTCCTACACTACCTTCGGATCACCACGAAGTTATTCTCGACCTCGCCGGAGCTTCCCATCGGCCGTACGCCGCCGGCACCGAGGACCTCCCCGACCCGCCGCCACCGCACGCCGACGACCCCTCTCTGGCACTCCCCGTTCCTCGACAACCTCACCGTCGGAATCCTCACCACCCCAGCAAGGCATTTTGGACATCACCTCCGACCCTCCGGCCATCCCTCGTCGCCGGCGCCACCGCCTTCGTCTACCTCTGCTCGGCCTTTCCCCAGACCCACCTTAAGAGGTAAAACCGCCCCTATATGGGTGAGATAAACCCGAGCGCTCCCCTGGCTAGCAGCGCTAACTCTATCCCCCCTGTTCCCTCGGCCGCGCGCGTTCGAGCCCTCGGCTCCGCAGCGCGCCGAGGTCGAACTTTTCTTTTATTTCGCCGACAGTGGGCCCCACTGCCGGTGGGGCTGCCGAGCGCCACGACCATTGGGCCCCGCTAGACAGCGGCACACTGGCATGCGGACCCCACAGAACATTAGCCAGCCCCACATGTCAGAGACACAGTACTTAAGGAAATAAAATAAAAAAAATGAATTAAAAACTCCAGTGGGACCCACGTGTCAGAATTTTTCATTTTCTGACATTTCACAGAACTGAGATTTTCGAATGGGCATAAATTATTCATTTTAACTCCAAATTAAGTGAAACAAATTTCTAAATTTGTCTAAATTCAAGAACTATCCAATGAAACCCAAACCATGATTTTTGAAGTTCATTTGAATTTCTGGTGATATTTTGAGTGATTGGTTGCTTTTCTTTTATTTGGGTATTTCGCACGATTAAATAGCATACGAGGCTCAAGAAGAAGATGTTGAGGCA
The DNA here is from genome assembly GCA_036346575.1 of Dendrocalamus sinicus. Lineage (NCBI taxonomy): Eukaryota > Viridiplantae > Streptophyta > Magnoliopsida > Poales > Poaceae > Dendrocalamus > Dendrocalamus sinicus. The sequence goes on from CM070654.1 coordinate 26,070,683, forward strand.
GCCAGCTTAGAAGCTTCAGAAGACCAAGATCAAGATCCCCGTGAACCAGGCGAGTCAATACTTTGATCATGTTGAACCTATATTTTCTGCAAATTATTTTTGTTTAAATTATCAAATTGTATGCTGTTATTTTATATGCAAATACATGTTTAATTTATGATTCCAGTTATATGCCCATTGCTTGCCTTGAATAATATTACACCTCCTTTGGAATATTTGCTTATGTGAACCTTGTCGCCATAGCAAAAATTATAATAGTAATCTTTCGAAAATAAGTCCGTAATTATACGCCATACTTAGTTTTGTTTAGATACTCATGGGTACAAGAGCGCCCAAGCATCACTTTTAATCCTGAGAAAAATTGGTTGGGCAGTCATGGTGGTAATGACTGGTGTATGTTGGATATGATTATTTTATATTCCCAAAAACCTCAAATTGTTTATTTATCTTGGCGGATGGTTCGGGGGTATGGTGCAAGGGTGCACGAGAGTGTGGTTTGTGGTAGAACCGCCCAGATACTACTAAGGACTGAATCTTGTCATGACCTCCTGTGTAAAATAGTACAACTACAAGTCTGTAAAGTACAACTTGGCTTAGTAGATTTACCGGACCCTGAAAGTCATCCTTCCAGGAGGAGGTGTAGGGTAGTGCAAGCGGCTGTCTAGGTGACGGCTTGAATGAGACACTCGCAGAGGGTAAAGTTCTGCTGTGGCGGGCTAGCAGGACGAGCCAGTGCTAGACGCTCGTAGGAGAACATCCTGCACAACGTATGGGACCCATCGCAAGTGGGAGCGACCCATAGGGTGAAATGATAGAATGGGCGAGGTACTTTGAAAAGTCACCGTGATGGTCTGCTCAACCACATGACTAAGGAATCGTGTGGGGCAACGAGTTGATTGTCTCTTGTGGTGAAAGTGTACAAACCCTGCAGAGCCAAAACTATTCGAATAGTCGTGCCCACGGTCAAGGGCGGACATGGGAACTTAACTAGATATAGTTCTATTTCGAAAATCTTGGCGGGTGATAATGGATATGTGTAGGACTGCGGATGGTCCTGGTTTGGAATTGTCCTGGGTGTCGTCCCAGTGGTAAGTTAAGCGGCTATAACGCTGAAATATGTTATATGATACAGATGCCATATAATGGTGGATGGAATCTGTGTCAAATATAAGATCAACTTACTTTACCAATATAAGTCTTGAGTTTAAAATTGCTATGTCTTAAGGAATTTTTAAGTAATTGTATTCAAAAGCACTCTTCGCAAAATAAAATAAGCCCGAGCCATCCTTTGACAAGCCATACATGTTAAATATTGCATTATGTGTGTTGGCTCGCGAGCACGGTGGTTTGTGCTCATATTCGCAATATCAAAACAGAAACAGAAACTCAAGGACATTACGCCTATGAGGAGGCCCCTACCAACGTTGGCGGAAGCAAAGGCGATAACTAAGGCGTAGGCCACGATGGTTAGACATAGACAAGTGGACTCCTGGCTTTGTGTGCACATATGTTACCAGTTCTCCGGTGATATATACTGTACACATTACCCTACTGGTCGCTTGCCTATGGATTTTGGGTTTACTTTTGCTACTATTTCCGCTGCATTTATGTATTGAAGACATTTGGCCAAAGCGGCCCTTTTGTAAACATTCACCCGATGTGGTGTATTTCAAACTCTGTAATATTATTATGCGATGTATGACATGATCCAGCAATGTATCTGTGTGCACTAACTACTGATCCAGGGATTAGTGCAGTGAAACACAGTAGATTCTGGATTGAAAAAACTGGGTCTGACATATCTCTTCAAGCAAAGGAGACTTGACAACTTTGGTGTTGATGCATACACAAATGTGGGGTTTAGTTATTGGAAGAATGCAATTCAATCTTTTAATAAGCACGTTGGTAAGTTGATAGTGCTCACAATAAAGTTAGAAAACATTGTGAGGCTTTTAAAAATCAGAGGCAAAGTGTGGCACATGTATGGGCTGGTTCAACCAAGAAGAAGGAGGAGGAATATTTGGCTCATATTACTATTATTTTAGGTGTTGTAAGGTTTCTTTTATTGCAAGCTTTTGCTTTTCGTGGACATGCGAATCTTCTAGATCAAATAATAAGGGGAACTTTTTATAGATGTTGAAATGGTATAAAGAGAAGGATAAAGATGTTGCAAAATTATTTGACAATGCTCCTGGGAACAATCTAATGACTTCACCAGAAATACAAAAGCAATTGTGCAAAGCTTGCGCAGAAGAAACCACTAAAGCCATTATGGATGATATTGGGGACAAACAATTCGTCGTTCTCATTGATGAGTCTCGAGATGCATCTATCAAGGAGCAAATGGCTGTGATTTTAAGGTTAGTATGTGATGTTTGAAATTTTGGATTGCTTTATTATTAAAAAAACAGACCATATTAACTATGCTTCTTGCCCATGTAGATATGTCAACAATCAAGGGCAAGTGATTGAGAGATTTATTGGGATTCAGCATGTTTCTGATACGACATCATCTTCATTGAATATAGCTCTAGATGCTATGTTTGCTAGTCATGGCTTATCTATCCATAGATTGCGAGGGCAAGGATATGATGGAGCATCAAACATGAGAGGAGAATTCCATGGACTGCAAAGATGGGTATTGGATGAAAATTCATATGCTTTTTATATACATTGCTTTGCTCATCAATTGCAATTAGTGGTTGTTTCTGTTGCCAAGTGTTGCTGTTCTATCTTGGATTTCTTTAACTATATCACTTTGATAGTCAACACTGTTAATGCTTCTTGCAAGAGACACGATCAATTGGCCCAAGAACACCACGATAATCTTGTGAACAAATTGGAGACCGGCAGGAAGAGGAAAAAACCAAGAACCTAATCTAGCAAGACCTGGGGATACTCGGTGGGGGCTCACATCACAAAACCTTATGTCGTTTTCTTCTCATGTGGGATGCAATCCTAGAGGTATTAGAGAATATTTTGATGATGCCACTAATGCAGCACAAAAGACCACAGCTTCAGGTTTGCTAGAAAAAATAGAGAGTTTTGAATTTGTGCTTATATTACATCTTATGATCAGAATATTGGGCAAAACTAATGATCTGTCACAATGCTTGCAAAAGAAAGATCAGAACATTGTTCGTGCTGTAGGATTGGTTGAGGCCACATTGCACAACATTAATAACATAAGGCAACATGGTTGGAATGGGCTCTTTGAAGATGTAAAGACATTTTGTCTCCAACATCGCATCATTGTGCCAAATATGTCAGATACAATAACTGTTAGGGGTCGTTTGAGAGGTCGTGGCAGCCAATTGGTAACTTATTACCATCATTTCAATCATGAAATATTTAATGTGGTGCTTGATCAAATTATTGTTGAGGTAAACAATCGATTTGCTAAAAGATCTACTCGGTTATTGAGATGCATTGCTTGTCTTGATCCAAAGAATTCATTTTCCAACTTTGATGAGGATAAACTAGTTGAACTTGCCAAGATTTATGCCACCGACTTCTCCCAATATGATTGTGTACTCCTGAAGGATCAACTTGAGACATTCATTATTGACGTGCTGGCTGATCTGGATTTCTTAAGCTGTAATGATCTTAGTAATCTTGCTGTGAAGATGGTTCAAACCGATAGACACATAGTTTTTCCATTGGTATATCGACTCATTGAATTGGCTTTGATTTTGCTTGTTGCAATCGCAACAGTAGAAAGAGCTTTCTCAGCTATGAACATTATCAAAACTGAGTTACGAAATAAAATGAGTGATGAATGGATGAATGATTGCATGATATGCTATATTGAGCGAGATGTATTTGCAAGCATCGATGATAACAAGATTTTACAACGTTTTCAAAATATGAGGACGCGTACGCAGAAACTACCTCGTGCTAGTGGTATGCTACATTCTTATTTCGTAATTTGTATTAAAAATAATGTTGTGGTTTTGTTTCCCTGATTTACATATGCAATTTTATCTTTGCAGGTTTAGGTTCTCGTACTATTGTTGATGAAGATATGATAGGCTCAAATGAACCAAATCTTTGTTAATTATGCAAAAATTACCTCGTGCTAGTGGTATGTTACATTATTCTTTTTTCTATGTTTTATCTATTTTATCGTATCGTTCAACATGGAATTTAAATTTTATTTTGATTATGTATTTGTATTATACTTTCGTTATACTTCAGTACTGATAGTATTTGATATTAATTATAGACTTATGTCCTTTTTAGTTTTAGACTCGAGGTTCCGATAAATTCTGGCTCTGCCACTGTGTAATACTATTTACAGGGACAGTTCCATCCCCTCCTGCACACCTGTTTGCCGCGGTCGTACCCCCGCCAAGGTCATGGGGAAAATGCGGCTGCGGATGGTCATCACAGCCGTGCGTACGTGTGCGCTTCGAACGGGCCGTACGTACGTCCGGTCCGGCCGGCCGGGCACGGCTAAACTCTGTTAGGTTTGGTGTACTTCGCTTAGCACGTAGTGCCGGCGTGTTCGTTTAATGCTTCTTTGTACTATGTCGTGTTATGATTATCAGTAATGTAAGCCTAACTAGATTTGTCCAAACCTGGTGTTCAGGGCAGGAGGGACGTATGTACAGGGATTAATTAGAGCCTTGGGCCCGAGACGGCGAGAGAGAATTAAGCTTAGCTCAGGTAGCTTGGGTTTCGCTGACGAACAAGGTACACCTTACCTGTACATATTCTCCGATCACGAGGTGGCAGCTCGGTCCCTACCATGAAAGATAACTGTAGCTTGGAATGAATGAACTGTATTTCGTGAAGTTCTTCTTATGTTCTAAAAGAGGATCGAAGCTATAGGCGCGACACCTCTATACCAAAGGGGGATGAATTGGCTCCGCGTGTTGCCTTCCCTGTAGGGCGTCTAGAAGTAATGATCTTACATCAAGGGTCATATTACAAGTAGTGCTGATGTATTAGTACAACTAGTAATCGATGTTTACGAGCATCATTTAAACAGGCATGAAGCGAACGTCACGTCCATTTTCAATCAATGAATCCGACTGAGAAACAGTACGAGAAGATGCTCCAACATGACCAAACCAAGGGACGGTCATGTGTTCGAAAGCAAAATACCAGCTAATCTAAGCAGTGGATTAGCCTGAACTGGAGGTACTCCTAGTCAGCACGACTAACAAAGGCTCCGCTCGGTTGGACTGAAAAATAGTAACTTATAGTTGAAATTGCACTGTAATTGACTGAAATTATACTATAAAAGGTGGCTTATTTGGCATAATTAAATTTAAAAAATTAAAAATAGAAAAAAAAATATGTTAGCTCATCACGGACAATGCAAATGAATACGAGAAAAAAAGAACATGCAAAAAAGCTCAAAAAAACTAGAAGTTCAGAAAAAGATGAAATTTATAAATAGTGAAAAATAAGCTAAAATCAGAAACTTAAGCTAAAATGAGTAGGACGTAGCCACTAACCGTACCCATTTTAGTTTTTGCTACAACTTGGAATCGACCGAATTGCGTTGGCTGCTTGTCGGTTCTCTGAACTTAAAAAGAGTCGATCGAAGGTTTCAAGACATTATGGTTTTCTGCAATGTAAGCTCTGAGCACGAGTGGTACTACTCGTTGTCGAGCGTTCGATATTGACGAAGCGCGTGCTCATCGCTCTCTTATCTCCACTTAGACGAGAAATATACCAGATAGTATCCAAATGCAGGCGTCAGAATTTTAAGCTCCCTCGCAGGAGGAGGAGAAAAGATTTCAGCATGCGTTTCCCACATCGCTAACGTTGTGGCCCAAGAAGGAAGACCCGAAACGCAAAACGACCCTGTTCTTTTTGCTTTTTTTTTAATTTTTTGTTTTGGTTTTTCTAAATGATTTCTCGAAGCTATTTTTTCAAACGATTAAAAGCCATGAGTCCAAAACAGCAAGCAGCGGGCCTCCGAATACAGTGCAAACTGGGCCGAGGGCCAGGAGCGGTAAAGCTCGTTGGACGTGGGCTTTTTCACAGCGGCCGCTCGGCGCGCACGTACGTTGCCGGACCGGCATTTCTTGGTTTCTTTTCCGGTGGACTCGGCTTCGCAGGCCTAACAGCCTAGCCCACGGTTGCGCCGGTATTGGCCTGGCAGAACTGTGTTCCAGACTTACGACGGCCGCGCGGGTCCGATCAACCTCGTGTTCAGGCGCGGAAGGACAAAAATATGGCGGCAAAAGAAAATGAGAACGTCGACAGCAGGATTCGAACCTGCGCAGGCAAAGCCCAACAGATTTCGAGTCTGTCTCCTTAACCACTCGGACATATCGACGGTTCTGATCAGTGGTTCGAAATCCCTTTACTAGTCGTGTGTTCTCTGAAAGCACATCCTGCATATTCAGAAACCAATGGCCCGGTTGCGTTTTGAGATGAAGACCTGTTCATATAGGATGGGATTTTTTTTGTGAAACTATTTCATGCATGTGCATTAGTACTATCCATCCTTTCATTTTCGTGTTCTTTTTGTTTCATCTCTTTCCTCTGCATGGTGTGGGACTGTGGGGAAAGGGGCACGCGAGGCCCGCCACATGCATGTGCGGTCTTCGGCTTCGACTCCGAGTGAAAAAGATGGCGACAGGCTCCTTTTCCACGTCCTGGATAGCAATATAGATATAGTCATCTTCAGTTTGATATGATAGGGTTTGCAGAATTCAGAACCGATTCAATGCCCAACCGATCCGGTCCAATCCTCCTGTCTGCACCATTTCTGCTCTCCGTGTGGCAATCCCCATTCTTTAATTCATCTGGCTCCATCTGGTCTGGGCTTTTTCCTAGCACGTCGTTCTGTCATGCCTTGCCTTGCATGATCGCTGTTAATCCCATCTTATATATCGAGAACCTTCTTCTTTTCCTTCTCAATCGTGACTGATTTCTTCTTTTTCTTTCTTGGAGGCATCCGTCTTGCTGTTTTCTTTTATTTCTCATGTTGTTTTCATGGAGGATTGCTTGTGTTGGGGCAGCTGTGCAGCATAAAGCTGGGGCAAGAAGTCCAAAATAAGATTTGCTTTAATAATTTAGCTAATCCCTATTGGAACTAATCTTAACTCACGCTAATTGTGTTGAGTGTGGTCGAAGCAGGTGGTTGAAGTTGTAGTCGAAGTTGTGGTCGTAAGTCATATTCGACCAGTTATTGTAACAATCGTAACGACTGGTTACTCGTAAGAGTACTGCATCAGTCATTACGAGTACTGCAGCAGGGAATAGTCACAAGTCGTAGGCATAGTCGAGAAGCCGTAGTCGAAGCTAGGTGTGCAGGTAATGGCTGAATCAATAAATTGAGTGGGTCATTTGAGTAGTGCGCAATGTGCGCAAGAGTCGTGGAGTCGTGGCCGGTAAAGCCGGATCACAGAGTGGCTATTTATATATGTTGCAAGAACACATAGAAAAATAGAGACAAGATATACGAATTTTTACGTGAAAAACCCTTGCAGCAAAAAACCACAGATGCTCAAAGGTAGATCACTATAATAAGGAGAGATTATAATGGAGCATTTGCTCTTCCTATGGGCTACTCGGATACATATATAGTGTAAGGGAAAAGAGTCCCATATGAAAAAGAAACCAAATCAGAGTCGGTTGCTACAGATTGACACCACATCTATTAGAACTTGTGTGCATACACCTACCATGCCACGTCAAGCATGAGGCGATGAGGTGTCCTACATGTATACAGTACGAATTCAGATCAACTTTAACAATTTCCACCTTGAGCTAAATTCTCTCAAGTGGTCGAAGAATATGTTTGACAATATGCAATATATCTTCTCCATGATGGTTCTGTTCATGCATTCGGCCACACCGTTTTCTTGAGGAGAGTCTGGGACGGTATATTGTGTCACAATACTCTCTGACTTACATAAAGCTTCAAATTCTCCAGAACATAACTACATGCCATTGTTGATACACAACTTCTTGACATGATTGCCAGTTTGTCTTTTAATCATAATTTTCTGCTCCTTGAATGTTTTGAATACATCTGATTTGTGCTCGACGAAATATGCCCAAACTTTTCTTAAGTAATCATCAATGATGGTCAACATGTAGCTTGCACTTTCAAGTGACGGAATGTGGGATTCTCCCCATAAATCAGAGTGAACATAATCTAATATACCTTCTGTAGAGTGAGTCGCGGTACTAAAGTTCACCCTCTTTTGCTTGCCAAAGACACAATGTTCACAAAACTTCAACTTGTCGATGCTTTGACCATAAAAAAATCCTCTTTTGCATAATTCCATCATTCCGGCTTCACTCATATGCCCCAGACGCATATGTCAAAGATAGTAGCATCAGAATCAAATGATTTATTTGAGGCAACATCAACATTACCTAAAATTGTAGTGCCTCATAAATGATATAAGTTGGTGGCCTTCATTTCACCCTTCATCACGAACAAGATAACCTTTGGTGACTTTCAGAACTCCACCTCCACCTGAATACTTGTACCCTTTAGAATCAAGAGTACTCAACAAAATAAGATTTCTCTTCAAATTTGGAATATGACACACATCTGAAAAAATTCTGATGGTGCCATCAAACATCTTGATCTGGATAGAACCAATACCTACAACCTTGCATGGTGTATTATTACCCATCAACATTGATCCACTTGGTGAGTTTCATAGGTAACGAACCACTCGCGGTTCGGGCTCATGTGGAAAGTACAGGCTGAATCAAAAACCTATTCATCACTGGTTTTGGAATCACCTGCAAAGGCAACGAGAACATCTCCATCAGAACCTTCTTTGGCGACAACGATGGCTCAAAGTTCATCATCTTATTGATCTTTCTTGAAATTGTTATTCCTCTTCTCCTTGTTCTGCAACTTTAGCACTCGGATATGTCATGACCATTCTTCTTGCAATACCTACATAACTTCCTATTTCTGGATTTAGATATGCCTCTCTATCTACTTTTGCTTCTGCCTTTTGAATTGTTGTTCAAACCCTTCTCGTATTGCCTACCGCGGACAGACAAACCTTTTGCATGCGTACTTGAACTTTTACCCGAAACCATAAGTTTCATCTTTTCTTTAGCATACAGAGCTTCATAAATTTCACTGAGAGTAAGAGTATCTCGGTTATATAGAATAGTATATCTGAAAGTAGAGTACGGACTGGATAGAAAGCATAGCAAAATAAGACCCAAATCTTCATCATCATACTTTACCTCCATAGCTTCGAGGTCTATAACAACTTCCTTGAAAGCTGTCAGGTGGTTCAACAATGAGGCACCCTCTACCATCTTATGGGATTAAAGCTTCTACTTCAGATGCATCTTGTTGGTCAGATTATTGGTCATGCAAATCTACTCCAGCTTCAGCCATAATGCGATGGCAGATGTCTTCTTCATAACCTCCTATAAAATATTATTTAATAGATGAAAATGAATTTGAGATAAGACCTTACGATCTTTATGTTTCTTCTCATCAGCGGACAATGTGGCTGGCATCTTGTCGATCCCCAAAAATGCATCATCCAAATCAAGCTATGATAGAAATAGCTCGCATCTTGACTTGCCATAAAGAAAACCTTCTGTCGTGATCCAACAGCGGAAGATCATACTTCAAAGTCGCCATGCGGAAGAAAACCAAATTTTGCTGGTACGAATTTGTGTGTACATAGCAAAAATCATGAAAGGAAAAATCCTAATATGAATCTCGAGTGCACATAGCAATTTCTGTTGAAAAAGTTGCACCAAGCCAGAAACCACGAACAGTCTACATGCCGCCTTTTTTTTGCTGTCCCTCTCGGATGGCGTGCTGATCTATGGACCCATGGATATCGAAGGCCATGGATGGGATGAGCATCAGGACCTGTAGCCGGGCAGGACGCCTGTCGCGGATGCGTGGCAGCTCGGTTTGGATCTGACGAATTTTTTTCTTCTCATGAATCTCTCAAACCCTAATCTTCTGTGTTCTAATATCACTTGTTGCAAATAACACATAGAAAAAAACTAGAGACAAGACACACAAATTTTTATGTGAAAAATCCTTGCGAAAAAACCACGAACGCTCAAAGGCAAATCACTATAATGAGAAGAGATTATAATGGAGCGCTTACTCTTTCTATAGACTACTATGGTACATATATAGTGTAAGGAAAAAAGTCCCACACGGAGAGGAAACCAAATCAAAGTCAGTTGCTACAGATTGACACCACGTCTGATATAACCTATGCATGCACCTACCATGCCACATTTAGTATGAGACAATGAAGTATCCTACATGGATACTGTACGAATTCGGATCAACTTTGACAATATCTTTGTAATCAATCTGTACAGAACGATGAATAATAAAGAAAAAGAGAAGCAACGTAAGTCAAATTCACGTCAGAAAAATACTCTACTATTCATCATCTTCTTGTAGTGTGCGTCCATGGGCAAATCGAGTGTATGATTCCTGGGTTGAGTTTCGACACTTGGTATCAGAGCTTAGGTGCGAGAAGCTGCTTGGCGATGACTCGCTGGTTGGTGTGATGGTGAGCATAGTGGCGCGTGTCGGGCGGAGGTGCACAGGTGCTGGCGACGAGTCAGCTGCAACACCGTGCACTCAGAAGCATGGCGGCGAAGGTCCACGCGGCCATGGCAAGGCCAGTGCAGGGTGCCAAAATCGCATGTGACGTGCACACCGGTAGCAACCACATGATCATGTGTTGTGGCGACAATGAGTGGCATAGGTGGGCTGCATGGCAGGAGCGACGTCGACGGCGAATGGCGTGCTTCCACTATCAGCAGCGCCATGGTGTAAGGCATCGCGGACACTGCGATGTCTAAAGCAGTGGTGGCATCATCAAAGTGTATGTGTGAGAGTGTGCACGTAGGAGATGTGTTACATACGTGCGCATATCTATGTCGTTTATCTGGTCGTGCACGTAGGAGGTGTGTTACATACGTGCGCATAGTTGTGTCATGATTGTGCGTGTAGGTGAGTCAGTGCATAAGGCATGTGTGTGTGAGTTGAAGCAGATAGTTGAAGCTGAAGTCGAAACCATGGTCAAAATTGTGATTGTAAGTCGTATTCGACTAGTTACTATAGCAATCGTAACGACTGGTTATTCGTAAGAGTACTGTATCAGTCGTTACAAGTACTGTAGTAGTCTTAAGAGCACTGTAGCAAGGAGTAGTCATAAGTCATAGAGAGACTCGGAGTCGTAGGCATAGTCGAGAAGCTATTGTCGAAGCTAGGCGGTAACAGCTGAGTCAATAAGTTGAGCTAGTCTATCGGGTAGTACGCGATGTGCGTAAGAGCTATGTGTTGACTTCCTCTTTGCGCTTGGGTTTAGATCCGAGAGTGGAGGGGAGAGGGAGAGTGGAGTGATTGTTACCGTCAAAGCCGGTCGCCGGAGTTGTCGATGTCCCGGCCATCCCGCTCCTTTAGTTGGGGTAGTCTGCGCTAGGCAACGACGTTCGGTGGAGAAGGAGTGGGTCTCCCACGGTGGCGTCTCCCGCGACGTGGTCCGGCGGTGGATGTTTCGTGCCGCCGAGCGCCTCGGATCGGGTTTAGGGTTTGTCGGTGGGGTTTGTGGCGCACGGTGAACCTCGCCGCGCGTGTCGCCCCCCCACCTCTCTTTATATGGCGTCGGCGACAGGCCCACCACCAATTGGCGGGCGCCCCGATCGTATGCGCGGTTAAGGTGTCATTTGGCCGTTGGGCCAAATGCCCGAGATCACTCTAACATTCTCCCCTTGATCTCAATCTATACTTTATCTTTAATTACTTTTCACTTTACACATTCCATCACGATTAGTGCATAGAACATGTCTCATCGTTACGGTCAATCGCCGATAGATTCAATACTACAATACACCTCTCTGCTCAAATAGTTACTTTAATCTTTTGGGCCATCTTTTAGTCCAGATTCATAGGCTTTCCTTAAACCCATGCCGCTACATGTTCTCTCAACACGTTGGGTGGTAAGCCTTTAGTAAGCGGATCCGCTAACATCTTTGCTGTACTTATGTGCTCAAGACTTATAATTTGATCCCGAACTTTATCTTTCACAACATAGTACTTTATGTCAATGTGTTTGGCAGCACCACTTGACTTATTGTTGTGGGCATACGTTATCATGGTTCATTATCGCAGATACAACTTAAGTGGTCTATTGATGTCGCCAACCACTTTTAAACCGGTATGAACTTCTTTAGCCGCTTCACCCGCCCCGTAGCCTCATAACATGCTACAAACTCGGCATACATTGTGGACGATGTAGTGACGGTTTGCTTTGAGCTTTTCCACGATATAGCTCCTCCAATGAGAGTGAATACATATCCGGATGTAGACTTTCTATCATCTCCGCAAAATCGAATCAGATACCCCACTATATGGAGTATATCCGATCTTCTCAGATGTCATCATGAGGCCTTTTGTTCTTTGCAAATAACGCAAGACTTTCTTTATCAATTTCAATGTTCTATTCCGAGATTGCTCGAATCGCCAAATAACCCAGTAACAAATGCTAAGTCGTATGTGTGCACACTTGAGCATCTTGTAAGCTTCCGACACCAAGCATATGGAACCGCTTTCATTTGATCGATCTCATATCGGTTCCTAGGGCATTGAAAATCCCCATATCCGTCGCTCTTGACTATAGGTGCAGTGAAGGACTACTTTTATGCATACCAAATTTCTTTAAGACTTCTCTATGTATGCCTTTTGTGACAAATGAACGAACGAAGCTTCACCAAGATCTTTCATATCAAAGTTTGAGGACAAAACTTCTTTGTATCCAATAGCATCGACATCACTACTAGCTAGCGTGATATCATCCACATACAGATTAGGAAGATAAACTTCCCATCTTTAAACTTTGCATAAACACGCTTGTCCTCTACATTCTCTTTAAACCCAAATTTTCTTATTGTATTGTCAAACTTCAAGTACCACTGTCTTGAAGCTTGCTTTAACCCATAAATCGATTTCTTTAGGCGGATCCCATTCTTTCATTTCCTTCCATGACAAGACCTTTCGGTTGTGCCATGTAAACATTTTCCTCCAAATCCCCATTAAGAAATGCCGTCTTTACATCCATCGATGTAACTCTAAATCATAATGTGCTACTAATGCCATTATGATTCGAAGGAATCTTTACATGAGACCGGAGAAAAGGTCTCATTGTAATCAATCCTTCTCTTTGCGTAAATCCTTTTGCCACAAGTCGCGCTTTGTATCTTTCTACATTCCCTTGGGAGTCATGCTTTGTCTTGTAGACCCATTTACACCCTCATGCTTTGGCTCCTTTAGGAATAATTTCAAGTTCCGACTTTATTAGTCTTCATGGACCTCATCTCCTCTTCCATGGCTTCAAGCCATTTTGAGGAATTTTCGCTTCATGGCTTCTTCAAATGAGGTGGGATCATCCTCCATTTGAAATTCCTCCGTATGATAAATCTGATAATTATCGTAAATAGTCGATCTTCTTACTCTTTGAGACCTCCTGGGCCTCCTCATTTGGTACATCTTTTGTTTGAGGTCATTGCTTTCTCCCCTCATCCGTGGCAATAGGTTCTATAGGATCCTGAAAACAAAGTTCCTCATTATCATTCATTGTTGCCACAGAGGAACAATAACAGTGCTTGGCACCACAGTTGTCTTGCACCGTTGTGCAGCGGACAAACAGTAGTGTGAAGAATGACTCTTGAATCATCTGAGTGGGCGATACACCCGCTTCTCTTCAAGGTCAATCTCTCGAGCTACCATGCTCCCCTCATCATCTCATCCTCTAAGAAGACAAAGTGTCTCGTTTCTACAAACTTTGTATATCTATATAGAGCGAAGAGAAACGAAACCTTTGACTTTTCAGTAGCCAATGAAAATGGCAACTTACTATTTTGGGATCAAGCTTCCCAAGGTTTGGGTTAAATACTTTAGCCTCAAGCAGACTCCCACACACGTAAGTGGTTTAGTGAGGGAACTCTTCCCGCCCACAACTCGCATTTGTTTTGGGCACCGACTTACTAGGCACTCTGTTGAGAATATGAATGGCGGTTTTCAACGCTCCATTCATAAACTCAATGGTAGTGTGGAATAGCTCATCATGCTTCGCACCATATCCATCGCATCGCTATGCGTCTTCGATTACTCCATTTTGCCGAGGTTCGCCTGGTGTAGAATATGGGCCACTATGCCATTTTCTGTAAAAACCTTGCAAAAGGTCCAGAACTTGTCCATATGGGGTATGTCGACCGTAGTACTCCCCACAATCAGATCGGACTATCTTAATCTTTAAATCGTGTTGGTTTTCAACTTCACTTTAAATATCTTGAATTTATCCAAGGCTTCATTTATTTCTTTGATTGGATAAATATATCCATAACGGAGTAATCATCCGTGAATGTTATGAACGAGTCATATCCATCCACACTTTTCACAGAAAAGGACCACAAATATCTGTGTGAATAATTTGTAGAACTCCTGCTTCTTTTAGCGTCTTTTTAATATTCTTTACATATTTTCCTTTAATGCATTCTCTGCATTGTTCTAAGTCCGAGAACTCTAATGGAGAAAGAATATCATTCTTAACTAGTCTTTCTATTCTCCCCTCAAATATGGCCTAAACGACATGCCATAATTTCGACGACTCATCTAGAGTTCTCTTTCGTTTCTGTTTACATTCGTGAGACGAGGATTCAATAACTTTCGCACGCGACGCTCCCATTATCGCATACGACATTCACATCATCACTTATCACGATCATACATTTCTTGTTGGTGTGGTCCATTTCTTATGCTCAAGGTCATAAGACATCTGTAAGGGAGCATGATCCTCTGTCTTTCTCGCCAAGCAAGATCATCTTCATTTTGATCCTCACCGTGCCATAGGCTCAGTGGGACGGGCTGTAGTGAGGACCCGGTCCACCTCACCAAGATAAACGCTAAGTCTATCTTTTCTTCCACTCTTCATAATTATCTCCTTTGAGAGTGGGATCTCTCCGATACAACTCATCAAGTTGTATCCTCCAAAAATATTTCAAATAAAGTGAGAACATAACAGAAAATTATATGCCTTATTTCCTACGTTGGTCAAAAATACGACATACAATTTAAAACAATTATATCTATACATTAAA
This sequence comes from Dendrocalamus sinicus, assembly GCA_036346575.1. NCBI lineage: Eukaryota > Viridiplantae > Streptophyta > Magnoliopsida > Poales > Poaceae > Dendrocalamus > Dendrocalamus sinicus. Next base: position 26,085,776 of record CM070654.1, read on the forward strand.
TCTACAACACCGTTGGGCAGAAATAGAAATAATGCATAAAATCATCAATTAAAAAATTATAATGTTGTTATTATCAACGTTGGTCGAAAATAACAATATCATAATTATCTGGGATTTATCTCTATTTTTCAAAATTAAATTCTCCGTTGGTTCAATTTAATAATGAAAATCAATCAACATTAACTTTTGCAAATGAAAACCGTAATTATTCTAAAGATAATTCATTATACGTACATTATATCAGATCTTTTAATCTCTGAAAAATTAACACGTTGGTGCAAAAATTTACAGAGATTTGATTCAATTTTCATTCAATAAATGCTTCAAAACAATTAAAATCCATTTTGGAATTATCAGTGCAAAATTGGCCATTTTGCCCATCACGCCACCTACCACTCAAATTTCCCAATAAGGCCAAATTCCACCTCGGCCCGGTGGCCTCGAGCGATCTCACGCCCAATCAATCAATGGCTCTGAGTGACTTTCATGGAACAAAAACCACACCCCAAAACCCTAACCCTAGGGGCAAAACGCCATGAGCCGCCGCGGATCCAAAATCGGGGAGGGAGGCGGCGGCGACCGCTGGCCGTGCGGCGTCTACGGCGCGCACGGCGCCACACCGAGCGGCGGCGCAGCGCGCCGCGTGGAGGCGGCGGCGCAGCCACCGCAGAGGAGCGGCAAGCGGCAAGGCGCAGCTGCGAGGCGGCAGCGGCGGCGGCCCCATGCCTCGCCGAGCACGGCGGCCGAGCGCGTGCGGTGGCGGCGGACGCGCGCGGTGGCGGCCGGAGCGGCGCGGCGCAGGCGGCGCGCCCGACACGAGAAGGCGGCGGCGGGCTCGACGGCGAGCCAGCGGCGACGCCGTGCCGGAGGCGCGGCGCCCAGCGGCGACCGGGAGGGCGACGGCGCCATTTTATGGCTCGAATAAGTATATAATTCTTGTCCCGGTTGAGTTCCGGTGGAGAACAGCGGGTCTCCCCGTGGCGGTGTCTCCCGGCCTTCCATGCCTTTGCCTCTTCGGTACTCACAGTGGGATCTACGCTCCGAAGAACAGAAAATGGTCAGGGGATTGCAGATGCACGGAAGCGTGTGTTCTTGAGGTTTATAAACTAATCGTGGAATGACACGGAGTATATTGCCGTCATTGATGCTCTTGTCCTCGCCTGCGAGTGCTCTCAAGGGCTTAAGGCTAAAGCATGGCGTGCCAAGATTTAAGTAGTGGAAACTGCACTTTAATTGTCTCTCCAATTCCTCACTTTGGAGGCAAGATTATGACATTACAATAGCCTTCCCTTTATTTTATCAAGATAGCCTTAGATGTTGTTCAGGGAGAGGAGACAGGACAAAGCAAGTTTGTACAGGAGAAAAAAAAGGTTATGATAAGGACGGTAATTTCATGGATGCTTAATCATCAGTTACCAACTTACCATCACCATCACCCTAATAAGATGTAAGGTCCTGCCATACTCAGTTTAGTAGACAGTAGACACAACGCAGTCATGGTAGATATACTGATGATTACCACGACACCTTTGTTGCAAACTACGATGCAGAAAAGTGGAAGAAGATAGAATGGCCAGTCCACTGACAATTGACACACAGCTTTTTGGCGGATCTGCTGTTTCCTAAGAGTATCCTAATTGAGATTTTGACTCTCCTGAATGCAATGGGATTTGTGCAGCATGCGCCCCGAGTATCTTACTGTTCAGTTCAGCTTTGGAACTGAAGAATGAAGGACAGGACTTGAGGGTGGCCGGGAGAAATTATATCAAACTGCATTAGTTAGTTTTTATATATCCAAAATTTAGTTGAATGTTGGTTAGGAGTTGGGGACCTGGTGTACCATACACTTACTTCCTCAGACATAGTTATTGACATGTTGGGATGCATTCTCCATCTCTTGTGGCAACCAGGCTCATGTCCGTCTGTGCACCAGAGACAGCCTATCTTGCATTGTACACATACTTAGGCATCATACTAGAACTGATGAGCCAATGCCACTGAATCATACTTAAAAGTGTTCCATTTCTTTTCATCTGCTCTTGCAGTGATACTGATAATTAGATCAGGCATTGTATTGATCTGTCAAAACTAGTACCAGTTGATCTCTAGATCAGAGATTCAGAGGGAGAGAAACTTGTACACAATGGAGTGTACGATGGTCATGTGGCTGCAGATGATCCACCGAGCTGCCTGGTAGTAGGACCCCGTCTGCCTTGGAGCCTCAAAATGCCATGCCTCCCTGTCGCCCTCTTCCTCCCATCCTACCACACACACACACTTGCAATAATAAGAAGCATCTCTTGCTTCCCCATCACAACAAACAAATACTCTCTCGAGTTTTTTTTCCTTTGGAAGCAAAGAGAGGCGCTTTGCTTTCCCATGCCCCCATCTCCTTGGCTCCCTCCTGCTAATTCTGAATATGTAATCACACAACACTTACACACTGATATCACATCACATCACAATTCACATGCTAAGATGCCGTGCTAGAAAAGGATGCATTTCAGTAGGAGCGGTACACTGCCAATGACCAGAGCGACCTGACATGCACAATTGTTTCCTTGCAGACACTGACTCTCAATATCTGATTAGATCCTGCACAAGGCCAGAGTTCCATTCTTTTTATGTGCTGCTTTCCTCCCTTTTTCTCTCTTTACCTTTGCCTTTTTGCTTGGGCCCTTTTGAATCATTTCCTACTGTTCCTCTCTTTCTCCTATCCTACAACTACAATGGCCTTAGGATCGTGTGGGTTGCTACAGGGTGTGCATGGGGGTGAGGAGCCACTCTTTTGAGGCGCCCAAACATGATTCTGGGATTTTCTTTTTGCACCATTTTTGCAGCCTTGCCTTCCTTCCCATCAACCTGTTGAAATCTCTCTATCATCTCTTGTTTTCTGTAGAAGGTGGCAGCCTATCCCCCACACTCTTTTTGTTCTTCCACCTTTCCTTTTGCTCCTCCCCTCTTGACCACTCCACAAGGCCACCACCACCACTGCCCACGAGAGATCTCACTTCTGATTGAGCCAGCCCCTCCCTTTAAGTAGAGACAGCCAAGGTATCGCTCATCTTGTAGGTTCTTGGCATTTGGCAAACACCACTTGGCTCACACGTTAGATGAGGCGCCGGCAAGTAGGCAATTGCTGCTTCTTGGCCGCTGCAGGGAAGTACTAGTGCTAAAGGTGAGTCTCTTTTGCCTGCAATTTAGATACTCCTGACTCATGGGTTCAAGAATGAGTACTTGTTACTCGCATTTCAGACAGTCATTCCGTTTCTCTGCTCCTTCCTTTCCTTTTCTGCATGCTATTCAGCTTTATTCTTGACGAGAGACGGGGGAACAGGAGAAGCGGAAAAAAATGCTAAAAGTTATTGAATGTGCATTATGAGTTTTCCCCAGTGTGATTCTTGATTAATCTTTCTGAACAATGTTGGAAGAGCCATTATTCGAACAGAACCGTAGTACCGTACAAGTAACAGAAACCATACGTGGTGCGATGACATTATCGTTTCCCGTTCTGGTTCAGATTGCCACGGCGCAGTGTCTATCCAACCACTTTTGCTTACAGAAAAACAAATGAACGGAAGGAAGCAATCGTGCTGCATTTTTCCTTCTTTTTTCTCACTCTCTAGCTCCTTTACATGTAGAACGTGATATCTCTTCACAAGCGTCACATGCACATGGTGAGTTTGATAAGGAGGAACTCAACAGTACTCGATACCTGCATTTCCTCTGCCTAGGCGTGCACAGAGAAGCTCTGAGCCATGAGTGGCTTTGCGGGGCAGAGGTCAAGGCCGTGGATGGGGGACGCCACCCCGCCAGAGCCGGCTGCCGGCGACGTCAAGGACGACGCCGTGGAGGCCTCCTCGATGAAGGACATCGGCACCTCCACGAACGCCAGCGCCATCTCCTTCGGCTTCGCGGCAACCGCCATCCTCATCTCCATGTTCCTCCTCATGGCCATCTTCGAGCACCTCATCAAGCCCGGCCGGGCCTCCTCCCGGGGCTCCCACGACGGCGACGGCCACGGCCAGACGTCCCACTCCGGCAGGCACCTGCGCGACGACGGCTCGCCGGACAAGCTCCGGCATTCGCCCAAGGTAACATCTCTGACATAGCAATGCCACTGTTCTCAGGTCTCGACCTGTCCCGTGGTCGCGCGTTCGGCTCACATGCATCTTGTCGTCAGTAGAAGCAACGTGTCCACGTCCTGTCGCGCTCGTGTCGTGTCTCTGCAGTAGCATAACTACGTACGCGTACGTTGCTGTCTAACGACGCAAATCAGCTGCGTGACCTGAAAGGCTCGTCTGTTTTTTTGCTTCTGCAGATGGAGCCGGCCGTGCTGGCCGCGGATCTGACGGTGCTGATGCCGGGGCAGCGGTATCCGACGTTCCTCGCGCAACCGGCGCCTCTCCTTCCTTGTCCCAGAGAAGGTGTGCCCTGGCCTCCCCATGACCATCGCCAATCCTTCGTGTCCCCATGACTCCCTTTAACATGGATACGTGGTATTCTGTTTGCCTGTATAGAAGTTAATTAAGATGTAAAAAAATGCAGGTGATGTTGGTGTGTTCAGGATGAAATGTTGGATCGATGGTCTCAGGGTCCTCTGATTGCCTGATGTTCATTAGTCGTAGATGGGCAGTGCATGTCCGGTCTCTGCGAAAGCCATTCTTCTCCTCATCTTGTTCTTGGCAGTAGAAAGCCACTCTTCTGGTCTGAGAGATTTTGGCTGGGTTCAGCTCCACTTTGGATTTTTGCTTTTCACTTTTTTGCTATAGTAGCTAACTTTTAAATGGTATATTTTTTTAAGGTGAATTCTATAAGTCGATTACAGTAGACACTATATCGAGTTTAGTTAAAATCATATGCGGTTATTTTTCTCTTTGTATTCTCTCTCACAATCAAAATTTAAAAATTATAAACTAAAAGCCAATTTTTTTCCTGGTGGGCTGCAGAATTTTGTTGGTTACTAGCTCACGTCACCCGTTGCCCCAAGAAGACGTCCCATATTTTTGGGCCGTTTTTCAAGCATGGCTAGAGGGCACGGGGTTAAATTGCAGTACTTGCTGTCACCTTCGTGGCCAGCAAACAACTGCAATGAAGAACACCAAGGTCGGCCCGTACAACCGTGCGGTAAATTGCACATGCACTGCATCCTACCGAAGCCTAGAACAAATTGCACCGTTGGTAATTGAGCCTTCTGACCTACCGGCTGCGTTGCGCGCCCCTATATATTTTCCACTCCGCAAAGGATTCGTCTAGACGTGATCTTCCATGCCTGTTCTCACCGATTCTGCTCACTGACCTAATATATTTACATGTCGGCCTGTGAATCCTGACTTCGCCGCTGACCGAAGCCAAAGACACCATGAGCCTTACTAAACTACCAGAATCATGTGGCCATGCAAAAATAAAATGATGATGAGCACAGTAACGCACCACTAAAATAGAGCAATCTGTTCCAGCTTCGAACAGACATCTCTCTGATCCACAAATAATAAACTGAGTACCTGACACTCCCAACACACCGCTCTTGTAGAATCCACCCAACCTTAACCTCCCTGCACCGACCAGTTACCAAACCAAACCAATGAGCTGAAAAAACAAGGTAACTCAAACTCTCTAACCATACTATTTGACGTAAGTTACATAGCAAATCCTTCGCCAAGTGGTATATAAGTACGTACATAACCGTGGCAGGAGACAAGAGGCGAGTAAAAATTTCCTGGCCAAATCTTGGATGCTTCCACAGGGTTCACCTACTCAATTGTCCGTGATTTTGTCCTACTAATCTCAGCACAGGCACGGACTTTCACCAGCTCCATCTGCAAACCTACAAACCGGAACAGCTCCCGGGCTAGACAGGCGTCCAGAACCCAGATCCAACCAAGAAGCAGCTCGGAGTTTTTCCAATTCGAGATGAATGGTTACTCCAACCTCGCGTCCTCGTCCTCCCCTCCAATGGCGGGCAATGGCGCCCGAGCCAGGCGATCGCTGGAGCTGACCAACACCAAGGAGACCAACGCGTGGGAAGGGCTGGCCATCGGGGCTGTGACCCTCGCCAGGACCTTCTCCACCGGCTCCCACAGGCTCTGCAGGTCCGGCGAGAGGAGCAGGCGTGGCGGCGCTGGCCACCACGGCGGACTGTCGGGCGCGCTGAGGAGGGCCTTCTCCGTGAGGAGGCACCCCGCGGCTCCCAGCGCGGGGGACGGGTACTACTGGAGGATCCACGACATGGACGGGGACAGCGACCACGCCAGCGACGACAATGCGGGCGAGGAGCGTCACGCCGAGGAGAAGAAGAAAGAGCAGCGAGAAGAAGGCGAGGTGAAGGAGAAGGCCAAGGGGAGGAGCAGGAAGAAGAGGGGTAACCTCTTGAAGGCATGCAAGAAGCTTCTCCGGTTGTGATTATAACTTATCGAGCTGCTGCTGCTGCTGCTGCTGTAAGGAAACTAAGCAATGTTCTCTCATTACTGCCTGCCTGTGTGTTTATGTACGCCTTTCTTGTTGATCTCTTGGCTATTGCTGTGTTTACGTTGCTGTTTTGTTGCGTTGATTTCGGTTGGGAAGGAAGGACGAGAAACCAGGTGATCTTACTGTATCGATCGCATGCTCTGTTTGTGCTGCGCCATGTGAGCATGGGAGCTTAGATCTTGATGAGCCTGGGCATGTGAGCTTAGATCTTGCATGGGCCTCGCTGGTTAGTCTGATGCCGATGCCGTCGTCCATCACCGGAGACCGGAGTCAAATAGACCCGTGGGTGTTCGTGCAATCGTGCGCGATCCTTTCCGCCGGGTGGGCGCCGAGGCTGTCGGGGCGCTGTCCGCAGTCGCAGGGTGAAATGAAATGGAATGCGAGAAGACAGAGACTAGTCTGGGCGCACGCGGCCTGTCACTGTCAGGGCCCGACCTGGAGACTGTAGGGTTGGGCCGACCTGTGGCCCAGCTTGAACATTTCGTTCAAATCTCTCGGACAATCTTTATGGGGCTTAGGTATTGACTGCGGCCAGGCCCATCCAAATTTCCAAATGTATTCAACCTTCCCTATAAGAAAAAAAAGGTGTAGAACCGCATTAGAGGGGTGAATTGTGCCTTCAAAAACTTTTCCTAAATATTCACCAATCTTTCACTCTAGTAGCTACCATGCGGTGGTTTGACCGCTGGCTACAAGCTTGTCTAACTGGCCTCCTAGCAGTCTGAACACTAGGTATGCAGCGATTGGACCACTCCCTATTCCATAACAGAAAATTCAACCTGAATCCAAATCCTTTTGTTGCAACTCCAAAAATCCAAGGCTGAATGAGATGACATTTTGCACCCACCTTGCTTGAGGTCTCATGAACTAATTCCAACAAATGATCGCATGAATCCTTGTCAAAATTTAGGCCTTTCTCAAAAACAAGCAAAGATACACCAAAACTTAGGAAAAACCAAAAACTTGAAATATGACTTGCTTGTAGGCGGAGAGAGCACACCACCTGTAGGACAAGAGAGTACATTATAACACTCATATTTCTTAAATCCTAACCATAGAATACTTGACTAGAAATCTAGAATGAGGAATTGTTGGACAGTTAACTCATAAATCTTCATCCTAATCCATTAAATAGATGAGGCACCTAGCCTAGATCTAACCATAATGGATACTAGCTATCTACTAGTACAAATGGGGGAACCCGTTAACCCTACACAATACAGGTTTTACTCACACACTTAACTCATGCATGCTTTTAAAAGCACATGAGTCCAATCTGCTAAGCCTTTGAATTTCGTCCACTTTATTATCCCAACTTCTCCTTGATCTAAACTGCATTCCCAAACGTCGCTCAGGCACCATGATGTTGATCCAAGATAGTTTCTAGTATTTGGTCGTCTTACCAAAATACCCTTCCTTAACCCGCTCTTCATCTTCCTTTGCAAACAATCATCATGCTTGCTGCGTGTAGATACACCATTGGTTTACTATGCATTAGCAAGTCTCTCTCGTTCCGGTTCTGTCGGACCACGTCTCACTTGAACCGACAAAGCCACATGGTGCAACCAATCGCTGAAACTTCCCTTCAATATTTTTCGCCTTTCTTATCCCATGTTTGAGCTCAACCATCTCTCCCATCATCATTAATCGTTCTGATTCTCGGCTTCATCATAAGTGTAGCCCCGATCCTCACCGTTGACCACAGTTGGCTTCAAGCCTCCATACACATCCAAAGACCAAAAATTATTTTTAAATACAAGTTCTTCACAACTTGACCCACGTTAATCAAAACATGCTTCATGCAATACATATGCACTGATTTAGGTGAAAACAAATCACATCAAAACTAAATTTCCCTAATTTCCAATTCTTTGCCAAAACAACCCATCCGGCTGGTCGGACCATCGACATCACCGGTCTAATCATTGGCGCCATCGGTCGATCACGGGCACAGCCGGCCTAACCGCCCAGTCGGTCGATCGCTGTGTCTCAACTAGATTTTGAAAAACTGTAAAATTTTACAAAATTTAAATTCTAGCTCATCCAATTTAGCAATGATTCATCACAACAAATCTCTGAACCTTTTCACATGGTTCCTCAAATGGGTTCGACTTTGCCACCATGCTCCTCAATAGTTGATCAATACTGTAATGCGTCAGGCAATGGGTAGAGCGAAAACCCGCACCTGCATTGAGCATATTCTTTTTGACTTTTCAGTCGGCTTTTGTCTTCGACATCTTTCAGTAACCATTATTTATTAGACTAATAAACCGTAGTCTAAGAAAAACACCACATCTAATGAGCATCATGCGCGAGAGCAAAGTTGACTATGGCAGGCAAGGAAGGAACGCGACGGGTGGCTGCGGTCAAGTGCCATGAAACAAAAGGTGGTTGACAACTTTGCTAGTCTACTGTTGACTAACTTAGCCGCAAAAAGAACACGCCTGAAAACCTGAACTCACAGACCTGTCAACCATGCTGTTTCGCGAAGAGGCGCGAAATACAATTCAAAGCTGCAACATCGGCACTTCACAATGGCCAAGTCCAACCAACTGTTATAAAACAGCAGCAGGAGGGAGCCAAGAATTTAGGCATAGGGTAGCCAGGAATTTAGGCATAGGGGGGCTAGGGGCAAGTAAACATCAATGGCCGATACAAAAGAGAGAATATATCTGGTGAACAAGCCCTTATTTGTGCACATATGGATATACCCAATCTTGGCCGTCCGATCCAAAATCCATGGATAAGATGCTAGCGAGTGCTCCCCCTTTCCCACTTAAGCAAATTTACATTTCGGCCTCTGGTGTCCATCCTTTGCTCCTCAATCCTCCCCTTCCCGATCTAGCACCTCCCCCTTTCACCACCACCTCCTCTGCTCTTCCCCATCCAGCGCCTCCCCCTCTCCTCCAGCGGCTCATCTCCCCCTCCCACCAGCCTTGCGCTGACACCACCTCGGCTCTCTCCCCGGTGCCGCCTCCGACTTCCCTCAATGCCACCCCTGGCCTCCCCCAGTGCCACCCCCTCCGGCTTCCCTCGGTGCAGCCCCCACCCCGGTCTCCCCCGACGCCAACCCCTCCAGCCTCCCCCGCATCCATGTGTGCCTCCCCCTCCCCTCCAACGGTTGGGCCTCCCCTCCCCCTCCCCGACCACACACTGCTTCGACTACAGTGCTTTGACCAAGCGTCGTGGTCAAAACCGTGGTCGAAGCCACCGTGGTTGAAGCATAGTGGTCGAGGAGGGGGAGGGAGGCGCTAACCGCCGGAGGGGAGGGGGAGGCACGGATGGAGGAGGGCGAGCCATCAGAGGGGAGGGGAAGGGGGAGATGCCGGAGGGGAAGGGGAGGGGATGCGCCGGAGGGGAGAGGGAGGCGCTGGATGAGGAAGAAATCGGGATGGGGAGGGATTTCGGGATGGAGAGGGCTAAAATGCAAATGTGCGTAATTGGGGAAGGGGGAGCGCCCGCTAGAATCTCGTTCGTGGATTTCGGATCGGACGACCGAGATCGCGTATGTGCATATGCCCACAAAATAGCCCATGTTCACTAGATATGATGTCTACAAAAGAAGCCATTCATACTTTGTTGTTCCAGAATATATGTTTGGCGAATAAAAAAAACATATATGCTCAGCTAAATTTAGCTCAACATCTGGCGTGGCAATGTAGCTCGGTTTGAATTGTTGTCTGCAAAGTAGATGATAAAGTGGAACTATTTAGGGGGCATTCCTATTGATTTTGCTGATAGTTTTTTTTGCTATGGTTTATAATTTATAGCTAAAAAAATGAATAGTAGTGATTGAAAGAAGTGGATTTTAGAATGAGAGGGTGAGCGGTGAAATAAGTAAGAGAGTGATACGTGCGCGTGACAGGAGTATGAGTAGGATGTGTGATGCACCCATAACTCTCTGTTTTATCATCGGATTGATATGGTAGCGAGCAGGGGCGGAACCAGGCTTAGCCCAATCCTCAGGCTAGGCCAGCTGGTTTTGGATTGTCTTGGGTTTTCATTCTTAGGCTTTCACATCTAAGTCACTATTTTCTACGGGCTTTGCTTTCCAAGCCTCGAGCTATAACTCACCTAGTCAGAGGCTTGGTCCCTCCTGATAGCGAGAAAAGTGAAAAGCTGTTTTGAGAAACCGAATATTTATATTAACTTTTAGCGTTTCTAATCAGAAGGCAATACAAATATGGCCTTAAAAGAACGCGAGCCAAAACATCGTACTCCTGTTTAATCAGGGATGGCATCTCCAGTTTAAAACAAAATGTAAAAATATTCAGTTTATATACGAGTACATGTGCCTCAAATTTCGCAGGGCTTGGGCAATTGTAAGCTGCGAGTAGCAAATTTCATCTAGGTGTGCCCATACATGGACTCGTTAATTAGTACTAGTGGTCAGCAGGACTACCAGATATCATCTAATCTACCAGCTTGGAGAACTGACAGACCAGTAGTACCTGGCGTTCTTGATCCATGGCGGCTCTCGCGATCCGGAAGGACGCATGCAGACGAGACCAAGCCACAGCGTTCCGGTCCAACTCTCCAACATCTGCTGCTGCTGAGACGTCCGTAAGGCGTGTGTTACACTTCAGAACCAGAACCACGGATGCGTTACGGCGCCGTCCCGCATGGAGACCGCGCGCGCGGACACGCGGTCACAGCAGCACGCCGTGTTGTCGCAGGCGCGAGCGCCAGAAATCGCAGCCAAAAGACCCAGTCTTCGTTTGGTTGGTGCTCCAAGCTATATGTCCGGTAAAAAATGGTGTCTTGAGGTAGTGTGTCATTCTGATGATTTTTAACTGATTAGTTAAGTCTGAAGATGAGTTGGTTGGTTGATAGCCTGTGCTTGAGACTAATGGATGGAAGACAGGACTTGGTTCAAACAAAGGGATGTTGGATCACTGGCCTGGGAAAGAGACGTACAGGGCCTGTTCTTTTCCTCTGAAGCTGGCGACTTTTGGGTTTTATTACAGTACCTAACTTTTAAACGGAGTATTTTTTTAAGACGGGGTCTACAAGTTAAACAATCTACACGTTAAAAGCCCAACATCTGTACCAGTAAAAATCGCAAGTGAGTATCTGTCTCTCCGTAATCTGTAATCTGTACCGTAAACAACTAAAATTCAAAATTTTTAACCCAAAAATCGCAGCCAAAAAAAAGAACAGACCCACAAAAATGAGCGCCTGGGTCTGGGAGCAGGCTAGGGAGCGAGCCAAGCAGCCACAGGCTGCTCCCAGGGAATCTCCCGGCCAGCCAAATTGCTCCCACGGCTCGAACCAAACAGCCCCTGAAGGACGACGCACGCAACCACGTGAGACGCCACGTGAATATTGGCATCTGATGGCTTATCAGAGAATATACCATTTAAGATGCTTATACATAATGTTTAAAGAGAAAGAATATAGTGATATTTTCAAACATCTATATAAAAGCTATTTTTTTAATGTAAATATATCTTCAGTAGGTGCTTAGATATTATATTATCTATTACTTATATATAATTATACACATAAATACATGCTAAGCACTGGTACTTATTTAACCATTGATGTTTCAAAATAAGTAACTTATCTATTCTATATAGCAAGAAAAATCATTTTTTCATTACTAAGTAACTCTCTAAGCACATGTACTGTACATACTCTTATATGGCTGGGTTCTTTTTAGCTTAATGTTTATGTCTTTTAGTTTTTGCTATAATAATTAGCTTTTAAACGGTGCATCTTTTTAAGACGAAGCTATAAGTCGATCGTAGTAGATACTGTACCAACTTCAACTATATCGGCTAACATCACATATAACTATATCTCTTTACACTCTCTCATAAAATCAGAATTAAAAATATAAACTAAAAAACTAAAATCCAAAAGAACCCACCGTACACTTAGGTTGTGTTTGGTTTAGGGACAAGGTGGGATTAGATGATCATGTCCCTGATTTTGGGATGGGATGATCCCATTTTTTGTTTGGTTGGGGGGATAGAGTCATCCCTGTTTTTTGTTTGGTTGGAAGGATAAAGTGGGATGGAATGGTCCCATCCTTTGTTTGGATGGAAGGATGAAGGTGGGACATATGTGGCATTTGAGTTTTTTTAAAAACAAAATTGAAGGCTATTGTTGATATGTTTCTACACATAAGCCTTTGAGTTTTTTTAAAAAAATTTAAACAAAACAGTACTTAAAAAACAAAGAGGTGAGATGACTTTATCCCATGTGGGATAACTCCGTCCCATGAAAAAAAGAGGATTGCCTGGTGCCGAATATACAAGGAATATTCCTAGTGAGATGTTCTTAACTCTGCTTGTCTTCTATCCAAACACCTACAAAATTGTATTCATCCTATTCCGTCCCATCAAACCCTTGTAATCAAACACATAGTAAGTGACAGGGCCGGAGGGGGACGACCGAAATTTTAGCGGCCCACGTCCAAAATCCCAAGAATAGCTCCCCAAATGCGGGACCGGTCTGTCCTAAATCCCCAGCCCCCTATCCATCCACGCTCCCCCGGTGCCTTCCTCCCAGAGGGAAGAAGGAGAAGATTGGTCGGTCCTCTTTTCCTCTCCGAATGGAAGATTGATCAATCCCTGAACGAATAACTAGTAGGTTTTCTTGCCGGGTGGCTGGTTCGCTCGCCTGTCGCCCCCACTCGTTGCTGGGTTAGTTTGATTCGATTCGATCAATCGATCGATCGATCCCAGACGAATAAATTTCTTGGCGGTTTTCGTTCGTCCGCCGTCTTTCGACCACCCGGCTGGTTGGGTTGAAAATCTCTCCGTTTCTGTTCGTTCTGGTGGGTCCGATTCGGTTCCTTCTTTCCCTTTCCTCCTACCGTTTCCTCCTAAGTCCTATCGGATGATCGATTTCGTTTCTATGGTGTTTTCTTCTCTCAGTTTTCCTCCTATCTGATGATCGATTTCGTTTCTATGGTGTTTTCTTCTCGCAGCTTCCTCCTCCCGGCGGTTTCTTGAATCCCATCTGATAACAGGTTTGATTCCTTGCTCTGTAGAAAAATCGCTTTTTTTGGTTATGTTCCGTGGTCTCGAGAAGGATAATTGCGTAGCGATAGGATACAAGGAAGGCCGTAACTTGCAAGGCTGGCATGTCATGCGCTGTCGATAACTTAACGAGCGTGATTGATTGCTCTGCCAGCCGAGACTTCTCTGTTGATTTCATAGGACATTTTCATGTCTGCACGTTTGATGGGAAAACAGCAGTTGCTTTCGGAATCTTTTTCCTAGAGATCGCTTCTTTGACCATTCGAGTGTTTATCTTATCGCATACGGGCAACTTGTTCCCAAGAAATGGGTTCATACTGTAGAATTGCTTGATGTGATTGCGGTTTCATTGAGCCAGCGACGCGCAAAGAAAGTAAACTTGGCAAATGCGTTGTTTTTGGAATTCATCTTTTGACAATTCGACATAGGTGATAGCCTGATAGGAGATGATAAGTTTGTGCACATTGATCAAACATGACATGTAAAACACTGCAATTCTTGCGCAGGTCCATATTTCAGTCCTCAGCAATTCTTTGCGTGCTCTGCATCTGCTTGCCGCCGAGCGAGAATATATACACAGCCTGCTCGTGCCCGAGATGGAAGACGCGATGGCGGCGCCGACGACGACGGCGGAGTCCGAGGGCGCGACGACCGACGACGACGTGCATCTTTCCCCTACCAGCATCTGCACCGGCGGCAGAGGTGGTGGCAGCGGCGGCCGCATCAAGATCCTCTGCAGCTTCGGCGGCCGCATCACGCCCCGCCCATACGACGGCACCCTTAAGTACGTCGGCGGCAAGACCCGCGTCCTCGCCGTGCCCCGCTCGATCCCTTTCTGCGGTTCGTGCTCATGCCTTCTTGATGCGTGTGCATCTTGTTGCTTTTAATACCGCGCTCAAATCCAATCTTTTCTCCCCGTGTGCAGATATGAAGAAGAAGGTGGAGGAAATGTACAAGACGGAGGTGGCGGTCATCAAGTACCAGCTCCTCGCCGAGGACCTCGACGTGCTTGTCTCCGTCACATGCGACGAGGACCTGGTCCACATGCTCGACGAGTACGACCGCCTCGAAGCAAAGCGGTCGCCGTCCGCATCGCCGCGCTTCCGCGTCTATGTCTTCGCGTCGCAGCCCGCGTCCGTCTGGTCGGCCGCCGCCGCCACCGTCTCCTCTTCTCGCCACGCCAGCTACGCGCGCCACCACCAGCACAATCACCACCACCACAACTTTCAGGCGGAGCGCTACGTGGCCACCGTGCCCGCCACGCCCAACGGGAGCCCGCCGTACCCTCCCCAGCCGCACGGCGCCGTCTCGGCGGGTAACTCCCCGCGCGCCAACGCCGTGGGCACCGAGCAGGCCGTCTTCGGGTTGGGGATGCAGCGTGTCCGGAGCACGCCGAATCTTGGCAGCCTGGACGCGACACCGCAGCATTTCCATCAGCACGCCGCGGAAGGAGGCGGCGGCTTGGCCGAATACATGAGCAGCTCGGCGGGACACGCCGGCGCCGGTCACCTTTTCTTTCAGGGTAAGTGCCACCCCTACTACCACCAACACCACCAGTACCGGCCGGCGCCGGTCCCCCTTCACCACGCTGGCGTGGCCGGGAGGTACGACACGCGTGCCTATGTGCGGGGTGGCAACTACTTGGCGCCGATGATGCCGGCGATCCGGTCGGGCCGGCCGGTCTCGAGGGACGGGCCACCGTACAGTGAGATGCACGCGCCGAAGAAGGCCACGGCGATATGGGACTGACTGACGGCAGTCCGGGCGCCGGAGCCTGATCGTCTGATTTTGCAGCAGTTTGAGAGGCAGTGAGTAGTGAGTTATTTGAGCGCTTGAGATGTAAATAGATGGATGGATGCACGCGACCGTATTAGTTGTTTTCGCTGTTCATGCCAAAATGCTGTCCAGGATGAGAAGTAAAAATTGTTGGTATTTGCTAAGGAGTACTCGAAAATTTTCTCACCTTTCTAGTATTCCAATTTTGATACATCAGATTTTACTCACAATTCGTGCTCTGCCTTCGTCTCTAGTGACATTGATGGCTCTTCGGCGATGGATTCCAGCAAAGCCAGCTGGCCGTCGCTGCCTTCGATTGCATCCGACGTTGAATGCCTTGCGCCGAATGCCTCCCCTTCCTTTCGATATATTAAGGAGATGGGTTGGAGGCGCCACCACTCGTCGCCGGAGATGATGGCAAGGAAGAGTCACAAGGAGGGCGCTGCTGGAGAGGGGGCGGAGCAACAAGGGTGCCGTCGATGCCGGTAGCCAAGTAGGAGATAGCGGAGGATGGTGTGATGGTGGGGTTTGGGGTTGGGTAGGGGGTAGGGTTTGGGTGGGAAGTGGACGGGGTTTTATAGAAAAGGAAAGAGGAGAGGAGATTCATTGGACGGAGATCTAAGGGTCATAAATTTAAGTACCCATAAACAAAATATACACTAAACTTCTCTCTAACCACCTTTAAAATTGTTTTCTCCCATGCCACATTTGCCGATGTTAAAGTGTAAACTACTATTAGAAACCACAATTTTACTAATTGCCAACGCTCTGCCCCTGTTAGACTTGGGCGATGCAAATCTGAAGGATAGCAATGAAAGCCCTCTAGAATCTACTAGCCTCTCAACCTTGGATCCTAGGCAAGTGGTGGATAGAGCCCAAGGGCAAACATCAATAAGGTTTGTATCATTATTGTTATGGTTATAGATCAAATAGTAAATAAAGCGGCTATGAGAAGACCACAAAGGATTGTTCAGAGCCTTACAAACTATGAAGATAGGTGATAGAAATCTATGCTACCTAGATTTATCTTATAAAAAGAGCCCTTGCCCTCATAGTGCCTTAAGGCACATATTTATAACCATAAATAGTATTGTTACATAAATGTCCCTATCTGAGTGTACAATCGTATGGGCAATATCGCCTTTTCCCTTGCGATAGCCGTCTTAGGCTAGTCATGTGGTCTCACGATTATTGGTGCTCCTGGTACAATGGATCGACTGGGTTAAAGTGAGACCACTCCCCCAACAGTAGCTTTTCATAGTTAAAAATCCGCCATTTCTGTAGACCAAGACTATGGCCACGCTCGGTTGGGTTGAAAAGCTATGGCTTATGACTGAAATTGCACTGTAGCGGCTGAAATTTTACTGTAGCTGAAGGTGACTTATTTAGCGTAATTAAAATTAAAAAATTTAGAAAAAGAAAAAGTATATTAGCTCATTACGGACAACATGAACGAATACGAAAAACAGAACCGGCAAAAAAGCTAAAAAACCAAAAGTTCAGAAAAAGACAAAATTTATGAATAGTGAAAAATAAGCCAGAATCTAAAGCTGAAATGAGCTATATTCGATGTTACTTAAGGCCCCGCTTCGGTTAATAAAAGTGTGACTTATGGGTGAAATTGCATCAGAAGCGCTGAAATTTTATCAGAGTGAAGGTGACTTATTTAGCGTAATTAAATTTAAAAAATTAAAAATAGAAAAAAATATGTTAGCTCATTACGAACAATGTGAATGAATATGGAAAAAAACAGCAAAAAACTAAAAAAAAACTAAAAGTTCATAAAAAGATGAGATTTATAAATAGTAAAAAATAAGTCCAAAGTCTTAAACTGAAATGAGCGTGACTATTCGGCCCTTTAAATCGTAGTCTATTGGAGTTTCCACCAAAACTTCGCTGACCGCAGTAGTTACGGTGTGGTGCATGCCGACTCAATTCTCACCCTCGTTGTGCGGGCATTGAATGTCACTGTCGTATGCTATACTCATGCCGCCCGAGCTCCGCTGCCGGCCAGCCCCCCTCTCCCGGCGCCGGCGGCCCCTCCTGGGTCTAGCCTCGGCAATTTGTCACCTCCTGGGTCTGTCGTATTGATTTTCGGATGATTATTTGCAGCCCAATCTTGGCAATTTGTCACCTCGGTGTTATGATCCTAGGTCTAGCCTTGTTCAAAGATTCCGTGCCTCAGGGGTATGATCGTATGAGCCAGTGGTAATCGATTTGCTGATCCATTTGAATCGAAGCAAGTAATTTGACTTCCGCATTTTTAACAGGCAGCAGGTGGAGAGGAGGAGAGGCTTCCAGTTGACCGAAGAGGATGTGCTTCGTGCCGCCCGAGCTGTGTTGCCAATTGCCAACTCCATGATATCAACGGCACAAGTGATCTTCTCTGGTGACTCGTCGATGACTCTCAAAGTAAGCCTCAAATTCGGTTCAGGATGCGTTATATTCTTGCCAAAGAACAATGTTTTCCCTAAGTAATTTAGAAATCTGTGATTGTTGAAATCTTAGGTATTGCCCGTTCTTCTGTTCGGTGCCAAATATGGTAGTCTGGTTACGGTATGCAGGCTTCTAGCCAAAGGTACAATTGGTTGCACAAAAGAAGTAGCTAATCAATCTTCGCATGACTACACTGTTAATTCATGTTCTGGTTAATGAAACTTCGCAGGGGTTTTCTCCAGTTCTACACTCCCAAATCTTTATATTTGCTATTCGAGTCAAATTCATAGGAGAGGTATAATTTACTTGTCCCTACTAAGCTTGCCTGCAAGTTGTTCGATGAAATGCTCGACAAGGACGTTGTTGCAAGGGCTGCAATGCTATCTGGGTACTGCCAGGTTGACCGAATCGTTGAGGCGTGCGCTCTGTTTGATGAAATGCCAAAGAGGAATGTTGTGTCATAGACTGCAATGATCTACGGGTATGCTCAAACTTCCCAGGTTAACCGTGCATAGAAGCTGTTCGAGCCGTCAAGGTGATGCCTGAGCGCAATGAGGTGTCATCTGTCCGCTATACTGTTGAATTGGTTCTTCACTGGTACACTTATTCTTCTAGTCACTAACGTTGTCTCACTATTATGTTTTTCGATGCACTCTTGTGTGGATCTGTATCTCAAAACAAATTGCAAGAGAACAGGATCATGGTGCTTTCTGAAGTATTGGTGCAATTTGCATTTCCTGATGACCAATGTATGCAGAGAACGGCTTAGTGTTTCCTGCAAAAATTCCTACCTCCTCACGTATGTAAAGCTAACTCTACTTTAATAAACTTAGGCTCCAACAGTGTAAAGTGAAGAAATTATTAGGTCTGAACATGATACCTAACTTTAGGAAATGATGCTAGTTGCCTTTTGCTGCTCGAGATATTCTTTTTATCAGCCTTTATGTTGGTGAAGTACATATTTTAGCATGCATCTTAAAAAAAAAAAACTCGACCTGCGGGGGTAAGACAGCCCCCGGGCATTTCATTAAGAAGAAGATCTTCTCACGCAGATCGAGAAAATCCCCGAACCCTTGCCCCACCCTGACACAGCGGCATCAGCCCATGTGAGAACAACCAGGGTGATCCCTAGACCAACGACCTGGCGCGACCAACGACCTGGGCGAGTCTTAGACCTGTGCTTTGGTTTATGGGGCAAGCGAGGGGATTTTTTTTCCCTCAGCCTGAAATTCGCTCCCACTGGGAGTCGAACTCAGGACATATCACTTTACTGTCTTAGGGTAATCTTCAGCATGAGTACGTTGGAAGCAATTCTGTACCACTGGAAGGGCTGGGGTAAGGGAGGAGCTGATTTCACTGCTCAGATATCTGAGGCTATGCATGTATGAAACCATACGAAGTGTTTTTGGAATTTGGCGGATACGAAAAAGTGATGTTCTTATTAAAAAATCTAAGGCGGCGGTGCATACGTATCAGTCAACACTCCACTGTTAATTATGTACTGTAACATAGCATGCCAAACTTATTGTTGTGGGAATATTTTACTTCTCCTTTTAGTACATATTATAATTTATAAATCAGTTGAAACTCTGTGCTATCATGCAGCTTATGAAGCCTGCTTTCACAGTTGTCCGTGATAGAAGTGCCAAATGCTTTCTGCTTTTTATTCGGGGGCTATCAGTGTTAAGGATCGGTTGACAGCAGCAACTGGAGTAGAGGTTCCATTTGGCCTTGTCTCCAACTTAGCGCTAGGATATGCGCATTGTGGAATGGTTGCAGCGGCTCGCTGGATTGCAAACCAGGCCATTCCTTGCCTCAATAAAGCAGTTGAGGAATTCCCAGACTACAGGATTAATGTAATTTATTTTAGTTTTCCTGATCCTCTACAGATGCTCTATTGTTGATCTGCATTGTGAAAATTAACCCTTCTGTATTGTCGAAAACACATGCTTTCAAAAGATGATGTAGTACATAAAATAGATGAGTTTTACAAGGAAAGTTGTTCTGTACTCTGTAGTACATATTAAGCTTTCGACCTTCAGATTTTGAATGCCAATATAGAGAAGATAGTTTGTGCTATAGTTCTATACTCTCATGTTTTTTTGTTTCTAGTCACTCTTTTAAGCATGGAACAGAATAGAAACAAGAAACCGAAGATGTGCAACTTGATGCTTTTTCACTACATTTGTATTCAAACTTCTGATAATATATGAAGGATGCCCAAGGTTTCCTTTATAAAGCTACAAACATACCTTGCTACTGATTGACATAACAAAAAAAAACTATTTTCTTATAGCACAAGTAGAACTAAGGATGTGGTATTTTTTATCTGTGTGTCTCATTCTACAGCTTACATATCTGAAACTTTGACATGTTTGGCACTTCTTATTGCTTTCTGGTTAAAAATAACACAAAGATGAAAGAGTACGTATATTACACTGAATTCTACTTCACTAAGCACCTTTCCATTTTTTCTCTCTTATCTATCATGACAACTCTTGGATCCACTCAGTCGCCCCACAACTATTTGACACTCATATCATGTTTGGCCGTATATATGATTTGTGGTTATTGACTTCTCGAATTTCTTTTTAGCTACAAAACATAAGAGCTGTTGAAGTTATGGTTTGCTGATGGAGTGATCGTTCTTATTTTGGAAATGGTGATAGCATGATGATTTCATTATGTGGACATCTTCATTGTCGACTTCTTTTGCGTAGATGTTTTGTACATGCTAAGGATAGATTAGTATTGTGTTAGAAATGGTTGAAGTATTTACATATGCCAAGGATAGACTAGTATTATCGACTTCTTTTGTGTGGATGCTTTGTACATGCCAAGGAGACCGTGGTTATATTAGAATGCTCAAAATTCTAAAATTGCATGTGTATGGTGTACTGCATATGTACCATTGTGCTTATAAAAAATTTCGTATTTCATGTTTATGTATTTTGCATCATCTGAATTTTATCTATGTGTTGCAGCTATATTTGATTATGGATATAACATTTTCTAAGTGATACAATTAAATTCACTATTCTTGGGGGCATAATTATATTTTTTGTATTTTACATGTATATTCCTAGATGCCTAAACTGCTGGGAATCATGCCAATGCTGTCAATATATCTACCAGGGAAAACAGACAATCGAGGGTAGCTAACTGCCGGCAATACATGTTACTGTTGGAGAAACTATAACTGCTAGGGAAAAAACAACTTATCTACTATAGTTAACTGCTAGGAATCCACATATCTACCAGGGAATGTCTTTCCCGGCATCACTTTACCAGGCAGGCAATAAGTGCTAGGGAAACACATTCTCGGCAGATAATTTGCTTTCTAAAGTAGTTTTCTCCAGCAGTTTGATTGCCTTTAATACTATGCCATGGTGTCGTGTCACTAGAGGTAGTGCTCAGTATTCACATGTGAGTGTTTACACTCATATATTTGTATATAAATAGATGATCAATAGAAGATAAACACATATCAGTTGCAAACTATTCTCCTGGTCTTCTGACACGTTCCACGGCCAAATCCATCTTCAACGACGACACCGACTTGTCCAGGGACCTACACGTGTACAATATGTACGTACACACCCATATACCCCATGCAGGGAACATTAAGGAGTTTTTAGCAGATTTGGCGCTGTTTGTGATGGTATTTATAAAATTAGTCATATACGCAGCGTATTTGCAGAAATAGCATTTTTGCCGTCTGGTGGGCGGACGGCAGTGCGGGGGAGACGACGCGTGGCACCTGTGCCCCGTGAGCAGACGGCAAAAATGCTAATTACCATGTTAATTCATGATAATTTAATCGTAATTAGCGATATGCGATACTCAGGCATCTTTTGAAGTGCGTGACCTATGTCCTTTGCACATATGTTGGCCCATTGCTGCTATATTTTCTTTTCCACTACGTTCTTTGCACAATTGTCACTCTGTCTGTGTCGTCCTCCCCTCACGCGCTCCCTCGTCCGCACTGATGTCGTTATGTTCGTACCGTCCACCCTTGCAAGCTCCCTCGTCTCCACATTTGTCAGTGTTACCATGCCACCCTCCTCGCCTAACATAGGAAGTTCATATGATCCCACATGCTGTTGCGCGAACCTTAGCTGCATATGTGCGTGCCATTACAATGACGACCGGCCATATCTGAGGCGCCCCCATTGCAACACTCCATATGGGTGCTACGAGGCACCTTCTACCAGTAGGCACACACAGAGAAGCTTGTAGCATGTAGTTCGTGGTTATGTTCAATCTCGTAAAGCATGTAACTGAATGTTGCACGTGTCGTTGCAGTTGTTATTTTTTGAGTGGACGGTTCAAATGCTGCGTCCTGTGCATTAAGTTAGAGGGGTCGATATGCAGCTTCGTAGCTCATGAATATTCATGACGCTGGGTCTCTCGGTTCGGACCACCTTGTATTGACATTTTGATAGGTTCAACCCATTGGGTCCAGCATGTACAAGACCATCGCCATAGAATATCGTCAAGTGTTCCATGTCTGCGACTACCTGAAGCCACAACAACCAGATCCACAGTAAGCATTACAACAAAAATGATTATATGCGTGTAACTATATACGAATAGTTCATTAATTACCGACAATTTGATTACCCATCCGAAAAAAATTATCTATCTTTTGGGAGAAGCAATTAGCACTACTGCGTCCTCCTATCGCTTCTTAATGGCAGCCATGCACTTGTTTTTCAAAATAATTAACTACACACTCTTAATTTTCAGTGTCAACCGCAAGAATGAGCTTCTGCAATGAGTTATGAGTAACTGAGATGACCAATGGCCAACTATGAGAGGTTCGTATTTATGGCTGAGCATAAAGGGAATCCAGTGCACTCACCCTACAAATTAAGGACTCCTTGTCGATGCGCATCACCCAAAATGTAAAAATTTTGATTGTACTTTTTAATCGACAAATTGCAATAAGATGAATTTTTGTTCATGTATGTGCGTACTCAATGTTTCGACAGAAAAAATATGGTACTAAATTTGATAGAAGTGACCAATATCTCCAAATAAGTAGCAGTCAATACAGTTAGAAGTGCTCATTGTTTAGTGAATATAGTTGGAAGTTATTATTCCAATGTGACCAAAAAGTGGTTGTTAACACACGAACAATAATCACCGCATTGTTACCAAAGACCAAAAAGTGAGATATGTGCATAGGAAGAACGTCTCAAATCGAACTAAGATATATAATATCTATGTCAATTAATTGAGAATACACACTAGATGTTCTGTAACAACGCATGAGCATTTGATTAGTCTCTAAACAAATTCTACATGAACAACAATAGTTTCTCTGCAAGCAACCAACCATAGATAAATAACAGCTTCAGTAGTTTTTAAGACGATCTGATAGAGTATAACTCTGCAACTCTCATCATTCCCGAATGTCGAGATGGTCGTGTACCGGTCTGATCTATATTGTGAATTTTTCAGGCGGTCACTGATGCAAACTTTTTCTCCTGACACCCAGATTGGTGCTTACAAACCCCGAACACCTGAACAGTTGGCTCAGGTTTCATTTGTGCAGCTCCAGAGGTACACACTAACAACTACTTAACCTTCAAAATCACTCACCTTGAATCATAATTTTCATTGACAGCACACAAGGCCACAGCCAACAAGCACGAAGCGTCCAAGCTCAACGTGATGCGTAACAGGTAGCAACTGGTGACTGGTCCATCTTGAATTCTAGATGGAGTAAACGGGATCACCACAACATTTCTAACTCTGTAAATTTACCATCTTCAACAACTATTCTAAATGTTATCAGTCGCACAGGCAACAAGATGAGTGAGCTATACCAGAAGGTCACAGCAGTTGCACCTCGGCAGCCAACATAGAAAATGTGCAGCTTCATCACTCGAGAGCCAGAGGTGGCTAAATGCTGGATCCTGAGTGATAATGATACCTGTGGCTGCCATACAAATAACGCTCAAGCAAACAAGTCATATCTGAAACAAATATTCATAAATAACTTCACAGTTCAGGGTAGATTTCCTGCGTTTGTTTCTGTAACCAGTAGAGAACAACATACCCTGTCTGATGTACAACACAATACAGATGCAACTGAGATGAGACACAAAATCCTCCAAGAAAACATAAACACAAACCTGGCCCCACTGGAATACAAGAGGTAGCTAACACACTAGCTTAAATATTAAAACAGCAACTGAGAACAAATTGCCACCCCATCCTTGTAACTAGAGTAATCCTTGGTACATCCACACTAGTGGAGGCAAGATCCTATCACTAGGACATGGCATGGAACCTAACCAGCAGGGACAAGTCTGACTACAATGTGGAAAACAACAGAACCACCAAAAAGACAAACATATGACCGACCACCATAAGCCATATTTACATGCATGAAACAGCAAGTACACAGATGACATTACAGAAGGGCTGAGACAACAAACAATGCTGAGACAAGAAACAATGGCTTCACTGGCCTAATCTGTCAGCATACCATGTTACATTCATTGGAGCTCAATATGCTAGTAGGATGGGTATGGAATTGGTTGCCTGGCAGATCGACGGCTAACATCATTCAGAACAGAACCAAACACACGTCTACTATATTCATACGTACCATCACTTAATCCTCTACCCGCTTCCCCACTTGATGCTGGATAAAAAGGGAATCATAAGATTTAGTACAAAATTCACATAAAATGTCTCATATTTCAAAGGACCAAGGAAATTCTCTCACCTTGAGAGTGGTAATCATAAGAATGATTTGGAGAAACACCATAGCCTGCAATCCTACCATTTACCACTCTATGTTGTGACACGGGAGTGTCACTAGACCTCATTAGTTGAGGTGGCTTTGGTAGTGGTATAGGGTTCATTTTAGGTGTTACAGGAATATTGCCATTTGAAGAGGGCTTGTCTTGCCCAGAAATCTGTCAAAAAAGGGGATAATTTCAGGGTTCAGTCTTTCTACTACTTCCATAGGCATACAAATCTAGTAACAGCAAGAACCTCAACTAGTCAAATATATTGGGTTTGGCCCAGATTGAATCAACCAGTCGCACACAGTATTGCAAATTTGCAATGCATAACAGACATACCATGAAAACAACATTCTGCAATCCTACCACACAAAAATGAGTTAAATAAAAAGGGAGCGAAAGAAACGCACCGCAAATTTAAGTGTTTTATTATGAAGCCGAACAAGGCCAGAAAATAGCCTAACAGCATACTGGGCAATCTCCTCTGTTTCGTACTCAGCAAAGGCATAACCTTTGGGGCGACTAGTTTCCTTGTCACGGGGTATGTGTAGGTCTACAACACGACCTACCTGAATAAGAATCTCATACAAAACCCTCTCAGATACCTTTTCATCCAAGTTACCTATTTAAGAAAAATACAGTTGAAAAATTAATACAATACCGGCAAGTACTTTGTTATATCTACACATGCAAAAACAAGAGGCAAAGTGACATAAGAACAATCATTGGAAAATATCAGCACCAATGCACTACAGCACAATCAGCCATGACACAAATCTGTATCTGAAGAGATATACACATGAAACTATGCACAATGTTGCTGAGGAAGTCTACAAAATAGCTAGACTACAAACTTAAGCAACCTACAAGCTGGGAACACCTACTAGGCAAACAAAGAACAGAACAATAGAGACTGACTTGCTAGCGACTTTTCTCATATTCCTTACTTCATAACCATTAAAGGATCAAAATCTTTATGATAACCTCTTAATTACTTAACTACTTGAGTTCAACTTGAAAACGAATGGAGCTCAAGCCTAATTTTTAATTAATTTGCTTAGCTCAGCCTAATCAAACGAGACTACCTTGTTTGGCTCAGTTAAATGTGAACACAATCACTGAATCCCCTGACCCGAAAGCATATTCATCTACTAACATCACATAAAAAAATGATGTCTTTCAAAAACCATAGTTTGTGAAGTCGTGGTAATGTGGTGAACTACTTTGATAAAGTGAAGTTGTGAACTACTAAGTACAGGGGACAAAAAGGCATTCTATAGCTGGTCCCATGAAGCGTAACATATTCCATGATGGGCATAGATTTCATAAGTATATTATTCTCGCATCTAATTAAGCAGGCCCAATTCACTTTACGCTTACTTTTCACTCTATACATCCTTACAAATTCCCAACTGCCAGCAATGTACAAGAGCACATGTCACCAAGAAATGTTTTTCGCACAGGGAAATTAGCATGTTATTTAAGTTAGTTAATTAGCTAACATACAGGTAAACATCGTGCCACGAACTGTTTTTGTTCCAGATTTGGGAGCTAGGAGAATGCAACAACACAAGAGGCAATCACTGACTTCAAAAGTTAAAGGAATTAACCTGCGATAAACTGGGAGGGATAAATTAAAAGTAAATCTACAGCAACCAAATCCTAAAGGGGCACAATCCTAATTTGCAACGTCTAAAGCACGGAATCATCTGTCTAGACTCTAGTACAAGAACCACGGGACGGTGACCCGAAGCCCTACCAGGAACTTGCAATTTCATTCAATACAATACCAAATTCCAGTGCAAAGCCCATGAAATTGCCCGAACCAAACAAACAATACCCACTGTTTCTACCCCCAGAGCAAGACCAAGTCCAAACGCTGCTTGCGACGCAAACTACAGTTACTAATCGAATCGAATCGACCGGAAACAAAACGGCGGGTCCGAAACATCACAATTTGGGGGCAGAAGTAGCAGCACCAGCCACCAATCAGAGGGCAAACAAAAAGGCGCCGACTTTACGAACCGAACACACCGAATTCCGAGCCGAACCACCAAAAAGGCCACGAAGCATTGGGGGAAAACCGGCATGAATCACCGTGCGAGCGACCCGGGCCTCGAAACGGAGGCGAGAGGGGGGAGATCTCACCTATGTAGACGGTGCAGCCCGGGTTCCTCGCCATGGGGACCGGATCTGGGACGGGGAGGCGGAGGCGGCGGCTACGAGCAGCGACACGCGTCGACGCCGCACCGCGAAAGAGTCCAACCGGGGAAGGCAAGCAAGCGACGCGCACGGGAATACGGGATAAGCTGGTAGCTCACGGCGTTTGTAGCGGGAGGTCTCTGGTGGTGGTAGGTGGGTCGGCTGCCGACGCCGAGACGGCTAGGGACTCGTCTGGCTGGCGGTGGGGCCGGTTGCAGGTGGGCCTGGGTGTCAGTGGGAGGAGGTGGGCACGTGTTCGCGAGGCTTCTGATCTTTTGTGGTGGCTACTTTTGTGGGCTGATATAAGCCGTTCGATAAGGCACGCGGATACAGATGGTGCGCGAGCAGTATGATAGGGCATGTGCAACTTGACTGGATTACGCTTTGGCGTATTATTCGGGTGCTAAGATTTTCTTTTCCCTACTTTTCCTTTGAATGTTTAGCTCATACCTTCATCGTTCTTTTTTAAATGATATTTTTAATTTTTACGGTCTCTATGATGTAACTTTGATATTTACTTCTCATATACTAATAAAATTATAACATTATAAAAGCATTTTTAACGATAAATCAAATTATATAATTTTATGTAGCCAATCTAGATAGTTTTAAACATATTAGTGGTCAAACTGCATGAATTCTAGGATGTCACTTAAAAAAGAATGGAGGAGTACCTTTCTTTCCAAAGGTAGGACCATACAGATTTAATTAAAAGAAAAAGGAACAAGTTTACTTTACAACCCTTAACTATGGCCTCAGTACGAGTTTTAACCTCTAACTTCAAAAGCGTTTACTTTTTCCCTGTTGAACCATTAAAACTGTTCATAACACAATATTCACACAAAACTGCTTCGGTTTGATCCAATGTGGCGGTACTTTAGCTTCAATGGTCTATTTTACAACCCTCAACTATGGGCTCAGTCCGATTTTTAACATTTAACTTTGAAACCGTTCACTTTTCACTCCGTAACTATTAAAACCAATGCAAAACACAACTTTTATAAGAAACCACTCTAGTTTGATTTTGACTTGGTAGTGGTTTTAGCTTCAATGGCATTCTAATGGGCAAGGCATGCTAATGTGACATTCTAATACATAACATAAGTTGATGTGGCCTCCCATCTCAACACTACTTTTATCAGACTATGAAAGAATACAATAAAAAATGGAGGGCCCACTAGTCAGCCCCTTTCTCCTATTTCCTCTTCTCAAACCCATCCGTGTCACATGTGTTCCATAACCTCCTCTGTCACATCCCCAAATTAATTTAAGTTTTATGTTGACAACTGCTCATAACAAAAGTTCTTCTCTAGAGTTGTCAAGCTTCTCCATTGTGGTTCGTTGCAACTGGTTAGAATCCGTCTGATTTCTTCATACATAAGCATCATCTATTCCTCACCGATCTTTGATGTGTTCATTTTTGTCTCTCTTCCACCGAACATTGTCGCCTCTATGACCTGATCACCACCATCGCTCACCACCGTTGTCTACCCAACACAGTGCATCTCTACCCAAACCACCATCAATGTAAGGTTTCTTATGTTGCGAGCATTCCGTTTTGCCCTTACCTATGCCTCTCTACCACCGCATAACTGGCACCATGCCCAGCCAGTCACCTTCTGGAGTTCTCTATCCATATCTTTCTTTATTGAAAACCACTTATAAAACCAACCTAAGGTTGAAAAAATGAATGGTTTTAATATTTCAAGGGTGAAAGAAAACCGTTTTGAAGTGGGATGTTGAAAATTGGACCAAGACCAAAATTGAGGGTCGTAAAGTAGACTTGTTCCCTTATGAAACCAACCTAGGGTTGAAAAATAAACGATTTTAATAGTTCAAGGGTGAAAAGTAAATGGTTGTGAAGTTAGAGATCGAAAATCAGACCGATGCCATAGTTAAGGCCATAGTTAAGGGTTATAAAGTAGACTTGTTTTAAGAAAAAATATCTTGTTCTGCCCTCCTGCCGTCACTATATGTTTCTTTCTCCACCCGACACTTCTAATTTCACTAGATCTAGCTGCCTTCATCGTTGTTGTTCAAACCTACATGCTCCTCTCAACCCCCTGCACCCATTCCATTGGCTAGATTGAGCTACCTTTGCCTAAATGGATGTTTTTGTCAAACATAAGCGCGATGGTAGATCTAGAGGCTTTAGCTGATAGTGGGGACTATGGATTCGGTGGGTACAGACCGATCTTGAGGTGTGATTGCGAGTCTACGATGACGACTTCCACTACTGCCCAAGGTTGTTGGTGATGAGCATAGTGAACGACGAGGTCAGCCCTCGCATGGCGCCATTGAGGTCGACAACGACATAGGTGGAGGTGCAGGCGATGTGGTCAATTGTGGCACCGATCGAGGTGGCTATGAGTTTCCAAGATTGACAAGTAGACCGTGTGCCTTTTTTATTTGGCTTGCTTCGACTCCATACACTTTTTTTGTTAGCCTCATCCCTTGCCATGTTTTGCTCCAGATCTGGAGAGGCCAAAAACCTCGCAGCCTCGACTCCTTGGTAACATTGCACATGCTCTTATGCTCCACGCAATCATATACCACATACACAAGTATAATATTTATCTTTTTAAATATAATTTTATTAATTTCTTATCGAGTTTATATATGTGTGGTCTTCAAGTTTATATACATGTGGTCTTCCTATACATAACACTTGTACAACACAAAAGTTTGAATGGTCTTAATTCCACATACAATACAACACGCAAGTTAAAAATATGATATTCTCGCACTCACACCTACAATACACACATATTTCTACTCCGTACAAACTAACTATATGTAACAACCTCTATATATGGTTTGTATTCTAAGGAATATATTGAAGGCACAAGGAGGAAACAATACATTGCACCAGGCTAGCAAAAAAGGAAATCAAGAAAGATCACACGCTGCCTATTTACCTACTCTCATCTCCTCCCTTCTACATCTAATCTCATATCCTAACCCCAAAATTTGGCATGCTCTCTTTAACCCCTCGACCCCAAAACCCTGACTCGAACTTTCATCTCCCACTTCCTATGCCTTAACGCCAAACCCTAACCTTGCAGATTTCACCTCTCTCCAGCCTGATTTCTTATGGTCGCCGACTAGATTATAGGCTTCTAACCATGAATATCTGAGAGCACACTTCCATCTTTGTGGCCATCAAGCAACCACATTTGCTTGAGCTCTTTCCCTTGTCTAACGGTTCCTTCAGCGGCTTTGGTCAAAGCAGCAACTCCTTAGCCACTTCAAAATTAGTCTGCAAGGTGAGCAAATCATCGTGGGATATGTTCTATAAGGCATGCAGTATGCTAATACGTGTACGCAGATGGAGATGGCGTGCGGGCTGTGCTATTGATGTTGGGTGTTTGAGCAAGACAAGGATCTTATGCTCCACATAATCATATACCACACACAGGAATATTATTTATCTTTTTCAAGATATATAATGTCATTAATTTCTAATCGAGTTTGTACATATATGGCCTTCCCACACATAACACATGTTGTGAGACCATGTGGAGGTCACCCTATGGTTGTGATGAGTAATTGACTTTTGGCTCAGAGTGTTTGCGGAGTTTGAGTTTGTTTTTTAGGAAGTTGGAAATTTGGAAATTACTGTTGGTTTTGTCATGCAAGTTTGTTGGGCCAGTAGCTTTGTTGATATGAACCAAAGCCATGCATGCTCATTGATGAGGCTAGCATGCATGTGTGGTTACTTGAATCCCTAGTGCATTGATGAGGTTTGGATTCTTATGCATGTTCACCATGTTGCTGTGATGTCACTGATTTAATCAGCATGTTGTGTTAGCTTTTGCATGCACTCTTTAAGGTCATTCGATCATTCATTGCTTGATGATTACTGAGGACGTTCAGTGTAGAGCATAACTATTTCAACAGTTCAATAGATGGAATTACCGGTTTTACTGGTGCATGGTAACGGTTCAACCATTCACTGAGATTGGTCCAACTGTTGAGGTCAATGGTCTGAGTGCTGAGACTAAGCGGTATGACTGTTGGCCGGTTGGACTATGCATTGTTTCAACCAGGTTTTGAGCTTTGGGATTTTTGAGTTTCACGATGAGTTTGAGTGATATAGACCATTGCATGTGTGCACAGGGTTTAATGTTTGGTCCTGAATTTAGGATCAGTGGTTTGGTTGCATACATTTTGAATGGTGCATTGTATGAATTAATTGTGTTAATTGATGACTTTGTATATTGGTGGTGCTACATGATGGTTTGCTTATTTATGCTAGTTGTAGGACTCCAAAACTACGTCATGGTGAAGCGGACGGGATTAGGACTAAGCTAGGAGAGTTTAGGTCCAAAGTGGTCAAGGGATCGAGACTATGCTCAGGAGGAGCCGGGGTCCAGACGATCAAGGAACCACTGAAGATGACTGAGGCTTGCGGGGTGGTTGCAAGGCAGGACAACAAGGAACCAGAGTGGGAGCTACCAGTGATGAACATGATAGGCAACGGTAAGGTGGATTGGGACTAGGATCAGGAAGGAGCTGAGGTCCTGTGCGGTCAAGGAAGCTGGGTGTCGTCATGTGTAAGGAGAGGCAAGTGGTGTGCCAAATGACTTGGGTCGTTTGTAAGCGAGGACAGTTCGATAGGATCTAGACGTGTGAAAGGCTGGCGGCAAGTCACTGAAGCCACATGGAAGATAGCGAAGTATGGGCGATGCTTTGTGGCAAAGGAAATGGGAAATTTCGTGGATAGAGGGGTATTTTGGAAAATTGCCCAACACCTGAAAAGTGACGGTATGTTAAACCACAGCGTTGGTCTAAGTGGTTTGGTCTTGCATGTGCTAAAAATGTGAAGTGGATCAAGTGTTGATTCACTAATGGGTTAATGGGCGTGAGCGCTTTGAAAAGCATGCATGTATAAGTGTAAAACCCAATATGGTGTTGGGTTAATTGGTTAGCCCATGTAAATGGATGAAACCTAACTAAGAGTGCTGGTTAGAGTTTCCCTTGTGAGCCTCCATGTATAAGGAGGGAGAGAGGTGGCTAGATTAAGCTTTTGGGGGAGTTGTGCCTAACCTTGAGAGTAGTTAGGGTTCTTGGAGAGAACTTTGTGGGAGATGTGAGAGGATCACCTTTTTGTCATCCTTAGGCTTTATGTGTGGTTAGGGAGTGGCTATAAATATTTATCTCCAAGTATCAATAGAGATTAAAATTCATCCAAGTATTTCACTCTTGTGCTCAAGTGATAAAATCTTGAATTGGCTTGATTTTTAGTGCTTGCTCTTCTTCCCTTGATCTTGCTATGTGCCAAGTATGTGTAGGTGATGAAGACGTGTCTTGGAGATCAAATCTCATCCATCTAGCCACTTGTATTTGCATGTTCTTGGGTTTGCCTGATTTTGGCTCAAGGAGAGATGATTGGAGTTTTGTTGTTGTGGGCATTTTGGCTTGACTTCGTGCTATGATCTAGCTTGCTATGATATGTGAGAGCCCATCTAAGGTTATCTAGATCATCAAGAACTCACAAATAAGAGCAGATCGATATTTCTCTCTTTTGACCGGTTTTGGTGCACCCTTCCTTCGAACAAAAAAGGTTAAAACTTTACCAATGATTTTTATGATCATTGATTAGAATAGGTTCTTGACATCCTATAGAAGGTGTATGCAAAATTTTAAATCATTTGCATCAACTGATCAAATGTTATATGGATTTTTGGATTTGAAATAGCATTGAAATTACTGTCATTCCTGAAATTATTGTAGCAACGGACTGACCAGAACTGTAGCAATGGTCTGACCGGGGTTACTATAGCTTTGCTTGATTTTACTATTCATAGCAGTCATGCCGCTAGAACAGAAGTCAGACCGCTTGGAGAGAGGTCAAACTGACTCCTTCATGAAGGTTAGACCGCCAAGGGTTGTCAAAGTGCGTTTTGCTCGGTTTTGATTGTATATTTTCCTTGTGATTTTTTGTCTCTGATCTTCATAGCTTACATAGCTACTGAAGTAAAGGATTTTGCTTTTGCTCAAAGGAAAAGATTTTGGAAAGCGACGTAATTAATTTGGGTTCCTATTCACCCCCTCTAGTCACCGTTCTTGGTCCTATACATGTACAACACACACAAGTTTAAATGGTATTTCCACATATAGCACAACACACATGCATGTGCAAGCACACACACAAGTTTATGTGCGGTAGTCCCACACACCTGGAATACAAACAAGGAGGCTACAATACATTGCACCAAGCTAGCAAAAAAGGAATGCAAGAAAGATCACACACCACCTATTTATCTGCTCTTGTATCCTCCCTTCTAGCTCTAATCCCAAACCCTAACCCCAAATTCTCGTCTACTCCCTTCAATCCACCAATCCTAAAACCCTGACTTGAACTTTCATCTCCTACCTCCTATCCCTTAATCCCAAACCATGATATCGCAAATTTTGCCTATGTTTAACCAATTCCTCATTGTCATTGACTAGATTCTATGCCTTTAGCCATGAACATCTGAGAGCACTCTTCCATCTTTGTAGTCCTCAAGCAATGACATTTGCTCAAGTTCTTTCCCCTGTCTACTGGTTCCTTCATTGACTCTAGTCAAAGCAACAACTCCTTGGCCACTTGTGAAATTAGTCTACGAGATGAGACAATCACCATTGGATGTGATCAATGCTCACTAGATCTCTAATACCTAGGTTGGTGTATATTTTGCATCTCCACTTACCTAGCTTATCTAGCTTCACCTAACATAATTATCTTAATCATTTTTCATGTATATTTCCATAGACTATTTATGACATGTTCAGATTTAGCGGATTCATGTGGTTGGGTGTGGGGACTCCCCTAATGAACTAGGAATCCCATTTTCTGCAACTATCTAGGATTTTAATTGCACACAAAATGATACAGAAACATGAACTTCAATTAAACAATATACTTATTACATAGGTTTACAGTACTAGGTTTACTTAAAGGGCCACCCGGACAAATATTATACAAGTAGAAGATCTAACAGAAGAATTCCACAGGCATAGCCTAAGCATGATTGAGACCTAGAACACATTGACATCAGCTCCATCCAAAGGATTGTATTAATCCTACTCAAAGTATTCACCTCATTTGGCCTCCACGAAGTCTGAAGTTTGCATAGGCAAGAGTGAGTACTTTTGTTACTTAGAAAGCCATGTTGGAAATGAATTATAGATGCAGGGTAAACAACACGAATTGGGTTTTATAGTTACCTCTTCCTTAACAGTAGTTGTTAAACGTTAGCATATAATAACGGTGAACGGTGCCATCAAAAAAATTTAATACTCTAGACAAGGCTCACAAGCGCTTTCGAAAAACTTGGTGCTCGCTAGAGGCTCACGAGCGCTTCACAGATGGGGTGAGGGTGAAACGGTACCATCTCCCATCCAAAAAACTTGGCGCTCGAGACATGGCTCATGAGCACTTGTAGTTGGGGAGGCCAAAACACCACAGTCTCCCATAACAAAAACTTGGCACTCAAGACAAGGCTCGAGAGTACTTCGTGGCTGTGAAGAGGCTAAGACTTCGTCGTCTCCCATACAAAAAATTTAGCTCTCGAGACGAGGCTCATGAGCACTTTGCAGATGGCATGAGGCTAGAATGCCATCATCTTCCATAAAAAAATTGGTGCTTGAGACAAAGCTCGCGATTGCTTATGGTTGGGGAGGCCGGAACGCCACCATCTCCCATCAAAAAAACTTGGCGCTTGAGACAAGACATGAGAGTGCTTGTGCATGTGTGCACCTACTCAACATTGGAAGGTGAGGAGAAGTCCACAATAGGTTTAGTCCACTTGGCCCCGAAGGGTGATTATGTGATCACTCAGCCCCAGAGGGTGGGTATCCATTCACTTAGCCCTAAAGGGTGCCCTGGAGGGTGATTTCCATTCACTCAGCCCTGAAGGGTGAGTATCTGTTCACTCAATGAGTATCCGCTCTCTTGACCATAGAGGGTGAGTATGTGTTTACTCAGTACCAAAGGGTGAATATCCGTTCACTCGGCTCTAGAGAGTGAGTATCTATTCACCCGGTCCCAGAGGGTATGTGTGCACTTGGCCTCGAAGGGTGCGGTTGTGGCCACTTAACCTTGGACAATGTGGCTCACAGAGCAAGGAGTGCTTCATTGACCAAGGTATGGCCTTCAGGTGGGATGGCGTGCGCTGAGTTCGGCCAAGGCAAAGTCATCAAGGTTGAGTCAAACTATGCCAAGGCCAAGCCGTCAAGGCGTGTTGGGGCTCATCGAGGTGAATCTGTCGAGCTAGGAGGAGCCCCTGGTTGAGGAGATGCCATCGATGTGAAGCGAAGTTCTAACAAGGCAAAGTTATTGAGGCTGAGTTGAACCATGCTGAGGCCAAATCATCGAGGCATGTTGGAGCTCACCGAGGTGAATCAAGTGAAGTTCAGCTGTGAGAAAGCCATTGAGGTCGAGTTGAACTACACTGAGGCCAAGCCATCGAGGCATGTTGGAGCTTACTGAGGTCAATCCATCGAGCTAGGGGAGCCCCTGGTCGAGGAGGCACCATCGAGGATAAAGGAAGTTTGATCGAGGCAAAGCCTCAAGGCTGAGTCAAACCACACCGAGGCCAAGCCATCGAGGTGTGTTGGAGCTCACTGAGGTGAATCAGTCGAACTAGGGGGAGCTCCTAATCGAGGAGACACCATTGATGCAAAGCGAAGTTTAGCTGAGGCAAAAGCCTTCGAGGCTGAGTTAAACCACACTGAGGCCATGGGGCTCACCGAGGTGAATCTGTTGAGCCAGGGGGAGCCCATGGTCGAGGAGATGCCATTGAGGCGAAGCAAAGCTCGACTGAGGCAAAGCCATTGAGGCCGAGTTGGACTACACCAAGGCCAAGCCATCAAGGCGTGTTGGAGCTCCTTGAGGTGAATCTGTCAAGCTACGGGAGCCCTTGGTCGAGGAGACACTATCAAGATGAAGCGAAGTTCACTGAGGCAAAATCATCAAGTCCGAGTTGAACCACGCTAAGGCCAAGCCATCAAGGCATGTTAGGGTTTGTTGAGATGAATCCGCTGAGCTAGGGGGAGGCCTTGGTCGAGGAGATGGCATCGAGGTGAAGCTATGTTCGGCTGAGGTAAATCCATCGAGGCCAAGTTGAACCATGTGGGCCAGAGACTGGGGCAATGTGTAGTGCTCTGAGCCATCGAATTTTGATCCATGGAAATAAGAGGGGTAGCATTAGTGGACACCATTATCTTGAGGCTCATGTGCATAATTGAGGGGCTCAGCTAGTAGTGCATGCGGTGCCAACTCTGATGCTAGTAGGCAACAAAGTGCAAGGGCAAGGTGAGTGGCTGGCTGGCGGTGCACGGCTGTGAGTAGTAGAGGCCAATCACGGAGCAACAACACAGTAAGAAGCATGCCATGCATGAACCCAAGTTAGGGGTGAAGTCCGAACCACCTCTGGGTTGTGCTGACCACTGATACCTAGACAAGGCCTGGGAGGTCTGTGGATGGGGTCGAGAGTGAGGTTTGGACCACCTCCGAGAGACACAGACGAGACCATGGCCAAGCGTCAGATGGGGTCAGGGGCAAGGTCCTGACCAGCTCCAGACTGCATGGACCACCTCTGGAGACATGGATGAGACCATGGCTAGGTGCCAGACAGGGTCGGGGGCGAGGTCCAGACCACCTCTGGATCATGCGAACCACCTCCAGGAGACACAGATGAGACCAAGGCCGGGCTCCAGATAAGGTCAGGGGTGAAAGGCAGACCACCTCCAGGAGACATGGACAAGACCAAGGCTGGGCACCGGACAGGGTTAGGGGCAAGGTTCAGACCACCTTCGAATTATGTGGACCACCTGGCGGATTTTGCTCAAGGTGAGCCACGAGGGCTAGTGAACACTCCCAAAGCCAAGGACGGGTGAGTCTATGTGTGGGGGCGAGTCAGGCCCCATGAGGGTGCTTTGCCCCATGCCTTGACCCATCATCCTCGTCGAAGGATGGTTGAGTAGGAATGGGCAAGCCGAGCATCTCACACATATGGTTGCGACGAACCCCCATGACCAGGTCCTCCACCATGCCACGTTCGACCTTCATCTCATAACCAAGCAAGGCCATGACCGTCATCTCCGCTTGAGGGAGTGTCAAGAATTGGGACTAGCAAAGTCACGAAAGGTGCGAATGCACCCTAACACATCGCTCTTAGTGAAGGACATGTCCTTAGCATGTAGAATTCTTTGATGAGGTCACTCATGCTGAACTTCACAACAAGTCCTTGCAGTAGGAGCTGGTGCACTTTGTCCTTCAAACCTAGGGTTGGCAAGAAGTTTAGTGAGCCATCCACTAGTGGTTTTCTCCTGGTGCTAATAAGGCCCGACCCTTGGGCAGGGTAGTAAAACCATGAGTCCCTCCGTTATTCCCATTTAGCCTTGTGGGCCTTAGTAGGAAACTCAAACTTCTGGCGACTACCACAGAGTTAGAAGGTGATAACCCCATAATGGAGGAAGTAGAAGAGCTCGACTGAAGGGTGCTTCACCCCTAGGCTCTGTATCACCCATTCATACACTAAGAGGCAAACGAAGGAGCCTGGGTTGAGGTGGGAGACTTCGAGATCAAATACGATAAGCACATCTTTTAGTAACCTGACCGGGGGGATACGGAGGTTGACCTCAAATTATGTGGTGAAGACGATGAGCATCCCTGGTCTTGGGTGAGGATTGTCCTCATCGGCCTTAGGCAAGATGGCCAAGATGATGCTCTCAATCTTACCCTCATTCTACAAGAGCTCCAGAAGGCCCTTGGATGCATTGGAGGGGCCTAGGAAGCGAGAGAACTGGGTAGCCTCCTTAGGAGTCTCTTCCCTTTTGGGCACCCTAGCCTTCGTGGTGTTTTTCCTAGGGACAAGAGCACCACTCCTCCTAGTAGAGGGTCCGATGGGAGCCGTTGCCCTCTTTGAGGTTATGGCGAGGGGGTAGTGGAAGCACATAATGACAACACAGCTAGAAGTGTGCCATGCCTGAGCCCGAGTCAAGGGTGGAGTCCAGACCACCTCTGGATCACATCGACCATCTCTGGATCATGCAAATTGTCTTCAAGAGATGCGGATATGGTCTAGAGGAGTTGCACTTGGATAGGGTCTGGAGGAGTGGCGCTTGGATGGGGTCTAGAAGAGCGGTGCTGGAGTAAGGTCCAGAGGGGTGGCCTGGACCCACTTGGCATGCACGAACAAGGTCCAAAGGAGTGGTGCCCGGACAAGGTCTGGAGGAGTAGGGTGTGGGGACATGGTCCAAAGGAGCAATGCCTGGACAAGGTCTGAAGGGGTAGCATGGACTCGATCAGGGTGTGCAAACATGATCCAGAGGAGAGATGCTCAAATAGGGTCTAGAGGAGCAAGACGTAGACAGGGTCTGGAGGAGTGGTGCATGGACAAGATCTAGAGGAGCGAGCTGAGTGCAGGAGTAGGCTGAGTAAGCCTTGAGTAGGAGCTGGAGGCACGTCGGATAGGGAGAAAAGGGAAGAAATGGGGAATTAAAGAGGGGAATTGGAGACTCTAGGCTGGTGGGAGGAGCATTTAATGGCAAAGGGCAGTCCATGGTGGACTGGGTCTATCTAGCTCCCCAAAGGAGGTTTCATTCACTAGTTCAAGTTGAGGCATAACACAGTGACTCCTAAAGCGAATGCCAAGCCAGTGAGCCACTAGTCGAGATCAAGCACAAGGAGGCTACAGAGTGGAGCGAGCCCAGCCTGACAGATGGGCAGTAGGGGGCAGCAAAGGGCAAGGTTGACCCAACGCAACCAAGCAGGCAACACAAACCCAACATGGTGGACATGTAGAGTAGAGCAAGCTCGTAACAGCAGACGGGTGGCCTGGAATAGCAAAGGGCGATGTTGATCTGGCACGACCGAGCGGGCAATGCAAACCCAACATGGCACCCCAAATAGGGTGTGGGGATAGTGAGGCCTCACGCTCACAGTCAGACTTGACGTGGCAAGTGGAGAGCCACTAGTTGAGCTTGAGTGTGCGAAGGAGGTGAAGTGGAGCAAGCCTAGTGCGACGGCGTGTGAAGTAGCTATGTTGTGCACAAAAGTGTTGAGCCCAACTAAGATGTGCAAGTCAGTCAAGCCTTGTAGCTTCTCATCTAGGTACTACAGTGTCTACTATAATCTACCTGTAGATCTCACCCTAAAAAGATATACCATTTAAAGCTAGTTACTATAGCAAAAAGTGATAAATCAAAACCAAAACAAAAAGCCAAGCCATAGGCTCCTAGGAGCCCCAATATATTTTATGGTTCTCCGGTGCCTTATG
This sequence comes from Dendrocalamus sinicus, assembly GCA_036346575.1. Lineage (NCBI taxonomy): Eukaryota > Viridiplantae > Streptophyta > Magnoliopsida > Poales > Poaceae > Dendrocalamus > Dendrocalamus sinicus. Next base: position 26,124,683 of record CM070654.1, read on the forward strand.
TTTTTCATAGAATACACACGTATGTATATTTTGATTAAATAAGACATACGGCACATACCAGTGGCCTATCTGATAGGAACAGGGTCCCGATCTTCCAATAGGTTCTGGATATGTTCGATTTGGTGGAGGCGCGACACAATTCGATCCGGCTTCCGAACAACACGTTCCGAACCCCGCAATCGCAGCACCACATCTCCTCAGGTTATCAACCGTGCGCAGTCCGGTTGACCTCGCCAAGAAGGCTAATCCTCGCCTGCGAATCGAAGAACACAAGCAAGAACAAGGAATAACACAACTGAATTGCAGATGTATTGATTTAGCACTCGAAAGTTGGGGTCTCACAAACCGATGAACGGTGAAACTGTTCAAAGACAGAATAATCTAAGCAAAACCCAAACCCTAATGGTGGGGGTGGCGGCTGGATATAAAGGAGTGAGGGGTGTGCAAAACCCCTGGACACGCCCTAATGGGCTCCAACACGATACAAAGCCGAACGGCCCAAAAGACGGTGGCGCAGCACCCTGACAGATTCTGAATGCCCACTTGCTTTGATGATTCCCATTGACTCAGAAGGAATTTTGACATGGGACCAAATCCATTGGAAAGGTCGCCTTCTCAGCTTTCCATCCATATGTAGAACGTCCAAAACGGAGCCCGGATGCGATCTGGGCGTCCGTTTTAGTGCGGCCTGGTCCTGGACTCCGAATTGGATTCGAAGTCGGCTTGAGTTGGGCCTCCAACATGATTTGACCGCCCTTGCTGGACTTGTACGCCTCGTAGCCCTTCTCCAAGTACTTCCATGTCCTCTCCATGGTTCCTAATCATAATTAAATCATTAGGTAGCAATCGACTCTCAAATGAATAAAAAGAAGTACTTAGGAACGAGCTCACCTGTAAATTCAATTGTCGGGCGCAAGCTCTAGTGATTGGTCCTTGAATGTCAAGTTGAGGAGTGTTGTGTGTATCCGAAGAAGTGATGTCCTCATCATCCTCCCCCTCTTGAAGCGGAGTTGTCCTCAACTCAGCCTCATCTGCTTATCCCAAGTATGGCTTCAAATCTGAAATGTTAAAGGTGGGACTAACCCCAAACTCGGGAGGCAACGCAAGTTTATATGTATTATCATTTATCTTCTCAACTATCTTAAAAGGATCAGCAGCTCTAGGCATGAATTTTGACTTTCTTAACTCAGGAAATCTATCCTTTCTCAAGTGCAACCAAACAAAATCACCCGGTTCAAGTTTAACTTCCTTTCTACCTTTACTACCAGTTTTTCTATATTTTTCATTCATCTTTTCAATGTTTACCTTAGTAGTCTCATGCATTTTGACAATAAAATCAGCACGCTTCTTAGCATCATTATGTACTCTCTCACTAGTAGGCAAAGGTAAAATATCAATAGGGGCACGGGGATTGAATCCATACACTACATGAAAAGGACTTACCTTGGTGGTGGAGTGTTCGCTCGATTATATGCGAACTCAACACGCGGCAAACACTCTTCCCACAGCTTCAAATTATTCTTCAAAATAGCTCTCAAAATGGTAGACAATGTGCGGTTCACCACCTCGGTTTGGCCATCAGTTTGTAGGTGACATGTTGTAGAGAACAACAACTTTGTACCCAACTTGTTCCATAGAGTACGCCAAAAGTGACTCAAGAACTTGGCATCACGATCTGAAACAATAGTAGAAGGCATACCATGCAAACGAACTATCTCTTTGAAAAAGAGGTCAGTAATATGAACAGCATCATCGGTTTTATGACATGGTATAAAGTGAGCCATCTTAGAAAAGCGATCCACAACAACAAAAATGCTATCCCTCTCCCTCTTAGTCCTGGGCAATCCTAAAATAAAGTCCATAGAAATATCTGCCCACGGAATAGAAGCAACAGAAAGAGGCATATATAAACCATGTGGATTCAAGCGAGACTTAGCTTTTTGACATGTAGTGCAGCGAGCCACAAACCGCTCAACATCTCGCCTCATCTTTGGCCAAAATAAGTGTGTGGCCAGAACGTCCTCCGTCTTCTTAGCACCAAAATGTCCCATCAAAACGCCTCTATGCGCCTCTTGCAACAACAAAAGATGAACGGATCCAATTGGAATACATAGGCGGTTAGCTCGAAACAAAAACCCATCATTGATCACGAATTTATTCCATGCTTGTCCCTCTTTACAATGCAACAACACATCCTTAAAATCAGCATCAAAAGCATATTGTGCTTTAATAGTTTGAAGACAAAAATGCGACAATCAAGTTGAGACAACATGGTATAGCGTCGAGACAAAGCATCAGCAATCACATTATCCTTCCCTTTCTTGTGTTTAATGACATAAGGAAAATATTCAATAAATTCAACCCACTTAGCATGTCTACGATTCAAATTGATTTGACTACGAATATGCTTAAGTGATTCATGATCGGAATGAATGACAAATTCTTTAGACCATAAATAGTGTTGCCACGTCTCTAAAGAACGAACAAGAGCATACAATTCTTTATCATACGTGGAATAATTAAGAGCAGGACCATTCAATTTTTCACTAAAGTAGGCAACAGGTTTGCCTTCTTGCATCAAAACACCACCAATACCAATTCCGCTAGCATCACATTCCAGCTCAAAAGTCTTACCAAAATCTGGAAGTTGGAGCAATGGTGCGTGTGTAAGCTTGTCCTTCAAAAGATTAAAGGACTCCTCTTGTGATAGCCCCCAATGGAACACGACGCCCAATCAACGGTGTCGCAATGGTGCTGAATTCCTTGACAAAGCGGCGATAAAATCCTGCAAGACCAAGAAAACTCCGCACTTGGGAGACCGTCGTGGGCGTGGGCCAACTCCATGTCGCCTCCACCTTGGCTCTATCAACCTCAATTCCCTGTGGAGTCACAACATAGCCAAGAAAAGAGACTCGATCCGTGCAAAAGGTGCACTTTTCAAGGTTACCAAACAAACGTGCATCTCTCAAAGCATTAAAAACAGCACGTAAGTGATTCAAATGTTCATCCATACACTTGCTATAAATCAAGATATCATCAAAGTAAACGACCACAAATTTGCCAATGAAAGGACGTAAAACCTTATTCATTAATCTCATGAAAGTGCTAGATGCATTAGTTAAACCAAAAGGCATGACTAACCACTCATACAAGCCGAACTTAGTTTTAAAAACAGTTTTCCATTCATCGCCAAGTTTCATTCTTATTTGGTGGTATCCACTACGCAAGTCAATTTTTGTGAAAATTATAGCACCACACAACTCATCAAGCATGTCGTCTAGCTTGGGAATAGGATGACGATACCTTATAGTAATGTTGTTAATGGCTCTATAAAATACACACATACGCCAAGAACCATCTTTTTTGGGAACCAAAAGAATAGGAATAGCACAATGACTAAGGCTCTCACGTACGTACCCACGGTCCAAAAGGTTTTGGACTTGTCGCTGAATCTCCTTAGTCTCTTCGGGATTGATCCTGTACGTCGCACGGTTTGGCAAACTTGCTGCAGGGATTAAGTCAATCTGGTGCTCAATCCCTCGAATGGGTGGAAGTCCTGGAGGTATCTCATCAGGGAAAATATCTCTAAACTCCTGCAAAAGGTTAGTGACAGGAGCAGGCAAAGTGCAAGGCATATTATCAAGAGAAAATAAAACATCTTTGCACACAAAATCATAGCATGTATCATTAACATCATCAATTGCAGCAAGGTCTGATTTTGTGGCAAGCATAATAGAATTTTTCAAATGGATTACTTGCTGTTTTTCAGATTTATCATGTTCCTTTGTATCATTAGCAGCAGCAGCTCTCTCCCTATCGGCCTCTATAATCTCAACTGGGGTCAAAGGCAGTAAAGTAACTTTCTTTCCCTTATGCATAAAAGTGTATTTGTTCCTACTACCATGGTGTAAAGCATAATTACCAAATTCTCAAGGTCGACCCAGTAAAAGAGAGCATGCTTGCATGGGAACTACATCACAATCAACATGATCAGCATAACCACCAATGAAAAAATGGACTCGGCATGTTTGCGTTACCTTAGCTTTTCCAGAGTCATTTAACCACTGAATATGGTATGGATGTGGATGCGGTCGCGTAGTCAAGCCAAGCTTCTTGACCAAATCAGAACTCACCAAGTTGTTGTAGCTTCCTCCATCAATGATGACACGTGCGCGCCGGTTCTTGATTGCGAAGAAAGTCTGAAACAAATTATGTCGTTGAAGCTTATCGGGTTATTGTACTGTGTCCGAGGACTCGCTGCACAATGATGCTCCGTAGCGTCGTGTGGACGCCCACCAAGGACCAGTTGTCATCACCACCGCCATTGTTGCCCAAGGCGGCAGCAACATCATCCTCCTCCTCGACATCTGAAGTGCTGATGTAGCCTCCATCTTCTCGTGGCGATGTATGCCCGTTGGCTAGGGCAATTCTTACGCACATGACCAAGCCCATGGCAGCGGTGGCACCGAATGTCGGAGGAGCGGCCCGTTGAAGCCATGGAAGAAGAACTCTTGGTGGAACACGCAAAGAATTGTTTGTAGAATCGCAAGGCGTGTTGTGGAAGGTGGCTTGGTGGCGCTGCTGCAATCTTGTTCACGGTGGTGGAGGAGAACGAAACTCGAAGAAGACTTGGCGATCCCGTCGATGCGATCGTTCGCGGCGTGTAGAAAGGTCTTCGGTGCTTGCCTTCGCGATTCCTTGCGTCCCCGCAATTCTTTTCTGCAAGCATAGCAAGCTGGAACAACTAGTTGTGATAGTAAAATCTTTATAATCAACAATGTCCTGAATTTCACGCCGTAACCCCCTGTAGAAACGACAAATCTTATCCTCCGTTTCCTCAACAACCCCACAACGCACCATACCCTTTTGAAGCTCAGCATAATAGTCCTGAAGAGAACTATCACCTTGTTCTAAGCGCTGCAATTTTCTTCTCAAATCACGTTTATATGAGGGAGGAACAAAACGATTACACATAGCTTCTTTTAACCGCTCCCATGTATCAGGTTGTAAGCGCATGGTACCTAGTTCATTCCACCAGATAATAGCAAAGTCCTTAAACTCACTAGTAGCTTGTCTAACTCTATGTTGTTCAGGAACTAAGTGAGAATTAAACTTCTGCTCTACCGTCATCTCCCATCAAGATATATTTCAGCATCATAAAGACCAGAAAAAGATGAAATGGTAAACTTGACTTTAGTAAAAGGGTCGTCGTTACCATGACGGTTTTGGTTATTACCTCCCATACCATGTCGGTTTTGCTGAAGACACCGACGTAGTCATGCATCTTGTGTCGCTCGCTAATCAATGTTGCCATCCACATCATACACTGTGTCATCATCATGATGATGGCCGTCATTGACAGGTGGCAGGCGTGCCTCCAATGTGTCCATCCGACCAGTGAGGTCAGCCATCCGCCGCTCCACCCGCCGCTCCACCCGCTCAATGCCTTCCATGGTGTTCAACTGGGCAATGGCGGCGACGATGGTGTCCATTCTCGCGCCGAGATAAGTGAGTGAAGTATTTTGTTTGTCGAGCGCAGCTTGTAGCTGGGCGCGACTAACACACTCATTGAAATCGCCCGGTGTCCCGTCCCCTTCGTCTCTTGTCATGGTTAGTGGAAACACAGGGAAAATAAAAGGATTATCTCTATCAACTACAAAGTAAGGGCAGTGGGAACCCGCAAAGGAAGTGGCTTACCAATCTCTTACAAGTGTTCTTACCAAAGCAAGGCAAAGGATACCTGGAGAGTGTGATCCGGCGATTGCAAGGGTCAAAAACTATGCTATCCGGAAGTAGGTATATGGAGCTTGGCAGACCAAATATGTTAGTGGAACACAAATCAATAACAGATAGTAATGCTGAATAAATGTCCAAAGCACTGGTCCTAGTTGCTGGTCTAAATGTGTCCTATATCAGTTATGATATGATGAACAAGGAGTCAAGACCAGAATAGTAAAGCAAAGACAGCAACAAAGATGGCCAGGCAATGAGAAACTTAATTCAGCATAAGCACAAAACAAATGAAGCTCTGTCACCTAAAACTGTGCTGTCATGGTTTTTTTTGGGCACGGATAGCACTCTCAGCACTATAACCCCAGGTGCTGAAATTTTTCTTTTTATTTCTTTTTCTTTTTTTATTTTTTTCACAAAGCAGAGCACAGAAATAGGAACCACACAAAGTTTCACCTCAATCTGATGTAAGGTGTGGCCTACAGAAAATGATGAATGTGCTGTAAATTCGGTGATTAAATTTTGGAGCTCGAGTACTGAACTTTCCAGGCCGAATTTGGGCAAAATAAATTCGCCAAACCCGACGAAGCAGGGGAGTTTTGGATGCACAATTCAATTTCACCCAATTTGAAAAACAAATCGCCTGATTTCGAGTCCGTATGAGAAAGTTACGGCCGTTTGAAGGAGGACCTCCGAGTTATGGTTGCTGTGGAGGCCGAAACGAAATCGGGTGGAGGAAATTGGTGGAAATTGGGGGCGGAAGCTCGGGGAAAGGTGGGGGATGGTGCTGGGTGATCACGAGATGCGATGGATGACTCAAAAACAGAGGGTGGGATATGGGTGGGAAAACAAATGTTGACGGCTAGGGTTTGTATGAGAGGTAGCGGAAGCAAGACAACCCGAAACAAAACACGATCTAAACCAGCAACACAACTCGACTAAGGACACAAACTCAACACTACGGACTCTGAAATCAAATTGTGCAAAAGGCTAAACAAGATCTGGGACAGGAAACAACCTATGACTACAAATTTTTTTGTAGGGCTTTTTCTTGGACTCTAGGATGAAACCGAAAACAACAAAGGTAGGGTAAACTCGAACCTGAAGGAACACCTGAAGCTCTGATTACCACTTGATAGGAATGGGGTCCCGATCTTCCAACAGATTCTGGATATGTTCGATTTGGTGGAGGCGCGACACAATTCGATCCGGCTTCCGAACAACACGTTCCGAACCTCGCAATCGCAGCACCACGTCTGCTCAGGTTATCAACCATGCGCAGCCCGGTTGACCTCACCAAGAAGGCTAATCCTCGCCTGCGAATCGAAGAACACAAGCAAGAATAAGGAAGAACACAACTGAATTGCAGATGTATTGATTTAGCACTCGAAAGTTGGGGTCTCACAAACCGATGAACGGCGAAACTGTTCAAAGACAGAATAATCTAAGCAAAACCCAAACCCTAATGGTGGGGGTGGCGGCTAGATATAGAGGAGTGAGGGGTGTGCAAAACCCCTGGACACGCCCTAATGGGCTCCAACACGATACAAAGCCGAACGGCCCAAAAGACGGTGGCGCAGCACCCTGACAGATTCTGAACGCCCACTTGTTTCGATAATTCCTGTTGACTTAGAAGGAATTTTGACATGGGACTAGAGCCATTAGAAAGCTCGCCTTCTCAGCTTTCCATCCGTATGTAGAACGTCCAAAACGGAGCCCGGATGCGATCTGGGTGTCCGTTTTAGTGCGGCCTGGTTCTGAACTCCGAATTGGATTCGAAGTCGGCTTGAGTTGGGCCTCCAACATGATTCGACCGCCCTTGCTGGACTTGTGCGCCTCGTAGCCCTTCTCCAAGTACTTCCAGGTCCTCTCCATGGTTCCTAATCATAATTAAATCATTAGGTAGCAATCGACTCTCAAATGAACAAAAAGAAGTACTTAGGAACGAGCTCACCTGTAAATTCAATTGTCGGGCGCGAGCTCTAGTGATTGGCCTCTTGAATGTCAAGTGGAGGAGTGTTGTGTGTATCCAAAGAAGTGATGTCCTCATCACTATCCTTGCATATTGTCTTTGCTTGTTAGTGATTCCATGGCCATTTTGGGCCCAGCGCCATGGCAATGTAGTATTTAGTCCCCTCCTACGCGTTTTGCCAGCTTTGGCCTACTTGCACGGCCGGGGAGTGCGAGGGGAGGTGGCGCGGTTAGGGACCGCGTGAGGGGAGGTGGCGCGGTTTGGGACCACGCGAGCCAGAGAGAGGGAGGTGGTGTGGTTCGGGGCCGCACGAGGAGGGCAACAACAAGCGCACGGACAGCAGCGTTGGGACGACATCGAGCGTGTAGACGACGACGCGGCCGTCACGAGCGCGCGGACGGCAGCGTCAGCACGACGACGAGCACGCGGACAGGGACGTGGACACCACCTCCCCTGGCATGCATCTCGACTGTGCCACCTCCCTCGCGCGGTGCTGTACCTCCCCTCACGCATTTCTTGGCCGCGTGAGGGGGCCAAATACGGTAAAACGCACGGTAAAGAGCCAAATGCGGCATTGCTGTGACGCTAGGACCAAATTGGCGATGGCTTCTTGATTAGTTGGTCTTTACTGCTTATACTTTTTTTTAGAGAGAGACGCTGCTTATGCTTCGTTCTGCGCCAGTAAATCTGGGCACTAGCCCAGTTAGCCTGAGCAGGAGAAACTAGGATGGATGAACGACTCCAATTCACAATTATTTCTGTCGGACTGATCGAGCCCACTGCCGCAGCAAAACCGAGAGTCGCGGACCGTCCGGTCGTCCACCACTTCTGGAATCGCCTCCGCCCATATAAGCTCATCTCGAACGACCCGCTGATGCGCACGGCGACCGCGGCAGTAGAATAGAACCTCATCTGCAGACTGCAGCCGTTGCTGCGCTTGTGCCAGGACAGCGCGGCCTCTGTGTTGCTTCGCACGCCAACATGGTGGCGGCGGCGTGGTGCACAACCGGCGAACTCCACTCTCAAGTAGCTGTCCGGCCAGCAACGGCCACCATGTTGTTTGCTATAGGATGGCTGTAGCCTGTGACTTTAGTTGGTTGTGATCTCTGATCAAGCAATGTGCCAGGACGGTACAATTCTGCTACCGACTTTGCACTGCACCTACCGTACGTCCCATCCCCTGCTCAGGGCCGGTCCTTGGATTTTAGGGACCCGAGGTAAAATTAGAAATAGAGGCCCTAGTATAAATATGTAAATATAAATCTATACACACACATATATATGTATCTAATTTTACCAACAAACACTTAAAATGCGTTATGTATTAAAGAAAAATTCATATCAAAGAGTTTATAGATATTACCTTAAAAATTCCTTATAATATTTCTAGATGCGAAGTCATTGATGATGGTATTGATATCAATCTCATCCAATAATTTCTTTTCAATACATAAAGTTGCCAAACCGTTTAACTCTCTTGAGACATTGTTGACCTTAAATGATTCTTCAACAATTTTAACTTTGAAAAGCTTCTTTCAGCTGATGCCACAGTCACAGGCATAGTAAATAAAATCCGATAAGCAATAGAAATATTAGGATAACAATCTGTTTCTCTGACAAACTCAAAGATCTCCATAGCAGATATTGGTTTATCTGATAAAGTCAATTGCATAACACTTAACTCAGAAATTAGATCATTTAACTCAACATCAGATGAACCATCTAGAGATAAAGTTTCTGTAAATTTTGTACAACATTCTTGATTAAAAAATTTAAAAAATAATAGTATAATTAGTAACTACAAAGCACTAATTATTGATTAAAAAAATTCTAATATGCAAATTATAAGAAGCAATGATAAAGTATGGTAGATGTGTACCTGTTGGTTTGGGAGTTCCGCGGCTGGAGAAGAATCGTATATTCGTATATATGATATGTGCATAACACTAGTTACACACTTACACTAGCATGAGATGAGCATCAGCCATCAGAGCATGATGTGCACGCTTGTTGAGTTGTTGGTTTCAGGTTTGCTATTATGGAATGGAACGACGTTCGGTACTTCGGTGAGACACGCCGATACCTGCATGCTGCATGCAATGCAAAGCCGCCAAAGCGGATTAGCGGAAGTGCGGAACTGCCGAACTGCGGAAACACGTCAGTCGTCAGTGGCTGCTCTACTGCGGATTACCGGGGATGTAGCGCGGCAGAGTCCGGAGAGACGGCCACCCTCGGCGCGGGCCGCGCGGCGTGCCGCGTGCGTGCGGCGCCGCCCTACTGCCCTAGACGAGACGACGAAGATTGAAAGAAGACGACTAGACGAGATCACGAGAAGTCGGCCGGGGACAGAGTATAAACCGTAGATGGATAGTATATATACTATGTATGTATATGGGCCAGGGGCCCGGTGCGGCCGCCCCGCTCGCCCCCCTCCAGGGGCGGGCCTGCCCCTGCTTTCCTCTGGATCCAACAACCTGGTACGTAGATCGTTGCATTCGGGGGTTCTCAGTCTCACTTTGATCGGAGATAGGCAGCTAGCAATTGACCTTTTCACTGGTCCGAGAGGATGCAAGCTGCAGCTGCAGGTGAATTTAGGCATGTTTTTTTGGATTTTGAAATCAGCTTTTGACTTTTATTATAATATCTAATTTTAAATAGAGTATTTTTAAGATAGAATCTATAAGTTAATTGTAGTACACGTTAAAAGCCTAACATCTGTACCATCCAAAATTGCAAGTGAGTATTTCTCTCCATAGTCTGTCACAAACCACTAAAATTCAAAATTTTTAATTAAAATCCATAAGCCACAAATCCACAATCATAAAGAACATGCCCGAATAATCAGCCAAAAAAGGAATTAGATGGAGACTCGATCATAGTTGGGATAGATAGGCACATCCACTGCCACTCATGAAACAACCAGTAAAGAGGCAAATTAATGAGTGTGTTTTTTCGACTACGGCTGATGGTTAATAGCTACAATTGATGTCTTTTATCTCTAGTACGAGCATTTGTACGAATAAACCAAATGCCAATAAGTCACTTCGAAAAAATGATGAAGAAGTCGTTCTATTTATTTGTTCGAGAGAAAATCATCTGTTCTTTTTGGTTTTTATGTGGCTTTTGGTACAAATGGAATGGCTTTTCTAAGCAATTTCTCCAAACCGATTCTTTAAACAATTTTCTGAATATAAAACTATATGCACCATACATATCGGTGTTTTTATCATCTATCGTTATATAAAAAAGTATAAATAAAAACCACCAGATACATACAGCCAAAAACAATCCGTTGGCCTAAAAGAACAGGGGGCAAGCTGCACGAATGTTTGTACTTGGTAGCGACGAAATACCACAGCCCTGCCCGCTATGATAGCCTGCGGACTGATCGTAGAATGCTCTGTAGCTACGTTTCAAAAGAAATGAATGAAGTGATGTGAAAGAAGCAAAACGCCAAGGATCATTGCTCATGCAAGATTGCAAGTTGCAACAACCATGTGTGTATCCGCAGAACGGTCGCTCATATCTCATATTCATCAAAACCTCTATGTACAAACAAGGACATCGATCTTTATGTACTCCCAAGTTCTGACTTCTCAGTATAAACAGGAGGGCAACAAAAATTTTACATGGCAGAGAAGCCACAGCACAAAAACGTTCCAAACTTCAGGCACAGCTCCTCAGAATCTCGGCGAGCCCCATCCGCTGCTCGTCTGTCAGGTTCTTGGGGAAGACGATGTCGAACTTCACCCGCAAATCCCCCCGCGCGCCCTTCTCGCCGCCGACGACGGGCATTCCTTCCCCCCTCACGACCTTCTCGTACCCGGGGCAGATGACCTCGTCGCGGAACGAGCAGCTCATCTTCTCGCCGCCCAGCAGCCTGAACGAGAACGACCACCCGGTGAGCGCGCTCACCAGCGGCACCTCGGCCTTGAGCACGAGGTCGTTCCCTTGCCTCTTGAAGATCTTGTGCTTCCTCTCCGATACGGTGAAGACGGCGTCGCCCGGCAGGCAGCCCGGCCTCTCGTCGCCCATGCCTTTGAACGTCACCTTCATCCCTTTCTTCCACCCGGGCTTCACCCTGATGGTCTGCGTCACCTCCTTCTTGGCAATCAACCTATCAGAAGTTAATGTACGTACATTGTGATCAGGATCAGTAGCGTAAAATGTGAGCTTGGTAAGCAGTCAGTCCAATCAGTAGTACAAGAAGACGAGTCCAAGAGGAAAGGCAGTGCAGAGTCACTGTCTCCAATCCCTGCTAGTCTAGCACCCTCACATGCAGGCAGCAGCATACAGTACTCACCACCTAATGCCCAGAAGGACCGCTTTTGATGGGTGATAGCCTCCACAAGAAAGACATTTATATAAATCAAAATATCGGCCGATATACAAGATATCTTGTTCCTTTCGATATAAGAAAAGAAATCATATAATAATCCTAAAAACAAAAAAATCTTAAAATTTCTCACATTAATCGAAGGGAAAAAAAGAAAAATCTCCACCACTTACTTTGATAGAGTCAAATTGTAACGGTACAGATTAATTATATATAGATATTAGAATTATATAACAAATATAATTGTATTTGAATTATAGGAAGTAGAGTTGCGCGGGTACTTCAACTAGTTCCAACAAACATGAGCTCTTAGAATTGTCTACTCACGATAAGGTTTGCAATGCTAATCCCTACTACCTGCTTAATAATCTTATATCTCTCATTGCATTATCTGTGTTAGGTTTGTATAATCTTGCAATAATAGGGGTAGATATATACATACACCCACGGGGAGAGGAAGCAGACAGCAAAGGACGCATGAGTAAAGATTTCATGTCTGCTCCAAAGCATGCTACTAATATAGTCTAGTGATAAATACAGCCTGTGATTGGCTGGAAAACTAGACCCATGACCTGAAAGATTGTACCAGTGTTTCACTAAATGTTTCCTTTAACGAGGAGATCGGTTATTAAGAACTTGTTCCCTAGAAGTACACCATATAATTGGGCATAAAGTGCATTTGGTGTCACAGTAACAACTCTGTTTGCCTAGCCTGAAGTTTCAAACAAGCATTTATCTGGATCACATGTTAAATTGTACGAAGATTCTTCTTATTTATCAGAAACTTGTACAGTACACTATTTTCTTTAAAGTACCACTAACATTGGTAAATGAAATGCTATAATGGAAAGCTTGACCACTAAGATATAGAATGAACACAAAATGTTCTTCAAAGCTAAGCCTTCGTTTGTGCAGAGCCATGCATGTTACATCATGCTGCGGGTGAAGTACTTAAAACATTTATCATGTCTAGTGAGATACTACTATCATATTATATGAGATATTTATAAAAAAGAATGTTAATAAATTAATAAATGGATAGTTTTTTAGAAAATGATTTGCTAAATCTAGTTCTCTGGAGCCTAATATAAATGTTGTTATCGGACAGGCCATATGTACATAGTAAAACAGCAATGATGTTCTCGAAATGGGTTGCAGAACTGCACACATACGGATGTTTCCATTTGTTGTACGGTTCAACGCCGATGCCTAACGCGACAGCTTACCCGTTCTTGGTGACGACGTCGCGGGTGTACTTGACCTCCTTCTTGCATCCGCCGCGGAGCTCCTCGAGGGTGCACTCGACCTTACGCTCCAGCGGCGGCGCCTTGCGCACGACGTAGCTGGAGAACTCGGCGAACGCGCGCCGGCCGCCGCCCCCAATGTTCGTGGAGCTGTACACCTTCTTGAACTCCCTCGCCGGCGGGCAGGGGGCGCTCCTCGCCCCGGCCTTGTCGCTTTGGGCCCGCGCCATTGCCGGGGCGCCACCGCCGCCCTTCTCGGTCCTAGTGCTCCTCCCGTCGACGTTGCACGCCCCGATCACCGACCTGTTCTCCTGCTGGTCCAGGAGAGCCTGCGAAAGTCACAATTAGCGTCACGACCCATGCATGCGAGAGGAATTTGCATCAAGAACGAACAGGGGGCCATGCACCGATCGATCACCTCATAGGCCTCGGTGATGGCCTTGAACCGGGCCTCGGCCTCGGTCTTGGACGACGGCGGGTGCTTGTCGGGGTGCCATTGCCGCACCAGGCTCTTGTACGCCGCCCTGATCTCCTGCGGGGAGGTGTCCTTGGTGATGTTCAGGACCTTGTAGTACAGCTCCGGTGGGTTCCCCATTGGGCGGCCGGAGGAGTCGTTGCGAGGACGACGAGGAGGCCAAGAAACGGGAGGAGCAGAGAGTAAGTGAGGGAATTCAGGAGGGGTTGGAACCTGTCCGCGCTATAATGGGCAGAGAGAGAGGAGAAACGGAGCGAGCGATGCGTGGCTTCTTTGCGGGGATATTTGGAGTGGAGAGAGAGGAAGAGGTGGTACATGTAGGCCAAGGGGCCACGAGGGACACAGACATGGACATGGAGAACAGCTTCAGGGGAAAATGGATCACATACATTAGCAATATTAGCAGTCAAAATGCAGAGGAACAGCATCTTTTGTTCGTCCGATTGAAATCCGACGTTCTAGATCGAGTGCAATAGCACTAATGCTCTCTTTTTAGGGGAAACAGTAGGAGAGCACTAATGATTTTTCTTTCTTGAAAATCATCACCTGTGCACCCCGCACTCCATCACTCTTCAGAACTCACATTCAGGCCCATAGCACTGATGGCATAGTATCCGAAATAGTGCAACCGTACTGAACAATCCTAGATAAGCATGTGCCCTTTGATGTTTGATCCAATGCTCATGAAAGACTCATGGTAGGGTACCATTGTGAAATTCTGACATGACATGGAAATGATCTAGTTCCGCTTGAAGGGTAAGAAGGGAAGCAGCTAGAGGGTGTGTGACGCTGTGAGATTTGTAGCTTAGCACTTGCAAACCCAATGCCATGATGTCAAATCCTGGGATGGGGCAGGGGAGCAAATGTTCTCCCAAGAATTGGTTGGGTTGTTAGTGTGCGAAAGATCAGTGGTGAGTGGTGAGGCAGGGAGGGGCCCTGTCATGTGTGCGTGCAGTTCTGGAGATCGGTAGAAATGGGCTCATGTTACCCCTATAGCGCTGCCGCTTCTAACTGCTTGTATTTTCAAGAGAACATCGATCCACACTTTGAGGCCATTTGGATCGAAATGCATGTAAGAATCTGAAGTCTGAACATACTGTCAGATGCATGAAAAGACAAGGATAATAGCGCATCCGTACATGGTAAGGGGAGATCTAGTCCGTGATCAATCAAGTTAACCCCGGCCACGAAGTACATATGTGCCGTGGCCGTACGTCTTGGAGTAAGCTATGACGCTGTCCGTTTGCGATGATGTACTTTCGGGTACTAGTGAAGCTACGTATCAAACAAGCATCCAGCATCGGGGAACGGCTGTAAAATTAACCAGCTATACTGTGCAGCACTTAGCGAGGCAAGGTCGCCAGCTTGATTATCATGCACGTTAGGAGGAGGGGTCGTGTTCTTATGATCATGATTTATCTGGTGTGTAAAAAAAACATCAATCGTACGTGAGGCAAACAGTTAGAAATTGTTCTTTTCCGTCCGTACTGACATGCACAACAACTATATTTATTGTGTTCATAGGCAGCTTTGTCTAGATCTCAATCATCAAACCAAGCACAGTTCCATTTGTTATTGGTGCCGACGAACTGACACTGCTATCACACCGGTGCAAAAATTTGTGAATTTTGTGTCAGTTACTCATGTATTACTCTTGCAAATGTTCTTACAAGATCCAAGCACGTCCGTATGCATGTCAAAGTGGGGAGTAGCAGGGGAGGAAAATAAACCCTCTCGTGGTCATTTACTACCATCTGGTCCTTCTCAGCGCAGGGTCTATTTGTATGACTCTCAATCCAGACGTTTATTATGATGAACCATTATTAATTTGAAGAATTTATGATTTAAATTTTATAAAAGTTCAGTTTTTCAGACTTTGGTTCAAATATGGCGGTTTAACCGACCAGAGGTGGCGGTTAGATCGGCTGGCTCTAACGGCCTCCACCAGCGATCAAACCGGTTGGAGGTAGCAATCTGACCGGCAGTATAGTTCTCTTTGAGTGAAAAGTGGATTTTTTTGGAATTTTGGTCGTGGGTTGATCTGGTTTAACCTAGATTAGTGCATATATATTGCATAATACATGTTTCAGCTAATGTAGGTTAAGTTATAAAGAACTGATGCCTAAAAATGATTTCTTTCTATTTGGATATGCGGAGAGACTTGGAGTCAACCATGGTCAACGGCAAAGATCAGAGCTACGCTCATAAAGGTGCGATGCCCAAAACGATTAAGTATACTGGGTGAGATGGCTGAGCATAAGGAAGGCAAGAAATATTGAAGGGAAGGTTCGTGCGATGGGTTACACCGTGTGGCTCAGTTAGTACAAGTGAGGCACAGTCTGATGGAACTGGAACATAAGAGATTTGTCGACGTGTGGCAAGTTAGTAGTGCACCTACACGTGACAAGTATGGCGATTACTTGCAATGGAAGATGAAGACCGGGTCAAAAAAGGATATTTTGATAAGTTGGCCAAAGTACTAGAAACTACCTTAGGTCAAGAAGAAACCGAGAAGATTAAGTTGGATCAAAAGCTAAGGACGTGGTGGATTTAAGCTCATGTACTTTGAAAAGCATGCATAAGTGCAGTGTGTGAGTAAAATCCGTGTTGTGTGGGGTTAACGAATTTTTTTATATGTGCTAGTGGATAGTATCCATCTAGAGATAGATGTGGCTAGTTGTATTGTCTGTTTAACGGGTTAAGATAGAGACTTGCTAGTTAACCATCTAACTATTCAACCATCCTAGTTTTCTCTATTGGAAGCCAAGTGCTCTAAGGTTAGGGTTAAAAAAGTGTGAATGTTGTGGTGTGCTCTCTTGTTCTCTAGATGGAGCGGCTATAAAACCTTAATCCTAAAGTAGCAATATATTAACTTTGTTCATCTCTCAAGGATTCATTTTGTTTTGGTTGATTTGCTCTTGATTTTGATTATTTTGATCTTCTCTCCCTCTTATTGATCTTATTGGATGCCAAAGACTTGTTAGTGATGGATATGACTCATGGAGATCAATCCCTATCCATCTAGTCATCAGGTTTGATAAGTTTTTGAAGTTGCCTGATTTTGCTTGAATTTAGCCATCTCAAAAGATTTCTTAATCCAACAGTTTGTGCTTTGATTCTCTGTGATTTCTTGCTTACTGTGACATGTGAAACATATATCTAGAGCCATCTTAGCCATCCATTACCCATGAGCAAGTCACTTTTCAAGTTTTCAGTTTTTTTGCTCGGGTTTGGTACAATCTTACTTCATTTTGAAAAAAGTATGAATTTTGTCATGGATTCTTGCGATCCCTAGATGGTATATGATTCTGAGACCTTAAGTAAGGTGTGTGCAAAATTGAATTTTATTTGGATTTGGATTTTTGGAGTTACATCAAAAGTTGTATTGACTCAGGTTGAAACTTTCAATTCTGGAATAGGAGAGCGGTCACACCACACCCCCCTCCGGTTACCACCGGAGGACGGTCAGACCACTAGAGGATGGTTAGATCGGCGCCTAGCCGGCGGTCAGACCATCAGCCTCCGGTCGACCGCCCTGGTAGTTGGTATGATCACATGAGTACTAGATTTCTGGGATTTTAGTTTCTTATGTTGATTGCTTTGATGTTAGTTTCTAATCATAATCTTTATATGTTTGTGGCTATTGAAGTAAAGAGTTGATGAATAATTAGAATTTTTTTTGAATGTACCATTCACCTTATCTGTTATCATACTAGTCCTATAGAACCTTTATCCTTGCAAACACACACACACACACGAAAGGTTTCTTTCTCTCGCTCTCTCGAAGTACAGTTCTAGTAGAAATTTTGGACTCGAAGCCTTGCTTTGTGTCTGGAAATATACTTGGAAATAGAGATGTTGGAGTCATAGAGAGCAACAAGATAATGACAATTAAAGACAAGGGCCATGAAAGGCCACTGCTTGTAGGTAGGGGGTCACTTTAGCCCGACAAGAATGCGAAACTGAAATCAAACAATCCTGAAGGGAATTAAAAATTTTAAATTCCTGATCCAGATCCATGAGGTATTGTCAGCTAACACGTCACACGCTTATCTCCTGGAGCCAATGTGTACACCAAACATGCGGAAATTAGTTGCAATCACATTTCAAAAGAGGAAGCGTCTCCACAGGGTGCTGATATACACATCCAGGTGGTGTCGCTTAATGAAACAAAAATAAACTATTAAGACAGTCTATAGGGGTAAATCCCATAAGAAACCAAACTTTTGTTGTATTACCTTATGAAAATTAGGGCTCGTATTCATCCATCGGGTTTAAGATGCTCCGGTTCAAATTTGAACTAATCCTAAGGATTCAAAGTCGAATCCAAATCCTCCCTATCCAAATAGGGACCTAAAAGTCTTAAGTTTCTTCTGAAAATTATTGGCACCTAGCTTCATGGTTCTTGTAGCATATCTTTTATATATATAAAAAACGATAGCATGTCTTGTTTTCTTTCTTTCTTTCTTCTTTTTCTTTTGTTGAAGCAAATGTTTCTTGTGCACTCTCTGTTATATATGTTACTGCGTGACATTTTCATCTCTGCTAATTGGCTCTTTTGCTTTCTTATTAGATGCAAGATTGATATTCTCCTTTGATTGTGCTGGTGTTGCTGTAGACTTCAGTCTTGGTGTTGGTCTCTTGGAGCCGCCAGTGAATGTGGTCGAAGATCTATTGGTGTTCGGTGTCACCGCAGTGGGTGTTGACCGGAGTTCTTGGGGCTGCACTTCTAGCCCTTGCAACCATATGTGGTTTTCCAGCTTCGTAAGCTGGTGTTCCAGTGCTTGAACTACATCATGCTTTACAATGGAGATTCCTCTCTGGCTGTGATATATCCTCTTGGGGCACAGTGTTTGTATTCTTCTCTTGTTTGAATGATGGCAGAGCTCCTGTCGTTGGTTAAAAAAAATATATTCTGGTTTGAGTGATGTTTGTCGTCTTATCCTTCAGACTCCTCATGGAGGACATACTAGTAAATGTTAATTAAAATCCTGTAACTTGACAATGGTTTCCAGGTCAGCGAGAACCGGATTAGATGCCACATTACATCATTCTTTAGACTAATAAGATGAGGGGAATGTGATGACAGTTTGGCACGCTTCTGCAGTCGAAATCATAGCACTATCACCTCTCTCTCCCATGTAAATAATTAATTGAATGAAGTGACCCTGGATCGTTTTTCTTTTCCAAATTCATGATTTGGTTTTCCTAGGTGTCTTTGTTAGTTGTTAACATCAGTGAAATGACCAGATGTAACATCAAGATACGACCTTTCAATAGAGAACATATTTGATTCTGAACCTCTGGATTAAGGCCTACGATTTTTTTGTGTGTGTATTTGGAGTGTCGGCAGACGGTGAAAATTCCCTGCAAATCAAATTTTCAATCAAAGAACTTTCTGAGACATCATCACCAACCGATTGAAGTTTCGGAACAATTAACAGAGACAAGTCAATGCTAACAGCATCATTTTTTCAGGGAACAGCATCCATCCAACTCAAACTTCTATTTACGCGCTAGTCTGAATTTGGATTTACTAATTTCTTTGTGTTGCAGTGCTACCTTTTGTGAAAAAAAGAATATGAATCCGTTAGACCCAGGCTGCTGCCGAGGGATTGGGAGAATTGCATTCGTTCCTTGGAAGGGTGGTGGTACTTGTGCAATCCGTACGCGTGGATTGAATTGTTGGTGCATTCATGCTGTAAACGTCCGGGTGCGACGTGTGTATAATACCACCGTAGTCTGACATGAAGACTGCGCGGCCCGGCGGTGATCTCTGCCAGCAGCCAACGGCCTAACTGGCTGGTCTAGTCGCGACTTTCGATTATCGCTTCACTTTGGTTTGGATGTAACACCCTGTCCTAATCTTTTAACCCCGAATACTAGCACTGCTATATAAAACTCTAAGTTTAACTACCGCTATATAAATCTCTAAGTTTAAATCATCTCAAAAATCTTTTCAGTTTTGTTCTCCACAAAGAACTAATTAATAATAAACATGACCCGATGATCAGAGTAGTAATAAATATTTCAAAAAATAAAACTTAGATCACTTATATCCAAGAATACTCGAGATCACGCGCTCGAGAACCCTCAGACGTCGCGGCCCGAGAACACTTAGAACCATATGTACGAAAGTATACTTAAACTTGAAAATAAAACATTACCGAGTTAATATATATTACCATAAAAGTTTCATAACGTTCATCATCAGTTACTAGAGTTCTAGTGTCTAAGTTTCATATTAGCAAGCTACTTTACTAAGACAATTTTAAGAAAAATAGAGATGATATTCTAGATAATCATTATTGGATGTAGTGCATAGGTGCTACTTCCTTTCCTGATGCATGACACTTCATCAATCACCTAAAAAATAACAACAAAGCAAACGTGAGTCAAAGATTCAAAAAAATAAATGGAAAATAGTAAACATTAACATACACATGATACCATCTTACACCATATTTATTTACCATTCATGATTCATTAGGTCTTTTATATATAGTAACAATTTATTATGCATTAACTTTTCTCTCGTTAATGCAATGCAAATGCATATGCACACCTCTACTTTTTTTCTCTACCTTGTACTGGTATAGTTGAGTGGACACCCATCGATGTGCCACCCTCTTATTCTATGCAATGCAATGCAATGCTCATGCATATGCAAATCTCTACTCTTTTCTCAAGCTTATATTTTCTCTAGTTTATACCGGTATAGCTAAGCAGACACTTGTCGATATGCCACTGTCTCATAATCTCCATCCTATGGAGATACCTTTCCCTCCATCCCGTGCAAGTGCATACTAAAGTAGGTCTTTCATATCCTTTCTCTCTATCCTGTAGAGGTGTCTATCGAAGTAGGTCTTACTATTTCCACTCCCTAGAAGGTCCACACTAAATATACCATGAATGTAGGATTGAATACATCAATCAGATGATGGTGAATGATTGTCTCTGCTTCTTGTAATCTCTTAATGCTCAAAGAACATTTTGACCAATCAGCATTTGACCGCTCGCTCGATCACTCAGCTGCCGAAAACTCCTTACCAGTCATAAACTACGACCACTTCATACTTTTATCTTCGACCGGTTTACACACACTTGAAATCTTTAACACTGGGAGCAGAATCTATCGATCACATATGCCTTCGAGAAATCAGTGCCTTTGAGTTGACATGCTCTAATCTGCTCTCCCTGCCAATGCTATTAGCGGTGATCAAGTGGATAACTCGGCACACGATCAAGTCGACCGAGGAACGCTATCTCACCACACACTACTCTGCTTGAAATGAGAACAAGTCGAAGACAACGCCCAGGAAACACGCCGCCATCGCCAAATAACTTTTCTAGAATAGATATAACCTTTTATTTCTAAAACATGTTCTGTGGCTACATAGTGCCCTCACGGCACCCCTCAAACCCTAGAACAAAAACTCCTCAAAGTTTTCTCTTCAAAAGCCACCAAAAACCGTCTCAAGTCCCATCAACTCTTAACCTGTCCCTCCTTTTATATGGTAGAGCCCCAAACCGTGTCCTCATCAAACATGAACATGAAATTCTATCCGATTCCGAAAATCAAGGACCCAAACCCTTCCAAATATGTGTTTTCCAAAATCTCTATACTTTCTAGTTATGGACACCTTCCATAACTCCTTCCAATTCATCACGTATCGAAGCTTCTAGAACCACACCTCCTATAGCTTCTCCACGCATCATCCACCTTTGACTTCCACGTGCTCCAACATGAGCCTGACCACCTCGTGACATCCTCGACTGCCTGGATCTCAGATTTCCCCCTCTTAATCCTGGCCCTCCTCGTCACTGACCATGACCGTCTCTGCGCCCAATCTGCACATGCAAGACCAAATAATTTTTCTCAACATAAGTTCTTTCCAACTTGACCAACATCAGTCTACACACGTATGTCATACCCTTATCCATCAATAAACATGAACCAGATAATCCACGATCTCAATATCCATGGTTTCCAAAAATCAACCTTAGACCACCCAGTAAGATCAGTCAGACGCGAAGTCTACGACTATCGATCACAAAATCTACCGCTACCGATCACCGACCAAGCACTGTAGCTTTCGAATATCGACTGGTTACTATAGCTATCAACTATCAACCTGTTACTGTAGCAACGATCACCGGCTAGTTACTGTAGCTATGACCAACAACCAGTTCACTGTAGCTCCATTCGTCCATGGTCATTCTGCCGTGGTCGATCAACCGTGGTCGTTCTACCGTGGTCGACATGCTTTGGTCGACGTCTACCAACCAAACCTGTCGATCGGACCATCCATCACAAGGCCGATTGGATTACCGACTACCGATCATGGTACATGCCTTCGACTACCATCCGTGGTCAAAGCCTGCCAGTCAGACCGCCCAATACAAGGCGGTTAGATTGTTTATCCTGAATATTCCTACAATTTTAGTTTTACAAATGAGCATTGACCAAAACTTTCACAAATGCAAATTTCAATGCCACCCAAATGTCAATTATTTATCATCACGAAATTCACGATATGTCCACATGGTTTAACAATCTCCCACTTGATGAATACATTGATAATACATCAAAATCTATCGAATGAGATCAGTTTTGAAAGAAATGTAAAAATTACGAAAAGAAAGTTTTAAAATTGCAGAGAAAAGAATTTGACAAACCACAGCAGCAAACTCTCGGCAAAAACTCATGAATCTCCCCCTCAACACAATAGGAGCAATTTTAGCAAATATCTATCTCCAATTTCTCCAAAATCAAATTCTCTCCAAATTTCTCCAAAATCAAATTCTCTCCAAATTTCTCCAAAACCAAATTCTCTCCAAATTTCTCCCATTTCTCTCCCTTTGCAATATAATTATCAAGAACTTCAGAGAAAGAATAATTATAAGAATGAGCAATGAGAGTAAGCATCTAGAAGCTTTGTAGATTATTGAGATCACTTTGCTTCGATTTAATAATTTAACCAAGGCATTCTTTTGAGTAGATCTACCTAAATCATATAAATTCATATATCATATTACAATATCAAAACAAGTTTTTCAACATGATTAAGTGATTTATATCAAAGACAGGCATCTCAATAATGACCAAATTAATTGTAAAGAGCATAATGAGATATCACATCAAAAAAGTGAAAGCCTGAAAATGAAGCAAACCATAAATCAAGACGAGCTAGCAGTCTCATATAACAATCTATTGCTCCACACTCAATTCTTAAGGATGTGGCATGTTTGTAACATACTTCTTTTTATGATGGCATGATTGTAGCATATTTCTTTTAGATGGTGGCATGTTTGAAGCATACTTATTTTTATTTATGCACTTTTTGTGCCTTTTTTTATATATGACATGCTTGAAGCATACATCTTTTTAAATATATCTTTCTCATTTTTTTATGACAAGCTAAATTGAGTGAACATAAAAAGATTACAATATGAAACATACGAGCCTCATAGCTAAGATTTAATGTAAAGATTCACAATCAAGCTAATCTTTTTAGATGAACATCACAAAGTAATAACAATAATCAATCAAGTCAAAGTATTCCGCTATGTCATACTTTAGTTCAAATGTAGCAAATTAATTGTAATCAGTCATGATCAATGCTACAAAGCATATGGATAAATATGATAAAGAGATCACTACAAATCATTTGATTTCAATGACTTAGACTTGATGAATTATTTGATAAGTTAATAAACAAAGCTTTCAAAACTTTTAAACAATAAGCTCCCCCTCAGAATAATCCTAAAGGATGCAACACACCCAACTCACTTCGCAAATGAGCAAAACGAGAAGAATCAAGTGGTTTTGAGAGAATATGAGCAATCTGAAAATGAAACTCAACACGGTGTAAAACAACATTACCCTTTCCACATGGTCTCTCAAAAAGTGAAATATCTTAGAAGCTATCAAAGGGAGAGAAGAATCATCAAGTGTTCCAACTAAGCAATAACGTAAAAGACTGAAACTCAATCAAGTGCATGTTCTCCATCCCGCGTTAGCTATTCTTACATGACAAAAAACATCAGTCTCACAACACTGGGTTAGTGAAATAAGATCTAAAAATCTAGTATTGTGACACACGACGAACAAGAGCAACAACAGGCAAAGATTTAAGTGAAGAGTTAGCAACTGTAAGATTACGATCAAACCACCGTTGAAGTGTCGGTCTGACCATCGAGCGGTCTGAATGCCTCAGTGTGGCTGGTCTGACCGCAGGTTGGTTTGACCACCATGGCAGGGTCGGTCTGACTGCCCAAGACTGGTCTGATTGCATGTAAAATGTCGATCTGATCGGTCCTATTTTAAAAAGTCCTGAACCTGTACAAAATTTATTAGAGGGACCAAAGCGACGATAAGGAGCTTGTACAAACTCCACTCCAGAAGGAGAAACCTTTCTTAGCCTGTTTTGCTTTTCTTTCTTCGCTTTTTGAAAGAAAAATTGAACCAAATGACCATCTCTACCACAATGATAGAGTTGAGTTGTATCTATTGATTTTACAACACCCACTTTGGTAGAGGGATTATTTGCTATACCAGTAGATTTAAATATAATTTATTTTGGTTCAGATTTTACTTCAATTTTTCAGGTTCAAGAAGCTTAACAAGTTTAGGAAGATTATTCTTGGCATGCTCAACAAAACTAAATCCTAGACTATGAATTTTCACACTTATTTTTGACTTGTCTACAATCATATTCAAATTGTTTTTACCAAAAGAAACTCTCTAAAGTGTCCTTAAGATACTCATTTTCTCTAGCTAGTGAGAAACAAGATGTGTACTTAACAAATTCATTTGCAAGATTCTTAGAAGCATTAGACCAAGCCAATTTATCTTTTTTAGCAAAATCATTAAGTTGTCTAGTTAATGCTTTTACTTCAATGTTAAACTTATGACAGTTATAGTAAGAAAGTGTCTCATGGAAAAGCATTTGTTAAATTGATTCTTGAGATGAATTAAATTTAACTTCTAGCAATTCATAATTAAAGCAAGCTTTCGATTGAGCATTTGAAATTCTTGACTCTAAACATGCAGAAGAACTAAACTTGAGCTTTTCAATCTTATCATTAGCAAATTTTAATTTTTTTATTACAAGTGCCATGTGCCAATTTTAATTCATCAAATTTATTAGCTATATCCCTAAGCTAAATCAAGTTTGATGCATTAGTTAATCTAGCAGTCTGCAACTCAAAATATAAAACCTGACAATATTCGCATGATTCATCATTAGGAATATAATCTCTAAGTTTATTAATACTAGAATTCAAACTTTCAACAACAAAATTATTTTCTTTCAATTTCTTTTTAGTCTTTTTCAATTCAATAGCAAGTTTAACCAAATCATCTTCAAACTCATCATACGACGGTCTTATCTCATTGAGATCACTATAGTCATCGTTGTTGTTGTTGCTTGCCATGAAGCACATGCTTGTGAAGTCATCATTCTTCTTTTTACCGAGACAAAGAACTCAACACAACAGCCTCTTTGATGCCATAGCAACCCGCTCTGATACCACTTGTAGGATCGAATACATCAATCAGAGGGTGTAGGATCAAGGATACCGACTAGAGGGGGAGTGAATAGGAGGTTTTTAAACTTTTCTTGTTTACTTGATAAATTCTTCACAATTTAAATGGCCAGAATGTAAAGCAATTAATCATACACAATTCTAGTCAAGTATATAGCAATCTTAGCTCTAAGCAAGTAAATGATCACAATGGAGTAAATAAACAAGAGCTAAGAGAGAAATGAACAAAACCGATGTTTTTACCGTGGTGTTCGAAAACTTGCCGGTTTCCCCTAGTCCACGTTGAGGTTAGCCCGAACGAATCGGACCGGCTTCACGGATTAAGCCGAAACACCTCGATCACTAGTTATAGCTCTTCCCCGCTCCGGGTAGATGAGCTCCGACCTTCACAAGATTACCGAGTCTTTTCACAAGCTCCTTGAAAAGATGATCAATCGAACCTCCACCCAATCGTCCAAGTGCCGGCAAGCACTAAGAGTAACAGACATGGGCTTCACTTGAATGCAAAAGAGTGCCAAATGGATCAACTAATGAATTTTAGCACTATTTGCTCAACCACCTCAAATTGAATGCACAAGTCAGAATGAGGGTGGAGTAAATGCTCTAGGGCTCAAAGAATGTTCAATGGGTCTCCAACTTTAGTCCTTGAGCAATTGTGAGGGTATTTATAGCCTCCACCAACCAAAACTAGCCGTTTGGCACAATTTCTTGAAAAATTCAGGATGAGCGGTACTACCGCCTTTATGGGGCTGGTACTACTGCTACCAAATCTTCGTGACAGAAAGGCTATGTCAGAGCTCTACAGTGACCGTTGGATTTGGCGGCGCGGTACTACCGCCGTTGTAATTTGCAGTACTACCGCTCTCCGGTAATTCCGCAAAGTCGGCGCGGTACTACCGCTTGAGCCGAAATCCAAAAGTCCCAATTTGGCATTCTCTGGAAAAAAGGCTCCGCTCTGGGCTCGGAGCTTCCGGACTCCAGAAGTACCGCTCTGGATAGCGGAACTACCGCAACCTGCGGTAGTTCCGGCATTGAAACCGCCGGTACTTCCGCTCTGCGAAAATCCAGATTTCATCCTGAGGAGCACTCTGGAAAAAAAAAACGTTCTGCTCATCCTCCAGAGCTTCCGGGCTCCGGAAGTACCGCTCTAAAATGCGGAACTACCGCTCCCTGCGGTAGTTCCGACGTTGAAATCACCGGTACTTCCATTCCCACAAAAACTCAAATGCATCTGGGGGTGCTCTCTGGAAAAAAGGCTCTTCTCGAAATTCGGAGCTTCCGGTCGCCAGTACTACCTTTTCTAGGAGCAGAACTACCGCTCTCCGGTAGTTCTGACGTTCAAAACTGCGGTACTACCGCTCTTCTAGACAAAGCACATAATTGATTTTAAAACAGATTTTTGATGAATGCATGCTTCTAATTTGATCCAAATGGCACATAAACTTTGCTATCAAGCTACTTGCCATGATCTCCCTTTATGGTACGATTTTTTACCCTATAACCTGGTCTTCCACCTTTTCTTCTTAAGACCGGTAAAAACAAAAGGGATCCTATTCTAAGTATATCTTTGCCTTGAGCCACTTTGGGTCTTCTTTTATATCCTTTGGCTTGCATCTTGTTGCTCACAAATGGACTAAACCTTCGCATGCTCATTAAACAAGTTAGTCCCATATTCGCATAAATTCATTAATTACCAAAACCAATTTTAGAGGCCTAGATGCTTTCAATCTCCCCCTTTTTGGTAATTGATGACAACCCAATTTTATGTGAGAATAATGTTTTTGAGTATACTACTTGTTTGGCAATTAGTTGTATATTCTATTTTTACTTTAAATGAGAGTAGTTCTTTGCAACAAATCTTTGTATTCGCATAAGATGAACTATTTTCATTTTAAAGTTCGAGAGAGGAGAGAACTCCCCCTAAACATGTGCATGAATAAAAATATGACATTTGAGACAAGATACACAAGACAAAGAGATATCATAATATGAAAGCAAATTGACATTTAAGCAAAAAAATATTAAGATAAGCATCCACGAGCATAAAGTTTTACATCCAAGCAACATGAAGTTCATTACATCCCAAAGCATAAATAGTTCATTACAACCAAAAGCAAATAAAATAGAGATAGCTAGCCCAACTGCCCGACTAGACTACCCACACTTCCCCCCTTTGGCATCAAATACCAAAAAGAGTCACTCCTGAGGTCCGGAGGGAGAAGGGCCATGACGGCGACGACGAGTGTAGCGCTGAGGCGATGGAGGCGGCTGGGACAAAGACTGCTCTATGGCCGCTCCTGTGTCGCTGTTGCACCTGCATCTGCTGCTCCTGCTGCTACTGCTGAGGATCTCGGTGCTGCCGGGTCTAACTGTCGAGCTCTAGCAGCTGTGGGAATGGGAGGCTCAGGACGGGGCTTGTAGGGTTGTGGACTCCTCCACATCCGCCCCTAAACTCGAACTTGGTCCTGATCAATGCCATTATATAAGGCGCATATTTAATGCACTTAATCCTGTCATTCTTGGATGCAGCTATTTCCCTGATGATTACATCTACAACATCAAACTTTTGTCCCTTCATGATGTAATCAATGAGGTTCCAAGCATGACCTCTAATGGCATCGAAGTTCCCGCTCTTTGGAAAGATGGTATGGTTAATAATCTTATTAACTGATCGAATGGGCGCGAGACCAACCAACTTCCCTGGGATAAACCTCTCAGCGGTGTTGTAGTAGATGGACATCTCATGAATATCAAAGGCGGGCTTGTCGTAGACCTTCTCATAAACACTTAGCTCCGCCCTCAATGCCAGCTCAAAATCATGTTTTGTGGCCTCCAGCTTTGTACACACTATCATCCATGTGAGATACTGAAAATCAGGAGAGACGTACATTGTGGCATAGAACTGGCGAATCATCTCTTCATTGTAGTTGCATGGTAATGCCACAAGCTGGTGAAGTCCTGCTCTCTGAAATAGCCTATATGTCCCCTCATATTTGTCGATGGAATCCAGATGATCCAAATCGACATACTTGTGGTCAGCAAACTGTCTGTCCTGTCCATACAATTGATCAGAGACCTGCTCTTGGAACTTGGTATGGAACTTGGGGTTGATGGAGTTGCAAGATAACTCAAACTGGTTCCTGTGTCGAAGTCTGGCATACTCATCAGCGATAATCTTTTTGAGATCAATCTCGGGACTCTCCCGCTCAGTCAGATCCTCCTTAGATGATTCTATGGGAGAGCTTGCCCATTGTTCAGGCTCTGATTCGGTGTCTGAGTCAGACTAAGGTGCTGGGGCCTTCCCTTTGTCTTGGGCTGCCTTTTGAGCTGCCTCGGGGGAAAGGAGAGCTGGGGTGCCCGACGAATCCCCAGAAATGGAGGAGTACATTGTAGAGACCCGAATATGCAAATCCGGACTCTCCTGTGTATTCTGCACTAGTCCAGGATCACGCTAGTGCACACAGTATAAACAAAGATGAAATATCGAACATATCACGATTTACTAAGAAAAGACTCAAATATTATTAATAATTATCAGAGTGCGACCTTATGGCCAAGCTTACAATTAATAGCCCGAAGGCTTAAAAGAAACTAGCAATGAAATCCAAAAGAAAGCGCAGCGACCAATCGACACGCCCACAAAGCTATCGAGTGGAGAACGAAGCCTAATCCGCGAAGACGTCAAGTACTCTCCTTCGGAACCTCTGCTGGTAGCACTCCTCTTCCTCAATCGAGCAACATAGGCGTAAAGCCGTGAGTACATTGGTACTCGACAAGCCGCTTGTAACAAATGAATGCAATATAATATGCAAGGCTTACCAAAGGATGGTGAAAGGTTAATTTGCATAAACGGCATTTGAAAATACAATAAATAGATTGAAGGCGCATTTGAAGTAAAACAATAATAAACAATAATCAAAGGAATTGAAGTAACCACTTATGAATCTCCCATCCATAAGCTAAACTAACCACTTATGGACCTCCCATCCACAAGTTAAACCAACGATGAATTAACCATCCACCGCCCGAACTTTTAGAAATAACTATACCTCGTGTGAAATCACCGAGCATTGTCCATGACCGAGGACACGACTATTCGAATAGTTTTACACTCTGCAGAGGTTGCACAACTGTACCCACACGATGTGATAATCCTCACGTTAAAGATAATCACAACAAGGCCTTTACAATGTTCAATTCCAACCCAATCCCGCCCGCTAGGGTTTCGCATCACACCCCCCCTTGCGCCTCATGGAAATCAGCAACCATGTTCATCCCAGCGAGATTGAAATTGAAACATCCCAAATTAATCAGCCAGGTCTGTCCTATACCAGACATGTGGTTTGCACGGTAAGACTCAGATCAATGGCGCACAAAGTTAAGTCCTTAGGAATTACCCGGGCGAAACATCCACATCCCATGTGCCTCTCGCACCCCCTTTACTGCACGATCAATCGCCCAAGTGAAAACCAATTTTGTATAACCACCGCCAATGACGCACCAACGTCACGGCACAAATTTTATAACAGTGGCACCAACCACAATTCAATATCTCATTAAGTCAAATTAATTAATCACATGTAATGATGAACCCTTTCGCAAGAATAAGCAAGGCTAAGCATTCTAATCGTACCAACCCAATGTGACAAATAACATAGCATCACTAATAAAATTCCCAACCTAAGGTGACAATAGCATCAAGGTATTCCAAAATATCAAGGAGGGAAATAACCAATTGGGACGATAACTACCAATACAAGGGTTTGAATAAAAATAGCGATGCAAGATAATTTAAAACAAAATAATTAAATAATAGATTGCAAACTGGGTTCAACATGATCAAAGGACACGACTTGCCTTGGCCTTGCTCAGTTGATGGCTCTTGATCTTCAAATCTGACGGCGGCTCCCTCGAACGCGCGATCTAACGGGAGAGAGAACGAGACAAAACACAAGAACAAATTCAAATAAAACTCAAATAAACTCCAAAAACTGAAAAACCAGAACCAAAAGATAGAGCTCAATTTTAGACGAATTTAGGAAGAAGAATCGGGTCAATCGGAGTTCGGACGAAGGAGAACGAGCGATCTAAAGTTTGCCGGGGCGAGAAAAGGCTGGAAATTCACAGATGTTACTGTTCACCCGAGAGCAATTTTTGGAAAGGAGGCTAGCGCTGGCGAGAGGAGGCATGGGAGATGAATCTAACTAGCAACATGGGTTGCTAGGAACCTAAGGCACACATAGGAAGCGACGGCACGCCAAACGGAGACCGTTGACGGCACGGGCGGCTACAACGACATTGGTAGGAGAGAGGAATAAAATCCGGGCACAGGACATGGAGAGGTAGGGTGAGCACGGCCTAGAACGCGGCTTGGCGAAGCTAGGAAAATTATCGGCTCGGCCAGAAACCCACCGGAGACGACGCAATCGACGTTTGAACGACGTCGGGAAGGAAAAAGGAAAAACTTAATATCTTGGTGCTCGGTGAACGAAACCTAAAACCACTTGGAGGGTAGCTACCTGGGATGGTTTGGCACGATGTGACGCGAACGGATCGGGAAAAACACCACTGGACAGATGGGGGACACGCGATGCCATTGGCGGCCATGGCGAGGTTTGGAGGCGAAAATTTGTGGAGGCTTTCTGGGGAAACGGAAGTGAGCACGGCGTAGAACATGACGAGGCAAGTCTAATAAAAATTACGGCAAGGGCTAAAGCTTACCGGAGGCGACGAATCGACGTCGGGAAGCGCTTTTGACCTAGATTGGGGAAAACTCGATTCCGGGAGATTGGCTGCACCAAAACCAAATTAACTTGGCTAGAAGGTAGATGGGACATGAAGGCACAATGTGACGTGAAAGGATCACGAAGAAACTCACCGAATAGCTCGAGACACGACGAGCAAATTCGGGACCGGAGGGGCTCGGTGCCGACGGCGTCCTGTGCTTTGGGGAGACTTGGCACGGCTTGGGATGGGTTTAGGGGAGTCAAGGGGTCGTATTTATAGGCTTGGAAGAGGTAGAAACCGACTCCAATTCACGGATTTCGGTTTAGAGTCCGTTTCAGAAAATTGGAGATAAAAGGCAAACGGATGAACGAAACGGAAAGAGACCAGTTGGGATGGATTCCTTGCGTGATTTGGCACAACTTTCCTTTTGGGAAGACATTGAGATAAGGTCCGGATTGAAAGTTATGAAGAGAGAGAAAATCGGAAAAAAATCTGTACATGACGAACAGATCGATCGGGCTCGCGCGCTGGAGACGACGCGTGAACAGTACCCTCGGGGGTACTGTTCATTCTCTCTCCTCTTTCTTTTTTTTTGGAAATTTCAAATTGAGCTCAAACAAACTCCAAAAAATCCCAGAAAATACAGAAAAATTCCTTGTGACACAAGGAACACAAATAAAATATTTTTGGCAAATATTAATATTTAATTTAATCATATTAAATCTTTTTGATTAATGAAAATTCCAATTAAGCTTTAATTAATCCAGAAAAATTTAAATGGTGAATTTTATTTTAAAAGCTTCAAAAATGCTCTGAAAATCAGGATGTTACATACATCCTCTTGCCCGCAGCTCTTGTTCTAGGCATCTAGAGACAAGAAAAATAATTTATGAGGATCAAGGAAGAATAGATTAATTCAGATTGAAAAAGATTAGAATGAGTTTGCTGCACTGTTAGGAAAATCGGTAGTACCACCGTTCAGGGCCGGTAGTACCGCGCCTATCGGGCGGTAGTTCCGCTTCCTAGCAGATTCTAGGTTTTTGACAATGTACATAGATCTTTGGTGTTCTCTTGGATTGAATCCATGGAATAGGTGTGCAAATACCCTTAAACACCAAATGTACTCATTTTACCTAGAATCAAATAGCAAAATCATCTACATTTCAAAATCAATCTAGAACTTGACCTAGGGTTCAAAAGAAAGATCAAGAAGACGTTTTGATCCGAGATACCTTGAGGATCGGAGGAGTTGAACCCTTTGAAGATGATTTTACTTGAAGACTTAAAGAAATTCTCGCTAGATTTGAGGATCTAAGAGGCGGTTTTGGAGAGTTTTGGAGAGGGAGAGAGAGGAAGAGAGGAGGCAGCTTGTACAGGTGCAAACGGTTGTGAGAGGCGGAATAACCGGAGGGAGAAAGAGAGAGGAGAGGGGGCCCGTACAAGAAACCCTAGGGTGCGGCGGTTTCCCCTCTTTAAGTCACAAGCGGAAGTACCGCCGATATAGGCGGTAGTTCTGCTCTGCGAAATTACCGCTTCCAAGGCCAGTAGTTCTGCTGACCGGAAGTACCGCAAAAGACAGCGGTAGTTCCGATTGTTCTGGAACTTGAAGGAATTTGATTAGAATGAGAGTAGATGCAGATGATCCCTTGTTTTTGCACTCAACTAAAATCTTTAAGGATCATTCTGCATTAAATATCCCAAAATATTATCTTTAAATAATTTTTGCATTTGATTTAAACTCAAAACCTTTTTGCATAAAATCTTTCTCACACAAACTCGCAAGTTTTATCAAATTGAGCATACATTTAATTGTGCCGCAAATTTGAATAATCTATGACATTCAATTCACTCCTTAACTTGCAGAAACGGCTTTTATCTAAGGGTTTGGTGAAAATATCCGCTAATTGGTTTTCGGTTCGGATGTGGCTAATGCAAATATTACCTTTGCTAACATGGTCCCTCAAGAAATGGTGGCGTATATCTATAAGCTTGGTTCTTGAGTGTTGGGCTGGATTATTGGATATTTTAACGACACTATCATTGTCACACAAAAGAGGCACTTTATCAAAATTAATTCCATAATCCATTAAGGTTTGCCTCACCCACAATAATTGAGCACAACAACTCTTGGCGGAAACATATTCGGCTTCAGCGGTTGATAGTGCTACAGAATTTTGTTTCTTTGAGGACCAAAACACTAAGGATCTACCTAAGAATTGACAACTTCCCGAGGTGCTTTTTCTATCCACTTTGCAACCCGCATAATCGGAATCCGAATATCCAATTAATTCAAATTTAGCAACTTTAGGATACCAAAGCCCTATGTTTTGAGAATGTTTTAAATATTTCAAAATTCTTTTTACGACTTTTAAATGACACTCTTTTGGTGAAGCTTGAAAGCGAGCACACATGCATACACTAAACATGATATTGGGTCTAGATGCGATAAGATAAAGCAAACTACCAATCATAGATCTAAAAAGCTTTGAATCTACCGACTTATCTCCTTCGTCAAGGTCTAGATGTCCGTTTGTTACCATTGGTGTCTTGATGGGTTTTGCATCTTCCATGCCAAACTTCTTAAAGAGATATTTAACGTACTTCGTTTGGCTTATAAAAGTCTTATCCTTGAGTTGCTTGATTTGAAGTCCAAAAAAATAACTCAATTCTCCTAACATGGACATCTCAAATTCCCAAGACATCATATCACCAAATTGTTCGCAAAAATCTTGGTAGTAGAACCAAATATAATGTCATCAACATAAATTTGGCATACATAGAAATCATCACTAATGATTTTTGTGAATAATGTTGTATCTACTTTACCAATTTTAAATCCTTTTGAAACCAGAAAATTTCTAAGACGCTCATACCATGCTCTAGGAGCTTGTTTTAGACCATATAGCACATTTGAAAGTTTATAAACATGATTAGGGTATTTAGAATCTTTGAACCCCGATGGTTGTTCAACAAATACAAGTTCGGAGATTGTTCCATTAAGAAATGCACTTTTGACATCCATTTGAAATAATTTAATATCAAAGCTAGATGCAAAAGCAAGCAAGATTCTAATTGACTCAAGTCTAGTAACAGGTGCAAATGTTTCATCATAGTGTAAACCCTCGACTTGAGTATAACCTTGAGCAACTAACCTTGTTTGTTCCTTTCCACAACTTCGTTTTCATCTTGTTTATTCCGGAAGACCCATTTTGTGCCCATCACATTGTACCCTTCGGGTCTTTTCACCAAAGTCCAAACTTCATTTTGAGCAAAATTGTTTAACTCTTCATGCATGTCATTTATCCAATCCGGGTCATCTAGAGCTTTGTCTACAAGCTTAGATTCAAGTGAAGACACAAAAGAATAATGTTCGCAAAATAAAGTTACTCTAGAGCGAGTTTGAACATCCTTACTCACGTCACCCAATATTTGATTTATTGGATGATCCTTGGCAATCGTGTTGTGAATCTTTAAGGTGTTTGGTTGTTGATCCTTTTCTTCATCTTCTATGACTTGAACATTGCTTGTTGTAGAATAAGTTGGAGGTTCCACTTGTCTTGATGAGCTTGGTGAAGTTGGGTCTTCTTTTGGCTTGATATCACCAATTTGCATATTTTTCATAGCCTTGCGCAATCCTTCATCCCCTACATCATCCAAATTCTCTTGCTCTTCTTGAGAGCCATTAGTCTCATCAAATTGTACATCACAAGATTCTTCTACTAAACCCGAATTTTTATTATAAACTTTATAAGCTTTGCTATTTGAAGAATATAACCTAATAAAAATCCTTCATCACATCGACTTTGAAATTTACAATGCCGAACACTCTTTCTTAAGATATAGCATTTGCAACCAAATACTCTAAAGTAGGAAATGTTCGGTTTTCTTCCAATGAGAAACTCATAGGAAATTTTTTTCAAGAGACGATGTAAATAAAGGCGATTTATGGCATGACAAGCGGTGTTAATAGCTTTCGCCCAAAATTTATCAGAAGTATTATATTCATCAAGCATTGTCCTAGCCATTTTGATTAATGTACGACTTTTCTTTTCTTCGACTCCATTTTGCTCCGAAGTGTAGATTGTGGAAACTTCATGCTTTATTCCAAGTTCATCACAAAAATCTTTAATTTTAGTGTTTTTGAACTCGGAACCATTGTCACTCCTAATTTTTCTTTATTTTAAAATCAAATTCATTTTGGGCCCTTTTTGCAAAACTTTTGAAAATCCCGGATGTTTCATTTTTGTCATTTAAGAAGAATACCCATGTATATTTAGAGTAATAATCTACAATGACTAAACAATAGCTATTACCTCCAATGATCTTATAGGTTGTTGGCCCAAACAAATCCATATGTAAGAGCTCTAATGACCTAGATGTTGACATGATACTTTTGGAGGGATGAGAATTAGCGACTTGTTTTCCGGCTTGACAAGCACTACAAAGTCTATTTTTCTCAAACTTCACATCTTTCAAGCCAACAACTAAGTCATGTTTGAAAAGCTTTTTAAGTTGTACCGTGCCCACATGACCTAGTCACCTATGCCATAACCAACCCAAAGAGGTTTTTGCAATTAAAAAAGTTTTTAAACAACAATCATTTGAAGTAAACTCTACTAAATATAGATTTCCAAATCTAAAACCTTTGAAAACAAGTTCATTATTATTTTCTTTGAAATAATTACGTTTTCTTTAGAGAATGAGCAAGTTAAGCCTAAATCACACAATTGAGCAACGGATAGCAAATTGCAATTTAATGTTTTTACTAAAGACACATTAGAAATGGAAAGGTCATTTGAGATAGCAATTTTACCCAAACCAAGTACCTTTCCTTTGCTATTGTCCCCAAGGTGGTTTTCGCATTGCTCCCACTCTCAAAGGTGGTAAATATTTTCCGGTCTCCGGTCATATGTTAAGTACATTCACTATCCAACACCCAATGCCTTCCACCGGTTTTGTAGTTCACCTACAAAAGAAAATCAAGTTCTTTTAGGTACCCAAATTTGTTTGGGTCCTTGGAGGTTACTAGCCAAGGTTTTGACACCCAAATGGATTTCTTTTTAGCACCCAAAATTGAGGTGCCAAGGAAATGAGCAACAACATTTCCATTTTTAGATTTTTTAAGCATATAACAAGAGTCATATAAACCAATGGAATGTATTTTATTTTTAGAACAATCATTTTGTATGTGTCCTACATTCCGGTATTTAGTGCAATATTTTCCATTTTCTTTTACAAACCTTGAGGGTTTGTATGCTGGCTTCTTACCTTTCTTGGGAATAAAATCAAGTCCTTCCTTCTTAAAAAAGTATCTTTGATCACTTAATAATTTATCAAGGGTAGCCTTTCCCTTGTATGCTCTTTCCAAACTCTTGTTTAATTTTAGCACTTGTTCTTTTAAATTCTCATTTTCATTAACAAGTGCATGATCATGTGCAAGAGTTGAAGCATTTATGGAATCAATATTTGAAGAGCATGGCATGGCAAGAATATCATCACAAGATGTAGACATGCTTGATTTTTGAATTTCTATACTAGGCATTTCATTTGGGATATCACATGTAATTCCAATGCTAGTACTAGACTTCTTTTGATTTTCTTGGATGAGTAAATCATGAGCTTACTTTAGCTCCACATAGGATTCTTGAAGAGATATGTGCTCTCTCTTCAAGACCTTGAATTTTGATTTCTCTTTTCCAAGAAACTCATTCAACTCTATTAGCATATCCATTAAATCATCATAAGAGGGCTTATCATCGTTAAGCAATTTTACCTTCCCTCCTTTAGCCATGAGGCACGTAGGAGTGGAGAATAATGATGGAGCCTCTTTGATGGCGATGCCCACGAGCCCCTTCTTCTTGGGAGACTTGTCCTCGCTTGAGTCGGAGTCGGAGTACTCCGCCTCGGAATCCCACTCACCAATGTGGGCTCCGTTCTTGCCGTCTTTGTGAAGCTTCTTGAAAAGCTTCTTCTTGCTGTGATAGCCCTTCTTCTTAGATGACTTCTCCTTATCATCTTTCTTAGTTGGGCATTGTGAGGCAATGTGCCCCTTCTCGTCGCATTCATAGCAACGGATGTTGCTATACTTCTTGTTGGAGGAGGAGTGCCACTTCTTTCCCTTTTCATGACTTGTGCTTCGGTTTGAGTGCCTTTTCATGAATTTGTTCATCCTTCTTACTAGAAGGACAAGCTCTTCTTCGGAATTCTCTTCTTCATCTTCGTATTCCTCACTTGCCACCGCCTTTCCTTTGAAGGCGGTGATCTTCTTCCCTTTGGAGGTGGATTGCTCCAAAAGCTCCTCCTTATCCTTCTTGTACAACTCATTTGTAATTAGATTACCCAAGAGTTGTGTTGGCGTCATCCTTGCCAACTCCAGTGAGTTGAGGAAGAGAGTCACCAACATCTTGTACTTCTCCGGTAAGGCCCTAAGCATCTTTCTCACAATATCAAGATCGGAAAGGTTAGTTCCAAGGGCTTTGAGCTCATTCACAATGTTGTTGAGCCTTGTGTACATCTCATTGATGTCCTCATGGGGCAACATTACAAATGTCTCATATTTGATCCTAAACCGATGCAATTTAGCCTCCTTAACCGTGGACGTCCCTTTATGTATTTCAGAAAGGGTAGTCCAAATAGCGTGAGCCGTCTCAAGATTATTCACTTTATTGAACTCGTCCACGTTTAAGGCTCCAAAGAGAGCATTCATGGCTTGGGCGTCTAAATGAGTGTTACACCCGTCTTGTTCCGTTAAGTGCAATGGATCAAGCGGCATCACGTAACCCTCATTTACAATTTTCCAAATATGAGGACTCATGGCCTTTAAATAAATTGTCATTCTAATTTTCCAATAAGCATATTTAGAGCCATCAAAGAGTGGTGCCTTGCCTATCGCAAACCCCTCACTAGCCATCCTTTTCTCTCTAGACGGTTAAGTCTAAAAATGAGAGACCAAGCTCTGATACCACTTGTAGGATCAAGGATACCGACTAGAGGGGGGTGAATAGGAGGTTTATAAACTTGTCTTGTTTACTTGATAAATTCTTCACAATTTAAATGGCTAGAATGTAAAGCAATTAATCCTACACAATTCTAGTCAAGTATATAGCAATCCTAGCTCTAAGCAAGCAAATGATCACAATGGGGTAAATAAACAAGAGCTAAGAGAGAAATGAACACAACCGATATTTTTACCGTGGTGTTTAGAAACTTGTCGGTTTCCCCTAGTCCACGTTGAGGTTAGCCCGAACGAATCGGACCGGCTCCACGGATTAAGCCGAAACACCTCGATCACTAGTGATAGCTCTTCCCCGCTCCGGGTAGATGAGCTCCGACCTTCACAAGACTACCGAGTCTTTTCACAAGCTCCTTGAAAAGATTATCAATCGAACCTCCACCCAATCGTCCAAGTGCCGGCAAGCACTAAGAGTAATAGACCTGGGCTTCACTTGAATGCAAAAGAGTGCCAAATGGATCAACTAATGAATTCCAGCACTATTTGCTCAACCACCTCAAATTGAATGCACAAAGTGAGAATG
The DNA here is from genome assembly GCA_036346575.1 of Dendrocalamus sinicus. NCBI lineage: Eukaryota > Viridiplantae > Streptophyta > Magnoliopsida > Poales > Poaceae > Dendrocalamus > Dendrocalamus sinicus. The sequence continues at coordinate 26,163,252 of CM070654.1, forward strand.
AGGGTGGAGTAAATGCTCTAAGGCTCAAAGAATGTTCAATGGGTATCTAACTTTAGTCCTTGAGCAGTGGTGGGGTATTTATAGCCTCCATCAACCAAAACTAGTCGTTTGGCATAATTTCCTGAAAAATTCAGGATGAGCGGTACTACCGCCCTTGTGGGGCCAGTACTACCACTACCAAATCTTCGTGACAGAAAGGCTATGTCAGAGCTCTACAGTGACCGTTGGATTTGGCAGCGCGGTACTACCGCCGTTGTAATTTGCGGTACTACCGCTCTCCGGTAGTTCCACAAAGTCGGCGCGGTACTACCGCTTGAGCCAAAAATCAAAAAGTCCCAATTTGGCACTCTCTGGAAAAAAAGGCTCCGCTCTGAGCTCGGAGCTTCTGGACTCCGGAAGTACCGCTCTGGATAGCGGAACTACCGCAACCTGCGGTAGTTCCGGCGTTGAAACCGCCGGTACTTCCGCTCTACGAGAATCCAGATTTCATCCTGAGGAGCTCTCTGGAAAAAAAAATGTTCCGTTCATCCTCCAGAGCTTCTGGGCTCCGGAAGTACCGCTCTAAAATGCGGAACAACCGCTCCCTGCGGTAGTTCCGGCGTTGAAATCGCCGGTACATCCGTTCCCGCAAAAACTCAGATGCATCCGAGGGTGCTCTCTGGAAAAAAGGCTCTGCTCGAAATCCGAAGCTTCCGGTCGCCGGTACTACCTTTTCTAGGAGCAGAACTATCGCTCTCTGGTAGTTCCGACGTTCAAAACCGCGGTACTACCGCTCTTCCAGACAGAGCGCAGAATTGATTTTAAAACAGATTTTTGATGAATGCATGCTTCTAATTTGATCCAAATGGCACATAAACTTTGCTATCAAGCTACTTGCCATGATCGCCCTTTATGGTATGATTTTTTTACCCTATAACCCGGTCTTTCACCTTTTCTTCTTAAGACCGGTAAAAACAAAAGGGATCCTATTCTAAGTATACATTTGCCTTGAGCCACTTTGGGTCTTCTTTTATATCCTTTGGCTTACATGTTGTTGCGCACAAATGGACTAAACCTTCGCATGCTGATTAAACAAGTTAGTCCCATATTCCATAAATTCATTAATTACCAAAACCAATTTTAGGGGCCTAGATGCTTTAAGAGGGGGTGAATGATTTTGTCCGCTTCTTGGAATCTCTTAGTGCTCGATGAAGGTTTTGACCAATCAGCATTCGACCACTTACTCGATCGCTCAGCTGTAGAAAACTCCTCACTAGTCATAAACTATGACCACTTTAAACTTTGATCTTTGACTGGTTTGCACATACTTGAAATCTTTGACACTAGGAGCAGATCCTATCAATCACATGTGCCTCGAAAAATCAGCGCCTTTGAGTTGATGTGCTTTGGTCTGCTCTCCCTGCCGATGCTATTGGCAGTGATCAAGTGGATAACTTGGCGCGCGATCAAGTCGACAGAGGAATGCTATCTTGCCATGGACTACTCTGCTCGGAATGAGAACGAGTTGAAGATAACACCCAGAAAATATGCTGCGGCGTTGACTAACTTTTCCAGAATAGATCTAACCTCTTATTTCTAAAACATGTTCTATGGCTAATTACCCTCACGGCAACCCTCAAACTCTAGCACAAAAACTCTTCAAAGCTTTCTCCTCAAAAGCTGCAAAAGCCACCAAAAACCGTCTCATGTCCCATCAACTATTAACCTCTCCCTCCTTTTATATGCTAGAGCCCCAAACCGTGTCCTCATCAAACACAGACATGCATCCTATCTGATTCTAAAAATCAAGGGACTCGAAACCCTTTCAAGCATGTGTTTTCCAACACCTCTAAACCTTCCAGTTATGAACACTTTCCAATTTATCACGTGTCGAAGCCTCTAGGACCGCACCTCTTGTAGCCTTTCCATGCATCATCCACCTTTGATCTCCACATGCTCTAGCATGAGCCTGACCACCTCATGACATCCTGACCACCTAGACCTCAGATTTTCCCCTCCTAGTCCCGGTTCTACTTGTCACCGACTATGACCGTCTCCACGCCCAACCTGCACATGAAAAGGCCAAAAAACTTTTTTTCGGACACAAGTTCTTTCCAACTTAACCAATATCAATCCACACACGCATATCACACTCTTATCCATCAATAAACACAAACCAGATAATCCACGATCTCAATATCCACGCTTTCCAAAAATCAACCTTAGACCACCCAAGTAAATCGGTCAGATCACCATGCCTAGGCCGGTCGAACCATTGGCCAAATAGACACGAGTATTCGAGGTATTCAAAGATTACAAGAATTAAAGCATTCAAAGCCTATGAGTACCGACTGTGAAGCTTGCGGTAACCGATTACAAAGCCTATGACTACTGCTCGTGAGGTCTATGACAACCGATCACAAATCTTATGACAACCGATTACAAAGGCTACGACAATAGATCATGAAGCCTATGACACAAAGTCTATGACTACTAATCACAAAGTCTACAGCTACCAATCACTGACCAGGCATTATAGCTTCCGAGTATCGACCGGTTACTGTAGCTATCACATATCGACTGGTTGATATAGCTATCGACTATGGACTTGTTACTGTAGCAATGACCATTGACCAGGTACTGTAGCTACAACCAATGATCGATTCACTGTAGCTTCAACCGGTTCACTATAGCTTGATCGGTTCACTATAGCTTCGACCATCTGTGGTTGTTCTGCCATGGTCAACATGTTGTGATCAATCTGCCGTGGTTGACGTCTGCCGATCGGACCTCACAAGGCCGATTGGACTACCGACTATCGATCGTGGTCCACACTTCTGACTAACGTCCGTGGTCGAAGCCTGCCTATCAGGCCGCCCAATACAAGGCAGTCAGAGCGCTTATCCTGAATATTCCTGCAATTCCAGTTTTACAAAAGAACATCGACCAAAACTTTCACAAATGCAAATTTCAATGCTACCCAAATGTCAATTATTCATCATCACTAAATTCACAACTTATCCACATAGTCTAATAATAGATGCCATTCAGGCCATCTATTTTCATGATATGCATGCATGTAATGCTACAAGCCTCTTTAGCATCTATCATGTAACATGAACTATTATTCGTTATTATACCATCAATCAAAAGTCATTATAAGATTTTCAAGAAAAATAATAATTATCACATAATGGAAGGTAGACATTGCATCAGGCTTAACTAGTAACAATCATCTACCCAATTCACTATTTTACTATGCACTTGCTTGTATAACAACAGGGATGATGTGTGGATGGCACGAAACCCGAAACTTCAACTGAGCAAACATCACCCGTCTCAATATATCACTAAAACAGTACTTACACACTCAAATGAATGACATCGCTCTTATGCACAAACCTGGCACATACAACCCTTTCACTAGACATCTTTCCATTGCCCCAGTGATTACGTGACCATAACTTTAATTCTTGAAACCCAACATAGCAAACAATATGAGTTCTAGGATCTACACAAACTTACTCATATAATCCTAGTTATCATATTTAAAGATTACGTCACCTAAACCCTTGATTGCGGCCCCAACAGCTGTGCTACCCCACACCAGACAACGTCCTTCTCGGAAGTATGTCTTCCAAATCGTTTTTACCAAATCAGGTATTCAAGCTCTCCACTGAAATCTAACAAAATGATCTACCTTTTCCTAATAGATTAAATTATTAGATTATCCCCTTAACATACCTACAATCTCAGTAGAAGACACTACACATGGAATCCACGTCCTAACCATATTCTAGCCACTCCAACGCACCTACCTTGCTAATCCCTACTCTAACCTCTATAGAAAACGATAAACCAACATGAAAAAGGGATTTGCGATGTTACCCTAGCGACGAATAGATATAACAGGACACCTTCTTCCTCTCCTTGGTTGGATCTGGCAGATTTGGTGTCAACACAAACCTCATTTCTTATGCTTTCCCCTTCTTCCTTTCCCGTCATCTTCCTTCTTCCTTTCTTCACCTTTCTTCTCTTCCCTCAGCCTAGCCCCTTCCTTCCTCTTTCTCCTCTCCCAGCCGAGCCTTTCTCTTCCTTCCTCTCTCCCTCCTTCTCGGCTAGGCTACTCCTTCCCTCTTCCATACCCTCCCTGGCCATAGGAACGATGGCCATCGGCAAGGGAAAGAAGAGGGTGCGGTGGTGCAGCTGAAGCAAAGGAGGCGGTGATGACGCACGGGGACGATGAATCTGGGGCAGCAGCATAGCAGCGACGGCGCACGAAGAGGTGAGGGCGGCGGCGAGGAAATGAGACTGCGACAACGCGGCCGGGCGACAGGGGTGGCATCAAGGGGAAGGAGTGGCTGGCGTGGACTAGCTCGGGCTGGCTTGGCCTAACCCTCTTTCTCTCTATCTTTTTTTAATATTATATTGGACAATGCTAGGGGTTTTCCGGTTTTGATGGCACGGTGCAAGTAATTCACAAAGAGAAATTTGATGATTTGCCCTATCTTTGTTTGCAAACAACTCATTTGCCCTACAGTTGATATCAATTAATTATTTGCCCTATTTTTTTAATTTTCAGTTGATCATTTGCCCTCTTTGTATTTTTAAATAATTTTCTATTTTTATAATGCTAAATTACCATAGAAATTGATCAAATTACCCTTAAGTCACCGGTGGAAGCCAACTCCCATTCCCTTCTTTTCTTTGAGCTCATCTGCCCATCTCCGTGGTGATACGCGGCGGCGTAGAGGTCGAGGCCGGTATAGCGCAGAAGTTCCGTCTCTACCTCCGTCCACGCCGCGTCGCCGGGACGGAGAATGGCCGCCCTGATGTAGGACGTGTACTTGTGGTAGTACCGAACGGCGTACACAAGGATGGTGCCATCGTCGCAGACCGTGCCATCGGCGAACTCGTCGATATGCTTGTTGGTCTCGTCTGGGAAGCGAGGCAGGGAGGTGGCGGCTCCGGTGAGAGGGTTGACGAGGCAAGGAGAGTCGCTGCCACTGTCCGTAAGCAACCATGTGCCAGCGCCGTCTGCGCTCGCCAGCCACTGGTCGCGGATGGGCATACGGCGCCAGGTCCTCGATGGAGCCGGAACTGCGAGGTGGACGCGCGCGAGGGGTGGGAACGGCGGGTGGAACGTTGTCGACGGCAGGGTGCCGCGCCACGGCTTGCACGCGGCGTGGAAGCGGACGAAGTCGTGGAGGCGGCCGGAGACGCCGCGGAGCAACTCGGGTGGGAGATCGGCCCACCGGGACGCGGCGGCGTTCGTAGCTGTGGACATGATCGGCAAATTGGTCAGGAAAGTGGTCAGGAAAGAAGGGAATGGGAGGTGGTTTCCACCGGTGACTCAAAGGGTAATTTGGTCAATTTTTATGATAATTTAGTATTATAAAAATAGAAAATGGCTAGAAAATACAAAGAGGGTAAATAATCAACTGAAAATTAAAAGATTGGGCAAATAATCAATTGATATCAATTGTGGAGCAAATAAGCTGTTTGCAAATATAAATAGGGCAAATCATCAAATTTCTCATTCACAAAAGGATGAACTGCGTTTTGGTTTTGGGTGAATTATACACACATCTATCGGATTGTTCGGATCAAAGCAATGCATCTGTGTAACCTATCCAGCTTAATTTATCCAGTTCTTGCTTAAGAATAGTTTCTGTTCGTTTTGGCGTCCGTTTCCTTTCTGCCGATTTTGCCATTCACCTGATTTTCTTCCCTGTGTTGTATCATCCGCAACTCGCCACAACTAGAAGGGATTTTTGGATTCCAGGGCACGGGTCGCCTCCAAACCTGGCAGGAGATATGGGAATAGAACAACCCTTTTTGCCTATGCAAGCCAGAAAGAGCGAATAAATAGTTAGTTTTTACTTTTATGTTGCTAATAGGCCAGCAGATTATGTTAGGAGGCTGGTTTATTGTTACCTGCTCTACAACGAGTTCTGACGATTCAGCATGGCAACTTCCAATGACAATGGTTTTGCAGTCTCCCACAGGATTTCCATATCTCGCAAACTCAATCGCTGATATGTGTTTGCCTTCCTGGCACCGGAGACGATCTTCTGGATCCTTTCCTTGCGACTGGATGAGAGAGCGAGCAGAGAGCTCATTCACATTACCGCACACCGTTGTGATGGCCACTGTGTTCACTGTTATCTGTAGTGGGTTGCCTCCCATTTCCTCAACAAGGACGAGGAGGTTGTCTCTGTCTTTCAGAAATTGCCGTGGTATGTGATACCTTCAGAGTTCTCAAACGCCATGCCAGTGGGATATTGCTTGTAAGGTTATAGGGAAGAAAAAGAGAATTTGTGGTGAGAGACTGTCAGTTTGAGCTACACTACTTACAGGGATTGAGAGGGCTGCCCACTCGGAGCCTTGAAGGAGACACAATACCGTCCAATGCTCTCTCCGTTGATCCATACCATACTCCACCCTTCCCCATTTTTTTAGATCAAGGGAAAATTTCATTAAGTGAATGAAAAAGGTCCCAGCCTCTACAATCCGAAGATCGTACACAGCTTCCCCATACCAGTAAGGTTCAGTGTCACTGCATCATCGCCTGCTGGTGTGGCTAATGTTGTCTGGGTCACAGAACAAATGATGCAAGGTATAGTTCACTTCTGTGGAGAGTGGACATTTAGCGCAAGATTATGATCAACGAGTTTTTTTTTCTGTACCTTGTACCAAGTAAGCGGATGGTATGTCAAATTGTTTATAGTTGTCCATTCGACACTTTATGATCCTTCTCGCATGTAGATTCGATTCCCTTCTCCAAATAAGCCAACCTGCATTTAATCCGACAGATCAAGATAAGCATCTGATATGGTTCTTTCTATTTACATTCTAAATGAGTTGACTTGGATTTACTTGGTATCCCCATAGCTCATTGTTGAGGAGTTTTGGTGGCTGTTGTCCCTGTTGGATGCTCACTTCCTGGATTCCAAAGATTCTTCTTTCCATGTGAGCACCGGAGTCCTTCCAATGAGTAGATGAAAGCTCAATTTGATGCACGACTAGGTAATGAACTTTGTCAAGTCATCTATTATTCAAACTTATGGTACTCGGGCTGAACAGTATTTGGAATGGTCTGAACAACATGGATATATTGGATGAACTACACTCAACTCATTTATTCATTTTACTACAACATAACTCGACTATAAACATATGCATGGGATAGGTCTGCTCGCTTATTGAGCCCCCTAGTGGTCATAATGTCATAGGAACCAAGTAGATCTTCAAGAACAAGCAGAGTGAGGATGAGATAGTCATTCGAAACAAGGCTAAACTGGTAGCTCAGGGTTTCTCCAAAATTGAGAGTTTAGATTTTGAGAAGACCTTCACCCCTGTAGTTAGGCTAGAGGCCATCAGGATTTTGCTTGCAATCGCAGCATCTAAGCACTTCATGTTGTACCAGATGGATATCAAGAGTGCCTTCCTCAATGGGTATATTAAGGAAGAGGTCTATGTTAGACATCTACCAGGTTTCGAGAACCCCAAATATCCAAACCATGTCTTTAAGTTTTTGAAAGCCTTGTATGGACTTAAGCAAGCCCTTAGTGCTTGGTATGAGAGGTTTAAATCCTATCTCTTGAGTCATAGGTTTGAGATGGATAAGGTAGACAAGTCCTTATTTATTCGTAGGTATGGTAATAACCTTCTATTCGTCCAGATTTATATCTTTGGTGGCTGCTCTCATGCTCTTGTTTCCCAGTTTTCTGATGACATGAGCACAGAGTTTGAGATGAGTATGATGGACGAGTTAAGCTTCTTCCTCGGCTTCCAAATCAAGTAGACTCGGGAGGGTATCTTCTTGCATTAAGGCAAGTACACTCGAGACCTCCTGAGATGATTCGACATGAGTAATGGCAAGCCAGTGTCAACTCTGAAGGCGACCTCAACTATGCTCAACCCAGATGAGGAAGGCGAGTTGGTAGATCAGAAGGAGTACCGCAGCATGATTGGCTCCTTCCTGTACCTCACTGCTTTGAGGTTGGACATACATTTCATCATGTGTCTGTGCGCTCGATTTCAGGCTTCTCTTCACCTCTCTCACCGTCAGGCGGTGAAGCGCATCTTCAGATACCTTCGAGCTACTCTAGACTATAGTATCTGATACTCTTCTGCTTCTTGTCTTTCCCTTAGAGCCTACTCCGATACAGACTTTGCTGCCTGTAGGATAGATAAAAAGAGCATCTTTGGCACTTGCCAATTCATTAGTACTTCTCTTGTTTCTTAATCTTCTAGGAAGCAGTAGTTCACCGCAGAGGCCGAGTATGTTGTAGTCACTAGTTGTTGTAGTCAGGTGCTTTGGATGGTTTCAACGTAGCGGGACTTTGGGTTAGTCATAGATAGTGTTCCTCTCTTCTGTGATAACACTTCTGCCATTAACATTGCTAAAAATCCAGTGCAGCACTCTAGGACCAAACACATATATATATCATATATCATTTTCTTAGAGACCATATGGAGAAAGGTGACATAGTGCTTCAATTTATGGTGACCACTAGTTCACCAGGCCTTTAGATAGCTCAAGGTTCATGACCTTTGCGGGGAGAGCTTGGGGTGGTCTGTTCTTATGGCTTAATCTGAGGGGAGCATCATGTACTTTCTGTATTATATTGTTGATATACTTCTTTTTTATTCTGTTGCACTTTGTTTATTATGTGCATTTGAGTTAGTCTTTCTTGAATAAACTAGAGTGGTTCTTATTCTCAGTTGTTTAGACTTCTTTCTTTCATCTTGTGATCCAAAGATACTACTTATTAGTTGCTTCTCTTCTCATTAGGTTGAGTTCACTCACTTCTTTTAGGTCTAGCGAGGGTTAGGCCCCTTGGGTAGATAGGAACGTCTTTACTCTCTTGTGTTTTAGATGTTCAGCTAATAATCCTAGAGTCATTTAGGGTAGATGAGAGTGAGTATGAGTTATAGTGATTCTTCTATCTTGTCTATACTTTAAGGATTGCCATATCTTTCTTCTGTCCAAGTTTCTTCTCTCTTGCTTATTGCTTTGGTATAGAGAAGTTTTATTTGAGATTCTCTGGAGCTTAATGATGACATAACTCAATTTGAACCAAATTATTTCTAAAATTGACTCGCTTGCTAAGAGGGAGCTAGAATCTCTTTTTGTTGCATGATCGTTTCTTTGGCCATGATTTTCATAATTGTTCGTTGGAATAGATTCACAATACTCTAGAGTAGATCTTTGTAAAATTTCGTATCATTTGGATCTACGAGTCAAAAGTTCTCTCGATTCTTGTGTTTGAACTTATGCTGAAATTTCTGTTCATCAAGAAAATCGGTGGTACCGCAGTGCAATCAGCGGTACTTCCAATTTTGCTATTTCTTTTCCAAATTTTCAGCTACTTCACTTGCTTGTCTTTTGGTGGTTTCTCATTCTAATATTCATAACTCTGTAACTATTGGAGATAAGGAGTATTAAATATTTGGTGAAAAAAATAGAAGACACTATCTATTTTCTTTGTTACTATATTCAGTCTTTCAGTTGGTCTCTTCGTTTCTTCCTCTTGCAGGAATTCATCCTCGAGCACTCTACTGCTGGTGAACTTGACTGGAAGGGTACGAATAACCAAATGAGATCATCTGACGTAACTTCCCGTCACTGACGCGTGGGGCCACGCGGCGAGGGGGCCCACGCGTAGTGACCCACGTCAGAGGGAAGTTACGTCAGAGGAGTTGATTCCACGAATAACTAACAAAATCCGTCATTCTCTCTGAGAACATATTAAGAACGAATGAGTGAGAGGAGACAGCTGGTCAAACACCTCAGGCGATACTTAATTAACACACAAACACACACACACGCGCAAACATCGCATAATACAAACGGCAGTTTATGGCCGCCCTGATCAACAAAAAAGACACCCAGAGAACATACAGGTTACATGAAGCGGGTCAGCTTTTGGCTTTACAACAGACCGTTTACTACAGCTAACCAAGAGGATTAAATACAGCACACCACACTGTCAAACACACACGCAGAGACACACACGGAGTGGAGATTATTGATGTAGTTACTTATTGGTCTTATAGAAGCTAGCCTTGGTAGTAAAATTTCCCAGGAGGCTTGTCAAGCCAGCAGCCAGAAGTTCTTCTGCCACCGGGTGCTGATGAGGTAGCCGCCGACGCCCTTGCTCTGCCGCCTCACTGCCAGCGTCAGGCAGTCCGTCCTGTCGATACACTCCTCCACGAACTCCTCGCCGCTGCTCCGCATGAAGCTGCATTTGAAGAACACACGCGCATACATTTGCTTAACGAGGTACTGTGCCTAGCATAGCGCAGCATGGCAGTTCGATTACATGGTGAAAAGGTAACTTTCCCTCGGTAACTTTCCAGACGCCGTAAGCTTTTCGTGGGGTTTTAAACTTCAGATGTTACTGTCACATGAGTAGTACAACAGCAACAGCGAGTCAGCAGTGGTCAGGGGTACACTTACGCCTATCATGGTTTCTTGCCACTAGATTCATTTCGGACAGTTTAAGCTGACAGGACAAGGAAAGGCATCTCTGATTTGTGGGTGGCACATGGCTCTTCGCTGGTCTTTCTCCACAAAAGGCAGTGTCCCCATTCCTGCTCTACTCCAGGAAAAGAACTTAATTAAGCTGATAAAGTATTCTGTTGGGAATTTTAGACACGGACAGATCTTAACATTTTTGTTTATAAAGAACAATGGGCTTGACAGTGCGATGGACTGTGCCAGCTATGTTTAGATTCTCTCTTTCACCTTTGCACAGAACTATTCTGTGACAAGGGATATAGATGGGAATGTGGTGCATGCTGTGTAGCATTACTAGCAGCTTACCAGCAGAAAGGAGAGGGCTTGCGTTGGCTCAGCACCAGCACAGATGCTTCCAGCTTCTTCACCTGGCTGAGGACGGTGGGCAGCTTGGGCCCTTGGATCACAAGCGCTTCCACCTCCACCTAACATTCATCCAAAGCAGATTCTGTAACATTGCATGACAGCATGAACACCCCCTCTTTCACGAGCTAAAAGACGAGGAATAGCGCAGGCACCAACCGCTAACAATCACAGTGAAGTACACTGAGATGCTGTTTTTAATTCAAATAACAAGTCACAAAGACTACTTTTCATTTTAGCCCAATAAGGCCGCAAAATTTGTGTACAGTCCTTAGAGTTCTTGTAACCTGTTACTGTAGTCCTTAAGGCCACAAAATTTGAGAGATTTTGGCCATTTTTCTGGGCATCTAGTTGGGAACCCCACAATTCCCTCTTTTTTAAGCTCGCTTTTATGAAGCTGAGGCCTTTTAGCTTTTAGGCCTGCATGATCCATCAATAAAAAGCTACGATGATTCCCTCTCCTTTCATGAATGTTCTGATCTGATCTACCTAGCATAACTCCTGCCTCCAGGAGGCCAACTGCCCAAGAACCAAAAACACTTGACCTGAGAAAAGCCACAAAACCAACCACAGCTCTCTCTGAGAGATGTTACTGTTCTGCGCTATACATGCTTAAAGAGGCCAATTGTAACCTACAATCACTTGACTGCATTACTTATGATCCTGAAACAAACTAAGTAACTGTTTTCTTGAAAGAAAATCTAACTCTAGTGTGCAACTTAAGGCCATAATGCGAACTGCGGAACACCTAAAAGTCCTAAAAAACAAGCTACAAAACACCTCTGTGTACAACCTCATTCTGTATAACTGAAGATCCTAAAACAAAATGTAAAGCATCTACACGCTACTGCGTCACACTAAAATTTGAAGTCCTAAAACAAACCGCAAATTAAGCACAGCTTGCATGACTGAGCGCACACACCTCAGGCTTGCAGGCCTTGCAGAGCGCGCCGAGGGAGTTGGCGAGCGCGGAGGCCTCCTCCCCTCCTCCGCGGCCGCTGCCCTGCGGCAGGACGTGCAGCAGCGTGAGGAAGTCCCCCTTGCTGGCGACGTGGGTGAGCGCCCACATCATGGCGTGCTTGGCCCCGGAGCTCTGGTCCACCACCACCATCACCCGCTTCCTCCCCGCCGCGGCCTCCTCCCTGGTCCTGCAGAACCCGCCGCCGCGGTGGCTCTTCGCCCTCGCCTTCTTCCTGGACCACCGCCTCGACCCCCGCCTGCCGCCGCCGCCGCACTCCCACTCCTCCGGCTGACGCGGCGCGCCGCTGCCGTCGCTCGAGCTCACCTGCCGCAGGAAGTGCTCGCTGCTGCCCCCGCAGATCCCCATGGATGGACCTCCCCTCCTCCCGCCTCACGGTGCAGCTCGCCTCGGCTCGCCTCGGCGCGTGTGGTGTGGACTGTGGTGTCTCGTGCTGGGCTTTGGTGCGCGCGTGATGTAACGTTGTTTCTTGTTTTAAAGCGGAGACAGGGCAGCACCGACGAGGGTTGAGAGGATAGAAATGATTCGGAAAATGGCCCAGGTGAATGCAGTCATACAGATGGTTAAAAGAAAAGAAAGGACGGAGAAGTGGGTTCCCGAGGTGGAGGGATTTCAGGGAGTCTTTTTATGTTTATAAAAAAACTACGCTATTGGAGATAGGAAAACTGAAACAGGGACTACCGGACCGAGAAATTTCGATATTTGACATTAAATATGTGCGCCTCTTAACTTTTAACTCCTAATTTGGACACCTTTGAAAATTTAACCATGTCACTGTGAATTCTTTTGATTCAAGGGATTCTCCTCATTTTCTCTCCTTTTTCTATTTTGACACTTGTCACTGCAAAAATGAGGAGAATCTCTTGAATCAAAAGAATTCGTAGTGACATGGTTCAATTTTCAAAGGCGTGCGAATTAGGGGTTAAAGTTGAGAGGCGCACATATTCAGTGTCAAATATCGAAATTTCTCCTTCCGGACTAGTACCAGCTTAGTTAGTTGAAGAGACAATTCGCAATAGTAATGGTAATTGCTGGTCAAATAGTTGATCAATGCTGACAGAGAACAAATTCATGTAGGAACCCGTACAATTTTGTGGGCACCTAGCTGGGAAATTTAACTTTTTGCCACTCTTAACATTGCCACCTACTCAAATGCCATTCTCTACATTGCAATTAATATTTTGCCACTCTCCAGCCTACGTGGCGCCTAGTCACCGCCATGTCACGCCGCGCCGCCTCGCCTCGCCGCCGGCCGCGCGCGCGCGCGCCGCGCCGCTGCGCGCCGCCGCGCCGCCCGGCGCCCCGCGCGCGCGCTGCGGAGGGAGGCAGCAGCGCGCGCGCGGAGGCAGCGGCGCGCGGTGAGGCGGGCAGCGGCAGGAGGGAGGCGGCGGCGCGGCGCGCGAGGCGCGGCGTGACATGACGGTGACTAGGCGCCACGAGGCTGGAGAGTGGCAAAATATTAATTGCAATGTAGAGGATGGCATTTGAGTAGGTGGCAATGTTAAGAGTGGCAAAAAGTTAAATTTCCCGCACCTAGCTAGCTAGGAGCACTTCAAATAGGCCTGTGCGAGTGTGGCATGACTGCCGAACGGTACTTACGCCACTCGCATCATTCTACTCCATCGGATCACAGGCGGGGATTACGTTCTCGGAAAATGGAAAAAATCGGACCCTCCGACATTTATGATTTTTGAAAATTTCAAAAATTTCGTGTTTCCAAGGATTTCGGTCGAAAAACTTAAACGCACGGTTTGAATAAAAAAATCAAATGAGTTTAGAATTTCGGATTTCTTGGCGATATTTCGTATTTCTCAGCAATATTTCGTATTTCTCAGTGATATTTTAGAATTATCGGCTTTTATCTCGGCGAAATCTTTGTGGCTACATTCGGATTTCTGTTCTTGTTGTGGCTACATTAAGCTGTCTATGTATGTGTAACGTATGAGTAAACTAGTTAGAGATCCGTGCATTGCAACGGAATCATAAAAATGGTGAGACGGAACTTACTGCCTGGCCAATTTCACACATCAAATATTGGAAAGCAAGCGACAGAGAGAAGGGTGGCCAGAATGCGCGAGGAGATGGGGAAAGTAGAGAGGTGCGCGGTTGTATCCTGAGAGAGACGAATGGTTCAGATCAAATCGGATGGCTGTAAAGAGGGGAGGGGAGAACGCACCGACGACCACCAACTCCTTTTTATATAATAGTAGATAACTTGTTTGGGACTAATTTCTTGGAAATCTAACTGGTTTGGGGCAAAAAAAATTCCATAAATCTCATAAGAACTCTTCGGAAGGGTACATCCATCTAAAGTTCCTATAAACATCCAGTTCTCCATGCCAAGATTGCTTATAACTTTAAGACTTGGCATTGCCAGACTATGTGCATCAAATAGGAGACCATCTTCAACTGGATATAGAGAGTTTACTCTCACGGCAGCTTGATGCAATACATAGGTCTAGGTGTCCAGTTAGTAATTAAATAGTACATACTTCATGAGGCTTACATAACAACTAGCTATATCATTGTGCAAAATGACGTCCAGTACATCAATTGTTCAGCATAAAGGTATAGCCTTTATAGGTATCATCTTCAACTGGATACAAAGAGTTGACTCCCACAGTAGCTTGATGCAATACATAGGCCCAGCTAGTAATTAGTTAACTGTAGACAAGCATTAAACAGTAAGAAAGAGCAAGGGCAGTGAAATAGAACCAATGTTATACTAATTCTGAACTGAATATCAACAGCTTAGTCAGAATAGCTTCTTGATTGAAGAATTACCGCAAGTCCGTTATAATAATACAAGGACAAAACCAAAATAGCTTCTTGATTGACAAGGACAAAACCACAATCTTATAGCACACTAGTATAGGCTAGAGAGATCCTTCTTCTTACTAGCCCTTGCTCGCCGAGAGCTGTGGTCTCCATCCTGTGTGGCATGTGTGAAGTTTTGCTCTTCAGTGAACACAAGTGGCGTCGGGTGGTCTACACTTGCAAAAGTGAAATGTTAGACAATCAACCTTTGTTACACCTTGCGAATAGTTGTATTGCAATGTTGTCTCACCTCCATCACCATCTTCATTATGAGAGTTGCTATCCTCAGTTTTAGCATAACTAGCGCTGCTACCATCATCTTCCATTTCATCGTCGCTACCCACTAATTCGTACTCTTCATCCTGCACTATGTTCTTTTCTTTCTTCAC
Source organism: Dendrocalamus sinicus (assembly GCA_036346575.1). NCBI lineage: Eukaryota > Viridiplantae > Streptophyta > Magnoliopsida > Poales > Poaceae > Dendrocalamus > Dendrocalamus sinicus. The sequence goes on from CM070654.1 coordinate 26,178,307, forward strand.
CTTCTCCTTACTTCCACCACTACAATGCTTCCTCTTTGGTGCCCATTTCTTTATCGGCTCATTGAGGTCTGCATCACATGCTTTCTAATAATTTAGTTCATCAATAACGACCTTAGAAGGACTATCTCCTGGTTCATCCATCACTAGCTTCGATTCACTCCTTAACCCACCTAATCAATCCTAGATTCGGATATCCTTATCAAAGAGGGTTGTATCCATCATCATTGAACATGCATCCGTCTCTTTTTGTTGCTCATATTCGAACTTCTGGATCTTGAGCTTCAAATTGTAATGGACATAGACCAACTTGTGCAGCTTCTCATAGCCGAGTCGATTCCTCATTTGCATGTGAATCAATGCAAATGTGCTCCAGTTACGCTCATAGCCACCGGAGGATATGCATTGCGACACTATCCATAGTGCATATTTCTATAGGGTTTTGTAATCTCCTCTGAAATACATCTATCAGGACACTAAAAAAACAAACATGAGGCTAGTCATTGGCAAGAAGCATTAATGAACAAACTATTTGTTCAACAAGATGTGCATTTTTGCATACCAGCTTTCATACGCGTAGCTCCAATTTGCGTCTTTTGCGTGCCAAACGTCTCTCCATGATGGTGGTACACATCAAACTGTCGGAGTGCATCCACTGCACTCTCGAGAGAGTCTCCAATCCTTCTTATTATGCGTGTGAATGCCCTAAAGAAATCTGTATCCCCACTCATGTCATGTTGTAGTGCACAGCAAAATCAAGCACAACAGTTACAAGAAGGCAAGTAACATAAGTGTCTCCCTGTAGGAATAATATATCATAACATTGAATGCAATAATAAGTTACCTTCTACCATAAGTGTCTCCTTATAGAGGTAGTCAACTCTTTCGGACATTACCCCCCAAGAATCTATCATGATCAGGTGTGCCAAGAATTACCTGCTACCGTGTTGCTGTCCACAGCCTTGCCGACGCCGCCCTGACAGCACCGCCGCATGTCCCTCGTAAACCTGCAGCCATGCCGCTGCCCACAACCTTACCGACGCTGCCTCCGCCTCCGCCCCCTCCTTTGCTGCCTCTGCCTCTATTCCCGTCGCTACATCTCCCTCCTCCCTTGCCGCTGCTGGATTCATCTCCCATCATGGCAAACCCTAGTTGCCGCTCAATGTACTCACAATTGCAAATGGGGATCTGGGGGGGGTGATTTCTAGGCTGTTTAATGGGGCATTGGCAAGAAGACGCACTGTGCTACCGTGTAATACCTTGGGCTGATATAATTTAAATTGGACCAAATTTTTTGTCTGATTTGGGCTTCTCTCGGGATAGGGGAAAAAACCAAAATTTGGCGATTTTCGGGAAGTTCGAGCCGAAAATGCAATCTATGATCACAAGTACACATCGTTTGGACATAGATATCATTAAAATTTTGAAATATTTACTATTAATGTCTTTTTAAATATTTAAATTAGGTGTATTAAAATTATATGTGTAAATTTATTTCAAAAAATACTTTCATAAAATTATCTTTTTGATTAGGTTTTATAAATACCTATATATTACAATAAAATTAACTGTCAAATTTGCATTTTGAAGAATGTGTCAATGTCTAAAATAATATGCATTTGTTACCAGAGGGAGTATAGGTGGTGATCAGTTGGGCTTTTTTTGGTGGCTTATGGCTGAAAACACTGTAGCTGGCTGAAAAAAGCACTGCAGCTGACAGAGGCTTATTTAGCATAATTAAATTTAAAAATTAAAAATATTAAAAAATATGTTAGCCCATTACGTATGATACAAACACATACGGGAAAAAAACCTGCAAAAAAGCTCAACAAAAGCCAAAAGTTCAGAAAAAGATGACATTTATGAATAGTGAAGAATAAGCCGGAAACCAGAAGCTGAAGTCCAACCGATCGGGGAAACTTAGTTCGGAGATAGCCTTATACAATGGAATGGAACATCCGACCATCAGGGCCAGAGATGGATCTAGCCGTACAGTCGCGTGTTATGTGCGTGTGTGTTTTGCCTGTGAGTGCGCACGTAATGCATTCTAGACTGTGGCATTCAGCTCCGGCCTCCAGCTCTGGCGGCCGTCTCACCTCTGGCTCTGCGCGAGCGACCCTGCACCTCCGTGCCTCTGGCCCTTCGCGGCTTCGCCAGAGCAGCCGCCTGGCGTTCAACTCATTGATGACACCCAGTATCTCCAAGAGGTAAGAACCCAAATCTCTTGAATCAAATTGAACTATTGTTGCTATCTTTCCATTCTTCTTCGCCTCATTTTTGGTTGCGCTGTTTGGGAGCGATAGCTATTAGGGGCCCCTCAAATTTCCCTTTTCAGTGGTTTGATTGCGTTATGTTCGTATTAACAATTTGGTGTGTAAGATTACTTAATCGCTATAAATGAGGAAGTGAATGGATTAAGATGGGAAGCCACCCGTTGGGTTCAATTCATTGGCTTCAGTTAGGATTTACTTGAGCCATCACCGTAGACAGACATTTCAACAATGTTGAAAGCATTCATTAATATGTGATTGGTCCCAATTTAGCTGATAATGAGGATAGGAAAGATGTATACTTGTTTGGAATGGTTTTTGTTTGCCAGTCACCCTAGGATTTTAGCATGTAGTAGTAGCCTATAGAAGTAGCAGACAGCTCTTCTACTCTATTTGCTCAGGAAGTAAGGGAAGCACGCTAGATACCCCTCTTTCATTTGCCATGATTTTATTTTTTGCTCTGCTGGTACAAGGCTCGTTAATTTTCATTCCACGCAAACACTAAATTAGGCCCAGCTTTACCTCAAGAATATCATAAATCATTTGTTAATAGATATATATCAGTCATGGAAATTGTACCATAACCAACAAGAATAGTTAGTTGCTAGCAGTACGAAAAGTGTTCGAGTCGTGGTATGCCGACATGCTTTTGTCCAACCTTTTCAGCAAATATTAATATCCGTAGAATGATCGTTTTCTCTTTTTTTTGGTTATTAGTCAGATTCTCAACCACTGCTATGTTGTTTACCATATTTTTCTAATATAGATAATTGTACTTTAACTATTGGTATTATGGATCTTTATATTTTCTGTTGAATACTATTTTTATAACTTCGAATATCTATCTTGAAAATTCTATGTGCACCACTGATTCTACTACCTAGGCTACTACTGTTTTTCACATGTGCACCGATATTATATGTCTAGTTGTTGCTGTTAGGAAACTGGGCCCACGGCCAGAGTCCTGACATATTTGGGCACCCTACCGTAGACTATAAATAGAGACTTATACCCCCTCATTACGTACACATGAATGAAAGCAATAAAGAAAGACCAGGAGTTCTCTCTATCTCTCTGTGTGTTCAATCTATTCTTCTATGATTCTGTGATTGATTCGTTCTTGTTCTAAACAGAGGAATAGCTCGGACTGGTCGCCAGCGACGGTTCCTCAACAGTTGCATCTAGTTGTTGCAGCGTACACGAAGATGTGTCGCTTTTCGTTCGGACAAATTGCTCCAAATCAACGGATTAGTCATCAATTTGTAGCTTCGCGGTTCTACATTGTACTCTTGCATGTCCGGGAACGAAAGGTACTTCTTCTTTAGCTAGTCGAAGATCCACCGATTTCCGTACGACACATCTCCACGGCAAACACTTGTCGTGACAGAATGCAATGATCACAGAGACTTTTATATGAGACAGTTTATTTCCTATAGAGATCAATAGAGAAAAATCCGGCATTTAAAGCATAGTTGTAGATATAAAACCTTTTGCTAGTTTCCTACCGATTTTCACTTTAACCAAACATCTATCTACGTCTCTACGAGGACACTGAGGAGCAATGGATACATATGAGGACAAGCTAGTAGGTACTACCCATCTTCTTTGGATCGGAGCGACCCTTGACTGGGGCCTGAAGATTCTCGTCTCGTTTCAGGCTGCAGCACGGCACGTCCCTACATGCTGGCAGCAGCCGAGACCGAGAAGGAACGTGCCATTTTCTGATAAAGAAAAACTTAAGAACAACGTATCATTTCACTCAGATGGGACAGTTTCTTACCATTCGATCTGGCTCTCGCTTGCTCTCCCTCTCGCTCACGCAGATGGGGCCGCCTCCGCCGGATCCGCTATATCCGGCCACGGCACCACTGTGTATCGTCATTTCTGACTGCAGCGCTACAGGATCCGATCGTCTCCCATCAGAGGCGAGGTTGATCAACTGTCCAAGCTCTAGTCTCGATAGTACATCCCTTACTCTAGCGTTCTAGCTCTCCCTCTATCTTCTCGAGCTCCAGCGAGAAGAGCGGTGGCACCGTGGTCACTGACGGATTCACCATGCTCCCTAGATGTAGAGAGGTCGGGGAGACGGTGGTCTGGCAGTGGATAGCGGCGGAGGGTGTTGGGCGGCGACGGAGGGAGGTACGATAAGATGGCGGTGTACTTATTAGGTTAAACGGGACGGTAGAGGGAGGCACAACGAGGCAGCGGCGCATTGAATATTAGATTAGACGAGGTGAGGGTGAGGGAAGGGAGGGGAGACCATGGTAAGGTCGTCACTGGTCACCGGTGGAGGAGGAGGGGGAGGTGGAGGAGGATGGAGCTGCAGTTGGCGTCGGGGAAGATGGCAGGGAGAGGGCAACAAAGGAGGAGGGAGAGAAGGGAGAAAGAAAACTAGATGAAACTTTATACCATTAGAAACACACTCAACATGCCATCCGGTAGCAGCGCTCTTTCTGAAAATATCGCCGCGACTAGTGATACTGCGGTGCGGCCCGCGGACCAGCAAGAGATGGGACCGACCCGTAGACATATATACGGGCAATGCACCGCACCCGCTGCACGTACGCGCGCATGCGTGCCACATAGTGCTGATAGGTCTGATGACTTGCTCGTTTGATGCACGTGCAGTACCTCTCATCACTTTGGATTTATTCGACCCTGTACAAAACTAGTACGGCCGGCTAGTTGGGTACTGCTAAGAGGAAGAAATTTGACGAACTTCTAATACTAAATGCAAAATCTCTTTGAGATTGTATGGGCAATATGTAATATGTAGTTATATTTACATTAGCCGGTTTAGGCCTAAAATGCTGATTCTTTTGTTCTGTTTCTTCTACTATTTCATAGTACAAAACCCTATATATAAACAAAATGTTATTTAGATACATACCACTGCAAAGTTAGAGGTTTTGAAATATGTCACTGCAAAAATGTTTCTTCCAAATATGCCATTCCTAAGTTGGCAAAATTAGATATATGCCATTCTGAACGAAAATACTCCCTTTTTTCTTCTCTCCACACCGCCAATCCCCACCTCTACCTCAACCTCCCATGGCTGCTGCCCCCAACCGTGTCACCCCCTTTCCTCTCCGCTCCTCCTCCCATCCCTCCATCTCATCATCGCCGGCGACGGCCTACTCACCATCACCTTCCTCTCCTCCTTCCACCGCTCGGGTCGCCGTACCTACCGCTAGCGGCAGCCTGATCTGGAGCTCGAAATCGGCGGGCTTGATTCTGCCATTTGTGGATTTGGCTACCGTGCAGCCGAGTTGGATGGCTTGTAGATTTGGCTTCCGGTGAGAGGAGGTAGTGGCAGTGGGTTCGGTCGTTGGTGAGGGGAGGCAACAACGATGACGGCGCTCGGTGATCTCCATCCCGGTGAGCACCCACATGGAGGGCGTCCTCATCACCAGCTGCCGCAGCGCGCGTGAGGAGGTGGAGCTCAGCCTCCATCCTGACAAGCCGTGAGTGGAGGGAGTTCGCCTCGTCACCAGCGGCCGTCGCGCTAGCAGCCGGAGCTGGTCCTCGGCAGCGAGGAGGCCATGGGGAGGGACAGGAGGAGGGCCATTATGGTCTTACAAAGTTTTATAATGGTATATTTTCAATTTTTGTATGTTAGGACTTAGGAGTGCTATATTTCGAAGAAAAAGCTTTGCAGCCGTATATCTCAAAATTAAAAATTTTGCAGCGGTATATATCTAAATAACCCATAAACAAATAGCTTCTTACCTTATCGACCACGTGAGCTGTGAGCAAACACATCAAAAGGAAGGGATTTTTTTTAGAAAAGGGAGCGAATAAAATCATCACATGGAAACAGCCAAAGTAGAAATGATCAAGAGGCTTTGTGAAGGTTCAGTCAGCTCAGCCACACCCCATCAGGTCATCGTTCAGGAATGTAGACTTGATGTTCATGTGATGGACTTACCACCTCTCGTACAGTGCCACAGCAAGCAGCAATCAGATTGACTCCATGCATACCACGGGAGCGAACACTTCCTCGAAGTTGATACCGGCCCGCTGCACAAAGCCCTTCACGACCAGCCACGCCTTATCCTTGGCGATGGCGCCGTGTTCATTGCGCTTCACCTTGTAGACTCATTTGAGTCCAATGGGTCAATGGCCTGTAGGGAGATCGACGAGTTCCCAAGTGCCGTTGTCCTCGATCGACATCATCTCCTCAAGCATCGCCTTGCGCCAGCACTCATGCTACTTTGCATCTCTGAAGGATGCTGGTTTGTTGGCTGTGGTGAATAGCAGCCTAGCAGAGTCGAGGTCACGTGATGCAAGACCATGGGATGAAACCAGCCTGATGACATTGTCAATGGTGCGGTATCGAAGCAATGCATCATTGTGGTCAGCGTCGAGTACCTCTCCTAGGTTGGTTGGAGGTAAGGTGAACTCCACTATGCCCAGCATCACGGGCATCACCGCTTCCATCCCTGGCATTGTTGTGTTGCCAGAACTCACACCAGCGGGCGTGCATCATGATCCCTAATCTCCATCCACACCAATGGTCCCACCATCCCTGGTTCATACTCGATAGTATACTCTACGGCGAAAGGTTCCTGTCCGCTTACCATACATTCCTCACCATGAACGCTCTAGTCCCACTACACTGTTTCATCGAAGATGACGTCACAGGTCACATGCACACGTTGGGTGACAAGATCGTACACACGGTACGCCTTGGACCAGAACTCGTACCCGACGAAGATCATCGACATGCTCCGGTCGTCTAGCTTCTTCAGGTGAGGTTTCATGTTCTTAACATGAGCCACATAGCTGAAGGTGTGGAGGAAGTGCACCACCAGCCGCTTGCCATGCCAAGCCTCGTACGGTGTCATCTCGTCGATGTGGTGGAGACAATTTCGCCCCCAAAACCTTTCGGGGAGCCCGTTCACCTTCATCATGTTGCGCTCCATAGCGACCACCGTCTGGTTGCGGCACTCAATGATCCTGTCTTGCTACAGGGAATAAGGGGCCATGAGCTACCACTACACACCACGCTTGGCGTAGTACTCCCTGAATTCCACCGATATGAATTCCCCATCGTGGTCGATTCAAAGCACCTTAAGCTTGCACCCTGACTCCACCTCCACCATGGCCTGAAAGCACTTGATCGATGCTGGAGCTTGGTCCTTGCTCACAAGGAGACTGAGCCACATGTAGTAGCTCAGATCTTCCACAAGTAGCAAGAAGTAGCTGTTGCTACTCGATGTCGTTGGCATAATCAACCCGTAGAGATCGCAGTGGACGAGCTCAAGAACATCCCACGTGCGGTCCTTTCCTTGCTTCGAGAAAGGACCCCGCCACTGTTTACCGACGAGGCAGCCGTCGCAGATTGGTCCACCTGATCAATCCACGGTAGCCCTCGTACCATGTCACGCTGTATGAGTTTGCGCAAAGACTGGAAATTTAGATGACCATACCTTGCGTGCTATTGCCACGCCACCTCCGAGCTCCTTACCAATAGGCACACCAGTTGCACGATCTTGAGTCGGAGTGGGTACAGTTAGCTGGGGTGAGCGCCTAACTTTTGCCAGCAGACACTGCTGCTCATTGCATACCCTCAGAATCCTGCCATCAATCAGCACTCGACAGCCCATCTCATCAAGCTGCTTGACACTGATGAGGTTGGTGGTGAGTCAGGGAATATAATACACCCCCATAAGTGTGCGATGTTCCCCAAATTTGTACATGAAGAGGATTGTCCCGCACCCCTCGATGTTGATGATAGAGCCATCACCAAACTTCATGGTGCTAACCACCTTAGGAGCTAAGCTTAGAGAAAACCTCGACTTGGTCATGTGGTTAGTTACACCGATGTCGAGGTACCAAAGTCCGTCATCACGCACCTCCTCCCAATCTAGCTATGCAAAGACCTTCGCCTCGACCAGTCAAAGGGGTCTGCATTGTGACGATGAGGATGAGTGGTCGAAGCTATGGTCAAAGGAGCAGTCGACGTAGTGGTCGAAGCCACGGTCGAAGGAGCAGTCGAAGCTATAGTTGAAGCCACTATCAAAGGAGCAATCGAAGCCATGTTTGAAGGTGCAGTCGAAGCAATGGTTGAAGCCACGATCGAATCTACTATCAATGGTTGTAGAGATTGTGGCTTGCTACGTTGAGGACTCGGGGATGGTGACGACCCTGGCCATCAGGGGTGTGGCCTCATCATCACCCCTTTGCGTCAGATGAGCCTCAACGCGCTTCTACTGACTGCAGCAACCCTTGGCCCAATGCCCCATTTTGCCATAGTTGAGGCACTTGTCCTTTGAGAGGTCGCAGCCACCACCCGTTCTTGGCCTTTCCTTGATCTCGTCCGTGCCACTGCTATCAGACCGTCATCGCGGCGGCTTGCATCGCCGATTGCTATATTGGAGCCACCAGAGGATCCCTCCCATGCTGCCACTCCCTCATCCGCATAGACCACTCCTCCTCAGTAAGGAGCAGCCTCCCACTAGCACCAGCGACAGGCGCCGGGTCTAGTTGATCTTCCGCCGCCTTGAGTCTCCCAGTCACCTCCTTCATCGAGAGCGTCGAGAGATCGAGCAGAGTTTCAATTGACAGAGCAATTTGGGAGAACCTGGAGGGGACGACACATAGGTACTTCTCGATGACCTTGTGCAGTGGCTTCAGGTCGCCGAGGGTGCTAAGCTGGTTCACTAGCCCAGTAAGCCGCAACACGAAGCCATCGATAGACCGCTCGTCATGGAAAGCAATGCTATCAAATTCCTTGCGGAGCTTCTAAGCACTAGCCTTGCACACTTGATCAATGCCGACGCGCATGGTCTTCAAGATATCCCACACCTCCTTAGCGGTTGCCTTGACGGCAAGTGTGGAGATCATCTCCGATAGAACAGTGCACAGGATGGCTTCCAGTGCCATCCTGTCCTCCTGGAATTCAACCCCGCCGGTATCGACGGCGTCCCAGAGCCCACACACTTGGAGCATGACCTTCATCATCAAGGCCTAATCACCACATTTCGTCTTCATGAGAATTAGATATGCCGCCGATTCCCCTACCTCCTTCACCACCCTTTATACCACCAGAGCACCACTACTACCATCGGAGCAGTCTCTGGGACGTGGCGATGAAGACTGGGAGCATCGGGGCATCATGGATTCACCTGGCTGCCTCATGGATCAGCGTTCCCTAGCTCTGATACCAAATGTCAGGAACTTCGGTCGATCAACACTCTTGAGCTCACAGACGACTACACATGAAGTTGGAAAACATAGAGCAAGAACACAAAAGTTTTGCACTGCTGAAAAACTGGGCTAATTTTTTTCTGTTGTATTAGACTGCTATTTAAAGAAAATCCTAGTCTAACTCTGGTGGTTAAGTCACCCTTATTATGTGCCATCTCCTGTAGGATCCCACGGATCTAGGCCATGTCACATACGATGCTAACAAACCAGGAAAACCGCTCTCGCGTGGATTGAGCACGCATTGAGTGTTTACGATTGATATAGTGATCTTTCAACCATGACGACTACGACTGCTACAGTGATCTTTCGATCACGACACTATGACTGCTACAGTAATCTTTTGACCACGACCACTACGACTACTACAGTGTATGTACAACTTACGACCATAACGTTACAGTACTCTTACGAGTACGACTTACGACTATGGTCACTTTGACTGACTCTTCGACCACGGTGAGTGAGCTGGAATATTCAACAATTACATGCACCCTCAGAAATGAAGGTGTTACACTTACCATGGAGATTTACGGGGCCTCTAAACTTGGATAACACAAAGATGACCCAAACAAAATACAAGCATTTCTTAATCTGTAAACTAAAATTTTTGAGACAGGTGTAAACCCTTCATTATAATGGGGAAACAATATGTACTTCTGTAGAGTACCACTAGCTAGCAAAAAGACCTGTAAATTCTACGGAATCTATTTTAAGTCAATCGAATCAGCATGCGTGACACAACTGCCACTAGCTATCGGCTCCCAATGTCTCAGAACAAAACTAAGAGAACATTAAATAGCACACTTAAGCGATCAAAAATATGATCAAGACATATAAAGGAGTAAATTACACTCTGGATCTCACTAAACTTGTTCGTGTGGTTCAAAAGGTCACCGTTCTTCTAAATTGCACATCTGGTCACTAAACCCGCACAAGTAGGTCAGTGCAGCTTAGGTCGGGTGCCACGTTGGATCTGACCATGACGTGTCGAGTTGACACACCGCTTGCGTAGAAATCCCATCACATGGAACAGTGTAGATCTGGTAATTATTCATGGAGTCCCCCCGGAGGTATCTTTCCCATTTCAAATCCTCCTCCATACCGATCCCCATATAGATCTAGGGCACTGACGACCGAGTCAAGTGCAGCGGCGAGCGCCGGTGGGAAGGTAGCCAAGCTAGGTGGAAATGAAGATGGCCTAGCATGAGGACAGGGGCGTCACAGGTGGCGCGGAGGAACCGAGCCATCCCCCATCTCACATCTGTTGGGAGAATACCCGAGGATCAACATGTCCAAATTATTCGAGAGTCAGAGCACAACCGAGACAAGAGGAAGCAAAGGCAAGGTCGTAAGAGACAGAGAGTGTTCAGGGCAAATTTTTGTATTCTCTTTCTTTTCACAACTGTGACTGTCTTGATGACTCAATTTATAGACTCATTTACATACTCAACAGACTGAGGTCGTATACTCTGGCCTCAACTACCCTTCCGCTTGCTCATACCAGGCAATTGGCTGACTGAAGGACGATCTGCGTCATCCACAACCACCCGTGCTGACACCTGCTATAGTTACTACCAACTGCACTGACTGCTCCAGAGACTGGCCGCACGACCACGACCACGGCCACTGAGCTTGACTACAGCCTGGCTTCGACCACAGACATGCAGGAGCCACGAACGTGACACCTACGATCACGCCACTTAAGACCATGGCACTGTAGCTATGACCACTGCAGACACAGGTGTCATGACCTCGGCGCTTACGACTATGATGTTGGTTGTTATGACCACACACACTGTGGTCATAACTGACCACATACAACGTGATCATAACCAACCACACACAACGCAACCTGGTCATAACGACCACACACAACATGGTCGTTATAACCACACACAATCCTGCAGCTAGTCAGGTTTATTCAACCACATTCACCCCCTAAATCTGATTCAGGCTATGAGATCTCTGACTCCGATTAGTTCCCGCATTTCACTACTTGATTATGGGAAGTGCCTTCGTAAGGATGTCGGCTCGCTACTCCTCTGTGCTGATGTGCTTCACATTTATTTGTCCTCGTTCCACACATTCTCTAATAAAATGAAAACATGTGTCAATGTGCTTGCTTCTTCCATGGAACACCGAGTTCTTCATGAGTGCAATCGCCGACTTGTTGTCCACGAACATTGTCACTGGTTCGGGCTTCCTCCCGGTGATCTTGCTTAGCAAATTTCTAAGCCAAATCACCTGACAAGCTACGCCTATTGCCACCATGAACTGCACTTCGCATGAGAAGAGTGCAACTATCCTTTGTTCTTGTGATCTCCACGCGATCAAGCTTCCGGAGTGGTGAAACACAAAACCACTCATACTCTTCCTGTCTTCCACATCTCCAGTGAGATCACTATTGCTGTAGCCTGTCAAGAGTCCTTTGCCTATTTACAAATACTTCATACTAAAGTTAAAGAGTCCTTCGCCTCCTTACAAATTCTTAGGACTTGCTTGACTACCTAGAGGTGCGACTCCTTGGGTGCTTGCATAAACCTGCTCAGCATCCCCACTGAGTAAGCCAAATCTGGCCATGTGTATGTGTGAGATACCTCAGACTCCCAATTATGCGACGGAAGTTTGTAGCATCGACTGGAACTCCGCCCTCATCTTTGTTCAACTGCAATTTTGGTTCCATCGGAACCATTGCCAAATTGCATTCCCACATACCGGCTGCTTTTAGGACTTTGTTGGCATACTCTAATTGCTTCAAGGTGATAGATCCTTTCCTTTGCTCTACCTCAATTCCCATGTAGTATGAGAGGAGTCCAAGATCACTCATCTCATATTTTCTCATCATCTGTTGTTTGAATAGGCGTATCTGGTCTTTGCTTGTGCTGGTAATGATTAAGTCATCAACATATACTCCTACAACCAACAACTTAGAGCCAATGTTTCTTTTGTAGAGAGCCTGGTCTTGGGGGCATTTATGAAAGCCAAGTTCCTTCAAAGTACTATCCAAGTGGATGTTTCATGCCCTTGGAGTTTATCGCAAACCATAGTGTGCCTTGGACAATCTGTACACAAGGTACTCCTGATTCTCAATGGAGAAGCCATGAGTTGCTTCACATAAACCTCCTCTTGGAGTCTCCCATTCAGAAATACTAACTTAACATCAAGGTGATGAACCTCCCAACTCTCTTGAGCTGCTAGTGCCAACAGCAACCTCACTGTTTCCATTCTCACCACCGGTGCAAACACCTCTCCATAATCTATTCCTTGTCTCTGCACGTACCCCTTTGCAACAAGGTGTGCTTTGTGCTTGACAAGGTTTGCATTTGAGTCTTTCTTCAATTTGAATACCCACTTGAGACCAATTGCTTTGTGACCAGCCAACAACTCAGCGAGAGACCATGTCTTGTTCTTCTCTATTACCTCTATCTCCTTGTTCATGGCATCCTGCCACTCAAGTGAATTCGTAGCCTCTTGATAGGTCTGCGGTTCTTTAGATACCAATAGTAGGAGTGCTGGATCAAGTTCAATTGGCTCTGTTTCTACGTAGATTTCTGGGAGTGGTTGGTATCTCATGGGTTCTTCGTCTGTACCAGCCAACGAAGATGAGGGGTCTGAGTAGGCCACCAAGGCTGGCTGACCATCAGACAATGCAAGTGATGTGGGTATTCTGTCCTCTAGCTCTGGTCTTGACGAGTCTGCAATCGAGTATGCCACAGCTGAGACTTGCTAGTCGATCTGCCCGTCAGACTCTGTTGCAGGTTCCACTATAGTGAACTCGGCAACCTCACTGATCTTCCCGCTGCTTGGAATCTCCCAATTCCACTTCCTGTCTTCTTCGAATACCACATCCCGGCTCACAACAATCTTCTTGCTTTGAGAATCATAGAGATGGTACACCTTGCTTCCTTCTTCAACACCAAGATGAACCAAGGCCTTGCTTCTGTCGTCCAATTTCTTCAAGTGGACAGCTGGTATTTTTGCATGTGCAGTACACCCAAAGATCCTCACATATGCCAGGTTTGGCTTCCTCCCTGTCCAGGCTTCATGTAGTGTGACCCCAACTAGGGCCTTGGTCCGAATCCGGTTTAGCAGGTAGATAGCATGGCGTGTTGTTTCTCCCCACATTACGATTGGCTCTCCCATGGTTTTCAAGAGACTTTTGGTCGTTGCCAGCACGGTTCGGTTCTGCCGCTCCACCAACCCGTTTTGCTGTGGTGAGTAGGGTGCGATGAGGTGCGAGCAGACTCCTGCTTCATCACACAGCTAGGTAAGAAGCTAGTCAGATTTATTCAACCACAGCGTCCGCCATGGCTGGAGGTGCGAGGTCCTCAAGACAGTTCAGTCTGTCTTGTCTTGTGTGTCCTTGAATGTCTTCAACTGTGTGTATGACTGTATGTGGGTGAATCTGCCAATCGTAGTATTTCACATATACTGATCAGACCAAGTGGTAAACAATGAGCACAAGTGCACAACAAACAGATTCATTTCATACCAGTTTACACACAATTTTTTCACTGCGTATTGTCACTAGCAACAGAACACCAAACGCAAAGAATATTACAACTAACACAGTGAAGATTGCCTTCGAATATCCAACACTTCTTTCTCTGAACCTAACAAAGCCAGCAAGAATCCAGCAAGCTGCATGATGTTCTGATCCTTTTGTTCCACCGCCAGTTCTTCTCCTCTAATTGCATCCAGTTCTTCACCTCCACGAACCAAAATTTGCAGCCTTTTCCATCGCACTGTAATGCCAAACAGAACAAATCAAATCCTACGTCACAATATTGACAGAGAAGAACCAAACCAAAAACCAACCGAAAGCCAAAGAAATGTGGCCTGAAAGCAGCTCAGAGAAGAAGAAATCAAACCAGAAACCACCTAATCGAGATACGGTTTCTTCCCGTTCCTCCGGCTCGTCCGAGATGACCTCGCACATCCAGCCATGGCGGACGCGAGATTGGGGATGGCGCAGGGCCTCCCCACCATCTGCGACGCCCCCGTAGTCTTCCCGGGCGTCTAGGCGCTAGGCCATCTCCGTCTCCCCCAGCTCCGCTCCCTTCCCACCGGCGCTCGCCGCCGCAATCGACTTGGTCGCCGCTGCCCTCGATCTGGATGGTGGAGGCAGGGGCGGATCCATTTAGGCCCGAGTGAGGGCACAGGCCGCCACTCAATTCGCAGGAGTCCAGGTATATAGCCCAAAATTTAATGCTAGTGTCCCCACTCAGCCCAACTAAAAGGCCCCCACTCATCTGTAATATAATGGATGTAGATGCACATTCGTATACTTGGTATACTTGGCTTTGTGGGTGTGCCCCCTCTCGGATTTTGTCCTGGATCCGCCCCTGGGTGGAGGAGGATTTGGAGTGGGAAAAGTGCCACCTCCGGAAGGCTCCACGCATAATTATCAGGCCTTCTCACGCGATGGGATTTCCATGCAAGCGGTGTGTCAACCCGACACGTCATGGTCACATCCGACGTAGCGACGCCGGCTGTGGCGAACCACTTACACGGATTCAGTGACCTAGATGTGCAGTTTAGAAGAACAGTGACCTATTTGAATCACACCGAACAAGTTCAGTGATCCAGAGTATAATTTCCCATGGATTCCGCGATGCAGGCGAGGCGCGCGCAAACTGGTGTCTGAAGGAAGATATAATTGGGTAGAATTGAATGTATTGCATTGAGCCTCTCGGGCGGTATATATAGAGGTACAAGACTTGGGGGGCAAGATGGTACAAGGGATTGTAATCCCAATGGACTCTATCCTAGCATATATTGTACTCTAACATCCCGCATGATCACAACGGAGCGTTGCGAGCGGTGAGGACCGGAGAAGAAGCCAAGAGCTAACATCCCCGCAGATCATAACCGTTGATGCGCGCGTATTGTGGATCGAGCAGAACCGACAAGTAGCTCAAGCAAGGCGGTAGCCCTTTGTGCCGATGTCGAGGTAGCCGAGCGCGAGGGCGAGTAGTCGTGGGCAAGGATGCCGTCTTGGAGATGGCGTGGTCGGCGTAGTCGTGGTCGGGTTATCGATGTCGAGACGGTCGCGCATGAAGCGCGGCGCAAAAAGCGCCATGGTGATGACGGAGACGCGTCGAGGCAATCGTCGTGGAGGGGGCGATGCCGAGGTCGACGCAGTCAGAGCCGTCGAGGATGGAGATGAAAGGCGGCGATGCAATCAGTGGCGGAGCTAGAGCAAAACGGAGGGGGGTGCAACGGGCCACGTGTGAGAGCATAGGACGGTGGGAGAATGGGCTGGACAGGAGCGAGTGAGGGTGTTTGTTGGGCTAGGGGTACACCATATTGGGCCAAGGGGGATGCACAAAAAGTGAATGTTTACAAGTAATAACTAAAATTTTTTTGGACCCGGGTTCCTGGGAACCCCCTCAAGCCCATGCAGCTCCGCCCCTGGATGCAATCGAGGCAGACGGGACGGGAACAGGAGGGTCGATGCCGGAGTCGATGCAGTCAAGCCGCCAGAGCCGAGGTGTGTGCCGGGTTTGCCAGACCTGGCAATGCATCGGGGACGAAAGCACGCACCGGTGTTGCCAGTACCGGACGTACAAGGGAGAGGGCCCCAACCAGGCGTGGTTGTCTTTGGGCGAAGAAGAAGCGCGGAGGCGGGCGCTTCTACGGCGGCGATCCGGCGAACGCTGCGCGTGCGGCGGCGATCTTGACGCAAGGTACGGCGGCGGCAGTAGCGCTCGATGTCGGCGATGTGGGCCCGATCAGTATGACGAAGACCATGTGCAGACAGATGGCGCACAAGAGGTTGCGCAGTACAATCGTCGATGCACATGGGACGGCGATGTAGATGCAACGGTGAGGGGACACACGTGCGGCGGTGCTGCGGCCCAAGGAGGTGACACAGCAGCAGCCCTGTTGCTCGAAGAAGATGCGCGTAGTACTCGACGACGAACGTCACGGGAGCCGGGTGGATCGCGTACAATCGGCTGATCAGACCGAGTATGCGCGGCGAGACGATGATGGAAGAAGTCGGTGGAGGCGTCCCGATCTGTGGTGGCAATGACGAACCGGCGATGAAGACGTGCGGATGGGATGACCGAGACGTGACGCGTGAAGGCGTCCCCTCGACATCGCGTGCCCGGCCTGGCCGCACAGTCAAAGAGGTAGAGGCCGGTGTAGTCGACGCCGATGTCGGAGTAGATACGTGCGAGGTCGACAGGCGGTGGGCGACTCAACCCCGATCAGTGATCGGGAGAAAAAAAGATACAACAGCAGCAGCAGGATCCTCCATGTGCAACTCACCGGGTACACCTAGCCTTATCCTCTTTTTTTTGGGTGAGCTTCTAAGGGAATAAAAGAGCCTGCTGCTGTCCCGGGGTGGTTTCTTTCATTATCGAGGCACATTGAGGCCAGTCTCCTGCGACACGGCCCGCGCCACCTCCGCCCCAGTGCGGCGTCGGCCTCGCCCGCCGAGACATGCACGGCGGCTGAGGACCTCGCCAGCCCCATCCTCCGCCCAACGCCCACCGGCCTGGGGACGGGTAGCGGCGGAGCGGAGGAAGGCTCCGGCGGTGCGGGAGAAGGAGCGGAGGCCCGACGCCATGGCCGGCGATGAGTGGTGCGCGCCGGGCGCTGGCAGCGGAGGTGGATCTGGACGGATCCGGTGGCGGGGAAGCCCGATCTGACGCGGGGAGGCCGGGGCGACGTCCAAGCGGAGGAGCTGCAGCATCGAGCGGCGGCCGTCGGCGGCACTAGCGGGTGGCGGCGGCGGCGGCCGCACCAGCCAGTGGCGCGGCGGCGCGCGATCGAAGCGCGGTGACCGGCTGGGAGGGAGACGGCGGCGGCACGAGGAGGACGCGACGGTGCGGCGGAGCGGTCCGGCGGCGGCGGCCGGCGAGAACGAGGCGGCGCGGAGTGCGTCGCGGAGGACCCGGCCGCGCGAGGATAGGGGCGGCGTGGTGGAGACCCGCGCGCCTCCTCTTCGCCAAGGCGCGGCGGTATAGATCCGGGCCGGAGGTCGCCGGATCCGACTTGACGGCCGACGGGGCGGCGCGCGGTGGTCGGTGGCGGCCGGCCGGATCTGGACGGATCCGGTGGCGGAAGCTCGACCGACGCGGGAGGCCGGGCGGCGTCAAGCGAGGAGCTGCGGCATCGAGCGGCGCCGTCGGCAAAGCACTAGCGGTGGCGGCGGCGGCGGCCGCACCGCCAGTGGCGCGGCGGCCGCGCGTCGGGGCGGTGACCGGCACGGGAGGGAGACGGCGACGGCCTGAGGAGGACGCGACGGTGCACGGCGGACTGCAACGAGGACGATCGCGAGCGATGAAGGCCCGATCTGCTGCGTGACGACGACGACGACGATGGCGGCCAGATCAATAGGATCCGCCGCCTAAACGGTGGCACTGCCCCCGGCGGAGATAGATCTCCCCGGGGGTGCGCGGTGCGGAAGCGAGTGGCGGTTAGGGTTGGGATCTAAACCTAGGCGTCTGGTACCATGAAGGAAGATATAATTGGGTAGAATTGGATGTATTGCATTGAGCCTCTCGGGCGGTATATATAGAGGTACAAGACTTGGGGGCAAGATGATACAAGGGATTGTAATCTCAATGGACTCTATCCTACCATATATTGTACTCTAACAGTGTCCCATTTCAAAATCAGATGGGCTCCAATCATTCTGGAATTAAGAGTGGAAGATCTCATACCAGAAAATAACGGCTCAAATCATCGCGCAAGACATTTGCACGCTCCTGGCTAGCAACTCGCACGCAAGCTGAACCACATCAAAACCACCGCAAAACCCTAAAAAACGAGACAAATTTACGCCTCCAACTACGAGCCCGTGCAAAATGAAGCGACCGCAACAGCCACTGGCGGAGCGTAGTTGAGGCCTAATATTCCATCCAGGCTTCTCACCATTGAGCAGAGTACTAAGCAGTGAGCATACACCACTTCTTGCTTCATCATCAATCCCTTGCAGACTCACTCTCCTTACCTCTTCTTCTTCCCTTGTAACCCAATGTCTACCATTTTTGGGTCATTAGATCACGACTCGTAAGTACTTCTCTCCGTAGCATGCCGGACTCCCAAATTCTCACCACGTTCTCTCAACTGGGATCGGCGACTGCCTCGGCGATCCGGCCAGTGGTTGTCAGGTTGAAGCTTCCATTTTGTGGCAGCAGCTTCTAGCCATCTGACCATCACGGAGCATAGTCTCTTACTGGCATAGTTCCAACTTCCATATAAGCCAAGAAACTAGTTTAGATTTCTTAGAAATAGAAGAACCAAGGTTGATTGGGGCAGGGCTTATGCTAATTAGGTCTTAATTTGGGTAGGAATGTATTCTGGACATTGATGCTTTGGATTCTAGAGGGTGCTTCTGTTAGAAAATTGGCACCGATTGAGAAGGTATATATTTTTTTTCTGAAGTATCATATCTTAGCTCTTATAGTTGCTCTGATGTGATATTCAGAGTAATTTATCTACATATTTGCTCTGATATGATATTTCTTGACTCAAATATGAACAAGATCAGTCTCTAATTAGTAACTAATACTTCCTTGATTATAAGTTCTTTCATGACTTCTTTGTTGATTTAGCACTTGGATAATTGCTGAATGTAGAATGTTTGTGAGCAATTGGCCTCTTCTTGTTTTTATTTGCCTCAGGCTCCGCCACCGGTGAAAGGGCATGTGGGGGGCAACTGGCAGGAACAGCAAAACTAAACTCCACTTCAAGATGACCCGAGCCCAGGCCCAGGCAAAGGAACTGGCAGGGTCAATTGGCCCAAAACAAAAGTACCCAAGCCCAACAATAGCGGAGCTCAAAGCAGGGCTTTAGTTGTAAAAAGACCAACAGCCCTTCCCCTTCGATCCGGGCTCTTGACCCATCCACCAATACGAATCCACAATCTCCCCAAATCCAAACATGGAACGCGTTGCCCGTCCAATCAAGTCTCAAACTACTCGCTAGAGATGGCATCAGCTGAAGTTCACGCGCATTTCGACCGGCTTTTCGCTAAGTTGCTTTTAAAAGTTATTTTGGGACGTTGGTTGTTTCATATGGTTTTTTTCTTTTGTTCTCTCTTATTTTATTTTATTTTATTTTTTGTATTATTATGGAGATATGATGGTGTTTTTTATTTTTGTATTTTTTAATTAAATATCTTAGAAAAATTAACAATTATTACTGTATTATTTTAGTCGAAGCTAAAAACTTCGGCACTTTTGAAGGGAGCCTTTGAAAAATCTCGCCCTCTCGTTTCTGACTCTTTTGAGGGGGGAGAAAAAAACACTAGCTTGACGCGGCACTTGTGTAGCGAAAATTGGCAAAGGGCGCTGTATTCTCTCTCTTCGTGGGCCTCCGATTGTTTAGTTTCAGACACTTTGATGTCATCAAAGAATGTGCTGTGAGATTGCTCCCTGGAAAGGGGACATTGCTTACGAGAAGATGAAAAAAAAACTCTGCATTTCCGGTGCTTCATCGGCTCAGCTTTGCAGGACAACTTTACAGCCCTGCTGATCGGACCAGCCTTTTCTTTCCTTCTTGTTTCTCTCTCAAGTACTGCTCATAATTGTACCTTTGATCCTTCCAACAATCGGATTAGATCAAAATTTTGCATGATGCCATTTCACTACAGTTCAGCACAGAGGATTTCACATACAATTCCAAAATATAGAAACACCTTGATTTCCCTGTGCACACTCATCTTTAGAGTTCTATCAAACCCAAGATACGAAGAAAATGCAATGGAGCAGCATCTTGTTGTCACCTCGAGACCCAAGGCCTGAATTCTGGGGCTTTTGGTCCTTCTCTCCTGCATTACAAGGGTAGTTGGACCACACCTTTCGCGAATCCTACATAGAATCCAAAGGTGAAAGGTCCAACCTTTCACACAATAGAAACCAATAGCAGCTTCATGTCCAATGCAGTTCCCTGCTTCTTCTTTACACCAGTATATGCTAAATAAAATATACAGGCATGTGTATGGCATGGCAAATTGCAATGTACTGTTTGATCAATGTCTGACAAAGATAATTACAAGGAGTTGATAATTGTCAGTGATTTGCTAGTACTTCTTCGTGTAATAGCTATTATAGCTTTTCCTGTTCCCCGAAACTTGTGCTTTAGGCTTCGCTTTTCTTTTCTTTTCTTCGCATGCCCAATCATTTTGAGTAGTTTTCTTTCTGCCTCTTTTCCTCCCTCAGTGCGTCATTTCTCTTTCTTTCTTCTGTAACAACAAAAATTTTGAAAATTTTAAATTTTGTTGAATTTAAGTTAAACTTGAAATTTTGCCCAACTCGGAAACCTTTCGGCCAAATACACTTTCCCTTATTTGATTTTCCGCCTTCCCCTAGCCTTTGGTGCCACTCCAAAATCTGCCTCCACCCTTGTTCCCGAGCGCCACTCAACCCACTCCCGTTCGCTATCGCCGCCGTTCACACCCACCGTGGCCGAGCTCATCAACACCTGTACCCTGCTCTGTCACATATCAATGCCCATCACGTTGTCTCGGCTATGCGTCCTTGCCACCGATGTCCATTTTGCCGCCGCCAAATAGCACAGCCCCGGCCTGATGTGTGTGTCCGCATCTGATCGTCGCCACTCGTAAACTCACTAGCACCAAACAAGAACGCCAAAACCGAGATGACACCACAACCCTCGACTGTGCCACAAAGACACTGAACTCTCCTGAGCAACACCTTCACCGCCACGCATCACCACCACTGTGCACGAGCTACTGCTTCCACCGCCTTCCAAGTCATATAAAGCCATGCCAGCTTGCCTGCCTCCACCTCTCCCTCCGCTCCAACCACCACAACGCCAATGCCGCCATGAGAACGCCGGCGAGCCCTAACATCCAATCTCGCGCAAGCCTCCACCAAACTCCAATTAACCTCGCCTCTAGCATCACACGAGCACTCCAAACTCAATCCCAGCCTCACCCTAGCCTATCCAAGTCCCTAAGATGCTGGCGACGAGCAACACCTCTGCCTAAAACCATGTCGCCATGGATAGCTCACCACAAGCTAAGACAGCCAAATCCAACACCACCATTAGCTTCCTGATCCCTCCTAGGTGCTTAGCAGTGGCGAACCGAACGGGGGGCTGGCGCCCCTACCTCCGACCGAAGAGTGGGTACCCCCAATAGCCCCATAGGTCCTGTGAGGGGCTCCAACGCCATGCCATTAGGGCAGTTGGCCGTCGGCGGTGTACATGTAAAAGAAGCATTATTCATACTGGGCCAACCATGCAACATACCCAGTAAAGTCCACCAAACACTAAAGCCCACAATTGAACCAATTTGGCCGGAAGCAAGTCAAGCAACAATTCCCCAATCAAGAATCAGTCCCAAAATCGATCCCCAAAATTCCCCCATCTCTGCATCGGTAGCCGGAGTGACGACGTTGGAGAGCCGTCGCCCGCCGAGTGCAGCGCCTGACGGCCTAAGCCACCATCACCGCTCGCCGAGAGCCTGAGACGCCGCCGCTCACTAAGAGCCCGAGACGGACTGCTGGAGAGCTGCCGCCCATCGTGATGTACATTATGAGCATGTAGTATAGACAAGCATTCCAATAATGAAACAAAGAGATGATGATGATGATATAAATGAAAAATATCATGTTATGCTATGTTTATTGTTTTGCTATGCAAGCATTTGAGAAAGAAAGTTTTAGTCACTTGTGACAAATATTGAGAAAGAAAGTGAGTATTTTCTCTTATCTTTACTATTCTAAAAGTTTGAGTCCATTCTCTCCCACCCCTCCTGACAAAAAAGATACGTTGGCTGACGTGTGGGCCCACCCACCCCTCCTCACGACCGTGCGCCTACCTCCCCACGGAATCCCGTGCGCCTGCCTCACAGATTTCTCCGCCGCCCTCGCCTCCTCAACCTCCCAACATATTTCTCCGTCACTCCTCCCCTCCCTCCTCTGCCACCGCTCCGCCCTCGCCTCCTCCCCTCCCACTCCTCCGCTCCGCCGCCTCCTTCCCTGCTCCTCCACTCTGCCACCGCCTCCTCCTCCCCCCACTCCTCCGTCTGCCCTCACCTCCTCCCCACTCCTCCGCGTCGCCGCCGAGTCCTCTCCCCCCGTTCTCCGCTCCGCCGCCGCCTCCTCCTCCCCCACTCCGCTCCGCCCTCGCCTCCTCCTCCCCACCCCGTGCTGCCGCTGCCTCCTCCCCACCTCGTCGGATCTGGGCGAGCAGAGCCCAGCGGCGACACGGCTCGAGTTCTAACCAAATGCAGGACGCGGCGATATGCCATCGCATGGGGATCTCTCCTCTCCCCACTGTAGCCGCCCACACTACGACCTCCCTCACCTGCCTCACCGCCGCCCGCGCCGACCTCATCCCTCCTGACCTCGCCCTCCTGCTCCTCCTCGCGCCCCTCTCTGCCTCCCCCTCCCCCCACCTCGCCTCCTGCCTCATCAAGGTTGTCGCCGTGCTCGCTTCCTGCGTCCTCCACTCCGGCCCCACCGACTCACGCTTCCCGCCGCACACCTCACCGGCTCACGCTTCCCGCCGCATGATAAATTTTAAAAATCCATAGCAATGCACGGGTATTCAACTTAGTAATATATATAACATAATATCACAAATAGGCTTCTGCAACACCCTATATTCAAAAAAGCAAAATCGTATACATATGGCCAAGTCATTTAAATATACTTTAAGGATAGTGTCCACATAAGTGCATGTGCCACCTTGCTAGTTGGCAAGAATAGATTGAGATCACCGTTGACACAAAGGCACCCTAGTACACCTTATTAGATCGCAAATCAACAATGTAATTCAGAGTTGCTCGGTTCATTTGAGTTGATGAAGTGTAACAACAAACTAAACAACGTCTCCATATTTTGTCAAATGGAGCTACACCTATAAAATCCACAACATATTCCTTTCACTCTCTTTTTTTCAAAGACTCGAGTCAATCGGAGCTTTTCGTGGACATTGCTACTGGTTGGCGTATACCATGTGCCCATGCCAGGCTGATTGAACGCTTCCTTAAAAGATCCAACAGGCTCCAAGCCATCGGAATTGACGGTGCCATGGTTAGAAATGATGAGCTTTTGCTTGAACGCTGACATGAAATCTCTCTGTCCTATGAACATCGGAAAGTACCTTGCCCACCACGCAGCGCGCACCACTTTTCTTGTATGCCGACACAAATGGTGGGTTCTTTTAGACTTATGGTTTGATTTTTTTTTACAATAATTAGCTTTTAAATGGGGTGTCTTTTTAAGGCAGGTTCTACAAGTCGATTCTAATAGGCACTGTCCCAACTTTATCTATATCAGCCAAAACTTATATGAGTATCTCTCTCTGTACTCTCTCTCACGAATAGTCAGAATTCAAAAAATTAAGACAAAAACAAAAGCCATAACACAAAAGAACCCACACAAATGATACGATGTGTTGCAACCACTCATCTATAGTGTCACAACTCAACTGGGCACCAAGCTTCTTCAGCTGTTGTGAATTTTTGAAGCCCGTGTTTACCGTTGGGGAATATATAACTTCATTGTTCCTAGGCAAAATACATTGTGAGTGTGAGAGCTAGCTTTTCTCCCTCTCTCTGTCTTGGGGAAAAGATTCAACTTCTCTAGTAATTAAGTTGGCTAATTGTGAGTGTTCGCCTTCTTCCCTATTACTGCTTGCCTCGCATCGCGCTGCCACTCGCATGCTCACGCCACCTCTACCTAGCATCATCTTCATCCACACCAAGCTACATCAGGGCTATAGAGCTATGTCCAGCTTCCCGCCTAGCCTCGCCACCATTAGCTCACCGCCACCATGTACCATCGCCCCACCACTCACGGCCACCATTGCCAGCTTTCCACAGACCTCCTCGAGTCGAGCCACCACCACTGATGAGCTCCCCTACCCCCATTGATGCTCAAACTGCCACCAATTTGGCTAAAGCACCGCTATAGCTCTACCGTGTCCTTCCCCAGTTCTGGCCATGTGCCGCTGCTGCCAACCATTTCCATGCTGCCACTACCATTTCTATGCTGCCACTACCCATGTTGTCTAATTTGGTGCCACCGCCGCTTCCCTCTACTAGGATACCATGGGAGTAAGCTCCAACTCGCTCTGGAGTGAGCTAGGTTGTGTGCTTCATAAGCCACCAAGGTGGGATGGCAAAGCTAGCCAAAGCCAACTTTTTGTTCAACCGGCCAAACTAGGCCAACACGTACTTGCAGCCAACACTGTTCATAGCCAACCTAACATTGTACAACTCATTAATCCCAACCAAAACCCGGTATTGTTGAAAAAAGCCAACCCACTAGGAATGGCACCACCTTGTACTATTCACCCAAAACCCGTTAAATCTATTTATAGTCATTTCAACCTTTTTGGCCCCATCTAACCCATTTTTAAACCCACTCAACCTAGCCAAGTTTACTTTAAACCCTATCCGCACAAACCCAGTTTCTTTTATATTTTTTTGGATTTTTTATTTTATTTTGTTCCCAGCTTGAATTCTACAAAGTGGGTACTTATTGTATTCGTTATTTTGTGATAGCATCCGTATTCAACTACTTGGCCAATACAGAAACTATTGGAGCAACGAAAGTAGATGGTGTCTAACCTGAAGCCTATGAAGAAGTGATCAAAGACCCTAGGTAAGGCTTGGATAAGAAGGCAAGTTACATATCTTTTGTCATGTTGATCCTATATTATTTAATTAGTATTACTTTCATTTATGTTATTTACATAAAATGATACTTTTAAATGACAGAATAAATAGTTAGATCCAGCCACTGAAAAACCTAATCATACTCTCATAAGTCATATTCACCTTGACAACCATAAGAGTTATTATAATATGAAATCAACCAGTTGGTAATTAGTAGATATGTTAGTAAAATATAAATGCTTTATAACTACTCTTAAGGATTATCTGGTTCAGCACCGGCAGACTTTGAAACAAAGCTGAATATTGAGGCTTCTTGGTGGGCAATCACTAGATGGTTGTAGCCCATGACCTCACATAAATATTGAGGCTCTGTTTTGGATATGGTGGTGTGGTGCCGGTGTACATATGATATGTGAATGATAACATCGCCTGTGATAAATAAGGACCAAATCCTTGTGCTAAATAAATAACACAGAATTCGCTCAACCACAAGTTTGACTTTGTCAACTTGGTTTAGTACACTGCTTGATTTGATCGAACATCTGCAGGGTGATGGTTATTCTAGGAATGTCTAGATAGCCCACAGGGAAAAGGGGGTTAGATGGAAGTTGAGCTTGTTGTGCTACTTGCCAATCTTCACGACGATAATCCACTCAACATCAGGCCTCGATTTCCACATTGGCCAGTGGTTTTCCAAGGATGGTTGAATGGTTCTGAGTCTACCAGGCAAAAGCTAGAACAAAAGAACAGTGAGACAATTTTGTTATTTCAACTCAGTCGCACGCTATCATGATATGTGATTTTCATCACAACAAACACTTGAAGAAGAAAGGATGTATCAGCTATCGTGTTAGGGATACGACCACACTCAAGCATTCATGTGAGATTTCATCAATTCTTTTGAATATAAATTAAGTTTTGGACTTGGACACTCATAAAGCTGTTATGGTTTGGCCGTTTCATCATATTTTAATCAAGTTAGTTTTTTTTTTGAAAAAATTATGACCAGATAGAATACTTTTTCTACTATAACTAAAATCTTAGGCTATTGCTGAAAACTATTCTTGAAATAGGATCGTCACAGTTTCCTCTGCACGGATGTACCAGCTCATTAAACCCCCGACCGCCGCGGGAGAACACCGCGAAAACGCGGCCCAAAACCGACATCATTTCGACCCGTCCGTCGCTTGGATGAACGCAGAGGATAGACTCCCTTCTCTTCTGTCCTGCGGTGCATTTCCCTTCTCCTTACATCCCCGCCTGATCAAGAGGAAGTCCCTCGTCGCGGTGCGCGAGTGGAAGGGACACCTGCTCATCCAAAGGTAGAAAGCAACGAAGGAAATGATAAGGAAAGGCGCCGAAAGCCTCCTACTTGGCTACCCTTCTTATTTGAGCTTTTTTTAAATAGATTATAGCTTTTTTTACTGTTTAGCACTATATCTGAATTATTTTACATTATACCTGTTAGTAGTTTTTTGACATAATTAAATTTTAAAAAATTAAAATAGAAAAAACAGATTAGCCTATCACCGATAATACAAAGGAATACGAAAAAAGAAAAGGCAAAAAAAACCCTAAAAAGCCAAAAAAGACGAAAATAAGAAACTAGAAGGCAAAAGCCTGAAACCAAAAGCTGAAGCCCAAATGAACGGGGCCGTATACGTCCATACCTGTTGCGCAATATAAGACCATATTTTTGAGAAATATCGTTCCACAGTATAAATTAATTACGGAGATCAATCTGTATAGTTATTGTAATATTTTCATTTAATACATATTTTTTAATCCTAAAAAAGTAGATGAGTGGTTATAGTGTGCTATTTAATAAGGGTATATACACGTATGGTGAGTTTTGAATTTATACTGCGGAACAGAGGGAATAGATGCTTGTCTCCTTGTTCACAACATGGAACGTAAATATATGTCAATGGGTTAAATTTCTCGAGCGCGAACGCAGGTTTGCTTCGTGAATTGGTTAGCACTGCGCGGTGCAGCAAATTATATAATGTGAACCGGAATTTATAGCGTTCTTGTTGGTCCCGGACTGGGGATGCAACGGCAACGCTGAAAACTCCATACTGGTCCATGGGTGACCAATACAGTTGCAGCTTTGCAAGTTACAGTTCTGGTTTTTCTGGCCCATCCATGCACAATTGCGCACCCATCTCTTTTAAATAGAAGACGATGATGATGAAGATGCAATGCAAGTAGTCTATGGTGGGATATCAAACAGTGGCAGTGGCATATGAGGTGTGGGGGCCGGGTGATAGTATGATACTTCTATACTGTCTGCATGACCATGACTTGTACCCACCGTGGCTTCCCTACTGCTAGCTCTTCCCCATTTCAAATTTAAAATCATGGTGATGCTCGCATCCATCCACGATCACGGCCAAAAGAGTGATGCTCTATCGCAAAGAGGGCTACTACACGTACGAATAAGAATGATTTATTGTTAGACCACGTGGATAATCATGAGTTTAGTGATGATGAATAATTAACATTTAATTTGCTTTCAAATTTGTGTTTGTGAAAGTTTTGGTCGATCGCACTTAAAGGTTTTGAGTCCGAATGGTTTTGGTCTGCTTCGAATAGCTTCGGACCAGTCCGATCGGGTCCGAGTGGCATCGGACAGCTGTTGAGTAGCAACGGAGTATCGGATGATGCTCGAGTGGAATTGGAGTTATGGACGGTGTCGAGTAGCATCAAAGGATCGAACAGCTTTGCGCTGAGTGGTCCAAACGTCTTTGTCCGATCAGCAGACTTCGACCACGTCTAACTTCGACCACGTTGACTTCGACCATGTCCGGCTTCGACTATAGCCTTTTTATCACACCAAGTAATCAGTAAGCTTCGATCTCGACCAGAGAACTGGTCGTAGCTACAGTACTTTTCCATGGTCGTAGCTACAATTCCTTGTCTATGGTCGTAGCTACAGTAACAGGTCGATAGTCATCGGCTTTACTGGTCATACTTGATAGTCGTAGATTTTACTAGTCAGTAGTTGTAGACTTTACTGGTCAGTGGTCTTAGACTTTGTGATCAATAGTCAAAGACTTTACAGTCGGAAGTTGAACACTTTGTGCTCGATTGTTACAGGCTTTACGATCTGTACTCGTAGACTTCATGGTCAAGTACAAATGCTTTAATTCTTGCTATCTTCGAGTACCTTGAGTACTCGTGTTTGGCCAGCGGTATGACTGGCTAGGGAAATTGATCGTAGTACTTGGTAATTGGAAGGACTCGGTACTTGATAGACATAGTTTTCATGATCGTGGTCGACAATCGAGTGTCGGAGATTTGTGGTTGGTGCGGTGGTACTGCAGTATGTGCGGTACTCGGTGATCGATATTGCAGTGAATGGTTAGAGATTGGTAGTCGTGGACTTAGCAGTCTGGTGTTTTAGCGATAGCGATCGGTACTCATTAGTTGGTACTCGGTGGCTCTGTGGTCGGTAGCGATGCGGATGTTTTCCCGAGTGTTTTGAGCAGAGCGATGATAATTCCCGAGTACTTGTTATATTTTGAGTACTCGTTGAGTAGCGGTCGTAATGTGTGGTCTAAGGTTGATTACTGGATAGCGATAGGATGTATGATCGTGGATGACTTGGTTGATAGTCGTGGAATGTTTGGTTGTTGTCTATGGATAGACGAGGGTGTGCTTCGAGTGTGTGTGCTGATATCAGTCAAGTTGTGTAGAACTTGTGCTAAGAAAATATTTTTTTGGTCTTTGCACGTGCAGGTGGGCGTGGAGACGATCACGGTCGATGAAGAGAAGGATCAGGACTAGGATGGGGAAGTCTGAGGTCCAAGCGATCACAGATATCACACGAGGTGGTCGGGCTCACGCTGGAGCATATGGAGATTAAAGGTGGTGATTCGTGATGAACCTATGGGCGGTGCGGTACAGAATGCTTCGACACGAGCGATGATAGTGTGTGATGAAGATATAGGAAGTGCTGTCCTGGAGCCTTCGTTACGTGTTGGGTTAGGAGTTGTGGATAGAATCCATAACCGAGAAAATTAAGAGAGTTACAGATAGAGTCCGTAACGTGGAAGAGATAGAGATTTGAATAAACCCATGTTAAGAAGGGTTTCGGGTCCCTTTATTTGAGAAAGAGATAAGACTTTTGTGTTCATGTTTGAGACAGACACGGTTTGAACATTAGCTTATAAAAGCAAGGGAGGCTAAGG
Organism: Dendrocalamus sinicus; assembly: GCA_036346575.1. Lineage (NCBI taxonomy): Eukaryota > Viridiplantae > Streptophyta > Magnoliopsida > Poales > Poaceae > Dendrocalamus > Dendrocalamus sinicus. The sequence continues at coordinate 26,207,589 of CM070654.1, forward strand.
GCTAATGTGTGACTTTTGAGAGAGTTCTAGTGCGGTTTTGAGAGGGCTTTTCTATAGAAGGTTTTTAGGGGTACTTATGATGGCACTTTGTAAATCCACAAAATTTCAGCAATAAAGCTAGTCTTGAATCTATCTAGTTCTTGATTTGCGTAAAGTACGTTGGTGATTGTTGTTGGTTTGGATCATACGACAACGAGCAAAGCGATCGAGTGAAACGGTCGAACAAATCAATCGATTGAGCGAAGAGGTCAAATAGATCAATTGATCAAGTGGTCTTACGCTGGGTATCTGAGGTGATTGGTTTTTGAGTAGTCAAAAATATCATCAATCGTCTGGAAACTTCAAAAAGGTGACAATAACCATTCACCCCCTTTGATTGCAGTAATTGATCCTACATTGTTCATTAAAAAAAAACTTGTTTGCCAACACTCACCAAACAAACGCCTCCGATCTTCCATGGTGGCTGGGGGATTTCACCCGTCACCATGGACTGGATGGAAACTAGTCGGAACCCCTCTCTCTTTATCTCCCACCTTAAGCTACCACGCATTGCAATTTGCATATGCCTAGTGAGCTATGGCACAGTAAGAAATCTTTTGCAATGCAAGACATTTATTTTAAAATTCAAGATACCTCTGTGCATTGATAGTGAAAGACATGCATCAATCTCGAGATAAGACACATGAAGTTCTGATCGCAACCGCTCCCGACCAGACCATATGGAGGAAACCCTAGAAGTGGAGACACATCTAGTGGCCCTAACAGGCTAACACCATGCCACACAAGCATCACAATTGACAACACTTGTCTATGCCATCACTCATGATGTTTTATCCCTAATCATTAAAAACCCAAGGAAATGGGCCTTCCCTTCCCCCCGCTTTTCGAGCCTTTGGATAAACATGGAGCAACAAACAGGTTGTCCCTGGAAAGATCACAGTAACAATGCTCCAGCCATTCCTCTCACATCACATCATCAGCCCCCATTGTTCATCACAGGGCAAAGAGGAAGAAAAAGGATTCTTCTAGGTACATTGTAGCACCAATAATAATAATAATAATAATAATAATAATAATAATAATAATAATAATAATAATAATAATCTAATCAAGGTATGGCTTTAAATAGGGGGACCCTCTATTCTTTCCCCGTGCGCAGCTTTCCCCAGATCCAGGTTCTTTTCCCATCTCCTATTTTTCCTCCCCGTGTGCGCTCGGCAGCGGCTTCGGTGACGGCGGTGAACGGCCGGCCGGCCGGCCGGCAGTGGCAAGGCATGACGCACATGGGGGCATGCGTGGCCCAGTAGCACGCGGCGGAAGCTCAGCGAGCAGTGGCGGCGACATGTGGTGGCGGTCGGTGGCAACGGCCCCGGCCAAGCAACAGTTCGCTCGGCCGAATGGCTGTTCGCGCAGCGAAACGTCATTCGCTTGGCCGAACGGTGTTTCGTACAGCCGTGAGACTAGCGAACCCGTTTTCTCTCCAATCAAGTTCATATCTTGTCGTTCGTTTATCAAATTTAATTGTACTTGATCGGTTGCCTTCTATTCCATCCTTTAGGTTCGCACATAGCTGTTGAGAGAGCAGTTGGGCAGTTGCGCATTTCGGACCCATTGTGCAGCGTGTCCATCGAGCATGCTCAAGGCAAGTATCTCGTGGTTGTAACCTATTTTCTTCGCACATTACTGTTTCATGATTAACTATCACCGTTAGCTTAATGCTCAATGATTACATTGTATTGATTGCCGGGTCGTATGCTGTTACTATACTGGGTAGATTTTGATGTGCTAGGCTAGCTGGTGCTGTATGCTTCTAGATTATTATAATGCTCAACTATAGGATTCATGCTTTAATTAGCGATTAGAATTGATGCTTAAATCATTAATAGGGGTAGTGTATAAGTGTCAGGCACCCAGAGTTTTCAATCCGGATTCCTCTGTGATTCCACTGCACTATTCTCTGGATCAGTAGATAGTGCTCACAGTTACAGTAATGTATATCAAATTTCATATCATGCGGAAGCTAAAGTAAATTAATAGACTTACTCATGGGCCGATTAGGTCGAAATTAATAAATTGTAGCAGCGGAATGAAGCACACAGGTGGGACCTTCAGGACATACCCACAAGCAGCCAACTGGAGGTTCGCGACCTAGCCCTTGACATCTTCATCTTCTCTGCCAGCATGTCCAATCGTGTTGCTGAGGCGAGGTGATCTGATTCCTGATTATGAATTTGTCGCGAAAGCGAGTGTGAGCACAAACCACCGTGCTCCGCGAGCCAATACACAGAATGCAAATAAATAGTATGCATGGCTTGTCAAAGGAGAGGCTCGGGTTATTTTATTTGCCAAAAAATCGCTTTTGATAGCATTATTATTATTAAATCATAGTGTTGTTGTACTGCCTACACTTCACACGGCGATTGCCATAATTGACTTAATCCACCAGGAACACACTTACCTTATTGATTGCTGTCTAAGACTCCAAACAGCGAGTGTCATCATTACTTAATCCACCGGATATACTTTTTCTAAATTGATTGTTGTCTAAGGCTCCAAACAGCGAGTGTCATCAATTATACGATCCACCAATCAATTGCTGCCTAAATCTCCGAACAGCTAGTGCCATCATTTATCTAATATCATTTAATTAATCCACCGAACACACACTTTCCATATTGAGTGCTGTCTAAAACTCCAAACAGCTACTATCATTAATCATTTTGAATCCACCAATATCTTCTGTGTTCTAAATTCCTAATAATCCAATCTTGAAATTTCTATTCATCAACTCTTCATCTCTAAATTCCAATGATTAACTAACACCATTGATTTTAAATCCACCGAAATCATTCATATCCAATCCTTTTTGTTATTGATCCAAACCATAATTCATTCTTCTAATAATCAATCTCATTTTTCATTATCTATCACTAACTAACTCACTAGTATACCTCCACCAATGACATTAATGATCGAATCTACGACTCACTAGTATAAATCCACTGAGAATACACTTTATCAAGACTATAATCCACTACTTATTATGATTCCTCCAATATTCTCATAATTCAATTCATCCATCTAGTGTATAATCCAATCCTATTAATTTCCATTATCGCCAATATCTCCCAAGAATTTTAAATTATCAGTGTCATAATCCAGCAAATACCTTTGCACTCCATAATTCTGCAAAAATCATTTAATTCATCTATCTAGCCTATATATTCATTTACGCTCCACCAATTTATTTCTCCTAGACTCCACACTAACATTATCCCTCTTATGATCAATCATGAATCCACCAACTTCTTTATGTGATTACCATAAACAGCCATCTTCCCTTCTTACGACTCTATTCATTATTCCTGACATTTTATTTGTGAGAAATGTTACCATTATTTAAAAATATAATACATAGAAATTTCCTGAGACCTAGCAGTTTTGAACAAAAGCATAATGTTCAAGTAAATGCAATAATAATAGCGATTCAGATTCCATCCACCATTACATGGCATCTGCACCATATGTCATCTTTCAGCATTATAGCCGCTTAACTTACCACTGGGACGACACCCAGGATAATTCAAATCAGGGCTTTCCACTGCCCTCCACTTTTCCATTTCCACCCACAAAGTTTTTGAAATAGAACTATATCTGGTTAAGTTCCCATGTCCGCCCTTGACCGTGGGCACGGCTATTCGAATAGTTTTGACTCTGCAGAGTTTGCACACTTTACCCACAAGAGACAGTTCACTCGTTGCCCCGCATGATTCCTTAGTAGTGCGGTTGAGTGAACCATCACAGTAACCGTTCAAAGTACCTCGCCCCTTCCATCATCTCACCCTATGAGCCGTTCCCACTTGCGGTGGGTCCCATACGTTGTGCGGGATGTTCTCCTTCTGAACGCCTAGCAGCTAGCTACCCACACTGCTAGCATGCCACAACAGAACCTCACCCTCCGCGGATGTCCCATTCAAGCCCGCCACACAGGCAGCCGCTTGCACTACCTCACCCCTCCACCGATGATGATGACTTTCAGGGTCCGGTAAATCTACTAGGCCAAGTTGTACTTTACAGACTTATGGTTGTACTTGTTTTACACAGGAGGTCGTGACAAGATTCAGTCCATAGGGTTATCTGGGCGGTTCTACCACACACCACACTCTCGTGCACACCTGCACCATACCCCCGAACCACCCGCCCAGATAAATAAGCAATTCGAGGTTTTTGGGAATATAAAATAGCCATATCCAACATACACCAGTCATTACCACCATGATCGCCCAACCAATTTTCTCAGATTAAAAGTGATGCTTGGCGCTCTCGCCATGAGTATCTAAACAGTACTAAGCATGGCATATATTTAGAGACTTATTTTCGAAAGGTTACTATTATAATTTTTGCTAGGGCGACAAAGTTCACACATTCAAATATTCCAAAGGAGGTGTAATATTATTCAAGGTAAACAATAGGCATATAACTAGAATCTTAAATTATCATGTATTTGCATATAAAATATCAGCATGCAATTTGATAATCTAAACAAAAGTAATTTGCAGAAAATGTAGGTTCAACATGATCAAAGTATTGACTCGCCTAGCGCGGTTTACTGCGGTCTTGAGCTCACACAATGCTTTCTTTTCAGTTTTTGGCGTTTATCTTCACTTCGAGCTTGTCCTCACTTGATCCCATGAGTCTTCAGGACTCCAGTTTCTAATTACGCGACAAACGACTGAATCCAAATAAAAGCAAATAACTCAAAATATCCAAATAAATCCGAATAAATTCAATTTAGTTTTTCTATGGGTTAATGGGTGATTCGGGTGTTTGAGGCAAAGTTGGTGGTAGAATATGATGACTTGATCATTTTTATTAATAATCTCTTTTACTATTTTTATATTTATCAAGGAAGTTCCATGAGTCAGATTTAGACCTATGCGTTGATAGATAATCTAAGCATATTATTTCTGAATGGCATTAATTTATACATCACCAGAGCATTAATCTTGACCTAGGGGTTCATATGTCGCCTTTAATATAATTTGCTTTCCGGGCTAAGGGTTAATCAATTTGTTAACAATTTTCACTATTTTTTTAAAAAAAATATAGGAATAACAGTCATACTTTAGACAGATAAATTTTGTATCACTTAATTATATAATGCGTTTTGTTGTGCAAATAGTTTCTTCCATATATTCTACCAGCATATTTCAATATTCATTCCTAGTCATTTTATGTGGAATGTTAATCCAAATACCAATTCTTATTTCACTGCCATTACTAACTAAACCTAGCGTTGAGATTGATTTATCGGGGATGTACTAAGGATGGGATTTATATTATAAATCATGACCTTCTAACTTAAACGTGTATTTCTTTTTAAATGGTTTTGGCATATTGTTTCATTAATTTTATGAAGCTACTTGATTTTGTCCTTTAAGTAAATCTACCACTGAGATTAATGGTTGCATGTTAAATATTAGGGCATAAATTTTTAATTATAAGTAAGGATAATTTTTACTTTAAGGTCCTGTTTTTTTATAGTTATACATAATATCCAATTTATTTCCCTTTAATTTTATCTGGAATATCTTTTTAATTTACATTTGAATACTTAACTAAAGTCATCTTTTATTAGTGACTTTAATTAATAGCTAGTCTTTACTTAAATATTCAAGTCATATATATGATAATTAATCCAATACGAAATCTTAATAATTCTAGTAAGATTTTATTAGCTTCCATGGATTAGTTTCAAACTTCTCTTAATTGAAAACGGATTAATAAAATGAAAATGAAAAAGGAAAAGGAAATGCGCCGGCAGGGAATCGAACACGGGACCTGTGGTTTTTACTGCTTGCCTGGCTAGCCAGCTGGGCGTTTGGCTCTTATCGGCTTTACCGGAGGGAATAATGTAGAAGAGCAAACACGTGGATGGGGACCAAAGCAGAGCATCTGCGGCGCTAAGGTGGTCTGGCGGCGGTGGCCGAGAGGCTGGGCAACCGGAAACCGAGTTCGGCAGAGGTGGGAGGCTAATGGGGAGGTGCGCGGCCGGGTGGCGCCAGAGAGAGGTCGCGGCGGCAGAGCGGCCGGCGATGCGGTCTGTGGCGCGCGGAGGGCGTGGGAGGTGGGAACCAGGGCGCGCATAAGCATGAGGGAGGCCCGTGAAGCTTACCCAGGTAGTCGGCTTGGCCAGAGGGAGGCTGAGGTGGGCCGGCGTCGTGCGGGAGCGGCGGCGCGGAGGAGCTCGCGTCGCCGGCGGGCTACAGCGGGGGAAGGAGCGAGGCGGTGCTCGAGGAAGCTCGGCGACGACTTGGTGATGCTTCCGGCGAAGGGAATCGAGCCGAGGTGCTACGAGCAGGAAACGGAGGCGGTGGCGGCGGTTTTGGCTGGCGACGAGGAAGATGGTCGTGCGGCGAGCTACGGTCCACGAGACTTCAATTAACTTGGGAGAAGGGCTATTGGGGAGTGGTTACACACCGTGACGCGATCACATTGGCCGGGGCTTCGCCGGATAGCCGGAATGGTAAGGAGGTGGCAATGGCGGTCACGGGCGCTGAGCGAGAGAAGAGACAGGGGATGAAGAGGAGTGGCGTGGAGCTACTTATGGCCACGGGATGGGGCTGTGGAGGCGCTGAGGACCGGGCGACGGGGGAGGTCCGCCAGGCAAGGACCGGCGCGGGGCTCGGCGCGCGGCGGCACAGAGTGATAGCGACGGGTCAAGCGCGGCGCATGGCAGGGAGCGGCGCAGAGCATGATGGCTACCAGGAGGAGGCGTGTGCAGAGCAGAGAGCAGAGGAGATGGGTTAAGAAAGGAAAAACGAAGGGAGGAGGAAGAGCCAGCGTGCGGCTGTGAAGGGAAAAGGGAAGAAGCGAAGAAAAGGAGGAGGCGGGGCAGGCCGGGCCCGTGCGCAGAGGGAGAAAGAAAAGGAGAAAGAGGGAGGGAGAGAGAAAAGGGGTGGGCCCACATAGAAGTGAGAGAGAAAAGGGGGAAAGGGAAGAAAAAGAGGAAATGAAGGGCTCAAGCCAAGATTTGAAATTTCGATTTTTAATTTAAAATTTTAACTTACATTAGGATTTATTGATTTTGAGTTTTGTGTATTTTCAAAATTTGAATCCTCAGTTTATTTATTTAAATACGAGCTTTTAATACTTGTTTTGGTCAATTTGATTTAAGGTAGATTTTTATTTAAATTGATTTCTAGATTTGAGTGCAATTTAGAATTAGTTTAGAATTTGTAATTCATTGTGTTAAATTATTCCCATCTCTTTCACTAACTTTATTTTTTTTACTCAACATATTAATTTGTATGTCACAAAACTCAGGAGATTTCAAATAAATATTAGAAGAAGATTCGAATGCCAGAAAATGCAAGGGATAGTTTTTAAAAATTCCATACTTTTGAACAACCAAATTTTGGGTTGTTATAATAAGCATGTTGGAATTTAAGGTTAACCGCTAGTAACCTTTTAACATTGGGATTTTATGTGTATATTATTGCTTGTGAGCCTCAACAGCCTTATTTATCGTACTCATTCACTTGACTAATAACCACTTATCACGTAATAATACCTGGATGGTTGACAACCCTTGTGTGAGCTAGGTTAAAGTGCCATTTAGCCTGGATCACCATCACCATAGTACCATTCCCCATTGTCTCGTATCGGAAACTTGCCTTTCCTCCTCAACCTTAACGATTCGGACACTTATCATAACCTTACCTAGACTTGTCCTTAGTTATTCTAATCACTTATCATATCAGTCGTTAATAATATAATTGTTATCTGGCCTGGGGTTACCCACATATAAGGGATATAACCACACACCTAGTAACGTACGAGGGCAATATATTTTCGTTATTCAAGATATTACACCCTGTCTGCGGTTATACAGTCGAGGACAGAGACGTGCCTGACTACTCTCGTACAACTGGGTATGTGGGAAGGGATCACCGGGACCATGACTATAACTTATTAAATAACTATTACCTTGGTTCCATATCTCTGTTATCTCTATTCTTGATCAGTTTTAATGTTTCTGGTAACTTAATTTCATTGCAATTAGCATGTCGATTACTTATTGCTTGCTTGTCCTTTTTTCTCCGTGTTACGACCGTTGTTGGGTACTTTGCTGAAATTCCGAACCTCATGCTTGCTTCTTCTGTTCTCAGGTAAAAGTCCAGTGGAGTGATAGTATCATGCATGAGTAGGAGCACTTGAGTTTTCGGCACCGTGGCTTGCCACTATTTATGTTATTTCATTTATTTCCTTTTGATTAGAAGTGGATTGGCCCCATATTTCAAACACTTATTTTAGTTTCCGCTAGTCTTTAATACATAACTTTTAAGGTTTAATTTCTTTGAATTCCTATTGTTGCTTTTACTACTTGTTCTTTACTTTGATGATAACATTCTATAATGGTATTTCGAAATAGCTACATGGGATGCTACATACAGAGGGGAGATCATGGCCGAGCTGGACATGCATAATGTGGCGGCTTGCCCGTTTGGTTTTTATCGTAGGCCTGCTTATGTAGTCAAAAGGGAAAGTTCTTGCACTGGCACACGTTCTCCTTCCCATTGCCTTCTTTATTCTCTATCTATCAACAGCTTGCCTGTGCTTACTTTGCTCTGCCTTGCTTTTATCTGGTCTTTGCTTTCTGTTGGATGTACCACCCAAGCATGGTTTATGCCCATCATTAGCAGCGTAGACACTCGGAAGATGCTTGCTTTTGGTTTGGCCTGCACCCGTAATTTGTCTCGCCATTGTCAGGAAGCTTATGCAAATGAGATGTAAAAGATACCCTTTTTGCCTAATTAGGAATGTCATCAAGTAGTTCAGTACAAAAAGAGTTCCTGTGCTTCAGTAAAACTGAATTGCCCCAAACAAGTCTGATCAGAATTCAGATAGCTACTACAGCCTTGGCGATTGGTTGCAAAGAGAATGTTTTTTTTTACTGTAAATGAGAAAAACAATGGCCGAGATGCTGACGCCCATAGCATGCACGTAAATTTGTCTTGAAATGGCGCGGCATGACCATTGCCGAAGGAAAAACACCAAGAACGACAAAGGGGAAGGAGCAGAAGAACATGGAGAGTAACATGGCGTTGGCGACGACAAAACGGAATGCTTTCCAAAAATTAACATGTTGACGAAAGAGAATCCATGGATGCAATGTACAGACAAATAGATATACAGGGCAGCAACAGCTATTCTTCAGTCCCTCCTTCCACCGGTCCCCCCTCCTGACCTCAAGAACCATCTCAAACTTCCCCACCTTCTGATCCCAGCTATCTCATAGCACAAGCTCACTTTGGTTTAAGTAAACACATACAAATGTGACCCCAAAAAAAAGCAAGCCAACAAATTAAAGAACCAAACACAAAAGGGCCCTAAAATTCTTATTGTTCTATCATGCAACATGTTCAAATGGTGGTGATATGGACCTGTGGACCTGGTTGGTGACCATATCTATAGAGCCAGGCAACTGGAACCTCAGGCGGATTCGACGGAGCTCTTGACCTTGAATCGGTACAGCAGCTTCTTTTTCTTGGATGCTGGGTTGTTGACTGTGAGCACAATCTTGCCGGGCTCGCCTACCTTGAAGCTACCCTTCATGATTGGTTCCTCATTGGCAGGCACCTTCCTCGTCTTCTGCACGATGATGGTGTAGCCACCCTCTGCATCTGGGGTGAACTCGGCACCATAGCTCACCTCCCATCCGAGCACCCTGAGCTCCCACACGACCGTGGAGTTCTACAATTCATACACACCAACAATTAGTGTCACCACAGTGTAAACTTTGCAAGAAATATAGGATACAAGAACAAGGATCAACCTCAGTAGCAGGAATCTCAATGGTTTCTTTGGATGAAGATTTGATAGTGAGCTCGATGACGGCATCAGAGGTGGAGAACTCAGTGTCATCCTCTTTGTAGAGGCCACCAAATTGAACAGGGACTTGCTCCGGTGCGATGTATCTGCATCAAATCAGAGAAGCCAAACAACATGTAAGATAACATTTGGATGTAGGGCTACACAAAATTCGATTGCCAGAGATACTAGTGTGCAAACCTGAAAAGGGACTCAGCAGACTTGGCTGGGCTGCAGAAGATGAACTTGCTCTTGGTGCGCTGTGTGAGGAATGGGCTCACCATTTTGTTCGCCGCAAGGTACCACCATGGCACATTGATGAACACCTGCATTCAATCGACGATGCAAGCAAATGAGTGACCCCAGTCTAGTTCATTTAAATCATGATATTTCTGAACTCGGAAGTCACTCCAACCTCACATAACACGTAACTACCTTCGCATACCATACCATTCTATAGGAAGGAGCATGAATAACACTCAAACCAGACTGACAGGCAACAGGGTGAAAAGGAGGTAAAACTAGAAGGGAAAAGATCCCAGCTATATCTAGTTACTACTAGATTACTGAGCAACAGGCGCTATAAAATAAAGGCACTAGTCAACTTCCCATGGACTTGTAAAAGGAAACATCACAACATAGGGAATTATAGATCCTATTTTTAACCAAGTACTACATCAAATGATTTAACTTTGATCCACTATGAGCACAAAAATGTTCAATCTTTGTCCTAAAGATACCGAATTTTGGATCAACAATTGGGAAAAGATTCGGCAATGGCAAGAAGAAGTTTACCTTCTTGGCGATGAACTCAGGGTAGTTGTCCTGGAGCAGGGCGAGCGCCTGGCGGGTCACGGCGCGGTGCTTGCCGAGCATGGGCGGCGAGTTCTTGAGGTCGGTGACCTGCACCATGGAGCAGATGCCGCTGGGCGAGAAGTCGAGCTGCTCGCGGATGCCGCGCTCGAGGAGCTGGATGCGCCACTTGAGGAAGCGCTCCCGCTTCTCCTCGTCGCCGAAGGCCTTCTCGTAGAGCTCCTTGTCCTGGAACTCGCCGTAGACGTTGTAGCAGACGGGGTGGCCCTCGCGATCGGCGCCGCGGTAGAACACCACGTTCTCCATCTCCGGCAGGCCGAGGTCGGCGCCCAGGAGCACGTCGATGCCGAAGCGCTTGCGCCACAGGACAGCCGCCTTGAGCATCGACATGGCCTCCTTCACCTTGAACTCCCGCGCGCGCAGGAACTTGAGCAGCACCGTGTCCGTGCGCTCGTCGTCGCCCACAAGCGGCACGCCCCAGATCAATTCGTCCTTCCTCTCGGCCGCCGGCGCCGGCGCCTCCGCCTCCGGGGCCGCGACCGTGGCCGGCTCGGACGCGGCGGGGACGGCGGTCTCCTCGATGGCTTCAACCGTCTTGGTGCCTTCCTCCTCGGCGACCACGACGGTCTTCTCCTCCGGCTCCGGCTCGGCCGGCTTGGCCTCCTCGGACGCCGCCGCCTCAGCCTTGGGCTCCTCGGCCGCAGACTCCGCCGGCGCCTCCGTCTTGAGCTCCTCCTTGGCCGGCTCCTCCTGGGCCGGGGACTCAGCCTTGGGCTCCTCCGGCGCGGGGGCCTCGGTCTTGGGCTCGTCCTCGGCCGTCACCTCGGGCTTAGGCTGCTCCTCCTTGGCCGGCGCCTCGTCCTTGGCCGGCTCCTCCGTCTTGGCCTCTTCGACCGCCGGAGTCGCCTCGGCGGTCTTAGCCGGCGGAGGCGGGGGCAGGTCGAACTCCCCGTTGGCGAGCGCGGCGGCGACGAGCTCCTTGAGCTGGGCCAGCGCCTTCCGCTCCGGGTCGGGGAGCTCGGACACCAGGTTGCTCTCCTCCTTGAACGAGCCCGTCCCCTCGATCACCGCCGCCTCGTCCGCCCCAGCCTCCGCCGCCTCCTCGGCCTCCTCCGCTTTCTTTTCCTCCTCCTCCTCCGCCTCGTCAACCTTCTTCTCCTCAGCCTCCACGGCCTTCTCCTCCACCTCCGCAGCCTTCTCCTCGGCCTTGTTCTCCGCTTCCGTCACGACCACCTCGGCGGCGGCGGGGGCGGTTTCTTGCTTCGTCTCCTCGTCCATGCCTGACAACTAGCTATTCGAACCGGATCCAACGGCGCGCGTGGGAAGGCGACAAAAGCGATAGGTGGAGTTCGGAAATCAGGAGCGCGAGGCTAGACGGACGTGAAGAGAGAGATGGGAAAGATTTGCGTAGAGGAGGGGAGTGGGGAGGTGGCGAAGCAGGCTGTCAAGGTGGGAAGGGAACACCAGCTTGGCCTTGGTTCGCTCTTGAACCAGTGGCCTAGTTCTTTTAGGCCTACTTTTCTTAATAAATAAAAGAAATAATTTTTTTTATGAGAAATGTTTTGGTACATTCAGTTATTCTCTGCTGTTCAATGTAGCATATCCAACGATTGTCATGGCCTTAACACCACCGGTGCTTGTAAGTGGTGTGCAGGGGTGGTGCTAGCGAAATAGGCAAATAAGTAATTTTGCCCAAGAACTCGTGCTGCAACGAACACCTCGCGGTAGCTTATCGACTAGCATGCTTGCACCGCAATGCCTATAAACACCACGGCGCATGTAGCTATCCTTGCAGGCACACGACCCACAGTGAAGTTACAAACTTCTCTGTACTTTAACTATTAGCAATGGCATCGAATCATACCATCTGTTGCTGTATCATTGCCTTGTTCTTCTCTGTCGCTTTTGTTTCAGCTCAGCGTTCCATTGATTTCTATGACCAGACATGCCCGGACGCTCTCGACATCATCGAATCTGCTGTGAATAAACAACCGACTACCGTCCAATAAACGTGAAGCTACCGAATTAATTGTACAGTTATACCCCTCGTAAATTAACGGCTAGATGCAGTGGAGGTGTTAACACCTCCAACACCTCTACGTGAACCGAACCAGGGCTCTTTTTTTATAGCCGTTTTGAAGCGACTTAAGATGTGTTTAGTTCCTAGGATAAGAGTGGATGGAGTGATTCCATTTAACTTAGATGGTATGATCCTGGATGAGATGATACAGTCTACTTGTTTGGTTAGTCGAATGTCATAGTACTAAGTTGTTGTTTAGTTGGTGGAATAGAGGTGGATGGGATAGTCTAAGTTTGTGTTTGGTTAAAGGGATGAGGGTGAATGAGATTGGTTATAATAACCTTCTGTCTATGAGTTGTAAGGTTATCTCCTATTAACTGCACCGTCAATTTTCTCTCAAGAAGCTTTGCAATGGAGCAGCTTCTTCCTGCAGTTGTGAGTGACCTTTTGGGTAGACCCATGTCCATTGTGATCCATAGATACTGGCAATCCAAGGGAGTAGAGGAGAAACTCCAAAGGCTGCAGAGATTGCTGCTAAGGATCGACGCCATCGTCAAGGAGGCAGAGGGGCGGCATATCAGGAACCAAGCGATGCCCCCAACAGCTTCAGATGCTAAGAGATGGCATGTACAGAGGCTACTACATGTTGAGAGATGCATAGTGTATGGACACAGTTTGAGTAAAGGATGGACACAGTTTGAGTAAAGGAACAGTTGCAAAGGACGATATGTAGCAAGTTTTAAATGATGTCTCTCACTATAGTCATGGATTTCAAAATTTTCAAGTCACGTTTGTGGTTGAACTATAAAAGCAATTACTACATTCAAATCAACATAGATGTAGTTTTAGTTAGGTTCACAGAACAAAGAGATGATCAATGGCCCAATTGTTTATATCTCTGCCCAACAACGCTAGACTCAAAAGGCATATCATCTACAAACCAAAAGTAGGAACTGAAGCAGTCCAATTTGGGATATCAACAACCAATCTAGGAGGGCATATCATTTAAAAAGCAAAAGTGCCAACTAAAGCAGTCCAATCCGGGATAGCATCAACCAACTTGGGAAAGCATGTAATCTACAAATTGCTATCACACATATTGAAGAGGCAAAATAAACACAATCAAGGAACACAAGTATTTCATGGGGAAGATTCGTCCCTTCAGTTCTCATCGGAAAAATCGATCCCGGGTGAGAGAAGGGAGGAAGAAGAAGGTGAGGCGGTAGTAGATCCGGTTCACACTGGCGTTAGGATGGAAGGAGGGGAGGCAGCAGCTCGGATCTGATCGCCACTGATGTCGGGTGGTCGTAGCCTGCACCAGGATGGGAAGATGAAGGTGCGGCAGCCTCTGATCCAGCGCAAAATACAGGACGAAGGTGGGGAAAGGAAGAAAGGGAGAAGGAGGGGAGGCACCTGGGGAGTGGTCGCGTGGCAATGCAGCGGTCGGCAGGGGGGGCGACACGGGGTGAGTACGTGGTGGCGAGAAGGGGACCGACGCGATGCAAGCCAACAGACGCGAGAGGGGCGGCGACGCAAGGGAAGTTCACAACCGATGAGGGAACCCCTCTAGGAGTAGACGACCGCATGTTAGACCACATTGTTCGCTAGATTTCATCGAACCACGTTGTTCCATATCTAGCATGAATATTCTTGTCATCGGTACCACCTCATCCAAGACGAGCAACTTCCATTCACTGATCCAAACACAGATCACACCACATATCTCGAACCATCCTGTTCCATTCCCGCATGATCACCCAACCAAATATGATCTTATTGAGACAGTTATTTAAAGCGACTTATCGATTTATCAGCATTTATTCGATTCGTTCACACACACGCTCGGACTAAAATAAAAACCATAAATCACAACTATAAACTATAAGCAAAAAAACCCACCGTTTGCTGGAAACATGAGCTTAGCACGAGGAGACGCCTCCGTCTAATAGTCGGTAGTGGGTTTGTTCTTTTGGACTGTGGCTGGTGGCTTTTGGTTGTTTATGAAACTCGAGTGCGATTTTGGCAGATATATATAAAGTCGTTACAGTGATCTACTACTATCAATTTATAGATTCTATTTTAAAAAATACTCTATTTAAAAAACTAGTTATAGTAAAAAAACCAAAAGCAAAAAAATTAGAAGCCAAAAGGCTGGGGCCGGTAACAGCCTAACAGGTCGTGGGAGACTGGGGTGGGGCCCACATCGTATATGGATTAGCATGACGCTAGAAAAAACATTTCCTCCCTCTACCTGTCTCTGCTCTAGCGTTATCATGGACAAAGAGTACACGAATTAAATGAGGTGATTGCTGATTAACAGCAACAGATAGGTAGATTAACAGAAACAAACAGGTAGAAGCTGGAGACAGGAACGAAATGGTTTGGGATTAACTGACAGCCTAAATTTGCACGGTTTAATTTTCAAAATCTAAATCTGACGTACGTGTGTTGTTAGCAAAGGAGGGAAGAGACTGACGTTGGTGTGGTAGCTTAAATCGACGGCTTTGCTGGGTCAAATATCCACGAGTCCGTGCTGAGCACTGTCAAATCGCCATCTCTTTTCTTTTTCGTATAAATCACTGTCAAATTGTCATCTACTGCCATCTTCCACTCGTATCTATCCATCCAAGCTGCAGCACGCGAGATGACAACAATTCTACTGTTCTAGAGAGCAGCCAGGAGGGGTCATTCGTTTGTTTTTTTATTAGCGCCTCTATTAAACCAATCGGATCGTCCTCCTTTAGCAGCTTTGGAAGAACTGAGCTGCAGGCTTTGCAGCTTTGGAACTGGCGACCGGTGCGAGTGAGTGTGGGGTATCAGTTCTTCCTTTTCCTTTCCGTAAAGGATCCACGAAATAATATTGTTCCACGGAAAGACCAGTTTGCCGTTAGTGGACGGCAAATTTAGATCATGCTTGACTTTTAATTTTTAAATAAAATAATACTATGGTAACAATTAGTTTTTTCTGAGTTATTTAATTAAAAAATAAAACATCGTCATAATTCTAGGATAATGCAAAAAAAAAAAAAAAATGTTAAAAATCAATATATTTTAAATGGTTTTTGACCTTCAAAACCCATGGCTGTTTAGAACAGACTTGAAGCGGATGACACCGTGACAACCCTGTACTGCAGGAATTCCTGTGCTACAACACTTTACTCTTTCTCCGGTGCGTTTTTCCGCATCAGGTCTGTAGAACGTGTAAGTTGTGCTTTCATTTTCTGTCTTTCTGGATCTTTCTTTGAGAAAAGTGGAAGGATAAGTATTACACGAAAACCAGCTAGTCAGTATTCGTGGCTCTTTAGCCCTCACCGAAATCCTCACGAGACGGTGAAGTGTTTGTTGTCGTGGATAGTATTTGCATAGTATAATCGGATGAACAATGTAATAGCATGTTTAGAACGCGAGAGTTTTAGGCCTTACAAGATTTTAGTAGGGAGCTAAGGGTGACCCATGTATTTATATGGCTAAATTTGTTTTAAAGTTATAAGTATTAAATAATATAACTTAGATATTTTAAAATATGTTTTCGTATCTTATAGTCTATTTAAGATTTTAAGACATCATAAATATTGGAAATGAAAATAAAAGCTTAACGGAAAATACAACTTAAGAAATCATTTCTATTATAAAAGAATAAGTTAGTAGTTGTACGTCTCTTCTCCTCCAACTACTCTATTATCAACTTCTCACCACTCTTAACTTTTCAATTGATCAGAGTAGCCCTCTTCCATAGCATGATTATTTATATATCTAATAAATTTCGTTGCAACGCACGAGCAGGTGACTAGTATAATTGAAGTATGAGTTTTGGTGGAAGACAATCATTGAATATACTAAGTTGTTAGGGTTCTTAAAAATTCTTTAAAATGTAAGCACTCTCCATTATGCATAGATCATATAGCTACATGTCTCTATTCTTCCTCCATTAGTTACGTTTTTCCATAATGCATGCATGCACATGTACCTCTATTTAATCTCTAAACAATATGTGATTATAGGTGTGGCAAACTATGTTATTAGTTTGCATAATATTAGAGTATATTACTTATGTCTACATTGGTACATATAGGTGACTTACCTTGAACTTAAAATCCCTCGCATGCTGGCTATCCTAACAAACTATGTATCTTCTATCTCTTCTCACCGCTACAACTTTTCTACTTTAATCTCAACAACACGCCCAATTCTTGATCGATCCCTCTTAGCTGTTACTCATTCCAATATACCCATTCCAACACAATACTCTGCCACATAGTTATCATTTACTTCTCTCCAATTATTGCTTAATGCTGACTGTTGCAACATCAAACATACATACACGTGCAACTATCGTTGATCCTCACCGGGGACACCCATCGCGCCCTCTCTGGTGGCCCTAAACATATTTGCTATGGATGTGCCATCTCTATTTCAACTCTTTGCTCTCTTGTTTTGTGCGCCCATGCTTTTTGTACAAATGCATGCATATATATACATATGTATAATTTTATACGTGCTCAATGACCTCTTCTCCCATGTCGATCATTCCCCTTCTTCAACATTGGCCACCACAACACTATGGCTTCCTCACTAACTATAATGACCTCCAATCTTCACTAATGTCGGTATGTCTGTTTTAGTTGTTGTCTAATGATATAGAGAATCTTCTCGCCATCGACGATGCTATCGTGCCCATTACCAGCGATGGCACGCTCCTAGCTACCTGATGGCCTTATATCGTTATAGCTCATCTTTAATTCAAAGCTCTATCTCCTCTCTGTCAAAGCTTCCCCATTATCGAGCTTATTTAGACACTGGTTTCTTCAACAATGCTGACGCTCACCACTTGTCGTTGCGGTCCTTAGCTCCTTTGACTCTAGTCTTTCTCTTCAACAACTTCGACGAGTAGTACGATATTGTCCTCGTCAAACAGCTAAAGTGGGATGCACGACATTGTCCTCATCTCCCCCACCATCGCCTCAGCTCTTCCCTTCCCAACAGGCCAATGTCTTTTTGTTGGACAAATCGACACATTGTACTCTTTCATAGTCAACTCGACACCATTCATACTATTCTTATTATAACTTTTCTTTTTATTTAAAATTTCACATGTTTTTATTAGAGTTCATATACAAATCAAATTGCTATTTTATTTTATTTATTCTAAATTTTAGTTATTTAGAGATTTTACTTTGCAATTATATGGAAATCAAGTTGCAATTTTTTTTACTCTCGAACTTCAATTATTTTTATTGGAATTTGTATACAAATATAATTGCGAATGTCTATTTTAATTTTATTTGATTTGTTGTTATTTAGATATTTTACTTTAGAGTTTATTTCAAAATCAAATTGCTAATTTTTTTATTCTGAATTTCAGTTATTTTTGTTGGAATATATACAAATCCAATTAGTATTTTTGTTTAATTTTTATTTATGGATTTGCCTTAGGAATTCATATGTAAATCAAATTTCTAATTTTATTTTATGTTTAATCCGAATTTTAATTATTTTTTGGATTGTACTTTACATGGACTCTTTCTCTTTTTTTTCTCCGATTAACACAGGAATTTCTATACTTGAGAGCGAATATAGTGTCTCCTTGTGACTTTGCTTTAATAATATAATAGATAGATTAATTTCCATGGGATTTAGAAAAAATCATGCTTTCCAAACTGAGCATAAGAGTAAGTAAGATTAACTCGTTGTTTAGTTTGTGTGTAATGGCTAGCTAGTGATTCGATTAATTTCCATGGGATTTGAACAATGATAAGAGATATTCGTTGAATACTTTGCGTAATGGTAGCTAGTGGTAGAATAATAAAATAAAGAGATAATTATTTATTTATCATTGAATAATGGTGCAGCCCCATAATTTGCCACCAAATAACCGTCTATTCCCTACATGCCATTAGTTTGCAAAACTTTTCCCTTCAATGCCATCAATGTTGGCTGGGTTCTTTTGGGTTTAAGGCTTATGGTTTTTGGCTTATACTACAGTAACTAGTTTTCAAATGGTGTGTCTTTTTAATACAAGGTCTACTGTCAATTGTAGTAGACGCTGCACCAAATTCATCTATATCGGCCAAAATCACAAGTGAGTGTCTCTCTTGCGAACAGCCAAAAGTCAAAACAATTTGTTTGTCACCTTTAAGACATCATATCTTTTTCGTTGAGTGTCTGTTTTGTATTTTGTTTGCACTATTGTGGCCCTCGTGATGCGCTTAACAAAACTAGACCCATATTGTATGTGTTTTAGAGACATGATGTTTATGATGTTTACTATTGTGTTCAATTCAACGAACCGAACAAAATAAAATACAAATTACACATGTGGTGACGTAATGAGTTGCACCAAGAGTTGCTAGCTACGGGCATCTAAAGTTGCTAGTTGTTGCCTATCGGCACATAGATAATGACAACTATAATTGCTAGCAAATTATATTTTGGTAGTTAGTAGCATCTACAATTTCTAGTTGGCATAACCTAACATTGCTAGCATATTAAAGTCATTAGGTAACAATACCTAGAGTTGAGAGTTGCCAGGTAATAACACATAGAGTTGTTGGTTCACGAGCATCTAAAGTTGATTGTGTTGAAACTGTGGGCAATATTTTAATTCCATATTTTACTAGAAGGCAAATACCGCAAATAACTAATGATGCATAAATCAGTACTAATAGCAGGCAACTTATTGTACTTCAAAATATATGTAGAAATAGAATGTAAACAAGTTGACTAGTCACACAAACGACTTACAGTTGAATCTGATGAAGAATAAGAAGTAGCGCAGACTCGATGCAGCATAGAATGTAGATGAAGCAGCGAAGCAAGTAGTCGTGTAGATATGAGTTGCCCAGAAACCTTATTGCTACCCTCGTGCAGGTCTTCATGGCAGCAATGGCTCAGAGATACTGCTCCCCTTCTTTACAGTGCACTCCAGGAAGAAGAGTCGACGAGGTTCAAACAACATAACATAGGTTTGCAGGAGAAAGAAATGGAGTTAGTGATTCTTAGCACTATACTATGGATATCTCCAGGCATATTTATAGATATAGACTGTGAACTGACATGATTAAGCAGTCGTTTACCCACCGGTAACTGACACATTTAACCAATCATTTACCCACTATTAACTGCTTATCATCAAAACCCAATACAACATCAAATTTAAACGTTTGAATCTCATTCAAACAGAAAGAGAGATGCACATTTCAACAAAAAATATGATGGACTTAGTCTGCAAAGTGGCGCGCCACAGCACGACATGGTCGCAAGTCACAAGTCATGTGATTTTTCGCGCGAAAATACGTGAATACACATGCCCGTGTGCGTGCGCATGTGTGTATGTTTAGCTAAAGCCCTACTCATGCCATCTCTATCCATGTATCACATAAATCAAGGAGTGATAAGGACTCCACTTTATAAATTGGTCTTCTCCACATTGTTTTAGCAATATGGTACTAAACTATATATACTTTGAAATTATAGAAAATTGGCATAACTCATATGGACCTATGTCTAACAGATTATTACAAGCACCTAACTTTGCTAATTGCCAACACATGCATAGTGAAACCTATACTTACTAACAATGAAAATTTGCTAATTGCCATCGCATTAGACTTGGTAGTTAACAACACCCTGAGTTACCAATTGTTAACAACTAGACTTGATAGTTGCCAGCACCTAGATAGTGACAAATATAATTATTAGTAGAAGATATTTTCAATAGTTACTAGCACCTTATAGTTTCTAGTTAACAACACCACAAGTTGCTAACTGCAAGTATAGTTGGAACACAAAAGTTCGAACAGAATTGAAATCAGATACATTATGAAAAAAGATATAATTACTTAAAGTTAATTAAACAAACAAGTAAATGGGCTTTTAACATGGTTGACTCTCTCTTGTCCTATTCTATTTTCTATGTCCTAGTTGCTTGGGAGAAAGCAAACAAAAAGAAGATGAGATTGATATGTGAAGCAATGAAAAATAAATGGAGCTACGCGTGTGTTAGAGTATACAAGTGTTGTGTACATGATGTCATTATTTGTTGAGATTGTCGTGAATTACCAGAAAAGAATATTGCAGAATATAGTCCCTCAATTATGAGTTAGTGGTGAAGTTTGGTAGTTAATGACAATTGTTTTGTATACTAACATTTTTTATGAGTTGGATGAATAGATTAGGTTCCACAAATGAGGAAGACTTGCAATGACTTTATGTGTTGAAGATCATCAAGTCAAGTGGTGGATGTATCATGAGTTGATACATGTCCAAGAGCAAATGATTATGAGTTGATCATCAAGTCAAGTAAAGATCTATTATTTGTTGATGGAGTTAAAGATGCATCATGAGTTGATGCATGTCAAGACTATGATTCAAGGCAATGGTATGGTTAACTAGGGCTAAGGATGTGTTCCTAATCTTTTACCAATCTTGGTGTTTGGTTGAAATACAATCGCGCTAATATCAAGATTGAACTAGTATAGGTTGTCGCTACCTAATGCAAGTGATTAAGAGGAAAGGATGAAGGAAGGGGACATGGAGTCCTGGACATGCATGGAAGGAATAATGGAGGTCACCACGTCACTTTGAGACCAAGTCAAGCACGAATTCGAGTTGGACACGTTTTGGAATCAGACTCGGACTGCTGCAATGGTGCAAGTTTAAACGGACGTAACTTTCTCATACGGACTCCGTTTGAGACGTTCTTGGACTTGATGGAAAGCTTATCAAGTCTACTTTCTAAAGGATTCAACCCCATCTTAAAATTCTATCCGAGACAGCCGCAATCATCAAAAGAGTCCGTGTTGGTCACGTACTGGAATCAGATTCGGATTGCTGCAATGGTGCAAGTTGAAACGAACGTAACTTTCTCATACGGACTCCGTTTGGGACGTTCTTGGACTTCATGGAAAGCTTATCAAGTCTACTTTCCAACGGATCCAACCTCATCTTCAAATTCCATCCGAGCCGGCTGCAATCATCAAAACAATCCACGTTGGTTTTTGAGTCCGAGTCAAAAGGGTGCTGCGCCACCACCAATTGGGCCCATGGGCCTTGTAACCCTAGAGCATGCACTTTGGACGCCCCTCCTGGTTGTTCTCCCTATAAAGGAGCCGCCGCCTCCCTTGTTAGGACTGAGATTTTGTTGAGTTTAGGTTTAGCTATTATGCAAACTTCTGTTCTTCAGTTATGTCGGACGACCACCTGTCAAGACAGCCTTCGGAATCCCACCTTTTGATTTTAGTAGAAATATTTGCAATTTCAGATTGCTTGTTATCTTGTTCTTGCGTGTTCTTCGGTTGCATGCAGGAATAGACCTTCGTGGTCAGGTCAACCGCGTTCTTGGCACGTTTGATAACACTTTGGGGTTGGTTCAGCGATTGCTAAGGCGCAAGCGACGTCATACGGTTGTAGTCGGATCGCAAGGGTCACCTCCACCAAAATCGATAGTTATCATCCTATCGGAAGATCGGGACACCATAGCCTCATCAAGTGGTATCAGAGCTTCAGTTGACCGGTAGGAATTTCTTGTATCCTTAGTTAGTAGATTGATTTTTATTTCCCATAGTCCAGAAAAATTGCCCCACAAAAAGAGTTAATTTCCGCTGTCCAAACCCCGTTGTGCTTTTCAATCTGTTAGTTTTGGTTTGCTAAATTGAATTTGTGTCTGTTTTAGCTTTGTCTAGTTGCTGGTCATATCTTTGTTCCAAGAAAAATCCAAATAAAAAAATCCCCACCCCAAACCCTAATTCCAATTTCGGCTGATCTGTCCTTTCTCTGCAGCCGCCACCAAAAACGCCATATCTTTTGATTCCGAGATTATTTTTGAGTGAGACCACCGCCATTAGATTCAAAAATTTATCATCCATCTATCTGTAAAATTTCACGTCATTCCAGCAAGGCAGTTAAGAGATATCTGCGGTGGAAGTTGACCCAAAATTCAGATTGAATCTGCAACAGTCGGCACTTGTGAATTTTGTGCGAATTGTTAGGTCGGTTTCAGACCTTGGCCCAAAAACAAAAGTTGTAGAAAAAGCCGTCAGAAAACGGAGAAAAAGAATCATTGAAAAAGGCAACTGACAAAAAGTTACGGCCGAAATACCGACGCGCTGTCCAGTGGACAGAAATCTTCAGTTTCAAGTTTTGGAACAATCCTTGTGTTCTTCAATTCCAGATTGCATTCGATCGAATTATCTTGTATTTACCACTCCCATACATTGCCATACACTTATTTTAGCCTTCTTCCATCTTTGGTTGATCAGCAACATAGGCTAAGTGCTAGATCTGAACTATAATTCAATTCTGTGCAATTTCTGAAATTAATTGATTGTTTTCCTTTGCTACAAAATGCATAGCCTATCCAAGCTCCACTTTTCTACAACCGAACAGGTCTCGCTGTACCTTGCAATCGCTATACTCATCACTTGAGTTAAGTTATCACGAACCACCACCGGTTACACCACCTGTTTTGCATTGGTAAGAACTTGTAAGAGCTTGGTAAGAGTTTGAGAGATGTGTGACTTGTGAAGCTCCACCTCCTAGTAGTTTATAGGGACTTACATAATTCTTGTGTATTTCCTTGTTTTCTACTAACCATGACAGGTTCAAGATCACATTGTAGCAATTTTTGTGAGACCAACAACTTGTTGGATCGTATTAATAAGACCTTCACCACCATCAACAACAGAATTGAGGGCTCCAATGATCGCGACCGTTGTCGACTTCGACATAATCGACAAGGTACAGGTAGGTTAACAAGAGAGGTATGTGATGATGATGCCAAGTTTACAATTCCTCCATTTGCTGGTAGATATGACCTGAAGCTTATCTTGAATGGGAAATACAATTAGATCAAAATTTTCTGTGCTATGATTTTCTGATGATAAAAGAGTTAGGGCTGCTACTAGTGAATTCACCGATTCGCATTATTTTGGTGGAGGAAACAATGTAGACTACCACATGTACCTAAAACTTGGAATGCTTTGAAGCGAATCATGAGATCTACATTTGTTCCTTCATATTATTCACGTGACTTGTTAAAAAGATTGCAACGTTTAGAACAAGGTAGGAAAAGCGTAAGTGAATACTATGAAGAATTGAAAGCTCTTTTGTTGCGTTGTGATTTAGAGGAACATGTAGAAGGTATAGAGAATAGATTCTTAGGTGGGCTTAATCAAGAAATTAAGAACATTCTCGTCCACAAAGAATATAATTCTCTCTATGATTTGTTTATACTTGCTTGTAAGGTTGAAAGTCGATTGAGAAAGAATTGAGAATACTTGATAATAGGACACATGAGAGCAAACCTGTGGTTGTGCCTTTTCTATAACTAACAACTTGCAGCAAGTTGAAAACCATCTTGAAGAGAAGAATGAGTTACTTGAGCTACCAACTCCATTACTTGAGAAGGAAGATGAGGAGATGGATGTACCTACATCATCTGAGGGGAGCCAAAAGATAAAGATCATGGTGCTATCATCACTCGGGGTGAGTATGCTTGTGAAGAACAACAATTATGTCTTGTTCATGCTATTTTAGAGCAAAACTTAGTGGAAAACAATTACGACACGCCCATATTTCAAGTAGAGAATTCACACTGCATTGATTTGAGTATTGAGAATGAGTTTAGTGCACCTTGTCAAAAATTAATTGAATTGCTGCTGTTTTGAGTGATTCATGTGATGAATTAATCACATACAATGATCATGTGGCTTTGGTTAGACATAAAGAAGTTTTAACTAGAATTTCTCCTGCCAATTCATTGTGTTACATCATGTTGGATCTTCCTATGAAATTATCACATGCTTTGGAGAAAGTTTCTGAACTTACATGTTCAAAATTCTTGTTTAGTGCCTACACCCTTGGGTATAAGTTTAATTTGATTGGAGATTATGGTGTAGGAAATCAATTTCTTGTATATCAAATATGCATAACTTGTGACCACATGGATGAATTGCAGCTTGTTGTTTTGAACAACAACTCTTGTATGCTCAATCTTGTTCATTATGAAAGAAAAATAAATTTTAGTGATCATTCAATGCCTATGTGTTCTTCTCTTATTGAACCATCTAACATTGGCAATCTGAATAATGAAATTGATGTATGGAAGAACTTGCAAATATTTTCACCCTTACTAGATGAATTTGCTATTGCTCAATTGAAATCTGATTATATGGATAAACTTTGTTTGATTCCAAAAGTTGTAGCTTTGCCTATATGTGCCACCACAACAAGTTTACAACTTCAAAGATTTGAATTGCATAAATGCTTCACTTACATTTGCAAAACAAGTTGCGATAATTACTGTGTGAGAAATTTTGATTTGTTCATTAACATATATGATTACTTTTGGGTTAATAATACAATGAGCTTTTATGATTGCTGCTGTGTTATAACATTACTTGTGCAACAACGAAGAAGCTGTTAAAGCGGATGACATATACATATACCATGCATACACCTTGGCTTCTTTGTTACCATACTTTGGTTTATCAAAAGCCGAGGACGACTTTGTTTTCAAGAAGGGAGGATGATGAGGACACGACCCTATGGATACAACCATATTTGCTATGCTTGTTGTTCCAATTACAAGAGCTCCTACGCATCACTTAAATTATAAGGTGAGCTCGTTTCAAAAGGTTTTACTTTGTCCGATAAAGAACGTATGATATTACATAATGAGAGTTTGTTGCGTTTGTTATTATGTACCGAGATTTATGATGAAGATCATGCAATACGTGAGGCTACACATATGCTAAAACCGAGGAAGATTTTCTATCAAGAAGGGGAGGATGATGTGACCACGCCACAAACACATACGACAATCGCGCCCAATATCAAGATTGAACTAAAGGTGAATTCGTTTCTTCAGCCTTCATATGTTACTGAGAATAGACCGCTACCTAATGCAAGTGATTTAATTGTGCTTAGGAATTTGGGAAAGGATGAAGGAAGGGGACATGGAGTCCTGGACATGCATGGAAGGAATAATGGAGGTCACCACGTCACTTTGAGACCAAGTCAAGCACGAATTCGAGTTGGACACGTTTTGGAATCAGACTCGGACTGCTGCAATGGTGCAAGTTTAAACGGACGTAACTTTCTCATACGGACTCCGTTTGAGACGTTCTTGGACTTGATGGAAAGCTTATCAAGTCTAATTTCTAAAGGATTCAACCCCATCTTCAAATTCTATCCGAGACAGCCGCAATCATCAAAAGAGTCCGTGTTGGTCACGTACTGGAATCAGATTCGGACTGCTGCAATGGTGCAAGTTGAAACGAACGTAACTTTCTCATACGGACTCCGTTTGGGACGTTCTTGGACTTCATGGAAAGCTTATCAAGTCTACTTTCCAACGGATCCAACCTCATCTTCAAATTCCATCCGAGCCGGCTGCAATCATCAAAACAATCAACGTTGGTTTTTGAGTCCGAGTCAAAAGGGTGCTGCGCCACCACCAATTGGGCCCATGGGCCTTGTAACCCTAGAGCATGCACTTTGGACGCCCTCCTGGTTGTTCTCCCTATAAAGGAGCCGCCGCCCCTTGTTAGGACTGGGATTTTGTTGAGTTTAGGTTTAGCTATTATGCAAACTTCTGTTCTTGATTGTGTCGGACGACCACTGTCAAGACAGCCTTGAATCCCACCTTTTGATTTTAATAGAAATATTTGCAATTTCAGATTGCTTGTTATCTTGTTCTTGCGTGTTCTTCGGTTGCATGCAGGAATAGACCTTCGTGGTCAGGTCAACCGCGTTCTTGGCACGGTTGATAACACTTTGGGGTTGGTTCAGCGATTGCTAAGGCGCAAGCGACGTCATACGGTTGTAGTCGGATCGCAAGGGTCACCTCCACCAAAATCGATAGTTATCATCCTATCGGAAGATCGGGACACCATAGCCTCATCAAGTCATGTCTAGTAGCTTGAGTCTTATTATGTGTTAATAGCTCAACCTCACTTATTTTAGCTCTCCTTGGCATGAAACTTATATTTGCGAATGTATTTTGCAAATAGTTGTGGCTCATATGTTCAATCCTTGTAACATGTGACTGTACATTATAAATATATTTTGCAAGTGTTTGAAGTTCATGTTTCCATTCTTTGTAGTATGAGGCTTATATTTGCAAATGTGTTTTGCAAATGGTTGAAACTCGTATATATAATTCGTGTGTCATGATTCTAAAAGTGTACAAATGTATTTTGCAACTTGCTGGAAATCATTTACAATCCTTGTGGTTCTGATCATATATAGCGGTCTTACCACGCTAGGGCCAGTCAGACCGGTTCTGATCTTTCACCAGCGTGGTCGGAGACCTGTGTGTTCAAACTAAACAATGTGGTCGGAGACCTAAGTGGTCGAATCATCTGACGTGGTTGAGGACCAGGGTAGTCAATAATCGGAAGTTTCGGCTTGGTGTGAGTGGCCGACCAGAGAGTGGTACTACTAGCTCTATGTGAGTGGTACTTCTGAGTTTTGGAACAACCGGCTTGTGCAATAGTACATTTTTTCCAGAGAAACATCTGTGTGGAGTCTTCTCATCCCTGAGGAAATTGGTAGTTCTGCTCGAGCTGCGGTACTTTCGATTGCTAGTAGTACCGGACTTTGCACATCGGAACTACCAGATTTGTCTGCAACGGCTAGTTATCTGACCGTTGCTGAGGGGAGCAGAAGTACTAGTTGTTTACCTGTGGTACTTTGAAAATCCTGTTTCTCTATCCCAACAGCTAGTTTTGAGGTGTGGGGTATATATACCCTCTTGTGGTCAGTTAGATAGAGTAATGCTTTACTCTATTTCACTCTCTTGAGCTAGTGTGAGGTCCTCCTCTCAGTTGTGCTTGTGTTGCACCTTGTGAGGAAGGAGGAAGGTTCTATATTATATGTGTTGCATCTAGAGGTGAATTATGTATTCACTTGAGCGGTGTGCATTCGTTGCACGTGGTAAGAGTCAAGTGAGGGGTTTGACTTATTACTCTTGGAGTTTGCCAACTCCTAGACAGTGTTGGAGGAGTCATGCGCAGTAATCTTCTCAAGAAGCTTGTGAGAAAGCCCGATGAATTGTGAGTGGTGTGGTGCTCGCCATATCCGGAGTGGAGGAAGAGCAACCTTAGTGAATTAAGGTTTTTCGGCTTAATTTGTGGATCCGGTCCAATTTGTTTGGGTTAACCTCAACATGGACTAAGGAGAACGGCAAGTCTCCAATCACCAAGGTAAAAGGCAACCGTGTCAATTATGATTTATTTTCTTGTACTTAATTTACATTCATATAATTAAATTAATTGCTTGTCATTTTAAAATTGCTAACCTTGACATAGGTTTATCTTGTTGGTGCACTTAGGTGAACCCAGTTGTTTTAGATGTTATTTGCTTGGTTTATCCAAATAGAAATTGATAATTAATTAGAGAAGAAATTTTTAGACTGCCTATTTACCCCCTCTAGTTAGTGTCCTCGATCTAACAAGTGGTATCAAAGCTTGGTCTCTAATCTATTAGGCTTCACTGCGTAGAGAGTAAAATGACAGCGACTAGAGATATAGTGCACCTAGATGAAGCACATCTTTTTAACGGCACAAACTATGCAAATTGGAAAATATGCATGATATATTATTTTAAGGACATAAGCCCAAAAATATGGTGGATTGTGTGTGGGGGGGCTTTTCTCCTCCAATGGATCCTCTTGCTCCAATAATTGAGAAAGAGAAATGCTCACATCTCAACACTCTAGCAACTAATGCTCTATTTAGTGCTTTGAGTGTAGAGGTGTTGAACAAAGTATGCAATCTAGAGATAGCTCATGAAATGTGGATGAAAATGCAAGACAATTATAAAATGTCCACTTCATCCGATGAGGATTACATACAAGAGTGGATGTCAGAAGAAGAATACTCAATTTCTAACTCCGATGATGAAGAATCCACCATTCCCACCACATCAACTCGATGCTTTATAGCTAAAGATAATAATAAGGTAAATAATGATAATGACAATTGTTGTGGTTACAGACCAAACAGAGAGAGATGTGGTAGTGGAGAGTTAGGAGAGAGTGATCAGTCCTGGCCTCCCCGACTTCCCTTGATATATATATTCATACGGGCTGTGCTTTTACAATTGTGCCCTTACATCGGTTCCTCGCTGTCAGGGGTATTTAAGCCATTACATGTGTCTCATTTTGGGCTCTATGGCCATCTAACAGGTCTGCTGGGTTTAGGTGGGGGCCACCCCTACAATAACAATGATGAACCTTCTTACGATGAGTTGATAGATATGTTAGAAGTGCTTAATAAACTCCTTGGAAAAGAAAGGACTAACTTTAAAATTTTGAAAAAAGAATATATCACTCTTCAAAACAATCATAATGTACTAAAAGAAGAACATGAGTCTCTTCTTTTTAAGGAGTATTCTAAGCCAAATGTGGATATAGGCATTACACATGATCTAATAGATGATATGCCATGCGTAACTCCTAATCCTTGCATTTTCTCTAAAGTTAACGTATCCACATCTTGTGATGATTTGCTAGATTTATCTTGTTGCTCAAAAATAGATACATCTACTTTCTCTATGCTTGTTGAGACTAACCTTGTAAAGGAAAATAATGAGCTCAAGGCCCAAGTCATAAAATTGAAGAATGACTTGGAAAGAAGCTATAAAGGAAAGGCCTCTCTTGACAAAATATTGGGAAGTTGAAGAATGTTAAATGACAAGAAAGATATCAGCTTCATCTCCAAGAAGGAGGATAACAAGATAAGGCACAATGCAAGACATACGAAGCAATATGCCAAGTGCCATGATTGCAATGAAACGGGTCACTTTGCCTCTAAATACACCAACACGTTGGATGACAAGACGAAGCCATCAATAAAGAGGCAAACCGGCAATAAGCAAGACAAGAAGATAAGAAGGAGTAAGAATTATCAAACTTACTACAATTGCTAGAAAACGGGACACTTTAGTAAAGATTATCCCAAAGGTACCATTCCTAAGCCATCTCTTTATAATGAATATTATTTGCTTAGAAAAGATAAAAATGGTAATGTGTTTACTAGGAATGTTAGTTCACATAAAGTTAATGTTAGGGCTATTTTGGTGCCCGAATCCATTGTGACTAATATTCATGGACCCAACCAAGTTTTGGGTACCAAAATGCGCTTAAAATCTAAATATGTACTTAGAGAGGCATTGCAGGCTTAGGTAATTCACAAAGAGATGAAATCCACCATGTGAAAAATGAAGTCAAATTTGAGGATGATCTTGCCATATCAAGAGCCAATGCCATCTTGGTAACAAGTATGTACATTCAAATATTTAGTCCTTAACCTTGTGTAGGTTGCATTGCATGAAAATCATTTAAAAGGGTGCTCTTACTCTTGTTCTAGAAAGTTCATTATTGTAATTATGAACAAGATATAAGTGACACATTAAGGGGGAGTGCTAAATCATATTCATGTGTATCACATCTATAACTATGCCTAAATTGATTTAAGTTCTAGTATTGATTTTTCAAAATTAAGCCTTTTAGCAAAAAGTCAAAATGTTGAAATTATTAGTATATCTTTTAAAAACTAGTCGAAAAATATACACAAATGCATTTCAAAGGTTTTTCAAAGATTTTGGCATTAGAAAAGCTAATTTTAAGTAAAATTGAGTTTCTAACAAAAAAAACTAGCAATATAGTATCTTAAAACTCAAATTTTTGCCAAAACTCAATTCTAAAAGGAATTTAAAAAAGTATTCAATACCAAAGACCTAGAGTTGGCTATTTCAAATATTATTGGTATTCAAAAGTTTCCCAAACAGCCAACCAAACAAAAGTTATTTGGATTTGAAACTCATCCAAAATTTTTAGCTGACTTAAGTGGTCACAATCTAGCACTTAAGTGTGATTTGCCATTAGAGCCAAAATTATTAACATATATTGGCTCATAAGTGTTTTTACAACTCATACATGAAATTGGTTGCTTAAAAATACCCTCTAATGCTCATTCTTGCAATCTTAAAGATTTCATTGAAAATGAGTTGGTTTTTAAAAATGAAAACTTAATTTGTTAAAATCTACATTCAAAAGATTTTCAATCTTGGCTTATAGTTGGAAATGATCCACAAGTGGTTTAAATTTCTTTGTTAAAGGTTTTGGAGCAAGGTACAATAGTATATCATCCCTCTCATCAAAATTCCAATTCTTGGCATGCTTCCAGAAAAATCAGAATTACCGCTACACATTCTGCGGTACTTCCGTCTTCCGGAAGTACCGTAGTTTCACTGTCGGTAGTTCCCTTTGCTCCAAAATGGCTGATTTGATTCAAAATCTATTGATTTCAATTCTATCAGTCATTCCCTTTGCTCCTCAAAGTTAACTTGATCTTTGTTATCATTGCTAGCTATCCTCGAGTAATCTCTTGATTTCATATGCCATTTTGATCCTTTTGTGATACTCTTGTATCATAAAATAGCATTCTCTCTAAGAGTGGTAGACTTTTGATCATCTTGATCTCGGTATGAGTTTTATGCTTGTCTTTACAAGTGATATCATCTTTTCCCTTTTCAAAGTAGTATCAAATCTTTTCTCTTACCAAGCAAATCTTTTCTTAACCAAGCTCTTCCATATAATATCTTTCAAGTGGTGTCCATTCGTGCAAGTGGTATATCTCTCCTAAATGGTATCATCCTCTTCTCTCAAGTGGTGTTTCAAGTGATATCTTCTTACAAGTGGTATTC
This sequence comes from Dendrocalamus sinicus, assembly GCA_036346575.1. Classification (NCBI taxonomy): domain Eukaryota; kingdom Viridiplantae; phylum Streptophyta; class Magnoliopsida; order Poales; family Poaceae; genus Dendrocalamus; species Dendrocalamus sinicus. The sequence continues at coordinate 26,239,003 of CM070654.1, forward strand.
CCTACAAGTTTCATCTAGTGGAAATCATGGAAGATGAAGTGTCAAGTTTGACCTTGTGGGATACAAGTTGATCATACAAGTGGCATCAAGTTTTACAAATGGAATAAATTATACTTGGTGTCATGTATGCTCTCAAAATGTTATCAACTCTTTACAGATGGATTTAATCATACTTGATATCATCTAAGCTCATGAGTGATATCTAGTCTCTAAAATTGGACTTAATTATACTTAGTATCATTCATGATTACAAGTGGTATTTTTCAAAACCGGTATCTAATGTCATCATAAGTGGTATAAATGTCAAAGTGGTATATGCCTTTCATGGAAAGATAAAAGAACCACAAAAGATTAAAAGGCAACTAGTATGGACAAATGGCTTACAAGTGATACCTATTATGGACAAAAGGTTTACAATTGGTATCTTTAATTTTTGGTGCTAGATGATATAAGGAGAGAAAGGTTAAACAAAAGAGAAGAGATATGAAAAGAGAAGTCAAAAAAGAAGAGGAAAATCATTTATGTGTCAAAGGAGAAGAAAAATAAATGCCAAATGGAACTTTTGTGTAAGGGGGTTTTTCTTTGTGAAAAACTTATATAGTATTTTGAGCCTAATCAAGCAAAAAGGGTAAAGTATTCATATTCAAAAAATTATTTTACCATTTGCCCGAATTATTTTATGGATCTTGTGAAAATTGGTTTTTGACCTTTTAATGAAAATCCTTGTACACTCATGCTTTCAAAGTACACTTTAGTATAACTTTTGAATGGAGACTCTTTTTTCGAAATTTCTTACTTGAAAAGTTTCTAAGGAGTCCAAAATTCATTTTTGCAAAATTTGAAAGCATTTCAATCATAGTTGAGAAAGTTGTGTACTTTTCTTATTTTGACAAAATGCTGAAATTTCAGAACTTCACATGATTTTGAGTAGTTTTATGATTTTTGTATCTTTCAGTGTGCTCATAACCTGAGAAAGGCATCATAATAACTTTTAATCCTTAGATGTTAATCTAGACTGCTAAATTTTCTCAAATTTATTAGACATTTGTAATCAGGTTTTCAGCTAGCTCTTGAAGCCCAATTAAAATATCAAAATCTGAAACTTCAATTGCAATATGTTTCAAATGTCAAAAGGGGGAGAAATTCAAGAGCCTTTAAGGAACTCTCAAGAGTAAGATTATTTAAGTGTGTTTCTAGTATCTTTTCATTTAGTTACCTCAATTTCGCTCTTGGTCATATATGTTTATTTCATACTCTTTATGACCAAAACTAAATTAAATCAATTGGTATCAAGCTGCATGTGTTTAAAAATCTCCATTTTGGCTAAATTTGCTTTATCCTTGTTCCTTGGTGATAAATGCCAAATGGGGAAGAAGAATGAATAATCGCATGTTATTCAAGTGTATAATGCCAAAAGGGGGGAGAATAACATTGACGCTAAAAAGGGAGAAATAGCATTGTTAAATTGTTAAAATTTTAGAATTGTAAAAAAAAGGGAAATAGCATTTTAGAATTTTAGCAGGCCGAGTAGCATTGCTACGTCCCACAGAGTGGGGGCCATCTCTCTGAATGGGAGGTGGAAGGTGTGCGTGTCAGGCCACCACCAGAGCTGTCAGCAATGACTGATCGAACGGGAACCATCGTGACCGCTCCAGACTGGCCTAGGCCTCCCTATCGTCCTCAACCAGAGTGCCATCCTCGTCGGTGGCCTCCACCATCTGCGCAAGAGGTAGAAAGCCGATATAGCTCAGCCTGCAAAGCGTGAAGAAGTACACAACAAAAATATGATAAAAAGAAGTGCCACAGTTTACAGACAAACCTATCTCTCTAGTATAGGTCTAGTCTCCAAGCCCATCGGGGTGTTCACATACGGACCACCCCCAGGCCAGTCGCCTTGTCCCCGCCCTCAGGATGCGGGACACAACGGCTGGCGTGGTGCTGCGCGTCCACGCACCAGTCCAGTAGGCTGAAAGACCTGTCCAAACCACCAAGGTCGCAAGTCAAACCTACAAATCAATTTCAAGTTAGGATGGTCTCGAAAGTATAACTATTAACAACTAAATTGACGTTAGTTCTACAACTACACTATTTACAACTAGTAACAATATGCGAAGTACCAGACACAACTACACATCTAATAATTTTGAGAAAATTAATTATATGCCATTGAATAGTGTCCTCTTCTACAAAATACGACTAAAAAACACTCTCTCTATTATATGCTATCGAATTGCACTCAATTCAAAATCTGCCCCCGTGATTAAAGATTAAATATAGGGAAAATTGGCTTAGCCAAAAATACTAAATTTTTTGTGGATTATTGGGATAGCGTACAACTCAAATATAAAATTTCATGAACTAACTCATCCATTTGATCCATTTTTCAAATTCAACTCTAAAATCAGCCTATTTGAGCTATTTGTAAACTGGGACAAATTCATTGCATAAAAATGCAAAATAATAATTTTAGGGAGCTATGTGACATCTTATTAGCATGTGAGAATTATTTCAGGATTTTTAGACCTCATTTATTATCTGTTTGTAAATAGTAGCCTTTATTAGCATTTAAATTAAAAATCTAAAAATTTTCTTTGAACAGTGCCTTGAATATTTTTCCTAGATACTTGGCCCAATCCTAACTGCACCAGTGTGCCTGAAAGCACATGCAAGCAAGGAGGCATGGCCCTGGCACACGCGCTACAGCCATCTCAGCTTCCGCGCCCTACACGACCTGGGTGCCAAGAGGATGATGGAGGGCGTGCCAGTCATCAATCGAGTGTAGTAATTTTGTGATGGCTACGCCCTCGGCAAACATCGAGTACCATTCTCGCACACCTCATCGTATCGCGCAGAGCATGGCCTAGAGCTGGCTCACGGTGACCTGTATGGCCCGATCATGCCAACCATACTGGGTGACGGTGGTATTTTTTGCTGATCGTGGATGATCACAGCCGCTTCATGTGGCTAGAGGTGATCAGGTCGAAGAATGAGACATTCAAGTTCTTCAAGAAGATCAAGGCCATGGCCGAGAACGAAATTAGCTCCAAGTTGAAGGCGTTTTGGACCGATCATGGTGGGGAGTTTAACTTCATTGACTTAAACGACTACTGCGATGAGATAGGCATCAAGCAGTACACGACTGTGCCATACTCACCGCAACAAAATGGTATAATGAAGCACCGAAATCAAACGATTGTGGAGATGGCTTGCAGCACGTTAAAGAGCATGGCAATGTCTGCCATGTTTTGAGGCAAATTAGTAAGACTGCAGTGCACGTCCTAAATCATGCACTGACCTAGAGTTTGGACGGCTTAACGTCGTACGAGGTGTGGTATAAGAGGATGCCTAAAGTCCACTACTTCTGCATGTTCGGATGTGTGGCAAACATCGAGAAGCTAGAGGCCTACCCTCCTCCCCGCCGCTAGCTACCAGGGCCCATCCTTGTGGCCCCACAGAGGGAGTTGGCCCCGTCCCTACCCACATAGGGATTATCCCTATGGGCCTACCTCCCGAGAGAAATTGCCAACCTAGAGCTCTTGCATACATTGTTAGCATGAGTCATCGTCCATTTACATGTCTAAAATAGAATGTCAAACTTCCGGACGCTAATGATTAAGCAAAGTTAATCATAATGCTCAGGGTTTGTCGCTACACCACCACGGCCAGTATCACGCTGCCTTGACACACAAGCCCTTGCACAACCACACTGTCACTGGTAGCCAGTGGTGGAACCAGATCTCAAGCTACCTGAGCTGTAATCTAAAGCCTGGCAACCAAAGTCTATATAAAATTTATAAAATATTATAAAAAAGTAGAATTAACTTAAAAATTGACCGAAGAGCAGCTAGCCAGCCCGGGCTTAGTCAGTCTGCCCGTGCTGGCAGCCCCTCTCGACAACCCTTCGTCATCTCCTGCGATACGGTTGTGTATACTCCTGCGTTTCCATGCATGAGTTGCCTTCGCTCTCGTCTCTTTAATTGTGTCGATATGCATGAAAGTGTGTATGAACAGCGAGGGTAATCATATGTAGGCCTCCTCCTCCGTCGCCGCTGCGGCCTCATCCCCGAGCCCCGAGCCCGCCGACGCCGCCATCCCCGAGCTCGCCGACGCCGCCATCCCCGAGCCCGCCGACGCCGCCATCCTACTGTGAGTGCATTCAATCCTCCGCCGCCGCCTCCTCCGCTCTGTGATGATAATATCGAAAATGAAATAATCGTTGAGTTAGATTTGAGCTCCTTGGTATTTCGGCTATACTGTTAGACCTTATTTCTACTGGGCATATAAGTTTACATCTTTTGAGATCTGTTTGTGATGCAGATTATATTAATCTTGTGATGCAAGATTAATCTTGTGTAGAACAGATCCTTTTATTCAATTGATCTATTTGTGATGCAAGATTAATCTTGTCTAGACATGTATTTTTGTGAGCTCAAATCTTTAATAACTAAGTCACAATTTAAGGAGGAGGTAGCCTGGAGGATAACCGAGGCACACAACAGACTTACTTTCGAGCTGTCGAGAAGGTTGATCCATCTATAGATAGCTTCACAACAACCAAACTTGTTAATAAACCAGGCGAAAACAAAACTAGAAGAGTGCTTCTACGATCGACAAATGCGCATGACCCACTCAACTAGCCCATGGAAGGAAGGATATAGACTTTTCAACATACTTTTTCTCTGGATCCTGGGCCTTCAAGCAATGTTCGGCATGATTGCTTCCACATTGGCATAGTAGTATTAGATCGGATTGTTTTGGGTTTAAAGTTGAGTTATGCTTGTACTATTTATGCTCTCATAAAGGAATGGGACGGTGTCAATAGAAAAATTATAGTGAAAAGTGTACTGAGTTCAGCTGTACCGATCAAAATCGTATACGACTATTTTTCTCTACGTACTACCTCTTACGAATAGCCAGAATTCAAATATTTAAATCATCAGCCATCTGCCTAAAAACCCACCCTTAGTAATGTTTTATAGTTCATTGTGTTTCGGTGCATCCCTCTCCCATGGTGCTATCTTTTTTTAGAAAAAGGGTGGTCAATAAAAAAAGATTACCACTCCCATCTAGCTAGTAAAGCCATTTCCAGGCCCAAAAAAAACAACGCTATGTTTTTTTGCTAAGGTCGTGCGCACATAATGTATATCCGCCCGTACGTGTAGCCTATTACTCCTGCGTCAGTAGCCAGTGCTAATCGATTATTAACATCATCTTATTTTTTTTTATTTTAATATTTTAATTCATGAACTCATTCAAATATATTATTTTTAATTCATATGACCATATACAAACATACAACTCCAAATGTTAGAATGATGTCTATACACACTCTTTTCGGTCACATGGAGCAAGCATACAAGGCTCCCGTGTTAGTAACGTACGAACGAGTTTTCCAAGGCAGATTTGCTTCATCAGTGTTGCCACCGAAACGCACGCAAACGAAAAACCAAGCTTCACTAGTGAAACTGAGCTATACCAGCACAGCGGTACAAAGTTAATTTCTCAAACCATCGCATGCATGCATGATGAAACAACTAGACAATTGAAGATTAGTCACTGTGTGCTAGTGTGATAGCCAACACTTCGTTTATTCATACATGATCGAGAGACACACAAGCGTATATATGTAGCGCAAACACGTACGGCACACACGTATATAGCTTTTTTTTCAAGTGTAATTCGCAGTAGCAGTAGTACTTCAGGGAAGCATGCATGATGAACGACTGAACCGTAGGTAGGCAGGCAGGCAGTAGCGGAGGTGGCGGATCGGAGACCGGCAATTCATGGGCACTTGTGGCGTCCGTCGTGGGTGGTCATGTGGGCGTAGCAGGGGCAGACGTCCTCGTTGCCGGAGGTGCCCGGCGGCACGCAGCCGCAGCGCCGGCAGCACGTGTCGCACGCCCTCAGGCACATCTTCGGACGCCCCGACTTGCTGCACCGGTACGAGCACCGCGAAGGGCAGTCTGCACAACATCGGTTACGCAACAACAACAGATCAACAGCGAATAATCAGCAAGGTGATCGTTCTCGTCGGTCGATCAAAGTGATCAGCAATTGATCGTTTTATTCAGCGGTGGCGTATGCGGTGATGGATCTCGATCATGCATGCACTTACCGATGGCGTAAGCCTGTCCATGGGGAGCGGTGGTCTGCAAGGTCAAGAAGAAAAACAGTCAGGAGCTGAATCAATTTAGACAACCGTGAATGCCCATATCATGCATGCGGCACGAACTAATTACGCACTCTTCAGTACGTAGCATGCAGTGATACAGACATGTGCTTTCAACAGGATCGATTAGAAATCAACAACTGTTCGCTCACCTCAACGAGGAGCAAGAGGACGACGAGTGAGAGGGGCAGGAGCAGCCCGGCCTTGGCCATGGCGAGAGACAAATGTCGTAGCTGAACAGTTCTGCTCGTGAGAGGAGAGGCGCTAGCTCAATTTATAGGGTGAGGAGGCCGGAGGCTCCCAGATCGACGTCTCCCAGTTCCAGTGGCCCGACCGGCACGCAGCACAACGAAAGCTCTGCGTGCCCGCATCCCCCGCGGCTCCGTGCTGGGCTCTCCACGTAAACACAGCTTGCAAATCAAGCCGCGTTATGAACCTTGTTTTCGATTACATGGAAGACGCAGTATATTACCATACACATATGTGCATCTAAATGTATTCTCTTAATTAGCATATATCTAGACAGACAGATACCGATGATAAATCCACGGCTTCATAAACTTCGTAGTGAAACACAATCAGACGTGCATATGGTTAGCTAATGCACTCTATTGTGCGTGATAATAATTCTAATTAAATCACTTTATAGTATTAATGCAGGCTATTTTGCTCTATCTAATTAATTCCACCGTCGAGCTGCGCTGGATGCATGGTTAGCTGTGTCCTTACCTAGGGACGGTGTACGTATAGAACATTTATATTAGTTTTTACTGATAATTGTTAGTTAAAAATAAATAGTAGTGTGTGGTAGTAACATATATGCGTATGCAGCTTATGTATATTTATACCTTGCGTGCGGGATACTAACTCGTTGTGTCCATTAATCTGGTTAGTCTCCCTCCTCACTTTCTCAGAACTATCCTAGGACATGGCAGTTTCGACAGAGTTTGAACGTGTAAACTTGTAACACTCCGTAAATGTACAGACCCCATGGTGCTCAAGGAAAAAGAGAGCTTTTGCTACTAGCTTCTTCCTGCTGAACTTTTCTGGGTGCTGCAAAGTGTCAACGTCTAGGCCTTTGCCATGATAGGCTGGTCAGTATTGTAGGCCCGTACCTTCTTTAGTGGTCTGACCAAATGGGCCGTACGGAGTGGGTTCATCGTTGTACTTTTTGGGTCTAGCTATGTCATTGAGGGCCTACTGCGACCCAATTCTTTCCGGGCCGGACGGGCTTAGTCCACATCTGCAGTGGTACACGCATAAATAGGACTCCACGAGAAGGTAATGGGATGCCGTTATTCTGAGTTGAGAAATATATGAAATGTCCCCGAGGCAAACCATGACTTGATCGATGCCGTTTAAATGTCTAAAATCAAAACTTGCATGTTTTTTTAACAAGTTTAGTTTGGAAATAGGAAAACCTTTATTTTGACTTAAATTCAGATGGGGTGCCCAGACCAAGATTGCTTAACAAATGACCTCATTGGGAATTGAGCTCGGTTAAGTTACCCACTAACTGACAGCAATTAATTTTGTCATTAATTTGCCATGACCCTGATGCTAACAAAGAACAGAACATACCAAAGAGAGCTTGGAGCAGTGTCAATTATGACATCGCACCTGAACATTTCCGAAAATGTACATCCATACATCTGAATGACTGAATCTATACAATTTTGAACATCTACGCATCTCTGAAAAAAGGGGAACTATAGAAACTTTATTCAATAGTGCCATTGAGTGTTTTCTGAATCATGCTAAAGATTTGCTTCCAAGCATGCTGGGTGCAGAGACAGCATTTGTTTGTTTACCTGCAAATTTCAGAAAAATAATATATGAGTGCATATGAACTTCACTGAGAGCAATCAAACATGCATCTGAAGTCCGAACCTAAGAAAATTGTATATGCAATCCCATGTATTATCAGAATTCAGAAATGCTGCTAGCCTTGGCCCTCTTCAGAAATGCATGTTCATATTGTAAGTATAGTATGAAGTCTGAATCCATTGCAATAGCCCAAGAGACAATATATAAGAATATATAGACTCAAACTCTAAAATAGAAAAAGACACTAATACCCTTAACACCCCCTTAAAATATAAGGTATATGTAATAGCATTACATTAGGAAGGGTTGACACTAACATAGGAAAAATCTAAAATCTGTACCTTGAAGACATCGTCATAGCGTACAGCTCTTGAAAAATTGTGTCATAAAGATCGACTCCCATCCGAAATCATGTGACAGCCCATAAAGCACAAAGTGCAAGTCCGAGAAGGTAGAGGTAAGTGAGAGCAAAGTCGACTGCGGTAACACAACGAAAAGGATGTGGAAGATGACACAAGTAGAAAGAGCTGTTAAATCAAGCCAAAGAGTGAGATAGAAGCATAGTGTCACAAATCGAAACCCGAGATGGTGGTGGCGCAGTGCACAAGAAGCGCAAGGGAGGCGCACGATGCAAATTAAGTGTGGTGGCCTTAGAAGCTCGAGGCGGAGACTTAAAGAGAAGCAGTGGCATCATAAAAATTTCTACAATCTGCAGCGGCTCAAGGAGAAGAACAGCGGCTGCAGATATGCAAAAGGAAAGAGATGACCACACTCATCCAAAAGGATGAAACATAGCTAGCAAAACAATTGGCTGACTGACAAGGATTTTGTGAACTCGCACAGCTTTGATGAATTGAAATGATAGATGCTACAGATTTGGATCGACGCAACGAAAGACACAAAATGAAAAGACACAAAGACAATGGATCTAGCTGATTCTAGCAGCAGTCACACAAGTGCAAAGAACCAGTCCACCTCCCATGCCACTCTCTATCCTCCCTTCCCCATTTCCTTCAACAGAGAAAGCATGAGTCCATAAGATGAAGAGACGGGTTCCTTCCTCCACTCGTCCCCTTCCGGAGCTCCACGCACAGATCGCCCATCCCCTTTTCCTCCTCCCTCATACCCCCAGCAGCACACAAGGGAGAAGAAGGACGACCAGGAGAAGGAGGTCGGGGCAGCCGGCGTTAGCCAGAGGCGCGGAGCGACGGCCCGGAGGCGGCGGTGCGTGCGTAGGGGTGCGGCAGCAGCGGTTGGAGGCACTGAGTGGAGGCCCGGATCAGCGCGAGGAGGCAGCAAGCTGGATCTGAGGCGATGACGGTCGGATCTAGGTGGGAGTTAGCCTGGCGTGGGTGCGACGATAGCTCAGGACGGTGCAAGAAGAGACAGGTCGGCACTAATGGAGTGGCGGTGGCTATGGGAGGAGGTGGCCATCTGGGGCAACTGGATCTGAGGCGGACGCAGGTACAAGTGCCGATGTGGCCAGGCTTGGCACGGGTGGCTGTGGAGGTGGGCGCTGTGGCCAAGAGGCGACGGTGGTGCGGTAGGAGGTGGCTGCCTCGGGAGTGGCGCACACTCCTCCCGGGGGCGGCTATGGCCAGCAGTGACCGACGCCGACGGTTGGCTGTGGCTAGGAAGCAAAGTTCAAAACCTATGCTCTAATACCATGTAAGTTTAGTATGAAGTCTGAATCTATTGTAATAGCCCAAGAGGCAGTATATAGGAATACATGGACTCAAATCCTAAAATATGAAAAGACACTAATACCCTTAACACATATTATCATTCTAATTTACTCTCCAAGTGTGCAACGGAGACCGGCAAGGAGACATCGTCTGGCAAGGAAGCGGCATCGCTAGATCCGCCAAAGAGAGGGCCAGAGGAGGTGGAGGAGACCAACGAGGAGACAACGTGCATTGTCGCAAGGTGGCCACAACTCTAGGGTCTAATCCTAGCGCTGCCGCGCCCCTTGTGTGCGAGTGGAGAGAATGGAAGAGATAGGTGAGTTTGGGTTTTATACATCGCATGAGGTGAGTAAATTTTGAGCCTCTTTTTCAGTTTCTAAAAGTTGATTTTCACCTTTTCTACAGTAACTATCTTTTAAATAGAATGACTTTTTAAGGCGGGGTCTACAAGTAAATTACACTACATACTGCAGTAACTTCATTTATATCGGTCAAAATCACACACAAATTTCTATTAGTCATAAGTTGAAGCACAGGTGTGTTTGGTTCAGAGTCATGGTGGGACGGGATGGATACCCATTTTTAGGGACGGACGGGACGGTCCTGCTTTTCTGTTTGGTTCAGAGTCATGGTGGGACGGATGGATCCAACCCATTTTTAGGACGGGGCCTCACCGTCACCACTCGTGCCCCACTTCATCCTCTCTCATGAATAATCCAAAAGTCATAAGTCGAAGCCTAAAAGTATAGAGCCTTTAGCTAATTTCAGCATCAAAGTCAGAACCTCAAACCCCTTGGGAAGCTACCCAATACTGTTTTTCAGCTTCTCCACATTATGGATGGCTACAGCCTTTCGGCTTCTACCATGGGGAAGCCTGCTGTTTGAGACGACTTCTGGCTTCCACGGAGCCATGGTTGGGAAGCTGTTCCACATAAGCCCTACATGCTAGATACTTAACTTGATCACACAATACTACACACCTTTCTCGTCATAAATGTTCGGTGAGAAAAAAAAAATCAAAACATGGTCCTTGGTTCGACAACGCGATTGCGTATGCTCAAAAATTAAAGACTTTATTTCAAATAGAGATAGTTTCTGGTTTTTAGAAGTCATAAGAAGTTTGGAATACGTTGTTTTTTAACATAGCTTTTTTCTTTTTTTCTTGTTTTTTTCTTTACATTATCTCTAGAGATATAATAGTGTTTTTATTTTTCCTATTTTGTCTTTAATTAAATACATCAGCAAAAACTAATAGTCATTATAGTGATATTTCAACCAAAAACTAAAATACAAAATACATAACACTTTGGAACAGAGCCAAAAGTCTCGCAAATGCACTCAATGATGCGAATTTAGCAAGGAAAACAACAATTTTTCACATTTGTGGACCCTAAAAATTGTAGTTTGCAAAATTAGCCCCTTCTAGCCATATTTGCAAAAGTAGCCTCTACACAGTGCTCCTACCGTGGGTACCAGATGCTTTAGGACCTACCCTCGGCCCAGCACGCAGTCACCGCCTGCACCGAGTATGGCAGAGACACCTTGTCTGAGGGCGTGGCGGTGCTATGGCATCAGAGCAGGAAAAATCCATTGAGTATATTTTTGTAGAAATTTTTAAATATAGCAAATAAGCTCAAAAATTATAATTTTTGTGTGGAGCGCATGGGCAAAGTGTACTTCCTTGTGTAATTGTTTCGTAATTTTATCCATTCTGAATTTTTCCATAAAATTCCTACAAAGAATATAATTTAATGAATTTTTGAGAAACATTCAGAACAAATAAAATTATGAAACAATTACGCAAATAAGTACATAGTGTCTGTAGGCTCCACAGAAAAATTATAATTTTTTGAGCCCATTTGCTATATTTAAAAATTTCTACTAAAAATATACTTCAATGCATTTTGCAGAAAATGTGTTGCAATGTTGTCATATGATTTTATGATTTCTTATGACTTGTAATACAATGTTGCCATCATTATTTCTGACTGTTATTGTGATTCACATGTTGGAATGCATTGCATTACGTTTTTGTGATTTCATGTGACTTGGAACACAGTAAGTTTAGTATGATGGACGCATGACACGTCGCAAGACCACTCGCACTCCCCGACCACACGTGGCATCTAGGATTCGCGGCTGTCTATGAGGGTCAAGCATTTCTCCTTATTCTCTCTACCTTGACCTCACAGACGGCTGCGAATCCTGGACACCTCGTGTGGTCAGGGAGTGCAGGTGGTCTTGCGACGTGTCATGCGCGTCATACTAAATTTACTATATTCCAAGTCACGTGAAATCATAAAAACATACTACATTGCATTCCAATGCATGAATCACAACAACAGTCACAAATAATGATGACAACACTGCATTATAAGTCACATGAAATCATAAAATCATAGGACAACACTGCAGCGCATTTTCTGCAAAATCCATTGAAGTATATTTTTAGTGGGTATTTTTAAATATAGAAAATGAGCTCAAAAAATTATAACTTTTTTGTAGAGCCTTCGGACATAGTGTACTTATTTGTATAATTATTTCATAATTTTATCCATTCTGAATGTTTCTCATAAATTCATTTAATTATATTGTTTTTAGGAATTTTATGGAAAAATTAAGAGTGGAAAAAATTATGAAAAAAAATCTATAACCAGGTACACTATGCCTGTTAGGCTTCATAAAAAAATTATAATTTTTTAATCCCATTCACTATATTTAAAAATTTCTATAAAAATATACTTAATAGATTTTTCTCTGCTATAGTGCCATAGCACCTGCCGTGCCCCTATATAGGGCAGGTCACTGCCCGTCGGCGTAGGGGGCAGATCCCTGCCACGCCTAGTACCTACGATAGGAGCACTGTAGAGGTTACTTTTGTAAATATGACCAAAAGGGGCTAATTTTGTAAAATGTGGTTTTTAGAGGGCGACATATGCGAAAAATTCGTAACACAGAACCACGCCAAAACGATCGATTAGCGGGCTAATTTTGTAAAATGTGGTTTGTAGAGCGCGCATGAGAACATTTGCATGATGCAGGCATCATGCGAACGCGGGCCCCGAGCGGCCTCAATAGTGCTGGTGCGATGGATCTGCGCGGTTTTCGTGTCCCATGCCGGCACGCTCCTTGGTCACGACACCGGTGGCCCGCCTCTTTTGTCCCATGTAGCAGGCCCCGATGGGATCCCGATCAATTGATCCTGATTGTCTGTGGCTGCATCCTGGAGCCTGGTTATAGTACCACTACTAGGCTGCCTAGGCACTAGCTAGTTGTTCATCGCCATTTATTTCGTGAGCCTGCGCTTTCCATTAGCCGCCGCCGCCGCCGAGGAGGAGAGGCGACCGCGTGCGATCGAGCGTTGCACGAGCTCCGATCGGTTGCGTGCGAGCTCGGCGAGCGAGTACAGCTTGCTCAGTTGCCCCCGCCACGTCTGAGCTAGCTCATCTCCGGCTGTGTCTCCTAATTATGCGATTCTAAGATAGCTCATCTCCGGCTGTGTCTATCTCCAGAGTCTACCGTATAAAGCCCCGGCCCATCCTCGGCGTCGACGATGCCTTCCGGCTCCGGCTCGGACCCCCTGCTCGCGCACGCCGACGGCATGGCGGACGGCGCCGTGGCGGCGGTGGACCATCGCGGACGGCCCGCCTCCCGCGCCTCCACCGGCCGCTGGAGGTCGGCGCTCTTCGTCATAGGCAAGTACTCAGTAATTGCTTGGGAATTGGGAGCTTGCCCACCTGGGATGTCATGTGATGAACTGACGATGATGCTCTGCGGATGCATGCAGCGGTGGAGATCGCGGAGCGGTTCGCGTTCTACGGGGTGTCGGCGAACCTGATCAGCTACCTGACGGGGCCGCTGGGCGAGGGGAACGCGCCGGCGGCGGCGGCCATCAACGCCTGGAACGGCGTCTCGCAGCTGCTGCCGCTGCTGGGCGGGGCCCTCGCGGACTCGTGGCTCGGCCGCTACCGAACCATCGTGCTCGCCTCGCTGCTCTACATCCTCGTAAGCAACACGCCAAAATCCACCCACTCCGTTTGATATTCATTTTATCTTTTGTTCTTGTTAGAAAAATCTCCATTGGCTAGTCCGACTTGTTGGAGTGGCACAGCTGACGTACTCTCAAGCTACATTATTATGCTCACGACAGTCTGTTCATGGCGACTTGGCGAGGAGAGTCTCTTCCGTGTAACTGTGCAAGGTCCTTCGGTTGGTGTGTCGTGCGAATCTAGCAACTTGTTTACACATGATGCAATCGATTATTTTTAGCCGTAGCTAATGATTTTTTTCTTAATATTAAATAGTAGTGATTAAAAGAAGTGCTACTGATTTTTTTATTAATATTAAATAGTAGTGATTAAAAGAAGTGTTTTTAGAATAAGAGCACGAGTGATACAAAAAGCGAGAGAGATGTGTGAGGCGGGAGCAAGAGAAGTGAGGTGTATGATACACAAGAGAAGTGGTTTTTAGAAAAAGAGTGTGAGCGGTGAAAAGAGTAAGATAAATATACATATGTAAGATAAAAACAAGAGAAATAAGATACGTGATACGTTTGTAACTTGAAAGTAAGATAAGAGAGCTAAACTTCTGCCTTATTTTGGAAGTCAATAAGAGAGCTATGAATGCAGAAACCACAAGGGAACACCAAGTGTCTTAGGGTGTGTTTGGTTGAGCTGTGACTTCTGAAAAAACTGCTGTGAGCTGTGGGCTGTGGAAAAACTGCTGTAGGTTGTGGGCTGTGGAAAGGCTGTAAGCTGTTTGGTTCAAACAAGTATAAAACTTACCTCCTATCTCTATTTTCCTTGAAACAACTGTGAAACAGCTCTCTATTTTCACCATTTCAAAAAAGGAGAAAGCCAAACGCAGGTCCAAGGTGCTTTCAAAAGCTGTACTACCAAAAGTAGCTGCTCGAAAAAACAACACGATTTCCACCCCTTTGGTTGGCTTTTGGCTTTTTGGAAGCAAAAACAGCTCTCAAAAACTCAACCAAAGGCACCCTTATATTGGCTTCTCGAGAAGCAGACGCCAATGCAGTCACCGGTTGCGGGCCTGTTCTTTTTGGTTGGAGCTTATAAATGAAGTCGGTACAGTATGTACTATAATTAACTAGTAGACCTTATTTTGAAAAGATACTCCGTTTAAAAGTTAGTTATTGTAGAAAAATCGAAAAGCAGTTTTTAGAAGCTGGGAAGAGCAGGACTTGCATCATCTGCGTTGCGTTCTGATGGGATTCAATTTGTAGGCCCACCATGCACTTGTGTTGGATCAAGGCTTGCCATAGGCCGGCCCATATGCCTTTCATCTTGATCTGAGAAGAGAGAAACATCAGTGTTTGGTAATTTCGGTCACTCCACAATGTTGATCGTAGGAATTTGCATGCAGGGTTTAGGCATGCTAGCTCTCTCAACCTTACTCTCCTCCGGCGGGCGCCAATGCAGCGACGCCACCGCTGGCATGGCCTGCCCGCCGTCCACCCTCCAGGCGGCCTTCTTCTACATCTCGCTCTACATGGTGGCCGTCGCGCAGGGGGGGCACAAGCCCTGCGTCCAGGCCTTTGGCGCCGACCAGTTCGACCCGAGCGACCCCGAGGAGAACGTCTCCCGGAGCTCCTTCTTCAACTGGTGGTACTTCGGCATGTGCGCCGGCACCTCCGTCACGCTGGTGTTCCTCAGCTACATCCAGGACAACATCGGCTGGGGTCTCGGCTTCGGCATCCCCTGCGTCGTCATGGCCTGCGCCCTCGCTGTGTTCTTGCTCGGCACACGCACGTACCGCTACTACGTTTCAAACAGCAAGCAGCAGGGCCTGTTCGCTCGTGCTGGCGAGGCTCTCGCGGCGTGGCGGAGCAGGCGGAAGGCGAGCCCTCTGCCAGCTTCGGCTTCGCAGGAATGCCACAGAGCTGCAACATCGGCGCCGGAATTCAGGTAATACTGCACGCGTATGGTAGTCTTAGTGTCTTACACAAGGTGTTTCGATCGATGCTAGAACGTCACGCCATTGTTCTGCTTTGTCCAAATTGTAGTACTCGAGTCGATGAGGACGAGCAGGAGGTGGTGGGCAATGCAGGCCTCGTCGAGGAAGCCAAGGGTGTCCTCCGGCTTTTCCCAATCTGGGCGACGTGCCTGATCTACGCCGTGGCATTCGCGCAGTCGTCGACGTTCTTCACGAAGCAGGCGGCGACCCTGGACCGGCGAGTCGGCCCACGGCTCCAGGTGCCACCGGCGGCGCTGCAGAGCTTCATCAGCATCACCATCGTCGCCTTCATCCCCATCTACGACCGCGTCATCGTGCCGCTGTCCCGCCGCTACTCCGGCGTGCCCTCCGGCATCACAATGCTGCAGCGCATCGGCTCCGGGATGGTGCTCTCCCTCGTGTCCATGGTGATCGCGGCTCTCGTCGAGGCCCAACGCCTGAAGGTCGCGAGGGACGCCGGCCTGGCCGACAAGCCCAAGGTCCCTGTCCCGATGAGCCTGTGGTGGATGGTGCCGCAGTACGTGCTGTTCGGCGCGGCGGACGTGTTCACCATGGTCGGGCTGCAGGAGTTCTTCTACGACCAGGTGCCCGACAAGCTGCGCAGCCTCGGGCTGGCGCTCTACCTCAGCATCTTCGGCGTCGGTAGCTTCATCAGCAGCGCCCTCGTGTCGGGCATCGACAGGGTGACGGCGGCGAGGGGCCGGAGTTGGTTCTCCAACAACCTGAACCGCGGCCACCTCGACTACTTCTACTGGCTGGTCGCCGCGCTCAGCGCGCTCGAGCTGCTCGCCTACGTCTACTTCGCGGCTACTTTCAAGTACAAGAACAAGGGAGCTCTTCTTGCAACTACTGCTGGTTAGCGATATATATGTATATGCTTGTGCTTGGTATACGATAGACCAATTAGGGTGTATAAGCTTACATTGATGTTGTTAAATCCGATTTGTGCTGTGTGGGAATTGGAGAGGTTGATGAATTAGGGCGAAATAGGCTAGTTTCTATTCTGCATCATGTGTTGTCAGGAAAAGAACACAAGACAAAATGAATGCTGAATTACTGATACGGCCCAAGTATTCCGGGAATGCGCGGTGCATAGCAACCCGCCGCCCACCCATCCGGGCCTGAATTACTGCACGCAGTAGGCCTGGGAAGCTCACGCTACGCGTTTTTTTTCCTTGGGCGTTGCTAGCGTCTCGACGTACATTTTCATCCTATACTCTGACACAAACATTCTTAAATAATATGTATAATAATTTTAATTAATGTGTGTAATAAAATACACCAATAAAAACACAATACCCGATAAAACAACTTAGAAAGATATCTTCTCACCGAAATAGCATTAAATTATTAGCTTGGATCTTAGCTATGTTTTTAAACAAATTCAAATATCCCAAACAAATAAATTTTGATGTTACAATATTGCAACATTTGAAAATATTATTGCCCAACATTCAATAATAAGTGACACAATGTTTTTTTAAGATGCAACAATTGAGATAAATCTACAACAAACTGGGATAGATTGTGCAAATAATTGAATATACAACAAATTTACAATAATGCACAACATCAATCCGATAAACATGAAATAAAATTCTTCCACAGTTGCAATAACTTATTACAACAAATATAATATACCAATCTACCAAACCCACTGTAACTAGTGATCAGAATGGTATTTCCGAGTTACAACAAAGTATACATGAACATACAGAGTTACATACTTAACAGGTTGAAATGGTAAAGGTCTTTATGATAGACTCCGAGTGAGATAGATCTCTAGTTATATTGTATAAGGATCTGATCAAAGCCTTTCCGAGTGTTATACGATCTATACTCGTATGAGATATTGATCCAGTTAGAGTATCTATATAAAGGGGTTCATGGACTATAGGTTACATGCGTCTAAGACACACATACCGAAACCCTAGCCGCTACCCTAACAGACCCTATTGTACGAGCTGGTGCTAGCATATCGACGCACGGTGTTCCGTTCCTGGACGTGTGCATTTTGATAGAGGCGTTGCTAAGACAACGGCGCTAATCGGGATGATCACAGGGAGGAGACAATAGGCTCATGAAGATCGACTACTACTTGTTGACGATCAACTACTTCTACTGCATCGACACGCGACACGTTGAATCGGGCTGCTTCAACACTTCTTCCGCTATTTTGCGTGTCTAGTGATTACAATCTATAATCTCTTATTCATATGGCAGAAAATTTTAATTTGTGCTAATATAGTCTTCCATGTATTCTAATAGTGTGGTGGTGGAGGCGGAAGCGCGATGTGGACGTGGCAATGGCGGCAGCAGTGGCCATTCCTATTTGGCGAGGGGAGGATGGGGTCAAAGACTCAAGGGGTAGGATTTAAAGGGCTTGTTCTTTTCAGCTTTTAAAAACTGTTTTTTTGGCTTTTTACAGTAACTAGCTTTCAAATTGAGTATCTTTTTAAAACAAGGTTTACAAGTTAATTGTAGTACACACTGTAGTGACCTCGTTTATATCGGCCAAAACTTCACGTGAATTTATGTTATTTCATATTCTTTCTTGTGAACAGCTCAAAAGTCATAAGTTGCAGCTATAAGCCATAAGTCAAAACAAAAAAGAACATGTCCAAAAATGTTTGTTTGGTGGACGCCTAGCTGCTGTAGGATGCGTTGTACAGTAGTATTGGATTGATATGGGCTGAGTTCTTTTGGGCTTTCATCTGGTTTATATTTGTACTATCTACAATAAATAGCTTTTAAATAGTGTGCTTTTTCAAAGCAGGGTCAATAGGAAGATTATAATAAAAAAATATACTAAGTTTAACTGTATCAGCTAAAATTACATACGACTATTTTTTTATACGTACTACCTCTCACAAACAAACAGAATCTAAATATTTAAATCATATACTTATAAGCTATCAGTCTAAAAAACGAACTCAACATGGTCAGTATCGTGTCCTGCATGGGTATAGGCCATGCGGCTATACTAACCGATGGGCCCACCACTCAGCCTACTCGAGGTGCTAGTGGAATTGGATTGTTGGACTAGTGATGTAATTGTAACTCGTAACTAGTTTATGTTTGTACTGTCTACAATAACTAGTTTATGTTTGTACTATCTACAATAACTTTTGAGAGAGTTAATGGCGATCATCAGCTGGTTTATGTTTGTACTGTCTACAATAACTAGTTTTTAAATGATGTGTTTTTCAAAGTGGGGTCAACAGGAAGATTATAATAAAAGTATACTGAGTTTAGTTGTATTGGCTAAAATTATATATAACTATTTTTTTGTACATACTACCTCTTACAAACAGATAGAATCTTAATATTTAAATCATATACTATAAGCCATCAGTAAAAAAAGAACTCACCACGGTCGGTATCGTATTCTGCACGGGTACAGGCCATGCAGCTATACTGACCGGTGGGGCCACCACTCAGCCTACTCGAGGCGCTGGTGGAATTGGATTGTTGGAAAATATATACCGTATTTATATTCCATCGAATACAGTAATCAGATAATACGGATAATTCGTATCCATTTCCCACCCCTACTCACAGCTATGCCCCAGTCCTTTTGAAACGAGCTTAAGGCCATGTTCCACATAGCTTTAGTTTTTTAGAAGTCGGCTTTTGAACATAGTGGCTTCTCAAAGTTATTTTTATAAACCGTTTATAAGAGTCATTGCAAAAGTTGCTTTAAATAGAGTGACTTCTCAATAGAAGTGTCCTTTACATCCTTAATCTCTCTCTAATCAGTTAAAAGTTATATAGTCTAAGACCCAGACTGCCTTCGAATGCTGCCTCTTTCTTCTCCTATCCTAACACTTAAATTTTGCATCATTATGCTAAAAAAACAACTTAGTTTTGAACCGTCAGATTATAACTGACATCTATGTTCAGCAATGTCTTGACGCATGAGAAGAAGACCTGAAGCACCGTCGAAGATAACTCGAAAAATGCAGAGGGATATAATTAAGCCGATGACTCTTTTAGAACGTATGAATTTTACTAGAGTTCTAGCGGCGATTTACACTGTTTTACTTCGTCCGTTCAAATTTATAGAATGTATTTTTTAATAATTTTATCTATAAATATAGAGCTTTTTTCATATTCTAATACAAAGTTAGTGTAGTGTTCTCTCTATACTCGTAATAAGTATTCAGATTTATTTTATATTCTCTCTATATATACATTGAATATAGTATTCAGAGTTAATAATTAGAGGTAGTCTGGTTATTTTTAATATCTTTTAGTCTATGTATAAAAAGTATATCATATAAACTTAGATGGAGGGGTAGATGAATATCGGCGTTCCAAATATGCTATGAATTCCAAAATCATGGCCTGCCTGTCAGCGCTCACCATTGGCCCTCCACTTGTCAGTTTCTTGAAATCGAATGTTTTACTTTCTTCTACCACTGAGCGTGACACACGCTTTCCGCATTTTTTTTTCCTTCTGTGCCTCTGTGGTGCAATAATTAAGCAACTTTGAAAGAGCTAATGGCGATAATAAGGTGGTTTTCGTTAGAACGATCCTGTGTCTCGTCAACTGTGGTGTGCAGCATGATTACTACACTCCCGACTTTTCTGCGAGAAGAGGGCGGGTCAGTTCGACTAATGGCGATCGAGGAGGCAGGCATGGAATACAACTTTTCTGCTGACATTGGTTGCGACTCGCAACTAATCAAATGATTACAACTTTACAAGAGAGTGTATTCAAATGATCGAGTGCCACACCTGTACCATGATTCCCATGAGAACTGGCAAACCAATCGGCCGAGAAATTTTCACCAACCTGTCGTCATGTTGTTTGGAACACTAAGGTGGTGATCGGTTGGGCTGTGGTTTATGACTTATTTCACTGTAGCTGGCTGAAATTACACTGTAGCTGAAGGTGGTTTATTTGACATAATTAAATTTTAAAAATAGAAAAAACGGGTTAGCCCATCACGTGTAATGCAAACGAATACGGGAAAAAAGAACCGGTAAAAAAACTCAAAAAAAAAAAAATCAGAAAAAGACGAAATTTAGGAATAGTGAAAAATAAGCCAGAAGCCGAAACGATAGGGGCCTTAATTGCACGAGGAATACTCCCTCAATTCGGAATTGCACGACGCTGTACTCTCACCCCTGCAATATAAATTCTAATTCTTAAAAAACATCGTTCTATAGTATAAATCTATTAAGAAAATCAAATATATAGTTATTACAATATTTCTATCATATATCCTACTTTAATGCAGAAAAATATATGAGTAGTTATAGTATATCATTTAATAGAGATATATATGGTTCAATGATATTAACTTTTTTTTAAATCTAATACCTTATTGGTCTATGCGCATAATAGGTTTTAGACTCATATTGTGGAAGGGGAGAAAGTAGCCTCTATCACATAAAACAAGGTGGTGTTTAATTCTTTCATCTGTGACTTATTTGCTCATCAAGACACTCATCTTTAGTAAGAGCAAGGCTAATAATATAGCCTTCAGCTGGCTGTATGAACACTTACAGTCCACTTATCAGCCCATTCAGGCTGAAGGCTGTATGACCCACCCCTTTCTCTCACAAAGTTTCTTGGTTCTTGTGCTTCAGCTGGCTGTAAACTTACAGCCGACCTCTCTTCTCTCTCCTCCTCTCTCTCCTCCACCTCAGCATACAGCCTACTAACAACCTCTTATTATACTTGCTCTAAAGAGCACTCAATTTAGTACTTTACTAGTTCAATCCACAAGTCCCAACAGCCCAACAGCACAAAGTTGCATTTATATCAACCACCTTTAATAGATGCTCTTTGGAAAAATACTACTTAGAAAACCCAAAATATCATATATTTAAGAACAAAAATAAGTTAAGCGTCATCTAAAAAAGAACGAAGTGAGTGCTAATAAAAAATTGAAGCATATGGTAGGAGCTATTTTTTCTTCAATAAGTTGATTCACTGGCTCCAATTTGGAACTCGAGAATTTTCTCATAATCCTATTGAAAATAAATGATTTCATATGAAATTCCTTTGTTCCAAATAAGGATCTCTCACACCTACTATTCAGCCAGTTCCGGTTTACTTTCGAACGTAAGAGTTGAGACTGCACAAAACTTGATGCTGAGTCACAAAGTGTAGATGAACTGACTGGTTTAGGTTATCACCTTGTACTACTAAGGCGTGTTTGTATTACTAAGGCGTGTTTGTATTAGTTTCGACTTCTGTTTGAAAAAATTAGAAACTAATGTAAATACCTAGCTTCTCCACTTTTTCGCTCCCGTCTTAATTCGAGGATAAGGTAGGGGGTCACAGTTGCATCACTCACCCCACCCCTCTCGCTCTCATCTTGTATATATATCTCTCTCTTACTTTTCCCACCGCTTATTTCTTTATTCTAAAAGCAACTTCTTTTAGTCACTACTATTTATTTTCAGCTAAAAATTATCAGCCACAACCAATACGAACACCTCCTAACTATGGAGAACTTTGGGAATATCTATGTGCCTTCTAAGCAAGAAAACCGCTTGAATAAGTACAATGATCAGACGAGCCACAAAATTACAAGGGATGATAAGCACGGTGCATTTCATGGGAAACTTATCACCGAAATTTTGTCGAAAATCATCAGTTATCGGTGCTATTGGTAGGGTTTGATAAAAATTCAAACGAACAAAAAATTCAAATTTACCTAATTTTCATCAAATATAAAGGAAATTTGCAATTTTTTCAACCTTCTCTTTTTACATCTGAAAATTTTAAAATTTTCATCCAAAAATTATAAAAAATCCAATAATCGTCAGTTACTGATTCTATCGCTACCTTATAATAAAATCTACAAACCAATAGCGTTTTTCCTGGTGCACTTCCACGTCAGGATGTAAGCTGAATTGGCCCGGAGACCAAACGGCCATCGGGCAATCGGCAGCAGACAGCCCCCAAAAAATGATTACAAAACACCACAAATTCACGAGCAAAAGCCGAACACACACCACCCTGATCCGCTGGCCTCTCTCCCCCCGCACCTGGACGTGCCTCCGTCCGACGGCTAAACAAAAGCCCCAAGCGACGAGACCAACCAAAGCCAGTGGAAGACGCCAGAAGCAGTGGCGGAGGACCCGATAGGGCAAGCTGTGGCATGGGCCAGACCTTGAATTTCGCGGCGGCGACGGCGGGGCGGCGGCGGGCGGGCGGGACTCGGGAGGCGGGAGGCAGGCAGTGGGAGGCGGGCGATCCGCCTCACCTCATTTTTTTTCCCGTCCTCCGCCACTGGCCAGAAGCACACATTAAAAAAAACCGCAACGGTTTCGACACACAGCACGCGGCGCGGGCCCGTTCCGCCTCGGAGATCAGGCAGAACGTGTGTGGTGGAGGAGAGTGTTAGGAAACCTGCACTCTATCTAGAGTCCTGATCTAATTGGGCACCCCCACCATAGACTATAAATAGGGACCTAGACCCCCTCATTATGTAACCCGATGCAATCTAAAGCAATAAAGAAAGACCAGGAGTTCTCTCTACCTCTCTGTGTTCAATCTATTATTCTGTGATTCTGTGATTGATTCGTTCTTGTTCTAAGCAGAGGAATCGCTCGGACTGGTCTCCAGCGTCGGTTCCTCAACACGTTATCAGCACGACTCCGCTCCGGTGAACGAGGTAATCATCGAAGCACAGATTAAATTTTCTAGATCGCTTTTGAATCTGTATTTTCTTTTTGCGTTCTAGATTGAAATTCTACGGTGCAAATCCGCCCTAATCTACCGCAAGCAGACTTGAAGTCGCCGGCACAATGCCGATCGGTAGATTGTGAAACGGGGTAGATGTTGATTGCACTGTAGAACGATGCAAATCCGCCCCAAATCTACCGCGAGCAGATCTGAAATCGCCGGCACAATGTCGATCGGTAGATTGCGAAACGGGGTAGATGTTGATTGCATCGTAGATTAATTTTATGCATCGTTTTCTGTTTGAAGATTGCAAAATAAAAACTGCACGGAAACTATGCATTGATTTCCTGTTTGGTTTATGCTCGGCATTACATGAAAAAAAAACCGCCGATTGCCGGCCTGCAGACTGGCATTGCCCCGCAAGGCATCTCGGCCCTTCCCCATGGCGCGGGCCGCCGCTCGGTCCTTGCGCCGCCGAGCCCAGCCACCTCGCCCCGAATGGCGTCACCTTGGACTCTTGCGCACGATCGCACCAGCGCCTCCCGCCGCGCCCGTAGCGCCCGAGCCGCCCGAGCCGGCGATTCGCCCGCATGGCTGCCGCCGCTTGGGGTCCCGCGCCTCCGCCTGAACGCCACCAACTTGCCCCATCCGTCGGCCTGCAGACGGCACCTCCCCGCACGCGCGCTCCTTGCGCCGTCGGCCGGCCCGAAGCCAGCCTTCCCCGAGCCGGCACTCGCCGCGACGCCGCCCCGCCCGAACGCGGTTTGGCTTCCCGCGCACGAGCACCGCCACCGGCTGCGGCCGACCCCTCCTCTCGGCTCGCGCGCGCCGCCGCCACGCACGAACGCCACCGCGGCCTCGTCTTCCGAGCTCGCGCCTCGCCTCGGCGGCGATGGCGCGCGTGCCGCCGTGCTCGTGAGCCGCCACGAACATCGCGCTCGGCCGCCGCTCGCCGCGGCCGAGTTGGACGCCGGCCCCCCGCGCATGACGCCGCCGCCGCCGCTGGCTGCTCGCCCTCACCGCGAAGCCGGCCGCCACGCCGCCGTCTCCCACGACGCCGTCTTCCTCCGCGCCACCGCGCCAAGCCACCGCCTCCCGCCCTTGCATACTTGGGAGTCGGCGCCGCCCCATGTGAACAGGGGTAGGGGAAACCCTACCCCTGCCTTGTGTAAACCGCGCGGATGGGCCATTTTTGGGCCGGGGGGGCGCAGTCGGCCGGTGGGCCAAAAGAACGAAGGGGTGGGGGCAGTTGGTAGATGGGCCGGAGGCAAACGGGCCGGCGCCGAATTTTACAGAAAAACCCCCCACCTTTATGAATTTAGTATTTGGCCCTTAATTATTTGATTTAAGTCCTGAATTTTGCAGAAAAGGCCTCGCAGTTCCAAAAATTGCGAATAAGCCCTCAAATTTACGAGCGGGTCCAGAATTTTACAGAAAACCCCTCGGTAAATCAGAAAATTGCGCGAATTTTCTCTGAACTGAAATTTTGCGTAAAAACCCTCTGGAATTGCAGAATTTGCTGAAATTTCGTATTTTAGCATAAAAGGGCCTCGGAAATCCGAATTTTGAATTATTTTTAGCATTTGAAGCTTATTTATTTATGCCATTATTATTCTCTGTATTTTCTGTATTTATTTACTGTTTTTGGTTAATTGTAATTGTTTTAATCACTGAAATTAGCAGTAAAATTATAGAAAATGCACAGAAAATTATGAAACATTACGAGTAGCTTTTGTACCATTTATTTACCTGCAGTAAATTATTCCGTGCATGTCTACCAGCAGTAGACTTATACACATTTAGATGACTAGCAGCACG
The DNA here is from genome assembly GCA_036346575.1 of Dendrocalamus sinicus. NCBI lineage: Eukaryota > Viridiplantae > Streptophyta > Magnoliopsida > Poales > Poaceae > Dendrocalamus > Dendrocalamus sinicus. Next base: position 26,264,123 of record CM070654.1, read on the forward strand.
AACTGGGAGTTCGAGGAGCTGGCCCAGCATGGCAAAAACTACCTGATGTTGGCATTCGATGTCGAGACTGTGCTTGGAGCCAGGAAGCTTCGCGCTGCTATTGGGATTGACGGACTGAATAACGCTCAACCCAAACCTGAGGAGAATGATCGGGCACTTCATTTTCTCGAGCACCACCTGCCTCACTCTCAAGAATGAGTATATGACGGAGAAGAGCGCTACTGGCACTCTGGACCGCACTCGAAGCGGTTTGAGAGGCTAAAGTACATCATTCTTCCTCAAGCGAGCGAGTGGATCAGTGAGGTTTTGCCGACTTTAAGGCGGTCGGGAATACAACCGCCTTGCACAGATTTGTACCCCACTACGAAAATTGAGAAAAACCATCCACCCCAATATAGCACAATCCGCGACGCAACTATCGTCAATATGGCTATGAGGAATACGCCAATTGGTGATATGATGCAAGTTGCGAGGCTCGTGACAAAGTTCTCGTAAGAACTACGTCACTCGACCACTGGAGCTCATTGGCCGTGAAGCCAACGCAGGGAGCTACAAGGTGCGAAAAGCTCTTAATGAGAGAAGGGAAGGAAGGGTAAGGCGCAGCCCGTAAAGGCGAATCGGATGCTCCACGAGAGAATAAGGCCGACAAGCCAAAGCGGGATGGTCAAAGCGATGAAGCCCACTCTGCATCGGTGAGGGGAGAATTTCAGTAGTGCACGCACCGATGGAAGTTGAAACCATCACGACAGCAGATAATCCCTCTCGACCTAGAAGTAGTTAACGCCATGATTTCTCTTGAAGAGAATGTCAACCAGAAAATAGCGAGAAGAAGTCTAGTGCATCAATGCATTTCGACTTTAATTGTCATTTATTTTGTGTGGAAGAATATGTTAGAATTTGCATGGATGGTACTTAAGAATTGTTATTTTCTCGTGATGGTTGGATGATATTTGATGAATTCATTCATTTATTCAGTTTATGATGGCATGATATGTTCTGATATTGGTGTATTTTATCTATGTGTTGATTGCCTTCTCATGCATATTAATAAAATACCATATATTAGAACGCGTGTAGCGCCCTATGAAGGAAGTGTGCTTAGCTAGCAGCGGCACAACGCATACCATCTTAAGAGAGATTATGTATTTTGATCGATTTGTAAGAGCACCGGCGACCTTACGACAATCGCCAGAAGCGATGGATGTATAATTGGTTCAGGAAGAGCCATAATGGGCACAACTTTGGTTATTGAAGAAGCCTTATTGTACCCAGAATCGACTAGAACTCTCCTAAGTTTTAAGAATATCCGCGCAAATGGTTTCCACGTTGAGACTGAAGAAGAGTACGATAAGAAATACCTGCTCATTATGAAGCGCGAAGAGAATGGCAAAAGAATATTAGAAAAACTTCCTTCACTGGGCTATATTATACCAACATTAAAGCGCCTGCAGCGTACACTGTTCTGAAGACAGTGTTTAGAAGCTCTGAACTCTTCTGTCTCTGGTATGGCGGATTAGACCATCCAAGTCTTAGGATGATGAGAAACATAATAAATAACTCGCATGGGCATAATATTAATATGAAGAATTTTCCGAATCATGAAGATTTTGTGTGCCCTGCATGTGCCACCGGGAAACTAATTACTAGACCCTCCACTCTGGAAGTGAAGGATGAAGTCCCTACATTCCTGGAACGCATCCAGGGAGATATTTGCGGTTCCATTCAGCCCGTCCCAGGGCCGTTTAAGTATTTCATGGTGCTCATTGACGCTTCTTCGAAGTGGTCATATGTGGGTTTGTTGTCCACAAGAAACCACGCTTTTGCAAAATTGATCTCGCAGATCATTCGCATCAGAAATGTGTTTCCAGATCATCATATCAAGTCCATCCGAATGGACAACGCTGGAGAATTTACTTCGAAGGCATTTGATGATTATTGTATGGCGATGGGAATTGCAGTTGAGCACTCGGTACCGCATGTCCATACCCAGAATGGTTTGGCAGAGGCTTTAATTAAGAGAATTAAATTTATTGCCCGACCCCTCTTGCATAATTATAATTTGTCAGCTACATGTTAGGGACACGCAGTCTACATGCAGCAGATCTCATCAACCTTAGACCTTCGGCCTACAACATTCATTCACTTATGCAACTAGCGCAAGGGTCAGCACCGAAGATTTCCCAACATTAGGGGGAGGAAATCAACCCCTTTATGAAGAATGTAGGGAAATTACGTGGCAAGCCACAAGAATCCATGTAGATGACCCGCGCACTAGTGAAGCAAATAGAGAAGTCCAGAAGACAATAGAAGTCCAGAAGACAATTGATTTGCAAGCATTAGCAAATCAGCTGCCTGATCACTTTAGTGATTTGAAGAGCGTGACTAAGTCGCATGTGCCTGCACGTAGGGCTGTAAAAAAAGCTCGAAGCTCGCGAGCTACTCGAGTTCGGCTCGTTCCAGACTCGGTTCGAGCTCGGTTCGAGCTTTAAACGAGCCGAACTCGAGCTTGATCTCGAGCTCGCGAGCTTCACCGAGCCGAGCTCGAATAGTTCGCGAGCCCGATTCGAGCTCAAATAGTAATACATATTAATTCTTACGAGCTTACTCGGCGAACTCGAGCTCGAGCTTTTCTTATTGTTAAAAATTAGTGTATATTTGAATTATTTTGATGTTATCGAGCTTACTAGAGCGAACTCGAGCTTAAAATTTTTATTATTGAAAAATAATGCATAATAAATTATTTTAATTGTTACAGAGCTTCCACGAGGCGAGCTCGAGCCTACTCGAGCTTAGGCCGAGCCGAGCTCGAGCCAGTCTAGACTCGGACCTCAACTCGAGCTCGGCTCGAGCTCGCTCGAGCTTCTACCGAGCTCGAGCACGAAAGGCCAAGCTCGCTCGAGCTCGGCTCGTTTACAGACCCTACACGCACGCCTTGCACGGAGAGGGTTGAAATACCAAAGAAAGCAGAAGGTATCCCTAATCTCGTCTAGAGGCCTCAGAAAAAATAATAAAGGATGAGAACTCCGATTTCTCGAATCCTAAGTAACCGGGGACGCCTGGTGAAAAGGGATAAGAAGGACTTATCACAGCCGATCATTGAAGTCCCCCAGAATGAGAAAGGGAGCCAGTTGAGATCTGGCACAAGTATGACACCTTCAGAAAAGGGCATACCGGATCGGCATGGATGTGTGCGCACACATCGGAACCGAAAAACTAAAGGGACTTGCCACCGCAATTGAAAGAAGCGATGCACAAGGTAAAGCTCTAGCAGAAGCAATCGCTCCAGAAGAAGCAACTCATGAAGAAATAGCTATAAATTATATGCACACGGGAGAGTCCCTAAATAGGACAACAGCTAATATCGATATCTACTTCGCAAAGAAAATTGCCACCATCATCGATCTTGATCCCGAGCCTGCATCGCTCGCTGAATGTAAGAAAAGATCAGATTGGGAAGATTGGAAGAAGGCAATAGCAACTGAATTGCTATCTCTGAATAAAAGAGAGGTGTTTAGGCCTGTATGCCGCACACCTCCCCACATACACCCCGTTGGGCACAAGTGGGTATTTGTTCGAAAGAGAAATGAAAGAAATGAAGTAGTGAGATACAAAGCAAGGTTGGTAGCCCAAGGTTTCACTCAACGTCCGGAGTTGATTATGAAGAAACCTACTCCCAGTCATGAGTGGAATTACCTTTAGATACTTGATCTCAATGGCGGTGAACTTGAATTTAGAAATGAAATTGATGGATGTTGTATTTGCATACCTTACTGTAACTTGGATTGGAGATTTATATGAGAGTCCGGAAGGAATCCTCTCCGAACCAAGACAGAGCAAATAAAAATCATGCAGATGTGAAACTCGAGAAAGTCACTTTGTATGGATGAAACAATCTGGAAGAATGTGGTATAATCGCTGAGCGACTTTCTCTGCAAGAAAGGCTACACGAACAATGAAGACTGTCCTTGTGTATTTATACGGCGATCCTGAATGGATTCTGTATAATCTCGTGTATGTAGATGATCTGAATATCATCGGGACAGTAGAAGACATAAAAGAAGCAAGCTCCTACTTGGAGTCGAATTTGAAATGAAAGATTTGGGCAAGACCAAGTTTTGCTTAGGCTGCTGAGCTTGAGCATGTCCTGAAGGAGTCTTGCTACATCGGTCGACCTACACCTGTAAGGTGCTTGAAAGGTTTGGCTTTGAGAATGCATTTCCCTCGAAAGTACCGATGATCGGTAGGTCTTTACAGACAAGAAAAGATCATTTCCGACCAAGGGAAGAGGGGAGGAAGTCTGGGATCGAATTCCCATACTTGAGTGCAGTGGGAGCACTCATGTATTTAGCAAACCGCACTAGACCGGACATTGCATTTGCCGTGAACCTCTTAGCAAGGTGCAGTCTGAGCCCACCAAAAGGTATTGGCGGGCATAAAGGACATTTTCCGATACCTCCAAGGTAGCAAGGATCTCGGATTGTTTCTACGAAAGAATCAAGATCTGAACTTGATTGGCTATGCAGATCTTTGGGTATCTGTCGGACCGCATACCGCTAAGTCACAAATAGGCTATGTATTCTGTGTGGTGGGCGCAATTTCATGGAAATCGTCTAAGCAAAACACGTAGCTACTTGACGAACCACTCGTAAATTATAGCATCAGTATGAAGCCGCACGAGAGTGCGCAGCTCCGCCGAATTGTTCACCACATCCAGCAGTCATGTGGGATGAACATTGTGCAAACCCCACAATTATCTATGAAGATAATGCACTTGCGTTGCACAAGTGCAAGCGGGCTATGTGAAGAGTCATCTCACAAAGCATATCAACCCCAAATTCTTCTATGCACATGAATTGCAAAAGATGGGCGAGATTAAAGTATCGCATACTAAGTCATGTGAAAATCTTGCAGATTTATTCACTAAGTCACTCCCGCATCTAGCTTTGAAAGGTGCGTGCGTGGAATGGAATGATGAGATTTAGAGAAGTGCAGAATCGGGGAGAATTCTCACAAGCCCGCTAATAAATCTTGATCATGAAGATTAAGTACCCAAAAATAAAGTCTTGCAGACTAAATGAATTTGGGTGAATTGTACTCTTTTTCCCTTGACGAGTTTTCCATGAAGTTTCTCGACCAAGGTTTTTAATGAGGCAATTCGTGCATCGCAAACATCACATGTATCATGTACTCTTTCTCCAAATTTTTCCCACTTGGGTTTTTATGGAGTTTTGTGAGGCATGAGCATGTGGGGTGAGTGCCCAAGGGGAATGTTAGGAAACCTGGACTCTATCTAGAGTCCTGATCTAATTGGGCACCCCCACCATAGACTATAAATAGGGACCTAGACCCCCTCATTATGTAACCCGATGCAATCTAAAGCAATAAAGAAAGACCAGTTGTTCTCTCTACCTCTCTGTGTTCAATCTATTATTCTGTGATTCTGTGATTGATTCGTTTTTGTTCTAAACAGAGGAATCGTTCGGACTGGTCTCCAGCGTCGGTTCCTCAACAGAGAGAAGCGGAGGCGAAGTTGGCTCGCTCACGGCACCGCGAGCGCGGTGGCGATCGCTCTGCTTACCGGTGGCAGGCAGCTGGGCCACCTCGCCGGTGTCCCCCGCGTCTGAGATCTGGATCGCGACAGGGGCCGGCATGTGGCGTGGGGCACGCGTGCGCCGTCGCGGGTGGTGCCGTACGCTGTCGTGCCAGCTTCACCAATCACCACTGACCGCAAGGAACCCATCTGCTCCGGTAAACTTGCGCGGGCTTGCGCTATGTGCACCCCAAGTGTGTACCGACCAAGAAATCCGTGTGGCCACTTTCCGTTTTGTAAAACTAGTCCGATACACGCTAGTAGCCTATGCTATGTAACTTCGTGAAAAGTAATTTTTTTCCCTTTTGTCAATTATAATGTAGTTTCGTTGCGACGTTGCATGTGCATCAGGAAAAAGGACAAACATATGCGTTTGACAAATTGATATTTCAGAATTCAGATGTAATATGAATTTTTTTTTGTGGCAATTAGCGGGATCTTTGACGATCTTTGCAGAAGAGAAGTGAAAAACAATGTACAACGAGGCTGCGCCCACGTAATAACAAAAAGGCTACAGAGTATAAGAGCAAGTCCAATAATAGAGCCAAGTGTTTAGCTATAAATCAAGTTATAAGAGCCAAGTTATACAATAATTTGTCTTTTATTTGTCTACAAAAGATTTTTATTATTATGTGGTAGCATGTCTCACATTCTTTTTCCTATTCCTCCTCATATACATTTATTATCTAGGCCCACCACTGCATAGGCTCCCGTGCCCAGCTTGTTGCTTGCATGAGAGCCAAGCTCTCATCTTTCTTCTCTCTTCTCTCCTCCACATCAGCAAAATGCTAACTAGCTTGGCTATAAAACTATTATTGTACTTGCTCTAAGAGAAAAGCCTCTATAGACGACAAAACCAAAAGATAAGAAATAATTACTCGATGAGTTGAGTTGCTCTCTGTGTTTGCTGGATGCTAACGAGGATTCATGACAGGGTGCATATTTTTCTATGAAAAGCAATCCATATATTAAGAGCTCATTTATCATAACGGTTATATTTACGATCACAATTTAAAGGAAACATCATCCTTCAGTGATAAACTGGTCGAAAGCCAACAATAACCAATTATAACCAAGAGACGGCCAATCATAGGCAATGACAACTAGTCACATGGTTCTATAAACCCCGACTAGGTAAATTGGTTGGGAGACATGGCAGTTTTCTACGTGATTAACGTGAGAGTAGTTATTGGTGTATCTAGTAACTTACGATAGTTGGCCAAAGGACAACAGTTGACCAAAGAACATGACTGTTCAAGACTTAACGAAGATATATGTGTGAAGACAAAAGGAATCTTTAGCGGCATTAACTGTCACCCTGTAGATAGACATAGATAAGATGGGTTGTATGTCTTAGGACACATCGAATTCATATAAGTACCATTCTTTTTGTCTATGATAATAAAGTCTTTGTTTGATTGTGTTGTCGTATTTTATTTATCCCTAAGTTGGGTAGAGGACCCTGGGTCTCAATTGTTGATAGATGTCCTGTTTATGATCATACAAATATTCCAGCACGAATAGATCAAAACCACACCAAACGCTCGTCTGCCTTGTTTAAGCACGTTTCTTCGAAAAGGTCGACCACCAACCCACGACGCTTTCGATGCCATCCAGGATTCTGAATCCCGCTTGCCTCGACCGATTTGCCACCTTCTACCACACCTCCTTAGCATAAGCATAGTTGAAGCAGAGATGCGTCGCCGTCTCGGTTCTGTTTAATGTTTGTGCTAAAATGGCTAAAGTTTACTCTATTTCTAAAATGCCTTCATGCATAAGGAAACAGCGAATAAAAACACATTGTGTGATGCAACGAAATGTATTTATTGGACGGGAAGAGTACGGCGAATGTCCATTCCTTAACGGGCTTTCACTCATACAGTTAACAGTTGTACTCCAAGCAAAGCTGAACAGACGTGTGCACATCATATGTACTCCAAGCAAAGGTGAAGGCAAATCAGGCATAAAATACACTCGCACCTCCTAATCCCCCATCACAGGTCAAATTTTTTTGAGATACAAAAAAGACTAGCATAACCCACGCGCACTACAATCACATGATATGCATATATCACTAGGAAATTAAACGGAACTACAAGATCTCTAGAACACGGGAATGTATTGTTCCAATTAAGGCGCCCGTGCGTGTATCTACAAAAATTACCGATGAATTCATAGATTGACGAAGTCGACGCTGAGACGCACATCGACGTCCCAGCCAACTGAGCGTACGACGCACGCTGGCGTCGCAGTCGAGTGAGCTAGGCTCAGTTCTCTCATGCAGTGGCGTGATCAGGATTTGTAGCTATGATGGTCCATTGTCTAAAATTTATTTAACCGCTATAAATTTAACATATCGGTACACAAGTATATGAATTACGAAATGCAATTAAGGTAAAAAGGACATACGAACTTCATAAAATAGATGAATATAGCTTTCTTAACATAGAATTGAAATATTACATACCCATAGTAGTTGAAGAACAGTACGTCACTACTTCTTGTCAGGCATGCGCCTTCTAATAGCCATGAAAGTGTTGATGATCTCTTCTTCACTCAATTGTAAGAAGATATCCCGCTCAATAAAAGTGACTAGACAATCATCCAGAAGGCTATCACCCATCTTATTTCTCAACTTATCCTTGATAAAGGTCATTGTAGAAAATATTCTTTCAACACTTGCGGTAGCCACCGGTAGAAGCAATACCAATTTGATAAGTAAATAGACCCAATGATAAACTTTATCCCTCTTTGTTTCAACAAGTTTTACTGAGATGTCAACAAGATTGTTTAGGCCTTTGAACATTTCATTTTTTCTCATGTCATCAATAAAGATTTCAAGTTGCAAGTCGAGTCTTAGCAAGTCAGAGCTTGAAAAATCATTAGGGTAAAATTCAGCAAATCTATGTATCTTGTTTGCATCAAAAGAAGCGAAGGAATCCGCTGGATTCAAAGCAGCCATACAAGTAAGTAACTCCATATTTACCTCATCAAACCGACTGCCAAGCTCTTGACTAATTTTATCAATGACTCCAATATATACTTCTCTTCTGAAGTGATCATCATTTGTTTGGTTCTGAGCAAAACGTGATGATCTTCCATACGGCACATAATTATGTTGCATTGCAGGAACTTGAATGCCATGTTTGTTGCAAAATATTGTAACCCTTTGAAGAAATATTGTATAGTGATCTTCACCAATTTTCTTAATGATTTGATCTCTAGTCTCCATAGCACAACATTGAATAATTTCTTTTTGTATGTCTGGGCTAGTCAAAGTGCAATTACCTGGAGCATTCTTCAAAACAAACTTGTCTACCTCTTCATTATTTGCTCCATGGGGAGTCATAAATAAGTTATATCTTTCTTGAGCTGCGTTGTGAGCACTTGTTACACCACCCACATGTAAATCAAGTGCATCATTTCTATTCCGATTTCTCCAACCACCTTCAACAAATGCAGATTTCTTAGTTTTCTCCTTTGCAAACAAGTAGCACACAAAGCAAAATGCAGCTTCCTTCTTCATACTATATTCAATCCAAGGATATTTATAAAACCATATAGGATTGAATTGCCTATCCCTATTTCCGATTTTCTACTTTCAAATTCATGTGCATAAGGTTGGAATGGGCTTTTAATAATATATGATCGTCGAACTGCATCTTGATCATTGACGGGATAATTTGCAATGGATTGCCTCTCCCCTGGATCAAGTGGAAGCCGACTGATATCATAAACCGGTTCTTTTTCAGCGACTGGAGGTGGACTTGGAGGCATTGGAGTTGGAGTCACATTTTCTTCAATCACCCTATCTTGATCCGATCCACCTTCTTGTTCTTCAATTTGCTCTTCCGAACAGCAGTGCGACCACGGAAGGAGATGGAGAAGAAGCCTTCTTCTTTGATGCATATTTACGAAAAGAGAGGCAATATCACCACTCCTCTTCATGTTTTAACAAATCTGCAAGAGAATTATATAAAGTTTCAATTTACCAAACCAATAATCTAATACTGCAAAAAACATATAATTGAGTCTTTGGCTTAGGCTTAGCAATTGAGTCTTCATCTTAGGATTTTGATCAGTATAAGTCCTTTAATTCCACCTCATCTATGAAAGTATGAAACGCTTGAATCTTCCCATGTTTCTTCTATTCAGATTAATGTTCTTCTTGTCTGATGCCAAATAAATCAAATCCAATCACTGTGATTGAATGATCTCCAACTAAAAAATCCGATCTGAAGATTTCAACACCATGCCAAGCAAATTTGATGTACGTACCTGCTGGCTGCAGGCTGTTGGGCTGCTGCTCACTGCTCAGCGTTTGCCATCGTGGTCCTCAATTCCTCATGGAGTCGCCGCGCCGATGCTCGATGGCCGCGCCCGCGCTTGCCGTCGCAGTGTCGCCCACACCCCACGGCTGCACCGCACGGCCGCACGGAGAAGAATACGAACGGGCGTCGGCGCAGTCTGAGTTCTGACGCGAATACGCGGCCACGCCACGCGAACTCTCGGTCTCACGCGAACTCCAGTGCGGACTCAGGACTCTGGGCTTTGGTTGGACCGAGCGCAGGGTGGTCCGCGGCCCACAGGGACCACCCTGTAGCTCCGCCCCTGCTCCCATCACCGGTTACACTTGGTAAAATTTTTGCTTTTTAGCCTAAAATTTGAAAGTTTTTTACATATGGACCCATAGAGAAAAGATTTACAAAAATAGACCCTTACCACGGTGCCAAAGCATATGGCATCCATGGTACACAGCACGGCGCCATAGCTTTGGCGTCGGGAGTGGCCACGTAGGAGCCACGGTGGCACAGCACGACGCCAAAGCACATGGCGCCGTGCTGTGTACCAACGGCGCTAACTGTCGTGGCGCCGTGCTCTGGGACTTAGCCCCAACCTGCAGTTTCGTGCAAGTCCACCTATCAAGGCACCCAACATTCTAGCACCGTATGTACCTATCACGGCGCCAGACCCTTTGGCGTCGAGATGTTTATATACGGCGCTAGAGTCTTTGGCGCCTCTTACGGCGCCAATGGTCCTGACGCCGCATATAAACATCTCGGCACCAAAGGAGCTGGCGTCGTGCTAGCTACACTTGCAGGAAAACAACAAACCTTGCTGTTTTTTCCGCAAAACATAACATACACACATACATATACATTCACACATAAAACATCTGAACAACTTAAATGGCAACATCGCATACTTATCAATAAGTCTCAAAATATCACATAACATCACATAACTATCAAAAGTCTGAAAACATCACATAACACGTCTCGGCGCACAAAATAGTCACTCTTACTGCCTCTTGGCCCTTCCCTTGCCCTTGGCCAGAACATCACTCCCAGGAGTATACGTGCTCGGGGGACAGGCCGAACGACGAGGCCGCTGCGAAGCCTGAGTAGACGGTGCATCGGGCATCTGCGACATCCCAATCTCGTCGTGGGTAGATGCCTCCTCGCCCTCGTGCTCCTCCTCCTCCTCATCCTGCTCCGCCTCCTCGTCGTCGTCGCCCTGACTGAAAGTCGGAGTGCATGACGAGCTCCTCGTGGACTGGCGCCTACCGACGTGTGATGATGATGCTGCAGTGGCTGAGGCACCTGAATGCTGGGAGGCCGCCGGTATGATCACGTCCAAGCGTGCGTGGCAACCACAACGACCTGACGCCCGACTGAGGCGACGTCGAAGTCTCTACAAGTAATGATATGTCACAATTGTATACATGCTGAATGAATCTAACTTAACGAATTATCTTCGTACCTTCAGGAAGTCCCTCAGGCGGCTCTCGCTGTCCAGGTCGCCAACTGGGTGGCTGAGAGCCTCGTCGATCTCCCGCATCGAGGTTTGGAGAGAAGTCCCCTAAAGAAATACGGAAACATAAGTAAGTGCGAGATAAACGTATTTAACCAAAGTAAGTGCAAATATCATGATTTCCGTACCACTCGATCGAGAATCGGAGCAACCTCGACCACTGTGCCCTCCCTCGCACGCCTGTCGTATGCAGTGTCCTTATCCTCAGACGAAGCGAGGTCCGCATAGTCGACATCGATCCACTGCTGCCTCAGCCTGTAGCGGGTGGCAGTGTGGTACTAGGACAATTAATCCCGAAAGCTGGCGTTGCTGTGGGGGGTATTGTCCCGCTCGCAGTTGTCCTCCATCCTCCTCCACCACTGGACGTAGTCTCGGTGGTGATGAGCGAAGTCCGTCACTTTTCGTTGGGACCCTGTCGAACTTGTAGAAATAGCAGATGTCAATAATAGGTGTTAGAGTACGAACCAACCGAATTTTAAATAAAACAAAAATTGTAACTTACTTATGCAACTCAACAGAAGTCGACACCTCCTCCGGGGGGTAGAACTGCACGAGGCCAAACTGGCATGCGACTCTATGGGGGAGGTGAATCTCCACGGCGTAGAAGCAAATCAATGGACACCTCATCCTCCAAATATGGAAATCCTTGAGGCACATGGTGCTTAAGGGTAGAGCTAGAACATGTGGCTCGGAGTAAGGCTCCCACGAGACCTAGTAAGCAAACATACGGGCAAACACACGATTAGCCATGTACAAAAACCAAGAACTGTAAGAATAAATGCATTACCAATTTCTTACCATCGTGGGAGACAAGGTGTCCAACTCGTTGCTGAAATCCACGTACGCCTGCTGAGTGGTCGCGTATGGGACTGAGACACTATCCCACAGGTACGTCACAGTGGGGCCGAGGTCATCCACACCTTGTGGACGCCAAGGCTGCGCCTGGAACACGTGAGGGTGCCCCACAGGAATGCGTGTCCACATCCACACCTGCAGGAGGAAGACGCAGCCACCGAGCGTCGACGTGGGCGCCTTGCGTCTACAGGCCTCGCAAAGCTGGCGGTAGAGGAACGCGAGGACCGCCGAGCCCCAGCTGAACTGTCCAGCGTCGACCTAGTCCTGATGGCAGTGGATGTACATCCACTGAAGTGGTGTCCCCCGTGGCGTTCGGGAAAAGCATGGCCCCGAACATGTGGAGGACCCAAGCGCGACAGTGGGCATACACCAAAGGTATCCCGCAACTAGGGGTGAAAATGGGTCGGATTCAGACGGATATTGCTGTTACCATATCCTAACCCATATTTTTTCTCCGGATTCGGTACCAATCGGATTCGGTGTCGGATCGGTCGGGATTAACCCATTTCGTTTGCACCCCTACTTGTTTGTAAGGAATGCATACGGTCACGATAAGCGAGTAGGACGCATTGACTTGATGTTACTATTTAATAGCTGATGTGGAAGATTTTAGTTTACCATTGCAAAAGAAAATGAAACGTCAAATAGTAGCACTAACCTGAAATCAAACTTGAAGATGTATCGGATTCAGACGGATATTGCTGTTACCATATCCTAACCCATATTTTTTTCTCCGGATTCGGTACTAGTCGGATTCAGTACCAATCGGATTCGGTGCCGAATCGGTCGGGATTAACCCGACCCGTTTTCACCCCTACCCGCAACCATCTAATGTGGACCCCCGAGACGCGGCCTCGCCTGGCATTCTCTGGGATAGGAGGCAATGGCGTGCCCAGGAAGGCCTCCACACATGCTGTCTAGCCCTCAGACACCGCCAGGCCGACCACCGGCTGTCCCCTAATGGGAAGTCCAAGTATCATCGCCACGTCCTGCAGCGTGACGGTCATCTCCCCACAGGGAAGGTGGAACATGTGAGTCTCTAGCCTCCACGTATTAATAGTACATAAAGAAAATAATTACTTACGTATGTAAGAATATAGAAACGAAAACAAACGGACACGATAGAGATAATGCACATGTCGACAAGTGCGGTCAAAGCTGCGGGGTTGAAGACCGGCATGCCCCGCTGTAGTAAGTTAGCGACCGTGTGAAGGCCAGCACGGCGAAGCAGCGAGGTGTAGCGGTCGTCGTAGACCATCAAGTTGAACCCATCATGGGTTCGAGGACGAAATATGTGAATCTCCTGAAAATTGCTATAAAAGTTAGCTGTGTGATGAAAACACATGTACATTTCTACAACACACGTACCTGGCCGTCCTCCGTGAGCCTGGCACGGTGCTCCCTCTCGTAGAACTCGTCTAGCAGCCGATACCTCGCCATCCTGTGTAATCAAAAATACGTTGACAAAAACCGATATCAGATAAACTTAATTACTAATATCTAAATATTTCTAAACATTCATCAATCACACTCAAATCAAACCCTAAAAACATATATATTTCTAAACATTCATCAATCTCACTCAAATCAAACATATATATATATATATATATATATATATATATATATATATATATATATATATATATATATATATATATATATATATATATATATATATATATATATATCTAAACATTCATCAATCTATATATATATAAAATAAAACCCTAAAAACATATATATTTCTAAACATTCATCAATCTCACTCAAACATAACCCTAAAAATATATATATTTCTAAGCATCCATCAATCTCACTCAAATCAAACCCTAAAAACACATATATTTCTAAACATTCATCAATCTCACTCAAATCAAACCCTAAAAACATACCTATTTCTAAATATTCATCAATCTCACTCAAATCAAATCCTAAAAACGAATCTATACCCATTACTACTCTTACATTACGCATATCTATTGCAAATCCAACCTAAAACCGAGCCAAATTGAACTAATTTCATCTAGGGTTTTAAATCTTGCCCCACGAAATGTACCTCAAATAATCCATATTTATTGAAAAAATCAAGGAAAGGGAGGGATCTTATCTTGCTTGCTCGGTTTGGAAGCAAAATCGCGAGAAAAATGGTTGGAATGGAGTGGATTTGGAGGGGGAAGGAGAGGGGCGGCGGCGGCGTGCTCTCGGTTTGAACAGGGAAGAGAGGGGGAGGTGAGGGGGTGGGGGGCCGAGGGCCGCGCTCGGGGTTTAGTCCCAGAGCACAACGCCATGGCAGTTAGCGCCGTGGGTACACAGCACGGTGCCATGTGCTTTGGCGCCGTGCTGTGCCACTGTGGCTCCTACATGGCCACTCCCGGCGCCAAAGCATATGGCGCCGTGCTGTGTATCATGGGCGTCATATGCTTTGGCGCCGTGTTAAGGGTATATTTTTGCAAATCTTTTCTCCAGGGGTCCATATATAAAAAAACTTTCAAATTTTGGGCTAAAAAGCAAAAATTTTACTTACACTTGTTCCCTCCCCACCCAGGGCAGGCCTTCCTCCAACTGTGCACACACTCCCATCGTACGTACAAACTATTGAGGAACTATCGTTGGCGAGCCCAGTCTGATCGATTCCTCCTATACAAAAGAAGTAGATCAAAACACAAATAATGCAATACAATAATAGATTGAACACAAGAGATGAGGGGAGCTCCTTTCTTTATTGCTTTTCTCTATCACAAAGGTACTAGTGATGACAATGGGGACCCCCTATTTACAGACTAAGTGGAGGGTACCTACCAATGGGCTTGCAGGCCCAAGCCCAGTTTTCCCCACACTCCCCCTTAGGTACTCATTTGACACGATTATGTCTCATCAAAACTCCATAAAAACCAAATGGAAAAAATTTGGAGAAAGAGTACATGATACATGTAATGTTGTGTTGCACGAATTACTTCATTAAATACCTTGACAGAGAAATTTCAGGAAAACTAGTCAAGGAAAAAAGAGTACAATCCACCCAATTTCATTCAATCTACATAATTTATTCTTTAGGTGCTCGATATTCGTGATTAGGTTTTAATAGTAAACTCATGAAGAGTCTCTTCCTAAATTCTGCACTTCTCTAAGTCTTATCATTCCAATTTCACATACACATCTTTCAAAATTAGATGCTGGAAGTGACTTAGTGAATAAATCTACAAGATTTTTACATGACTTAGTATGCAATATCTTAATTTCATCCATCTTTTGCAATTTATGAGCATAGAAGAACTTAGAGTTGATGTGCTTTGTAAGATGATTCTTCACGTATCCCATCTGCACTTGTACAACACAAGCTGCATTATTTTTATAGATAACTGTGGGAACTTGTGTGATGTTCAATCCACATGACTGCTGGATGTGATGAACCATTTGTTGAAGCCAAGCACATTCTCATGTGGCCTTGTACAACACTATGATTTTCGAGTGGTTCGTCGAAGTCGATACAAGACTTTGTTTAGACGATTTTTATGAAATTGCAGTTCCATCATATAGGAATACATAGCCTGTCTGCGACCTAGCTGTATGCGGGTCTAATAAGTACCCGACATCTGCATAGTTAGTCATATTCAAGTCTTGATTCTTTCTGTAGAATAGTCCAAGATCTTTGCTTCTTTGGAAGTATAAAAAATGTCCTTTATTCCCTGCCAATGCCTTTTGGTAGGCTCTGCAATGTACATTGCTAATAGGTTTACGACAAATGTAATGTCCGGTCTAGTGCAGTTAGCTAGATACATAAGTGCTCCTACTGCACTTAAGTACAGGAATTCCAGTCCCAGTACCTCCTCGCCCTCTTCTCTAGGTCAGTATAGATCGCTGTCTTGCTATAAAGATCTCCCGATTATCGGTACCTTCGAAGGGTATGCCTTTTCAAAGCCAAACCTTTCTAACACCTTTTGAGTATATGCAGATTGATGTACTAATATTCCTTTCCGGGATATGCTCAAGCTGCAAGCCTAAACAATATTTGGTTTTACCCAAATCTTTCATTTTGAATTGTAACTCCAGGTAAGAACTCACCTCTTTTATATCTTCCAAGGTTTCTATGATATTCATATCATCTACATACACTGCGATTATACAAAATCTATTCTGGAATCACGTATAAAATACAGGGACAATCCTAATTGTTTGTGTAGCCTTTCTTGCAGAGAAAGTTGCTTAAGTGATTATACCACATCCTGCTTGATTGCTTAAGTCCGTACAGTGATTTTTTGAGTTTCACACTGTACATACCTCTATTTGCTCTATCTTGGTTTGGGACAAGGATACCTTCAGGCACATTTATATAAATGTTTGAATCCAAGTCTCCGTAAAAGTATGCAGTTACCACATCCATCAATTTCATTTCTAAATTTAGGTTTACTGTCATTGAGATTAAATATTTAAAGGTAATACCACCTATAACTGGGGAATATGTTTCTTTATAATCAACTCCTGGTCATTGAGTGAAATTGTGTGCTACAAACCTTGCTTTATATCTTACAACTTCATTTCTTTTATTTCTCTTTTGAACAAATACCCATTTATGCCCTACAGGTTGCACATGTGGAGACGAGCGGCTTACAGGCCCAAACACTTCTTCTCATTTATTCAAAAATAATAATTCAGTTTCTATTGACTTTTTTAATCCTCCCAATCCGATCTTTTCTTACATTCAACGAGCGATACAGGCTCTGGATCAAGATCGATGATTGTGGTAATTTTCTTTGCAAAATAAATATCAACATTGGTTGTATTCTACTCATAGATTCTCCCGTGTACACATAGTTTATAGCTATTTTATCATGGATTTGTTCTTCTAGTGCTTCTACTTGCTCACCACTCCTTCTAGTTGCGGGAGTATGTCCCTCTAGTTTTGCAGCTCCGATGTGTGCACACACATCCATGCTGATTTCTCCCTCCATGGGAATGTTCAGATCCTATATGCTCTTTTCTGAAGGTGCCATACTGGTGCCAGATCTTAACTAGCTCCCCTTCTGGTTCTAGAGAGCTTCGGTGATTGGCTATGCCAAGTCATTCTTATCCTTTTCACTAGATGTCCCGGTTACTTGAGATTCGAGGGGTCGGAGTTCTCGTCCTTTTAATTTGAGGCCTCTAGATGGGATTAGGAATACCTTCAGCTTTCTTCGGTATTCCAACCCTCTTCGGTGTATTGCGTGCAGGCACATACGACTTGGTCACGCTTTTTAAATCACTAAAATGGTCCGATAGTTGGTTTGCTAATGCTTGCAGATCAATGATCTTCTGGACTTCTCTATTTGTTTCACTAGTGCGCAGGTCATGTGCATGTATTCCTATGGCTTGCCACATAATTTTTCGATATTTTCATCAAGGGATTGATTTCCTCCCCCCTAATGTCGGAAACTATCCTCATCAAATATACTATCAGCGATATGGGTAATATGCAAATCTCCTATCATTGGGTCTAAGTACCTGAATATTGATGTTGTCTCATAACCAACATATATCCCAGACTTTTGGAGAGGGCCCATTGTTGTATGCTGTGGAGGGAGTATAGGTACATAAACCTTGTACCCGAACCTCTGGAGATGAGAAATTTTCGGTGCTGACCCTTGCGCTAGTTACATTGGTGAATGGATGTTATATGCCGATGGTCTAAAGTTGATGAGAGTTGGTGCACAAAAGACTGCGTGTCCCCAACATGTAGATAGTACAATACAATTCTGCAAAAGTGGTCAGGCAATAAATTCAATTCTCTTAATTAATGCCTCTGCTAGTCCATTCTGGGTGTGGACATGTGGTACAGAATGCTCAACTTTAATTCTCATTCTCCAGCGTTGTCTATTATGATGGACTTTATGTGATGATCAGGGAAATTATTCTTAATTTGAATTATCTACAAAATCAGCTTTGCGAAAGCATGGTTTCTCGTAGATAATAAACATACGTGCGACCATTTCGAGGAAGCATCGATGAGTACCATAAAATATTTAAATGGCCCTGACAGGGATTGTATAGGACCGCAAATGTCTCTTTGGATACGTTCCAGGAATGTAGAGACTTCATCCTTCACTTTCAGAGTAGAAGTCTAGTAATTAATTTTTCGGTATCACATACGGGGCACACAAAATCTTTTTAATTCAGAAAATTCTTTACATCGATATTATGTCCCTGTGAATTGTTAATTATATTTCTCATCATCCTAAGACCTGGGTGACCTAATCTATCATGCTAGAGATAGAAGAGTTCAGAGCTTCTAAATATTATCTTCAAGGCAGTATAGGTTGCGGGTGCCTTAATATTAGTGTAGTATAGCCCAGTCTCAAATGAAGGAAATCTTTCTAATACCCTTTTCCCATTTACCTCATGCTTCGTAATGAGTAGGTATTCCTTACCATACTCGTCTTCAGTCTCAACATGTAAATTGTTAGCGCGAATATCCTTGAAACTTAGGAAAGTTTTGGTCGATTTTGGGTACAACAATACTTCTTGAATGACCAAAGTTGTGCCCATTGGGAGTATAATTGTGGCTCTTCCTGAGCCTATTATACAAGCATCGCTATCGGTGATTATTGTAAGGCTGCCACCTTGCCGGCATTTTTGCTAATCGACTGAAAGAATTTTGTCTCTCTCAAGTTAGTATTCGTTGTGCCGCTGTCAGCTAAGCACACTTTCTCTATAGGGCGCCGCATGTGTTCTAATATAAAGTACTTTATTAATATGTAGTAGAAGACAATCAACACACAAATAAAATACTTTAAATATCAGAATATATCATGCCATTATTAAATAAATAAATAAATTATTCAATATCATCCAATCATCATGAGAAAATAAATTGTTTGAGTATGCAAAGTCTAACTTATTCCTTCCACACATGACAATTAAAATCTAAATGCATTCTGTGCATTGGACTGAGTCTACTAAAAAACCAGTAACTTCGGCTATGATCTTTTCAGGGGTGAGATGCTCTTCTTGGAAAATCATGGCGGCGATAGCTACAATGTCAAGAGGGGATGTTGCTGCAGGAGTGGAGTCAATCTCCATTGGTGCAGGCAGCTGCTGAGAACTCTCCCCCTTAACAAAGGTAAAGTGGATTTCATGCTGCCCTTTGCCATCCTTTTTCTTCTTGACCTAGAATGCATCGACGACATGTTGCGGCTCTTTACAGATCCGTGATCAGTGCCGCCACATACCACACTTGTAGCAGGTTTGGTCTTGCTTACTATAGGGCTTATCGTCCCGCTTTGGTTTGCTGGCCTTAATCTCCTGTGGAGCATTTGACTTGCCTTTTTGGACTACGGCCTTGCCCTTCCTTCCCTTTTTCTTCATTATATGCTTTCATACCTTGTAGCTCCCAGCGTTGGCCTCACGGCCAGCGGAGCTCCTAGGTTGCTATGCAACAAAGGTCTTGCGGAGAATTTCATCTTGAGCCTCTACAACCTACATAATATCAATAAATTCAGCATATTCTTTGTAGTTGTCTTGACAATAATTGCGCGCAGACTGCACTGCATTGGGGTGGAAAGTAGAGAGGGCCTTCTCAATCTTCTGCTCATCTGTGATCTACCTGCCACAAAGTTGAAGGTTGGTACAAATTCTGTGTAGAGTAGAGTTATACTCCCCGACAGTTTTGAAATCAGCAAACCTCGGTCGAATCCACTATTGCTCTGTTTGAGTAAGAATGATGTACTTTAGCTTCTCGAACCGCTTCTTGAGTGCAGTCCACAATGCTAGCGTGCTCTTCTCTGTTATGCACTCATTCTTGATAGTGATACAAAGGTGGTGCCTAAGGAAGTGAAGTGACTGATCGTTTTCCTCAGGTGTGGGTTTGGCATCTTCCGATGCACTAATCCCAATGGCAGCATGGAGCTTCTTGGCTCCAAATACAATCTCGACATCAGAAGTCCAAGTCAAATAATTTTGGCCATGCTGGGCTAACTCCTCGAACTCCCGGTTCATGATGCCTGTCATCTACACGTGCATGAAAGTAATGTATAAATTTACTACAAGTAAATATGCATAAAATAAATTGGACAATGGTACAAAAAGATTCTCATAATGTTTTAGAAATTTTTATGCATTTTCTATAATTTTACTGTTGCTTTCAGTGATTAAAGACAATTTAAGTAATTATGATTAATCCAAATAGTAAATAAATACATAAAACATAGAAAATAATAATAACAGTGCTAAACATGTTTCAAATACTAAAAACAACTCAAAATATGAATTCCCAATGCCCTTTTATGTTAGGATATGAAATTTCAGTGAATTCTGCAATTTTTGAGGGCTTATCCACACATTTTTAATTCTGAGAAAATTTTTCGCGTAATTTTTTGATTTTTTGAGGACCCTTTTGAAAGATCCGGGACCTGTCTAAAAATTCTGGGAACCTTTCTATAATATCTAGAATTCGGAGGGCCCTTTTGCAAAATCTCGAGTGCCGGGCCACCCCCTTTTTTTTTCTTTCTGCCCACTATCGGCCGGCGCAAAGGGTTAGGGTTTCCCTTGCCGCTATTCATACGTGTGGCAGTGCGTATAGGGAGGCTAGTGGCCAAGGTGCTCAAGCAGCGGCGGATGGAGCTGGCGGCCGTGAGCAAGCGGCCGTCTAGGGCTCGATGCTGTGGGTGGTGGCGACCATACGAAATTTGTCGGGCGGCGGCGGGTGGGCGGTGGTGGTGGTGCCATCTTTGTGCCGGTGGCGGTGGTCGAGCGACGGCGCTCGTGCGAGAGCGGCGTCGCGGTGAGCGGCGGATCGGGCTAGCGGTGGCCAAACGGCAGCTCGGCTCCATGCCGACGGTGGTCGAGTAACATCGCAGCTGCGTGCGAGCGACATGATGGTCGGCGTGGCTGCATGCAAGCGGCGGTCGCCCCCATACGGGCGGCGTGACTTCGGCTAGTGCACGGCACGTAGCTCAGTCGTGTTCAGGCGGCGAGGGCCACTGCAACTCAACAGTGCAACCCCGTGCGGGAGGTGCGGCGACACGACGACACGATGGTCGATCGCGATCGGCGTGTTGCGGCTCCAGTGAGTCGTGTGCGAGGCCAAGCGGCACCAGCTCTCCTAATGGCCGCGGCACTCAGGAGGCAGCACGTGCGGGCGATGCCCAGGAGCGGCGACAAACGGGAGTGACGATGCGGCGCGCGGCGAGCCCACCGTAGGTCGTCGGCGGCCGGTCGGTGCATGCGGCGGCGGTGGTGTGCGGCGCGTGTGCGTTTTTTCAATCTACAGTGCAATCAATATCTACTCTTTTGCATAAATCTACCGATCGACTTGGCCAACGACTTCAAGTTTTCTCACAGTAGGTTTAGAGCGGATTTGCACCGTAGAAAAAATAATTTAGAAAACAAAAATTTAACGAAATTTAAAGCGATCTCGATAGCAACGTACAATTCAATCTACGAGTGCTCGACGATTACCTTTTGATCCACCGGAGCGATCGTGCTATAACGTGTTGATGAACCATCGCTGGTGAGCCCAGTCCGGTTGATTCTTCCTATGCAAAATGGTGGATCAAAACATAGAATAATGCAATACAATAATAGATTTAACAAGATATGAAAGAGGAACTCATTTCTTTATTACGTTTCTCTTCTACAAAAATACCAGTGTTAATAATAAAGATCTCCTATTTATAGACTAAGAATACTCACTAATAGACTGGGCTTATATACCTAGCCACGTTTCCGAACAAAAACAACGCCATCTCAAAAATTTCTCGGGTGAACTGCTCACAATTCAAACCGAAAATCCAAATCCCGATCCCGACTCCGGAATCCTGAAATGCACCGGCCGCGCGCCGCCACAGCACGCCGTCGATGAGTCATGCCCCTCCGAACGACGGCGGCGACCTCTTCGCCGCCAACCTCAAGGGCGCGCTCCTCGCCGTCGCCTCCTCCGCCTTCATCGGCGTCAGCTTCATCGTCAAGAAGAAGGGGCTCCGCCGCGCCTGTGCCGCCGGCTCCCGCGCAGGTCCGCGCCTCCCTCGCGCCCGGTGACCGAAAGGCGCCTTGTTTTTTTCCTTTTCGGAGCAATCTTAGACAGCGCATCATGTTCTTTTTGTTTCTTTGGGTTCTTAACTAGACGTTATTTTGAGGTTATGTGAGGAGGGATGTCGGAAAGGCGCCTCCTTTACGGCCAATTCGGTGTGCTTCGTCAACGAACGTTGTAACATTTGTTTTCTTGATGTGAATTTCAGGTGTTGGAGGCTATGGATACCTCTTGGAGCCACTGTGGTGGGTTGGGATGGTCACAAGTGAGTTCTTGATTCTTTGGCTACTTCGTTCTTGGTGGCCTAGTGCAAAAATAATTGAAATGCTTAAGCAAAATGTGAAACCTCGCAGTGCTGATTGGTGAGATTGCGAATTTCGTGGCCTACATGTTTGCGCCGGCTGTTCTCGTCACTCCACTCGGTGCGCTCAGCATAATTGTGAGGTAGAATTGTGATTTGTTCCATTTTGTGTACTACACTGTTAGAATTCGTGGTATTATTTAGTTTTGATTTGTGCATGCGCAATTGCACATGGGTGGTGATCCCTTCGGAGCAGTGCTGTTCTAGCCCACTTTATCCTCGATGAGAAGCTGCAGCGGATGGGTGTGTTGGGCTGTGTGCTCTGTATAGTTGGGTCGACAGTGATCATCCTACATGCGCCCGAAGAACAAACACCAAGCTCAGTTGAACAGATTTGGCACTTGGCGATGCAGCCTGGTATATCTTTGCAGTTGCCCTGTGCAGCTTATTACTCCCCCCGTTCTTTTATACTTACTTTTTTGGCTATTTATGTTCTCCAAGATGTAACTTTGACCATTATTTTTATAACTTTACAATAAAATGTATTAATAAAATTATAATATTATGAAAGCATTTTCAACGACAAATCTAATGACATAATTTTTATATAGCCAATCTATATAGTTTTAAACCTATTAGTGGTCAAATTTTAGAAAATTTGACGGCACGGATTCTAGAACATCAAGTAAAAAAGAATGGAAGGAGTATCATCAGTCATCACAATTGACCTGTTGGGTTTTGATGTGCATGCTGTAATATCTTTATTTACATTCTGCAGCCTTTCTATGCTATGCAACCTCTGCACTGGCGGTGTCACTAATCTTGATGCTGCATTGCGCTCCCCGCTATGGGCAGACCAATATAGTTGTGTATGTAGGGATTTGTTCGGTGATTGGATCTTTGACGGTAAATTATGTCTATGGCAACATCTTTGGTATCAACTTGTTTTGGTGTTTATGGGATGTTTGCTTGCTTCTTGTTTTGCTAGGTAATGAGCATCAAGGCAGTAGGCATTGCTATCAAGCTTACGATTGAGGGCATAAACCAGGCTGGCTATTTCCAAACTTGGTTGTTTGCAACTGTTTCAGCTACATGCATAATTATTCAGTTAGTTTACCTGAACAAGGTACATCTGGCATCAAAAATAAGTTATGGTTTTTCTACTACTATGTTTTTTGGATAAACACAATAAAATAATTCATATGCATTTTGCAAATTGACCCCAAATTGACAACCAAGATATTTCAACTTCCAATTCCACATAACTTTATTGTGTTACAACATCATTTACAGTGTGATCATAGTAACAAATTTACGATGTTTTTGTTGAGTAACATAAAAGAACCTCATAAGTTTTTATTTCAGAACAGTAATTTTGATGTTACTTTGCATCTTCACATCATGTTAAACTTTCAGGCATTGGATACTTTCAATACTGCAGTTGTTTCTCCCATCTATTATGCGATGTTCACATCCCTCACAATTTTAGCAAGTGCCATAATGTTCAAGGTATGTGGATTTGAAATCCTTCCAGAAATGCCAAGAACCTGCAGTCCTTTTACTAGAACGCAAATTTGAAAACTTCTGTTCTGTGATTACTAGGACTGGTCTGGGCAGAGTCTAAGCAGTATCGCCTCTGAGATTTGTGGATTCCTTACCGTTCTTGCTGGTACTGTTGTACTGCATTCTACAAGAGAATTAGATCAGACTCTTTCTTCAGGTAAATGCTTCCTAGTTGTTAATGAATCAAGATTGAACCATTCTGCAACGCTTAACAACAAGATGAATATTTGCTATTGTCATACATGATTCACACTGGTGGCACGATTGCAATATTATTGATGCAAAGTTGCAAACATGCTTATGTGGTTCTTACTAAGCATAAATGCTTTGCTCACTGCAGTTTTTAAGTTACAAGTTCTCCCCTTACCATCCTTATGGTTACAAATTTGGCATAAGTTGTGGTTGTTAAGGGTTGGTGCTTTACGTTAGTGTTGTGCTGATTACCAATCCGGCAATCCCTACTGAAGTTGGTTGGATTTCTTAGCAATGAAGTTGGTTAAATTGAAAAGCTATTTAGTATTTTGCCTCAAGCAGCTGGACTTCGTTCTGTTACCAGTGGTTTTCACGGACATCAAATCGTGGACTTTGTATTTATGGATTAAGAAATGGTCCACCATTCAAAAGTTTTCATGACACCTACTATTCATGATGTGCTGAAGTTGCTGTCCTTTTCAACTGCTTTAAGGCTTGGCTATAGATAGTTTTGCTAGACCAGAACTCCCTCACAGTTTTTTCATATGCTGGTTCTTCAGAATAAAAAGAAACCATGTTGAGAAATATTTTCTAAGATATTGCCAATATATGCTCTTGTCCATGTAAAATCTTGTAGGTTATCCAAATCCCATTGTCTTATTCAAAGTGCCACTGCCGTAACTTCCTGTTTTTTTTTATCACTACAGATCTATATACTCCTCTTCCCCCAATATATTGGCATATCCAAGGGAATGGAGAGACAGGGAAACAAAAAGAGGATGATTTGCTCTCCGGTGACTTCATCAGCGTGGTGCGGCAAGACTACTTTGTCTAGACTCTAGAGACCCTCCCAGATGCTGGGTGATTTGTGTTACCTTGCTTAGTTCTTCTGATGGAAGCTGATGCTTGCTGTGGTTATAGTCTCCTCAAGACCGTCTATCAGCAGTCACCAGACCAAAATAATTGCGAAGTTTTGTAGAAATTGTAGGATTAGTTGCCATTTGATCATGGCTCACTCGAGGCAATAGCCTTGCAGGAACATCTGAGCAACCTGTCTTCTAGCCTGTTGGTGTGATGTAGGATTTGCTGCGAGTTTGTCAGGGTGGCATGGTGGGACGTTCTATATATGTATTGTCTATTCTATCTGAGCAACATTTGTATTGGCTTGCTCTTTCTAATCTGACAGTTTTTTGGCTTTCAGCTTCTGAGTTTGCTAGTTGATGTATGTATATTGTACAGTCCAATACGAATGTATGAAATTAGAGCTGTTTATTTTTGTTCCTTTCATGAGGTTGAAACCAGTCAAGCGGCCTGTTGCTAATCTTACTAGGCCTTCAGAATGTGAAACTCTTTGCAGTTGGAAATGCACGTCGGTATACACGTTAGGCATTTCCGGGCAATTATTTAGCGACAAACCTGATGATCCTTTCTATTGCAGTGCTGTATTGCTACTGATATGTAATAGTGTTCTTGCCTCGTTGAAGAGTCATGCTAGTAGATCCGAGCAAATATTTTTGAAAGATTAACGAGCTATTAGTCACTTCTTTGCTAACAAGCTTGCATTCTTCTAATGCTCTTAGATAGAGATGGCAATGGGTACCCGATACCCGAATACCTGACGGGTTTTACCCGATAAAGAGACGGGTATGGAAAATTTTATGTACCCATAGGTACGTTATTGGGCAAAATTCTCTACCCGCTGGGTAGGCGGGTGCGGGTGTGGGTATATACTATCCATATCCGCCTACCCGCGGGTAATGAATACCCGCATTAGACAACTAGACATCCCACTCAAATGTTAATTTTATTATTTACTTGTTGTTGATTGTTTATTTGTTTGTCATATGTTGATATGATCATGTCAAGTATGTTTATGTGATGTACTAATTTTGATCATTAGACGCTTTTGTGCTTGGCATGTATGATTAATGAATGTCTAAATTGATGATATTCTTATGTGTTGAACCGGGTATACTTGCCGGTACGGGTTACCCGTCGGGTAGTAATACCCGCGAATGCTGGTATGGGTAAATTTTCCTACCCGCGTGCGGATACGGGTAACCCGACGGGTAAATTTACACCTAGCGGGTACGGGTATGGAATGGCAATACCCGATGGGTATTTACCCGTTACCATCTCTACTCTTAGAGCACGTACATCCGTTAACATCTACAGTTGCTAAGATATGCATATCACTTCTCTCTCCACAATATCACTGTCAACTATTTTTACTTTAATTACTAGCTAGATGCTAAATGTTCAACTTTTTTTGTGACATAGTATTAGCCGTCAATGTTTGTTTCAATGGCATGCAATTCGGACTTAGCATAGCATTAGCTGTCAATGTTTCGGTGCCATACAATTCGGACTTAGCACTCACTCCTTCAGCCGTTGCAATAGTGCTAAGAAATTTCTCTCTTCTATATTATTAGCTTAGCACCACGTGCTCTTAGAGCTCTACCAAAGGTAAAATCAACAACAATACTACTTAATCCGTGCAAACATATTTTCATCTGTACAGGTGGCACATGCTGATATTGGACATAGAACACAACCGCTATGGTTGTCCGATTGAGGGCTAACATGCGGGGTCAGACAAACAATGTGGTAGATGACTTGTCAAAATTAATGATGTGGTGGCCGTCATCCGAAACCATCCATACAATCAGCTTTATGACGTGATTTGCTTTGGTTTCAGAGAGATGGAAATTAAACCACAGCAAGAGTCGAAGGACTATCCGAGGACTTTCATTTCAAAAAAGAAAAGGAAAAACGAATGCTATACTGATAGGAATAATTGATCTTTTGCCATATCTTTCATTGCATTTGATGATTTATCCTATGATGTCCCATACTGATACTCCACGTTCGGAACGAGTACTCTCCCAGGCGGATGTGTTAGAGCATCTCCAAGAGATACTCTATATGGCTCTTAATATTTAAATTTTAGAGTTGAAGGGTAAAAAGTAGTTCCAACAGATTACCAAATAGACTCCCAAAAATAGAACACACCCAAAAAATGGGCTCTTGCTCTCTACTTAGAGCAACTCCAAGAGGTTTGCTAAACGCATCCATAAAACCCATTGTAGGTATTGTGCCAAAAAAAAAAGAGTCCAACAGTCTCTCTACCTCGTTTCCTATTTTTCCCCACTAGCTAACCCGTGCTTCTCGCTGCCTATCTTTCCCGAGCGAGAACGGCGTGCTATCCGCGGCGCCCATGGACTCCCGCGCGGGGGCTTTGCCTCTCCCGCGCTCGATTTCCTTCTCCGCGCGCCAGCCTCTCCCGCGTGCGCCCCCTTCCCGTGCTCCCCTTTTCCTTCCCATCCGGCGCTGCTTCTTCTCGCCTTTTCCCCTTTTCCCCTCTTCCTGCGCTCGCGCCGCCTTGCCACCGGGGTCTTCCTCTCCCCACCACGCGGATCCCTTCGAGGTCCTCGGAATCGTGCCGAGGCAGCATGTCGCAGGCGCCATCGGAAGGGATCCGCGTCCTCGAGCCACGACCACGGGACCCCAATTCTTGGCGCTCTACTCGTTGCCCATCTTCCGTGCCGGCGTGGTGGGAGCAACAACGCGATTGACGTCGTTGCCTTCGTTAGAAAATGTGGGGGTACCTGGGCTACGGCGTCGAGTCCTTCCTCCCAATGCTGTTGCCGCTGCATCGGCCCCCTTGTTTGGCATGTACTCCGGTGAGTTCCAAATACCCAGATGCAATTTTTACATTTAATAGTCGGGCCAATTCCAAATGTTCATGTGAGATGAGATGCAGTTTGTGAATAGATATCTATTGCGAGCAATTTGGGAACGAAAGCATTCTTGGCAATATGTTCTGTAAATAACTCAGTTTTGGTTGTTTGTTTGTTCATGTCACTGTATGGTACACTACTTTGAAGAATATCATCATGATGCAGGTTTTTCATTGTCGAAAGAAGAGGTTTAGATTGCCAAAAATAAATAAATAAAGCATTGCAGTGAGACTCAAACCCAGGACCACATGCTGTAGAACTAGCGTCTTAGCCATTTCAACAACAAATCTTTGTATATACAAAACAACTAGACTGTAGTATCGAAAGAAGTGGGCAGCACCAGGTGTTGTTCTGCCCTGGATGTCGCCATATGCAACATGCAGGATTTTACCTCTTATGTTCTCTTGAATCGATCAACTCTGAACTCTGCTCATGGCGATCGCCATGCCTTGTTTCAGGATTGAACACCTGTGACTCAGAAACTATGAAAACTCTAGGGAGTGTTATATCAAGTACTATGTTAAATTCAGTTTTATGTGGAAAAAGGTGATACAAGGATTTGGTTTATCTATGCAACTACGGAAGCCTGAAAGGAAAAAACTTGATGGATTTTATTAGCTGAAAAGTTTTCCAATGAGGGATGATTTCACTTGACAACTTATAAACACAACAGGTTCATGATGGTTCTAGTTGCATGCAGGGTAATTGCACAGGATTATTATCTAAGCAACAAAACTATTGCAAGTTATTGACTTATTTATAAATATGAAGACAAGCTAGTGAGGAGTGATGTAGAACTAATTACCAGACTAACAACCTCCTCCTTACTTTCTCTTCCATTGGATGTTGTAGTGGCACTGGAGCTGCTCATCTCCTCGCTTTCAGTTATGGCAATCTTTAACATGCTACTAATATCCTGGTTCTATTTCATTAATCTTGATGACATACTCTCCAGAATGACATACTCCTCTTTTCTTTGCATCTCCATGCACCCTGAGAGCTTGAATTCTACCTCATTTGCCAGCTCATGAATGTTATGAGCCTCCACTGCCATAAATTTCAGCCCATCCTTCAGATCAAGATTTAAGCGCCCATAGATTCCATCTACTTTGTCATCAAAAGCTCTGTCCAAGATATTCTCTAAGATTTCATGGGCTGAGTGGAGCGAGGCAATAACCTTTTGTAGGGCAACTTTGGGTTGATTATCCATGACTGATATCTGCAGATATTGGTGCAAGGGGGGAGAGGGGAAAATTTTCTGGGAGATTAAGCATAGTATGTTGCTGCCAAACAGTCAAGGAAAACCGTGAAGAGTAGTTGGTTGATTCGCTGGCCTGTCTTACTTCTCTAGCGCATATACGGGGCTGAATTGTAGATTTGAGTGATGATCTTGATTGTCCTTGTGTTATGTTTTCACAGGCGCCTTGGATTCCGAAAGATCTTTTACCGACATGATTACAAGGGGTTGTAATCCTGTTGCTTTGTCTGATAATGTCCCACTTCGTAATGAAACACCAGCAAGTGATGATGCCCCTGCAAGTGTGAAAGGGAATCAGAAAAGGACCAAGAATTTCAGCATCGAGGAGGACGAAATGTTGGTCTCAGCATGGCTAAATGTGAGTTTGGATCCGGTGCATGGAGTTGATCAATCACGTTCGACATATTGGAAAAGAATATATGATTATTTTCATGGATGTTACTGCAGACTTATGTCTTAAGGTACCAATGCTGTACTGGAGTATCCAATTCTGTTCCTGTAATATTGTCCTTCAATTACGGCTGGTGGAAGTGTTTGATGACAGCAAGGTATATATACTTTTTGCCATTGCGTACATCGTTTATTAACTTATATATTTCTGTTTAAGAAATCAACCATATACTAATCCTTGGATGGAGCAACAAGCTGGTAATTTTGTCATGTAAAACTGCTTTAGCATGAACAGTGGTTTCCTTGATGGAATCATTTGGTTTTACATACAGAGCATAACTTAGTAAAGTGTGTTGTGATAAAACCTGATGATACCCTAGCAGTGTACTTCTGTATTAGCCTTGTAAGAAATGCTATCTTATATTTGACTTGTGGGCTTTTACTTTTAGGGATTCAACTTACATCATATTAAGCTTTCTGTATGTTCCTGATCATTTTTACCCAAATTATTCATAAAGCATGATCGATATCAAGCTAATTAGCGAATGAATAGTATACTTGTTTTATTCATAAATCATGATCGATATCAAGCTAATCATGATCTTAATGCCAACGACAAATGAAATCAATCATTAATAATATTATTGTATAAATCTGGATAATTTTGCCACAGGTGCTCAATAAGGTCGGCTTGAAGTTGTGTGTGCGTTTCCTTGTCCTTGATGTTCTTGTAATTTTGAATAAAAGCATCAAGTTCAGGTGTACCATCGTGGGATGTTTTCACCTTTTCTCCCACGTCGTCGTAATTGAAATCATCTTCGTCGCCCCCCTCATCCTCAACAATCATGTTGTGCATAATGATACAAGCTTTCATGATTTCTCCAAGCGTGTCCTCATCCCACAAACAGTGGCCCTCGAGCGATAGCAAAGCGAGCTTGTAGAACCCCAAATGCTCGTTCAACATCTTTCCTACATGCTTCTTGTGCCTTAGCAAAATATTTCTTCTTGTTACCTTGTGGTTCTGGTATGGTCTTCACGAAAGTGGCCCAAGATGGATATATGCCATCTGCGAGATAATAACCCATAGTATAATTGTTTCCATTAATGCTATAATTAACTGTGGACCTTCACCTTCAAAGAAGCCTTGCAAAAATAGGAGATCTTTGGAGAACATTGGTATCATTGTGCGAGCCTGCATCCCAAAGAAAGCATGCCAAATCAAAGATCTTTAGAAGCAACCGCTTCTAGTATAATTGTAGGATCCTTTTGTGCCCTACATACATACCGCCATTGAACAGGGCAATTTTTCCAGGTCCAATGCATGCAATCTAAGAACCAAGCATACCTGGAAAACCTCTGCTCTCACCAATTGTAAGTAATCTAGCTGTATCATATTCATTAGGCATTCTCATGTACTCAGGTCCAAATACCTGAACAACCGCTCTGACAAACCTTCTCAAACTTTTTAGAGCAGTACTCTCACCAATACGAACATAATCATCCGTAGCATCAGCCGCTACTCCATAAGCTATCATCCAAAACGCCGCCACAACCTTCTGCAAACAAGATAGTCCTAGGGTACCAGCTGCATTCCTCTTCTGCACAAAATATACATCATGCTCCTCAACAGCATTCATTATGCGGACAAACACGTGACGCCTCATTCGAAATCTGTGCCATAAGACAAATTAATTATGCAAAATTGAGCGCATATACAAAATATAAGTGAAAAGAAATATGGGGTACGTACAAACCTGCGCCTGAAATAGTTTGGCCCGTACGTAGGATCATCCGAAAAATAGTCTTGATATAGTCTCAAGTGCCCTGACTGCCTATCACGATTCAATACGCGATGTCCCTCAACATAACCACAATAATATGGTTCATTGCCAATGTCCGTTGCTACTATGTGGGCAGCAGCAATATATAATTTATCATCATCGTCCGAAGACGATGAATCCATCACTTCATGCAATAGGTTGAACTCATCTTCAGAATCCATTACACATCGAGAGCGCAACCGAGAGCGCTGAAGCCTGAAGCTCACCTGTGGTTGGGGCGATTTGGTTCCTCGTTTTCTCTTCAATTTATAGTATCAA
Organism: Dendrocalamus sinicus; assembly: GCA_036346575.1. NCBI lineage: Eukaryota > Viridiplantae > Streptophyta > Magnoliopsida > Poales > Poaceae > Dendrocalamus > Dendrocalamus sinicus. The sequence continues at coordinate 26,295,928 of CM070654.1, forward strand.
CTACGAATCTGAATCGGAATCGGAAAGTACTGAAAGCAATGTCTTACTTCTCTATATTCGCTGCCAAAAGTACTGAACGGAATCGGAAACGGGAAAACAAACAAAACAACCAAACGCTTTCGAAAACATAACGATGATCCTTCAGTAGTTTTCTCCGTTACAACTATATGCCGATTATGTTTAAGTATCCACCAACACTTCATAATGGTCAAGCATTGATCATGCTTTGTTAGCTGCGTATGAAAAACGATCTTTCTTTGCATTAATTCCAGGACATGTACGAGAATGTGGTTCAAAAAATGGTAAACTGAACGATGATCCTTCAGTAGTTTTCTCCGTGTACAACTATACGTAGCACTTTGTTCCCGTTTTGATGATGTGGCCCATTTAAATATAGACAAGAAAATTTTTTTTAGATAGACTGTTGTAGCACTCTTCTTTTTTGGGGAGTTTTCTATTTTACATGATAGCTAAATTAAGGGATTTAGCATTTATTTTTAGCTAACCTCTTAGAGTTGCTCTTATAGAGGATGATCTAGGCTCCTAATACTGTTTTTCTGGTTTAGAGTATCTGTTGGAGAGAATGATTATTTTGGGACCTTATATCATGATTAGGATCTGTAAAAAGAGATTTAGGGTATGAATTTATTGGGCATCTCTTGGAGATGCTCATAGATCCATCGGCCAGTATCCAACTATCCATCACGGCGTTAATTAAAGCCCACCAATTTCGCCTGACTCCGGTTCACGACTCCCCTCCATGGCTGCTGCTTCCTTGGCTCCTCCGACCACCTCCTTCGCGCCGGCGCCGGCGCCGGCGCCGGGGAGGCACAAGGCGGCGCCTTTACTCGCCAAGAGGCTTCCCCGGCGGGTCCTTCTCAGGGTGGCTAGTGAATCCGCCTCGGTCCGTGGACCATTTCGGGCTATCTGTCGCCTGATCTATCCATTCCGACTAGTTCTTGATTCTTCTGCTGCGTGGATTGGGTTCTCGTGCTGGCATGAGGGCTTTTGTTTGGTTGCCATCCTCGGCTGAAATCCCTAGTCCCGGTAGTTCCCCGCGTCGGCATCGCATTTCTTTAGCTAATTCGCCGCTGAACCGCCGACAACGTCGAGCCAATGGCCCAAAGCCGCCAACACAACTGCCGTAGGGTACAGTTTGGAGCAATCGGGCACTGTTTGCTTGGTGACCTCGGAGGCAAATCGATCTGATGTAAACCAAACAGCCCCTAGGATTTTTTCCCCTTTGGACACCTTTATGATTGTGTTATGTGGATCGTTGTTGTATTGGTTTCAAAAGTCATAACCTTTGCTGTTTAAGACTGTGACCTGTTTTTGTTCTTGATGTTAATTGAAGAGTAATATTAGAAGAGTTTTAACTTCACAAGTACATAGTCTAATGAGAAACCCAGCAACCCTTTTCTCTATACATAGTTATAATTGTTGCCATTTTGTTTACTACAAGACTTGTGCAATTGTTGATCATCGTATATACATATATCTGGTCCTCTTCGCATAGGAAGAATTATGAAATAGCATTGAAGGGATACTGTTGTAGGCTTGTAGCCATTGTGAATTGGAATAGGCGCACTTGTATTACGCTGATGTTACATTGCTTTGCTCATAGTCTGGCATATTATTAGGTTGCTGGTGATACATTGCTGGCTTTGTACGAGAAAGAGAGGTTAGGCCTCCCACCATATGCTGATGAGGAGTACAAAGAAGAGATGTACTGGGGAACCCTGGATGCTGATTTGCACTACTGGACCAGATCCCTGCACCCAGTGCAGCTATATATAAGGTGTGCTTTAGTGGAGTTAACAGGCATATATGCTAAACGTCATAGTAGGTCTAGCTTGAAAAACTAGCTAATGTTCAACAGGTTCATTTTCTCATTTATATTGGTACCTTGCAGTGGTATCCTGGTCATATTGCAAAAACAGAGAAGGAACTGAAAGAGCAGTTAAGCTCATGGATGTTGTCATAGAGGTCCGTGATGCTAGGATTCCCTTGGCCACTAGCCATCCTAAGGTTATAGTTTTTGTGGTTTCTTGTGTTTATTTCTACGAAACAGTGACTTGGGATAAGTACTGAGTCATGTTTTGAACGATCAGATGGATTCCTGGTTAGTCAGCCGGAGAAGGATCATAGTCATGAACCGTGAGGACATGGTTTCGACTGAGGACACAAATGCATGGGCTACTTACTTTGTTAGTCAGGGTATCAAAGTTGTTTACTCAAATGGGCAGCTGGGCATGGTAAGATAACCCTTATGTAGTTTCAGTTGCCAACTGATCAGGTCAGGTCTGGTTTATGCCTTAATATATATCACTTTCCCCTTTGTTGGTCAGTGTACAATGAAATTAGGTAGAATGGCAAAATCAGTAGCATCTATTGTGAACACAAAGCGAAGAGAAAAGGGACTGCTTCCTCATCCAGTAATCCAATTGATTTCTTGTTGGCTGTCTTATGTTGCTTCCTTTCATTTTGTTGCTCCTTATGTGCAAATTAGTATACACTGGAATTATTTCCATAAAGAAAAGTACATTGTGGAACATGCTTGCGATATCATAGAAGTAATGTTTGCATGTGTTCTTTCCAAATGATTAATATAATATTCTAATAGGTTTCAATTTGAAATAGGTAGTTGTTAGATCATTTGGTTCTTGAAATGAATGATACAATAACACACTTTCGGTATGTTCAGATTTATTAGATTTTTTGGTGAACTTCTGTAAAACCAAGAATTTCTTGATTTTTCTAATTTAAGTGATCAACCACAACATGTTTATTTTGTTCATTGTTTCTATTGTGCCTTGTATGAAGGTTCGAGCTGGAATAGTTGGATATCCAAATGTTGGCAAATCTTCCTTGATTAATCACTTGCTAAAACGAAGAATGTGTCCAGCAGCACCTAGACCAGGTGTCACAAGAGAGCTAAAGTAAGTCGTTGTTATTAGGAAATAATATGACATTTGCATTATCCAGTGTCTAACATTTGAAACTGAACAGGTGGGTTCATTTCGGGAAGGATCTAGAGCTGTTAGATTCACCTGGAATTTTACCAATGCGAATTAGTGACCAGACAGCTGCAATTAAGCTTGCTATTGTGATGATATTGGAGAAAGGTCATATGATTTTGCTGATGTGGCAGCGATTCATGTGCAGTTATTGATAAGACATCCAACGGTAGGTCAGTGGTCTCACAAGCTAATGATTAGCATATTATGTTTTGATCGTAATGCTTCCTAAGGCTCCTGTCTAGTTTCAAAAATCTAACATTTGCTAGCTAGCATTCCATCATGAAGTTTCATGCTTTTATCTTATATATGGGCTTTAGCTGTTGCTAACGGGTTAGTGTGAAACAGGTTCTGAAGCATTTCGAAAACGATACAGGATCAATGTGGACAACAACTGGTAAAATGTATGCTTCGATCCTCTGTAATTCTCTCTAAATGATATTAGAAGTTGAGTCGATGTTCTGATGGCATGCTTAACAAGTTGCAGGTTTGTCACGAAGCTCGCTCTCCACCTGTTCAATGGAGATGCCAGCCAAGCAGCTTTTCGCTACCAGAGATTCATAGATGTTAGAGCTGCACTTGTTCATAGTAGAATTTTGGACACTGTTGGACCCCTGTGCACCCAAAATTCCCGTTTTAGCCCCCGAGCGAAAATAATTCCGGTTTTGGACCTCTGTTGAGCGCGCGATCGCGAAACGCTGACACGTGCCCCGGTCGTGCGGTACCAGACCGCACGACCCGCCTGCCGCCGCGCCGACCGCGCGATCCATTCGCTCGAGCGCACGATCGATCGGCCGACCGCGCGTCCTCCCGCCCAAGCGCGCGAATGCCTGGCCCCCCTCGCACGACCATCGTCCTCACCGCGTGACTGCTGGCCCGATCGCACGAATCTCGCCCCCACCGCGCGGTCTCGTCGCGACCCGTCCGTGAATTCCGCCGAAAGAAAAAAAGGAAAAAAGCGAGCACCCGCTGGCTTTATTGTTCCCGGCCGCACACGCGTCAGGAGCCCAAAAACGGCACCCTCTCCATGGTGAACAAAATGTGGACTTAAAAGCGCAAGGAGGGAGCAGAAGTGCTTGGCCAGCCGGGAAGCTCAAGCACAGCTGAAACGAAGACAGAGCGAGAGAGTGAGGAAGTGAAGGAAAGTGATGAGTGAAAACTCGTAGATTTGAGTTGTTTTCGTTCGGAATCTGCGGATTTTGCAAATACAAAAGTTGTAGATCGTCTCGTGAGTTTCAAGAAGAGGTAAGTCTTGTGCCCATGCAACTATAAATTTATGTTTGTCATTAGTGTATAATTAAGCAAATCATGTTTTGGTAATGTTATTTTATGTCAATGTTTGGTACGGTATGTGTTTGTAGCAAATCTTGTATATTTTAGGCATGATGTATTGTAGTGTATGTAATGTTGTACTGTGAACATACGTATTGTAGTGTAGTTTAATGTTGTGCGAAAATATGAACTTGCAGATGTGTAGACGTTGAGAAAGTACATATTTATCTTAGAGCATTTTTAGATGATAACAATATTAGCAGGATTAGGAACATACGAGTAGTACACTTAGGGAAGAAGTGCATGCAGTGCGGTAGGTGGTAAAAATAAATTGGTACATTAGAATAAAAATGCAATTACAGTAATACAAAGTTATAGTACAAATCAATAAAGCATGTATTAAGTAAAAGTTAGAAAACAAATGTAGGAAAATTAGTAAATGGTTTTTTTTTTTGCATTAATTAGAAAAAAAATATGGAATACAAATTAATAGCATAGATTGAGAAATAAAAATATTAGTAATAGATATTGTAGCGGGTGTTTGAGGTAAAATAAAAACATATACCAATGTTAATAAAAATGAAACGAATATGTAATGTGATGTATGTTAGAATTTGTTTAATGGTACGATTGTTACATGGTGTGTATTAAAATTGTTGATTATGCACTTATGGTAGGTACGCAATGGCTGGCATTCAACAATTGTTCGTATTTTATGGGAGTGGTCTCGTACGTGATGGGTTGTATGGGGCGGACCTGTCAAATTGCGAGCGGACCGTGATCCGGGCACCCGGTCTGAGCGCCATGAGCTTGTTTGAGCTACGGAGGTGTGTCCGTTCAGCGTTCGATCGACACACCGCAAGGAAGAAGTTACGGATCGAGGCAGTTTATGCCTCAATGGTGGATGATAGAAGGGAGAGCATATGACAACTTCTGAAGGTGACCAATGACGCGTCATGGGCGAACTACATGGAGGTCGTGTGCAACCCTGATGCTGCGATATATGGCAGGCCAATGGTGTATATCGAGTTCGTGGAGAGGGCAGAATCATCAGCCATGGTTGGTTCTGACGCCGCTGGTGGAGATGCAGTGGTTGGGTTCATCTCCGGCGGTCATGAAGATTTTTCTGCGGGAGAACATGTGGGCGAGGAAGTGGGTGATAAAGACGTCAGGAGACGTGCGGAGAATTTCCAGCCCAACGAAGGTGTGGACGAGAGGTGGTGGGCCGCCGTATTGATCGTCATGAGTATCGGGGACCGGTGAAAGAAGAGGCGCGAGGAGGATGAGGAGGTGAAGCAGCGATTCGGAGAGGACGAGGATGGCGAAGGTGTAATGGAGGGGTGGTAGGTCGTGTTGCGGCGACGGACGATGCGCACGTGTCGTCCGGATCGGCGACATCGCAGCGCGCCCTAGTTCGCCACAGCGGAGGAGGAGAATGGGGTTCAGCCAAGACGCACTCTTTTTGGGGCAGTGCTTCCGTAATAAGAGTGCTGTCCAGCAGGCTATTGCTAGACATGCCGTCAACATAAGCCGGACGTATCGGGTCCACAAGTCAAAGCCGGACACGTACGTTGTGAAGTGTGTCGACGGGTCATGTGGTGGCAAAGTCCGTGCACAACGGTACAAGGGCGTTGGCACGGAGTTCCGGATAACGGTCTTTGCAAGATCACGATTCGCGAGCTTGCGGGGCCAGTACATAGACACCGCAACATGACATCATCGTATGTTGCGGAGTTGGTCACGCACCTCGTCCAGGCGGATGTGTCAATTACCCTGAAAGTTCTAATGGCAGAAGTAGCGAACACGGCGGGCTACGAAGTGAGCTACAAGAAGGTATGGCGGGCGAAGCGAAAGGTGCTGCACCATATGTATGGGACGTACGAGGAGGCGTACGACTTGGTCCCAAAAATGCTGCATCAAATTTCACAATCAAACCCAGACACGTACATAAACAGGCAGGAGAGGGTTCATCCTACGGAGGGTCCAAACTGTTTCATTCTTGACAGAGTGTTCTGGGCCTTCCATCAGGCGATACAAGGGTTTAGGTGGTGCCGTCCAGTGCTAACCGTAGATGGGACGTTCCTATCCGGCAAGTACAAGGGTACTATTTTGACCGCAGTTGCAGCCGATGCAAATGACCAGTTACTCCCAGTGGCATTTGCAATTGTAGAGAACGAGAATACAGATAGCTGGCTTTGGTTCCTTTGCAATTTGAAGCATGCCATAGTGCAAGAACGCCCTGAAGTGTGCCTTATCTCCGACCGCAATGCGGAGCTACCGTCTGCGTTGCGACGCTGCGAATGGGACGCAGCCCCCCTTCCAGTGGACTGATGTGAAGAACCGCTGGTGCATGAGGCATATTGCAGCGAACTTCCACAAAAGGTTCGTAGCAAGGACCTAATGAAGATGCTCAAGAAGTTATGCATGCAGAACCAGAAGCGGAAGTTCGACACCTTGTGGAGGCAGCTCGATCAGGAGGCTACGAAGCATGTGCATACAAAAGCAGGGGCCGTGGAGGGGGGCTCCACAAGAGTCGGGGTATTCTCACAATGGGTTCAGTCCAATGCACCTGACTTGGAAATGTGGTCTTTGTTGCACGACACCGGTGGGGCAAGGTATGGGATCATGACAACCAACATGTCCGAGGTTTACAATGGTGTCTTGAAGGGCGTTAGATCCCTGCCGATCACGGCAATCGTGGCCGAGACTTGGAACCGTACCGTCGGGTATTTTGTGAATAGAGCCATGATGGCGCAGAAACACCTTGAGGAAAACAAGCAATACTCTGAGGTCATGCAGGCCTTCATGGACAGGAAGATGGAGAAGGCCCGATCCCACATTGCTCAGCCCATTGATGGCTTAAGGAGGAAGTTTGATGTCCGCCTAAGGCAGAAGTATGTCATGGGTCACATTAGAGGGGAGCGCAAGCAGGTATGCACGATTGGTGATGAAGCATCTTGCACCGCAACAAGCCCGGCTTACGCACAAGCCATGCTCCCATGTGTACGCGGCTGCGCAGATGGAACCAAGCGTCGACACAAGACATCTCCAAGTACTACGACATGCAACACTTGTATGCAACTGGAGTGCAGAGTTCCATTCCTACGGGTAGACATGCACTCACAGGAATTATGGCGGGAGATAAAGTGGGTGCCCAACGATGCATGAAGCATGTCGGTCGTGGAAGACGACAAAGCCGTCGCATCCGCAACGACATGGATGAGAGCCAGCGAGGGGATCGTGTTCGGCGCCCGAAGTGTAGGCTATGCAAGACGATTGGCCACTCCCTCAGTCAGTGCAGGTATGCAACGAAGTGTGTCCGCCAACACATATACCGCTATCTCGAGACTCGTGCAGCCTAGCTACATATGGTGGCGAGTCCTTGGCGGATGGTCGGCCTAGTCGCACCACAGATAGCCGGGATCGCAGTTCTTAGCGCCACATACATTGGACGTACACAAAATATTGAAAGAGAACACAAGTCCGGACCCCACACCATGCTCGGTCACGGAGACAAAACATGCCGGCTTAGCGCGATGACCTCGAGAAAAGGCGGCTTTGCTCAGTGACATGACAAAAGAGGGCAGCTTTGTTGGGTTACATGACAAAACGGGCCAGCTTTGCCCAGTGACTTGACAAAACGGGCCAGCTTTTCGCAGTGACATGACAAAAGATGCCAGCTTTTCGCAGTGATATGACAAAAGAGGCCAGCTTTGCCCAGTGGGATGACAAAATAGGGCATCTTTGCTCAGTATTGCATTTTTTTGTGGCTTGTGATAACAACTCCACGAAGCGGGAGAAGTCGCATTTTGCCATTTGCAAAAAAAGGACGGTAAACTTCGCGGGTCCATAAGCAATAAAAAAATGTAATATTACTAAATTGTACCCCGGAGCGTAAGCATCGGAAGAAACGTCGCCCGCCATCGTTCGGGAATCCAAGATCCGACGACCGCGTACTCATTGTGTCGCATTTCGCCACGCCGGTTGAGCACGCCGACTTGGTATCAATCGATGCGTGGACCGAACATATCCCTCCTTTCTAAGGGAATGTCGCCCTTGGTGACCCAAATCCCACCGGCCTCGACTTAGGCATGGTATGTTTCACCACGAAAGAGAGGGTTCTTCTTTGTTCGATTTACAATGTCATGGGACCCCAACCGTGCTACTTATAGCAAAACGGGGCAGCTTAATGCAGTGACCACAAAAAAAGATGACAGTTCTGCGTACATACTTGACAAAAGAGGCCAGCTTTGCACTGGGACGTGACAATAGAGGCCAGCTTTGCACAGAGACGTGAAAAAAGGGGCAACTTTGCTCAGTGAGATATCAATAGAGTGCAGCTTTGCTTAGGGACATGACAACACGACCCAGCTTTGCTCAGTGACATGACAAAAGAGGTTAGCTTTTGCTCAGTGAGATGACAAAAGAGGGCAGCTTTGCTCAATGACATGACAAAATATGCCAGCTTTTCGCAGTGAGATGTCAATAGATGCCAGCTTTGCGCAGTGAAAAGCCTTCATAGGGACTGTTTCCTGCAAACGACTGAAAAGGCTACGTTGTACCACATACATTGAATGATCCAAGCTATGAATTTATTATGAGACTACAGGCTTTGAAAAGCCTTCATAGGGACATTTATTGCTACACTGGAATCCTGACTATGCTCAAAAGATTCCCATGTCGTCCTCTCCATGGACTATGCCCACTGCACCAGATAACCTGCCTACATAAAGGCCTCCCGGCTATGTCTTCCATACCACATCTCCTCAAGGCATCACAATACTACTACACAACAATGTCTTCCTGGAGGTCCGACCCATTTGGAGTGCCGGAGTGGCATGAGTGCTAGGGCTGTAAAAAAAGCTCGAAGCTCGCGAGCTACTCGAGTTCGGCTCGTTCCAGGCTCGGTTCGAACTTTAAACGAGCCGAACTCGAGCTTGATCTCGAGCTCGCGAGCTTCACCGACCCGAGCTCGAATAGTTCGCGAGCCCCAATTCAAGCTCAAATAGTAATACATATTAATTCTTACCGAGCTTACTCGAGCCGAACTCGAGCTCGAGCTTTTCTTATTGTTTAAAATTAGTGTATATTTGAATTATTTTGACTATTATCGAGCTTACTAGAGCCGAGCTCGAACTTAAAATTTTCTTATTATTGAAAAATAGTGCATAATAAATTATTTTAATTGTTACCGAGCTTCAACGAGCCGAGCTCGAGCCTACTCGAGCTTAGGCCGAGCCGAGCTCGAGCCCCGGTCCAAGCTCGGACCCCAACTCGAGCTCGGCTCGAGCTTCTACCGAGTTCGAGCCTGGAAGGCCAAGCTCGCTCGAGCTCGGCTCGTTTACAGCCCTAATGAGCGCCCGAAGTGCCATTGCGGCTTTAGGACGATGTTGTGCGTATGGACGGATCCAGTACAACGAGCCAACTACGGCCGCATGTTCTTCAAGTGTCCAGACCTGGATGACGACTTCGTGGTAACGACGACAACTAAATCCTTTATTTCTCGTTATCGTTTTTCAACTTGATCCATGACATCTACCACGCCATACATAGCCTTGCAAGTTCATCGAATGGGTGGATCGGGTGCCGCCGGCATGGCCACGGAACTGGCCAACGGAGGTGGAAAACAAAGGACAATACTTTGTTAAGATGACTCAAGCTCGCGAGGTGGAACGACAGATGCGGTTTGAGCAAGAGCGCTGCGTGAGGGTGGACCAAATCCGTCTGAAGGGCAAGGAGGATGAGCTGCACAGGAGGCGAAGGCAGCTAAGTCTGCGTGAAGCAGCCATCAAGCGTCAGGAGGAAGAGCTATAAGCTCGTGAGGCAACTCTCAAGACCAAGAATGACAGGAAAAAGGATGCAGCGGAGCCATCTTCAGGGCGCGAGAAAAAGGGGAAACAACCACGCTACACCCAGTAGACAAAATGTAATAGACCCAGCAAGTTATATTCCCTAAGGCATGCATGTTAGGATTAGTGGTGGAGTTCTGAACATTAGAAGTACAGAGTTCCACACATGCCACATGCCTGCCATGTCAAAAATATCACTAACCTTCGAAATATCACTTACCACTTTATGTATCGATCGCTCTACTGTCAATCGCTCCTAAAAAAATTTACCAAATTGTTTTATGCATCTACAACTTACAATGAACATAAACTTTTATTACAACTTTATCTGATTTTTACCCAGTTTATAACTACAAAATTACCAAAACTTAAAACAATCACGGAGATTGCAAACCATAAAAACAGCCCAAACCCTAAAATTCACTTACTACTGTATGCATCGATATTTCTACGCTCAATCCTTCGGCAAAAAAATTTAGCATAATTTTTTTTGCATGTACAACTTGCAATGAACATAAACTTTTATTACGACTTCATCAGATTCGTTCCCAGATTACAACTACAAAATTATCAAACCTTGCAAAAACCACGGGAATTTCAAACCCTAACGATCCCCGTCTACAGTGTGAACGCGCGCTCGGGAGGCGATTCGTGCGGTCGGGCGAGAGGACGCGCGCTCGGGGCAATGAAACACGCGCTCGACGCGGCGAGCGAATCAGTCGTGCGCTCGCCCGTTCGATCGTGCGGTCGGCGCTGGCGGTCGTGCGCTCGGCGGGACGATCGTGCGATCGCAGCAGAGGCGGGTCGTGCGATGCGCATGCACGACTGGTGAACGATCGGTCGTGCGGTACCAGACCGCACGACCGGGACAGGTGGCGGCAGAACGGAGACTCGCGGTCGGGAGGGGTCTACATTTGGAATTTTTTTCAAAAGGGGGCCAAAAATGGAAATTTAATTGTTTAGGGGTCCAACAGTGTCCAGATCTCTTCATAGTACAACACACTACCACTACAATGTCCTTTGTAGCACCATCATAGGACAATTTCCTTGGACGTTCACTGAAACAAAACCGAAACTTGAAAAAAAAGATTCAAAAGCTGAAATTGAGTTGAAATTTCATTGTTGAATTGTTCTTTTACTCCATCAACCTAATCCTCACCAATCTCAACTCAAAACCCCTATAATCCTTGCCATCAAAGCCAAAACGGAGGGATCAAATGTTGGTACTGTTCATGTCTGAAAAACTCCCACCACCATACAAAATCCCACCGCCGCTCACACCTTCTTCGTGACCGCCAGTACCTGCGCCTTTCCCCGCTAGCTTCGCTCGGTTGGTCGGCCGCCGTACCCGCCCCAGAGCCGTGGCAGGCCACGCCAACCCAACACGCCGCCGCCATGTCCCTACTTTGCCGCCGCCCCTGCTCCTTCTCGAGCCCTGCTCTCACAACCAACCCGGGCCACACCACCACCCTTGTCGCCGCATAATGCCACCCAAAGGCGCCATCTCCACCCCTCTGGTGGACACGCCGCACCTTCCCGAATGCCCTCGACACCACCACGCACCATCACTGCCGTAGGCAATCTCCGGTGCCAAACCGCCTCCCTCGGCCTATTTAAGCAACTGAACTCTCCACGGTGACCTCCACACTTCCCCGAAGCCAACCGAACACACCAAAGCTCCGGCCATCCCCTCCTTTGCCGGTAATTGTGGAAATCCCAAAAACCGAGCCCTAATCCAATGTCCCTTCCCCGGCCGGCCGTTTTCCAATTAAACCCGCCTATAGCTTCCCCAACCTTGTAGGATCATATCCCAACCGCCACCCGAGCCTCCCAACCGACCCTCTTCCCGGCGCCGTTCACCCTCTAACCGCCGCCAACCTCCACCGTGGTCGGCCCTACTCAAGCTTCCCTAGCTTAAGCCAACCTCTCCACGACCTTACCCGAACCATAGAGAAGCCCTAGCACCGGTCCAATTGTCCTAGGAAGCTTCTATTCACCTACAACTTCAAAAATAACCGCAAAAGAAGAAGGCTCGCCGCCGGCGAACGCCGCCCCCGCCGGCCCTCCAACCACCCAAAATGGACTCCTCATGTTGCCCTGAACCCGCCCATACCCTTAGTTGCCATCGCAAATCGCTCCACCGCCGCCGGCAGCTGTCGCCCTCTTCCTCTGCTCGCTGCGCGTGCGAGTGAGAGAAGAACATTGCCCTGGGCACTGTTCATCCGACCGGGCCACCCCGAGCTGGCTAAGCCAAGCCCGCTCGCCCCGTGCCGGACACACCCGACCGAGCCACCCCGGTTTCGGCTGAGTCCAACCAACTCGGCTGTGCCCACCGACCGGACCCGAGTGACGCGGTTACACCGAGTCCACTCGCCGAGTCCGGTTCGAGTCCAATGAACAGTGCGACTGAGCCCAATAAACAGTGTCGGGTCCAAGCCCAAAAATACATGTTGGTACTCCCTAGATTCGTCTCGAGCCCGCCAACCCAAATCCAAGGCCCCATATAGCCCTGCTAAAAGCCCAAAATCCCAATTTAATAGAGTTTTCCGTATTTTCTTTATCCTAGCCTAGTCCTTCGGGCATGGAATTAATTTATTTTTATTGTTTTGCGTTAGCTTCCGAAGTAGAGGATTGGCAGGAGCAGGATGGAGAAGTTCAAGTCCAGGCCCAGCCCGCCGAAGAATACAAGTTAATCGAAATCGTAAACTCGCAAGGCAAGTCACACATATTTTTGAACATGTTGATCCTACATTCCCTAAGTTATTTATTTGCTTGTATTTTCATTATGTTATTTGTGCACGGTTATTTTATATACCATAAATGCTTAGAATAACATGATACTAGTTATGTCCTACCACCCGAAAAAGCCCAGTCTAATTTGATGGCCATATTCACCTTGACAAACATAGTAGTATTAAATACAATAATATGTAATCATGGTAGTTTAGAGAATCAACAACATCTACTGTTAGTAAAAGATTTGGTATTTGTTTGGGAAAGTGGTTCTAGGGTAAGCGAGGATCGTTGGATCCCGTGATCTAGGGTGAAAGCAAATGTTACAAATCAATGGGAATGTTAAAGCACTGGACATATTTGTAGAGGGAAATTGCCACCGGTGAAAATATAAGGACTAGACCCTTATGCTGAGTAAAGAACATAGTGATCGCCCAACCACAAGCGTTGATACGTTAAACCTGGTCTAGTAGCTGCTCAAATTCGATTGAACCTTTACAAACGCAAGGTGAAGGCAAAGTGTGAGTCCATACGGAAGGGAGTTGAGAAGGGTCGTATGGAAGTTGGCGCCGTTGTTGTTTTTATTGTTGATTTGATTATCAGATGTCCACACAATAGTAGGCAGAGATAAGTCAGGTGGTGGCCTGAGCTTATCGAAGAAACCTACTAGGTAGAGGCTATATAAAGAATTGAGCAGCGAACAACCTTGTTTTCTTAGCTCTTTGGCCGGAGTTAAGGAATCTTGTGGGTAAAGTAGGGCAGCTTTGCAAAGTCATGACCAAATGTATTCGAATACGCCGTGCTTCCGGTAAATGAAACTATGTTTAATGGGTGATTCCAGCAACAAGGCATAAGTAGATTTTGAAAGGATTTGGTAATGTTGGTGATCTGGTAATTGAACCTTGAAAACCCCCTAAAGTTTATAGAAATTATGATTTCATGTTTAAAACTTGTTTATAACTAAAACTGCATCCACTCAAAATAATAGACATGTTTCCCTTTATTTGTTATACCTTACATGTAGTTATTGTTAAGCTCCGTGTGACTTGTTGAGTACGGTAGTTGTACTCATACTTACTAAAAATATTAACAGAAATAGTCAGCAATGAGGAGGCAGATGAAGGTAAAGAAGTGGAGTTCTTTGAGGTCGATGACACAAGGAATTAGGGTCGTCCTCTGCTCAGGCGTGCTTGTGACGTTCTTTTGATAGCAAAGTATCTAAGGGTCGTTTGCCTTACTGTAAAACTTGGCTTTCATGTCTTTATATTGTAATAAAGTTAGCTTTTATTTTAAGCATGTGATGGCAATGTTATACACTCGATGGATGTACTTGCAGCTGAACAATCCTGGGCAGTTGCGAGGATTTCATAATACTCCCAGAAATAGAGATGTTACATTCACCTGTGTGAGGAATGAGGAATCAATTGACGATAGGGTGGCTGTATCCCCAGAGGACAAGTGGACAACACATCAGAAATTGCCCCCGGTTGTTACTTGGCTGACCAGAGCGACTGAACTAATTTGTATAAGCATGTGACAAATTGGGTTAATTGTATTTGCATCTTTGTAAGTTGTTACAGAATCAAGTGTTGGAAATAAAACATGGTTTCAGTGTTGCCTAGTTAGATGCTCCCCTGAGGCCCTCACAGTTTTTGGATGATCAATTTATATAGGGTACTTAGCCTGAGGTGACATTTGATCAGTGATGACCAATGATAGAATATACCCCTCCACAATTTAGCTGCTTATAAAGTTATATCTATGTCCCAAATGTGACACTACAGAGTTCACCCTTCACTGGAAATATTCCAGCGATGAATTTTCCAAACATAGAGATCCTTTTTCCCCTGCTTTTTTTTCTCAAGACTTGCATTTCTTGTACAGATAGAAGCAACTAAAACAACAAAATATTTCTACAGCGATTTTTCCTTTTTTTTTTTATGATCAGTCATGATATATGATACGATGTTTGCTACCACCAATTACTTTCAGCGCCACCAAATTGGCACACTGCTAGTTCTTCACCTCAGTCGGGCGGCCTTGCTGCAGATAAATGCCAACTTTTGACATCACTGCCGGGGCTACGGATTTCAAGATCAAAGATGACTGCACAATTCCTTTTTAGTTTGATCCCTCACTGTATTGTTAGATCATCAAGCCTGTCGATTAAATCCAAAGCTTTGGTCCTATCAATCTCGAAGTCGATGACAGGAAGCATGGAGGACCTCCTAGCTGAAAGTAAGTCTTTCTTGTTACCACTGGTTGGAGAATGACTATTGCTCTTGCTCAATCTGCTCTGTTTTCTGTGTCTTGACTTTGTGTCAAACTCTTGACTTTTGCTTATCCCAGGGACGAATTTCCTGTACTTAACATCCCTTAGCATATCCTGATCCTCTTGTGTGAGAATTGGTGAACTGGTCATTTTGTCTGGCAGCTGCGTGATTGCAGGACCCTTCTGTGTTGAACGGACAGGAGATTTGATGGGAGACCTTACACCTCCATTAGCAGCTCTAGATTTACTGATGAGATGATGAAGCCACACAACAAGCTCAAGGATGTGTGCTTCGGTTTTGTCTTTCTCAGCATGATATAGCGTCTCAATTCGTGTCAAGTTCAACTGTCCTGACAGCTTGCAGTTCAGCTCAGACCTGCATACAACAAAAATGTTGTCACTCTGAGAAATTCTAGTTTCACCATCTTTATTCAAAATTATTGTAATCATGTGCTAACCCTGTATTTGCCCACTCTCCAACCCAACCGAAGCTATGGTGTGCCCTGGCATGAATAGATAATCACATTCTTAGTAAGATTTGGATAGTTTTTGCAGTTACAAATAATTACGTCATAGGTGATATTAGATTACTTAGTCGTGTTATTTGCAATCGGGACAAGCCATCGCAAAGTTTTCTCCATTTCAGCTTTGATTTGAGAAACCATAAGCTGCATCCATTTATCACAACCGTGTTAAAGATATATCATATATGTATGAATCATAGCATGGAATTGTGGTTCACGATCCCATAGCATGGCATTGCGAATCATGACTGTATACTCGTAATAACAGCAAATATGAGCCTCCAGTTTGGCGTACCTCTTCTTTAATTTCAAAAGTTTGTATCTTCGAACGGAGAGCAGATTTGATGGTAGGTGGCAAACATTGGTATAATGTGTCTCTCGCGTTGGGAGGGATAGAGCTTGATCGAGAAACCTGCCAATCAATAAATCCTTTTTAGGATATAATAAAAGAAATTCAAGTCGAAGCATGTATCACCACACGAAGATGAGCTGCCGAACAGGGTTGTGGTGCTACTATCTCGTAGTGTAATTGATTATGATCCTTATAAAAATAGTACTCATTTCTAAGAATCTTGGACCATGCAAGAGGACTCAAAATTTGAAACAGACATCTTTGTGTTGGCAATACATGAGAATCTGAGATTGTTAATGTTGAAAGTGTGACCAATTTATCCTTCTTGATCACAAAATAGTTAAATAAGATGTTCAAGAGTGTTTAACTTACAAGAGTATCAATCTGATTGATGATATTCGCATAATGCAGCGCAAGTCCTGCAGGTCCCAATCTATTATGGCGTTTGGAAGGTTCTTGTGGTTCTTCACTGTCTACAGTTAGTAGGAGCAAGAACCTCTAAATCATTGTCACAACTCACAATAAATGATACATAATAACAATCACAATCTTTTGATAAGACTTTATACTCCACTTCATTTACCTATCAAGGTACACAATTTAGACTAACATATAGAATGATCAAAGCTGTTTGTGCATGCATGCAAGAAAGCCATCTTTTTGCCAAATTCATTGCACAGGTCATAGCAATTGCTAGCAATGAAGTTAGATATTGAATGCACAGTGCAGATCATATTGTTGAACACCGCAATTTCAATAAAAGACTAAACCCAAGAATATTCTACATAATTATATCATAACATGACATGTATGTACATTGCCCCCTGCTTTAAGTGTGAATAAGTTCAGAGCAAGACTTTCTAACAGGACTTAAGAATAATCAAATCTTAACTTACCTTGGCTAACGGTACAAAAGAAGCTAAAATCAATAAGAACTCTATTTGCTATGGACTTTGTGTTCCACGCAGTGCTGGTGGCTGATAATGATGTCAATGGTGCTGACTGTTCAATGTTTAATTGCCATAAATGCAATGAAATTAAGGGCCATCTAGCCAGGTAAAAGAGTCAACCCATTTATGATTCTGAGTAAATTAATATGAGAAAAAACTTGCAGACATGATAGACTTAACCAAAGATATCAGAATGCATTCTTGTAACATATGTGGGTCAAGTCTCTTATGACAAAGCAAAAATATGACTATTCAAAGCACCATAATCAAGAAACTATTGTGGCACGGGTCCAAGGACCGAGGGTAAGACACTCGCTCTTGATCGGCCAGCCATGCCAACGACAAAGCTCTTGAGGCCTGTTGAAGAAGAGAGGAAAACTAGAGGAAAAGGTTGTTAAAATCGTGATTCTAGTCCTAGATCCCACGAAGCGATTCTACGATCCCACGAAGCCAATCCGACTCAAATCGTATCTTGAGTTGTACCTGGTAGAATCACGATCCTAATCGTAGAGTCATGTAGAATCGTGTAAATCAATATCATCCAACATTATAAAAGATTTAGGTGTTTCGTTGTGTCCTATCCCTTAATTCAAGTTGTATGTTAAATACTAAATAGTTAATAGCTTAGCCATTAAGATTTGAAGGTTTGGAATAATAAAAATTAATTTAATTATTATTTATTTTACATTTTTATGTAAAATGATTAGATTATGACAATATTGATAACATCGCTCTTCTAGTTGTAGCTCTCAATGACATAGAATTTAAACCATAATTCAGTCGTGAATAAGATATATTTATTAATCAAATTAGATGACAAATGACCAAATAAACACTCATATCATTCTTGGAATACATTGTGAATTAGAATAAATATGTTTTTGGTAGAATCGGATAGAATCTTAGATTCTAGGATTCAATCCTAGAAAACGATCCTACCAGAGTGTTTTCGATCCAATTCAGAAACCTTGCTAGAGAACTTTGTTTATTTCTTTACTTAATGATAATAGGTACAATACTATCTCTTTTATAGGGATGGCTAAACTTGATCTCTAAAAAATATAACTCTATATTGAGAAAATTAATCCCTAATAATAGAAATTTATCTCTAATACATGAAAATAATCTAAAAGGAAATAAGCACAAATACTAAGGAAACTAATTATTATATTCCTAATCTGCGATATACCGACAAACCACCCAATTTTATGTGCGCTACAGTGCCATGGGTACTGTTCATGCGTTGCTATAATACCCCGCGGGGTACTGTTCGCTCGCCTGCTGCGCGTACAACGTTGTACCTATTATCATTAAGCAAAGAAATAGATAGTTCTCTAGTAAATAGATAGTTCTCTAGTCTTTCTCTCTTCTTCAACAGGCCTCAGAGCCTTGTCGGTGGCATGGCCGGCCGATTAAGAGTAAGTACTCTACCTTCGGTCCTTGGACCCGTACCACAACAGAAACACTATTGGGCTATTGGCCAACAACAGTTCAAACTGCACTAACAACATGTACTCTTGTAAGACAGCAGCCATAAGGATTGATACCAGCACGACCGAAGGCGTTATAGATCTCCAAATGTAAGAAGTGAACAATGTCTACAAGCCTTTCCATCACCTGCAAAGACAACATAATATTCTTCAAACCTTGAAACATGAGGTGATAGAAAAGCATCTATGTAGTGTGCAGTTTAAACATCTAAGTGGTAACTAATAGCATAACCAATGCCTTCCTTGAACCAGCATTTATGAATATAATAGATTTATAACAAAAACCACCTACTACCTACCTCTTCCAAATTCTTGGACCAAAGCGACCTTTTTTTCAAACTTTTAACATGCTTACTTTGGCTTTTCACTTCCTGCTTTAGTATATGCAGATTATCACCTGAAAATGAATCAGAAGTTTTCTTTTAGTACGTCATAAACTACAGAAGATGATATCCATCCTTATAGATTAAGGTTAAAAAATCAAATGAAACAGTTTCTACCCACAAATCCTTGATATGTATCATAAGTAATATTCGTTACGTTTACAAAAAAAGGAAGAAAGGAATACCATGGGGATAAGTTTTCAAGGAAAGAAACAGTGATTTACAAAAGGGAGCAAAGCCAACTAAAATACACGCAAAGTTGTTTATAGTACAGGTAGGCCAGATAAGTTAAATACAGTTTTATAGATCACAAACAAAACTGACCTCTTGAACTCAAGCCATCCTGTTCTTGCTGTTTACGGCGATAGTCTTGTTCAAACCTATCCAAAGCATGCAATTCATGGTATAATTCCTGAGGGGGAAACATAAAAAAGTGAAGCAAAGTCAACAATGTGAAATCTATAAGCAGACTAATTCATATTCTCGAAAAAAACTAGACTAATTCATATTCTCGAAAAAACTAACCAGGATAATATGAATAAGTAAAAGTAAGGCACATTAGGCAAATGCCATAAAAATTTAGGTCATTCTGGACATTTGCATTGTCTCCAAGGTACCAGTTGACCGCTAATTTCGATCATAATACGTTGCTGCAAATCATAAAAACTATATGTCGACGTTTTAACACTGATCTTACATATGATTTGTTTGGATTTGGAGAAACTCTAGAAGACTAGATTCACAATCATGCAGAGTAGAGATACGGGAATTTTTACATAGGTTCGGGCCTTCTTCGGGGGAGAATTATAACCCTACGTCATATAAAGTTATTACTCAGAGAATTGATTACAACCAAGGGAATAATGCGGAATGCCTTGCACTATGTCTAGTCTTGAACTTCCTCTCGATCGTCCCCTCTTCTCCGACGTCAACCTTTATGTAGTTAGCTAAGCTGCGGCCGTTGTCCCAAGTTAAAAGACGCCTTAACGCTTCGGGTGATAACCGTCCGACGGGAGTTATTGTCAGAGACATGATAGCCTGTTCGCCGTACGGCGGTTGTTGTCAGAGAGAGATCATGTGCGGTTATTAAGGATAAGCACACATTCTAACCGCCTTATCAGATGGACCCACGATGTAGTAGGTCGTCGTAGACAAGCCAGTCGGAGATAAACCGGTCGCAGGAAGGTCTACAACCACCTCGTGGTCGTATAATGACTTATGACTATATGGCCGTAGAAGAACTTAAGACTATATGGTTGTTGAAGAACTTACGACTACTTGGTCGTAGAAGGATTTGTGATTACTTGGTCGTAGGACTTACGACTATGTAATCGTAGAAAAGCTTACGACTATGCAGTCGTAGAAAGATTTATGACTACTCTGTGAAACTTCTCCCTTATCGATAAGGGGTATACTCAAAGAATATAATGACGTATTCATTTGAGGATTATTATATTCTCGTCATCTAGCCCCCCAATTTCAAGTGAAAGTAACTTACTTAAGAAAGAAAGATCGTAGACGAAAAATAGCCGAAAACAAGGCTTTTTCGATTCTCTTCGACCAGAATTAATCTTGTTCAATAAGATAATTTCATTTAAAAACAAACGGACTTCAAACAAAGGAATTAAAGAATTCCAATCGATTCACTGATATGTTCGCCAGAGCGGTTCCCGAGAAAGATAACACACACGGTTATATAGGTTCGAGCCTTCTGCGGGGAGAATAATAACCCTACGTCTTGTATAGCGGAATGCCTTCCACTATGTCTAGTCTTGAACTTCCTCTCGATCATCCCCTCCTCTCCGACGTCAAGCTTTATATAGTTGGCGAAGCGGCAACCATTGTCCCAAGCCAAAAGACGCCTTAACGCTTTGGGTGATAACCGTTCGATGGGAGTTATTGTCAGAGGGACGTGGTCCGTTCGTCGTGCGGCGGTTGTTGTCAGAGAGAGATCATGTGCGGTTATTAAAGATAATCACACGTTTTAATCGTCTTATCAGATGGACTCATGATGTAGTATGTCATCGTAAATAAGCCAGTCGGAGATAAATCGGTCGCAGGAAGGTCTAAGACCACAAGGTGGTTGAAGGACGACTTACGACTATATGATCGTAGAAGGACTTACGACTATGTGATCGTAGAAGGACTTACAACTATGTGATCGTAGAAAGATTTACGACTACCTGGTCGTAGAAGAACTTACGACTATGTAGTCATAGAAAAGCTTACAGCTGAGGAGTGGTCGTAGAAAGACTTATGACTACCCTGTGAAACTTCTCCTTTATTGATAAGGGATATATTTTAGGAATATAATGACGTAATCATTTGAGGATTATTATATCCTCGTCACTATATATTATGAAAGTATATTCACGATGAATCTATTAGTAACGATTTCATGCGGCCAATCTAGAATTTGTAGATACTCCTTCATGTATTGATGGTCAAACTGAAAATGTTTGACTGCAGTCACTGCACAGTGCACACATTCTAGGATGGCTTACATTTGGAAACTTACTAGTACAAAACTTTGAGCTATCAACTAAATTTGGTCACACGCCACCCAATTGAGGTACTGACAAGTGACAACTAGAAAGTCCCACAGAGAATACTATGTTTTATTGATTGTCTAGCCAATATTTAGTGCTAGTGCTAAGTTATTTTGTGCCTGAGAATCGCAAAATTGAGGCAACCAAAATGGTGCTGTATATGATGCAAATAAGTTATTAAAATCATGCTAAGTTATTCCAGTGATCCTTACAGCTGTATACTGAACACAAATTATCAATTGCTGCATCACTGATTCTGCATCTTGTTTCAAGTGATGCTGGGAAGTTCTTTCTGATGCCAACCTAAAAATATTTAACAGAGAAACATAAGTTAGTACCCTAAAATAAACACCTTTATTAAATGCAGGGATAGAAAACGAACAGCACTTTTCAAAGTAGCGGTCCAAGTTGTGCCACTGAGGATCCTTGCAACGATTTCCAAAGCGAACAATCTCTTTTGAGAATACTTCTAACTCTTCCCTGTTGGAATTGAGCAATTAACCACTTGACTATTAGTTCAAAAAAAGTTCATGTTACAGTTTTCTGAATAAGTTCTAGTACAGTAATATACTAATATGTACAACAAGCATGAATAGTTTAGATTAAATGTTTGTCTGTGGCCTCAGGAGTCTCCGTTCAAAATGTTTGTCCATTGAGGAAATCAAGAGTGTAGTTGTTGTAATGTTTTCACTCTCTACCCTTAGTTAAATGCTTTGGAAAAGGTTAAGTGATTGTACATTTGTACTATGTCATTTATTATGAGTATGTATGGTCATTTCTCATTAACTTTTTCTTATATTTTAGTGCTTCCTTGGTCTATGCGCATGGTGGGTTGTGGACAAACATTGTGTAATGGAGGGAGTATGAAATTATGAAGCACTGTAGATTCAACACTAACCTTTTGTCAGCAGCTGCAATCTTGAGTAATTCATCCATATCTTTGGATATAAGATGTTGGACACCTTCTGAATGAAGCACCACGTCTTTTAGATGCTTTATGCTAGCCTTTGACAGAGAACGCATTAGACTGGAACCTTTAACTATGGTATTTACCACCTCGAAAGCCAAAATAGATATTTTGTTTCCCTTTGCTATGGCACTTGACACAAAATCACTACTAGCATTTAAACTTGTCATGCTACTACCAAGTGCGTCTAGAATCTCCACTGCTTTCCCAAGCCCAACAGTGCTGGCTCTACCTAAAAGTGAGCTCACTTCCGAAACCTGTTTCAATATAGCAAGCAACCATTAAGAAGCATAATAATCTCTCTCATGGAATCAACATTCAGGACTCTGGAAGAGAAATATACAAACAAAAAAAAAAGCATACCTCATTTAAGTAAAGGAAACAAAGTGATATTTATAACAAGAAAAGCTCGTAAAAATTGCATCTTTTCTAGTTATTTATAATCACCATTGTGACATGACAGCCTAAGTGTGTGCACTGCAATATCTCACTTAAGTAAAGGAAACAAAGTGATCTTTATAACCAGAAAAAAGCTCGTAAAATTGCATCTTTTCAAGTTATTATATTATCATCATTGTGACATGATAGCCTTAGTGTTTGCACTGAAACATATGCAGAGCGCAGAACTGAATCTCAATAAAACCACTTAAAGCCCAAAAATTGTGGTAGTTTTTGGTTGCTTGTACCAACCCATCTTGCATAGGATATCACGGGAAGGATGAGCTCATTCTGCATGAAGTGATGTGGGTGGCTATTCGGTTTATTGTATGAGATGGTATGAGTTTTTTTCTGGGTACTTGTGATGCAGGATGTGCTGAGATGGTGTTTAGCTAATTGAGGTTTTTATGGTTGTAATGAAAATCCCTTTTTTATGAGAATTGCAAACAAATTCACCAGTAATCATCACTAGTTACCACTAAACCGTTTATTACTAGTAACTACAAACTACCGCTAATCACACTTAAATCAGTATTATCACTCAAAACCACTCACAATTGTTAATCAACACCAAGTGTCCAAGTCAACTGGAGTGGGTGTTATTTACTAACTGAAATGGTTGCTTAGAACGTATGATTTCTTGTGTTAACATATCACTCAACGGGGAAAGTTTACAGCATATCAAGGCTACACACCTACACTATAGAATTATAGGTATATAAATATAATCAAAATGAAGTGCATGCACCAGCCATAATCCAGTACAGTAGACTTAGTACAATGTGTTAATGGAATAGAAACAACTATACATACCAACTAGAACTAAAAATAGGTATTTGGAGTCAATGAATTAAAATTTTTGTGAGGATGCTGATAAGTAATGAATAAATCTATTCTTAATAACAGCCAACCTGACTAATTTTTCCTCAACAGATATTTCCAAACTCAAAAGGAGAGGCATGTAGGGATGCAAAATAGTCAAAGCTATCCCCATATACCAATATTACGATAACAAATATTTAGTGGCTATCGATATAACAGAACAGGAACACTGTATATCACTACAATCTAACAAACTAAGGACTGGAGAATCACGTGGAACAACTGGTAGTTCAAGAAATGCGGTACATTGCAGTCTAATTCACCACAGATTAAAACGAAGGGCACAAGAATTCCACTAACCTTGGCAGCACCGGCCTTTGTCTTGCCCAAACCAGCCTTCTGCGACAGTGTCCGGGAGAGTTGCGGTGTCCTGGACCCCGCCTGTCCGACATCTGTACCACTGTAAATAGCAAGCCCAGGCACAACACTCTCCAAGAACGAGAAAGACTGCTGCTGCTCTTCCACCCGCTTAGCAGCAGCCTCTCCGGACACCGACAACTTCTCCCCCTTCAACGCCGCAGGCTCATGATCAACTATGTTGTCCCGGCCAAGCGTGTTGTCGCTCGGTGACTTGTCTACTGCTGAAACCTTTGAGCAGAGGCCTCCCATTCCCTTCCTAAACAAAATTCCTGATCCCCACCTTATGCTAATCCAGCTGCTCACCTCCCATGTTCCAAAGTACCATTTTTTTTTTATCTTTCCACCTAGTTACAGAGATCTAGCGACTCCCATTCCACCACCTTCCAGAATTTCCCAATCACCTCCTCCAAGAACCACCACAAGGCCACTCTATCCACCAAACTGGACCAAACCAACCACGCCGAAACGAATCAACTCGGCACGAGGGTTTCCTCCGCAGCGCGATCCCAGCAACTCCAATCCATTGAACGAGCGCCTGCCAGACGCCAAACAAACGGGCCAACTCAAGACGAGGCCTGATTTTCTTGTCCGAAAAAAAGATGAGATTTCTAGCGGAATCTGAGCGGGAAAAGCGGCAGAGACGAACCTGGCGGGGATCGGTCGAGAAGCGCTGGAGTCGGGGAGGCGCAAATATGGTACTTATCGCGTCGGGATTTGGCGGATTTGGGGAGAAGGGAGGAGGGAAAGGAGAGGAGGAGAGGCTTCTGCTGTTGCGGGGGAAGCGAGTAGCGGTGCCTAATAAGGCTCGCTTGTAAATTGCTACTGTCGCACAAACACATGGTCACACAACTACTACTTCAAGTTAAAAAAATTCAACTACTACTTCAAAACAATGGGTTTTTTCGGCTGCACCTAATAGCTTTTGGTTTTAACGTAAGTTCTTGTATAAATGAATTGAATATCGAAATTAGCTATTTCAAAAAAGATGAAGAAACCATCATATTTATTTGTTCAATATAAATTATAAGTCATAAGTCGAAAAGAAAGGCCGAAATCTCCTCATGACATAGGGGAATGTCACTCGCTCAGTTAATTATAGTTGAGATTGTTTGTTAAAGGGGCAAGGTTGCTACTCCAATTTTTACTACAGTAATTTTGGTCCTATTCTTTTCAACTTTTAAAAGCTGTTTTTCAGTTTTTCTATAGTAACTAACTTTTAAATAGAGTATTTTTTTCAAGATAGAATCTACTAGTTAATTGTAGTACATACTTTACTAACTTCATTTATATCGGCAAAAACCGCACGTGAGTTTTTATTACTCTGTAATCTCTCGTACTAACAGTCCAAAAGCCACAAGCTGCAGCCAAAAGCCACAAGTCGCAGCCAAAAAGAGCAGGCCCATTATCCTTTATCATACAATCTAGAATTGTAAAATCATGCTGTGACTTCTAGCAATATGTTAATCTATTACAACTCTATTTTTATTTTCTCCTACATTAGAATGGAAGCATGTCAAATGTGTATTGATTATTTTCTTCTCTTTTTCCATAAAACACGTGACGGCAAGAGCTCACACTTGGGATAAAAATCAGTGAATTCCCAGCCTTTCTGGTGAGGATCAGGTGCATCACAAAACACCTCTAGTTTTGGGGTATTAAATAGCTATTTTCAACGGAAATGCACCGCTAAGTATTACTACTATGGGAGATTAAATAAACACAATTTATTAATAAAAATGAACAGTAAGAGAAAATATATCCAAGCGGGAAACTATACGGTTCCTAGCTCCTCCTCAGGAGGGTCTAAGAGTGTTTGAATTTACTGGTTTTTTCACTGATACTCGTAACACAAGTGTTCACATAAAAATCGCATAACTCGTCTCAAAAGGTATTATTATACTCCGTGTTTCCAAACAAAGGCATAAGTATATTACGCCTTCGGCTGCAATTTTTTCCTCATGTCACCTAGTATACGTTATGAATATTGTGTGTATATTCATAAAGCTCAAAAGATAATATATATATATATATATATATATATATAGAGCACAAGAAAATATACAGAGAAATATACCATATACAGATAAGAAAATCAAGTCATATAAGAAAATGAATAGTAATCCTATTCTATCATTAACACTCTCCTCAAACTCATGCCTAACACTCTCCTCAAATTCATAGTGGATCATACATATTAAATTTGGAGAGAAAATATAAATGTTGTGCTCTAGTTTGTGGCTACGTGAAGAAGTCAACAAGCTGTAACTCTGATGGCACAAATTATAGAGCAAGTACTCCCTCCTGCACCTGTGAGCGAGTGTATGAAGCATCCACACCAATATGCTTGGTGAGCTCATGCTTCACTGGATCACGAGCAATACTGATAGCACATGTACTGTCAGACATAAGTGATGCACATGTACCAGAAACTGCTCATTGAGATGCTTCTTCACGTATGTGATGAATGAGAAATCGTCACCATTAATGAGCATATCATCCACATATGGAAAAAGTAGTGTCCTACCTCAAGGTGAGACATGGATAAAAAGAGTAGGATCATGGGCACTGATAGTGAAATTGACAGCGGTAATCACTGAGTCATAAAGAGCACGACGAAGACGATATACATGGCCATCTGAAACAGAATACCCAGGTAGTGGCTGCATATAAACTTCCTCATGCAAAACACCACTAAGAAAGAAATTCTTAACATCCAGCTGAGAGATAGACCACTGATGAATAGAAGCAACCGCAACAAGAGTGCGAACAATGGTCATATGGGCAATAGGGGCAAATGTCTCATCGTAATCACAACAGTGGTCATATGAGCAGTCTCAAGCAGATGACGATGCTTACGTTTAGTAACCCCATTCTGAGTATGGGCAATAGGACAAGAAAATTGGTAAAGAGTGCCTTGCTCAGAAAAAATTATTTGAAAGCACCAGAACAATACTCGCAAGTAGAATCACAGCGAAAAGTGCGGTAGAGGACTGAAACTGAGTACGAACCATCATGACAAAGTTATGATAGCTCGTAAGAAATTGACCACGATTAAACATAGGGAAAAACCAAGTAAAACTGGAATAATTATCAATCAAAATTACATAGAATCTATACCCTCCTTTTGAGATAATAGGCGTAGGTCTCTGTACATCTGAATGAACTAAATCAAAAGCATGAGAAGACATGGACTCACTAGAATGATACGGAAGTTGTAAATGCTTGCCCAGCTTACAACCCTGATAAAACATGAACGTGTCAACAGTAACACGTCCAAGAACACCCAGACAAACTAATGAAAAAAGACAGGACCAACATAGATGTCCAAAATGGTGATGCCACTGTGCAAAAGCTCCAGAGGTGGTGGTAGCAGTGGCGGTAGAGGCCGATGTGGTAGGAGCAACTGAAGTGAACAGAAGGTGGAGGTGACCGAGAATGTAGAGACCCTGATGATCCCTACGGCGCTGGCCAGTTCTAAGTACCGTCCCTATCTGTCGATCCCAGACGAATTAGGTGTGAGAGTAAAAACAACCCTACAACCAAGATCAGTGAGCTGTTCCATCGAAAGAAACTGCATGGTAAGCTGGGGAATATGAGAAATAGCTGAAACAAAAAAGTCAGTGGACAAAAGAATACCTTGACAGCTGACAAACAAGGAAGTACCGCCAGCTGCCTGAACAGAGATAGGAAAATCAGGAGGTCCTACTGGAGTGAGAGATGTGCAGTCCGGTGTCATGTGGAAAGAGGCACTAGAATCTAGAACCCAAGAGGTACTTGGAGGAGACGTCTGAGTTAGACTGGCAGAACCTGTTGAGCTGTGAGAGAGCTGTTGAATTAGAGACTAGCAGAGCTGCTGAACAATGTCACCTTTTCTGAGCAGAAACTGATAAGCTGGTCTGTTCTCCTGTGAAGGAAGGGCCTCCCTGCCCCCCTTTTGTTGCCTACCCCCACGTGCCTTATTCCTCTTTTTTCCGCACCGCACAACTTTGGTAGTCGTGCCTGAAGTTCTTACAATAGTTACACTGAACTCCAGTTGGTGCGAAAATAGGAGCAGAGATAGGCACATGAGGAGTGACCGTAGTCGAAGTAGATATCATCATTGTAGTCGAAGAAGAGGCAACAAGTACAGTCGGAACAGACTGTACTAGTAACCTGAGACGAAGCTCTTCAGCTCGAAGCATCGAAAGCGACTCTGTAATGGTCGGCCCCGGAGAGCGGCTCACCAGCTAAACTCTAACAGGCTCAAACTCTAGGTGAAGGTGGCAAACAAAATCATAAAGGCAAAGGCGATCATGATCCACCTTCTGCACTTTATGACACTCTTGATAAAGTAGAGATGCCAGCTCATTCAGCTGGCGCCAGAGACTTAATAGGGCCTGAAAGAAGTCGTTGATGGAAGAATCTCCCTAGCAAAGTGTCTCCAACTCACGTTGAAGTGAAAAAACTAAGCATCACTACTCTGCTGGTATTGCTCACGCAAATACTCCCAGATCTATCGAGTAGACCACAAACCAACAATGTCTGGCTGGATGGAGTCATCGATGCTGACCACTAGGATGGCACAAACACGGGCCTCGTCAGCAAACCAACGCTAGAAAGCGTGAATGGTATACTGAAAAGCCTCATCAGCTGCGTTAGCAGCATTCTTTGCCTCCTTCTTGACAGCCTCATTTGCTGCAGGTGGTGCAGAAGTAGACTACCTAGGAGGAGGCTGAACCGGCGGTGGCGGAGAAAGACATGCACTAGTGACATGTCCCAAAAGGCGGAGACCATCAAGCGTGATCTCTATGAGAGAAGATCATAACATGTAGTTCATCCCATGGAGCTTTGTTACTGAGAATGGGATCGCAGCAGATGGAACGGAAGCCATCGGTAGGTGACACCGGTGACCAAGGCAACGAAGTCTAACAGGTGGCGCTGGACGGTGTGGCGATTAGATCAACATTATGTTTTTTCCTTTTTTTTATTTTTTTGCTAATACAAGATGATACGTTGGTCGAAGCTTCTCAAACCGAAGCAGGTGGCCGACTCGGCTCGGGCGTCGCCAATGCGATGAGCAGGCGGATGGCGGAGCGGTGGTCGGCAGAATGGCGGCCGGCAAAGCGTCGGCCGACGGCTCAAGGGCGACGTGCGGGCAGACGACGGCGAAGCAGCCGTCAGCAAAGCGGCGGCCAGCGGAGCGACGGCGGCAGCTCGTGAAATGGAGGCGGCTTTGGTCGGGGCGACGACGACGATGAATCAGGCAGCAGCAGCGTTGGATCTGGGGAGCGGTGCCAGATCGAGTGGGTAGCGCCAGATCGGGTGGAGACGACTGCTGTGACGATGATGAATCGAGTAGCAGCAGCGTCGGATCTGGCGAGCGGCGCCAGATCGAGCGGGTAGTGCTGGATCGGGTGGAGACGACAGCGGTGGCCCGGGCGGCGGTGGTTGAGTAGCGGTGGCGGCCTGGGCGACGTCGAAAGCAGTGAAAGAACAAGGTCAAAGTCCTAGCTCTAATACCATGTTATAAATATTGTGTGTGTATTCATGAGACCCAAAGGGCAATATATATAGGGAGTACAAGAGAATATACAGAAGAATATACCATATACAGATAAAGAAACCAAAACATATAAGAAAACAAATAACAATTCTATTCTATTCTTAACAGGATAAATTACATCCATCCTTCTGAACTGAAGGCATGATCTAGGCCTCGCTCGGTTGGGCTGAAAAGCTGTGGCTTATGACTGAAATTGCACTATAGCGGCTGAAATTTTATTGTAGATGAAGGTGACTTATTTAGCGTAATTAAATTTAGAAAAATTTAAAAATAGAAACAATATGTGAGCTCATTACGGACAACGTGAATGAATACGGGAAAAAAGAACTGGAAAAAAGCTCAAAAAAGACAAAAGTTTAGAAAAAGACGAAATTTATAAACATTGAAAAATAAGTCAGAAACTGAAGCTGAAATGATCGGGTCCTAAATGAAATTGGCTAGATGGTTTGTATGGGATATCAAATCCTGCGTTCTCATTGGAAGGGTACAGCAATTGGGGGGCGAAGTAAATGGAATTGGCTAGACGGTTTGTACGGGATATCAAATCCTGCGTTCTCATTGGAAGGGTACAGGAATTGGGGGCAGACATCGGGCCTGTTCTTTACCTCACAAGCCGGCGGCTTTTGGCTTTTGCTACAGTACCTAACTTTCAAACGGAGTATTTTCTCAAGACAGGGTTTACAAGTTAAACGATCTACACGTTAAAAGCCTAACATCTGTACCAGCTAAAATCACAAGTGAGTATCTGTCTCTCCGTAATCTGTATCGTAAACAGTCAAAATTCAAAAATTTCAGCCAAAAGCCGCAGCCGAAAAGAACAGGCCCATCATTTTCCAGGTTGCTACCGGAAGGCCAACAAAAACATTGATGGGGCGAAAGTGGAGCCGGTCAAAACCGGCCCTGATCAACTCGGCTTCGGCTTTTGGCTTCTGGCTTATTTTTCACTATTCATAAGTTTCGTCTTTTTCTGAACTTTTGGCTTTTTGTTGAGCTTTTTTGGCGGTTCTTTTTTCCCGTATTTGTTTGTATTATACGTAATGGGCTAACATATTTTTATATTTTTAAATTTTTAAATTTAATTATGCTAAATAAGCTGTGTCGCCATTCTGATGTTTTTTGACCATTCTGATGTTTTCAGCCATAAGCCATGAGCTTTTCAGCCGAACCGATCACCACCTTAAGTGGGACTAGTAGAAGAGTAGAAGAACAAAAATCCGAGTGTTCGTCCCTTCGGTGGATGTTAACTAGGGAAGATCTTGGCTGGCCTATCTATTATTGTTTAACTGAACTTTGGTTGCGCTTATCGTTGGGTTTTTAACTTCTTACTTCTCGTTTTTTAATTTAATTTTTTTCTAACACTTTGGGTTTTTATCTTTTCTTTTTTTCGTATTCCTTTGTATTATCCGTTATAGACTAATCTGTTTTTTATTTTTAAATTATTTTAAATTTAATTACGCTAAAACATACTATCAACTATAATACAAAATAAAAACCAGCTACAGTGCAAAATATGCCAACTACAATGCCCAACAGTTAAAAATAAGCCATAAGCCATAAAAAGCCCAAATAAGCAAAGGATCCATCACTCTTAATTGTATTGTTATATGACATGTTCATATTGACTTTTATTGGAGAAGAAAGAAGTCAATATAAATACCCAACTTTTTGAAATGGTTTCTCCACTCCTCTCGCTCCGGAGATAAGATAAGAAGTCACGGACGCATCACACACCTCACTTCTCATGCTCTCGTCTCGCGTAAGCATCTCTTTTGCGCTTTCCCTACCGCTCACGCTATTCTTTTAAAAGCCATTTCTTTCAGTTACTACTATTTATTTTCAGACAAAAGCCATCAGCTACAACCAATATAAACATGCCCATAGTCAACTTTGACATCTATGTTTTTCTTTTCTTGTGCTAGATGAACCCCAGCACCACTTACCTATTTACTCCCTTCATTTGCAAAAGAATATTGTTGTGGACATTGACATGGTCCTCAAAGCGCAATTTTGACCACTATTTTTGTATTATAATATCGTCACAAAAAATCCATTATAATATATTTATAAAACCCAGTAAAATATATTTTTTTATGAAAGTTCTTTTCAAATTCAATTTAAATATTAGAAAAGATATCTATAAGCAAAGTTTATAAAGTCTTACTATACGTAATTTAAAACGATATTCTTTTATGACGGGAGGGAGGACCTTGCAAGGAGTCAATGAAGGAAAATTGGAAAAGATGAGGGGCATGTTCTTTTCGACTGCTGCTTATGGCTTTTGGCTGAAATTTTTGAATTTTGGCTGTTTACGGTACAGATTACGGAGAGACAGATACTCACTTGCGATTTTGGCTGGTACAGATGTTGAGCTTTTAATGTGTAGATCGTTTAACTTGTAGACCCCGTCTTGAGAAAATACTCGGTTTGAAAGTTAGATACTGTAGTAAAAGCCAAAAGCCGTTAGTTTGTGAGGTAAAGAACAGCCCCGAGAGAGTTCTCTTCATAGGCAAGGAGTTAGTAACTTTTTTTTTTTTGAAATGCACTTTTCTTTTACATCTATGCAGTATGCAGCACGCTTTCTACTGGCAGAGACTTGCAGGTCTAAGTGATCACATTTACATGCGTGTGGTAAGGTTAACAAGACAAAAGTCATCCACGTGAACTTGTCTAGTACTGGTTTACCCGCCACATGTGGATTACACACTCGCTTTCTCCCAAACACGTGATTAGCACTTGCCTAATTATATATCTTACATGCCAACTTTTTTTTAAAAAAAACTTTGAAAAAAAAAAGTTGCACATCGATGCTGCAGGGTGCAGGCTGCCGACCAACGTACACTTTGCAGCTTGAGATCTCGAGGCAGACGGCTTGTCCAGCCCAAGGGCTACTCTACTCTTCTTTTGCGCTAGTAGTAAAAAGCGGGAACACCGTAGAAGAATATTCACCTTTCGAGGGGAAAAATCATGGAGCTACTACAGTGATCATCAGTGTCCTGAACATCTCACATGGGTCAGTGACTCCAGTGCTCGATCCACAGTACTTAGCTTTCTCCCCTTTCTCTTTTGCTTTCTTTTCTTTTTGCCCTTCAGCTTTGAGACTGGTCATCACTGATGGACTGAACACATATGCAAACCCTGCCTATCTTGCTCACCAGTCGCCACTCAGTTAGGTAAAAAGATAACTCTTCTAGTGAAGAAATTAACCTACGAGAAAGAGAGAATCTACTCCAGTTCTGAAGCGATCTTTGTGTATCCTGTCCAAATCAGCTGAACGATGGGATTAGCATGGCAGGACAGGACAGGACCCCTAGAAGAACAGCTAAGGGAATCGAAGAGAAGGAAGCGACGGCACAGCGAGCAGGTGAAAGAGCGCCGGCCGTGTGTGGTCGAAGAGCAGATGGGGGCGAGACCACGCCAAGGTCGAGGACGTCGCGCTATCGGTGTGGAGGAGGGAGACCGAGTCAGTCACGGCAAAGCATGCCAAACTAGCCGAGCCAGATGGTTTTGCTTGCTGTGACCGCCGTCCGATTTGATTCTGGTCGTCGTCGCCGCCGCCTTTTGGCCGGTCCCTTTCTCCGGCCGCTTTCTACTCGCCGTTGGCGGAGCGGACATGGAGCACATCATCTGTGCTGAACGTACGCCTAACCAAAAGCGTGTGACCGAGTTGACTGACCGACCGGCGAAGTTGAGTGGTCGGATATTTCTGAATGCCTCAAAGGGCAGGGTTTCTT
Source organism: Dendrocalamus sinicus (assembly GCA_036346575.1). Lineage (NCBI taxonomy): Eukaryota > Viridiplantae > Streptophyta > Magnoliopsida > Poales > Poaceae > Dendrocalamus > Dendrocalamus sinicus. The sequence goes on from CM070654.1 coordinate 26,329,239, forward strand.
GCCAACGGTGGTTATTAATGTTAAGTGTAGAAGGTAAATAGATGTATGCTATATTGCAATAATCCAAGGGGGTGAATTAGAGTACATAGGACATACATGAGACTAAACCTTAGAACACTATAAAATATCACAAATAACCAACTAAACCCTAGAACACTAGAAATTGCAACAAATATCTTAACACCCCTCAAATACAAGACATATGTAATAGTATTATATTTGAAAGGGTTGACACTAAAATAGGAAAATACAAATTCCGAGTTATGATAATGTTGTCCCAGCATGTAACTCTTGAAAAATTATGAGTACCAAATAATACCCTCCCATTCGGAGTAGTGTGGCAACCCATAAAACACAAAGTGTACAAGCTGAGAAAGTAGAGGTAAAGAGGAGAAAAGTTGACAGCGGCAATACGACGAAGAAGACGATGAAGATAACACAAATACAAAGATCTATAAAATCAAGACGAAGATGTATAGTTAAAAGCATGACGGCATAGATTAAAGACTGAGACAGCAGCAGCGCGGAAGTGAAGCATGACAGTATCATAACGACTTCTATGATCTACAACAGCTCAAAGAGAAGAGCGACGGGTGCTGCCATGCAAATCAGAATGAGAGCTAGAAAAGCAAGTGGTTGACTGACAAAGGATTGATGCACTAGCACAACTTAGACGAACTGAAAGATAGGTGATACGGTCATGGATGGACGTGACGGAAGATAGTAAGTTCAAGCTTCATTAAGTTAATTTTGGTGATAATGACAAATACAATTATGAGACCAACTTGTTTATTAATTATGATATTGCTTAGTCTCATTTGGATATGATTAATGATAAATGTAAATGTGAGACTAACTTATTAGTTAATTATGATATTGCTTAGTCTTATTTGAATGAAAAAGGTAAAAATCATGAAGATATTTATTCGACATGATATTCTTATATCTTATTGCACTCATCGGATCCAAAATATAGATTGAACTCTATCAAAAGTCTAAGTTAAATATGTATATATGTTTTAATTATACATTTTTGTATACATACATTTAGGGAGAGTTCACTCTATTTTTATGGTTTCATCAGTATTGATCCATATTTTCTTTTCAACACGTATTAGGATCTATACTTTGAAACATATCATTTGAGTATATGAAACTCATGTAGTTTATATATACTCATGATTAATTTAAATTAAATCAATTTTAATCGTGTTGTCATTAATCATCAAAGGAAAGAATTGAAAAATCTAGTACCTCCATTATGTGTTAATGATTGGATGATAAATGCTAACTGGATATATATAGCTTTTACTAGCAGTTAATCTCAAAGATAAACACTCATATTCAAATGAGTTAATTGCTTAAGAAGCTTATCCAAGAGTATACAATTGTTGTGTACATGATATATACTTGCAAATCATTTTCTATCTTATTATTTGTTGAGATTGTCATGATTACCAAAAAAAGAAAGATTACAGAATCTAGTCTCTCCATTATGAGTTAATGGCGAAGTTTTAGTAATTAATGGCAATTAATTTGTGAACAACATTTTTCATAAGTTGGATAAACATGTTAGGTTTCACAAATAAGATGACTTGGGATGACTTCACGTGTTGAAGATCATCAAGTCAAGATACGGGATGAAAGATAGCTTCATGAGTTGAAGGCCATCAAAAAGAGAATGTATCATGAGTTGATGTATGTCCAAGAGGATATAATTATGAGTTGATCAAGATCCTAAATAAGAGATGCATCATATGTTGATGCACATAAAGATTTCAAAAGCGGAGATGATCATGCGTTGATCATCACAATCATGAATAAATGTATTGAAAATGAGTCTGTTTTTAGAAAAATGAAAGCTTAAATTGTTAAAAACTATATTAAAAGAGTTTTATCTTAGCATATAATTGGAAATCCTCCACAAGTGGTTTATATTTCTTTGTGAAAAACTTTGACGCAAGTTACAATATTATATCTTTTCTCTCATCTAAATTTCAATCCTTGGCAAGCTTTTAGTTGAAATCTGATACTACCGCAAGTGTCCAAGTGATACTACCACTGAACGGTATGACCGCACATCCTTTGGTAGTGCTACCGAATTTGTGAAAAGTGGCTGGTTTGATTAAAAATTTGTTGATATCGAATTCTCTCAGCCATTCTCTTTGCTCCTCAAATTCAAGTTGATTCTTATTATCCTTGCTAGCTACCTTCAAGTATTTCTTGACTCCATATGCCATTTTGCTCTTAATTTCATACTTTTATCATAAAAATAGCATTCTCTCTAAAAATGGTAGACTTTTGATCATCTTAACCTTGGCATGGGTTTCATATTTGTTTTTACAAGTAATATCATCCCTTTTCCTTTCAAAGTGATAACTAATTTCCCCTCTTACCGAGCAAAATCTTTTCTTAACTAATCTCTCTCCTATATGATATCCCTCCCATATGGTATCTTCTCAAATGATATCATTCTCTTGCTACAAGTGGTATATCCTTCAAATGATATCAAGTGGAAGTCATTTAAGATCTCTCAAGATTATTTCAAGCAGTTCACAAATGGACTACAAGTAATACCTTATTTATTCAAGATAAGTAAAATTGATATTCATAAGTGGATTTCAATCCTTCGAGAGAAGATCAAGCGCCCAAATAGACCTTTGTGGGATACTGGTTAATCATACAAATGGTATCAAGTTTTTACAAAGAGAATCAATCATACTTGGTGTTATGTATGCTCACATGTGATATCAAATTTTTTATAAATGGATTTAATCATACTTGATATCGTTTAAACTCATAAGTGGTATTGAGTTTCTACATTTAGAATTAATTATACTTGTTATCATTTATTTTCACAAGTGGTATCTAATGTCATCATAAGTGGTATAAATATCAAAGTGGTGTATGCTTTTTATGAAAAGATAAAAGAACCACAAAAGATTAAAAACACCTTTTATGGAGAAAAGAAGAAAATTTTGATTTTTGGTGCTACATGACATAAAAAGGAAGAGATATGAAACAAGAAAAAAAATAAGATAAAGGAGAATCATTTGCATGCCAAAGGAGAAGGAAGAAATGCCAAGAAGAACCTTGTATATGGGGAAGCTTTTCTTTGTGAAACACTCATGTAGTATTTTGGGCTTACTTTAACAAAAGGGTTAAAATATTAATATTGATAAAACTGTTTTACCTATTTACCCAAAAATATTTTATGGATCTTTAGAGTGCATGTATTTCATTCTCATTTGGTATTCTTGGAGTGAAAATCTAATAATATGTAAGATTAGCTTTTCAAAAAGAGTTCTTTTGATCAAAAATCAAATATCTTGTTTAAAAATCTAAAATTTGTGAAAAACAAGATGAAAGTACTCAAATATGTATTTTAAATATTTTCAAAGTCTTTCGAGTAAAAGTTTCTTTTTTAGAAACCAAAAGGATAATTTGACCCAAAAATGAACTCACATGATCTTGATTTTGAATAAAAAAACATATATTTCTGTAGTTCAAGGTTTTTACAAAAGAACTGTTGAAATGCTATACTCATTTGAATCTCATGAAAAACTAGTATTAAACTAAAATGACCTATTACTGCATATAGTGAGTTTGGCTATTTGAACCAGATTTCTTTGTATATCTTGCCTTCAAATAGTATTTCAAACTCATATAAAGCTAAGAAAGTGACAAACTTTAAAAAAAATTCAAATTTAATTGCAAATATGATCTTGTTTCAAGATGTTTTGGTTCTTTAGGCCATAAAAGTGAAGTTTTAGAAATTCTTGGCTTTTATTAAAAATTTATTGGTCTTTATTAAAATCAAACTCCTCAAATTAGTCATGTATGTCTATTTCATATTCTTTGTGACTGTAACATCCTGATTTTCAGAGCCTTTTTGAAGCTTTTAAAATAAAATTCACCATTTGAATTTTTTTGGAATTAATTAAAGCTTAAATGGAATTTTTATGAATTAAAAGGATTTAATATGATTAAGTTAAACATTAACATTTGCCAAAGTTATTTTCTTTGAGTTCCTTGTGTTTCAAGGAATTTATTGGAATTTTTCTGGATTTTTCTGGAGTTATTTGCTATTTTCTAGAGCTCAAAATAGTTTATTTGAATTTCTGGAGAAAAAAAAGAAAAAGAAAATCCTAATTTCCTAAAACCGACGGCCCAACCCGCCGGTCAGCCATGGCGCAGCGATCAGCCGCCGGCCCGGCCCGGCCGACCTCGCGCCACGCGTCGCACATCGGTCGCGCCCACGCCCGCTTTGCCCGCCGGATGCGCGCCACGTGGCGCCATCTGCCGCTCTTCGCGCCGCGCCCCGCATCCCGGCCGCCGCTCGCGCGTCACCGGCAGTGGGGCCCACTGCCGAAGCGTCTCCGACCGGACTCTTCGCCCCGAAGTCCGGCTCGCGTCCGCCCGCCGCCGCCGTTCGCCGCGGACTCTTCGCCGCACCCGACCGGCCGCCTCGGCGTCGCGTATAAAGCGGTGCGCGCCTCGCTTCCTCGTCCTCTCGCCGCCGCCACCGCCGCCGCCGCCACCGCCGCGACGCCGCGTTTGCCGCCGCCGGAGTTCGTCGCCGCGCGCCGCTGCTCGCCACCGTCGTCGCTCGCCGCCCGCCGCCGAGCTCGCGCCGGTGAGTCCCACCGCCACCTTGGTCGCCCGCCAAATCCCTACCCGCCGCCGTCCCGATCCCCGGCGGCCGCCGCCGCCGCCGCCCGCCTTTGCCACGGACACGACACGCCGCGCTCGCGCGCCCGCGTCCCCCTCGGTCCGCGGCGGCGCGCGTGGCTGGCGTCACCGCGCCGCCGCCTCCCGTGGACGCCGTCCACCGTGCATCGAGCCTCTGGCCGGTGGGGCCCGCTTGTCAGCCGTACCCCCCGTGGACCAAGCCGAGTCAGCCGCCCAGTCAGCATGCCACGTCGGCCTCGGGCGCACACGTGTCGCCACGTGTTCGCCACGTCGCCCTAGCGCTTGCGCCAAGAGCCGCCGCCGCATCGTTTCGTGCGCGCGTCCACCGTGGACTCAGCTTCCGTGCGCCGGTCCACAAAGACAAAGGTGCAATTTTCTATTTTCCCATTTTCTTTAGATCCAATTTTCCAAGAGCCCGTTCTCCTCGTCCTAGCTCCGATTGACCGATTCTTTTCCTAAATTCATCTAAAATTGAGCTCTTCCTTTTGGTTCAGGTTTGAAAGTTTTTGGAGTTCATTTGAATTTTATTTGAATTTATTTTGTCTTTTCGTCTCGTTTTCTCTCGTTAGATCGCGTGTTCGAGGGAGCGGAAGTTGAATTTGAAGACCAAGAGACCTCAGTGAGCAAGGCCAAGGCAAGTCGTGTCCTTTGATCATGTTGAACCCAGTTTTCAAATCTATTATGTATTACTTTGTTTTAAATTATCATGCATCGCTATTTTATTATCAAACCCTTGTATTGGTAGTTATTGTCCAAATTGATTAATCCCTCCTTGATAATTTGAATACCCTGATTATATTGTCACCATAGGATGGGTAATTATTTAGTGATGCAATAATAGTTGTCACATGGGCATACGTTTGAAATGCTTAGCCATGCTTATTACTAGCACGTTGGGTTTATCATCACATGTGGTTAATTAATCTTGACTTAATGGTATACTTGAACGTGGTGGTTAACCACAGTTATAAATTTGTGTGCCATGACATTGGGGTGTCATTGGCGGTGGTTATACAAAATTGGTTTTCACTCAGGCGAATGATCGTGCATAAAGGGGGTGCAGGTTGCACATTGGGATGTGGATGCTTCGCCTGGGTAATATTTAAGGACTTGACTTTGTGCGCCATTGATCTGGGCCTTACTGCAACCACATGTCCAGTATGGGATGGACTCGGTGACTAATTTGTGATGTTTCAGTCTGGTTCCATCATTGGGATGTCGGTGGGTGTCGATACATTCCACGGGCGTAAGAGGGGCAATTACTGTGTTTGGGGCAAAACCTCGCGAGGCGGATCGGGTTGAGATTGAACATTGTAAAGGCCTTGTTGTGATCTTCTTGGTCGGCATGCCAAAGGAAGCATGTTATACCGTGACATTACAAGATGATCATATCGTGTGGGTAAAGTTGTACAACCTCTGCAGAGTGTAAAACTATTCGAATAGCCGTGTCCTCGGTCATGGACAATGCTCGGTGATTTCACACGAGGGTAGAGTTTTCATAAAAACCTGGTTGGGTTAAGTTGGGAAGTGAATGGTTAGTTCACGGTGTTCATTTCATGGATCTTGGTTCATGGTGGATTCCTTGGGTGAATGGTCGGTTCACTTGTGGTTGGTCTCAATTCCTTTGGTTATCTACTTAGTGTCCGTTGTTAAATCTGCTTTTAATCTATTTATTGTATTTACTTTAAATTGTTGCTTTCTGCAAAATTAACCTTTCACCATCCATTGGTAAGCCTTGCATACTATATTGCATCTTTGTTACAAACGACTTGCCGAGTACTCTATGTACTCACGGCTTTATGCCCCTGTTGCTCAGTTGAGGAGGAGGAGTATCACCAGCAGGAGGTTCCAGAAGGAGAGTACTTCGACGTCTTTGCGGATTAGGCTTCGTTCTCCACTCGATAGCCTGTGGGCGTGTCGATTGGCTGCTGCGCTTTCTTTTGGATCTCCGCTGCTAGTTTTTGTTAAGCCTTTAGGCTATTAATTGTAAGCTTGGCCATAAGGTCGTACTCTGATGATTATTAATAATATTTGAGTCTTTTCTTAGTAAATCGTGATATGTTCGATATTTCATCTTTGTTTATACTGTGTGCACTAGCGTGATCCTGGACTAGTGCAGAATACACAGGAGAGTCCGGATTTGTATATTCGGGTCTCTACAGTGACCAAGTAAACTGGATTAATTGTCAAACTCATTGCTTTGTTGAAACTCCATTTTGGCTTAATCTTTTTTCTTGCTTTTTGGTGATCAATGCCAAATGGGGGAGAATAATGTATAATAGCCTTGTTAAATTTGAATTTGCCAAAAGAGGGATAATTTGCTTTATGAGCTATAATAAATTTGTTAGGGGGATAATAATTTGTCAAAGAGAAACTTAAATTTAACACATTTGGGTAATTGTGTGTTCACCTTCTCTCATGCATTTGCTTTGTGATATGCATAAATAGTTTAATTTCCTATCACTTGTTTATTTTCATACAAATGCTATTGTTGTTAATGGATTTTTCATCAATCACTAAAAAGGGGAGATTGCAAGTTCAAACTTCATTGAGTTTATTTTGGTGGTAATGACAAATGCAATCATGAAACTAACTTGTTTATAAACTATAATATTGCTTAGTCTCATTTGGATATGATTAATGATAAATTTAAATGTGAGACTAACTCGTTTGTTAATTATGATATTGCTTAGTCTCATTTCGGTGAGAAGGTGAAATTATTGTGTTATGCATTTGATATCACATTCTTATATCTTATTGTATTATTCGGATCCAAAATATAGATTGAACTCCACCAAAAGTCTAAGTTGAATGTGCGCATATGTTTTTAATTATACATTCTGGTATGCATACATTTAGGGGGAGTTCCACTCTATAATTTGTGGTTTTATTAGCATTGATCCTTGTTTCCTTTTTAACACATATTATGATCTATACTTTGAAATATATTCTTTGAGTATATGAAACTTGTGTAGTTCATATATACTCATGATTGATTTAAATTAAATCAATTGTAATTGGATTGTCATCAATTATCAAAGGAAAAGATTGAAAAATCTAGTTTTTCCATTATGTGTTAGTGATTGGATGATAAATCACAACCGGATGTATAGCTTTAGTAGCAATTAATCTCAAAGATAAATACTCATATTCAAATAAGTTAATTGCTTAAGAAGCTTATCTTAGTGTATACAATTATTGTGTACATGATGTATACTCGTAAATTATTGTATATCTCATTATTTGTTGAGATTATCATGAATTATCAAAAAGGAAAAAAGTTATAGAATATAATCCCTCCATTATGAGTTGATGGTGAAGTTTTGATAACTAATGGTAATTGATCTGTGGACTAATATTTTTTATGAGTTGGATGAATAGATGAGATTTTACAAATGACGATGACTTGGGATGACTTAATGTGTTGAAAATCATCGAGTCAAGATATGAGATGGAAGATAGCTTCATGAGTTGAAGGCCATCAAGAAGAGGATGCATCATGAGTTGATGCATGTCCAAGAGGAGATTATCATGAGTTGATGAAGATCCTAAATAAGAGATGCATCATGTGTTGATGCATATCAAGATTCTGAAAGAGGAGATGATCATTTGTTGATCATCAAATTAAGTGAAGACTCATTATGTATTGATAGAGTTTAAATAAAGGATGCATCATGTGTTGATGCATATCAAGACAAAGACTTGAACTTGAAGAGAAGTGGTGCGTTATCAAGCTTCAAGAAGATGTTCAATGCAAAGGTATGGCTAGCTAGGACTAAAAATGTGCTCATAGTCTTTTACCAGTCATGGTGTTTGGTTAGAAGACCAGATTGATAGTATATGTTGCCGTACTATTAAGAGGGTCGTGTCTAGTAGATTAAGTCTCATCATGTATTGATAGCTCAAATCTCACTTGCTCTAGCTCTCCATAACATAATGCTTATATTTGTGAATGTGATTTGTAAGTAGTTGAGGTTTATGTGTTAAAACCTTGTAGCATGGGACTATATATTGCGAATGTATTTTGCAAGTGTTCGAGTCCATGTTTCTTACTTCTTGTGACATGAGACTTATATTTGCGAATGTGTTTTGCAAATGGTTGAATACATGTGCAATCCTTATAGTTTACGAATATGTTTTGTAAACATGTTGAGTCTATGTACCTATACCTTGTTTCATGACTTTGAAATTGTGCAAATATATTTTTTGCAACTTGTTGGGAATCATGGTTGATCCTTATGTGTATGATACTATAATTTGCAAATACGTTTTGCAAAATTTGTTGAAGTATATGCATTTTTAGAAAAATCGAAACCACCACTGTGAGACTTGCGGAACTACCACTGGGCGGAACTACCGACGTGTAATGCACTGTACTACCGCGACGTGGTCGAAAATTGACGTGGTTGAAATTCTGTGTGATCTAAGACTGACATGGTCAAAAATCTGTGTGATCGAAAGTCGACGTGGTTGAAGATCGACATAGTCGAAAACTGACATTGTCGAAGACCTACGTGGTCGAAGATCTGTGTAGTCGAAGGATTGTGTGGTCATAGACATGTGTGGTCGAAGACTGGTAGCACTAGCCCTGTATGAGCGGTTAGACTGGCTTGCGGTACTACTGACTTGTGTGGTGCAGTACGACCGATTTATCCGCGGTACATTTTTTTCAGTGAGATACATTTTGGGAGATTTGTCCTCCCTTGGAAAACGGCAGTTTCGCATGTGTGGTGCAGTAGTACCGGCCTTTGTGTGAGTGGTACTACCGATAGTAGGCTGTAATAGCTAGTTTTTTTTAACTATTACAAGGGGAGAGGTAAGATTGGCCGTTTGCTGACGACATTACCGGTTTTCCTTATTTTTGGCCCCAACAGCTAGTTTCATTGTGTCGGGTATAAATACCCTTTGTGGCCGGTTAGAGGAAAAGTTGCTGAACTCCATTTCATTCTTTTGAGCTAGTGTGAGCTTTTTCTCTCAATTGTGCACGTATTGCACTTTATGAGCAAGGAGAGAGGTCTCTAGATTGCATATGCTGCATCCAAAGGTGAATTTTGTGTCCACTTGAGTTTGTGCATTCGTGTCCATTTGGGATGTGGTCGCCCCTAGGAGTGGAAATTGCTTCTCTTGAGGGCAGCAGCGTCGGCAATGGAAATATGGAAGCTAAGATTTGGATTTATGCTGTGATACCATATTAAGTAGAGAAGAGGAATGTATGTCGATTATATTGCAATAACCCAAGGGGTACGTACGTACGTACGGGACATATAAGACTAAATGCTGGGATAATAGGAAATACACCCTCTCTGACGACTTGTGAACAATGGGCAACTCCTACTGCTGAAGCCAGTGGATACTGAGCGTCTTGCTCTCATCTCTGGGCTCGCAAATACTCTTAACAGTTAACAAGCCGTTTCTGAATCCCTAGCTCGCTGGTGTTTGACCGGATCAAACCCTGAACCAAATGCAGCCTAGGTGTCCGTCGAGCCTTCTATTTGTTAGACATTCTTGCAAGTCATGCTTACCTAGGTTCTTAAAAATGAGACAGTATGCCCCCCTAAGCATCTACTTAAGAACTCAACCATTCAATGCAAGCACCATAAAGGTAGTTACATTGTCGCGCAAGCTCTTTTAACACATAAAGCATCAGTGCACAATTAAGCATCGATGCTTAAGTTTGTACACATTTTCTCACTAACGTGGCAAGAAAACACTACCTGCCGATTTGGAGCAGAGCAGGTTTCTTCTGAATGAAGGTCGTTAAGTTTGCATGGTGGGCTAGCAGCCCTGCCCTGCATGACACGCTGATATGGGTTGGTGCGTTAGGAGGCTTCGGTCTACTGCTCTGCCTCTACCCTATGGAACAAGGCATCAGATGCCACAGACGGACGGACCACATTGGTTGACCTGCCTGTATGGGCCTACAAATTTTCAGAGGAATGTCACCAACCTAACAGTAGTACGCAAATGGGCAGATGAGGCACGGTCCACGGACGAAACCAATAGCTGAAGTAGCTTGCGAAGGCACTAGCTTTTCGACAACGAACTTCATCGGTCAATCTTTTAGTACGGTCCAAAGCATTTTTCTGAAAGGTTAGTCCTGAGTAACACAGGCTAACAAGTAACATGGTTGGCAACAAGTAGCAAACAAACGCATGAGTGCATGACCCACAGTTACCTTCCAGATGATAAGCACAGCACACAGTACACAAGTACAGAGCATCTTAAGTGAACGGTGTACTCGTTCCGAATCTTTTCAACAGAATGCAGCAGCCAGCAACGAAACGTACGGTACAGACACCGGTCCTTACCATAGTTCAGATAAAGAGAAGGCTGATGCTACCACAAAACATAAAACCATAGTTCAGATAAAGAGAAGGCTGATGCTACCACAAAACATAAAACCATAGTTCAGATAAAGAGAAGGCTGATGCTACCACAAAACATAAAACCATAGTTCAGATCAAGAGAAGGCTGATGCTACCACAAAACATAAAACCATAGTTCAGATAAAGAGAAGGCTGATGCTACCACAAAACATAAAACTAGCAGCAAGATCATAATTTACAAGACGGGGATAGAGACGGACTATTTTACATCAATGGCTAGCATTAGACAACCTATGTCTGAAGAAAAGCATTGGCGATTTACAAGGTCAGTGAGCGAGTCTTTCGTGAGATCCTAAGTTCTTTTGAAGCTGTAATCCTAAGTAGAAAGACATGAAGACATAGCTCTTCTGAAATCCTGATCAATAGCGGAGTCTGCGAAAGGGGTGCCTTCAGGGACCCACAAACGGCCTCTGTGAGGAAGCATAATCTGTCGTTTCATGAAGTCCTTGTCGGTGCTTGTTTGCTCGGATGGAGCTTCCTTCTTTTTCTTCACAAATTCAAAGAACTCTGCAACTTGCCGAGCATATCTGTAGGGGCAAAAGATTAAAACCTTAAATGAGAATGCAGAATTTTAGGGGTACTTAAGAGCAAGGTTCCGAAAACCGGAACCGGAAGAAATCCCGGTCGGCGGCCGGTAACTGTGTAACTGGGCGGTTACCGGCCGGTTACCGGAAAAACCGGTCACAATTTGAAAATCAAAATTTGAATTTTGAGATGTTTTGAAACCGGTAACCAGAAAAACCGGCCGGTAACCGGAAAAACCGAAAAAAACCGGCCAAAATCCGAAAATAAAAAATTCATACCGGCCGGTAACCGCCGGGATTTTGATCCCTGCTTAAGGGTATGTCAAGGCCTTTACTGCTACTTTCTAATGTTGATATCCAGTAACTAGAACAGCCCAAATTAAAGCAATATGAAAACACACAAAAAAAATGCATAGGAGCTAGAAAAGCTGGTCGTTTGAAGATAAAAATTGACGCTATGAACAATATAATCAGTAAAATGAAGGTTTGCAAACTCACTGTCGTTTAGCCTCTATGTCTTTGTTGAAATCAATGTCAGAATCACAATCCAGGACCAGAGCCGGAACCTACATAGCAAAAAGCCACAACTATATAACTGAGGTGCTTAGTACTACATCTTTTGAAGCAAATTAAGATAGGAGAATGTACCTTCTGAATACTCGAATGCATGTGATCTCCTTCCAAGTAAAAGACACGATCCCGTATATCTGGAGGCAAGGAGCCCTCCATATGTGTCGGCAACTGACTGACTGATAAGACACCGGGGCCTCCTCCTTTCGAAGGAAGTAACCAGCTCTCATGTTTCTCATGCAAACCTTGCAAGTAGTCAAGAGTAACACCACCTTCCTCTGATCTTTTCCGGAGCATCATTCTTTTGTGGCAAGTATCTGGGCTAGCTCTTAAATAAATAAATCCATCAGGGATAAGACCTGGGAGCGATGCCACAACCGGATCGAACCAGGAATCATAGATGCTAATCTCCATCTCATTCATCCAGTTAGCTTCATGAACAGCACGGACAAATACCTGGTGAACATTTGACAAAAGAATTTAGTTACATGAAAGATACTAACCCAGTTGAATCAGAAGGTAACAAAAATACTCTGCTCACTGCCGGAACAAGCAGTAGCAAGTAAGATAGACCTACCATCCTATCACTGAAAACGCTTCTTTCCATCAGTCTGAGAGGTTTTATCCCACCTGAAGATTCTCTTTCTTGCACAACCCTTGTCACAAACACATAGTTTTGGAAAGTGTAAGCATACCTATGTGGCTCAGCGTAGAAGGCATCCAATATATTGAAGTGATCAGGGCCAACATCCTGCCACTTAGCAATAGGTTCAGGCACTACTTCTACAAGATCACATAGTTCAATAGTCTCATTAGCTATTCTTTGCAGGAAGGTGGTCTTCCCGACACTAATATTCCCTTCCACACAAAAGGTCAGCCTCTTCTTCTGAGAAGGCTTAGATGAGTCTGTATCCTTTATCTCCTCATCAACACTCTCTTTAATGAATGAAGTGATACTCTCAGCATGGTTCTTATGTATGATGCCAACCGAGCTCTGTAAGAACTCAACCATCTTCTCACTAGACTTGCCGAAGAACTGCACATGCACGCAGGTTGTCAGCAAAAGATGAGAGAACAGCACATTTACACAATGATGTAACTACAACAAACAAAAGAATAGAGTGGCAGGAAGCTGTACTATCGACTTAAGTATTGAAAATTCTATCCCAAAATGGAAGAAATATAACTTGCTTCTCAGAACACAGAAGAACACGTGACATATTCAATCTGCAGTTATGATTTTTCTGGGCATCAAGTCCAAAATAAGACAAGCAAAAAGCATCAGAGTTCTCAAATATATTGCAATCATAATATAATGAGGTTTAGGTCAACTGGCATTAGAATAAATGCAAATGGCAGATAATGCAAAAGAGCATCACGCTTGTGTGCTTCCAGCACAACCTAGATGAGACATTTATAATTTTGGCTATGAGTGTTTGTTTCAAAATGTTAGAGGGAGTTGTTTTTTTAAGAGACGTGAAATTTTGTAAAAATGTATAGCAGTTACTGGTCACTTTTGGAGTACAATTTTTTTCTTGTGTCACAAGAACACATGCGCGTGTTGAATAATCTAATTAAGTGTTTACTTTCGTTATATGCCTTCAGTAGTCTGTTATTATATCATTATATGTATTTTGAGTTGGATGGTATTGCATTTCAAGCCAGTACAACCACCACATACCCTGTAAAAGGTGATATCATTGTCTCACTTCAGATTTCCAAAGCAATACATACTTAAATTGCAGATCAGAGTTGGCACTCCTTTCCTTGTGCCTTTGTGTTTCATACAACCTTTACTAGCTGAGCCCTACCCTAAATGATTTGCTTGAAAATTTATCCACTGTTAGTACCACGCAGAAAGGATATTATAAAATTTAACTTTCACCATAGCATCTATCAACACTTGAACAGAGTATATGAGTATACATCCATAACATGATATTCAAAATTTTGTCTTGTACGCACAAATAATAGACAATGTGAGCCATAACATGGACATTACAAGCCTTGCATGGGAGTTATTAACCAATACTGAAAACTCAAGGTGAGCACATGAATGTATTATGTAATGTAATCCTTTATTAGGCTGATAGATACTAGTTTAACGAGCTCAATGCTGATGAACAAAGAGTTCTATGCACGCCTTGGGGCGTTACAGAAGCGCGCTTTTTACAAAGCATTATCACCAAAGCACCAATCCTAACTGAGAGACAGCTTAATTTTTGTTATACGGATTATCTCACGCGCTGAGCTATGTCTAGAATCAAAACCCTACTCCTACCTTGCATACTTCACACATACAAAAACCAACATTTCTCCAGATAAACACACGCACCTTATCCCTGTAGAGCTGCTTGAGCTGCGCGACGCCCTCGAACCCGTTGTCAACGAGCTTCCTCAGGTTGCGCGGCCCGACCCCGGGAATGGCCAGGAGCCCCCCGCACCCCACCGCCGCGCGGCCGCCGCCTTCCCTCCGCTTCTCCGCCTCGGCCTCGGCCTCCCCGCGCCTCGCGGCCTCGACGGAGCAGAAGAGCCCCCTCCTCGCTCCCCCTCCGCCACCACCGCCGCTGCAGCGCAGCCACGGCGGGGGCCAGGGGCCCTGGCGCGCAGCGAGGAGCGCGGGGGAGCCGAGACGGAGGGCGGGCATAGGGGATGAGAGCAGTCGTGGCGCCGTGGCGGCGGCGTCAACGAAGGCGGCGGCGGCGGCGGGGAGGATGAGGAGCGAGAGCCTGTGCATCTAGGGCGGCGGCGGCGGAGGAGGAGGCCGAGCTCATCAACGGGGCTAGGGTTTGGGGAGGGTTTTTTTTTTTTTGATAAAGTTTGGGGAGGGTTTTGGTTTGGAGTTATCCCTTTCCTTGTGAGCTGTGTCGTCGGGAAGCGGGAGGGGAGGAGGCCGAGGCAGCGGTGCGGTGGGCTTGTCGCTGTATTGCCGCCCTGGTTTCGGGAGCGTGTCGCTGGAACCGGTGTATGGACAACTCACAACTGGGACAGTGCCTGTTGGGTGGGCGCTGTTTTTTGAGTTTGATGCATTTTATCTGTATTTTTTATAACTGTGATGGATAGCGAAGTCTGTAATGTAGATAACGTCTATAGTTTTGATTTTAAAAGCTGTTTTGAGACTTAAGTTGCTTGAAAAAATTATCTTATTTATTTTAGTTCTAATATTAAAAGCTAAAAAACAAAAAAGAACTTGGCCCTCATCTGACGTGTATATACGAGCTTTCTATCCAGACTTCACGTTGGATGGTTGCGCGCGTATTCTCTGCCGTTGCCTTGGTTAGATCACAGCCATTCAATCCGCGATGGATGCTCCAGATCGCCTGCTACAACACCTAATCTACAGTACAGCGCAGTAGCCACTGCAGTGCGGCAGAGGACACGGCTCCGCCGACAACATGGTCTCGGTTAACTGTACTAGAAAAGGAAGCGCGCTTCGCGGCGCCCTACAACGTTGTTGAAGTGAGATCATAAAACAATAATACAAAGTGCATGTAGAGGAACTACGAGACCAAAGAAAAATTCAAATGAACTCTAAAATTCATGATCTCGGTTCTATTGGTTAGATTTTGATTTTAGATGAATTTAGAAGTTTGTTTCACTCAATTCAGAGTTAAAATGACTTAGTTATGACCATGTGAACTTCTGCTTGAATAAATTCAAGAAATGGCGAAGAATCGACAAAGGGACCCATAGCCGATTGTCGGACGACTACGTGGTCAGATATCCGTTCGACCGCATGGTCATAAACGACTCACGTGGTCATAGCTTCGATCGTGTGGTCGTAAATTCGACCGCGTGGTCGGAGTTCGATCGCATGGTCGTAGCTTGGCGATGAGTGGTCTTAAACGAGTTTGGGTGGTCGTAAATTTGATACCCGCCTACGATTTCAGCTTGGTTTCGACTATGAATACAATTTGATTCCGGCTCCGACTCTGATCACGACTCGACTTTGACTTTCGACTACAGTTACAAACCGACTTCAATCACGACCAAACTTTGCACACGACTTCTAAACAAGATTATTTACAACAATTACTACACTAAACTACAACCGAAGCAAAATCAAGTGGTATTGATTGCAGCCCACCGCACACGAGGATGGGGGTGTTGGAATCCATTCAATATCATGGAAACCACATGCTCCAAATTTAGATAGCATAACCCGCGTAAATAACCTAAGAACTAATTATATAGCATTTTTCTCGGTTTAATGCTAGCTAAAAGCTCTTGTACACGTGGCAACTAAGTATTTGTAATCCCTAGTACACAAGGAATCAACGGAAAAGTATGTCATTCATTATGTCATTGTCCCATTTACTATTGCCTAATTCAACATGTTACTTCATGGATATTTTTCTTTTACCTATTCAACACAAAGAACATTAAATATAACACCACTTTTCAACAAGTTTTGTAGTAAATTTATTGCATACATAGTCGAGATATCGTATAATTATCAAGTTACCGAGTTAAACGTGAACCGATTGCTATCCCTAATGCAGGACCTAATTTAATGATCTGTGATGTAGAAATTGCACAAAGAAAGCGCAATTGACATAAAGTAAAATGAACAAACCAAAGAAGAAAATGAATTTAATGACCAATTCGCAAGCAAGATTGATGAGGAACTAAAGGGGAATGCAAACATATAAGTCAACGATAAAATACATGAGAATTGTATGTCATCAAAGCTAATAGATAGATTATCCATACAGCTACATAATCCATAGCTACAGATAAGTATTCACCTTGCAAAGCTTCAAGAGCGACCGTAGCTTGGCCAAGATTGTCAAAATCAACAAAACACAAGACATGTGGATCTCCACCAGGCTGCAGGAAAGTTGTCAGATTAAGTTACACCATCATTAAAACAGAGAGTTTCTATTAGCACAAAGCATATTTAACAGAGAGTTTCTATTAGCACAAAGCATATTTAACATACATGTCTTGACTCCTTATTGACAAGCCTCACTTCACGAAACCTACAAAAGGGCGGAATATATCTGCAGAAGGAAAATGTTAAGGAGCAAAAGCATATATAGAGAGTGAAAGATGATATACACTATTGATATTTGAAAACGAACAAGCGACTCATCAAGCATATAAACCAAACGGAATAGAATTAGACTGATCGAGATGAAGGGTGCAAAAAAGGTATCACTAAACCAACAGGAATGGAATTAGACAATCGAGATGAAGGGTGCAAAAAGGAGTATCATAAACCTCTCAATGGAAGTAGAATCGTTCTCCATTTCCATTTGGTGTTGATTTCCAATTGAGCGATTGAAACAACTCAAAAGGTGCAGATTGTTTGGGCGGATGGGTACCACAAAAATTGAAAAAGAATCCTTGTGTAACAATTTAACACAAGTAAACCGACATATCAAATGAGTCACCAAGGGTGGGTATTAGAATGCACAAAGCTAGATAGGCACATTAAGAAATGAAGTTTAGCGATGTGGGGTGCGCTAGGCGGAGGCGAGCAAAGTTGTGGATGGTCATCAAATGGTCCAGAGCGACTCGGCGATGTAATCCGCGAGGCGCGCGAAGATGAGCAGCGCCGACTCCTGCAGTTGGGCGCCTCGGGCCCGAGGCCGCACGGAAGAGGAACAGAGAGGTCGGCCCACGCGTTCTCGGGAAGAGCGGCGTGGCGAGCTCGGATATGGCGTCGCAGACCTTCTTCGCGATAGGCTTGGGGGATCGGACCGAGCGCGAGAGGAGGTGGGACTTGAGCGCGCCCGCCAGCGGGGAGAGGTGCGCGAGCGGGCGCGCGCGGCGCTGGACGACCGGGGAGGGGTTGGGGACAGAGCTGCGGAGGAGGACGGCGGCCATGGCGCGGAGGTCGGCGGAGTGGCCGGCGCGAGAGCGACGACGCGAGGCGCAGCAGGAGCGAGCAAAGGGAGGAGGGGCGGGGAGGAGGAGGTGGCGGGTAGGAAGGGGGAGGGGGCGGCGGCGGGCGGTGAGCGGGAGACAGCGAGGAGCGGGAGGAGGGGCAGCGACGGGGAGCGGGAGAGGTAATCTTGTTTTAGAAGTCATATGCAAGACCGGGAGGAGGGGGCTGGGGAGGCGGCGGGGAGGAGGGGTTGGGGAGGCGGCGGGGAGTGGGGAAGGAGGGGGACCGGGGAGGAGGGGGCGGCGGGGAGGAGGAGGAGGGACGGCGGGGAGGGGAGGAGGAGAGGAGGGACGGGCGGCGGGGAAGGGGAGGGGGCGGCGGGTGGCGGGTGAGCGGAGGAGACGGCGGGGAGGGGGAGGAGGGGGGAGGCGGCAGGGGAGGAGGGGGGAGGCGGCGGGGGAGCGGGGGAGGAGGGGGAGGCGGAATGGGGGGCACGGGCGCCTGCGTACGCGCGAAAAGGCCAAACTACCCCTCCAGTCGAGCGGCCCGCGCGGGCCGAGCGCACGCGAACGTGTCGACCCGCCGCCGCGTCCACGCCGCCCAAAACGCTGTGGTGCGAGCAAAGGGCAGCAGGTTTTAAGTTCTCCAATTAATTATTCCTCGGTCCCAGGACATAAGTCTCATTTTAAGGGAACGGTGTTCCACCACGTAGGTCCGTTGAGAATCAAAGCATTTTTACTTTATATTATGTTTTAATATAGAAAAAATAGTTAAATATTGTAGTATGGTATTTAACAGAGGTATGCATGGTTTACTGATTTTAAATTTTTCTTAGGTTCAATGTTTACTTAGGCTCCGTTTGGCACAGCTCCACTTCACAAGTGGAGCTATTTTTTTTTACTTCACAAGTGGAGCTGGGTGAAGCTACTTTTTTCAGCTCCACCCAAGGAGCTACTTTTGTCTCAGCAGGTTTTAAGGGACTCCTTGGGTGGAGCTATTCTGTTGTACCCCGTTTGGCACAAAACAGCTCCAAACAGCTCCAGGAGCCGGTGGTGGAGCTGTGCCAAACGGGGCCTTAGTCTGTACGTATGGTGAGTTTAATATTATATTACACAGCAGAGAACAAAATGTGATTTAAAAATATTTATTGCGAAGCAAAAGATTTATAGACTATTTCGTTGGTAACATTATAGTGCCCCCTTCTCTATTAAAGAAGTGAGAAAAACTATAGTATACTTTTTCACCCAACCAACATGATAGCATCTTATTGATCAATCCCCCTAGCCAAGACTTTATCTGTCACACCACTTCATCTGTCATAGGGTCTGATGCAGGGAGTTGTTGCCCGATCTTCACAACACAGGATTGAAGGTAGCTAGACTCGTGCAACTTGTTGAATGATACCGCCAACTGTTGTCTCAATTACAACAACTTGCGATCCTTGATTCACTCAACCACACGCTTCAATCCCTTTTGTCTACTCGCTCACCTGTAGTAAACGTATTCTTACAATCATCGATGTAATCATAAGAACAACAGAGACTAGAACTCACAGATAATTCCCAATGTTATGGAGGTGGAATTTATCTCACACAAACCCTAGAACAAGAACATTTAATTTCTATAAATCCTAGAACGCTGAAATAGGACACCATGATGTCTGGACACCAAGCCTCTCTGCCTTTAGATTGCTTTTAGATGCGTGCATCAAGCAAACCCGTTAACATTCATTAATTCAAAAAAGCATCATTTGGAAAGGAAATCATTGATTTAGCATGCTGAATTAATAACGGATGGAAAGTCTTAATCATGAATGAAAAGTCTCAATCATGGAGTCTGGGCACCATGGTGCCCCTGTTATTTATAAATGTTGCACCTTCTGTAGTACGCATGCCGATGCTACAGTGTTTTCGAAGGAAAAAACATTTTTGATTTGTCTTGCTTGTGAGACAAGAAAGATAATTTGGCATATGCTCTTCTAAGTTTCCTATAGATATATTCTTGAACTTCGTGGACAACAACCTCAAATTGTTCCCTCTCGACTTTCAAGTCAATAATGGTTTTAAACCTGAGCAGACATAATATATATGCATTAAGTAGTAACATTATTTTCTAGAGGAGGAATTCTAGAAGCATACATCAGTTAAAAATGTTGAAGCCATGATCGATTCTGCACAGCAATGCATAACATTATCCTACCCTGATTTGGTCAACGAGACACCTGACGCCCATAGCTTGATTATCCAAATACTGCCAAACAACAAGAGGACTTCATTCGGAAACAAATGGTGTCATAAACGGATCAAGTTATGATAGCACAGTCAAGTTGGTAAAGCAAGCAAGTCGATCGATACTGTTTTCTGCTAAGCGCCGATAAGAGAGGCTAGCTGCCGTCAACTACCACTGCTTGGTAGGCCTGAACATTGCACTGTGCGCATGAATGTACGTACTGTCCTTGAGCTCTCGCATGATCAGCACCTGTAGCGCATACATATGTTTTATGGTAGATGGATGTGAATGGAATCAGTAAGTGTGTTAGTGTTGTGGAGTTTGCTCGTACTGCTAGATGCTAATCGAAAAGACTCCTAGTCAGCTATTGTAGGGTATGGTGTCCTACAAAATTTTTTTCCAAATATTCTAAGCCTAGGGTATGATGTCACAAAAATTTTTTCCCTAAATATTCCAAGCCTAGATCAAAACACCAACCTTGAAAACCAATAAGAGGGAATCCTCAGCCCACAGCGGTATGCGTTGGCGGTTTGACCTGCACGGTATGATCGAGCCTAGAAGCGGTATGACCACTTCCCTGTTCCCAAAACAAAAAATTCAGTTCGAATTTAAACCATTTTTTGTGCAACTCTAAAAATCCATAACCAATTGGGATTAAACTTTGCACACACCTTGATTAGAATCTCATGAACCTATTCTATCCAACGATCGCTTGAATCCTTATCAAAGTTTAAATCTTTTTCAACAATACACAAAGTTGCACCAAAACCGAGTAAAAACTGAAAACTCAATATATGACTTGCCAGTGGGTAGATAATGACCAAGATGAATCTAGATGTATTCCCACATATCACAGCAAGTAAGGCCTCCCAAACATTCAAAACAAAAACCTTAAAGATCAAGAAACTTCAAAATGATGTCAAAATCAAGCAAATCAGGCAACTTCAAAATCCTTTAAGACTTAGTGCCTAGATGATGGGATATAATCTCTATGAGTCATCTCCATCACTTATATATCTTTAGCATACAATAAGATCAAGAAGGAAAGAGAAGAGATCAAAACCAATAAGAATAAGAATAAATCAACCAAAACAAGGAGACACAATGAGAGATGAATAAAATTGATATTTGTTACTTTAGGATGAAGCTTTTATAGCCACTTCATCTGGAGGATAAGATAGTACATTACAACACTCACTCTTCTAACCCTAACCCTAGAATACAAAGTTGGAATGAGAAATGGTTGGATGGTTGACATGCAAGACTCCATTCCAACCCATTAAATAGATAAAGTGTCACCACATCTAACCCTAATGGATACTATCCACTAGCACATTTAGGAGAAATCCATTAACCCCATACAGCACGAGTTTTAATCACACTTAACTCATACACGCTTTTCAAATCACATAAACTCAAATCCGCTAAGTCCTGAGCCTTTGATCCACCTGATTTGCTTAGCATTTCCTTGACCTAAACTGCTTTCCTAAATGCCACAGTTTTAATCTAACGTAGTTTCTGATATTTGGCAAATTACCAAAATACCCTCACCTTGACTTGATCTTCATCTTCTATTGCAAATAATCACCATGCTCGTCACATGTAGGTGCACTAATGGCTTGCCACGCATCGGCAAGTCTCTGTAGTTCTGGCTCTACCGGACCATGCCTCATTTGGAACGACCAAACCACTTGGTGCAAGTCATCGCTCAAACCTTTCCTTGAATATTTCTCATCTTTCTCGTGCCATGCTTGAGCTCAACTATCTCACCTGGCATCGTTGACCATTCTGGGCCTCAGCTCATCTATGAGCATAGCCCCAGTCATCGTCATTGATTATAGTTGACTCCAAAACTTTTTGCACATCCAAAAAATAAAGAAATCATTTCGAACACAGGTTATTCACAATTTCACCCGCGTTAGCTAAACTTGTATCATTCAACATTAATGCACTGACCAAACACAATTCAAATCATAACAAAATCTCAAAATTCAAAACCAAATTTTTGGGGCCGGTCTGACTGCCAGCTACAAGATGGCCAGACTGGTCTCAAACAGTGAAAACACACTGCCCCAGAAAAATACAATCGGCAACTAAACAATAGTACTATTGGCAGGTGGTCTAACAGCTATAGTCATACCGCCCGAAGCGGTCTAACTAGCACCACATCGGTGGTCTGATCGGCATCAGGTTAGCAGTCAGACCGACGTTAAGCCAGTGGTCAGATTGGAAGTCTAACAACAAAATTGATAATATACAAACTTTGCAAAATTCAAATATCCACTCTACAAACTAGGCAATGGTTCATCACAACATTATCCTGGATATTCTCATATGGTCTTTCAATTTCCCTCTTGATGAACTCATTGATAATTTCTCAAAAATGCAAATAGGAGCTTGTTTTAGAAGTAATGAGGGAATTTTGCAAAGAATAGCTGAAGATGGTCATAAAAAGATTGCAAACACTGAAAATGACCATATGAATCTGAAATAGAGTGAATCTACTGAATAGAGCAACTTTTTTACAAAAAGCTTTAACTCCACCAAAGAATTTAAAAAATCTTACTTTAGGTCAAAGTGAAAGAACAACTGTTCTATATGACATTAGTCATGGTGAGAAAAGATCAAAAGACCAAGAAAGTCATAACAAAGCACAACAAGATTCAACTTACCAAGATTTCACGTAAAAACTCCAAATCATGTTTGAGATATGTATTTTTACTAATATTTCTCCCCCTTTGACAATGAAATCATCAAGATGCATGGAAGAAAATAGAGCATTAGTGAATTGAAGTGACTACATTTTATGAATTAATGGGTTGTCTATATATGTCTATACAATGGTATATATAGTAGAAAGTCGTCTATAAAATCGTCTGTTAAATAGTACAACATCTTTCTCTCTCCTCATTCTCTTTCTTCGTATCACCAAAAATCTTATATGGTATAGACTTACAGAGAATTGATATGTACCATTGTACATACCCTTAATCAAACCGATTAACTCATTTGACTCATCGCCAACTACTAGTTATCACTTAGGGCATGTGCAATGGTATATGTTAGCTATTTGTAAGTCTATGACACGTAGGATTTTGGATAAAAGAGAAATATATTGTCTAGTATTTAACAGATAACTTTATATACAGTTTTCTACTATCTATATATTGTATAGATAACTTATTAATTATGTGAGATTATTATAGATCTATTGTATGAGTTGTCTTTAATTTTATCTATAGATAGCATAAAACATAGTTATCAGAACTGGACCGACAGTCTGATTAGAAAAAACTAAACCCAGAGCCCAGTTCGGTTCGGGCCACATCAGTAGACTGGAGATGCAATCATCTTGCTTTAAACCGATACGAACCAGGTCAAACTGGCCGGTTTTATGTGAACCGCACGTGGTTAACCCGGTTGGGCCAAAGCCCACAAAGGTTTCATGTGAACCGCGCGTGGTTAGTCCAGTTGGGCCAAAGCCCACATAGAAAAATTACTCAAAAACATGCACCCACCAGGTTTCAAACCTGCAACCTCATGCATCAAACATTAGTCCTAGAGGTGCTAACCAACTCGACATTCATCTTCACGTGTCATCAAGGAACAAAGAAATGTATACACCGTAAAATAAACGACTTTTTTTGGGGAGTGGTAAAACAACATTTCAATATGTTAGAAAACAGTTTAAAGGTATACCATTTTATTACCTTTGCATTGTATGTACCTTAAATAATAAATATAGTTATGCTCATCTACTTTGTACGAAAAAAGATTATAGAGATATCTTTGTATATGTAACTTTTACATATAATATATAATACAAATATTTAAATAAAACATACGGTCCGACCTATAATGTAACGCCCCCGTTTCCAGGGGTGCGTACGGACACGACATTCCGCAACTATTCACGCATGAACAGATATGGAGTGTCGCGCAGGAGTATACCATTGCATGCTTACAACAAAAGTCCAACATATATTTCACATAAGGATTAACATCCATTTTTCAACGTGGCGTGCAAGCCCAAAGTATGCTTACATCACAAAACTCGAGAATCCGCTGAGCGGCCAAGACCTAAAGCCACGGGTCCTCGTCGAAGAAGTGACCTTCCGAACTTCCTCAACGGGAGACAAACACCTTCGTCTTGATCCTCTAAAGAAAGGCAAAAGCAAGCCGTGAGCCAAACAACCGCTCAAAGAAATCCCAAAAGGACCCTAACTTATTACATGCACGAACAACAATGGAAGGGAGTATACTTGGTTTATTAGCTTTGGTGGATGCGTTTTATTTGCAAACATTTTGATAAGACGGACCCAAAACTACTCCTCAAGAACTCAGGGGTTTTTCATAAAGATTCAATTAACCAACTAAACAAGTTAAAGCATGTACAAAACTACTTAGCTTCGCTGCTGGAATCACCCACGTGACACAGCTCCATTAACCGGGAGCATGGCGTATTCGAATACCATTTATTTGACTCTGCAGAGTTTGCTCAGCTTTACCCACACGATTTCTTAACTCCCGCGTCCGGGTTAAGAAAGCCAGGTCGTTTCACTGCTTAATTCTTTATATAGGCTCTACCCGGTAGAATCCACTCGGTCCGCTCACACATACACACACACACGCAAACGCCCGCCGAGTGAACTCTACTGTTGTTAGCACCGCAAAGACGGCTCGCCTAACCTTTGTTACCCAAACACCTACTCCACAACACCTGTAGAATTTCAAATCGAGTTGAGCAGCTACTAAACCAGTGTTGACAAGTCAACTCCTGTGGTTGAGCGGTCACCATGTCATTTGCTCAGCGTAAGAGTCTGGTCCTTATATTTTTCCCTCAGGGGCCCGCGACCCCTGCCAGGTCCGCGACCATACAACCTAGGGTAAGAGGCGGGCGAAAACCGTCTCACGGTGCACCACAGCCCCCCTTACCCTATTCTGCGCATGCCGACAATCTCCGCCCTAGGGCACGGTGTCCCACACCACCCTACCCTAGAGTCGGGTTTTCCAATGTCTATTGGCCCGCAGCCACAACCTTATTAGTATAAGACTTTGCACGATAATAATAACCTACAATTATCTAGAATAACAGATAATTAATTCTAGGGTTACAAAGGCATGGCTACGAGTTTAACATGGCATTTGTCGGTGGTAGGGTTAACTATATAACATGTCATTCTAAACATTTTATTTTAATTTGAACTAACATTTCAGAACTAGCTTAATGCAAATAGCATAATAACATAATTAAATAACATGGGTCGCAACATGATCAAAGGATTTGGGACTTGCCGATAAGTTGGACGATCTCGCTAGCTCGAACGTAGAAACTCCCGGGTCCCGAGATCGCATTTGAACCTTCGAGATCTTCGGAACTAGCGCAAACACATAAAACAATTAAATCCAGCTTGAGACTATTCAAGCGAGGAAAAATAAACTATTTAAAAAGGAGTAAAATGCATAAATCCTCAAATTGGAATTTTAGGAATTTATCTGGGATGAATCTGGAGGAATGGAGGTCAAAAATGGGTTCAGGATATTATCTGGAGCAAAGTGGTGAAATTTGAGAATTTTTGGGATTTTCTATGATTTTCTAGGATTTATTTGGATTTTCTGGGATTTTGAAAATTGGAAAATCAATTGGAAAATCAAATGAACAGTAAAGGCCCGGCCTGGCGCAACAGTGCAGCCCGGCCTGGCGGACGGCCCGCGCGGCCAACGGCTAGCGCGGCCACGGAAGATGCGCGCGTCTTGGAGAGGCGAGGCGGCGGCCGAGGCCGCCCACGCCCACGCGCGCCTCCTCGCCGGATGAGCGACGCGTGTCTCGCGGAGCGGCCGGATGCGATGGCGGCGTGCACGGCATGATCCAACGGAGGCGAGCGGTACGGTTATGAAGATCGGACGACCGAGATTCAAGGAGGCGGTTGAACGTGCACGGGAGATGGATGGCGGAGATCAGAGCGCGCTAGGGGAATCCGACGACGGGGAGGAGGCCACGTCGTCGTCGTCTTCCTCCGGCCGGGTGCGAGCAGCAGAGAGAGACGGGACGGCGGGGCTGCGGCGCTCCGGCGACGGCGATGGCTCCCGAGGGCAAGGAGGGGTACCATCGGCAGAGCAGAGCACGGGAACTCTTTTTGGGTAGTTAGCATCTCCGGGGACCCAAGGGAAGAGAGGGAGGGAGAAGGGGGTAGTTCGGGTGCTTTGCGGGGGGGGGAGAGTCACCGGCGACGAGAGGGGCTAATCGGCCGTGATTACACCATCAAGGGGTCCAAGTGCTCACATTGACGGCGGAGGTGGGAGCTGGGGAGCTGCGGAGCGAGCTGGCCACGAGAGGTGCGCGCCGAGGAGGGTCGCCGGCCGGGCGCAGATCTGAGCTTCACTGGCCGGGGCAAACGCAAAAATGATTAGCACACCGCGGAGGTGCTCTGGCCGAATGCAATTGCGGAAAGGAGTAGAGGGGAGGGAGTTTGGCTCCCGGGGGCCACCGGCGCAGGGGAGACAGGCGGCGGCGCTAGGGGCGACGGGAGCTCGATCAACAGCTCGAGGAGGAGCTTGGAAGTGGCAGGAGGGGAATGGGGGTGTTTGGGGAGCTCGGAAAGCAAAGGAATGAGGGGAGGCCAAGAGGGGGTATTTATACCCCAAATGGAGGAGCGAGGCTTGGGAGAAGCCACCGGCGGGCTCCGCCGGCGTGGAATGACAGGAGTGGTTGAGGGCGACTCTCCGCAGACAGGCGGTGACCGGGTGACGACGCAGTCAGTAGCGGTTTAATGGCGAGAGATGGGAGCAGTAGCCGGCGGGCGGGTGCGTCGCGCGCGGGAGAGGGGCCGCCGCCGCAGTGGGGTCGAGGCGAGGGCGGGCGACGTGGCGCGAGGGCGGCACCGCGCGCGACGGGCTGTCGGACGGCGAGGCGGTCCAAGACGGCGGCGCCGCGGCGCGGCGGCGGCGCGGCGTAGCGCGCAGCAGGCGGCGCGGGAGAAAACGGGAGGAGTGGGCGCCGCGATAGAAGAGCGGGAGGCGCTGGGGCGAGAGGGAAGGCGGAAAGGGAGGCGGGGCGCCAACAGAAGAGGGAAGCGGAATGGCCAAAAAGGGAAAGCGCATTCCGGGAGAACTTTCCCAAAAAGGAAAGTTTCAGAATTTCACTCAAAATACAGCAAAAATTTGGAAATTTCATTTTGAATTTTTGGGGACTTTTCAACCTACCCCCCTTAAAAGAATCTCGACCCCGAGATTAACTTGATCCAGGGAATAAGTTGGGGAAATCTCGCTGCAAATCTGACTCTCGTTCCCATGTTGACTCTTCAGGTGTATGATTCTTCCACTGTACTCTGCAAAACTTGACGTTCTTGTTTCTGAGTTGCCTCTCTGTCGTTTCAAGTATTTCTAGTGGTTCTTCAGCATATGTGCAATCATCTTGCAATTCAATATCTGACATTGGCACTTCATCTGTTGGCTGGCGTAGACACTTCCGAAGCTGGGATACGTGGAACACGTTGTGAATTCTGGATAAGTTGGGCGGAAGCTGCACCTGATAAGCTACTTCCCCAACTCTTCCAATTATCTGAAATGGTCCCACATATCTTGGTGCTAATTTGCCTTTGACTTGAAATCTCTTGACTATTTTGAATGGGGTGACTTTGATGTAGACATAATCTCCAACTTCGAAACTCAAGTCTTTCCTGCGATTATCTGCATAGTTCTTCTGTCGGTCTTGTGCCATCTTCAGTCTGTCTCTGACAATTCTGACATGTGCCTCTGCATCTTGAGCAATCTAAGGGCCGATGAGTTGTCGTTCTCCTGTCTCTGTCCAATTCAGTGGAGTCCTGCATTTTCTGCCATAAAGTGCTTCAAACGGTGCCATTTGGATGCTGGCTTGATAGCTGTTGTTGTATGAGAACTGAGCAAATGGTAAACAGGTGTTCCATGTTGCTCCATACACTATCGCACAAGCTCTCAACATGTCTTCTAAAATCTGATTGGTTCTCTCTCATCGTCCATCATGCATGG
Organism: Dendrocalamus sinicus; assembly: GCA_036346575.1. Lineage (NCBI taxonomy): Eukaryota > Viridiplantae > Streptophyta > Magnoliopsida > Poales > Poaceae > Dendrocalamus > Dendrocalamus sinicus. The sequence goes on from CM070654.1 coordinate 26,357,480, forward strand.
GTGATATGCTGAGCTGAAATTCAGATCGGTGCCCATAGCTTCATGCAATTTTTCCCAGAACTTGGATGTAAACTGTGCTCCTCTATCTGACACGATCTTCTTCGGAACTCCATGCAGTGTCATAATTCTGGTCAAATACAACTCGGCGAGTTTATCCTTCCCATAGGTTTGCTTGATCGGGAGGAAATGGGCCACCTTGGTCAATCTATCGACAATGACCCAGATAGCATCATATCCCTCACGAGTCTTGGGAAGTCCAGTGATGAAGTCCATACCAATGCTATCCCATTTCCATTCAGGAATTGGCAAAGGCTGCAACAATCCCGATGGTTTTTGGTGGTCTATCTTGATCTGTTGGCAGATATCACATTTAGCTACATATTCTGCCACTTCTTTCTTCATCTGGTTCCACCAATACCTATTTTTCAAATCTTGATACATCTTTGTGCCTCTTGGATGAATTGAGAATTGAGAGGAGTGGGCTTCAGATAAGATCAACTCTCTCAACTCCTTCTTGTCGGGTATGCAATAACGACCACGGAAGGTAAGGATTCCATGCTCGTCTATCGCATATTCTGATGAATTTTCTTCTTGAATATCCTTTTTCAGTTTTTGAATCTCTTCATCTTCATCTTGGGCTATTTTAATCTGATCTGGCAGTAGTGGTTGAATCTCTAAGGCTGCTTCCTCACCTTGTTCTGTGATTACCAAGTTTAGCTGTAATATATCTCTCCGCAACTCTGGTGGGTACTCTGATTGACTGCCTTTGCTTGGACGAGCCTTGCGGCTAAGGGCATCAGCAACTACATTTGCCTTGCCCGGGTGATACTGGAGATCCACATCATAGTCTTTGATCAGTTCTAGCCACCTGCGCTGTCTCATGTTCAATTCTGGTTGTGTGAACAAATACTTCAAACTCTTGTGATCTGAGAATATCTCACAACGATTTCCTAGCAGGTAGTGCCGCCAAATTTTGAGAGCATGCACCACAGCTGCTAGCCCCAAATCGTGTGTGGGATAATTCTCTTCATGCGGCTTCAACTGTCTTGATGCATAGGCAACAATTTTTCCGTCTTGCATAAGCACACAACCCAAACCTTGCTTTGAAGCATCACAATAAATCTGAAACTCCTTCTCTGGATTGGGTAGAATTAAGACTGGTGTGGTTGTCAATTTGGTCTTCAACATCTGAAAACTTTCCTCGCATGCATCAGTCCATGTGAACGGTCTGTCTTTCTTCAACAATTGAGTGAGTGGACGAGATATTATTGAGAAACCTTCTATGAATCGGCGATAATAACCTGCCAATCCTAGGAAGCTTCTCACTTGATCCATTGTCTTAGGTCAAGTTTCCATTCCATAATCGCTGAAATCTTTTCTGGATCGACTTTCACTCCATCTTCAGATATAATATGACCCAAGAAGGCGACTTCTCTCAACCAAAAACTGCATTTATCAAATTTTGCATATAACTTATGCTCTCTCAATCTGGTCAAAACCATATGCAAATGCTGTTTGTGCTCTTCTTCACTCTTGGAGTATATCAGAATATCATCAATGAAAACAATCACGAATCGATCCAATTGGTCCATATGCAACAGGTTCATAAGATTCATGAAATACGCTGGCGCATTGGTCAAACCAAAGGGTACGACCGCGAACTCAAACAATCCATATCTGGTAATGAAGGCTGTCTTCTCTCGATCTTGCTCTCGGATTTTTAGCTGATGATAACTCGAGCGCAAGTCGATTTTGGAGAACACTTTGGCACCCTTGAGCTGATCAAATAAGTCATCAATTCTGGGCAAAAGGGTACTTGTTTTTGATCGTAACAGCATTCAAACCTCTGTAATGAACACACATTCTTAGCTCTCCATTCTTCTTCTTCCCTAATAAAACTGGTGCCGACCAAGGCGAAACAATTGGTCGAATAAACTCTTTCTCTTGCAGTTCACCTAACTGTCTCTTGAGCTCTTTCAATTCACTAGCTGACATTCTGTACTGGTGTTTCGCAATTAGTTTTGTGCTAGAAGTCAACTCTATGGCAAGTTCTACTTGTCTGTCAAGGTCTGTCCGGCAGTTCTTCCGGAAACACATCTGGATATTCTTATACTACCGGTACTTAATCAACTATAACTGCTAGCATGTGGATCATGCGCTTTCTCGCATCCTTCAATACTCCTTGGTTTGTCTTGTTTTGTTTGTTTGTTGTTTTTTTTCCACTTTCTGACCTTTAGGGTGTATCAATGATACTGTTTTGATCTCACAATCTAACTTGCCTTTGTTCTTGGCTAGCCAGTTCATGCCCAAAATGGCATCTAGCCCTTGCATATATGGCTGCAGCAAATTTGCTTTAACCTCTTCTGGATTGACTTCTTTTTACTTGTACCTGTATATCATCCTTACATGTGTGGTGCGGATTCCTACTTAGATGAATTATGTTGCACCAAGGTTATATATTTACATCTGGGTCCATTTGGATAAATTTCATTGCAACACGAACTTCTCATCCATTACACTTTACACAGATGATCTTCATACACATTCATAGTCTTGCCACAAGCCTTAGTTAAAATAATTTACATACAAGCTATTCAGTTCTTCCAACTAGCTTACAAAAGGATAACCAAAAGGACATTACTCCATTCCTTGTCCTTCATAGATCACTCTCTCCTGACTGTCTGCCGTGCTTTTCTTCTTCATGACATTCCTCCGAGTAGATATGTTTCTTCCTCCATTCTGGTCCTCTTAGGGTAAGTTTCTTCTTCTTCTATCGGTGGCGGGCGTGATGTTGTGGCCTGCCTCTTTGCTTGCTGTCTAGCTTCTTCTTTGGGTAAGGACTTCAGTGGGCAGTGGTCACGATAATGCCCATCCTGCTCGCAGTGAAAACAAGCCGTTTGTGCTGAAGGCGAAAGCTTCTTTCGTTTCACAACTTTCACGTAACCTGATGTCTTTTCTTCTAATTGAAGAGCTCGATCAACTAGGCTTAATAGGCTTGAAAACTTCATGGACTGAAGGCGTTGTCTCATATTGGGTCGTAGGCCTTTCATAAAGTACTCCATCCTTTCGGCTTCAGTATCAATCTCTTCTTGAGCATACTGGGATAACTGATGGAATTGTTGTAGATATGCTGTGATGGAGTTCTCTCCTTGTTGAAGATCAAGAAAATCCTGATATTTTTCAGCGATAACTCTAGGAGAAATGTAAGCTTTACGGAATCTTTTCACAAAGTCTTCCCATGTAATATCTTCCCTATTAGGGTGTATCCACTGGATAGCATTCCACCAAGCAATGACGGTTCCTGACAGTTGGTAGGTGGCGAAAAGAACTTTCTCCTTATTTGTACATTGGATAGTATTCATTCTTCTCTCAACATCTTGTAACCAGTTATCCGCATTCAGTGGTTCTGTTGCTGAGGGGAATTTAGGTGGTTGAGTTTGCAGGAAGGCTATAAACTTCAATGCGATTGCGCTGACATCACATCGACTCTTCGGGTGTCACTTTGACAATGAACTGTGGCAGTGATTCTCCTTGCTGTTCTGGCATCTGGACTTGATCTGTGGTAGGTGCACCCTGCCTGTTGGTCTGACCACTCTGCTGCGCTGGATCCATCTGCCAATTGGGAATTTGATATCAGCTTTGCAGCGGCTCTGGAGAACAAGAGGGGATAAGTAAGACTTTGAATTTCAAGGTAAGTATAGGATGAATAAGGTGATAACGAGAGCAAAAGGGACAGGAGAAAGCTTTGAACACAAGGGGATTACTGATAATTAAGCAAACAACATAAAGGATAATGAACATAAATTTACAATATACAGGTGGTACACAAACCACTTAGGGTTCATGATTACATCTGCTTTACATTACAAAAGTACCACTACTACTCAGGGTCAGACTAGTCTAGCGAACAACGGCTACTCCTCCAGCTGCCGAGGAACGAAATTTTGAAGCTAGACAAGAGAAGCAGTAAATATTTTTGCCAAAGTAAAACTTAAGCAGAAATAAACTAAGATAGATAAGGTAGCAACAAGAGAGGAAAAAGACAGCAATAATACTTATATTTTTTGTAAACCCTTTTTATGGCTTTAAATTAAGTTTTGCGATAAAATCGCTTCCTAGTTTGCCTTAGGTCTCAACCTACGGTCAAGAGCCTGCTCTGATACCACTTCTTGTAACGCCCCCGTTTCCAGGGGCGCGTACGGACACGGCATTCCGCAACTATTCACGCATGAACAGATATGGAGTGTCGCGCAAGAGTATACCATTGCATGCTTACAACAAAAGTCCAACATATATTTCACATAAGGATTAACATCCATTTTCAACAGCGGGCGTGCAAGCCCAAAGTATACTTACATCACAAAAACTCCAGAATCCGCTGAGCGCGCCAAGACCTAAAGCCACGGGTCCTCGTCGAAGAAGTGACCTTCGGAACTTCCTCAACGGGAGACAAACACCTTAAATCTTGATCCTCTAAAGAAAGGCAAAAGCAAGCCGTGAGCCAAACAACCGGCTCAGCAAATCCCAAAAGGGACCCTAACTTATTACATGCACGGAACAACAATGGAAGGGAGTATACTTGGTTTATTAGCTTTGGTGGATGCAGTTTTATTTGCAAACATTTTGATAAGATGGACCCAAAACTACTCCTCAAGAACTTAGGGGTTTTTCATAAAGATTCAATTAACCAACTAAACAAGGTAAAGCATGTACAAAACTACTTAGCCCATTCTTTGGAATCACCCACGTGACACACTCCATTAACAAGAGCACGGCGTATTCGAATACCATTTATTTGACTCTGCAGAGTTTGCTCAGCTTTACCCACACGATTTCTTAACTCCCGCGTCCGGGTTAAGAAAGCTAGGTCGTTTCACTGCTCAATTCTTTATATAGGCTCTACCCAAGGGAAGAGAGGGAGGGAGAAGGGGGTAGTTCGGGTGCTTTGCGGGGAGAGTCACCGGCGGCGAGAGGGGCTAATCGGCCGTGATTACACCATCAAGGGGTCCAAGTGCTCACATTGACGGCGGAGGTGGGAGCTGGGGAGCTGCGGAGCGAGCTGGCCACGGAGAGGGTGCGGCGGCCGGGGAGGGTCGTCGGCGCCGGCGCAGTACAGAGCTTCACCTGGCCGGGGGCAAACGCAAAAATGATTAGCACACCGCGGAGGTGCTCTAGCCGAATGCAATTGCGGAAAGGAGTAGAGGGGAGGGAGTTTGGCTCCCGGGGGCCACCGGCGCAGGGGAGACAGGCGGCGGCGCTAGGGGCGACGGGAGCTCGATCAACAGCTCGAGGAGGAGCTTGGAAGTGGCAGGAGGGGAATGGGGGTGTTTGGGGAGCTCGAAAAGCAAAGGAATGAGGGGAGGCCGAGAGGGGGTATTTATACCCCAAATGGAGGGGAGCGAGGCTTCGGGGAGAAGCCACCGGCGGGGCTCCGGCCGACAGGGAATGACAGGGAGTGGTTGAGGGCGACTCCTCCGCAGGACGGGCGGTGACGGGGTGACGCACGGTGCTGTAGCGGTTTAATAGCGAGGAGATGGGAGCGAGTAGCCGGCGGGCGGGGAGTGCGTCGCCGCGAGGAGAGGAGGGGCCGCGCGCAGTGGGGGTCGGCGAGGCGGGCGGCGTGGCGCGCGGGCGCCTGCGCGAGCGGGCTGTCGGGGACAGCGAGGCGGTCGAGGCCGAGAAGCGGCATGGCGGCGAAGGCGGCGCGGCGCAGCGCAAGCAGCTAGCGCGTGCACGGAGAAAAGGGAGCGAGCGGGCGCCAGCGATAGAAGAGCGGGAGGCGCTGGGGCGAGAGGGAAGGCGGAAAGGGAGGCGGGGCGCCAACAGAAGAGGGAAGCGGAATGACCAAAAAGGGAAAGCGCATTCCGGGAGAACTTTCCCAAAAAGGAAAGTTTCAGAATTTCACTCAAAATACAGTAAAAATTTGGAAATTTCATTTTGAATTTTTGGGGACTTTTCATATAACCTATCGGTCCGACTATTGAGTTGTGACCTGAGACCTTGATCATGGCTGATTTGGATCTGAAACTATAATATTGAAGTGCATTACATACAATCATCCGTACCGACCTGTTGTGTTTGCAGCGGATGGGAAGGATGGATGTGTGCGGTCCTGTATGGGCAGCAGTTTTGCACATGTTATGGTTGCGTTTTAGGTCATTTATTTGGCATTCACTCAGGTAGCTTCCGGCTGGCTGACAGCTACCGCCTACCGTCAACCGCCAACCGGTTAGTTTGGTGCTCAAAACTATTCAATGGTGGCAGCGGCAGTAGTTCTTCGGCGTACTTTCACTGTTTCACACGGTTCGCGGCAGTAGCATTGTAGCATCACTCCTGCTCGTTTTAACTCGCTGCTGGGATCGTTTTAAGGAAAATTTTAATGTACATTTTACTGATTGTAGGACAATAATAATAATTAAATCTAACCGTTGATTTATGATGGCATAAAAAAATTTCTTTGCAAATTCTATTTTTTCTTTAAACTTATTATCAATCCTTTTCATTGTTGCCGCTCCCGTCTCTAACCTATTTGTTGTGTCACCATCACGGTGCAAGAGATGACACTGTTAGAAATAATCTTGACTTAGAGTTTAAGACATAGTAGAATTCGTCTCTATGTGTAACTTAAGTTGAAATTATGACCAACTTGAAGTCCAAATACATATACTATTAGGAGATTATTAGCCTATATATTGAGGAGGCTTATAGCCAATTTTGTAAAAAAAAACAAGAAAGAGGGGGAGCAAATAAGAGAATAGAGAAATTCAAAACGTGTTCTCTCCGTTTATTTGCGATGTATGTGTTTTCTTCTGGATCAAAGTTCTAACAAGTGGTATCAGAGCCTAGGTGAGAACCGAGTTGCTGAAAAACCGTCTCGGCGATTCCATTTCGCACTCGTCTCACGCAGCGCTCCCGACGTATGGCGCTCGGTCTGTCAAGAAAGTCAAAGCCAGGTAGGCAATAGAGAAGGCCAAACACGAGTTGCAGTGTAGAGAGACAGCGAAGCATAAAACTTTTGGGCAGCGCCTTTGTGCAGGAAAGAGAGGGGACAAGACAAGAGAGACAAGGACGTTTTCAACAGTAAAAGAAAAGAGGATGAAGAAAGTGTTTCTTGCTGAAGCGCTCAACGATGATGAATCAACAGTGCTCTGATGATGAGTTGAGTAAGGGACGTTGAGAAGATGTGTCGCCGTCCAAACTCAAGCAAGAAAAAAGGAGAGCTAACAAGTCATCGACGTTCCAATTTCTTCTTCTAACAGGCACAGACAAGCGTGGGGAGGAAGATGTGCCTGGTAGCGTAGTTGTAACAATATGGTGAGAACGAGGGAGCATGCGACGGCATAGAGGACCTCGCCTTGCTTGTATCCTCACCTCCACGCGTTGTACCCTTTGCTAATCGATGCATGCATGCAGTGCAAATGAAATTAAGCTCTTATTTGATTCTTTTTTGCTTACATCCTGTTGATCGATGTAGTTACGTGAATTGAGGTGCATTAACGGAAAATTGAGATCGAACAGAAGAATACTAGTAATTTTTAGGGAACTTTTATGGTACCCTAAAATAAATATGAACCATTCGTTCTTTTTTATTCAATGCATCAGATTAGTTAGGATTCAGTCACAGTATTATCACCGATAGACGATAGTACTAGCAGTAGAATTTTGAGAGAAATAAAATTATGAGTCCTTTTATGGTACCTTAGAATGAATATAAGTTATCCATTCTTTTTATCTAATAGATTAGGTTAGTTAGGACTTAGTTCTACTGCCACCGACAGTATTAGTAATAGAATCTAAAAAAGATAAAATTGTAAAGAAAACAAGGTCCTGCAGATGTCGGACATGACGAGTGTCAAGACTGTGTGGGTGTTGCAGTTGGTGGTGAAGCATACCTGACAACTGCGGTGGTGCAGGAGATGGCGCAGACAAGCGTGGTGAGAAACCTATGCCTGATGGTGCGATCCACAGCGATGCGGAGAGAGAGGAGCGGCTCAGTGCGGGGACCCCGCACTTAGCGCCGTCTTGAGGTGCCCAAGCGGTGACACGTATCCCGCAAAATTCAAAAAAATACTTTAAAAAATTCAAAAAATTGTAAAAAGTATTTTTTTTAAAGTACTTACAATTTTTTTTATTTTCACTTTTATTAAAAAGTTTTTTTTAAGTACTTAAAAATACTTTTTACTAAAAGTATTTTTACAAAAACCACTTTTTACAATTTTTTGGATTTTTAAAAGTATTTTTTTGATTTTTGCGAGACACGTGTCAGCTGCTGGGGCACCCCTGCACGGCGCTAAGTGCAGGGGTCCCTGCACCTGAGCCGTTCCCTGCGGAGAGAGGACGAGGGAGTAGGCGCGGGACACGCTCCGGATGCACGCGACGGCACGAATGGCCTCGCCTTGCTTGCATCCTCGGGCGAGGTCCGTTGTTCAACAGAAAGCAACCTTACCTGACTGTGGGAATGTTAGACTATATTAAGTGTGCAGAATTGCTATTCATATTAAGCGCGATCAGTGCTGGTACCAGTTATGTTTTGCGAATCACACGATACTTTCTATTTAGCACTCCTCATTTTTTTTCTTCAAAATACTAGCTGAATATCCGTGTTTTACAATGGATAAAAATACCATACCACCCTAGCATATCGACGTCATGGAGATCAGGTTGCTTCAGGCCCTTAGCTACGCCTCTACGCTCGGTCGAGTTCGACCAAGCTGGTGTAGTGCCTCCGCTGATACGCTGGCCTACGCAATGCCCACACGGTTCCGCGGCCATGCCCAGTCAAGCTAATTCATGTATTGAAGTTAGTTTGTCTGGTTGTTGTCGTCCTGATCCATCGCGGAGAGAGAGAGAGAGAGAGAGAGAGAGAGGGAGATCAGGACCTGCCGCTTGGATCGAGAGCGCAATGCCGTGGGGTGAGGAGGGAGTGAGATGGAGGAGTTGCGTGAGGAGAAGGATAGGTTTTCAAGATCCGTGTGGTGTTTTCATGTGGTAAAATGTGGAGGAGGGTCTCTCATGGAGGGGTTCAAGGTCCTTCTTCTCTAGAGAATTTTTCCTTCAACCTCTCACAGTAATTGAGACGATCGACGAGTTGCATGCACGCACGGTGCATGTAGTAGTGCACCATAGACTAGTCCCGTGGCAGCTTGTCTCTAGCTAATTAACTTCTCCCAAAAGCAGCTTCTTGGATTCTTGCTTGCCGGTGGTAAGGCCAGTCTCAGTGGAGGTTTATGTCCCAGTTTCCAACACATCCATATTTTAGAAACAATGCAGAAGAGTTTCATCCCCATGAAACTCTCTCTACTCCCATGAAACTTTTATCATCTCTCTTTATCACTACAGTGTCATGTCAGTGTATTTAATGCCCATGAAACCCCCATTGAGACTGGCCTAAGCACACATACTCCACACGACGACTTCGCCTCCGAAAACAACACATGCGTATATACATTTTCGACAACTGAGTGCAGACTTTCTATCTCGCCATTGCTCTCTCCAAAGATGCTCCGGTTCTTCCTCTTCTCGTGCAGGATAAGCTAGTAGGATCCCAACCGCTGACTCGCTTCCATCCCTTTCGTTGCTGTCGGGTTCATCCCGTCTACTTGTCGAGTAGCCTCCAACGCTCCATCCATGTCGTCTTACCCATGCCTCCCATAAATATCTTAGGAGAAAAAACACAGCGTTTTAGTTGCAAGTTGACTCGCTTTAAGCCACTTTATGGCCTCAAAAAGTGTTCCATCCGATGATTCGCAGCCGTGCAAGACTGGGACTTGTCCACGAGTAGTTGCTGCAAATTTGATCGTTTCAGAATAATTCAGAGCCCAGTAGTCGATCAACTCACTGTCACTGGTTGGGTAAATGGAAATTTGGACGGTTTCACATGGTGACATACTGACATTCATGGTTGGATTTCTTTTTCTTTTTACGCCTCGCTCGATTGGGCTGAAAAATAAAAGCTTATGACTAAAATTGCATTGTAGTTGGCTGAAATTATACTGTAACTAAATGTGACTTATTTAGCATAATTAAATTTTAAAAAAATAAAAATAGAAAAAATATTAGCTCATCATGGACAACGCAAATAAATACAAAAAACAACCGATAAAAGAACTCAAAAAAGTCAAAAGTTCAGAAAAAGATAAAATTTATAAATAATAAAAAATAAGTTAAAAATCAAAAGCTCAACTCAAAATGAGCGAGACGTAAATCTTCTTCTGCCTCACTCTGTCGTCCCGTGCTGCCATGTGATCGCACACTCGATCGTCCGGTTTAAACTTGCTTTTTCTTTCTTTCTTTTTTTTCTTCCTTCCTTCCTCTCTTTCTTCTGCAGAAGCAAGTACTAGTCGGCACAAACGTTTTGTTCCGTGGTTAATTGCTGCATGGCAGTAGTTGACCGGGCGAAAGTGATTCACCCTGAGACACATCAAAAGAAATGGTTTCAGTTTGTTGCTATATGGAGCAGTATTTATGAGTCAACTAAACGTGTCTGACGACGAAATCAACAGTGCAACATGCAGGTTGGTCGCCAGATCAGGGAAGATTCCCTGGCATTACATGGCATGCATGACCGGCTCCATCGATGACACGCAAACTCATTAGGCCGTTGGGTGAGTATAACTATGAAGCAACGTACGCAGATGTCATCGCCTTATCGGGTCGCAGGGCCCCAAGAACCCTAAAACGGCGGAATTTTCTTTGGTGGTGTGGAGAGAACACTTGAGTATTTTTTGAGAGTAGAACTACTTAATTTTTTTGGATATCCAACATTTTAGATTTGGAGCATTTACATTTTTTTTGGAAGGGATGGGATATGAGAGGATCTGTTAGATGGAGATTTAACGCCCTAAATTCGTTTTAGAGGGAGAGAGATATAGGAGATCCATTGGATAGAGATCCAATACCCCAAAATATGAAAGCTCCTAATCCCAAAAAAATACACAAATACTTTTTAGCACTTCTCATTTCCTTTTGCAAAGCTCAATAATATGCGGTGCTCTCTTTATCCTTCCTAGCTTTTTTTAGGGAAACCTTCCTAGGTTAATTAGTCGCTTTACTTTTAATTAGGCTAGCGAATAACAAAGGTGGGCCGGGATTTCGTGAGGATTTCGCAGGAAATGGTATAAGGGCATGTTTGGTTTATGATCAGAAGTTGCCTAGTCACAAGTTAGGCGTGCCACAGTTTTTAGGTAGCTGTTTGGTTCACTGACGTAACTGTGGCATGCCACACTTTCTTAGCACCCGGCCCCACACGTCATAGACTCAGTTTCTTGCCAAACTTTGCCACAAGTGTGGCTTCGATTTTGTTAGCCACACTTTCTGTGGCAGTCACATATTGCCTAAGGTAGTGTTTGTTTCTGGGACAAGCAGAGTCAAGGACATCCCACTAGGAATATTCCTTGTAGATCGGGACCAGCAATCCTCTTTTTCATGGGAAAACTCAAAGGCTTATGTGTATAAACATATCAACAATAGCCTTCAATTTTTTTTTAAAAAACTCAAAGGCCACACATGTCCCACCTTCATCCTTCCATCCAAACAAAGGATGGGACCATTCCATCCCACTTTATCCTTCCAACCAAACAAAAAACAGGGATGACTCTATCCCCCTAACCAAACAAAAAATGGGATCATCCCATCCCAAAACCAGGGACAGGACCATCCCATCCCACCTTGTCTCTAAACCAAACACAACCTAAGCTTAGGCATGACAAGGTTAGGCACCAACCAAACAGGCCCTAAATCCCACACAATTATTGTTTTATTTAAGGAAGCGTGACCTGAACGGGCCTAGTTGCTTTGGATTCTCACAAAAGTTTTAGTACATCCAACCTTACACAAAGGACCCTTAAGAATGACAAATTACAACCAAGTCCTTTTGCCATACAGACAGAACCTATGAAGAAAACTAAGAAAACCAAGGGTGCTGACTACGCCAACACAACCAAGGATGAAGAAGATGTGACCATCAGCAGACGTCCTCCACGCTGGTGATGCCCAGGTCTTGACACGATGACCTCGCCACCAATGGCCCCTCCATGGCTCTCTTGAGGAGCAGTCGGAGGTTGAAGTTGAGGGGGCTGAGGATCTACAACGACAGAGACACCCGTCGGCCATATAGTCAGAGGTTGAAGTTGAGGGGGCCTTCAATCTCGGTGGAGCTTGAGGTTGTTGGGCACCAAATCAAAGCATAAGAACTTGATCCATAGTCTCAAGAATGGAGGAGAGGTCACGTCAGCTGAAAAGAGGCGGCTCGACGGCAGGTAAGGCAATAAATGCTAGATTCACAATGGGATAGTTATCGGAGGGGAACTCACTGGAGAAGTCTACGCTGACAACGAAGCAAGCCATCGCCAAGGAGACAACAACGGACAATGACTTGGCCACGGGAGCTCAGATTTGTACAAGAAGACAAAGAAAAATCTAAAAAACTACTGCTTAACAGGGGTAGATTTCTCACCCTAATCTTCACCGGCGGAGAGCCGAAGAGGTAGGGGAGGGGCTGTGCCGGAGGAGGATGAAGGGGCTCAGAGGGGAAGATGGGGGAGGCCGAGCTCTCAGAGATGTTCGACTATCTCTTCCAGACAATTAGAGTCCCGTGTATCAAACCGAACCCTACTTGCATTGTGTACTTAGTTGTGTGATATGTGCAATGTAAAGGGAAGCTTGGCTTGTTAGTTTTAGGCCCTGTTCTTTACGGCTTCTAAAAGCGGCTTTTGGCTTTTGCTACAACACCTGACTTTCAAACAGAGTATTTTCTCAAGACGAGGTCTACAAGTTAATTGTAGTATACGTTAAAAGCCTGACATCTGTATCAACCAAATCATAAGTGAGTATCTCTCTCCATAATCTCTGTCGCAAACAGCTAAAATTCAAAAATTTCAGTTAAAAACTATAAAACCGTAGCCATATCAAACAGTCCCTTAACCCGGGGCAAGCTTTGCGCGACTCTTTATCCGATTCGAGCCCACCAAGGCTACCAAATTTGACCCAAACTCCTAACTAGATGTACGTCACCTAATCAAGCCCTAAATTATTGCGTCCTTCTAGAGGATAGGATGTTAGAGCATCTCCAAGAGTGCTCCTATAATTGATCCCCTATACTTTTAAATAGGAGCTATCCTAAACTCCAACTCTCCCTAAAATATATGAATTTTACAGCAGTTCTCCTATATCTCCATCTCCTAAAATTTTAAACTTGCCATGTCATCAATTTGACCCACTTGCAGATAACAGAATTCTTGTTGGTGTCTCCGCGCCGCCGGCTTCCCGCCGTCGGCATTCTTCGCGCTGCTCAACGCCAAGCTGTCACAGACCGTCTTCACGTTCGCGGCAACGCTGCCTTTCACGCTCACATTCCTGCTGCTCGCCAAGGCCTGCGTCGCCGGCATGCTCCGCCCGGAGCAGGCGCATGAGCGGCCCCGCCGGCGGCCGCTCGCGTCGCTCCCGCCCTTATCAGTTAGATAATCAATCCAATCAACTAAATGCAATCCCGTCAAGTTTAATGTTCAAACCATTCGAATTCATTCGCACACTGGTTCGGTCAAAGTCCAAACAGGGTTGATATGTCTGGGTTATCAGTTAGATAATCAATCCAATCGACTAAATGCACAGCAAACAACCACAGGTTGCCACACATCTGTTCAGGCCCAGCACCAGTGCAAAAGATGCAAAGCTTCCAGAGAAACATTTTTTTTCAAGAAGGAATTTATCTCCAAGCTGAAATGGCACTAAAGTGCTACAAGTACTACAATGGAAGTTATCCTGAACTAAAATTGCACATAAGGTAGCTAAGGAGGTCAAAACATCAACTTCTGTTTTGATGATAAAATGATAAATTAAATTAGTGAAATAACAGAGTTAACTCTATGCTTATGAGAAGACATCTGGCTTCTCAAATGTCAAGTTTCTTGTTTTAAATGTTCTTATATCATGGTCCTTTAAAAAGCCAAGTCAGCATGTGGGAGCTGCAGCTCTTCATGTGCTTCATTCATGTAGGCATGGAGAGTGCAGATCGAAAGGACCAAAAAGCAAATATGTTAGATTGAGCAACCCTCAACTAATCTGTTTGGTAAGCTGTCTCATTGAAGAACATGAATCCAGTGTCCTAAATCCAAATTCATAGATAATGGAAATAGATGAGCTCAGAAAATTCACATAAAACAGTAAAATGATATAGAGTTCTGAGCTGATCAGTAAAATGATATAGAGTTCTGCATTTTTTTTTGTTGGCAAGCAAATGATATATAATATTGAGGTCAAATAAATTATTCTCTTGTACAGCAGCACAAACTCACTTCAATTGAAACAAACAAGCAGGGAATTTGCCTTACTGTTGAAGAAAGATTGGGTTGCAAATTTCACATTCTTTTTTTTTTTGAAAAAAAAAACTGGGAGACATTAACAGCTGCTGAAACTTCTGAGAAAAAGCTTATGAGAAACTGGGAGGACGGGGGAGGCGCTGGCGATGCGGGAGGACGAGGACGATGGGGGCGGCGCTGGAGGACGGGGACGACAGGGGCGGCGTCGGACGACGGAGCGCGCCGAGGACGGGGAGGCGCGGCGACGCGGGAGGACGAGGCAGCGACGGGGCGGCGTCGGACGACGGAGAGCGCCGGAGGACGGGAGGCGCGGCGATGCGGGAGGACGAGGAGCGACGGGGCGCGCGGACGACGGAGCGGCGCCGAGGACGGGAGGCGCGGCGATGCGCTCCGACGGGGGAGGTGCGGGCGATGCGGGATTTTGGAGGGGGATGGAGGAGGAACGAGCGCAGGATAGTGGGAGAAAGGGTAGAGTGCGCGCGTAGGGGGAAAAAGTACGCGCGAACAAATTTAGGGGTTGTGGGAGCGCTCCTACTTTTGAGAGTTTTGAAGGATGATTTAGGAGCTCATTTAGGATAAGATTTTATTTAGGAGTATTGTTGGAGAACTTTTTTCTCCTAAATACCTAAATTTAAATTTAGGAGACTGGTTAGGAGTACTCTTGAAAATGCTCTTATGCAACTACAGCTCATAAAGGTAGCTGCTAATCACGACTAGTTGGGTTTGTCTGCATGCCGAAGCTTTGGGTCATGTACTGTACGTCTGTACCCTTCCCTGCCTTCAGGTTCAGCTTTTCGGAGCAAAATTGACACCAGGAGTTGTTGTTACTCACGTTCGGAATAAGTCATTCCCACCGAGATGATTTGCACCGTCAAAAACCCTGGGGCCGTAGGGAACGTGGCATTTTTTTTTTCTGATCTTGTAGAAATCGAACTATTTTGTGTATAAATCGTTAGAATTTTCATAAAATTTTTGTGTTCCAAATAGGACCTAGAAAGCTAAAGCGCTTAGAACACATAAGTCTTCGTGGGAATTCTATATGAAACAGTGAAATTTCTACACGATTCTTGGAAGATTATTTCTTTTCCAAGCAGGGCTCGAGTTGACAATCTAGGTGTTGGTTGTATTGCTTCTCCATACATCGGTCAATCGGTTCTGTCTGCCTATCCATCCAACACAGTACCAACTTCATCTTCTATATCTCATAAGGACGAACATCCAACGATAACCGCACTCGTAGCGATATCCGTGATTAAAAAATCCCTTGCAAAAGAAAGTAAACCATAACCACCAAACCACCAGGCTAGCAGAGGAACAAAACATGGGGGCTCCACCGCCCCACACACTCCTCCATCCGCAATCACCGTCCAACTCAGCTCCTTGTCAAACTCACTACTATCCTATTCTTTTTAGGTTTTCGATGATCTATAGTTTTTAATTTTTCTTAACAATTATTATTTATTAGACTAATAAATTGTAACTAAAAACATAAAGCCACACGCATAAATACATGTCTGACATGCCGGCGAGTCAATGGAGAGAGAGAGAGAGAAGAACACGACGCAACGCAGCTCAGTTGCCCTCGATAGCACGCACGCGGATGCGGGCGCGGCATATATACCGCCCCGCCTCCCCGTTTCCCCTGCCCGCCTCAAGAACAGGAGAGAGCAGCTCCAGCCGCGCGCCCGCGTGTCGCATCGATCGTGTCCTGTGCTGCTCGATCGATCGGCAGAGAGAAGGATCGGTGGTCATGGGGAGGTCGCCGTGCTGCGAGAAGGCGCACACGAACAAGGGGGCATGGACCAAGGAGGAGGACCAGCGGCTGGTGGCGTACATCAGGGCGCACGGGGAGGGGTGCTGGCGCTCGCTACCCAAGGCGGCGGGGCTGCTGCGCTGCGGCAAGAGCTGCCGCCTCCGATGGATGAACTACCTCAGGCCCGACCTCAAGCGCGGCAACTTCACCGATGACGAGGACGAGCTCATCATCCGCCTCCACAGCCTCCTCGGCAACAAGTAAGCCGTTATATTATATAGCTCATCGCCGATCGAGCTCGTCGACGTACGGATTGCGTCCATGTTCTTGATAGCATATATGAGCTTCTTTGCTGGCACGAGCTCAACTCGGTTGGCTGGTTCTTGCTGCAGGTGGTCTCTCATCGCCGGGGAGCTGCCGGGCAGGACGGACAACGAGATCAAGAACTACTGGAACACGCACATCAAGCGCAAGCTCCTCGCCCGCGGCATCGACCCGCAGACGCACCGCCCGCTGCTCAGCGCCAGCGGTCGCACCGACGCCGGCAGCTACGCGGCGCCTCGCCCGGCCCCGCCGCAGCCCATAGCTGTCCTGACGAAGGCGGCCGCCGTGTTCGCCGTGACGAAGCCGCCCGCGCCGGTCGAGTCCTCGGACGACGGCGGAGGCAGCAGCGGCGGCGCGACGAGCACGGGGGAGCCGCGGTGCCCCGACCTCAACCTCGACCTGTCGGTGGGCCCGCCGCCGACCGACACGCCCACCTCGCAGTCGCAGCCGGTCTGCCTGTGCTACCACCTCGGCTTCCGCGGCGGGGAGGCGTGCAGCTGTCAGGCTGACAGCTCGGGCACTCAGGGGTTTAGATATTTCAGGCCGTTGGAAGAAGGCCAGTACATATGAGATGAGAGGCTAGCTTCACAAATCACAACAATTTGTAAGACGGAGTTTTCTAATGGACAGTAGTACCGTTTCAGAAAAAAAAGGGAAACAAAAAGATTCTAATATGTTCAAAAAAATTTTGTCCAAAATTTATGAATTAATTTCATTTTCTTTTCTTTCATTGGTTGGTGTTTATTCAGTGAAAAAATTTGGGGATAGGCAACAGCTGTAACTTCTGGCTTTTAGAAGTCAAAAGTAGTTTGTACTACGTTGGCTTTTTAATATGTCTTTTTTTTCTTCTTTTTTTTGTGCATTATCCGAGGAGATGTAATGATATTTTTATTTTTTTAATGGAATACCTTAAAAAATAATAGTCATTATAGTGTTATTTCAAGCCAAAACACTTCTGAATATAGCATAATATGACAGAGGTGGGTGTGGAAAAGGGAAGGATTGACGTGGAGTAGGGAGCATTATTGTTTTGGGCATCAGATTCTGATGTCTCTTTGCGGTTTGGGTCATGTGGATACCGTGCGAGACATCATGTGGTGTGTTTTTGGTAGTACTAGTCATTAGTCAATGTTCGGACTCCTCAAATGCTTGGAACTTCAAATGCATCCTCTCTTTCCCTTGAAGAAGAGGGGGGTAAATGTCATTTGGCCAAGTTATTCTCCAGATTGGTCGCAAGGAGTTAAAGCTTTGATTTGAATGCAGTTTCTCGTCCAAACAAGATTCTAATTTCCAGCCTCGCATTCAATATTTTGACGCGGACGGTACAACGCTCATGCGCCTCTTCTTCCATTTTGAAGTCGTGAAATTCTCCAGACACTCGAGTGTGGCTGTTAGGCCAGGGATATTCAGATTGACAGCTTAGTAAGTCAAAGAAATTATGCAGAGGAATTAAGTGTGCAAGCTGGGAGGAGATTGTTTTTCTAAACATGCTGACCAGAATCTGTATGTGGCGGTGAGAGTGAGACACCAAGGAACAAAGCAAGCAAGCAATTGTGCTTTTGGTTTTGGTAGGTAGCCGAATCTCACATGGTACCGAGGAAAAGGACTTTACAACACAGAATGGGGGAAAGGAGAAGGGTGTCATGTGAGGGTGCCCGAGCTCTGAAATCTGAACCGGTGGTAGTTGGTGGATTTGGTGTAGTGCTGCAGGCTGCAGCTCGACCTTTCGTTGAGGTTTCTCCTCTGCTAGGTTACAAAACTCTGCATCTTCAACTTCAAACACTTGAATATTCAGTTTCAAAGTCGCGCATTTCTATCCTTGCGTGCCACATATGCAAGTGCGGTTATCATGTCCTCACCTTCACATCTGAATGATCAAGTGCGCTTGACATCATAGCTGAACATGGGCACCAATTGATCAAGTCAAACAAAATAACTTCTACAAGTGGAACAGAGTCAGAACTACGTATAGGCATACATGCCGTTAAACCGTGAATTTTTGGCACATATAACGCGTTTTAAATCTGTATTTATAAAAATAACTATATACACACGAGAATGATAGAAATGACACTTCTGCCGCCCGGTCACCAGGCGGCAGCGTCATGCATGTGACATGTGACCAGCGGAGCCCGCCATCGTGAAACATTACCAAATTTTATGTCCAACCTCCTGATACAACGTATTTCGTTGTGTAATTTTTTTGACAATTTTATCTACTGTGAATGTTGCTCAAAAATTTATAAGATTATGATATTTGTAGAAATTGTTACATATAACAAATGAGCTCTAAAAATTACGAAATTTTATGTGTAGCCTCCCCACATAGTCAACATAGTTGTCTAATTTTATGGAAATTTTTTGTTCTCTCAATTTTGCTCGATTGATGCTGGCGTGCCCAGGTGCTGCGTAGGTGGAGCGACATAACACGTTTGTTTTGAATTAATCTTATTTTTAAAAAAAATTATAGTAATATACCTTTGTTCAACCAATGGGTGACAAGTCGACAAGTCACGCAGGTTTTGCTTGCAGGATTTTGGAAATAAAAGGGTAGAGAAGATAGATTGGTCATATTATGATTTTCGTAGATTCTGAAGGGTACGAAATCTGTTAGACTGATAATAACATTTTGTGATTATCATATATAGTTGTAGTATGAGAAATTTTAGAAGAATTTTGTGGGCACGATTGAGGTGGCAATGATTTGTAAGTATGAAGATAAGTGATATTGTGATGCAATAAGGAATTTATACACGGAGAACTTTGAATAAATGGTGTAACGATAAAAAAACAACAGTTCATTCAATAAGAGAGTTATATGGCATGCACGCTAAGGAATTAAGGATGGTACATGTATGGACGAAGAGGGTCAAACTATTGCGTTGGCCGTGGCCATTTGCCCTTCCTCATGAGGTCAGTGTTGTAGTACTCGCTGGCCGCGCTGGACTTGGCCACCAGTTTGCGCTTTCTCTCACGCTTCGCCTCGCGAGTCTCGCGCTCCCTGCACCTGCACACCTCCAGATGAGCTTTCGTCTCCTGTCAGATGCGCTCGCTTTGATCTTCAGCACTCCGCCGCTTTTCCATCCTCACACATATTATCTGTGTGTCCTACTCCTCGCAATCTAGCTACTACAGGTCGTGCGGGTGGATCTTTCGATCGATCCATTGACGGTACATGCATAATGGATCCGGAGACTGCGGAAAGAGGGGAGAGCTTGTTAGTATGTGCCATACAAGAGAACTGGTAGAAGAATATAATGTAACTCGTCCTTACTGGATGGCGGTAACGAGCCGTGTCCCAACATTAGTCGGGATAGTCCCAAGCGTAGTTATTGCAACCCCAGTAACACATGTGCAATCTCAACTGGTCCTTGGACTTGAAGAACCTGCATGTGTCCCTGCACCAGCAAAGAGGGGGCATCTCCCCTACGGGCGGGTCTTGCGGTGAACGTTTGGTGGGAACGTTCAGGTATGGGTTGGGGTTGGAGGTGCGACGGGCTTTGTTTCTTAGAGGTGGCCTTCTGGCACAGGCCGCTTGTTCGTCCCGTACTACTACAACCCTTGATAGTTAGGTGTTCTCCTCCCATTTCTTCTCCATTGTAGCAATGTGGTGATTTAGCCGTGGTGCGCAAAAAATGGCGCCGAAGGGGTAGTACTTATAGGCTAAGCCCATGCAACTTACGCTTTGCAAGTCCAATTCGGTTTGGGTAAATTCACGACCATACGAGCTCGATCTGTTGGGGCAATCCTTCATTGAGTGCCTGTAGGTCTTTCATATCTTGCACTTCACTGTGCGGCTAATGCTGGTATGTTGGCTGACATCCATGTTGTTGTAAAAGCACCGCATCTGCCGATGTCCCTACGCAGTTATCTTCAAGTCCTTATTGGAAGCCCATTGTATCATGTTCGGCCAAAGATCCCTATAGTTTATGTCCAAGATATACGAGTGAAACTCTGCACTCCATGTACTGAAAATGTGTTGTATGTCGTAGTACTGAGAGATGTAGGGCTCGGACATCTGCCTCATTTGCGCACATGCCTTATACACATATGAGCATGGCTTGTGCAGGAGCTTCAGCTTATTGTAGGTGCCTGTGGCCACATTACCTAGGGTGCATGCCTGTTTCATTTCATCCATGGTATGACTGTTGACATATTTCTGTCGAAGCCTGATCTCGTACTTCCTCCAGAGGCCATCGATTACTCGAATATCATGCATTCGGGCCTTTTCCATCTTTTGGTTCATGTGCCTCTTCATATTTTTAGACCACTTCTTGCCTTTGTCTATTTGTTGCTTGGCTGCAGTAGTTCTATCGACAAAATAATCGACAGTGTGAGTCTATGTCTCCTCCACAATCGTGGTGATAAGGAGGCATTGCATGCCTTCGAGGACGTTGTTGTATACCTTGGATATATTGGTCATCATAACCCCATACCTCGCACCGTCCGTGTCATAGAGAAAGGACCATTTCTCTAATTTAGGAATATGCCGACGAATCCACTCTAAGAAACTTATGGTGCCGCGGGATTGCTCTCCCTCCGTAGTTTGCCTTCTAGCTCTATCTAGATAGACTCGAACTTTCACCTCTGGTTTTGTAGACACAATGCCTTGAACATTTTCACAACTTCCTAGTTGTGGAACCGTGTGAACAAATTAGATGCAAGATGCTTTATGCACCACCGGGTTCGCACGTTGTTCCACTGTTGAGGGGGTTCAGTCCCATGTTGCATGGTATTCAGCGTGGCCATCAACTTAGCGTGGCCATGACTAACACATGTATGGATTCACGCGATAACTAACACATGTATGGACTCACACAATAACTAACACAACGAAATCCAACTCAACTAAACCAAATTCCCAGAGGCTGGTCTGACCCCCAACCAATGGTAGGTCATACCATCACAAACTGACTTAACTCCTCCCAGTAATAGAGGACCAGTCTGACCGTAACACCTATATCGGTTAAATTGCAAAACGACCCCTGGTCGGACCGCTATTACATGGCCGGTCACACTGCTCCTAAAAACTCCTCTCAACGCAACGAACACCTCTCTGGAATAAACATACTGCCAACTAGAAATTGGTTACACCGCATTTTCGGTTGGACCGCTCTTCACGGCTGGTCACACCAGACCCCGGTCAAACTACCGCCCATGGCTGGTCATACCATTCCATCCAACATACTAGTCAGACTACCTCTGCAGACCGATCAGACCGCTACCGAGTTGATAGCAAAAACCACAGAGCAAATAATACAAAATCAAACTCAAATTTCGACAAAGAAACATAAGCAAAATTAAATACTCATCACTTAATATGGGGTGACCTCCAGTTGATCTCACACCCTTTTTAGCCCAGTTTTTTTTCCAGTGTGATGCGAGGTCGCGTCGCTTTCTTGCCATCGTGTAAAGGAGCAATATTGAACTGCGCCCAAAGATTGCAATCTAGAGGCACCCGGGACAAATCTTGCACAAAGATCATTGTAGCCTTGGTGTCAACTGTTCAGAGTTTTCTTTCTGCCTTCTTGGCATGCATTAGAGCAGAAACGTACTATCCTCCCGTATATACCGACGCCACTTCAGACCATTTCGTCCGGCAAACCACGTTACTACACGCACAATGTCAACTCTATTTGCAGTCAGAAATTGGGGTAGAAAAAAAATTCAGATGTTGCTATCTAGTATCTAAAGCCCATTTCCAATCATTCTAGGCACTAGCCTGCTGCTGAACTTGTCGGAAGATCTTTCACAAAAGGCACATGCGTTAGAAGACTCTGAGCCTCTGGGCTTTGAATAGTCCACTAGCGATGACAGTGAAATGCTCGTCGTGTGTATTATTCTTCCATTCGCTTGCTCTGATCTCTCATTGTTCATCAGTTTGTTTCCGTTCATTACCAAGTGCATGCCCACATCTTAGAAGGACCAAGCCATCGAGTATGGTCGCATACTCTGGGTCTTCTGTCCTGTTTTATCCTGAAAACAGAGGCCGGAGATGTAAGGTTTAAATCTCCATCATCGAAAAGAAATATCATTTCAATGAGTTCGATAAAATTGAAGCTCTTTCACAGCATCCGCCAGCTACTTTGAACTGTCTATTCTTTTCAATTTAATGGATCACGTTTGTTAGAATTCGGTTGTTCTACACCACCAAATACGACTAGTATAGTATCATTCCCAAAGGGGCAAATGGTTTTAATCTAGAAGGCAAAATATTAACTTATTAAGAGAAATTAGAGTTTAACCAATTCTTTATCATCTGAAAAAACATTCCAATCCTAACACGGCTTCATTTACTGGATGCACGGCGTATTCGAATACCATAAGTTTAGTCTGAAGAGATGTCCAGTTTTATCCACAAGATTTCTTAAACTCACAATGTCATACAAAATACACACAATATGATAGCATGCGACTGAGTTGAGACAATAAGGTCGTTCACTGCTCTATTCTTTCTAGCTTCTGTCGGATAGGCTTGGGACCATTTAACCTTTATCGAAAATCCACTGGCTAGTGTGAAAATTGTGGCCCGACGTTGAGTGGACCTACTGTTGTGAAAAATGACAAGTAGCATTACCAATCTAACTTCCATCTCACCCCTTTTTTGCAGGCCATTCTGAAACTCTGGGATAGCGATCTCTCCTGTAGTCATTCGATCGAATCGAGCAGTGTACTAGACTAGGTTTGACAAGTCAAACTTGATTTCTGTGTCCTTTACTTGGCATAAAGGTTTCGTCCTTACTTGCCACAGACGGGGCTATCTTTCATAAACTGCGTGCATTACAACATAGTACCACAAAATCATATCAAAGCCTCAATCCCAGAGTGAGGTCATAGGCTCCAACCATCAAGTGTCTTCCCCCACCAAGTAGGCTCAACTCTTAATATAATTTTAAAATCTATCGGTGTGAAATCGAATTATTCTTAGTAGTTCAAGTAAATCATTTTAGTTGTCCAATCTACTACTAGCTATCTATACAGTAATTAATAGCCAAGGTTGTCAAGGTGAATATGACCTACACAATTATGACATGGATTTTCAGTGGTAGAATCTAACTATTTATCATGTCATTTGAAATTATTATTTTATGTAAAGTTAATATGGGTTCAAAATGACGAAAGACATGTGACTTGCCTTCTTGTTCATATTCTTCAATTGGGCCTTCATCTTCTGCGTCTTGATTTGCTCCTACGACAGACTGCTTAGTGAATCCTAGTGCTATCGTCAAGAAAGAAACAAATAAATCCGAGCTTGAAAGAAAGTGAGCTGGAAATAAAATAAATTAAAATAAAAGGGAAATAAAATCTTGAAAAAGGTTAAATATAGGAGGATTTGAATGGTTAGGGTTTAGTCAAGGTTTGGATGGGTTGAATGGAGCTGAAAATGGGCTAGACGAGCTCGTGATGGTCGAAATGAGTATAATAGGCTTAACAATTTTCAGGTGAATAGTAACAGTTCGAGTAAATAGTATTGGGTTGGCACTAATCCTATGGATCAGGCTTGGTGAACAATACAGTTTGGGTTGAACCTAATGGGATGTATAGTAACAGCGGCGGAGCGCTCGATAGGGCAAGCCCTGGCTTGCACCAGGGCTTGATTTTTCCGCCGCCCTCGAGTCCAACCAAATCCTTGGGGAATCTCGCGCACCGTCGAGCTGCCTCGGATGCTCCCGGCCTCGCACCCGCTGCTCTACGCCTGCGCCTTCCACGACAACGCCCTCGTCGCCGAGCTCGCCCACGCGCCGCCTAACGCCGGCGGCGCGACCTCCGGCGCCGCGCCGCTCGTCGCCGGCGCGCCGCGCACCACCGATACGTCACCCACTCCGCGGCGGGCGGCGCGCCTGCGCTACTCGCGCCGCCGCCGCGCTCGCGGCGGTCTCATAGCGCCGCAGCTCCAGCGCCCCCTGCTGCTCTTCCTCCGCCGCTGCGATGCCTCCCGAGCCCGGGATGTGCGGCGAGATGCCGCGGCTGGCGCTCCGCCTGCCTTCCCGAGCGAGGCGCTCGCGCGGCGGGGCCGAGGTCGCCGCGCGAGGCCGAGGCGGAGGAATCGGCGCGGTGGGAGGGTGAGCTCGCGCGAGGACGCCCAGCGAAGCGCTGCGGCGCGCGGGTGGGCGTGGAAGCGCCGGCTCTTGCTGGTCATCCTCGCGGATCTCGTGCTCCTCGGCGTGCTCTTCGCCGCTGGCTCGTGTGTCTGAGGATTCAGCTGCATTGGCGGTAAATATGTAAAAAAGGTAAACGCAACTTCTCTAATTCATAGCCTTCTACTTAGGCACCGCTCTCCGCCGCCGCGCTCCACTGTTCGACGCAATGCCCGACCGGACCTCTCCCTCCTGGTACACCGCTCTCCCACCTTGATCTGGAAACTGGCTTGCTTTCAATCCGCCCCACCTCATTTTTTTTCCGTCCTCCGCCACTGTATAGTAATGAGCTAGGTTGTGAATAGTATTGGGTAGGCTATGAATAGTATTATGCTTAAATAGTGGGCCTAGCCCACTTGGCTAATTGGGCCAAGGAATAGTTTGGGCTGGCTTTGCCCATCTAGTTGGCCCACACGGCATGAAACCCCAAATAGAGAGAACGGCGAATCACAAAATTGGGCGGCTATGATGGTGAGTGGTGGTGTGGTGAGTAAGCTTAGGACACGAGCAACCTATTTTGGGTATGCGAGTGGTTGGAGGTGGCTAGCGGCGGTGGTTCTTAGCTGGAATAGGGGTACGACACAGTGGAGCTGCGGTAAGACTATCTAGGAGGTGAAGGGAGTCTAGCGACATTGATGGCTTAGCTCAGGAGAGCTCGAGATGAGCTGACGATGGTGTCCGTGGATGGTCGAGCGGTGGTGCACGGCAATGGTGAGCTAGGGATGTGGGGTTAGATTAGAAGCTAGGGATAGGTTCGCAGGGTTGAGGCGGTGCTAAGGGTGCGGTGAATTGGATTAGAGGGGAGGCCACGGTGAGAATTGGGTTTTAGGCTCACCAGCAAGAATTTAGACGTCGACAGCGCAGCTTGGCTGGAGAAGAGGGAGATGGCTTGTGGTGGTTATGAGGCGATGTGAAGGGTGATGCGGTGGTCGCTGAGCTCGACTTTATAACCTGCAAAGGCGGTGGCACCAGAAGCAGGGCGACGGTGTGCTCGCCGCGTGGATGATAGCGTGGGCGGTCAAGTGCCTTTAGCGCTGCAACGGCAGTGCTGGTGGTTGCGTTGGTGATGGGAGAGGATTGGTTCCTCACTAGCGAGGGTGCGTGAGCTGGCGAGGTGAGCAGCGAAGAGGCTTAGCGCTGGAGTAGGCTGGCATGTGGTTAGTGGTTGCATTATGATGAGGTATGGTCAGTTGATGAGCTAGCACAATTGCTGAGCCTTCATTGACGCGGTTGCAATGACGAGCGGGTGAGGGCATGCTGGTGTGTGCGAACAATGGCTCCAGGGACAGAACTGGGCCTCGGGCTGAGAAGGCTACAGCCCGAGGCCTAGAAATGTTACTAGTAGTACCTCTTAAAGCACTAGCCCAATATTTATATGTCATAACGGCCTAGCCCGAGTCATCAAGCAGCCCGGTAGGCGGTAGCCCGACAGCAGCAGATAAGCCCCCACACGCATCCCTACTTAGGCCTCAGTAGCTTAGCCCATAAGTGAACACCATTATCCCATTACGCCAGTTAACTATGAAACCCTAAATCCCCAAATCAGCCTGCACCCCCCATTCCTCGCCTCTGCGCTGCCACCGCCCCTGATTCCTCTCCTCCGCACCCTCGATTCCTCACCTCCGCGCCCCCGATTCCTCGCATCTACGCCCCCGTCGCCGGTCGCCGCCCTCTCCTTGTGCGTCGCGCGTCCGCCAGCTGCCACCCTCACGCTCCCGACGCCGCGCCCTCGATTCCTTGCCCCGCCTTGCCCGCTGCCGCCTGCCTGCTGCGCGCACCACGCGTTCGCTGGCTGCCGGCCTCGCGCTCCTGACTGCTCCGGTGCGCCACTGTGGCCTGCGGGGAGGGTACTACTCAGGCCTCCGGGTGGTGGTGCTGGTAACCAGCGGGGTGGACAGAGCAGAGAGCAGCGTCACGCTCCGCCTCCTCCACGCCGCGGGACACCGCTGCTGCACTGCACCGCCTTCTACCTCAACTCTTCAAGATCTGGTTCTAGCCTTCCATGCTTCTGACCTTCCAGGTCCATACACCAGTATCTCTTGCTTCAATTAAATTTGTTGGATGGATAGAGCTAGTTAATGCACTAGCTTTGTGGTTTAGATTCTTCTAGTTAGAAGTAGCTAGCTCGCTCTTAATTCAGACTATCAGTGGGTTAGATTGTTACTTGATTAAAATTTAGCCCATGGTGTGATCTAATCCTAGATCCGCCACTGGATGGCTTGGCGCGTGGCAGAAGGAGTAGGGGAGCGTGGTCGTCTGGAGGCACCAAGGGCGAGGTGAAGGAGGATTTCCCATAGGGAGTTTTTGAATTTGGCAAAATTTTCAAATTTAAGCAAATTTCATGTAAAATTTAAAAAGTTTAAAATTTTAGGGCTGTTTCATATTCGATCAAAGATTTAATTCCATCTTGTTTTTTAATCATCAGCTCACTGGTATGTTTCAAGGTGTTTGGCGGCAACGTCATGTTGTGGTGGTTGGTGTCGCGGACTCGCAGGGAAGAACGGAGGAACCAGTGACGGAATGGAATAGATCGATCTTTTCAGTTGATTCCCTTGAAATTTGAGTTGTCGCTTGTTGCCAAAAGATTTCGGGTTAAAGCAAAAGATCAAAATCATTTCGGTTTATTCCCTTGAAATTTCAGCTGTCGTTTGTTGCAGAAAAATTAGGGGGTTAAAGCAAAAGGTCAAAATTGCCCTTTGTTAATCGATGATTAGATTTAATTTTTACTATTATTTTTTACTACCAGTAGAATGTACCATAAAATTTCTCTAAAATTAGGTGTGCATCGCCAAGTTGGTCCCGTAGTTCGTAGCAAGATACTGTGTCAGTGACAAATCCTGTTAGGACTTAAGAGTCAACTTCATGGCCTACTCCATAAATCGAACAAGTATCTTCATGTTGGGTGCTTGTCATGAAGTTTGTTTTTGTTTACACACTAGTATTTCGATTACTTGCAAGTTCCAAATGTTTTCCGGTTCCTTGGGATATCAACGTATCATCGAATTCATATACAAGCGAGCATATTGCACAAATTTGCTTTCTATGCAAGCTGTATACCTGAAATTTGGCACATGTATCTCATTGTTTAGGAGTTAGGACACAAGTAGGTAGTAATGATGTTTAGTTAAAAGCGTGCAATTGAGGCAAGAGTAAGATACCTCAAGATTGAGTCATCAAACCTTTCTGATACCTGAAGATTGAGTCATCGAACCTTTCTTTCACGTGTGGACTGAACTATACTGATCCAGCAACTTGTATCTAGCTTCCTTTGTACTGAAGTCAACTTCCCTGTATGAACATTTCAGTTCAGTCTTAACATACCAGGCAGGCAGGCATATTAATTTGTGACTAGCGACAAGTTTGGGTCTAAGATCTCAGATAATACTCCCTTCGTTTCTTTTTACCAGACTCTAAAATCCGTGCCGTTAAACTTTATAAAGTTAACCATCGATGAAATAAACTATCTAGATTGGCTATACGAAAATTACATTATTAGATTTATCATTAAACATAATTTTATAATATTATAATTGAGTAAATTACACTGTGGGTCATTGAACTTGTAGCATTGGTTCATCTAGATCACGGTACTTTGATAGTGTATATTTAGGTCACTAAAGTGCAATAAGTAGTTCATCAAAAGGTCACACACGTACATGCTAGCAATCCGTGCTGATGTGGCACTCCACATGGCACTAAGCCCTTCTTCTTTTTGCATTAACCCCCTCTTCTCTGTATCGTCTCTAGCAAGAGGAAGGAGACGGCCATGGTGCCTTGTGGACGGCGGCTGACGGTGGGGATGGAGGGAACAAAGGGGGTAACGGTGGTGTGGGAGCGTGTAGCTGTGCAGGTGGAAGGATTAAGTGATTGGACGAGTTCGCATCTCACTGGAGTTAGAGAAGAAGGCAGGGCTAGCTGCTCGTGGACTCAGATTCACGTGATCTGGTCAAATCTGATGCACAGAGGTAGGCGACGGCAGCGAGCACAGGACAGAGAAGAGCAGGAGGATAGGAAAAAAGAAAGGAAGGGGAAGAAAAGAAAGAGAGGAAAGGAAAGGAAAAATATTTTTTAAAAAAATCTTAAAGTGACTTAGCAGAGATGACGTACCATGTGGGCATGATCTGTCCATCGTGGGAATTATTGTTGGGTTCTAGGTTTCTTTTAGGATCTCTAGGGTTAGATCTAGCGGGGTACTCTTTCCTTTTCTCTAGACTAGGGTTCTTGTTCTTGGTGTTCAACCGAGAGGAGAGAGGGGACTAACCGTCGGACGTGGAAGAAGTAGAGGTGGCCATCGGTGACGGTTGGTGAAGAGAGGCGGCGGCGATCTGGAGAGGCAGAGGAGCCGGTGGAGCTTTCCGTCGCTGGAGCGCTTCCCTCTAGATCGGTTAGGGTTTCGGTGGAGCTGGCGGCGGCACGGTCAACCTCGTGATGTGTGCCGCCCCGGCCTCCACCTCTTTTATATAGCGCATGCGACAGAGGCCCACCATTATCTTTGCCGACGCCCGATCGGCGCGATTAAGGGGAGGATTTGGCGTTGGGCGAGATCCCCGAGATCAATTCTAACATTCTCCCTTGATCTCAAACTTTACTTTATCTTTAATTACTTTTGACTTTACACATTCCATCACAGATTAGTGCATAGAACATGTCTCATCGTCACGGTCAATCGCCGATAGATTCAATGACTACAATGCACCTCTCTGCTCAAATAGTTACTTTAATCTTTTGGGCCATCTTTTAGTCCAGAATCATAGGCTTTCCCTTAAACCCATGCCGCTACATGTTCTCGAACACGTTGGGTGGTAAGCCTTTGTAAGCGGATCCGCTAACATCTTTGCGGTACTTATATGCTCTAGACTTATAATTTGATCCGAACTTTATCTTTCACAACATAGTACTTTATGTCAATGTGTTTGGCAGCACCACTTGACTTATTGTTGTGGGCATACGTTATGCGGGTTCATTATCGCAGTACAACTTAAGTGGTCTATTGATGTCGTCAACCACTTTTAAACCGGTATGAACTTCTTTAGCCGTTCACCGCCCCATTGCCTCATAACATGCTACAAACTCGGCATACATTGTGGACGATGTAGTGACGGTTTGTTTTGAGCTTTTCCACGATATAGCTCCTTTAGCGAGAGTGAACACATATCCGGATGTAGACTTTCTATCATCTCCCGCAAAATCAGAATCTGTATACCCCACTATATGGAGTGAATCTGATCTTCCGTATGTCATCATGAGGCCTTTTGTTCCTTGCAAATAACGCAAGACTTTCTTTATCAATTTCCAATGTTCTATTCCAGGATTGCTCTGGAATCTGCCAAGTAATCCGGTAACAAATGTTAAGTCAGGGCGTGTGCACACTTGAGCATACTGTAAGCTTCCGACAGCTGAAGCATATGGAACCGCTTTCATTTAATCGAGCTCGTATTGGTTCCTAGGGCATTGAAAATCCCCATATCTGTCGCCCTTGACTATAGGTGCAGGTGAAGGACTACTTTTATGCATACCAAATTTCTTTAATACTTTTTCTGTGTATGCCTTTTGTGACAGTCCCAATATCCCCTTGTTTCTATCTCGGTGAATTTCGATCCCTAGAACGAATGAAGCTTCACCAAGATCTTTCATATCGAAGTTTGAGGACAAAAACTTCTTTGTCTCCAGTAGTAGACTAACATCACTACTAGCTAGTAGGATATCATCCACATACAGGATTAGGAAGATAAACTTCCCATCTTTAAACTTTGCATAAACACAGTTGTCCTCAACATTCTCTTTAAACCCAAATTTTCTTATTGTACTGTCAAACTTCAAGTACCACTGTCTTGAAGCTTGCTTTAACCCATAAATTGATTTCTTTAGGCGGCATCCCATTCTTTCATTTTCTTCCACGACAAAACCTTTCGGTTGTGCCATGTAAACATTTTCCTCCAAATCCCCATTAAGAAATGCCGTCTTTACATCCATCTGATGTAACTCTAAATCATAATGTGCTACTAATGTCATTATGATTCTGAAGGAAACTTTACATGAGACTGGAGAAAAGGTCTCATTGTAATCAATCCCTTCTCTTTGCGTAAATCCTTTTGCCACAAGTCGCGCTTTGTATCTTTCTACATTCCCTTGGGAGTCATGCTTTGTCTTGTAGACCCATTTACAGCCTACTGTTTTGGCTCCTTTAGGAATAATTTCAAGTCCCGGACTTTATTAGTCTTCATGGACCTCATCTCCTCTTCCATGGCCTCAAGTCATTTGTAGGAATTTTCGCTTCTCATGGCTTCTTCAAATGAGGTGGGATCATCCTCCATTTGAAATTCCTCTGTATGATAAATCTGATAATCATCAGAAATAGCTGATCTTCTTACTCTTTGAGACCTCCTCGGGCCTCCTCATTTGGTACATCTCTTGTTTGAGGTCTTTGTTGCTCCCCTCATCTGTGGCAATAGGTTCTATATGATCTGAAGAACAGGTTCTTCATTCTCATTCATTGTTGCCACGGGAGGAACAATAACAGTGCTTGGCACCACAGTGTCTTGCACCGTCGGTGCGGCGACATCGCAGTAGTGTGAAGAATGGCTCTTGAATCATCGGAGTGGGCGCATACACCGCTTCTCTTCAAGGTCAATCTCTCGAGCTACCATGCTCCCCTCATCATTTCATCCTCTAAGAAGACAGCGTGTCTCGTTTCTACAAACTTTGTGTATCATGTCGGACAGTAGAAGCGATAACCTTTTGACTTTCGGGTAGCCAATGAAATGGCAACTTCATCATTTTGGGATCAAGCTTCCCAAGGTTTGGGTTAAATACTTTAGCCTCAGCAGACTCCCACACACGAAGTGGTTTAGTGAGGAACTCTTCCTGTCCCACAACTGCGGTGTTTTGGGCACCGACTTACTAGGCACTCTGTTGAGAATATGAATGACGGTTTTCAACGCTCCATCCATAAACTCAATGGGAGTGTGGAGTAGCTCATCATACTTCGCACCATATCCATCGAGTGCAGTTGCGTCTTTCACTACTCCATTTTCTTTGAGATTCGCCGGCATGGAATCTTGGGCCACTATGCCATTTTCTGTAAAAACCTTGCAAAGGTCCAGAACTTGTCCATATGGGGTATGTCGACCGTAGTACTCCCCCCACGATCAGATCGGACTATCTTAATCTTTAAATCGTGTTGGTTTTCAATTTCAGCCTTAAATATCTTGAATTTATCCAAGGCTTCATTTCTTTCTTTGATTGGATAAATATATCCATAACGGGAGTAATCATCCGTGAATGTTATGAACGAGTCATAACCATCCACACTTTTCACAGGAAAAGGACCACAAATATCTGTGTGAATAATTTGTAGAACTTCTGTGCTTCTTTTGGCGTCTTTCTTAATTTTCTTTACATGCATTCTCTGCATTGTATTGAGTCTGAGAACTCTAATGGAGGAAGAATATCATTCTTAACTAGTCTTTCTATTCTCCCCCTCGAAATATGGCCTAAACGACAGTGCCATAATTTCGACGACGCATCTAGAGTTCTCTTTCGTTTCCTGTTTACATTCGTAGACGAGGATTCATTCACTTCTCGCACGCGATGTTCCCATTATCGCATACGACATTCACATCAATGTTCTCACTTTTCTTACCATTATCATCTTTAAGTAATCAGGACAGTTCTTCTTGTAGTGTCCCGTCTTTTAACAGTGAAGACACTGATCTTTGTCTACTGCAAACTTATTCTGTTGAGGCTGATAGACAGGGGCTTTTCCCTTGTTCTTTGAGAAGGAGTTACTGTTGAAGTTCTTTTCTTGTTGTCCTTCACATAGTTGATAGAACCACCATGTGAGGTTTTAATACTTTCCTCCTCTTGCACACACATAGCTATGCACTTTTCTATGTCCCATTTTTCGGTCTATCAATGTTGTAGTTGACAACAAAGGTGTCAAACTCTTTCGGCAAGGAAGCAAAAACCAAGTGAATAAGGAACTCATCCTTGAGAGCCAAAACCATTGGTTTAAGTTTAGATGCCAAGTTGCTCATCCTAAGAATGTGCTCTCTTATGCCATTGCCAACGCTGAATACCTTCTGTCTTTCATCACAGCATGCTTAATTAGTGTGTAGCATAATTCTTTGAAGAGCAGTGAACCGACTCTTTATTTTATCAAGGTACTCTGTGACGATGTCACACTCTGCGATTGAGCCCACAATTGCGAGCTCAATCGTGTTCTTTATCACACCAAACATTTCTTGTTGGCGGTGACCCACTTTATGATCAAGATCGTATGACATTTTTTTGGGAGCATAGTCCCTGCATGCAGTGCGCCAAACAAAGCATCGACCTCATTTTCATCCTCACCGGTGCCACAGCTACGTGGGACACGGTGTGGTGACACAATTCATATACAATGAGAACAATTAAACATTAATAACAGCAAAATTATATGCCTTATTTCCAACGTTGGTCAAAAATACGACATACAATTTAAAACAATTTTATCTATACATTAAATCTACATCACCGTTAAGCGAAATAGAAATAATACATAAATCATCAATTAAAAATTTATAATCTGTTATTATCAACGTTGGTCGAAAATAACAATATCATAAATCTCTGAAATTATCTATATTTTTCAAAATTAAATTCTCCGTTGGTTCGAATTTAATAATGAAAATTAATCAACATTCACTTTTGCGTGAAAGCGTAATTCTCTATTTTTGAAGCATCTTCTATACTTTTCTATTCTGTCAAAATATTCCGTTGGTTCAATTTTGACAGATTTAATTTAGCAAAAATTAGCCAAATTATCAATTAAGGTGCTCTTGAAAAACAATTAACATGAAATTATTCTAAAATAATTCATTATCTGAAGCACCATTCTGTACTCAACAATCTCTGGAAATAATTAACACGTTGGTGCAAAAATTTACAGAGATTTTGGTTCAATTTTCATTCAAATTCAGTCAAAAATGCTTCAAATTAAATAAACACTCTTTTCGGGTTTCTTGTTCAAAATTCCATTTCGCCCACGCGTGCCCAACCGCCACGCGCGCGCGCTCTTTCTCCCACGCGGGCCCAAACAACCACCCAATCCTTTCGGCTCGGCCAAGCGGCGAAAAGAATGGCCGTCCGATCGATCGGACGGCCGATCCATCTTGTGAGCAAACCAAAAGGCCCCAACCCTAACCCTAGGGCATTGCCCTTGCTCCACCCGCAAGCGGTGCGGCGGCTCATGAAGCGGTGGCGCGCGGCGGCGCGCGGCGGCTTCGCTTCATGGGGCCAGGCGGCGGCGCAGCAAGCAGCTTGGCAGCAGCACCGGCAGCGCGCACCGCGCAGCTGCGCGCACCATCGGCGGTGGCGGCCGGCGCGACAATGAGCGGCAGCGGCGGCGGCGGCGGCACCCGAAGAAGCGGCAGCGCGACGGCGATGCGGCGGCGCCCGCAAGGCGGTGGCGCCCGTACGTTCCCTTTCCCCTCTGTCTTTTCTTTTCTTTGCCGATTTCTCGGTTGGGGATTCTTTTCTTTTCTTTTCCCGCATCTAGATCTACTCCTAGATCTTGCTCTGATACCATTGTTGGGTTCTAGGTTTCTTTTAGGATCTCTAGGGTTAGATCTAGCGGGGTACTCTTTCCTTTTCTCTAGACTAGGGTTCTTGTTCTTGGTGTTCAACCGAGAGGAGAGAGGGGACTAACCGTCGGACGTGGAAGAAGTAGAGGTGGCCATCGGTGACGGTTGGTGAAGAGAGGCGCGCGATCCGGAGAGCGAGGAGCGGTGGAGCTTCCGTCATTGGGCGCTTCCTCTAGATCGGTTAGGGTTCGGTGAGCGGCGCGCACGGTCAACCTCGTGATGTGTGCCGCCCGGCCCCACCTCTTTATATAGCGCATGCGACAGAGGCCCACCATTAGTCTTTGGGCGCCCGATCGAGCGCGATTAAGGGGGGAGGGGATTTGGCCGTTGGGCCAGATCCCCTGAGATCAATTCTAACAATTATGACTTGCAAATGAGCCACTTAATGCACTTTAGTTACCCAAATATGTATTTTTAAAGTATCATGGTTCAGATGAACCAACATTGTAAGTTCAATGAGCAATAGTATAATTTATGCATTATAATTTTAGTGTAAAGTTATAAAAAGTAGCGATTAAAATCGTGTTTTGGAGACTATAAAAGATAAAAAAAAATGTTAAGTAAAAAAAGAATGAAAGAAATATATAGGAGTCCACACCAACTGAGAGTACTACTGCTCCAAAACCTTCCCAACCAACCGATCGATTAATGTAGGGGACCTTACCAGCCACCTAGGGTTCCATTCCATTCCATCTCGAACGGACACATATCATGATCAGACATTTGTTCTTGAGTTAGATGAGAACAATAACTTCCTTTCGAAGTGGAAAGAATTTGGACGGAATTGAACGGCATGAATTGGAAGGTGGCCGCTGGAGGTTGGTAGGCTGACGGCATCCCCGAATGACCAAATGCACCTAACCAAAACCGATGCCTGCCTGGGCGCTTTGCCGCTAAATAAACGTGATTCCCGTGCTGTGTTAGAAGATTCCTGCGACCAGGTGCATGCAAAAGCGACAGCAAAGCGCCGTGATAACACATAAAAAAAGAGGATTATTTTAACCTTAACCTGCGCATACTGATGAGCTGAAGATAATGCCATTCGATTCTCTCTTGGCATCATGGTAGTAGTTGCTTCCGAGCTGGTGCCACATCGGCAGCAGCAGCTGAAACGCCTGTGAGAAGGGTAGTTAGGCGCTTCTCTTTCCTCGGTGGATATACATCTCATGGAGCAGCGTCATTATCTGAACTCACAAAATGCTCATAAAAAAAAGGTGGTTAGGCAACTCCCTCTCCTCAACGTATCTTTCGTCGGGATCGATGTCAGAGCCCACAAAGGCATCTAGAAGGATTCTTCCTGTCTTGCGATGATATTCGCAGAGGGTTAAGCAAGGTGGGTGCAACAGTGAGTGAGTGAGGGCTTCACCAAAAACTCCAGTACAGTCAGTCTCGCAGTCAGCATCAGAGGAAAGGGGATTTGCTGTTCTTCAGAGACACAATGATTTTAAGAGGTCCATCTTTGTTCGGCCTGGACATCCTCTCTCAAGTCTCACCAACCTACCTTATATTTTGTCCTGCATCCACCTTTCAGAGCATGTTAATCTTGGCCCCCCCTCCGAGAAGCTGCTGCGATCCCCGTTCTCTGTTGCCAACCAAATTGGTAATTGCAAGCAGCCAAGAAGCAACAGAATGTTGGCTGGATGTAGCGGTTAGATGCGACCGGAATTCTGGTAGGGATGTCATGTCCTTGGTAGGCACAAGGCTAGAAACCAAGTGAATCTACAGGTATATCTGACTCTCTGCCTTATCCAATTATTGGGGGCATCAGTTGGTTACCCAAACTACATAAACGGATGAGTGCTGATCTTTTAGGAGCAACTAGCTAGGTAATCACGGACAGTGCGCCAGATTCAAGCAATGATCTGTTAAAATAGTATGGCCATGGCCATCGAGCAGTATTATTTTGTGAACTGAGAAAGGAACAAGTAGTGGTAGTATACTACCAGGCAACTACTAGCCTACTAGTGATTGATGTCCTGACTTTGATACATCAACTTACTATGTTTAATGATTCTGTTGCAATGGAAGTGTTACAAGATGAGTAGTAGATTAATGTTCACGAGACATGGTTGAGACATTTGCAAAAGCGAAAGATATGCGTGGGAGATACTGTCAGGCTAAAGGATGGGCAGGCATCAAGTGAGGAAAACACCTTTTACTAGCATTAGTTGAGGCCGTGTAAGAACTCCTACCCTCACGCAGCAGAAATGCGTGCGACCCAACGCTGAAGAGCGGGGACATATCACATCCGTTCTTGGGTGTTTGATTTTGTTTCCTTCTCCGCACAATCGCATGCATAATATATATATATATATATATATATATATATATATATATATATATATATATATATATATATATATATATATATATATATATATATATATATATATATATATATATATATATATATATATATATATATATATATATATATATATCTTTGCCCGGTGGAACAGTACAGACATGAGCGCCGTCTATATAACGAGAGCGTCAACGAATCCCCTAGGCCACGAGAAAGTAGCCACGCCGGCGCGTCCGGCCCACCAAGGCGCCAAAGCGTCCAGGCCTTGCGCCGCGCCCGCGCCGCACGGCGGCCCTGCTACATCTGCTTGGGCCAATTGTCTGCTCGCGCTGCGCGGAGAGGTTCAACGTGGCGTGGTGTGCACCGGCCCTTCCTCCGCGAGAATCTGCCCCCGGTATTTTTGTTCCGGATTAACTGGGGTTTGTCTGTGTTTTGGGGCTTGGGCTTTTCTGGTTAAAGAAAAGGCGAAAACCTGATTGTAAGTTCGGTAATGATACCAGTCTACGTTCGAAAACGGACGCTTTGTATCGCACGCAACTAAGCCATTGTTAGGAAAATTTCTACCACATTATTAGCACGAATTACTCCGTAGTTCGAAGAACGCGTGTAGCACCCTATGGAGAAAGTGTACTTAGCTGATAGCGACACAACGAATATCATCTTGAGAGAGATAAAATTCTTTCAGTCGATTAGCAAGAATGTTGACATCCTTACAACAATTATCGGTAGCGATACATGTATAATAGGTATAGAAGAGCCATAATTATACTCCCAATATGCACAACTTTGGTCATTTAAGAAACCTTATTGTACCTAAAATCGACTAAAACCCTCCTAAGTTTTAAAAATATTTATGCCAACAATTTTCATATTGAGACTGAAAAAGAGTATGGTAAGAAATACATGTTCATTACGAAGCGTGAAGCAAATGGAAAAAAGGTATTAGAAAAACTTTCTTCACTTAAAACAGGGCTATACTAACTTATATCAAGGCACCTGTAGCCTATACTGCACTGAAAACAATATTTAGAAGTTCTGAACTCTTCTATATCTAGCAAGACAGATTAAGCCACCTAGGTCTTAGAATGATGAGAAATATAATTAACAATTCACATGGACATAATATTAATGTAAAGAATTTCTGAATCACGAAGATTTTGTGTACCCCGCATGTACCACTGGAAAATTAATTACTAGACATTCTACTCTAAAACTGAAAGATGAAGTCCCTGTATTCCTGGAGCACATCCAAGGAGACATTTGTGGTCCCATCTAGCCACTATCAGAACCATTTAAATATTTCATGGTGATTATCGATACTTTCTCGAAATGGTCGCACATATGTTTATTATCTACAAGAAATCATGTTTCCGCAAATCTGATCTCACAGATAATTCGTATTAGAAATATTTTCCCTGATCATCATATAAAGTCCATCAGAATGGACAACGCCAGAGAATTTACTTCAAAGACATTTAATGATTATTGCATGGCAATGTGAATTATAGTTGATCATTTTATACCGCATGTTCACACCTAGAATGGACTAGCAGAGGCATTAATTAAGATAATTAAATTTATTGCCCAACCGCTTTTGCAAAATTATAATTTACCAACTACATATTTGGGACATGCAGTCTTACATGCAACAACTCTCATCAACTTTAGACCATCGGCATATAACATCCATTCACCTATGCAACTAGGGTCAGCATCGAAAATTTTTCATCTCCGGAGATTTGGATGCAAGGCTTATGTACTCATACCCTCTCCACAGCACTGCAATGGGTCCTCTCCAAAAGACTGGGATATACATTGGTTATGAGACAATATTCATAATCAGGTATTTAGACCCATGACAGGAGATTTGCATACTGCCCATTTTGCTGATTGTATATTTGATGAGGATAGTTTCCAACATTTGGGGGGGAGGAAATCAACCCTTTGATGAAAAATATTGGGAAATTACGTGGTAAGCCACAGGAATTGATGCACATAACCTGTGCACTAGTGAAGTAAATAGAGAAATCCAGAAGA
Organism: Dendrocalamus sinicus; assembly: GCA_036346575.1. Lineage (NCBI taxonomy): Eukaryota > Viridiplantae > Streptophyta > Magnoliopsida > Poales > Poaceae > Dendrocalamus > Dendrocalamus sinicus. The sequence goes on from CM070654.1 coordinate 26,395,975, forward strand.
TCATTGATTTACAAGCATTAGCATCTAACTGCTTGACCACTTTAGTGTTTTAAAGAGCGTGACCAAGTCGCATGTGCTTGCACACAATGTACTTGAGAGGGTTGAAATATCAAAGAAAGTTGAAGGTATCTCTAATCCCGTCCAGTGGACTTAGAACAAAAGGATGAGAACTCTAGCTCCTCGAACCCTTAGCAACCGGGGAGGCTTGGTAAAAAAGAATAAGAAGGACTTGATATAGTCAATCACCAAAATTTTCTAGAACTAGATGAGCACCTGGCATCGGTATGATGCCTTCAGAAAAGGGTATACTGGATCTAAACATTCCCATGGAGGGAGAAATCAGCATAGATGTGTGCGCACACATCGGAGCTGAAAAACTAAAGGGACTTGCCACTGCAACTGGAAGGAGCGGTGAGCAGGTAGAAGCACAAAAAGAATCAACTCATAATGAAATAGCTATAAACTATATGCACACGGGAGACACACGGGAGAATCCATGAATAGGACAATAGCGAATATTGATATCTATTTTGCAAAGAAAATTACCACAATCATCGATCTTGATCCAGAACCCGCATCGCTTGCTGAATGTAAGAAAAGATCAGATTGGGATGATTGGGAAAAGGCAATAAAAACTGAATTATCTCTTAACAAAAGAGAGGTGTTTTGACCTGTAAGTCGCACGCCTCCCCATGTGCACCCTGTAGGGTATAAGTGGGTATTTGTTCGAATGAGAAATGAAAGAAATGAAATTATAAGATATAAAGCAAGGCTTGTTGCACAAGGTTTCACTCAACGTTCAGGAGTTGGTTATGAAGAAACATAATCCCCGGTCATGAGTGGTATTACCTTTAGATACTTAATCTTAATAGTAGCAAACATGAACATAGACATAAAATTGATGGATGTGGTAACTGCATACCTTTATGGAAATTTGGATTCGAATATTTATATGAAGGTACCTGAAGGTATCCCTATCCCAAACCAAGACAGAGCAAATAGAAATATGTACAGTGTGAAACAAGAAACCATTGTACGGACTTAAACAATCAGGCAGGATGTAGTATAATCACTTAAGCGACTTTCTATGCAAGAAAGGCTAAATGAACAATGAAGATTGTCTGTGTGTATTTATACAACAATCCTAAAATGGATTTTGTATAATCTCAGTATATGTAGATGATCTGAATATCATTGGGACCATGGAAGACATAAAGGAAGCAAGTTCTTACTTGGAGTCAAAATTTGAAATGAAAGATTTGGGTAAAACCAAATATTGCTTAGGTTTGCAGCTCGAACATGTCCCAAAAGACATCGGAGCATGATTGATGTTGTTATCTTTTTAATAAGCAGGGATGATAATATTGGATAGTAACACTGAACTGGAACTAATAAATACATTATGTTGCTGAAATTCAGGATGTAAACACATAAACTTGGGTTCTTTGGTGACTTGTGCCTACTATTTGCAAAATTAAAAACAAAAGAAAAAAGGAAGATAACAAATTAGGATTATAAGTTGCAAAATTCAGTCACAGAGAGTTTTATATATAACGAGAGAGAGAGAGAGAGAGAGAGAGAGTATAAATAACATCAGTCAGTCTTGACGGGCCCAAAATGATTTGGGTGAAGGACAAGAGAGATGAATATCCACCTGGCTTTGGATCTTTCCACAGGCTAAGACAAAATGCTTTGGGGCAGCTAAGTATCTGTAATACCTAGAAAAAAGAAACAGGTGACTAACCAAGCCCAAGCTTGAGCTGGCCCGGTCTACGCTGACCCCTCTTAGGCTTTGTTTGGCAGCCCATAAATCTTGATCCATTCCCAGGGATGGGCCAAGATTTATGAGTTGCCAAACACGGCCTTAAGGATAAGCCAGGAGGAGGAGGCAACCTTATCCTCTCTTGAGCCACTCCTTCCCCTATGTTGCATGCCGCTTGCCCCCACCTTCACAAGCATCGTCGTCTTGCATCGCACCTCCCTCCACATGCTGGAGACTTCCCTCATTTGTTGTCCCTTGAAGCTGGCACCACCCCTGCCCTTTTCCCTGCTAACCGCACTGAGTGCTGCCTCTACCTACACCGTCCCCTACTCCTATGCCAGCCGTGGCTAGCCCTCTGCACCTATGCCGCCGTCAAGCACTGCCCAGCGTCACCTGGCCACCCTCCTTTGACCGCCCTGACGCCAGGGGAAGAGGAGGCAAGGAGAGAGAGCAAGGGCCACAACTAAGGAGAAGGAGAGCGGGGACTGGCCGGGAAGAGGAAGGAAAGAGAAGAAAGGGAAAGAAAGGAAGAAGAAGAGGAAAGAAGATGGAAGAGGAGGCTGAACCAAGGCTAGATCCACCAGATCCAGTTAAGGAGAGGAAAAAGGTGTCCCGATCTAACTATTCATCGTTAGGGTAACGCCTCGAATCATTTTCTCATGCTTGTTTATCAATTTGTGTAGAGGTCAAAATAGGGGTTAGAAAAATTGATGCATATGGAATGGCTAGAACACGGTTGGTGGATGGATTCCATGTGCAATGCCCTATATGGAGGCTTTGGGCATGTTAAAGGGATAATCTGAGAACTTGATCTACTAGGAAAAGGTAGATAAGTTTGATAGCTTTCCATAGAGTGCTAGAACATTTGATTTGGTGGGGGTAGATTGAAGGTTACGATAATTGTAATATTGTCCAGTGAGTCGTTGCAATTTGATAATGTTGTGGTATTTCACAAATTTAAAATAAAATATGTTAAAACTAGGGTTTTTCCACAATAGGAATAATGTATATAATTATCTAATGTTTCTATAGAATGCTAGAATGCCAAATTTGACACAACGGTTTTGAAGATATGCTTTCGAGACAGCTGCTGCCTAGTATGGGACAGCACGGCCTTTGAGGCTAAAATCGGGGGTTTAGGTGACATAATCTATACATTATGATAACTAGGATTACGTGAGTAGGTTTGTGTAGATTCCAGAACTTGTATTGCTTTCTATGTTGGGTTTCGAGATTTAAAGTTATGGTCATTTAAGCACTGGAATACCGGAAAGGTGTCTGATGGAAGGGGGTTGTTTGTGTCAGGTTTATGCATAGGAGATATGACATTTGTTTGTATGTATATGTATTATTTTAGTGATGTATTGAAATGGATGATGTTTGCTCAGATACAGGTTCGAGCTCTGTATTGTCCACGCATCATCCTTATGGTTAAATAGGCAATAAAGCGGTAATTGGGTTGATGGTTATTATTAGTTGAATTTGATGCACTCTTTACCTTGACAGTTGAGATGATTATACATGTTTACCTATTTACATGGTTACTTTATAATGATTCTTGGTTCATTCCATGATAAATGGATAATGTTAATAGTACATGATATGGTTATTTGATGTTGATGTTTTCATGAATAATGGTTAATAAAATATGACGTGTTGATATGCTTAAAAAAATGCTACATCACGCACATACATATTATGGAAAGAGATGGATTTTGTAGCATCTATGATCTACTTAGTGTGGACCTCACACGAGAGTAGGTAGAATAAGACCTACTTCGGTGCTATCACCATCCTGGCCTTCCTTATCGCTTGCCTCCCCTGCCTCTCCCACGACGCCTTGCAACCAAGAAATGAAGCAATTAATCTTTCTCGATGGGCATGGGCAAAGCAAGATAGGCAGAGCTATGAACTATGAAGAGATTGCTACTACTCACCTAAGGAAGGGGACTAAGCTTGTGATGGGGGAGGGATTGGTGGGGAGGGGGAAGGATGGGGAAGGAAGAGGAGAGGGTGGAGAGGGAGGAGAAGGCCATTAGAGTGGCATTTCTTTACTTTCTTGGCTAGTGGTGTGAAGCTGCAAGTTGGGTTATACATTGGTTGCGACTTGTGACCCGAGGGGTGTTCAGCCATGGTTGGTGCCAAAAACTATTGCGTTGTTCTCGGCTATGGCTTATGATTACGACTGATGTTTTTGTCTTAGCGCGAGCATTTGTGCGAATTAATCGAATGTTGATAAGTTGTTTTAAAAATACTATCCTAATAAGCCATTTCAAAGTAGCGGCAGAGAAGCTGCCTCGAATAAGGTGGTTGACTCTCTAATGTCCAATTGTACTAGAGGGGAAGAATGGGTCTCAATGACATTGATAGACTATGTCAAGTTTAGAACACCATTTGTTTATAAAATACATACATGAAAAACAAAAGCATATTGAAATAGATACATAGAGTGTTATCATTTCACTTCTAGCGAAGTAGATTTGAATCTAAAGTGTAATCCATTTACTGTAGAAGTAAGAGAAATGATGTGCCACGAAACAAAATGGCACAGTTTAACAACTTGGTTGCATCATTAATCAAGTTTAAAGACCACTTGGATAGCATCAATAAAGTGGTTTTAAAAGTGTGGTTTTATGATTAGTTTTGCACGAGTACACACAATTTTGAGAAATTTAGCCTATTTTCACCAAATCATTTAGCTAAAAAACTTAGACAAAACATTTATATAGGTTTAAAGACTAGGCCAATAATAATAGACTTACAATCATTTTTTAAAATACTATTGTACCCATCTCCAATCTGTCCCATCCATCTTTATTCCTCGCACCACAACCATTGCCCCTACCCACCTATTCTCCTCAACCTTTGCCATCAAATCCCTTGTTTATCAATGATTCAATGCCACCCAAGGTTATTGAGGCATCGATATATCGGTGATATATTGTGGTATATCAGTGTGGTGGACTGGAGGGCCATGTCGTCCGGATGGCATGGAGGAGTCGCCGCCGCCGGATCTACCGTCGCCTCCGTCGGATCCGCTGTCACCATCGCCGGATCCGTGGTCTCCTCTGCTGGATTCGATCTCCTCAGCCAGATCAATGGTCCTCTGCTTCATGGGGCGGGGCGAGTTCTCTGGCTTCGCCGGCCGGCTCCATTCCTCTAGTCCGTCGCCACCTCTTGCTTTGCCGGCCGACTCTCCGTTGCCTCCAGTCTGTCGGCTGCTGCTTGGGGTAGTGGAGAGTGGCGGCGAGAAGAGGGAGCAGACGCCGGTGAGTTGGCTTGGCTTCACCGACGCTGGAGGTGGAGGAGATAGGGGAAGGGGAGAGGGAGAGAAGCAATGGGGTGAATGAAGAGAACTGGCGAGTTGAAGAAAATTGCTGGCGGCAGCTAGGTTATAAGGGATTTTGGCATCTTACATTTTAGCCCTCTTATTTTCTGAAATTGCAATAAAGTCCTCTCTTTGTATTTCTTCTATTGGGCCCTTTGGAAGTCCAATATTGTTGCAGCTACTTGTGTGTATGGCATCGTCACGCCACACAGCATAAGTGATATTGTTGTGTGAAGGTGGTGAGTTACCGTGCCTCGTCGCATCACCTTAATAACCATGATACCATGTGGCAGACCTAGGATTTTTAGTTTGGGTATTCGGACTTCAGAGTTAGGTTGCTTGGATATGTCAACACCGATACATCGATACCACGACACATCGTTTTCCCAAAACACCGATACAACAATACAAGCTAGAAAAACCCTGTATCCGTGACAAACAAAGATGAGTATCATGCCTAAAACATACCACTTCTTTAAATATAAAGCTTTGTCCATACTAATTAGAAACAATTTAACAACTTTTACTCCCTCCAGTCACCCCAATGAGTAACATGAATGAGACTGAACTTGAAAAAAACAACTACAAAATGATCTAAATTCCATCATAGTCCCCTCTAGGTTGTGTAAACACCAAAGCATGTAATCTCACTACTTGAGGATCATACATGCCTCTCGATTCCACAGAAAACTGCAAATCTGTGTACTACATACATTCCTCACGATTCCACAAAAAGGTACTAGAAATCAACAAGTTACATATAATTGGAAAAAATTGGAGCTTAACAATCACCAAAGCATACAACATTTCACATTCGATTAACAACAATTAATTAACAACTAAAAGTTCCTCTTGCTAAATAGAAGAAAAAACACTGACTAGAATAAGAATAGGACAAGTAAATTTTTCAAGCTCTAGCTCAACTTCTGCAAAGAACAATTCTCGTAGATTTGAGCAAAATAACTACAAATACCTCTTGCTAAATCTAACCATGGCACGACATTGACAGCATAGGAGCTAGGATTCTATCACATAATTGCAAAGTTCAGAGCTTTCCAAATTCAGATCCAAACCCCCCAAACCAACAAGAATAAATCTAGTCTATGTGGTGCAAACTCAAGAGCCAAGAGGAGCAGCACTGAAGAGGAATTCGCTGCGAGCGTACCTGGAGGAGGAGGTTGGCGATGGTCTCGTGTTGCAACTTGCGATTGCGAGATGCCGAGAGGGCCGAGCGTTCCTGGCCTACCTCCAGCGCCACCTGATAGAGAGGAGAGAGAGACTTCGCTTTGAGTCAGTTGAGGCTAGTCATGAGAGGAGACACTGAGTAGTGACTGACCTAGAGGGGAATGGGCCAAGAGGAGTGAGCACTGCACGCCAATTTGGGCCTAGAGAGCTAGAGAGGGAAATGGGCCGATGTCAATTTAGGCTGGCTAGACATGAATAGGATGAATTTGGTCCAACTGCTAGTACATATATAAAGATATGTATTATATCTTGTATATAGTAAATTTTTACTAAAAATTTTAGGTATTCAATTGAATAGGCATAAATTACTGTAGATTTGCCCCTACCTGCGATGCTTTGTTTACCACCTCTTCGCACTTCCTCCCTATGCCACCGTTTCCTTTTCCCTCCTCGGCCACCATGGCCTCCTTGCGCTCCACTGCATCGGTGCAAGCATTGTTGTGATGCATCACCAAATACACCTACAACAACGAGCCACCATTTATCTTGTAGTCATGCTTCTATGTTGTGTTGTCCTCATTGCTCTTGGGCTTTGTAACACACTACATTTCTTCGTACTTGTCCATTGCTCACCAGTGAACCAATCTTTGGCTCCGATAGAGTCGAGTCTAATTACTAGATGAACTTTAAATTAGAGCGTGCAATTGTGTATGGATTTCTAGACAATCCAACTATGAAAGAAAGTAATGTACACAATTAGTAAAGATATTCTGCTTTACAAAAAAAGTTTTGCTATAGTTAGACTTACCAAACTAATTATGTGATCAGCCGCACCGTTAGTGTGAGGCCCTATTTATATTGTCCTCTACTCTTGAAGAAGCCAAAAGCCAATATGAACACCTCGTTTCTCAAAGCGGTTTCTCCACTCCTTTCACTCTCGTCTTGATCTGGAGATAAGATAGAGGCCATGGGCACATCACGCACCCAGGGGCAGAACTAGAACAAAAATAATCGGGGTTCACCACTTCATCATATATATAAAAACATATATAATTTGTAATCAATATTATGCCAAATAGTAATATGACGGGCAATTTTTAGCATCAATAATTCAATATAACCAATAGCAATATATGATGATAAAGAAATAATTATCAAAATGCTTACCAAAATAAATAAGCCTGATAATAATATTGGTTAGTTGCAGCATACTGAAGGAACTAAGTGCGAAATCACAGACAAAAAAGTTAATCGGCATTAGTAAAATACATCATCCGATCTCATTATTCTATAAAAAGAATAAAATTACTTAAAGTTTTCAAGTAAAAAACAGATCAAATATAAGTAAATATATTACCTTTTAGTATTTGCGTTCTTTCAAATTCATAAAGCGATGAATCACGATATCATTGATAATTTTTTACAATTCTTGTTTCTTCACATAACAAATAAGTTTATCATTCATGAAATCATCATCAAATAATTGAAAAAGTCAATTGAATATTTATATATTCAACAATTCAAAAATAATATAATAGAAAAATATGTCTAGTGGTTTACTTAACTGCGGTAAAATGTCTAGTAGCTTACTTAACTATGGTCAAATACTACATTTTTCATCTAATTTGCAACAAGCTAGAATAATATTGCACAAACCAAAATTAAAACACTAAGTTTTAAACCTACAATTAGACAAAAATCTATCAATAATCATCACATTGAAACCCCAACTCATAAATTTATCCCCTATTCTTTAAACAAATTAGAATAATTGAGAGAAATTTAGTTCAAAGTACATACTTATCGGGTGGATCTAAGTTTCCTTCGGCCATGAGAGCGCGAGGCAATAAGGACCAGGCATTCAGGCAACACTATAGCCAGATGGCAAACGAGGGCGACCAGTGGCATCGATTTCTCTTATTTTCTAGTGAACAGTTGCTGTCTGGTTGGGTGCAGCAGTAGTGGGCGTGGTGCACATCTTCTTCCCAACCTTGCGAGATGAATAGGTGTAGAGGGCTATGCGAGGTGACAAGCTTCAAGATCGATCAAATAGACACCATGATCTGTTGTGGTCCTCCCTCTTGGGCCGGCTCAAGGGCTGGCTGCTGTAGTTACCTCGTGGGCTAGACAGTGGAGACTCCTCGTGGACTACTGCTAGCTACTAAAAATTTAGGCTGCTAGTGCTCCTTTCGTTTGGCTTAAAAGAAGATCACTGAGTTTGGGCTAGGGTGTTCACGCATGGAATGGAGATGTTGATACCTATAAGCTCCACCTCTGCATGCATCCCACTCCTCTTGCTCCTGTTTCATATATATGTCTTTTCCTCACTTTTCTTATCATTCATGTCCTCTTTTTTAAAGTTTTTTAGTCACTACTATTTATTTTTAACTAAAAATTATCTGCCGTTAATACAATTGTGATCAACATTACTCTTCTGAGATGATATCACGTGGCCCATAATTTTGAGGGCATCATTGTCCAGTGCAATTAGGGGTGAAAACGGATCGGATAGTTTCCGATTGATCCGGATGAAAACGAATACGGATTGTGTTAGATCGGATTTTCTTTGGATAATTCTCGGATCGGAAATAAATACGGATTTTTTTGTCGGAAACGAATACGAATATAGTAGGCCTGATATCCGGTAAATACGGATATGAATACGGATTATCCGGATAATACGGATATGGATATATGAGATTTCAGCTCAACATTGCCCATCCCAAGCCAGCCTCTCTCATCTCCCCTGCAACCAGCCCATTAGCAAATATTTATGTTTATTAAAAATAAATTTAGTATTGTCGGTAGATTAAAATTTGTACCGATTAAATTGGTGTACTATCGTTTAAATCATTTTGATGCAAATTTAAATTCTTAATTAATTTATTAGACACATGTAAATGGTAGAAATCCATTAATAATTATTTAGGACTTTAGAAAAATTAACTGCTATTTGAAGATTTAAAATCTGTACAATGGTATGACTATCGTGAATAAAAATATTTATGCTTGTTTAGATTTAATTAATATTTTGACAAGATAAACTATTTATATGTTTTTATTGATTTTGGATGTATAGTTTAAGCGATTTTTATGTTCTGATAAATATTCGTGACCGTATTTGTTTCGATTCGTATTCGCTCCGTATCTGTATTCGATATTATTCGTATCCAAGTTATCCGTATTTGTATTCGTATCTAAGAAAAAATATAAAAATAAATATGATAGAGATATTATTTATCCATATTCAATCCTTTGCATCCTAAGTGCAATCCATGCATTCTGAGATCAACGATCAACAACTTCGACGGCTCCACGGATCCCCGACCTTTTTATCTCAACACTTCCGCACCCCGGCTGCGCACCTCTGCCTCTGCCCTTCGTCTTCCCCGTCATACCCACCCGAAAAAGGAAAAAGAAGTAGGGAGGAATCTCCCCTTCCGCCGCCTCATCCATGGCGACGCCGAGCTGGATCCGGCCGCCGCGCGCGACCCTCCTCCTCTTCCTCCTACTCGCTCTCCACCTCTCCCTCTCCCTCTCTGCGCACTTCGAGGGCTTCGACTCCGACGACCTCCACTCCGCCGCAGCCGACCTCACCACTGACGACGATGACGACCAGGGGCACGACCTTGACGTCGACCTCCCGCCCCCTCCGCCCATCTCGCTCTCCACCTCCGCTCCTTCCCCTCCCGTCACCACGACCTCCACCCCAAACCCTAACCCCAACCCGACCCCCACTCCCACGCCTCCGAACCCCACCCCGGCGCTCGATCTCTGGGACGAAGACGAGTTCGAGGGCATCCCTGTTCCGGAAGCGACCTCCTCCGATGAATCCTCCACGTCGGCCGAGGTCACCCCGTCAGATCCCTCCGCTGAGGCCGCGGCCGAGGCGGCGCCGGCCCCGCCGAAGCGGCCGGCGGAGCTGCTCCGCGCGTACTCCGTCGAGATCGCCTGCGTCAGCTTCCTGATCTGCTTCGTGCTCAACTACTTCGCCGGGAAGCGGCAGAACGAGGCGATCGCGCTTGCCTGGGCCACCAAGTTCGCCACCAGAGACTCCATCTTCGACAAGAACTTCAGCCTCCTCGGCACCGGCGACGGCAAGGACACGCCCCTCCTGCTGAAGGAAGGGCAGGACGTGTTCAAGTTCTACGCCAGCGGAAGACGGTTTTGCCAGGGGATGCTCGCCACCATGGAGATGCGCGCGCGGCACGACCTGCTGTCCAAGCTGGTGGAGCTGGTGTTCCCCAGGAAGGACACCATCACGCTTGAGGTGGTGATGAACGAGGAAGCCATGGACCACGTGGTGGTGGCCGTAGCAAGGAAGAAGGCGGCGAAATCGATGCAGAAGGAGGAGAGGGACCTTCAAAAGTTTGCTAGTGTTCTCACTTCGGCTCCTGCAGGGAGGAGATGGGTTGCGGATGAGCTTGCGGTGGTGGCTGAGTCGAAGGAGGTTGCTGGGGATATGATCACTGAGGCTGTGTTAGATCAGGTGAGGATTTAGGCCCTGTTCTTTTGGGCTTTTGGGTTTTGGCTTTTCGGAAAGTCGAAACAAACGGGTCGGCTTTTGAAGCGGATTCTTCAAAAGGCTTCCGAGCCTAAAACCGTGCCGTCTTGAAGAGGGTAGACAAAAGCCATCAGCCGCAGCCTAAAAGAATAGGGCCTTAATTTGCTTACTTCCATTCAGAATTTTAGTTTTGTAGATACATCTGAACTGGGTAAATGGTTTGTTCGGGTAACATAGTTAAGACAGATAGTTCTAGTGAGACGTACTGCTGACTTTGATTTTCTATGAAAGTAATATAGGTAAATCTCCTTTGAAATGGAGCTAGTATATCTTTTGAGTTGTTTAAGAATACATCCAAAAGGAGAAAGATGGAATATATCTCATTTGAGAAACCCTCACGCTTTCTTGAGTTATGTCATTAATTGCTGACATGGAATTTGGATAAGTGTAAAGGAGATAAATTGTAAATTGAGCTGAGTTTCTTGCTTTATGGAGAATTGGCGTCAGTTGAATTCCCATGTTTATAACCACTCTTCCATGTTATATTGGCACCATATTATCAGGTGATAGGAAAAATCACCTGTTTTTATGTTTGTAATTTTTACAATTGCAGAAGTGTGGTATCATGATGATGGTTTTTACATAAGGTTTTATCAAACTTTAGCATGCCATACTTGTCTTGGAAATGTTTTTTGGGTACCCTTTGCACATTTGGAGATTTGGTACATAATGAAGCCTCATTTGGATAGGGAAGGAATACCTTGAACTGATACTTCTATCATCATAGTGCAATCATTCTAGAGTTTAGTGCAACAATTAAGGCCCTATTTAGCTTAGCATATTTCCCCCCGTAAAGCTGGCTTAGTATGCTTGCTGCTTTTAAGCTAGATAAGCTAGCTCACTAGCTCGTAAGATACGCCCAACCTCAGCTTTAATCCCACGTTCCAAATGGGGCCTAAGAGGAAGAAAGATCAAAAGTAAGCTCCCTAGAACTAGCTTGTAGGCACCCAGAGCCTGAGAGTAAGCTAGGCCAAATGAGTTTTAAATGAACAATTAACAGAACATACTTTGAAGGTTATTTTTGTATTTAGTGTGCCTTTACCATGATTGAGCAATGATATACATTGGCCTACATCTATATAATATTTAACAATTCATTGTCAACAGGTTCTTGGTGACAAAGCATTCGAGAAATTTGGGAAGTGGTTCATCTCATTTCATTTTTCAGATCAATTGGCAGGCTCTTACAAGAAGGTCCTCACGTTCAAGTTTGTACTGCCAGATGCAAACAACATGTCTGAGATGACAAGATTAGTTGCTCTTGTGCCATACTACATTGATTTGGTTGGACGTTACAAGCTCAGCTCGCATGTGAATATCCTCTTTGCCTCTTCCTGTTTGTTCACACTTCACAACCGTTTTTCCATTATTTGGTCTAATGCTCCTATCCATGCTAATGGCAGGCTCGCTCGAAAACTGAAGCTGCTAGAACAAAGGCTGCCCAGGAGGCTTTCAGGGAACTTCAGAGTGTCAGGCAGGAAGCCCTGCAAAAGAAAAAGGCTGAAAAGAAAAAACTTATGGAAGAAGCAGAGGCCAAATTGAGCGCTGAGGCACTCCGCAAGAAACAGGAAAAAGAAAGATCTCGGCAGACGAAGAAGGCGATGCCCAAAGTTAAAATGCTCCGTTCTTAATAACATCAAGAATCTGTCATACTCATTGGCTTTCGCTATTCACTTGCTGATTAGCCTATAGTTCAGCATCTGCTACTCTTTTTAATGTTCCAAATTTGGGCTATCATATTTCCCTGTTCTGAGAATCAAGCAAAAAGGAAAGAGGAGAAAAGAATCCGCCTTGGGGTTTCGCCTTTGTTGGGGGTTTTGAAATGTTGACCTGTGCTCAGTCGCAGGCTGGTTTCATGTATTATTGGATGCGTGCCGGAATGACGTCTAAATCAATTCGCCCCACGTTAGTTCAGTTCATCTGATTTGGCTATGCAGCAGCTCATTTGTAAGAAAAACTTGAACTCACTTGCATGATTTGCTGTGTAATACGTTGATAGATTTGTGGTCAGAAACTGGAGACTGATTACATGTTTCATAATTGAGTCTACATTGCAGGTTAATATTCATTTATGCATATCTAATACTGGTAGAAACAGCCATATCACGTTTTCTCTGATTCAATTGGTCGTGTTATACGGGAAATCAACAAAATCAATTTGTTCGGCTATAACTAGGTCTCTAGTCTGCTGATGATGTGCTGTGTATGCCGTGTGTAAAAGGTGCTGTGTAGTACAAGACGCAGGTTCGTGCATGATGGCAGTCTAGGTTCACCTATCGCTGATGACACAAACCGTTTGCATCCGCAGCCACCCTGGTGGATGGTAGACAGCTGCAACGGTGACGGTGGCAAGAAGGTTTGCCTCGGTGGTTGCGATCTCCAGCCCGTGGCAGAGCCAGAGGTATTGGCACGCTGGTGCTGGACTGCTAGCTGCAGCGACTGGGGCGGAGCTAGCAGGGTTGTCCGGTATATCTGTGTACACTCAAAATTGAAAAATTTTCATGAAATCAATGCCATATTCTTGGCACAGTCCACAATGAATGGCACACTCGTGGCCTCACACCAGCCCACTGCACAAAATCAGTCCACAACCACATTCATTTTTAATTCCTCCCTAATTTCGTGACTCTAATTCTCTTGTCTTCTCTCCACCTTATCAGCGAAAGTAGCCGGGCATGAGTAGGTAGGCAATCAACAGCGGGTGACCGGGCTTGGCGCCATTGCGGCGTAGAGAGGAGGAGCAGCACGGCGTGACTGGGTGGGAGTAGGTAGTGGCCGGCCGGCGTGGCGTCGGCGCAAGTGGGGAGTAGAGTTGGCGCGACATGGGAGTAGGTAGCCGGGGCGAGAGGGGAGTAGAGCCAGAGGTGATGTGGCGTATGGGTGCAAAGAGGAGGAGCCCACACGGTAGGTAGCGGCAGGCGCAATGCCTACGCAGGAGCAACTGGTGGTGCGGCGGGCATGCATCAGCACGCAGCCACAAACCACAATAAGTTTTTGATTTCAATTTGCCAATTTGAGATTTGGGAATTTGCCGATTTGTATTGTATTTTTGGTAAATTTCAAACTTATATGTTAGAGTTATGATGTTACGAAACAATTGTATAAGACTATAGAATTTTATGTGTGAACTATGCACCCCATTACAATTTCTCTAGCTTCATAACTAGGCATTGAGGATAGTTGTGGAGGTTAGGAGAGGAGGAAGAAGCGGGAGCAGGAGAGTGCGGATCTTGGAACAAAACCACGCACCTTTCCATGAAGATACCACAGTCTCGATAATCAGTGACGATGCCATGAATCGATAGAAGGTTGTCTGATAGGCAGTGTTTCACAAATAACACGCATAAATTAATGGGTTTTATATCAAGATGCACAAATTGATCCTTCCTAATCCATCAAGATAGGCATGAAATTGAACTAACATCCCCACAAAACCTCACCTACCCTTTAATCCCTGCCTGTCTCTCAGTGACTTTACCGAACAGCGAACGCAGACATATTGACCTTTTTTTTGTTTCTCAGCTTCTTTTGGTTTTTAAAGCTATAGACTAGAATATAATTTTGCAAAGAGGGGGAAGAAAAACAAAGGACGTACCTACACGTTCAGGTCCATTAATAGATCTGTTCATATCTATAGCTGATGTCTTTTAGCCATGGTCAATAGTTTTTTTTTGCTGAAATTAAATAGTAATCACTAAAAGAAATGATTTTTAAAAGGAAGGGATGAACGTTGAGTAAAGTAAGACAGAGATGTGTATACAAGATGGGAGCGGGAGGAGTGAGGTGGATAATACGTCTATGACTTTTATTTTATCCTTAGAGTGAGAGGTTTTAGAAAGCTGTTTTAAAAAGCCGAATATTTATATTAACATCTAACTTTTTGCAAATAGAGAAAGTAGAAGATAAAAGCACAAGGCAATATGATCCGAGGGCATGCTTGCAAAATGCAACAGCAGCAGGGATATACACGCAGAAAAAACCGCAACTCGTCTCTCTTTCCTCTCTTCCTGAAGTACTCTGGGTCAGTCCGTACCCCGCGGCGCGTGCCATCCAATGGAGGAAGTGCAGGCCGCCGTGACGGCGCACCTGGACCAGGTGTCGGGCCTCGTCGAGGCGCTTTCCTCCGAGCTCCGCCGCGGGATCGGGCCCGCCGCCGATACCCTGCTCGCCTTCGTCCACGCCGTCGACTGGACGGTACTCCCGATCCCCAAGTGGGGATCACAAGATCATCACCAATTCATGCCTTCTTTCTCTCTTTTTCTTTTGGAACTAATAATTCGCGTGCATTGTGTTTGTGCGTGTGAGACGGTTTCAGGAGCCATGGCTGATGTGCTTGATGGCATTCCATGCGATTCTGCTGCTCACGGCAGTAGGGTTGAGGAATGCCAACTTGCAGCTCTTCTTGTTGTTTCTTGCCTGTGAGTTCTCTCGTTTCTCTTGTTCTTGTTCGGTATGATAATCTATGGGGGGCAGACTAATACATTATTGCCATGGAAGAGAAGAACAAGAGAGGCTATCTGGCTATGGTTCTGTTTGTAGCAATATTTTCTCCAACTTCTAATATTCGTATCATTCCAAATTTCGTGAGGAAAAATATGATCTACTTTGTGGTGGGTTTGGCTCGGCATGAAGCATTGAGATGACGTGGTTTTTTCTTAGCTCTTTTGCACTCAAATTTATAACAAGTTAAAGATTTCACTAACTCCAGCAAATAGGTTTAAGATGATGTGGTGCCAGTTTTGTACCCCCTCAATTTTGTATTAAAAGTCATTCTAGCTCGCACGGTTTTACCACAACAATTACGGTTTGACAAAATGACTAATTAGCCATTTTAAAGATGTCTTGGCACAACACAGAACATTTATTTAGCTAGGATATTGCAATTGAATGAAGGTTATTGGATAGAAAGAATATGGCAATATTTGTCTTGGAAAGGTAGAGCTTACAATGTTAAAACAAACGTATAGTACCACAACAGCTTATAACATGAAACAGAGGGAGCATGATATACAATAACAACAACAACAAAGCCTTTTGTCCTAAACAAGTTAGGGTAGATTAGGAATAAGGCCTTCTCAAGATCAAAGAGATGAGAGTCTTAAAAATAAAATCTACAATGTTAAAACCCTAAGCCATACAACCTGCTATCTGAGCCAAGAGCCTAAAAATTACCTCGTAACTTTCTTATGGTTCCGGTATGTAGATCGTTAACTTTTATGCGCTCCTATCCAAAGTTAATTCTTTAGATACATTCCAATCCCTCAAGTCTTTTTTAACTGCTTCCTACCACGTCAATTTTGGTTGACTTCTGTCTCTTCTTACATTTTTAGTACGTCTTAAAATTCCACTACGTACCGATGCCTCAGGAGGTCGTTGTTGAAGATGTCCAAACCATCTCAAGCGATGTTGGACAAGTTTCTTTTCAATTGGTGCTACCCCCACCATATCACGTATATCATCATTGCGGATGCGATCCTGTCTTGTATGACCACAGATCCACCGTAGCATCCTCATCTCTGCTACACTCATTTTTTGTATATATTGTTTTTTAGTCACCCAACATTCTGCTCCATATAGCATCACGGGTCTGATCGCCATCCTATAGAACTTACCTTTTAACTTTTGAGGGATTTTTTTGTCACACAGGACACTAGATACTTGGCGTCATTTCACCCACCCCGCTCTTATTCTATGGCTCACGTCTTCATCAATCTCACCGTCCCACTGTAGCATCGATCCCAAAAAACGAAATGTGTCCTTATGCACTATTTGTCCATTCAATCTAACATCTCTATTATCTACTCTAACACCACTGAAGTATGATATAATGATCAATTTTAATTACTTTTACATTGGCAAAATATGTGAAATTGGATGATTGCTAGTGCATGCTCCCGCAATTCACATCATTTTCTTGCTGTCTTCTACATAGTTTGAAGCTATTGTGACGGAAATATTTTTTTTTTAATTTGGAAGAAGACAAATGATACTCCCTCCGTAGAAAAATGTAAGCGCGGTTTGACTTGATACGATCTCCAAAATTGAGCTTTGACCGTTAATTTCTTTTACAATTTTTTTTCATAGCTACATAATCATAATCATAAGAAAGTGTTTTTAAATCCAAATCCAACGGTATCAGAATCTCAAAATACGTGGGCGTCCTACAATTTTCTACGGAGGGAGCACTATCATTTTATCATGCAACACTAGGTTGTAGGAAGATCGTAGGATGAAAATTTGGTTGTAGGAAGATCTTAGGATGAAAATTTGACATTTTGATATGGTCCCGTGCTGATCGGTACCATGCTTGCCTGTGCAGATTCAGGAGTGTATCTGGCTGAAATGATTAACAGCTACCTGGGAGAGCACTGGAAGAGCTTTGCCAGCGGGAATTACTTTGACCGTGCTGGAGTTTTCATCTCTGTCATTTGGTCTGGTCCCCTTATCTTCATATCTATCGTCAATGTGGTCAGTATACCTTGCATGTCCTGAAGTAAATTTTTTCTGTGAATTAGAATCTGCTATTTGTTTGCAGTTCAGCTTATGTTTATACGGCAACTCTTTCTGTTCATTCCAGGTTAGTTCTCTCATGACATTATGTAGGCTGATGGTGAAATGGAAGAGAGCGGAACTAAGGCATCGGGCTCGGCTTGCTCGTGACAAGCAGGATTGACAGAAAAAAATTCCTTATTATGGTAGAATGCAATGTTTTAGGCATACTACATCAGAAACCCAGACTCGGTATCTGGTTCTATCTTGTTTTGGTTTGTGGAGCGTGGTTGCGCTATGACCAGGGGATGTAATTTTGCTAAAAATTGAATTTGATAATTGATAAATTTGCGAAACCACATCTTAGTATAAGTTTTATTTGCTATGAACTTGTAGATAGCCATTCCTTGGTGCAAGAGGTTTTCTGTGGCTAAATATCTCACAAGCTGTGCCTGGTTCCTCTACACAGACATGTTCTCAGTCAAAGTTTAATAGTAAATACTAGATGAAAATTTTATTACAATACGAGAGGTCCATAATAGAAAAAAAGAAGGTAGAACCAGCAAAATGTAGGGAGGTCTTTACTAATTCCCCTAAACAGAAACGATGGGAAACTAAAAATGAATTTAATCATTGCATAGTACTATGTCACAATTCCAACTCAATCTTTTATTATATTTCCTAAAGGCACAGTGCACAAATAAAATGCACAAATATGTGGATCACTGTTTATTGCCAGGATTTTACATATTACAAATGAAAAAAAAAGTGTAGGAGTGATCACAATTTCTTTAGCTTCTTAACCATTTAGTTGGCAAAGAATTCCTAAGCTTTTTCCTAAACAAGATAAAACCTAGCGTGCCAAACAAAGGCCAAGATGTTACAACAGCAATGTAAGCAAGCAGCCAGACTGATCTCCCCTGGAATCGAGTGAGCTGGTTAATGGATTTCTTAACAGGGGCAATGGCATCTTGGATTTTATTTGCATATAGGTCTTCTCGCTGTTCTTGTGACCCTACAGGCCCTTGGACGGGTGTAACATTCTCTTCTGAGCTTCTTTTATTCTCCGCTTCATCTTCGCACTCATCCTGTATTTCTGGCATGATTCCATTCTGTTGTATAGCAACCATGCCATCACTGAGTTCCATTTCATCGGCAATCTGGTTACCTAAGGAGCCATCGTTGTTGGCACCATTATTTGTTACTGCAGCTACCATTCCGTCTTCCATGAAATTAACATATGGGCTCTTATCAATGGTTGATTCCCACGAAGAGTGCAACCCATGCTCTTCTTTCTGCATTCAAATACGATATGTTATATTATGTTATCAAAAGCTGATTTGTGATATAATAATCACCACCTTTTGCCGATGCATGTAAGGGCTATCATGAAGAGCAGAGAGGAACTCGGAAACAGCTCCCACCCACCTATAAAACACAGATAGATGCAGACTAAATGAGAATCATTAACGGATGACACTATAGAATCATAGAAGTCACATCACAAGTAAAAAGAGAGATAAAATGGAAAGAAAATTTGCGAGTGGCGTTTAAAAGGACACAACTTTAGTCCATGTCCCTGCCCAATGAAATTCGCACACAAAACGTAATGTAGGCATTTGCACATCCTAATGCAATTTTGTAGAGTATATGCATGCCTGTTACTTTTGTTTATTTAAAATACACTAGACATTTTAAACTTCGACAACCACATACCATCCCCTGTGGGGATCAGTGGATCACTGCCCCTGCCAAATCCCTGTACAAGGTTTCTTAGCTGAGGAGAGGAACAAGGAGGTGACCCTTTTGTCAAAAAACTTACCATAACCTTCTAGCAGTCAGGCCTTGAAAAAAAGCAAGATGACCACCATTAGGTGTAGTTGCCAAAACAACATTTTTATTTGCCCTAAATCATAGAATGTGGATCTCATTAATACACAAAACTAGAAACTTTCAAGATAGTAAGCTTTCGTAAGACAAATTACTTGCCTGCATTCATCCCAGGGAATGGCCTCCCTTGTGCAAAGGGGGTCATCTAAAGCACTGATACAAAGCAAGGGAACTGACACATTACCAATGTAGTTCGCACTACTGCACCGGCGGTAGAATGTGTCCACTGTCTGACAATATAATTATTCAGCATTAAATTCATCTCTAAAACTATCCAAAACCTAAGCTGCTACAACGGCAGTAGGGTTTCTGACACAGTAGCAATTTTCTTGAGTTGCATCAATAAGTTGTTTGGCTCAAGCATTTTCTATTGGAACCCAAATCAACTATCACCTATTTTATTCATGTTTAATTGAATCTGAATCCTAGAATGTAAATACACTACAATACAAATTTGAGTATGTTAGGACTGCCTGATATTCCTATAATAACTGTCGCATCTCCTCCATGATGGTGTTTCCTTGCCATCAATGACCACAACTAATACATCCATTTCAATCTCCTTTTCCCCATGCAAAAGCTGTAAAAACCCCAAGGCTCCAACACCTGCAGCTGCTGGTGATGACCTAAACAGCAAACCCTGCAACCCTTGCTATTACTGTCACTACCAGCAACTGGCATTTCAAGCTGTCCATGTTTCATCAAAAGGTGAAACTAAATGTAGATGCAGTCCATGCTACTGGTGAGGCCACAAGTACCATAATCAAACTCATAAGCTCAATACCATTGCGGCCTGCAGCGGATGTGATCAAGCAAGAGGCCCAACAGCCTAACGCGGGGGATAAACACCATTCTATGCTTTCTGAATTTTGCTATCTGCATGGTTTTTACACCTAGGCGACGCCAAGTCGTCCTGGTGAAAGCATCTAAGCCCCTAAAAATAGTTTTGATAATTAATGAGTTTATATAAATATAGGACTGACGTGTTTATTAAGTGTTGAAAAGGTTTAGTCCCTAAAATAACGATGAGATGCATGCTAAGGATCAACAGGAAAATCAAAGTGGCTCAAGGCAAAGGTATATGTAGACTATGGTTCTTTTTATTTTTACCGATTTTTGGAGAAAAGATGAAATACCGGATTATAGACTAAATGACGTACCATTAAGACGGATCATAGCAAATAGCTTGATAACATATTCTTATGCCATTTGAATCAATTTAGGATCATGCATTCATTGTAAATTAAAATTGATGGCCAAATCTATACTCTGTCTGGAAAAACGGAAATACCAGAGATTCAACAGCGGAACTACCGTTGAGCGGTAGTATCGTAGCCTACAAATGGTACTTCGGCACTCGAAAGCTCCGAAAAACTAAGCGGAGCTTTTTTTCCAGAGAGCACCCCCGACTCGCTCGGTTCTCTGTCCGGACAACTAGAAGTACCGGCGTGCAAACCATGGTACTTCTGCTCCCCGGAAGCTCCAAAAAACCGAGTGGAACCCTTTTGCAAAGAGCGCCAACTCTCGGACTTAGATCGAACGGAAGTACTACATCGACTTTATGGAACTTTCGGTTAACGGAACTACCGGATTTATAACGTCGGTAGTTTTGCGCCGACTTCCAATGGCTAGTTCAGAAGCTCTGACTTAGCCGTTACTGTTGTGTCAGAATAGGTGCAGAAGTACCGGCCATTGCACTGCGGTACTTCCACCCATTCTGAATTTTTCAGGAATTTCCTTGCAACGGTTAGTTTTGGTTGGTGAGGGTATAAATACCCATCCACTTACTCAAGGGCAGTAAGTATAAATACCCATCCACTTACTCAAGGGCAGTAAGAAGAGACTCTATTGAATATCTTTGAGCATTGAGCATTCACTCCACACCTCATTTACTCTTTGTGCATTCACTAAAGGTGGTTAAGCCAAACAAGTGCATTTTTTTTCTTAGATTGATCCTTTGGCACTTGAGTGTCGTCAAACGAAGCTCGTGATTTGTTACTCTTGGTGTTTGCCGGCATCTAGACGACTTGGTGGGGGTTTGCACGGTGACTTTTTCAAGAAGGTTGTGAAGAAGCCCAGCATCGACTTATGAATGGTTTGCTGTCCACCACCTTCAGAGTGAAGGAAGGACAACTACTAGTGAATTAAGGAGCTAAGGCTTAATTCGTGGAGCCGGTCCAAGTCGCTTGAGCTTTCCTCAACGTGAACTAGGGGAAACCGGCAAGTTTCCGATCACCATAGTAAAAACATCGTGTGCTCATTAGTTTCCATTTGTCTCATTTTCAGCTCTTGTGCATTTAGTATATTGTGATTATTTACTTGTGCTAGAGCCTCTTATAGAGATTTATACTTGTAGTACCCTAAACATACTAGAATTGTGTAGGTTACAAAATGTTTTAAATTCCTGTCATATTAAAATTGTAGAATTTATTTAGAAGACAAGAAAATTTTTTAAACATCCTATTCACCCCCTCTAGTCGGTTATCCTTGATTCTACAAGTGGTATTAGAACTTGGTCACTCATTTGATATACTTAACCGTCTAGAGAGAAAGGATGGCTAGCGAGGGAATTGCTATAGAAAGGCACATTTCTTTGATTGCTCAAATTACTCTTATAGAAAAATTAGAATGTCCATTTATCTCAAGGCCATGAGCCCTAATATTTGAAAATCATAAATGAGGGTTATGTCATGCCTCTTGATCCACTACACCCCACGGAACAAGATGGGTGTAACTCTCATTTAGATGCCCAAGCCATGAATGCTCTATTTGGAGCTTTAAACGCGGACGAGTTTAATAGGGTGAGCAATTTAGAAACTGCTCACGCTATTTGGACAACCCTATCAGAAATTCATGAAGGGACGTCCACGGTTAAAGAAGCCAAATTGCATAAGGTTCGGATTAAATATGAGACTTTTACAATGTTGCCTCATGAGGATATAAATGAAATATTCTCATGACTCAACAACATTGTAAATGAACTCAATGGCCTTAGTACTAATCTAACCGATGTTGATATTGTAAGAAAAATGCTTAGGGCCTTACTGGAAAAATATGAAACGTTGGTGACTCTTTCTCAACTCACCCGAGTTGACAAGAATGACGCCGACGCAACTCTTGGGCAACCTTATAACAAATAAGTTTTACAAGAAAGACAACGAGAAGCTCTTGGAGCAATCCTCCTCCAAGGGCAAGAAGATCATCGTTTTCAAAGCTAAAGCGGAATTGAGCGAGGAGTCCGAAGATGAAGAGGACTCTGAAGAGGAGTTGGCTCTCCTAGTAAGAAGAATGAATAAGTTCATGAAGAGGCGCTCAAACCGAAGCACTATTCATGAGAAAGCAAAAAAGGGGCACTCCTACTCCTCCAACAAATGCTATAGTAACATTTGTTGCTATGAGTATGATGAGAAGGGGTATATTGCCTCTCAATGCCCTACAACTAAGGATGACAAGAAAAAGTGATCCAAGAAGAATAACTTCAACGACAAGAAGAAACTTTTCAAGAAGCTTCAAAAGAATGGCAAAAATGAAGCCCACATTGGAGAGTGGGATTCCGATGAGGAGTACTCCGACTCCGATTCAAGTGAAGATGAGACTCCCAAAAGGGGAGTTGTCAGTATTGCTATCAAGGAGGCTCCATCACTCTTTTCATCTCCGACATGCTTTATGGCAAAAAAGAGAAGGTAAAAACTCTTGTTTGCTAATTTTGCCTCGTGAACACATCAATTTACCATTGTCGTAGAAACGTCCAATGGCTAAACCGCTCCTGTACTACTAACATCACGAAGAAGAAACGCTTTTGGGAACTTCTGATCAGATTTCACTTCAACAACAGCCATGTTATAGTGAAAATCTATCATGGTTATCAAGCCATCAGATATGCTCCCACTGGGTAGGCACACCTTGACCTACAATTAGTATTCCAGCAACAAAATTTCAGGTCAGCAAATAAAATGCAAATACTAGAAATAGTTCACAAAGAACTATAGTAGCACCCACCCTCACATCTAGAATCACACAGTTACGTCCGCTAGGAGATCCAACTAGCGTAGCTGATGTTAAGATTTTACAGGTACTAGCATAACTATTCCACCGTATTACAGATCGTGAGCAAACACTTATCCTCTTTTCACCTGAAAATAAGAGTCAATAAGATGCCATTCACACACCATGTGGAGAGACGTGCTAGTTGGTAGACAAAAGAAGCACCTGAAAAAGAAGAGAGACCGGCAACGGACAGTGAAGCTAGCAAGGCAGCTTTCCGAGCTTTCCAACTCCTGGAACTACCATCGTCAATATCACAAAATGCATCCTCCACAGTAAGGTTGCACACCTCAGATTCTCTTTGAATTGTAATAAGATATTCTTTCTATTAATTTTCCGTAAAGGAAAAAAGATCAGTTTGAGTTATTTACATGCCTAATGTCCATATCAGAGTAAACTTGAGCAGGGAATAAGTTTAAGATGTGATTGCAATACTACCTCGTTCAGCATACAACTTCTTTGTAGCAACATGATCAGCAAGAAGGTTCTGCATCGACACAGACATTCGAACATAGACATCCACAAGAGGGATATAAGGAAACAAATAAGAGTCATATTCTATCTCTAATACCTTATCTCTAATACCCTTAACACCCCCCCACAAATGCAAGGCGTATGCAATAGCATTGCATTTGAAAAAGGGTTAATACTAAAACAAGAAATATCCGACATCACATCCGAGTCGTGATAAAGTCGTCGTTGCGTGCAGTCGTTAAATAAACTGTCAAATCAAGCCGAAGAGGAATAGATAGAAGCATGACGGCACAGATCAAAGCCTGAGACGGCGGCGGTGCAGTGCACAAAAAGCGCAACAGAGGCGCGGTGCAGAAGAAGCGCGGCGACCTTAAAAAACTCGGGGCGGCGGCTCAAAGAGAAGCAGCGGCATCATAAAGACTTCTACGATCTGCAGCGGCTCAAGGAAAAGAGCAGTGGCTGCTACCATGCAAAAGAAAAATTCCTATACTTCTATGATTGACAAAAAATTTGTGGACTCGCACGGCTTGAGCGAACTAAAACTTAAAGACTGCGGACTTGAATGGACGCGACATAAGACTCACGAAAACAGAAAGACTCAAGACGACTGAAGCGAAGCAACTTGAGCGGCCATTAAAAGCTATCACCAGCTCTCTCTCTCTCTTCTCAGACGCACTCCCTCCCCATCTCTCTTTACTCCCGCCCGCACGCGTCTCCACACTCCCGCCCGCCTGCTCACTCAGAGAGAAAAAGGAGCGGAGAGCGCTCCCGGCCAGCGGCGGCGAGATCGCCGCGGCGGCGGCGGCTGCATGGAGCGGCGGATGGATGGAGAGGCGGCGGAGGAAGCCGACGGTGGAAGACGGCGCAGAGGCCGGATCCGGCGGACGAGCGCGGCGCTGGATCAGCGAGGAAGAGCTTCGGCGACGGCGCCGCCGCGGGAGTCCACGTATCCGGCGAGGAGCCACGGATCCGGCCAGATTCGAGCTAGGGACGGCGGCCGGGAAGGTGGCGCGCGGAAAGTAGACGGCGTCGACGCCCGAGGCGAGGCCGATCCAAGCGGCGACGCCTCGAGCCGCTCTGGCCGAAGATGACCGGATCGGGCCGGAGGAGGCGAAGACGTCGAGATCAGCGATGCCGAGCCGGCGGCCGGATCCGAGGCGGCGGCACTGATCCGAGGCCCGAGCCTGCATCCCGGCCGCAGAGGCATCTTGAGGCCGGGCACGGCGAGATCCAGGGCGGCGACCAAAGAGGCGGCGGCAGCAGCGGGATCCGGGGCGGCGGCAAGCGTAGAGGCAGCGGAAGACACGGTGGCCACGGGCGACGGCTCGAGTCTGGAGGCGCGGCGGCGGTGCCGCCGCCGGATTAGCTCTCCCGGGCAAAGAATGAAGTAGATCGGTTAGGGTTTAACCTAAGCTCTGATACCATGTTATGAATATTGTGTATATATTGATGAGGCCCAAAGGGCAATATATATAGAGAGTACAAGAGGGATATAAGGAAACAAATAAGAGTCCTATTCTATCTCTAATACCTTATCTCTAATACCCTTAACAGATGCCTCATCTACAATCAGCGATCTCAGTCACCTCAACAACTGCGTTGCCTCACTTCCCTTTGTGAGATCCCCAACTTTAAGTCTGCTGTGGATGATGTCTATGTTCGAATGTCTGTGTCGATGCAGAACCTTCTTGTTGATCATGTTGCTACAAAGAAGCTGTATGCTGAACAAGGTAGTATTGCAATCACATCTTAAACTTATTCCCTGATCAAGTTTACTCTGATCTAGACATTAGGCATGTAAATAACTTAAACTGATCTTTTTCCCTTTACAGAAAATTAATAAAAGAATATCTTATTACAGTTCAAAGAGAATATGAGGTGTGCAACCTTTCTGTGGAGGATGCATTTTGTGATATTGACGATGGTAGTTCCAGGAGTTGGAAAGCTCGGAAAGCTGCCTTGCTAGCTTCACAGTCCGTTGTCGGTCTCTCTTCTTTTTCAGGTGCTTCTTTTGTCTACCAACTAGCACGTCTCTCCACATGGTGTGTGAATGACATCTTATTGACTCTTATTTTCAGGTGAAAAGAGGATAAGTGTTTGCTCACGATCTGTAATACGGTGGAATAGTTATGCTAGTACCTGTAAAATCTTAACATCAGCTACGCTAGTTGGATCTCCTAGCGGACATAACTGTGTGATTCCGGATGTGAGGGTGGGTGCTACTATAGTTTTTTGTGAACTATTTCTAGTATTTGCATTTTATTTGCTGACCTGAAATTTTGTTGCTAGAATACTAATTGTAGGTCAAGGTGTGCCTACCCAGTAGGAGCATATCTGATGGCTTGATAACCATGATAGATTTTCACTATAACATAGCTGTGGTTGAAGTGAAATCTGATCAGAAGCTCCCACAAGCGTTTCTTCTTCGTGATGTTAGTAGTAGAGGAGCGGTGTTAGCCATTGGACGTTTCTACGACGATGGTAGATTGATGTGTTCACGAGGTAAAATCAGCAAACGGTATCCGTCCTAAATTTTTCAGAAATTTCCTTGCAATGGCTAGTTTTGGTTGGTGAGGGTATAAATACCCATCCACCTGCTCAAGGACAGTAAGAAGAGACCCTATTGAACACCTTTGAGCATTGAACATTCACTCCACACCTCATTTACTCTTTGGGCATGCATTAGAGGTGGTTGAGCCAAACAAGTCCATTTCATTCTTAGATTGATCCTTTGGCACTTGAGTGTCGTCAAGCTAAGCTCGTGATTTGTTACTCTTGGTGTTTGCCGGCACCTGGACGACTTGGTGGGAATTTGCATGGTGACTTCTTCAAAAAGGTTGTGAAGAAGCTCGGCGTCGACTTGTGAGTGGTTTGGTGTCCACCATCTTCAGAGCGACAAGAAAATTTTTTAAACCTCCTATTCACCATTCCTTTAGTCGGTTATTCTTGATCCTACACCTACCGGCGAGAGGAGACGCCGAGGTTGTTCGTCTAGCGTGCTTCCACCATCGGCGTCGATCTCTAGCCTACTTCCGCCGCCGGCTTTCCTCTCCAGCCTGCTCCCACCGCCGATGCCCCTCTTCACTGTGACTGCCTTAGTCAGCCCTCTCCACTGATGCAGCAGGGAGGCCGGAGGCGAGATGGTGGACGGAGTTGGTGGCAGGAGGCGGAGAGGGGAGGCAGCAGGGGAAGGAGGCGGCAGGGAGGGGAGGACGTGGGGAGAGGAGGTGTCGCCGTGGGGAGGAGGCATCAGGCATGGGGAGGAGGCGGCGGGGAGGGGAGGCGCAGGGGAGAGAGAAGATGGGGGAGAGACAGTGGGAGAGGAGTTAGGCTGGCTGGCGGCTAGGGTTAGGAGGCATTTCTTTTGGTCTTTTTGCGATTAAGTCCTCGGAGTTCCTAAAAATTACGAACAGTACCCTCCTTCAATGGATTTCTTCTGATTTGGACCTCCTGAGACATAGTTATTTGGATAATTTATGCTATTATATTGTATGATTATTTAATTTTTGGTTATATAAGGTATTATTTGTCGTCTAACTACTATCGTCTAACTGTCGTCATGGCGAACGCCTAGTCGACTAGGCGTCTAGGCGCCCCGGCCTTGCCGCGTCTTTCCGGAGCGCCGTGACAACCTTGGCTATCTGAGTGCTAACTATAATTAACTGACGGTTTGCGATATAAATAAGTGTCTAAATTTGGAGTTCCCTTGGTCAAGTTCTGTCTTTTTTTGGTTCCTGAGATGATTAGTCCATAATTTCTATATTGTGATAGTACTTCCACTTCAGATTTTTATTTCAATTTTTGTATTTTCCATGGTTATAAGTTCAGAATTTCATTGTGAACAATAGGTGATATTTGGTGGAAAGGTCGGGGTTTTGGTGTGGTTCTCATGGAAGAGAGCTTGATAATTGTATCTGATGCAAATTAGAGAAACTTCCATACTAGTTTATGAGCAGCTCAATTTGATGAGGATTTGGTTACTTGTCTCCAAAAGTTTGATTCAATGCACTAGCTTATGATCAATCCGGATTCCATCCCCTCCCAAACCAAAGGTAGGGAAGGATTTGTAATCCATTCTGCGTGAACGAAACAAATGTGGTTTTTCCTCATTCCACTCTAACTCCAATGAATTAAAAAAAACCAATCATCACCAAAGTTAATCAAGTAGTAATGAGAGGAGCAGTGAAATTTGATACAACTCAAAATTTTAGACAATGGAATATGAATACTTAGCTGATTGTAGAGAACTAGAGGGTGAAGATTCATTAGAAAGAATACCTCATACTTTGCAACAACACAAGTGGCATGGCGGTCAAATTCCCGGATAGAGCGTGACTGATGAAGGGAAACGAAACAAGGATAAGCACAATCCTTTTGTACGATCAGCTAATTTATTCAAAAGTGGTCATATTATTGCCTCTATGGACTACGATATTCTTGTTTTTTTTATATAAACTGAATACCATATGACTATGATAAATAAATCAGCAGGGTTAGCGTACCGTTCTAATAGCTTCCCAGTTCGCAAGTCGTGCCAAGACTGGTTGATGTCTGCAAAAAGGGGGAATGCAAAAGGATGCTAATAACTGAGTACGAAGCAAAAATAGATTCCAACTTGTTGGCTTGGTGACTTGGTCACATTGTTGCACAATGTAGCATGTGCAGCACGGGCTTATACTTAATTTATTGCTCAGGATCATGGTGGAAGGCTTAAAGTTTTTATCAAGCTGTTTTCTGTTTAGCAAATCTGATAATACAAAAATCGTATTCATTGACATTGTTACTTAAGTTAGTTTAATTATATGCCCTTAATTCCAGACTTTCCAGTTGCTGTCTCTGATCGGATGATCAGTAAATGAAAAGTACATCCTGCAGTTGCAGCACTTGTACAGTTGTACTATAGGAGGATCACAACTACTAACATTCGCTACAGGACCCACCCTCCTAGCTTAAGGCACAGATCAATTAAAGATCACATGATCAAATACCTAAACTACTAACAAGTACTACAATTATCGCATGATTGTGTACATACAACCTACTTTATGGAGTTAAGTCTGCACCTTCCCTAGAGTGATCAGGTGCCTTACCAGTTCAGTTGGTGACAACTAGTTTGTACTCTAGTACTATTGAGTTGGAGGTTGTCAGCAACAGTCCCACCAAAAGTTCTACACATTTTGGGTTGCATGTGGATTGTGTTAAGAGTCTGACCATTATGAACCCATGCAAACAAAGCCTTAAGGGAAACATGGTCAACAAGTAACAAATATTGAGCTACCAAGATAACAGAGAAACAACGATCCAGTCAATCAGTAGTGCACATTTATATCATTTCCAAATTAACCAAAAGCACAAATTCTTCACTGGCTGTCCACAAAGTCATCAATGCCTCCCGTTTGCTCACTTTCAATAGCTTGATATTTGTTGTTTCTCTCCACCTCTCTGACAAATATGCATCCAAAGAGACCAAACCAAGTGGGATTTATCATGCAGAGGTGGAGTAGTGTGATCAGCAATCGCACAACCATGTGACTCGAATTACTTGCACCTACAATCTAGAAGCTAAGCCAGGGTCATATATCTACAGGGTGTAGGGGATGCAACGACGTTGTGACTGTGAGCTCACCAATGGTGGCTCCTAATGATTGGCCAACAAAGAAAAGAAGTTTCAACTAAGATCATAAACATTCATAACACATTTAACTGATATAGGTTACGTCTTGGACTGCTTGCAACAAGGACTAAGGTCCAAAAATGAAAATTATCCATCATCATTATTGTTTGTTGGTTCATAAGTCAAACAAGGATCCTCTGTTTGTCTCATCTCAAAAGTTCAAAATTGTTTCAAAGAATGACTCTGAGGTGTTGCAAAGAAAGATATTCTAAATGGTTGAGATGTAGCTAGGTAAAGCATCATGGACAGATAATAATGTGTGAAAAAGGATTTTTAGTAACTAGTAAACCTTGATTAGCATAAAAGGATGGGAATGTATCAATAAAGGTCAAGGCATATCATAGATAATGATAATATTTTTTATACGCTTACTGAGGCAAAGAGCCTAACAAATACATACAGTTTTGCATATCCTTTGAGACCCATTGCATGAGCTCTATCGTAGCATCGTTGCACAAGCTTGCGAGAAATAAATCTGTTGGTCACCTGCAAAATTGATGTGACATGCCCAAATATTATGATATAAAGCCAATGAAAATCAAAGTGTAGTATTAGTAAGATGAAGCACTAGAAGAGTACCATTTGTTGTTTATTAACTAAGACACCAAGGGAAGTAGTGTGCAAATGAAAAGAAACAGAGAACAATGCTATTTAAAAACTAAAGTGTAGTATAATTGAGATTTAAATCAAAACATTCCTGCATAAAGAATACTATTAAAACCGGAACATAAAAAATGTGCAAAAAATCTGCTAAATCAATTAACTGTGGCTCACTAACCAGTAGATCCCAGGGTGAACAAATAGAGACAGCACCAGCTACAGGAGTACTTTGACCCTCTTCTCCGAGATACTTGACCTAAATGGGCAATGAATAAAAATATAGAAAATAAAGTAGGTTTTTAAAAATATTATTTGCAGTAAAAGAATAGATAGCAAGGTATACCAGAATATTGGCACCTATGCTTGTCCCAACAGTGAATAGCGGAGCCTCTGGATACTTTTGATGAAGGTAATTAACAACTTCACGGATATCCTCTGTCCATCCGGCATTGTAAAAGCAATCGGACTGCCAGGGAAAAATACTAAAAGTCGAGTAACAATTGCCAACTAACATTTTTCAGCCACTGATGTCTGCAATTTTTTTTTCTGGTGCCGGAACATATATTCAAGGTTTGACTAACTTAACAAGGGCATATTAGTTATCACAAGATTTTGTTGTATGTGAGAACTTACTGTTATGGAGATGCCACCCAGACCCCTGTGATTGCCTACAACAACGTTCCATCCTTTGCTTGCCATAGAAAAGACCAAGTGTTTCACATACTGCAACAAACCACTGCATCTTTTGTAAAACAATTAATAAAGATAGTCCAACACCAAACATGGGTCATATGGTCAACTTCCAGTTCTTGTTTTAACCAATCAGTTTGGTAGACCAACCATCGGAACTTACAGCAGCAGTAGAATCACTAGTTAATCCAGGTATCACAACAACAAGGGGTGTTGAATCATCTTCAGAAATAATTTCATCACAAGAACCATCTCTAGCTGCAACATAGCACAAAAGGTCAGGCGTGCAGGCCCCTTGCTTGCCAATCAATCTCAAACTATCTAAAATCCTCAGAACCTTCATAGTCAGAGGCTAGTAACCAATCCAAGGCAATGGTTCCACCATCACGAACTGTGTATAGCTGCCTGCAATATAAAGAGTTTAAGCAGTGTGACAAACTAGAATTATCATAATTATTGTTATGGCATAGCGCAATCTTTATCTTGTTAGGTCCAAACTAAAGAACACATGGATATCTGCCATATGGCAGCTGATGTTTGGCACCACATTGCAAAATTACCGAAATTGAAACAAGAGAACGGCCAAACATTTTCTAGAACTTCTA
Organism: Dendrocalamus sinicus; assembly: GCA_036346575.1. Taxonomy (NCBI): domain Eukaryota; kingdom Viridiplantae; phylum Streptophyta; class Magnoliopsida; order Poales; family Poaceae; genus Dendrocalamus; species Dendrocalamus sinicus. The sequence continues at coordinate 26,427,280 of CM070654.1, forward strand.
AAAACTACTTTTGGCTCCCTACATCGTCTCCATATATACCATACTTGTTCAGTATCTGTAGTGTACATATGTAGCAGAGTTTCTTATTCTCTCTTGGTCTCTTTCTCTAGAAAATGTGTGCAACAGTCATAAAAACAGCAGAATTGCATAACCAAAATTACACGAAGAACATAACTAACTGAGTCTTATTAGACCATCGGATAGCAACATAACAGGCACAGCAACATCTGGCACCAAAATGTACAATCACAATGTACTAACTAAGGTGCAGGGACACTGTAAACAAGTACACCTGACCTGGACAAATGCAGGAAGTAAAAATGCATCACATACGACATGAATTTACTCTAACCTACCTTCTATAGGTGAACGAAGGTGGTCTCCCCGAGATGCTCAGGAACAGCGTCTGCAAATGAGGGCTCGCCAGCCACGGTGTCGCCAAGTACCTACGCAACCAAATTTCGCAATATAAGAGGGAACCATAAGCAGATTTCTCCGAGAGAGACGAATCCACAGGCCGGAAGTCTCATCCCCACCTGCCGTGCAGGGAGCGGCACTTGGAGGCGACGCGGTGGTAGACGTGGGAGGCGGGGTGGAAGGTGAGGGCGACGCGGCCGCCGCGGAGGCCGCGGAGGAGGTCGCCGAGGAGGTGGAGCTCCAGGAAGCGGTACAGGAAGGCGGAGGCGAGCACGAGGGCGGCGAGTGCGTAGTGCGTTAGCGGCACCAGCGCCGCCGCACGGAGGAGCAGCTCGCCGACGGACTCGCCGGCGGCATCTGCCGCCGCCATCGGTCTGGGATTGAGATGAACGAGACGTCGATGGGCGCCTGCGCTGAGACGGGAGGGGGGAGGAGACTACGAGGGGCGAGTGATTCGAGTAGTAATGCTCTCTTTTCGGATGGTGTTTTTTACTTTTTAACTTAGCGGAGCGTTTATATAAGAAATATTATAGAAGGACGAGTCGGTAATTGTACTCTATTCCACTTTAATCGTTCTATTTCCTCAATTTCTTATCATTTTCTACTTTTAACCGATCAAAACAACTCTTTTATATAGTACAATTATCTATATATTCAATGAATTTCGTTGTAACGCATAGACATATAATTAATATAAGAAATATTTAATCATTTACTCCATTATTAATACACACTTAATAATTTATTCTATATTATTTCACTCACATATAAACTTATATAGGTCAAAACATCAAGTGTGTAGAACAAATAATCAACTTTCACCTTATATAATTGTAGTTAATGTTTTTTCGAACTTAGCACATGATGTTTATACCAACAAACTGAACTATAAACTATAAAAAACACTATTCTAATAAACTAATTTTAGATCCTTCTATTTATTTATTCCGGTAAACCATAAATCTGAATGAAAGGAAGAGACAGCCCGCGAATGATGGTGTTTATGGTCAGACACGCGAGCGGTGAGCCGTTTCGTTAGTTGGGAAAATGAACGATCTGCGGGACCCACCTTGCGATAGAAAATGTCAGTAGACGATTTGGGTAGGTGCGAGTAGGGATGGCAACGAGCCGGCTCGTGAAAGCTTGGTGGAATGGAGGCTCGGCTCGGCTCGGTTAGGATATCAAGCTTTTTTGTGGGCTCGGTTTGGCTCGTGATGCGGCTCGAGCCAGCTCGCGATGGCTCGCGAGCCAGCAACATGTTAGATATATATATATAAATCCAATTAAGCATTAGACTAATACGAGATTTTTGCAATGCAAATACTTTCCCAACAACATGTTAGAATGGAAAGCATGATTTACGATGTTAAAATCAACATTTTGCATCACATTAGATGATTATATGACACATAACTTTTACTTTTAGTTGGCTCGCGAGCCAACCGAGCCGCCCTTCATGGTGGCTCGGCTCGGCTCGTTAGATCCCAAGTTTTTCTTTGGCTCGGCTCGGCTCATTTCATTCACGAGCCGAGCCAAGCCTCCACGAGCCCGAGCCAACCCGAGCTTTTTGCCACCCTAGGTGCGAGGGGTGGATATCGAGCCAACCCCACGTCTTATCGAGCTTTTCTAAAAATGATATAGTTTGATTTAATATCATTTTACATATAATTTAAAAGTATTTTTAGAAACGAGCTAACGAATGAGCCGAGCTTTAGCAAAATTCAAATTCATTTGAAATCAACTCATTTTAATGTTTAACCAATTAACAAGTATAATTGAAGCAATTTTGAACCGAGCCAACGAGCTCCACTAACGAGCTTTTTTTCCAGCCCCGTGCGACTGGGCGAGATTTCTTGTTTTACTCGTGCCTGGATGAGAAGAGCCAAGAGAAAACAAGCGATAGGGACTGACACGTAGGCCCCCGACTCCAGTCTCGCAAAACTATTTTCCCACCGCCTCGCTCTAACGGAAGGATTTGAGAAATCAGTCAAATCACCTCTCAACAACAGCAAACCAATACTATGATCGTGTCAAAGTTTCGGGCGGCCCGTTCGAACGCATGAATTTCGAAAGAAGTAGCACAAATCATGCACAATATATACATGTATGTATATACATATATGTATATGTGTATATATGTATATGTATATATGCCTATATGTGTATAGATATATGTATATATACATACATAGATATACATGTATACGTACATATATACATACATAGATATATATATGTTCCGGCGTTTATACAAACATTCGTATAAAGGACCAAATCAACCCAAACTACCTCAGAAACTTCGAGAAGATAAGAATATGTTTGCCATTGGAAGTATAGGTGATACATGTCTTATTCTTATGTTACACCCATGAGATGCACTCATCGACCATTCCCATACTAGATTCAAGTCTTCTCAGTTATGCCTTCACATAAGGCCCATGGTGTGGGTTGTGCCGGCATGTCCACCCTGTGTGTCAGCCCCAGGCCCATGGAGCTGGTAAGTCTGGCTTGGCACAACCTGAAGAACACCTGGTTGCTCTGCAAACCAAGAGCCAACATACAGGTCAAAGAATAAGCCTACAAACAAAAGTGAATAGAGGAACATGTACCAAATATTGCTTCTCGAACAGTCGACTCTAGCATATCCAGTACAAAAACTTCTCCCAAGTCAGATGAGACCGGCATATACATTACAAAAGTCTTCCCATATTAATGATGAATAAGAGTACAACTGAAATTCCGTAGCCTTGAGAACTGGTAAATGTATGCCAAAAAAATGTATTGATATTTATCTTATCATGTTAGAAGTATCAGCTCGAAACAAAAATTATAAAAATCCACTATGAAAAGTGAAAGTTAGCATATGTAATTTCAATAAATGAGCAAATACAAGTCCTCCTGGTTCACAACGAAAAGGTTCAATCCCCAAACATCTTATGAAGAATGGAAGATCTATCTTTCAACAACAGTTAAGACTATAACAAATCTATATAAATCGCTACAACTCTCCACTATGGGATAAGTAGGATGTTAAACCGATAATCAAATAAGTTTTTTTTTCTCGAACACGCAGGAGAGCTGCGTATCATTATATAAGAAGAAAAAAAAAGGGACAAGAACCCTTACAACACACACCTGAACACACTTGGTTTGGTTTGGTTTCTATGCAAACATACGCGCCTATTTCAAACAACAAACACGACCTCAACCACAGCTAAAGAGAATCAGACCATCTATTGGTTAGCAGCTGGCTCTAGGGCAAGAAGGGATGATAAGCCCCGAGCTCCCGCCAAACTCCAAAACCGCAATTCTTCATAGGCGAGCAACAAAGCTCCAGCTAGGTTTGGAGACATTCCATCGAACACGCACCGGTTGCGATGATTCCAAATCAACCAAGCTCCAAGAATTATTATCGAATTCAGCCCCTTCCTGTCCAAGTCAGCCGCCCTCAACTCCACTCTAGCCCACCAGTCATCAAAAGAGGTTTCATCATTTTAAGGAGCCAGCACATGCAGTCCTACTTTGTGCAAAAGATGAAACCAGAATTGCCGAGCAAAGACGCAAGAGATGAGTAGATGATTCATTGTTTCCTCCTCTTGGTCACAAAGTGGACAAAGGTCAGGGTGCGGGAGATCATGACGTGCTAACCGATCAGCGGTCCAACATCTATTATGAGCCACCAACCACATGAAGAAGCGACATTTCCCTGGTGCCCATGTTTTCCAAATCCGCTCCCATGGACTGAAATTGATAGAGCCAAGGAAGAAGCCCCTATAAGCTGATTTTATTGAGTATTGACCAGAGGCTGAAAGGCGCCAGATATGGGAATCCTCCACCCCATGCTGAAAGAAGACTTCCGCAATAATATCCCAAAGGTCTAAATACTCAGAATAACCCCATCTATAACAGACTCCACGGATATCAAGAATCCACCATGATTAGTGAGGGCCTCCTCACGGTCCTCTTATTTGCTCTTCTTCTACTCACAAGTGCAAAAACTTATGGAGCAAGATCAGCGACTCGCTGCCCATGTATCCATCTGTCTGTCCAAAAAAGCGTAGTAGCACCATCTCCAACTTCGAAAAAATAGCCATGGAAAAACGCCTCGACAGAGCCGTGAACTTGGTTAAGAAAAAGCGCCCATGGTCTATTAGGCTCGGTTTTTCAGAACCACAACCATCTCATACGAAGTGCCCAACCAAGCATTTGCAAGTGAGAGATACCGAGCCCACCATACTCCAGAGGACGGCAGACTTTTGTCCATGCCACCAAGCAATGACCACTCTTTGCATCCTTACGCCCTTTCCAAAGAAAGCCTCTTCTAATCTTATCAATGGCCTTAATAGCCCATGGTAGGAGGTCTAAAGCCATTGCAAGATAGATTAAAGTGGAGGTGAGCACAAACTGAACCAAAATACGTCTCCCAGCCCTTGTCAATAAATTTGCCTTCCAACTCGGAAGAAGGACAGCAATCCTATCAATTAAGGGTTGTAATTGTGCTCTCCTTAACTTCCTCAAAGATAAGGGAATACCAAGGTACTTACAAGGGAAATTGAGCACCTCACAAGGCAGCTTTTCTTGCACAACCATAATATCTGAATCTGAGCACTGGATGGGAAACACATTGCTTTTCTGCACATTGGTCTTGAGGCCCGATGCTTCACCAAATAAATGAAGAATGTCCAATGTTATCTCAATATCATTGGCCGTGGGCCGGAGGAAAAGGACAACATCATCCGTATAAATAGAAATCCTATGAGGCAAGGCCCGTGGAGCAAGGGGCTGCAACAGCCCCTCATTGGAAGCCAGATTCACCATATGGCCAAGGACGTCCATCACAAGAATAAATAGCATAGGCGACAATGGGTCACCTTGCCGCAGCCCTCGCCGGTGTAAGATAACCTCACCGGGGATCCCATTTAGAATCACCTGTGTAGAAGATGAAGCCAAAAGCCCACTAATAATATCACACCAAATAACTCCAAAACCGAATTTTCTCAAAACTTCCAGGAGGAAGGGCCAAGAAACTGAATCGAACGCCTTCGTGATGTCCAACTTGAGGAGAAGGCGGGGTTGTTTTTGTTGATGAAGAAACTTTGCCATTTGTTGGACAAGCATGAAGTTGTCCTGAATGAAGCGCTTCTTAATGAAGGCACTTTGAGCAATAAAGTTCTTACGTTTACGGTGAAGAGCATGGAGGTGGAACATGGAGGTATTGGCATCACCCTCCCCAAGCCAACTGATCCGGGAACGGCTTCTCGCAATTGTTCTTTGAAGAGAGGACAATGCCAAAGAGTGCAATTTAAGTTGGCTGAGCAGCCATCTCTCACTAGGTGATAGGACACGGCTGTCTCGCGCAATTTCCAGGTTGTGGAGAATTTCTCTCGCCATCCCCAACTGACTGCTAACATGTCCAAATTTCTTTTGGCTCCAACTTTGTAACTCTCTTGCTGTGGCTTTCAAATAAGTGTCCACATGAAACAACAAGACCAAATCTTCTACAATAAATATAACACCAAACTCCCATATCAGGTGCCATTTGCTTTCGACCTGTTTTGGATGGGTTGATTATATAAGCAGATGCTCCAAGCATGTCTTTTGAGGACTTAAGGTGCTTATAGCAGCTCTAAGCTACAATCCTCCAAACAGGTTCTTTGTAGCTTTTGATTTGTTAATGTGCACTGAAATCTACCGCGGGGAAAATGAAAGATTGCTCCACCATTTCTTAACTGCTTGTGTGTGTAAACTAAAATGTCAAGAGAGTAGCAGTTTGATATACTGTAACACAACAATACCCAAGAGTGTCACCTATCATACATATTAACTCCAAGCATCCAAGTATTATGAATATTATGCTTGTATTCGTAAGGTCCAATGGGTAATATATATAAAGGGTACAAGGAATTATATGCAAAGACAACTCTACATATATACGTAAATACAAAAGGAATATGCCTACTCTAACATCCCTTTCAAACTCACGGTGAATCACACACACTGAGTTTGAAGAGAAAATACAAATTTTACATCCTAGTCTGTGGCTTCGTGAAGAAGTCAACAATCTGTAAGTCTGAGGGCACAAACTGTAGAGCAAGCACTCCCTCCTGTATCTGTGAGCGAGTGTATGAAGCATCCACACCAATTTGCATGGTGAGCTCATATTTCACTGGGCCGCGGGCAATATTGATAGCACCTGTACTGTCAGACAAAAGAGTGATATGTCCCATCACAGGCATGCCAAAATCTGTAAGTAGCCACCTCAACTGTTACTGCTGCCATAGCTCTCAGCTCAGACTCAGCCCTCGAACGAGAAACTACATTCTGCTTCTTTGTCTTCCAGGAAATCAGGGAGTAGCTAAGAAAAACACAGTAAGCAGAACGAGAATGACGATCAGAAGAATCGCTAGCCTAAGTCGCATCAGAGTACACTTGAAACTGTAGTGAGTTGGAGCTAGAGAAAAACAAACGATGAGAGATAGTTCCACGCAAGTAGCGAAGAACACGAAGATGACTATAGTAAAGGAAGGTAGAGCGAGCCATGAACGGACTCAAAATATGAACAACATAAGTAATATCAGGGCAAGTACTCACAAGATACACCAAACTCCCAACAAGATGACAATAACGAGTAGGATCCTTAGAAAATCACAATTAGTGGCACGAAGCTGAAGGGATATCTCCATGGGAGTCTCAGCAGTGTGAGTGTCAGTCAGACCAGAGCGATCTAGAAGATCCTGTATATACTTCTGTTGGGAGGGGTGGTAGCCCTCAGGCGTGAAAGTTATCTCAATCCCAAGTATGTAAGAGAACCAAGATTATTCACCAGAAACTGTTCACTGAGATGCTTCTTCACATACGTGATGAATAAAAAATCATCGCCAGTGATGAGCATATCATCCAGAAGAAGCAGTGTCTTGCCTTGACGTGAGACATGGACAAAAAGAGCAGGATCGTGGGAACTGACAGTGAAACCGACAGCGGTAATCACTGAGGTAAAACATGCAAACCAGACACAAGGAGCCTGTTTGAGGTCATAAAGAGCACAGCAGAGATGGCAAACATGCCCATTTGGAACAGAGTACCCAGGTGGTGGCTGCATGTAGACCTCATGCAAAACACCATTAAGAAAGGCAATCTTAATATCGAGCTGAGAGATAGACCACTAACGAACAGAAGCAATCGCAACAAGAGTGGGAACAGTGGTCATATGGGCAATAGTTGCTCCTATCACATATACGTCTACCAACACCGCCACTGCTGCCACCACCTCTGAAACTTTTGCATAGTGGCATCACTGTTTAGGTCACTTGTGTGGGTCATGCCTTTCTTCATTAGTTCGTTAGGGTGTTCTTGCACGTGTTATTGTTGACATGACTATGTTTTGTCAAGGTTGTAAGCTAAGTAAGCAGCTACAACTTTCTTATTATTCTAGTGAGTCCTTGTCTTTTCGTTCTTTTAATTTAGTTCATTCATATGCATGGGGACCTGTGCCTCTTATCTCTAAAGACGGGCATAAGTTCTATGTGATTTTCATTGATCATTATTCTTGCTTTACATGGCTTTCCCTATGTCTAATAATGAGCAGTTTCTTGCGATCTATCGTAGCTTTGCAACAACGGTTCGTACTCAGTTTGAGTTCTCTATTCGTACTTTTTGCTATGATTCTAGTAGCGAGTACTGTTCTGGCGCTTTTAGACAATTTCTTTCTAAGTAGAGCACTCTTTACCAGTCTTCTTATCCTGGAGCCATTGCTCAGAACGGGTTACTAAGTGCAAACATCGTCATCTGATTATGACTGCCCGCACTCTTCTCTTTGTCTTTCATATTCCACCACAATTCTGGGCTGAGGCTGTTTGTATGGCTGCATATCTTATCATATGCAGCCTTCCACTGCTCTTAAGTGTATCAGTCCTACAGAGTGTCTCTACTCTCGAGCCCCTAGTACACCCATCTTTGTATTTTTGGTTGCACCTGTTTTGTTCCGTTGCAGCCTTGTGAGCACACCAAACGGTCGGCTCAGTCAGTTGAGTGTATGTTTTTTGGTTATAGCTGTAAGCATAAGAGTTATCGCTGTTATGATCCTTTTACTCGACGGATCAAGATCTCACAAGACGTGATCTTTGATGAATCTCGACCTTTCTTTTATCGCGATTCAGCCCATTGTCATGTTTCCACTATTGAGACGATCTCATTGTTATCTCTTTCTAATTCTTCACCTATTTCTCCACTATCACAGCCTTCCCCTAGTCTATCTCTAGTGGTTCCTTCTGTACTCTTGCCTCCTGTGCTGCCTCCTGCAGCACCACCTCTTGTTTCTGCAGCACCACTGTCTCGTTTCTCTATGTTTACTATTCCAGGCATCCTCGTCCTCCACCAACCTCCTCTCCTGGTATCTTGTCGACACTGATATCTGATCCTTATGATGATGCTCCTCATTACGCCCTTCGTGACAGGACATCCCTTCGGCCTCCTGATCGTCTTGATTTTGCTCCGGCAGCTCATGCCCTCTCTGTCATTGAGCCTAGTTCTTATCATGAGGCTGCTCCTCATTCTGAGTGGTAGCTTGCCATGGCAAAGAAGCTTGATGCTCTTTGGCTACAAAGACTTGGGATATTGTACCGACACATGTCCATGTTCACCTATCACATGCAAGTGGGTGTATACGATTAAGACACGGTTCGATAGTACTATCAAGCACTATAAGGCTCATCTTCATGTCGTCCTAACCGTCGCACCGTCCAGTGCAGCATACCGATGGCTTCTATTCCATTAGCTGCAATCCTATTCTCGGGAACAAAACTCCATGGAATGAACTACAAATTGTGGTCTTCATTCATGAAGATTATACTCAATAGTCTTCGCCTTTAGGGGCATATCACTGGTGCACAACCTTGTCTGCCACCGCCGGTTCAGCCTCCTCCCAGGCAACTTACCTCTGCACCTCCTGCAGATGAGACCGCTAAGAAGGAGGCAGAAGCTGCTGTTGTTGTTACTAACACTACTGATGAGGCCTTTTAGTATGCCATTGATGCTTTCGAGCGCTAGTGTGCTGATGAGGCCCGTGTTCGAGCCATCCTGGTGGTCAGCGTTAACGACTATCTAGCCAGACATTGTTGCTCTACGTTTCACTCGTCAGATCTAGGAGTACTTGCGCAAGCGATACCAATAGAGCAATGATGCTCAGTTCTTTTTGCTTCAGCGTGAGTTGAAGACGCTTCGCCAAGGGACTCCTCCGTCGACGACTTCTTTCGAACCCTGGCCAGTCTTTGGCACTAGCTGGATGAGTTGAAATCTCTACTTTGCTAGGAGTGTCATAAAGTGCAGAAGACGGATCAGAATTGCCTACACCTTTATAATTTCATTTGCCGTCTTCGCCCAAAGTTTTGAGCTTGTCAGGGCTCAACTACTGAGCCGCTTTCCTCGATCGACTGTCACCGAGACTCTTTTGACAATTCGTGCTGAGGAGTTTCGCCGTGGGTTAGAAGCACAGTCTGTTCCGGTTGTGCTTGCTGCTCCTTTGACTACACTGACAGCTTCTGCTTCGACTATAATCCCTCCTCAAAGTGTCTGTTTTTGCACCAACTAGGGTTCAATGCAATTAGCCAATTATTGCAAGAATTTCAAGCATGATTACCAAAGTTATGCGGTGCGAAAAAAGCGAAACAAGCCACGTGTTGGTGAATGATCCAAGTGGCAGGGAGGCCTTTCCTCGACAGGAGGACAGACCAGCACATTAAGACTTTCTCAGTAAGGTAACTCGTTCAGCAGCTCTGGCAGGCTCTACTTCAGCAGCTCTCTCATAGTTCAGCAGATTCTACTAGTCTAGCTCAGAAGTTTCATCCAGGTACCTCTTCGGTTCTAGATTATGGTGGCTCTTTTATGTGACACCGGACTCCACATCTCTCACTTCAGTAGGACCTCCTGTTTTCCCCATCTCTGTTTAGATAGTTGACGATACTTCTCTGTTTGTCAATTGTCAAGGCACTCTTTTGTCTACTAAATTTTCTATTCTAGTTGTTTCCCATGTTCCCCAGCTAATCATGCAGCTTCTCTCGGTGGATCAGCTCACCGATCTCGCCTATAGGGTTGGTCTTGACTCTCACACCGCTTCGTCTAGGATCGACAGACAAGGATGGTATTTGGGACTGGCCAAACCGTAGGGATCATCAGGATCTCTACATCCTTAAGTACCTCCACTTTTCGTCCACTTCAGTTGCTCTAATATCATGTTATGAATATTATGTGTGTATTTATGAGGTCCAATAGGCAATATATAGAGAGTGCAAATGACTATATGCAAAGACAGCCCTACACAGTCGTAAATACAAAAGAAATATGCCTAAACACCAATAATTTGCAGCTCGGAGTTGATTTTACAGTTCACACTACAAGTTGAAGTGATTTGGTACTACGTTGTATTCCGGAATTGTGCAAGACCGTACGTTTCGGTTTCAGAGAGAATTTGAGCATGTGATGGACCATCCAGTATTTGGATGGAGCAACCACAAACTAAGTATGTGCCTGTTTGGGAGAGCTCCACCAGCTTCAGATTCACAAAAAACAGATCTGGACAGTTCTAGCTCCAGCAGCTTCACCGTGGATCTGCTCCACCAAAACCATGGATCTGACTCCAGATCCACCAAATCCATGGAGCACCTCAACGGGTGCTCCACCAAACTCAAGTTGGTGGAGTTGGAAAAATTACCCACCATGCGATTACACACAAAAACGTTTGTTCTTTTTATTTCCGTCGCCGCGCGCCCTCTCTCCGCGCGCCCTCTCCGCCGCGCCTCCCGCCTCCGCCGCGTCCGCCTCCTCCCGCCTCCGCCTCGCCGCGTCGCCTCCTCGCCTCCTCCGTTCAGCGCCGCCTCCTCCGTTCGCGCGCCGCCGCCTCGCCTCCTCCCGGCGCGCGCGCCTCCTCGCGTCTGCCGTGCGCCTCGCGCGCCGCCCGGCTACGCCGCCGGCCACTGTCGCGCTGCGCGGCCAGTTTTTTTTCATTTGCCCCCTGACGCGTGGGGCCAGGTGTAAGTGAGATAGAGATGAAGGTGGAGCTGTACCAAACACTTTGACGAATTCCAGATCCACGATGGAGCTGCTCCACGGTGAATCCAGCTCCAGTGAATCTGGAGCTGGTGGAGCTCTGCCAAACAGACCCTATATGTCTCTCTAAATCTCTATGCATTTTTTTCCGACACAGCAGAACGACGAAGCGAGTATAACTGAAATTCAATAAAATAGAAGAAAAGGGGGGCACTCACTCTTGAGCTGCTCGACCTGCTCGGGGGTGAGCTTTGCAGAGAATCCGCTGGCGGCGTGCTTGTAGTGGTAGACCACCGCGTCCTTGGCCTTCTCCTCGCTGCCAAAAAAAAGACTCAGATCAGTAAATTTCCATACATTCCAACACGTCTCAGAAAACTAGATTTCTACCAGCAAGGCAAACTAGAGCTAATCGAATCCTCCGAAGGCCAAATTTTCTGCCAACAAGCACCACCAGATCGCGCAAATCAGAGCCGAACGGGCCGGAAGTTCGGTTCGACTCGACGGTACCTGCCGAGGACGGGGGCGAGGGCGCGGATGTGGAACTCCTCGGGGTCGGCGCCCGCGGGGCGGTCCACGTAGACGATGTGCACGGCCGCCTCCTGCGCCGCCGCGGGCCGTGCCTGCTCCGGCTCGGCCGCCATGGCGATCTCGACGAGGGAGCCTGCTGCTGCTGCTGCTGCTGCTGCGAGGAAGAGGAGGACGAGGAGGGAGTTGCCGAGACGACGCGGGGATTTGGTCTTCATCGCCGTCGATTTCGAGGTGGCTCTCGTCTTTAATAGCCGCGTGATCGCGGCGAAGTATTTTTCCCCAGAAGTATGTTTGCCCTCAGCAGTTTGGTTTATTCGAAAAAAAAGGTTCGTGTCTTTCCTTCTACGAGGGTAGGAATGAAAAATAATTCCTTCTACGAGGGTAGGGATGGAAAAGCATGAATGGTTGTTGTTGTTTTCCCCTCTTCCTGCTGAAGCAATTGGGTTCTGCATTTCCTAGAAGCCAATGCTAAATAACAAGAGAAAATTGCCTCGATACCATCGTGTTCGTTAAACTGAAGTAAAGGCTGGAAGGTCCTCGAACACGACCGTACTCCAACGGATTTTGATGTGTTTGTGAACTGTGAACAGCATATAAGCTACTTCTCTTATTGATGCGTTCTTTTCCACAATAACTTTTGACTTTTGATTCTAGTGTGATCGTTTGTGTGAACGAATTGAATGCCAATAAGCTACTTCAAAAAGACTGTCTAATAAAGCACTTCAAAATAGAAACAAAGAAACGACCCATTTGTTGAACAGGGCTAATATTGTTGAAGATATGTTAAGTTCAGTCAATTATACAAATAATATCAATTCCATTAAATATCATAGTTTGGTTTCTTTCAATTTTGTAAGATCCAAGAAATCGTGCAAGTACTTTAGATTGTATTGTAGAAAAGACGTCGAAAAAACAGCAAGTTGTAAAATAAAAATGATTTGGAGCTTCGACATGTGCTGCTGACCCGCTCATTCAGAGCTTATACAGCATCAGGCCCAGCCCAATCCCAGAATTCGAGGTCACAACCTCGCGTCTGGAAATAACATGGAACAAATTATCATGAAAGTTCCCTCTTAATCTTCTATATATGCAACCATAAGATGAATGATTAACTCCTTCCAACAATATGGCACTGTAAATACCGGTAAATTGGACATTCCTCTTAGACACTCCCGTAGTCCCGAAAGAACGCTCCAAATGACTATGAGACCTGTGCACAGCAAACTAGCCAATATATTCAGATATTTAAAACCAAAATCTTTACCATATTTTCATAGATACTGTCTTTGACATGAGATCATCTGGAGCCTCAACCTCTCTGGTGGAGTGTGCATGTTCGTGTAGAAATGGTTAATCTTGATTGGTGACTAGGCAAATATTTGTGTTGATACATCACTATGTCAAATATTGGAGACAAACTGACGAGTTATCACTCTATCATCTGTGCATGAGCTGTGACATGAAGGTCATGGAAATGGGATATGCATCCTCTTATCATTGTTTCAAACTTCATGAACATGCTAAACATAAGGCCTCGTTTGGAACACGGTTTTTTTTTCCGATTCCCTAAGACCTCTTTCTGCAGAAAGGCTAAAGGTAGAGGAGAATGGTTACAGGGCTTACATAATCACTACAGTTCAAAATTCTAGATATACTAAATAGTCCGGCTTAATTAATTAGGTAGCTCTGAGTCAATGATTTTGGAATGGGAGAAACTGGTACAAGGAAGCAAACATATCAACTTTGTTCAAGTACAAACCTGTTAATAAGATCGGACTGACAGACTCTGGAGTCTTTCTACATTGTGTTCGCTTTCGAGTTAAGGCCTCCATTTTAGACACCATATTGACTTTTGCACCATTAATCCGTTTGTGAGCAATTCAGTCAATCAATTGTTCAGTGCAACCAAATTATTTTGGGCATGCCAACAAGCACACGAATAATATGAACTACAGAACATGAAAATAGGGGGGAAAAGTTAAACGATGATGTTATCAAAATGATTGGTGAATAGGTGGAGTTGATTATGTCAATACATGTGTTATACTTGGGTTTTCTTGGACTTGTAAGGTACGTGCCTGATTCTGTACTGCAATTCGGCAGCTTGCAGGTCTTTCAGCAATTTGCAACCTGCTAGAAAGGAACATGGTTGATAAGATATAAGGATTGGTCTCAAAATAGAAAATAAAAAAAGAGAAATAAAACGAATCGACATGGTAACATCATGCTCAAAGGATTGATCTCAAAAAAAAAGAAGAAGAAAAGAAAGAGAAATGGTAACATCAATAGAAGCTAGCGAAGCCAGCCAGCACCAGCTTGGCCATCGCAGTAGATAATGGCTCTGGCTGCGAAGTCCTCTAGAGCCCAAGCATTTGGCTGGCCAGCTCCGACTTCTCCCCAGACTCTTACGTGCCGGAGCCTAAGATTGTCTCCAAAACTGTGAGAACTGAAGATAAGCTTTTGGGCTAGATCATTAGCGCTGCTCTGCTTGTAGAGTTGTAGCCTTGGAGGTCATAACAATATATCCTCGCAAAGATTGGATGGTTTAAGGATAACATGATAAATTGAGGTGCACAGTAATACAGTAGTATTACATTCATGACAGTGTCACAGGAGACCAATCCTACACCAACTTAATTCAGTTTCTAATCTGAAGATAAGGCTTTCATCAAGTAATTTTTTATTGACAATTGGACTACCCAAGATATATTTGGTTGGCAGTGTGTGTGTATGAAACCAATTTATCTATTTGAGCATACTTTAATAATAATTATAATATACTCCAAAATGAGTTCTATGAAAAATTTCATAAAAATCTACTTTTTATAGTATAATTTACTTATATAGTCTTTTCATGTATAGAAAATTTTATATAGCAAAAATAAAGTGTTCTGATAAAATTTTTTCAATCAAGTCTTGTTAGGGTATTTTAGAATTAGTATTTAAATATACCAAAATGATAAAAAGGTATAATATATTTATTTAAGTGGTATATTGAATGTAGGAGTATGTACTCCCAGGAATACGAAATAGGCTTTATACACATACACGGTATCACTATTCTATGCGCGCGTGTATTCTGCACGTAGTTTTGTGCTCCAGTAAGCTATCACTGGTTGTTTGAAAAGTTATCATCAACTGTGAAGAAAGTTATCACCAGCAATGTATTGTGAGCATTGTAAGTAACTTCACTCGCTATCGATGATAACTTCATGTAGAACCGATGATAACTTTTCATCATTGTGAATGTTTGGAAATAACTTCATTCAGAAACATCCGTAACTTGTCCATGTATTCTATACCTGCACGTTGGTTAGTAATACACACACACACATAGGGGCAACGACCATGAGAGACCTCCACTCCCTTCACTCCCTCCGGCACCCCTTCTCCCTATAGTCCGGCGATCCTTCACGGACAGTGGTGATATACTGACATCATGCACAAGCAGTGCCATTGGGGCCAGATTACGGCCGACGCTAGGGTAGGATGGCTTGATCGAGTGAGGGCGAAGGCGAAGGCATGGGGCTAGGTGATGACAATAGCTGGGACGGCTGAAGCGACCCGATATATTGGATGAAGACGGTGGGGACGAGGTTTGAGAGCAGCAATGAAGACCAAATCCAGCATCTAGCTAGGAAGTAGCGACGAGGACGACCAATCAGGGCAACAAAGATCAGACGGCGGAGGCAAGGGTTGGGGGAGGGGATGTGGTAGAGGGAATTGATAAGCAGGGGGAAGGGACGAAGAGGAGGGATGGCGCTAATGGTGGAACTTATGGAGGAGGTGGACCAGCGACAAGTGAGGAAGAAGGGGAAGTAAAGGAGAAGAGAGGAATGGAAGAGAAAAGGTGGGGAAGAAAAAAAGAATGGAAAGAAAAAAGAAAGGAAAGAGAAGGATAAAAAGGAAGGTAGAAAATAGAGAAGGAAGAAAATATGGTAGGAAAATGGAAAAGAAGTGAGTTTTCCTTTACTCAGATTACAATTGAGTTTGCAAGATTTTCAAATATTTTGAATTGCAAATTATTATAGAGCCACATGCGAAATCAGTTTCCAATAAAAAAAGCTATCTTTGGATTGTCATCTCTTTTTTTAAAAAAAATACAAAGTGGTTACACTTACACGTGGTGATATCACGTGATGTTGTGATATCGTGAAGATTTTATTTCTAGTACATAACAATGAAAGGGTTTGTTTGCAAATTTTTCTTGCATATTTATGCAGATATGCTCACCTCGATCCTTTTTTTATTGATGCCCACCTCGATCTAGGCCGTATAAGTTTGATCTAATGGGCCATTTTGGGGGAACCCTAGTTCGCCGTTGTGACGGCCCAATCAGGGGCGAATCCATCAGGGGGCTTAGTTAGGCTCAAGCCTACCCTCCATCGGCATCGGTATCCCTACCCTCCGTTAGTCCGTCAGTAGCCATGGAATAATAGAGGACAGAGGAAGAAGAATAGAGGATAGAGGAAAAAACAAAGAAGAGTAGATGATAGAATTTGGGCCACTTGCCAATATTGGGGACAAGCCCACAAGTGCGCAAGGCTCGATTGCTGCCTCACCCTAACATGCAACCCCGCTGTCCCCACTCCCCAGACTCCCCACCCATTCGATGCAAGCCCTAGGAGGAGAGGCGAGGAGAAACCCTAGGCGAGGTGGTGGTGGGGCGGCGACGACGCAGCATGACTCAGCACCGCCGCGTGGAGATACGAGGGAGGCCGGGACGAGGAGGACTGAGGACCGACTGGTGGGGAAGCAGTAAGGACGAGAGCCCATGACGACCATCGAGGCGTAGGGAAGCATAGCGACTGCGGCGGGCGGCAGGCCAACGCAGGAGGGGAAGGAGGCTAGGAGCCGAGGAAGGTGTTGGGGCGTTGGGCTGCTAGAGAAGGGGAGAGCTAAGGAGGGGGCGGGCCGCTGCGGGCTGCAGTTGGAGACTATGGAGGGCCCTCAACTGATGTCGTCCCCTCCGCCTCCTCCTGTCTTCCTCCTGTTGCTCTGCACTGCCTCTCTCCTCCGAGGTACTCCATCTCTTCCCCTCACACTCGTTCAGATCTAAACAAACATTTATTCTTTCACATATCCATGTCCTATATGCTATGTGCCACAAAGAAGATAGTGTTGCAATACTAGTTGCGCTATGGATCAATTTAGTTATATTCAAATTTGAGTTGCGATTAGTAGAAAATAATATTTGCTTCAGATCCGATCAATTTGGTTAGTTTCATTCTGTATGTGCATGTGGAGCATGGCCCAGATTTTTCCTAAAATTCTTGTCTGGTATAATGAATTTGTCTCCTATTTAAGGTAACACTTTAGTGGCATGTTTCATTTATTTTTGAATGTTCATGATCATTTTACGATTTGTTCTTGTATCACGAATTTTGCTATTTTTGATACATAGATGCCATATCTCTACTCACTAAAAGCATATTTATATATTTTTGAGGCACGCCTTTTGTTTTGCTTCTTTTCTATTCATGTATAAATTTAGACTATATAAAAGTAAAATAGTATGTTTGCATCAATTTAGCTGAGTCCTTTCAGCCTTTGAGTCCATCCTCTATTCTCATCCTGGCTTTGCTATTGGGCCCGACCTACCGGAGGTGGCAATGGCGGCGGCGGCAAACTTGGACGACTTCAACGTGATCAGGAACCTCCCTCCCCACATAGCCGGCTGCTTCCTCCGGAGTCTCCGATCGCTGCGTGGTGTGAGTTGCTACGAGCGCGAATGACGAGAAGATGAGGTGGGGGGAGCAATACGGTGAGGCGAAAAGGCGAGGAAGGCGGCCGCGTCTCGTCGCTGGCGAGCCAAGATCGGGGATCTGCTGCTTCTCCGGTATGGCAAATTGGCAAGGTAAATGCTTCTATTTTCTGAAGTTCTGATGCTTCCATCGTTATTTTCTTGCCTGGTTTTCACATAATCTGACTGGTATTGTTACACGTTAATTTTTATACTTAACGTTTTCAGAAATTTAATGTATTCAATCATGCAAACCAATGCATCTTTTTTCAGAATCAAAACTAATGCATCTTGCACGCTACTTATCACCACTACATTGAAACTTCATGGATCTACGACACTTACGAGTAAAAAGTAGTGGTACTACTGTTACTCGTCACTTCGCATATCAATGATAAGAGCTTCTATTTCAGCTGACAACATGGAACAGATCCCTCTTTTAACTTCAATCAAGCAAGTTATTCAGATACATGGAACCTGTCACAAGCACATTGCACATATGCCATCCAAAATCCCAAAAGAGTTTTGATGCACCCACAGTGCACACAAATGGCAAACCTGTGTATCCAAAAACGCAACAAAATGGATTCCCTGTACAAAGCCTTTCTCCTTCGGAACAAATCTTTAGACCACGCATACAGTTGAAGCAAAATTACGTTGCAGGGTGGAAAAGACAAAAATAGACTACCACTATATCTGCGCCCAGAATTGCATACATCCTACCAAACCAAAGCAGCCATATCATGAGCCAATTATCTACATCACACCACCTCACAAGCAGCATTTAGATGTGCAGCGAGCTCATATTCAGCTCTCCATTCTCGCGAACCTCCCTGACCGTCTTATCGCACTCATCTTCTTCCTCCTCTTTCTCTTCTGGTTCGTTCTCCTCTTCCTTCTTTTCCTCCTCATCTGATCCCTCGTCGCTATAGCCGTAGCCTGGTCTTGATGCTCTTGGCTTCCTCCTTGCCTCTTGCACAATCTTCATGATTTCTTCAGAACTTTGGTCCGAGAAAGCAGGGACACTGTTGTCCCTCCGGTAGTAGACAGATTGCGCTGCTTCTGTGAGCTCCCTCGGCAAGTTCTTCAAGAACCATGGATGGTTCTTTATTTCCTTCATGGTGATTCTCTATACAAAATACAAAGTTGTCACGTCAATCTTAACTCACTTATAGACACATTGATTCTGCAACCAGATAGTTGAGATTATTACCCTCATTGGATTGCCGACAAAGATATGGGAAATGAGCTGTCTGCAATCAGCAGATATGTGAACATGGTCTGGGATCTTATAATCAATTGCTGCTATTCGCTGCAAACAAAGATAACCAACCAGCATTCAAGAGTGTAAACATTACGCGCCAAAGAATTTTTATAGCAAGGCCTATGAACCATGTCCATGAGATATAGGACTAAGCTGTCACCTGAATGGTCTTCTTAATATTTTTGGGGTCATCCTGGTCTTCAAATGGGTAGGCTCCCACAAGCATGACATAAAGAGTCACCCCACAGGACCATACATCCGAAAGCTGCACTACCAAAATACACTTGTCACTACTCAGTTACACCAGGTACTTAATATCATTTTGTATATATTTGTTAAATTTAGGAGATTCAATTCTTTCATCTGAGGTGTCACAACTAAATAACATAGCCAATGTTTTACCGATTGGATAAGTTACATACACTTCAGCTCTGCATTGCTCGTGCTTTCTAAAAATGTGTTCTACTACTTCTATGAATCAAGAAATCATAGTAAGAGTATATCACATTAACATAGCTTAGCTTCTCTCTCATTTTACAATAATTACACCAAAACCATCGTAAGAAAAAACAGCAAACTGATTTGGACAACTGGGAGATTCAAAATGCTACAGACTAATGAAACAGGGGCATCACCATTCCTTCAGGAATAAAATGTTTCAGATTTTTTTTTGGTAAAAAAAAGTTGGAGATTGAAACATGGAATCCATATTATCGCAAATCACACCATGAGCCTTAATTTTTTTAAGGAAATTTAGACCTTGCACCACTAAATCAAGCGATGGATAGTCTTAAAAAAAATCAAGCGATGGATGATATTGACTTCAAAATGCAAAGGCCTATTTATTGATTTGGCTTTGAACATCTTGTGATGATTCTAATATTTTCTGAAACTTCATCCTTTCAAAGAGATATCTAAGTGGGTTTTTTCCTGCATAATAATTTATGTGAATTGTACAAAACAATGAATAATTTCCCTATAGAAGTCTTACTAGGCAAATAACTCAATATATGCTGTATTTGACCAGGAAACTTCATTGTCTTAGAACATCCTTAATAAAATTTTGTCTTAGAACATTGATTACATGGACTGTTATCCTAGTCAACAAGATCAATCCTGCATCATGAGTTCAGCTTGTTAAAACAGTCATGGCATAATCTTTTGATAAAAATAACTGGTTTGACCATGTAAATTATTTACAGATGCATCGTCCTCACGTCACCTTGACTTGGACAATTCTAGATGGGAACATAGCATTCGGTTAATTTGTATGGACTATGGATCTTCTTACCAAATACCAATCACGTAAGTCAACTGCAGAAACATACTGAATAAAAAAAAACAATGACAAAGTTTTGCACAATCTGTCCATTCTAGTCAGTGACAATGATACCATGATTCAATCAACACAAGCTAACTGCCGGTTTCCTCTAATGTATACTCTATTGAAACTATAGTAATGTGACAGCATATGCTGTGTTTAAAGTTGAAGCTATGTTTGTGGTGAAAGCACCGGAACATACACCACAATTTGCTTAAAATATGTGCTAATGTGATGGCTCTTTACATCAAATCTGGTATTTGCATAACAATCTGGCCTGATTGGGCAATGTCATATCATCTGAATTGCACCTACAACAAAATAAAGGCTAGCACTTAATACCAGTAAATTTGTGGAAGGTATGACATATATTGAATTAAACAAGCTACAGCCTACAATCCACCACAAAGCAAGTTGTAGAAAATTAGAACCTGACCATAAGTATTGCATTATTGCATTGTTCTAAAACACATGTTACATGCCAAGACCATTTAACCAGCCAAAAATGGAGCCAGTTTATAGAAGCATGGAGAATCTGTAGGATAAGAACCACTTGGTCGATGAATGGTCTGCATTTTCCAGTGTCTACAAAACTTTATCAATGTCAACATCGGTTGGGGTACATCTTCCCTCAACAGACCCAAGGGAAGAGACTCCCAAGACCATATCTGACAATGACTACTTATCCTCTATTCACTGTTGCTACTTATAAAAATGATCCATTTGTTATTCTACAAGTCACAAGCATTTATCAAGAGAATACCAGGTTTTCTGTTGATCAAATATTTGTGACTGTAGCTCACTATGAAATAAACCTTAAACCAAGGAAATGTGTCAACCTGGTGGAACCTATGATTGCTTACCAACAGCTGATACGAGGGTGACATAATCAAATGAAGTAAATTTTCTCCAAAAAAAGGGGGCAAATGACCTATATTTGCAACAATGCTTATCATTGAAATCAGTAATTGTTAATGGCAGCTATACATGTTTCTCACAAAGAGCATAACAACAGGCCAAATTATTTCCTCTCAAAAGAAGTGGCCAAATTATTCATCGGAGTGTAAATAGAAGTGGCAAAACAGGTATCTTTCGTATCTCAAGTCTCTTTCTCACGTGTCAATGTTGGGAGCGAATTCTCCAGAATCAAGACACAGAACTGTGGATCATCAGATTCAACTTCCCAGAAAAAGTCAAGACCAAGCACATCCTACCATACTCTATCGCGATCTTCAGAAGAAACCAGATCTTTTATGCACTCTTGATGGAGAACTTCAATTACCATCACCTAAAACTAAACGAGTTTGGTAAAGTGATACTTCTACACCAAAATAATTATAAGTTCATAACGCTCCACCAAACAGCACTTCCGGGTTTGCTTGGCATCGCAATTCATTATGTAAGTAACGTGGCATGGCAACAACATGTATTCATGTGCACGCCATCGTGAAAAAGGGACAAGGAAATACGTACATAATCCCAGTGATGCGGTGTTGAAAAATATGCTTAAAGAAACATCAAAATGCACATCATAAATAAACAAGAGGTTTTTTCCACTCACCTTCCCATCGTACTCCCGGCGAGAAAGCACCTCTGGTGCAATATATGCTGGTGTCCCCACTGCTGATTTGGGCCTTGAATGCAATATTGACGACTGTTACAAAATGGTAAATGGTTATGCCTAAGCAAACTTACAAAAACATGTCAAGAACTACAAAGGCACCACACTCTGAAAATTTTGACAAACAACCTTGGAGTACCCAAAATCACATATCTTGAGCCGCGGAGCTGGGCTGCCATCCAAGAGAACATTCTCCAGCTTCAAATCTCTATGGCATATTTGCTGAAAAGCAGCCAACATGATTGCAACATTTAAGCATATTTTCAGGTCCCACTCACATATTTGAAAAACCACACTGGCACTTTCTAGTACAAAGCAAGATGTGAACTGTAAATGCTGGATGCACAACTAATATAAGGCCAATTTACTGTTTCTCCATACCATGTAATGGCAGTAGCTTACACCACAGATCAACTGCTGGAAGAAATATCTAGCCTGCATTGAGCAGAGGGGAAAAAATAGAAGCGTAAAAACGCTACAATTTCTTTTCATCTGTGGGGGAAGAAAATCAAATCGAGGATAATATATTGTGACCTCATCCTCGCTAAACCGCCCACGATCAACAATTCGATCAAAGAGTTCGCCACCAGCCGCATACTCCATCACAATTGCAAGATGTGTCGGAGTTAGGATCACCTGTGGAAATTTTCAATCAAAGCAGCTTATATAACATGGAGTATCTTCCTGTATGCACCAAAGAGATAACAAGCCACTCTACTAACACTCCAGAACAGCTCCACAAATCCTAAAAGTAAACACGGCGATTAAACCTGAAAGGAATCTAGAATGGAAAGAACAAACGGATATATTTCCCCGCGATTCTCAGAAATAGAAAATCTCTCACCGCATTCAATTAACAAAAACCAAGAAACCCTACGCAGGAAAAACCTCAAAATCGAAAATTCCCCATTAATTATCCACTCCGCCTTCAAACACAGCAAAGACACGAACACTACACGTAACCAAGAGTCTTCAAAGAAAACGTAACCAAGAAATTTTTTTCAGAACAGCATATTAAACCCAAAAGGACAAAAAAGGTAAACAATTCATAACTCTCTGTTCCTTATCCACACACACACGCACCTCTATGAACTGGATGATGTTGGGGTGCCGCAGCGAGCGGTGGTTGATGATCTCCCGGTACACATTCTCGTCAATCTGCGCAAACCAGAGCCAATCCGTCAGAACGACCAAAGCGCTAGCTACCGGACCCAAACGCGCAAAACGAACCCCAGCCCGACCCAAACCCTACAGCAACAGAGGAGCAGAAGGGCCCCGACCCGGTGTCCGCGCTCGATGAGCTTGACGGCGACGAGCCCGCGAGTCTCGCGGTTGCGCATCAGCCGCGCCACCCCGAAGTTGCCCGACCCGATATCCCGCACCGCCTCGTACTTGTCCATGCCCTCCGGCTGGGTGGGCGCTCTCATGCAGGGGCGCGGCCGCCGCGGGGAGGCAAGGGAGGGGGCGGAGGGCAAGGGAGCGAGGCGAGGTCGGCGGATCGATGGATGGGTACAGGTGGCGCAGGAGGTGGTGTGGCCTTCAGGCGTGTGCGTCGCTTTCCGGGTATATATAGCCGGGCGGGGGCGCCGAGTGGGGCCCACCGTCATTGCCCGTGGCGTGTCCAGGAAGGAAGAGGCTGGTTCGATGGCACGGTGTCGGATTAGCCTATCTGTTTTCCCTGAGGGGTTCGGATTCCGAATTCTGGATAGATATAACACTTTTTATTACCACAATTCTAAATTTAACCTTCAAACAGCAGAAATTTTATTTCTAGCCCTCTCTCGACTGCACGATTTTTTTCAAGACGACACGTGGCAAATCGTGTGGGCCCCGACCGTACGACCACTGTTCATGTACTAATCGTGCGGTCCACTGTTCACGTACTAATCGTGCGGTCTTATTCACGTACTAATCGTGCGGTCCCGACCGCACGATTAGTACGTGAATAGTGGTCGTGACTATTCACCCGTACCCGTCTAATTTTTTCTATTTAGTGTTTGCTTGAATTTTTAAATATATCAAATGAGTTCAAAAAATTACAAAAATTTATGTACAGCCTTCCAACACAAGGTTCCATGTGGTGTAATTTTTGGGGAATTTTATCCATGACGAATGTTGCTCAAAATTCATAAAATTTTGATATTTTTATGAGTTTTTACATATAGCAAACAAGTTCCAATAATTACGAAATTTTATATGAAACCTCCCAATGAATTAATAGTTATTATGCAATTTTTTGAGAATTTTATGCGGTCCGATTTAGCCACTGTTCATCCGAGTCTTGCTAGGGACCTGCATGTCTACAATACATACACAGTGTATTTTTGGATTAGCTGCTGCGTGCGTTTGCACGTTTGTGTGCTTGTAATGAGATTTAAATATTGTATTTTTTTGTGGATAAGAGTTTGCTTGGTTGTGCAATGTTTTTGTAATTATAAATATTAGGCATATTCATGTGTAATTTATTTTGTAATTTATGTAAAAACTCATAAAAATATTATATATGCGAAAAACACAAACGGATCAACCATTATACCGCACTATAGTTTACCTCTGTACGTACGTGTCATTCAAGGCTCACTCATCCCTACCAAATTCTTCTGAAAATTAACTGTACTATAACAATGCACGGCGATCATACCGTTGAGAACATACGAAAATCACAAACAGACCAGTCTACCTATATTGTCTGCCATTTTATTTCAAAAAAATAACAATCTAAAAAAATATTCCCTACACGTATCATCTACACTGCGTAAGGAGTTTTCAAAATATATTTCATAATATTTTGCACATTCTCTTCTATATTACAAAATTGCTGCAGACTCCAAACAAAATAAATTACACATGAATATGCCTAATATTTATAATTACAAAAAATTTGCACAACTAAGTAAACTCTTATCCACACAAAAATACAATATTTAAATATCATTACAAGCACACAAATGTGCAAACACATGCAGCAGCTAATCCAAAAATACACTGTGCATGTATTGTAGACATGTAGGTCCTCGGCACGGCTCAGATGAACAGTGGCTAAATCAGATCGTATATAATTCTCAAAAATTACATAATAACTATTAATACATTGGGAGGCTTCATATAAAATTTTGTAATTTTTGGAGCTCGTTTGCTATATGTAAAAACTCATAAACATATCAACATTTTATGAATTTTTGAGCGACATTCGTCATGAATAAAATTCCCCAAAAATTACACCTCATGGAACATTGTGTCGGGAGGGTGTACATAAATTTTTGAGCTCATTTGATATATTTAAAAATTCAAGCAAACACTAAATGGAAAAAAATTAGGCGGGTACGGATGAATAGTCACGACTACTGTTCACGTACTAATCGTGCGGTCGACCGCACGATTAGTACATGAATAGTGGTCGTGCGGTCAGGGACCACACAATTTGCCACCTGTTGTCTCGAAAAAAATCATGCGGTCGGAAGGGGCTAGAAATGGAATTCTTGCTGTTTGGGGGCTAAATTTGGAATCCTGGTAATAAATAGTGTCATATCTGTCCAAAATTCTCAGTTTCCAAGCAGCTAGCTTAGTGAGGGTTGTCCCGCTCATCTTAGCTTCAGCTTCTGATTTTTGGCTTGTTTTTTACTATTCATAAATTTCATCTTTTTCTGAACTTTTGACTTTTTTGAGCTTTTTTGCTGGTTCTTTTTTTTTCCCGTATTTGTTCGTGTTGTCCGTAATGAGCTAACATATTTTTTTCTATTTTTAAAATTTTTAAAATTTAATTACGCTAAATAAGCCACCTTCAGTTACAGTAAAATTTCAGCCGCTACAATGTAATTTCAGCCATAAACCACAACTGGTTTATAGTTTATGACTAAACTTTTAAATTTTATGTTTTTATAAGAAGCAGTATGAAGCGAAAAATAGTTGCATATGATTTTTGTCGGTATAGCTGAACTTGGTATAATTTATACTATAATTTACCTGTAAACCCTGCCTTAAAAAATTATACTGTTTAAAAGTGAGTTACTATAGCAAATAGCATAAGCCATAAGCGGAAGTCCTCCTGAAGGTGGCCTTATGTTATAAAGGAATACATAAGTCTAAGGCCTTGTTTTCAATAGGGGTGGATATCGAGCCAACTGCTCGTCTTATCGAGCTTTTTCTAAAATTGGCATATTTTGATTTAATATCATTTTACAGATAATTTAAAAGTATTTTTAGAAACGAGCTAACGAGCCGAGCTTGAGCAAAATTCAAATTCATTTGAAATCAACTCATTTTAATGTTTAACCAATTAACAAGTATAATTGAAGCAATTTTGAACCGAGCCAACGAGTCCCACTAACGAGTTTTTTTCCACCCCTAGTTTTCAACGAGTTTCTGCCTTTGACTTCTTAATTTTATTTTTTTGGTTTTTTTGTCTTTTTTTTACCTTTTCTGTTTTTTATTCTTTTAGATTGTCCGTAATGATATACCTTTTTTATTTTTTAAAAAATTTAATTATGTTGAAAAGCTAACAACAACTGTAATGTATTTTCAGCCGCTATAATGCAAAAAAGTTAGAAGCCTAGGCTTATAGTCCAAATGATCACTACCTAATGAAATACTCCATTCACCTAAGAGTTTATATACGTGTTTTCTCTTGGCACATAGACTAAAAAGATATTAAAAATGACTAAATTACCCCTAATTATTATCTCTAAACACTATATTTAATGCATGCATGTAGAGAACATAAAGTAAAGTGGGATATTTATTAGGGGTACAAAAGAAATATCACATTAATTTTGTATTAAAATATGAAATACGTCATATATTTATAGATAAGACTATTTAAAAATATGCCTTATAAACTTGGATAGAGGGAGTACATACATCGCAATTGACTCATGTAAAGAGATTAGGCCCCGCTCCAAACGGCTTCGGCTTCTGCCTTTTTCTAACTTTTGGCTTTTTCTTCTCTTTTCTTTTGGCTTTTTTCTTTTGCTTTTATTTCCTTTTTCCATTGCATTGTCCTTAAAGATATAACAATGTTTTTATTTTTATTTTTTTAATCGAATGACTTAGAAAAAATTAATAGCCGCTATAATATAATTTCAACCAACGTTTAGAAGCCGGCCGGTTGGAGCGACCTCTAAAATGGACTTGCAACAAATCATTCGCCAAATGAGCTGATGAACTCAACCTTGCCTCATACAACTGAATTCGAGGGTATTTTCTCGCTACCAGTGAAATCATTAATCTTGTAAGATAGATTAAGAATATAAAATGCAAACCGTCAATCCAATAAGACATAGATGAAGAATACAAAATACGATATGTTTAACAAAAAAAAATACCCTATCTCCTCTCTAGATCAGGCAGATGCTAGCCATCACCAAATAGTGCAAATTGTGCCCTACTGGCATGGAGGCCAACAGCGACGAGGCACACCCCAGCTGCCCAGCAATTGCTAAGGGCCACGATGGATACAGTGGAGGAGACATAAAATCAGCATATTTATGAGTCCAGTTGCTCAAGTCTCCTACCCCTATAAAAGACCTATTTTAAACGATTTTAGCTCCAAATTTTTTTAGTTTTCAGCTTATTTAAACTAAAAAACATTTGGAACTTATCGATTTATAATTTCGGTTTTTTTTTAACTTTTTTTGATTTTTTTGTCTTTTGTTTTTCTTATTTATTTACATTGTCCATGATGATATAACAATTTTTTTTATTTTTTCTCAATTTTTTTAAAAAACTAATAATCATTATAGTACAATTTTAATTTAAAACTAAAAACCGAAGTCTGAAGCCGGATGGAGCGTCCCCAAATACTTGCATAACACTGAGTCACCGACATGATAGACTCATGAGGTCGTGTCTTTAGTTAAAAAGCAATCCTCAAAGTATCCAAAATGCTCCTGATCCTTCCTTGATTAGCAACTTCACAAGACCAAGTTCAATGAATACCACACTAACTGGTGATCATGACATGGCAAACCAATGGAAAAGCTGTTTTATATCATCAGTCGCACTATGTGGTGACATCGAAACGTTATAAGACAAGTCAATGTTATGCAAATGATAAGGGGAGCAAAGTAGAACAAATAAAAGCAACAGAAGGTTTGAATAGATTTGGAATCCTATGTAGTTGAGAGAGATCCGATTTATTGTTTGTAGGCATTTATGTAATAGAGAGAAAAGTACACAATAACTGCCTATATTTTACCTACTTACATTTCTATATTATCATATTACTTAAAATCAAATTTTATTTAAACCTTATTTTTGAAATTTTATTAGATTATTTATGATTTTTTTGTGTCGTCTTCGAATCTCATATGGTGTATTATATATAGTTAGAACGTATAGCTAGGTACAAACAATTTATTGATAAATTTCAACATATATTGATAATATGTTAAAGAGTGTGGATCGAATACAATTTTTCTTGTGTGACACAAAAACAAACATAATAACCTCTATTTTTTCCTTCTGCTTTGTCTACTCATTTTTGTTTGTCCCCAACACCACTCATTTGCTTGTGTACAGATAAAATATACCATTTTATTCTTAACTTGTATTTGTTTTTACCAACTTTCTATTGTCTATGTTCCTCAAATGTTACTTTCTAACAAGTAAATGCTAACTCTCTTTCTCATACATAATGTGTATGTGACAAGTATGAACAAAAAAATTGCTTTGAAAAAAGTAACTATAGGTGCGCAGTATCATTGCGCCGTTATGTTTCTTAGTTGCACTTTTGCTTTTTAGACTATACATAATTATTTTCTTAACACACGAGAAAAACACCATGATTACTCTCTATAGAAACTTTAAGTTGTTCCTTGAGAAATAGCACACCCTCTTGTTCACATATTATTGGTATTTGTTGAGTATAGTGCTAAGTAGGTTGGTTTGGCATCGTGTGCACAGCACAAAGTGCAATTGCTTTGTCCTTAATTGGTATTATTTTGGTCCGTTGCAAACATTTTGTTATTGTATGTTTCTTGAATGCTAATTTTAGTACTATTGATGTTTGCTTATTACCAAATAATAACACCGCTTCATTCTTAGCTGCATGCATCCATGCATGTAGAGATGGTTACGTGGGGTATTTCCAATGTACGTTCTACATATCCATATTTTATAGATTGCCACCTTATATAGAAATAAGACATACATAGGGTCTGTTTTTTTTCAACTTTTAAAATCTACTTTTCGGTTTTTCTACAGTAACTAAATTTTAAACGAAGTATCTTTTCAAAATAGGGTCTACTAGTACATACTGTACCGACTTCATTTATATCGGCAAAAACCGCACGTGAGTTTCTGCTACTCTGTAATCTTTCGCACGAACAGCCCAAAAGCCACAAGTTACAGCCAAAAGTTATAAGTTTCAGCTAAAAAGAACATGCCCATGATCCCTCTAGTGCACTATGGCTCCATTCAATTTGGCTTTTTTTGATGGCTTTTAGATGAAATGACACTGTAGCGGCTGTTACTTTTTTCTGATGCATTCAATTAAAGGAAAATGAAGAAAAAAGAGGGGAAAAAAATTAAAAAACACTATTATATCTCAATATACAATGCAAAGAAAAAAGAAAAAAAGAAGAAAAAGGAAAAAGCCATGTTAAGAAACTAACGCATTCTAAACGGCTTATGAACCAGGGTTTATATTTATTATGTGGCCCACCTAATCAATATTGTAATTTTCTATTAATTTCTCCCATCCCTCCCCTCCCCACGCTCTCTATCCTTCCCTCTCCTTTTTTTCTCAATGCAAGTTTTACTTGTTTCTTGGGTGTTGATTTGTGTGCACAAAGTTATGTCTTACGTGAGGCACTACTTTCACTCTCTCTTCTTTAATTTTCCTTTCACTCAGCATCAATACTAGTTGGCATGCTACAAACGTTGTTGATGTAGGAGCATTGCAAATGCCTAAGTGTACTTTCTTCATTCTTAGCTAGTATTTGTTTTGTCCCATTTTCCTTGTATATTATGGTCTTTATCCTACTTGACTTTCTAATTTTGCTTCGTGTTTCATAGTTGTCAGTAGATATAAACATACTTGTCTTACTCTATGTTGTTGTTTTGTCATGTTGTTGCTTTTTAAGTGTATCTCTGAAATGCTATTTCTTAATTCTTGTTGTTTGCTTACCAACGACTAATTATGGTCCGGACATGCATTGTATAGCACATGTATAAAAAGAGGAGTTCACCTGTATCGTCTCTTTTTTTATGTTTAAGTATTTTACGAAACTCCTCATTTAACATAATAAATAGGTCTGAGCTTACTGTTCAATGAAATTCTTCTCATAATTTGTAGGTTGTATAGTGCTGCTCTGTCCAATCTTTCCTCCCTTTATTAATAGGGAGATTGGATCATATACCCTCCCTTTAGCTGA
This sequence comes from Dendrocalamus sinicus, assembly GCA_036346575.1. Classification (NCBI taxonomy): domain Eukaryota; kingdom Viridiplantae; phylum Streptophyta; class Magnoliopsida; order Poales; family Poaceae; genus Dendrocalamus; species Dendrocalamus sinicus. The sequence goes on from CM070654.1 coordinate 26,457,586, forward strand.
GAAATTCAGGATTTACCCTTCCCATCTCAATGACACGTGGGGTCATCATAAGTCACTAACACGTGGGTCAGGAGGGTAAATTCTGAATTTCCATCTAAATGGAGGGTATATGATCAATTGGGGGTTATTAATATGATGCTTTCTTCCGGGAAAGAGACTTTTGTTTTACATAGTCAAATATCTACCTAGGCCAACCATTTAAACTAATATTTGGGGCTCCTTGGTCCTCTTCAGTCATGCACTCATGCTACGGCTAAAGTTTAATTCCATCAACGATATGTTGAGTAGTTATTCGTATGTTTTTACAATGAATTTTTTTTTTGGATTTGATCCTGTAACTAGTGAGTTGTTAGCCTTAACGACTACACTAGCGGATTACCATCGCTCAAAAAGGATTAAATATTCAACCACTAACCATATTGCTTTTATATTTATATAATTTAATTTTAATAAGAAAACTGAAGCGATACTCAATTCCTTGGTTTCCTCGACCGACTTCATGCAGCCGACGTTTTTTAGAACCAATCCATATGTAGCGAAGGTGCTTCGTGCCGAAGCAGAGCAGAGAGAGGGGAGCTTTCAGCTCTGTTTCTGAAAGACCAGCGGGGCGTGTACAGTAGACGTTTTCAGCACTTGTCACGGCCCGGGCGACACGTATCGACGCGCTGCCGGGACGGCGCCGAGTAGCGCATGGGCAGGTGGCACGAGATCTTTGGCTGGTCAAGCCGGAGTGGAGCTCTCGACGTCGACGCGCGCGTGAGCCCCTGCCGACGTGAGTGGGAGAGGTTGGAGCCGTTCGGCAGCAGGCGCTCCGAGTTGATCTCTGAAATTTCTCAAAACTTACAAAGTTTTTTTTAATTCTTTTTGAATTTCGATTGAATTTAAATTTTGCAAAGTTGGGAAGTCTTTCTTCCGTTTTCGCTTTCCTCTTTTGGAATTCCGCTTCTCCTTGGCGTTGGCGCCTATCTCTTGGGTGCCACCTCCCCTGTTACCCTTGTTTACACGGATGTGCACCGTTCGTGTGCCTTCCGCCACGCCGCTCATCGCTGCTCATAGTCAAACACCGCACAATGTCACACCACCTCGCTCGACCAAGCCAAAAATGGCCGTCACACCACTTCCCGACCACACGCCGCCAGCTCGCCGCTGCCACCTCAACCGCCGCCTGCTTGACGTGTGCTGAAGCCTTAAATCGCCTTGCCAGCGCACACGCATGTGCTAGAGAGACACATCGTGCCTCATGATGACATCGCTACTACCAGCACTACCACCAACCTCGCTGAAGCACCTCGTTCGCCAACATCATTGTCCACATGCTAGCCACACTGAGGCCATCCTACTGTCGTCACTGCCTTCGAAGCGCTATAAAGCCGAGACGAGCTACTAGCTAGCTCGCATTATCACTCAATTGCACACTCCAGAGCTTTCCCTCCCAATTTCGGCCTAGAAACGCCATCGCCACCGTATCCACGCCGGTGAACCCAAAACATGGTTTTCCTCTAGCCTCAATTATAACCCGATTCCTCTTGGCCTTAACACTTGTAGGGCACCTCGAACCCAACCCCGTCATCCCTAGGCCATGGACATCGTGCACCACAGCTGGCCAAGCACGACAACCACGGACAGTCATGTACAGGCCGAACTAACCTAAGCCACCACCACCATTAGCTTTCTTGTTCGTTGTAGATGCTCAAACTACCTTTAGCTTGACCGAAACCCCATCGGAGTGCCACCGTTCTGTGGTCTACTTTGGTGAGCCCCTTCAGCTGCTAGGCTCCTCTGGTGCCCCTCCAACCACGCTCATACCAAAAATGGAACACTTTGGTCCCACTAGCCTTCTTTGTGCCACCACTCGCCGCCGATAGCCACCACGATCCCCAATTGCCTCACCATTGCTCACCTCTGCTCGGCCGACAATGGCGCACGCCTAAGCTAAATAGGCCTCGTGTCTAGTAGGCCAAATGGGTGGGCTGGCTAGAGTTGGCCCAAAACAATGGAAAGCCTAGAAGGTGAAATGCGCCAAGCCCAATAGCTAAAGCCCATTATTGTTTAGACCAGCCCCACTTCTATTCATGCCCAAGCCCAACAATGTTCAGCCCAATTAAACTAGCCCAATCCATTACTGTCCATACAACCCGACCCATTATGAATAGTGTTAGCATGTTACTATTCACTTGACCCATCACTATTCATCCGAACCCATTAAGCATGTTTATATCCATTTCGACCGTCTCTAGACCATTTAAACCATTCTTAGCTCTGTTTAAGTCACTCAAGCTCTATTTAAATCCTGACCATCCAAACGCACCCATGTTTAGCTTTTTTTGGATTTTACTTCTTTTTATTTTATTTTATCCCAGTTCGTATTGTTTTGAGCACATATTTATTTGCTTATCCTTTTTGCGATAGCAAGAGGATTCACTGAGTCGTCCATCCTAGGGGTAGATCAAGACCAGGAGACTTAGGACCATTTGAAGAGTTTTAATAGGAAGGCAAGTCACATGTTTTTTATCATGTTATTCCTATGTTATTATTTAATTATTAATACTTTCATTATTATTATTTGTGCATTGTTATTTATTTAAAACAATAGTTTACAATGACTTGATAATTAGTTAGACCCTACCACTAAAAAGGCCACGTCATACTTGAAGGTCATATTCACTTTGACAATCTTAACAATTAATTACTATGTAAATAATAATTAGACGATTAGATACTCAAATGTTTTATCTACACTACAAATATTATTTCAGCTTCTTGCCGATATATTTAAAAATGGTATGAGGGTTGAGGATGAATCACGGGAAGCCACAAAATGGTTGGAGTCTATGACCTCATCCTAGAGTGGAGGCTTGGTGTGAATTGGTGGTACTATGCTGTAATGCACCGGGTATGCAGTTGGTGGCCTCATTTGAGAAAAGTACAACTAAAACCTTATACTAAGTAAAGGACACAGAAATTGCTCAACCGTAAGTTGACCTGTCAAACCTGGTTTAGTACACTGCTTAATTCGATCAAATGTCTATATGAAGGTCAGCTATTCCAATGTTTTAGGATGGCATGCGGATAAGGGGTGAAATAGAAATAAGAATGGAAAGTCGCTTACCATTCTTCACAACGGTAAGTCCACTCAACGTCAGGCTGTGATTTTCACTTTGGCCTGTTGATTCCCAACAATGTTGTTTGGCTATGAGCTAACCGGGTAGAAGCTAGATAGAATAGAGCAGTGATTGACCTTGTTATCTCAACTCAGTCACACGCTATTGTGTGGCGTGTCTATTGCATAACATTGAGAGTTTGAGACATCTTGTAGGTAAAATTGGACAACTCTGCAGAGTAAAACTTGTAATATTTGGATACGCCATGCTTCCTGTAAATAAAGCTGTATTTAATGGGTGAATCCAATAGTAAGGCATAAGTAGCTTTAGTAATATTTCTAATTTGGTAATTAAGTTGGTTAGACCCCTTTTCTCTTAAGAAGTTAATTTTGTATCATTTCTTGTAAAAAGATGTTTATAAATAAACTTGCATTTTCACAAATATAATAATAAAACCATCACATCGCATTCTCTTGAAATACTGACAAGTAGTTAATTAGCATTCCTCATGGGACTTCTTAAATACAATTGTATTCATGTTTGCTAAAATATCAATAGAAGAAATTTAGGAAGTCAACGAAGAGCCTTTTGAGGAAGATTTTGATGATTCCTTGGTAGTAGATGATTACTGGTTTTATGTCTTGTCCTTGTTTAAGTGTGCTTGTAGAAGTTCTTTTGTGTTGCAATATAAACTTTGGGCTTTGATACCCTATCGTGTAAACTTGGATATGCCATATCCTATAATAAGTTTGGCTTTTTATGAAATAAGCATGTGTTGGTTTGATGCTCACTCAACTATAGTATTCTGCAGCTGAATATCCTGGGTAGTTGTAGAAAAATCCAACGGGCTTAGAATTGAGGTCATTACAGAGTGGTATTAGGATGAGACTCTAAGCTAAAATAGGATTGTTGATTTACAACAAAATTTAATTACAAAAATAACAAAAAAGAGTTTTACAAAATATAAGTATTACTGCTATCTTATCTATGTTAGATTTATTTAAATCCAATTTTACATTTTGTAAAAGATTTATATCCTTCCTTATCTAATCTCAAATTAATGTTATTAAGCATATGGTACACTACATCTACTTGAAGCCAAAACAATTGAGAGGATTGGCAGCCAGACTTTGGAGGATGCATCAATTTTTGTATGCAACTAATTGGTATCATCCAGTATTCCCATTAAGCATCGGACCCAATACACGACGCAAATTCATCGAGTACAAAATCAAAGAGAAGGATGCCATCCAGGATGTAGCTTAGAAGGCAGTATAGCACCTTCGAGGATACTATGTAATGTCTTGAAAAATTTAAATTTGAAAATATGAATTTTTTGAATTATTTTTGCAGTGTATTCTATTGGAATTTGGATTTTATGTTGTTTTCCTGAATTTGATTGAGATTCCAAAAGTTGAATAAGATCATAAAAGGTAAAGACAAACATTAGTAATACCAAAAAGGGAATATGCAAATAATAGAAAACTAAAGTTTTAAATATGAATCTAAAAAGATGATCCAGTATAAGGAGGGAGAGATTTAGATTAAAGTATAAAAAAAAATTCATGTGGAAAATAGTATTATAAAAGGACAACCAAACATAAATAAACAAAACATATGCAAATAGATATACAAAAAGGACTAGCATGGTAAATAAAAGCATAAAAAAATATATACATATTTGTATATATATATATATATATATATATATATATATATATATATATATATATATATATATATATATATATATATATATATATATATATATATATATATATATATATATGATATATGTAAATAAATAATAATAATAATAACAGAATATACGTATGTATGTATGTATATATATATAAATAAAATAAGTACATATGTTCATACACAAAAACAAGAAATAAAAAATATATATATACACTATACATATGTATACATACTTGTATATAAATACATGTATATACATTACATAAATAAATAAATAAAAAAGAGCCAGGCCGGCCGAAACGGCCCGGCCTAGCTCCACTCCTCCCTCCCTCTGACCGCTGGGGCCCGCTCCACCCCGCGCCCGGATCCCCTCCTTCTTCCTCGCGTACCCAGGCCCCCACCTCCTTCTCTGCTTCGGCAAAAGCTGGCCGGCACGGCCGCGCGAGCCACGCCGAGCAGCGGCAAATCCCTCGTATCGCCTAGCCCATGCCGAATCGCGCCCATGCCCTGCGTCGCCGCACCTGCCCAGTCGCTGTCCCCCTTGCACTGTCGCCATGCTCCGCCGCCACTGCTCGCACGTCACTGGTCTGCCCGTGACCTTTAAAGGCGAGAGAACTTCCCCGGCCGCACCGCATTTCCCCACTAGTCCTACCTTCTCGCGGAATTGAGTTCTCTGCCCCCCAGCTCGCCGCCGCAGCCAAATTTCTCAATCCCGGCCGCCGCCACCATTACCGCCGCCGTGGCTAACTCAGTGGATGCCGGCCCAATTCCATTCGCCGGGAGCTCCACCTAGGCGCCACAATCCTTCCCCGAGCACCGCCCTACCCTCTCCTTCACCGTAGCACGCCAGCCACGGTGATCTTCCCGCGCCGCCCATGGCCTCCGCCGCCGGCCCACCTCGGCGCCCCTATGACCCGGTCAACCACACGGTGAGGATACTAGTACCCTTCTCCAGCTCATGCTTCACCAATTTCCCTTCCTCACCAGCTCCGGCGCCGTCGCCCCGTGCACACCTCACCGCCGGCCGCATTGCGCCGCTCCTCGCCTATCTCGCCGCCGCTCCAACCAGTGCGCCTCCTCCGGTGGCTAGAACAACTTTCCCGCGACCCATTTTAGCCGGTCCTAGCAACCCCCTGGCCACCGTTCGCCGCCGGCGACGCTAACCCCGAGCGCCGACGCGACTCCTCTGTTTTAAACTCCGGCAGTAGAGATACAAATGGTATTGGTCGCTTACCTCAGTTAGTCCAGGCGCAGTACCCATTGGCTATCTGAGCACGCCTACCATTCGGCCGTTGCCCTTGGTCCCGAGTTCGAGTCCAACTTCTGCACGTTTTTACTTCTTTTTGATTTTGCTGTTATTAATCCAATTTAATTAGTAAAAATTAAGGAAAATTAGGAAAATAATCCAAGGAAGCTAATATATTTAACTAGGATATAGGTGAGATTATCTAAGACTTAAATTTGGATTAGCCATATATGATTAATTATGTGGTTTGAATAGTTATAAAAAAATTGTTATTAAAGGTATTGATAAAAGCATTATGATTTTGATTAAATACCCCAAATTTAATAGAGATTATCCATAATTAAAATTAAGATATAGACCAATATTTAAAGTGATGCCATTAAATAAATTCTAGCGGTAGATTTTGCTAACCAGCACATATTGAAATATACCCTTACTAGATAAATAAATTTTAACTAGAACTAATAACAACTAAAGTGTAGAAACTTTCTAAGTAAATATATATATATATATATATATATATATGTGTGTGTGTGTGTGTGTGTGTGTGTGTGTGTGTGTGTGTGTGTGTGTGTGTATGTGTGTGTGTGTGTGTATGTATGTATGTATGTATGTATGTATGTATGTATGTATGTATGTATGTATGTATGTATGTATGTATATATGCTATCCTTAATATACCGCCAGTCATGAAATCTTAAATGGTAACTATAGTTAATAATGATGACAAAATGTACTCATGTATAACACGCTCAATTTGCATAAGGAATAAAAATATCCGTATCAATAATTTCCAAAGAGCACTCAAATCAAAAGGTTATAATAACATACAGATACTAAAATGTAATAGCCCTAGGTCATCAAGCATCCAAATAATCTCATGGACATGTAAATACTCTAAAGTAAACATTTAGCCATTAACGCAAGTAATTAGAGTCACATAAAATGATACCTACCCATAGGTCCATCCTGACTCATGGAACTTCCTTGATAAATATAAATATAATAAAAGAAACTGTTAATAAAAGATCAAGTCATCATTTTCTACCACCGGCCTTGCCTCAAATCACCCAAATCACCCATTAACTCATAATAAAACAAAAGTTGAGTTTATTCTGATTTATTTTGATCTTTTGAGTTATTTGCTTTCATTTGGATTCAGTCGTTTGTCGTGTAATTAGCAATTGGGAGTCGTGAAGATTCAGTGGATCCAGCAAGATTAAGCTCGAAGTGAAGATAAAGACCAGAAACTCAAGAGAAATTATTGTGTGAGCTCTAGACCGCGGTAAACCGCGCCAGACGAGTCAATACTTTGATCATGTTGAACCTACATTTTCTGCAAATTTACTTTTGTTTAAACTATCAAATTGCATGCTGCTACTTCATATGCAAATATATGTTTGTTTGAAGATTCTAGATATATACCCATTAATCGACTTGCTAGTATTATACCTCCTTTGGAAACATTTGAATATCTGAGCCTTGTCACCCTAGTGAAAATTATAATGGTAATCTTTCGAAAATAAGTCCATAAGTATATGCCTTGCTTAGTATTGCTTAGATAATCGAGGGCACCAAAAATGCCCCAAAACATCACTTACAACGATGAGAAACTGGTTTTGGAAAGCATGATGGTGATGACTGGTATATGTTGGTATGATTATTTTATGCTTCCAAAAACCCTACGTGCTTGAATATCCGGGCGGATGGTTCAAGGGTGTGTGAGTGTGGTGCAGTGGAAGCACAAAGGGGATAGTGGTAGAACCGCCCAGATAGCCCTAAGGACCGAATCTTGTGATGACCTCCCAGTGTACGACAAGTACAACCACAAGCTGGTAAAGTGTAGGCAGGGCTAACTAATTTGCATCGACTTAGTAAGAGTTGCGCCGGTGTGACCACGGGCGGGTAGAGGGTGGCCACATCCTCCGACGTGACGGCGCAAGAGGGGGCTTCTGAAAGGGTGGTCGTACCCCGAAGGAAGTGGAAACCTTAGTGGACGTAACTCTGCTAGGAAAAATACATTGTAAAGGTCATGTGATAGTTTACTCAACCGCATGGCTAAGAAATCATGTGGGGCAACGAGTGGATTTATCTCTTGTGGGTAAAGTGTGCAAACTCTGCAGAGTCAAAAACTATTCGAATAGCCGTGCCCACGGTCAAGGGCGGATATGAGAACTTAACTAGATATATTTCTATTTCAAAAACTTTGTGGGTGGAATTGGTAAAGTAGAGGGCAGAGAAAGGCTCTTATTTGTGTTGCCCTGGGTGTCGCCCCAGTGATAAGTTAAGCGGTTATGACGCTGAAAGGTTAAGCATATGGTACAGAGGCCATGTAACGGTGGATGGAATCTGAATCACTATTACTATTGCATTCTTTCACAACTTATGTTTTGGTTCAAACTGCTAGGTCTCAGGAAATTTCTATGTATTGTATTTCAAAAGCAATTTACGGCAAATAAAATAACCCGAACCTTTCCTTGATAAGCCATGCATATTATCTAATTGCATCCTGTGTATTGGCTCGCGGAGCACGGTGGTTTGTGCTCACACTCGCTCTCACAACAAATCCAGAATCAGGCGCCAGATTGCTACAGCAATACTCTTGGTCATGGTGTCAAAGAAGAAGAAGATGTCAAGGGCTAGGTCGCAAACCTCCAGTTGGCTGCCTGTGGGCATGTCCTGAAGGTCCCACTTGTGTGCTTCTTTTCGCTGCTGCAATTTATTGATTTCGGCCTAATCGGTCCATGAGTAAGTCTACAAATTTCTATTTATGCTTCCGCATGATATGTATTATGATGTCTATTACTGTAACTGTGAGCACTATCTACTGATCTAGGGAATAGTGCAACTAATCACAGAGGATTCCGGATTATGAAATCTGAGTCTGACACTATGATGAGGGGCTTGGCAATTCATCATTTCACATTATTTCACAAGACTTCAATAATGGCGTCAGTTTTTGAGTGCCCCAGCCAGAAGCAGAAGAAGACCACCGCATAGATGAAGCGGCTCAACACATTACATATCAAGAAGTATTATAGTCCAGAACATTAGGAGAGTACAAAGAACTACATCACTAACTATACTTGGCCCAACATGAAGTACACATCTTGCAAAGAGACCTACGACAATGGCAGATAGTAGAAGTAGAAGAAATGTCAGACTGGGGGAATCACCAGACATTCTCGCACCTGCCATGGAAGAACCACCAAAAAGACCAACTGCTCGTCAGTATCGTCGCCTGTTTCATGGATCCTCCTCTTGTAGAAAGAAGAAGGTTGAAGCTGAAGATGTTCAAGGCAGAGAAAAGGAGCCAATGATTGAAAATAAAGAAGATCCAGTGGAATGAATTTGGTATACGTCCAGCAATTTACCATTAGAGGGTGAGAATTAAAGAAGACCAGGAGCTGAGACATAGTGTGTAAATTACACTAGTGTAGAGTAGTAAACACTATAAAATAGTTTTTATGTATGTAAACTAGTTTTAATATGTACATTATGAACGGCATATGTACACCTTGTGTGGAATAAATAAAAACTATGTTAACTAACTTATAATTTGTTTGTTACCACTATCTGTACCATGTTCCTATTAAAATTTCATCTCCTTGTTTATTCTAATCTTTATCTTGTTCATTCTACTCTTACCCATAATCCAAACACTTACTCATCTATCTGACATTCCTAAAACTGCTGCAGAATCAACTTCAGATTCCAACAATCCGAAGGCACAATGACAGGAACCATATCCCAAGGCCAAGGCAACAATCACGCTAGTGGATGAATTCAGTAGAAAACAACCCAACCTCGCAACAGTGTTATCTATGATGGAGCAGAATAGGTTTCAGGTAGAACAAAACCAAGCACAAATGATGGAACAACAAGCCCGACTTCTAGAGCAAATAGCTATAAGACCACAAGCAATCATAGGGACTTCATCGGGAGTCACAATTAATCAAGACGGGACCCCTATAACTTCCAACTAGTTAGATTTTCAGAAGACTCGACCACCTATTTTCCCAACATCACTTGATTCAACGGCAGTAGATGATTGGATCAGAGACATTGAAAGGAAGTTAAATACAATACAGTGCAACGATAAGGAGAAGACCTTATTTGCTTCTCACCAATTGCAAGGCCAAGCCATCGCTTGGTAGATGAATTACTAAACAATGCAAACAGACAAAGACATATTATGGAAGGAATTTGAAGATGCATTTCACCAAGCACATATCTCTACTGGTGTTGTTGTAGCAAAATGCTGAGAGTTCCTTGCTCTCAAGCAAGGAGGACGCTTGGTGACTGAGTACTTATATCATTTTAATCATCTAACTTGTTATGCCATGGAGGACACCAATACAGAAGGAAAGAAGATAGAATGCCTTACGAAAGGACTGCAAAAATCCCTAAAGTTTCATGTATAAGCTCTTGCTTCCGATAAATGAAACTGTATTTAACGGATGAATCCAATAACAAGTCATAAGTAGTTTTTGGTAAGATTTCCAATTTGGTAATTAATTTGGTTAAACCCCTTTTCTTTTAAGAAGATAATGTTGTATCATTTCTTGTGAAAAGATGTTTATAAATAAATTTGCATCGACAAATATAATAATGAAATAATCACATCTTTGAAATACTGATAAGTAGTTAATTAGCGTTCCTCATGTGACTTGTTTAGTATAGTTATATTAATACTTGCTAAAATATCAACATAGGAAACTTGGGAAGTCAATGAAGATGCTTTCAAGGAAGATTTCGATGATTCCTTGATAGTAAAAGATTATTACTTTTAGGTCTTGTCCTCGCTCAGACGCGCATGTGGAAGTTCTTTTATATTGTAATATAAACTTTGGGCTTGGATGTCCTATCGTGTAAACATACCTGATATGGTATATCCTATAATAAATTTGACTTTTATGGAATAAGCATGTGTTGGTTTGATGCACACTCAACTACAGCATTCCATAGTTGAACATTATAGGCAGTTGCGGGGAAATCCAAAGGTCTCAGAAATAGGGTTGTCACAATCTCTATCACACGACGCCGTGGCATGTGTTGAGTTGCTCATCTTTTGCTTCTTAAACCCAGGAGGCCAGGAGTAGCTTGTACAAGCATCTAGTCTGATTGGCAAATATGACATGCAGAGATTGACTTCAATTCAGAGGGCACATTTACAGTATGGTTACTATGGTATATTGGACTGCAAATTATCTAGTAGAAATGCTGTATTAACAGGCGCTACTTTTAAGCACTAGAACGAGAGAACCCAAGGACAAAACAAATGATGGAGGCAGCAAGCAAGCACAGATTCGACACTGGAGCAGAGATACGAAAGATTCATCCAACCGGGTCCAGTCCAGAAACGAAATCTACGCCAAAACGATGGAAAGATTTGGAAGCCGGAGAAAGCGGCGAAGAAACCAGAGCAGAAACAAGTTTTCTCTTGGATGGCAGAGCCTGCGGCCGGGAGAGAGGCGCGCGTAGGCGGGGGACTGGTACTGCATTACGAAGGATGCAACAATGGCATGTGATGCCGTATACTGCTGCTTGCTTAGCCCCCTTGGATTATTGCATGCCAACAAGCTGCCGCTTGCTGGCTTCACAAGCGTGACATGTTTGGTCCTCGATAGCAAGGACTTGATACGGCTTCCATGATTCTCCTCTCTTTTCCCCCTTCCCGTTTCAACTTAACATAAATGTCATGGAATTATATTGTTGGAACCACTCTTCAGTATGAGCAGTAAGCGCTAGTCTCTCAAAATTATTCTACTTACAGGATTACAATGGAATCGTAGACAACTGAAATTATTCTACTTCTACTCTCATACCTTTCCATGGTCAATTCATCTTCATCGTGTCCTCTGAATAAACCAATGGTCGATATTGAGGCCCGGTCGTTTTGGCGGGAGCTTTTGCTTATTTTTTATTATTCCTAAATTTCATTTTTTCTGATTTTTTTTGACTTTTTTGAGTTTTTTTGCTGGTTCTTTTTTCTCGTATTCATTTACATTGTCTGTGATAGGCTAACATGTTTTCTATTTTTAATTTTTGTTAAATTTAATTACGCCAAATAAGTCACCATCAGCTACAGTATAATTTAACCAGCTACAGTGTAATTTTAATTATAAACTAACTTATTTCAGCCCAATCAAACGGTACCTCAATCTCTTTCTGAAAAAAAATATTCAGGCTCCCTTATCCTTTCTTTATTGAGACTTTTCATGGTTCTCGGAAGGTACTTGAGGTACATCTCCTCTAAAAATAACAGCAGTTGATGTTTGAATGGGTAGCTTACGAGTATTTTTTTTTTGTAAACGTGAGGAATTTAATAATATCCATCAATCTAGATTTTTTTTAAAATAGCCAATTATTTTATTAATATGACAAAAACAAATACCTTTTAAAAAATTACAAACTAATACGATGTACCACATGATTTGGTGATGGGCTTCTGTTACCAAATGAATTGACCTGTCGCTAATTTATTTGGTGACCGGATTTTTGTTGCCAAATCATTTGATGATAGGATATTATTTGGTTGACAGACTTCTGTCAGTAATTTATTTGTCCAGCGGATTCATTTGGTTAACAGGTTTCTATCACCATTTTAATTGGCGACATAACTTGTCACCAAATGAAAGAGCGACTGAAGCACCTGTTTTCAATTCATTTCACGGCATAAGCTTTATCGCCAAATAAAATAACAATAGAGTATTATTATTGTGATGTTTTAATAGGGCATTATTTTTGTCATAGTAATAAAATAATTATTATTTAAAAAATCCATAAATCTAACCCTGTAACTCGTTGCTCCCGCTGGCCCTAATCTATCCGTTATCACCATCTATGATTTGTGCACATCTCCGTAACCTAGGTTCAACCGATCAATGTCACCGTTAATTGTCTCGTGTGGCCTTTCGGCCTTGGTTCCCACTGCGAGGTCGACAGTTCTGCTCATTTGCTGCGACACGCGAATTGCACTCGCATATTGGGAAGTCCACAGCCGTCGATCGAGAGAACGTTCAAGAATTAAGATGGCGCTTTTTTTTTAGCGATGTGGAGCACTCCTTGATGATCTTAGTGATTTGGTTATAGATGTTTCTCGGCTTGTTCTGCACATGTGTGATGCCCCAACGCTGGATGTCGCCATTAATTGTCTCGAATTTGTTTGCAGCCATGAAGAAGGTAGCCTTAGGGTTCAACAGTTTATCTTATTCTCCTTTTTCCATTTAGATAGGTAGATGAAATTACCTATATAACCTTCAATCCTATCTATAAGGTAATACCATCTCCGCAATTTAACCATCTCCCCACATGCCGGTCTTCTTCTCTGGCGGTCTGACCATCGGCTTAAGGCCAGGTCTGACTGGTCGAGGCGGTTGGACCGGCCTCTCTGTTCAGAACAGTCCTATGCAAATCAAAATTGGTGCAACTCTTAAAATATAAATCCAAATGATATAAAATTTTATACACACTTTGCTTAAGGTGTCATAAACTTATTCTAACTAAGGATCGCAAAAATCTATGTCAAAATTCAAATCTTTTTCAAAATTAAGCAAAATCGCAACAAAATCTGGTCAAAATCGAAAACAGTGAATATGACTTGCTCATGGGTATATGATGGTTAAGATGATTTTATATGTATTTTCATATGTCACAACAAGCAAAAACACCAAAGAATCGAGGCAAAATCACTCGGATCAAGAAATAACTCGTAAGGGTTAAATCCAAGAAAAAACAGGTCTCTTCAAGAACTTGCAAGCAAAGTGCCTATATAGATGGGGATTGATTTCCAGATGTCTACATCTCTCACACATCCTTGGCACAGTAATATTAAGAAGAAGAGAGAGAAGAGCAAAAACCAACTAAAACAAAAGCAAATCAATCAACACAAGATGTATCAATGGAGATGAACAAAACTTGATGTATTGATACTTAAGGATGAATGTTTTACAGCCAATCCACTGAAGGATAAGATAGCACACTGTTGTAGGGGTGGCCCAACCCCCCGTGACTGGGCCGTGCAACTAGTCCAACATGTAATAGGCCCAATAGTGTAGAGGAATATACCAGTGTAAATATACCAATGTACCCTCATCCTTTGTAAATACTAAGGGGTAGAATGGGGATTTCCCATTCTACCCCACTCATATATATAAACCCCCAGGAGGGGCAAAGGGGGGACATTCTCTCATTCTTACCAGCTCCCCACAGATCTAGCTCTCCTCTTCTCCTTCTACTAGTCCCCTTGATTCCTGTTTAGCCCGTAGCTACAACAGATGGCGCCGTCCGTGGGGACGACGAGAAGCTACGTATGGAAGAAATTCCTCCATCATTCAAAAAAAAAAGAGAGACTGGATGAAAGGTTGCTTAAGGAGCTGGAAGCTGTTCTTGGGAGCGTCATCAGTGACAGATAAGTAGTTTGCTCGATCTGTTTTGAAGACGCAGTGTTGAATAGATCTAGTCGCATGGGCTTTGCTGGAACACTTCGCCACGCTTTGTAGATGATGTATTGAGTAGATCTAGTCGAATCGCTCATCTCTATATTGCTGTTATCTCCCCCCCCCCGCCTGGTGGTGTTCATGCAGGGAGATGACATTTTGGGTGACTTGATGGCTTGATCCTTCTAGCCAGGGAGCTTGCACGCCTTCAGCTCGATCACGCTGGACTCCGCGCGAGATGAGGACCTCCCCGACCATGAGCTCTACACAGATGAAACGGGCTCCGCACATGCGAGGTCGCGACTCTTCGATGTCGAAGTCCCGGCCTCGGCGCAGCACAGGGACGCGCCGTGGTGACCTCCGCGCGCTACATCCATCCATGCATGGTGCGAAGTATCCATTCACTCCGAAGGCCAGAGAGCAGCCTTCGCCGGGCTGTCCGAAGCCTTCGCATTGGCGCCCGAGGTGTCCGCTCAATTCCGTGGGACTCCACGCACGCGCGGAGTCTCCCGCCCGAGGTGTGCATCACTGGCTTGTCACGTTTCGACAAATCTCTCCCATTCTGCTTTCACTAAACCACGTCTCATTTGGACCAACCAAGGCACATGGTGCAACCTACCGCTCGAACTTTCCTTCAGCATTTCTAGCCTTTCTCATGCTATGCTTGAGCTCAGCCATCTTATCCAGTATACTCGATTGTTCTGGACCTCAGCTCCTCCATGAGCGTAACTCTGATTCTCGTCATTGACCATGGTTGATTACAAGCGACCATGCACATCTAAAGATAAAGAAATCATTTTCAGGTATAAATTCTTCATAACTTGACTCACGTTAGTTGTAACATTTCTCATACAACATATAAACTCTGACCTAGGTCAACAAAACTCATTGTGATACCAAAAACCCCTAATTACATAAACCAGCTAAACTCCCGAGTTCCGAAAACAGATCGAATACGAATCGAATAGTCTCGAATATGAGTACGAATACGAATATTTTCAAATATAGATACGAATATTCTTAAATATAAATATTTTCAAATACAAATTTTACTTACCACATTCACGGTTTCTTATATGTAAATATTAGATAAAAACGAATTATGAATTATCATCTCCCACTCCTACGTAGAGGCGTCCACATGGTAACCCAATTAGCGACAGAACTGTCAGCCTACCATCCATCCACGTGGTGCACCCGCACGGCGCCAGCGAGTAACAGTGCCACGTGGACAGCGACATGATCCAACGGATCTACATAGTTACGTGCTCCGACAACCACATGGACGATGGATCCACATCACGTGGCACCATCACCGAATCGAGATAACACGCATCTGGTAACAAACTATGTAGCGTGCGACGTCCTTGCGTAAACTGATTTTGGCTTCTGTGTTCTCACTTCCAAAGTTATTTAAATGTATTGATTTCTTAACCAAAATGTTGTTCCTTTTTCTTTATATTACTCATGAAGCTATAACCTTTTCATTTTTCTTTATTTTTTAATTAAATATCTTAACAAAAACTAACAACAGCTTCATTGCTATTTTTGATAAAAACTAAAACCCATCAGTAAAAGCCTAATTGAATAGGCTTCTATCGAGATTCAAGACAGCCACCAGTGCAATCTGGACAAACGCACATGAATACACGATGGCCTATTTTTATGGAATCAGAACTGATGTTGTATTTTCTAACATACTTTCAGGGACAACAAAATTAGTGAATTATGATATCCTCTTCGGCCTCATAGCAGCGGAATTGAATCCTCTGACTTTGCATAGGCAAAGTCAGGGTGCAGTACTGTAGCATAACTGATCTGGACTATTCTTTTTCTGTCGAACGGCTCAGATCGCGCAACTGCACCTGACTTTGCCTGTCAGAGGACCTCAATTCCATAGCAGCATATGCAACCTGCGTGAAGTATTTGGCGCTCTGCGAGTTGCGGCCATGTGGCGCGGCCGGGGTCGCAGCCAGCAACTCCTCGTGGTACGACAGGTACCTGTTTCATTCCCAAGGCGCTAATAAAGCACCGGTTAATCAGGTCTTTTATCTGTACTAGTCACTTTTGTTACGGCTGATGTGTCCTTATTGGGGATGCCCTAATGCTCGCGATCACATCCATTCATCAGTCGTAATGGCCGAGGAACACGGATGTTTGGAGCTCCGTCTCCGAGTTGCCTTGCGCCGTCGGCAGGCCGGATGACCGCGAAGGGTCCAAAACCTCTCACATCGGAAAGCTACCCAGCGACACGTCTGTTAGGCACCAGTTTACTTCCAGAGAAACTCGAAACACATCTGTTCGGTACCCGTTTACTTCCAGAAAAACTAACTGCTAATTTAGCATTTCATCAACGAACCGAAGAGAAAAGGAAGCTTATCCTGGTGTTCGGTGCCGCCCGACTGACAGCGAACCGCAGTTAGTCTAACGAGCTGCTAGCTCCCCATTTGCCTCGCGCTTCTCGATCTTTATGCAATATCCGTATTGGTTGTCAAAAGTTATTTTCCTATGATAAATAATTTTTTGTAGTATTTAACTTTTAAATAAAATACCTTTTTAAAATAGATCTACTAATTAATTATAGTATATACTATAATAACTTCATTTATATCGACTAAAATCAAACGTAAATATCTCGCTACAGTTTTCCTTATAAGCAATTACTATTTATAGTTTAGAAGTAAAACCAAAAATCAATATAAATAGTACTTATCCGTTATCAATTGGCGTTGTAAACTATTGGCAACAGTACGATATATTTTTAATTGCGATCTGACATGCAGAAGAAGGCGCCCTTCGCTTCCGGTGGCTGCCCGACTGACCCTCTTGCGCCAATACCACCCATATTCATGTTGCGCGGCGGATGCCTTGTTCCGATGATGCTTCGCTGTAGGGGTGCAAATAGGTTGAGTTAATCCCGACCGATCCGGTATCGAATCCGGTTGGTACCGGATTCGGGAAGGGAATTTGGTATCCGGTCGGATTCGGATTCGGATAATTCATGTCGGATTCGGATTCGGGAGAGTTGTTATCCGACCGAATAGTTTCGGTATTCGGATACCGGATAATTATCCGGTCGGATATTCGGTCGGATATCGGATATTCGGTTCGGGACAGCCCGACAGGCCTATAGTAAAACGGCCATACTTTTCACAAACGGAGTTCGATTCAGGTGTTCTTAGGCTTGTTTGAAAGCTTATTTCAATGCTCATCCAATGAGTAAGGCCCCAGCTTTTAGAACCCTTCTGGTCGCGCCGCAATATCCAAAACAATGTGACAGTGGAAAAAAAATCAGGGTTTCCTTTTTGTATGAGTTTGAGTCTAATACAATGTCGGGTTGAGTTGTACTCAGTTTGGGGACCTTGTGGACGTCCCAAGGGGTTATATAAGCCTTATATTTATAGCCTTTAGGGTTAGGGTTCTGTTTAGATCAGTTTAGCCCCATGTGCAAACTCCACGTTGTCTCTTGTGTCGACTAGACCAACAGATTCGTGTTACAGAATCTCAACAATCCTTGTGCAGCTTTTATATCGAGCAATTTTCAGGTTGCTCACTATCCTTGTTCATGCGTGTTCTTCGGTTGCATGCAGGAATATACCTTCGTGGTCAGGTCAACCGTGTTCTTAGCACGGTTGATAACGACTTGGAGTGTGGTTCAGCAATTGCTAAGGCGCAAGCGACGTCGTACAGTTGTAGTCGGATCGCAAGAGTCACCTCCACCAAAATCGATAGTTATTATCCTATCAGAAGATCGGGAAGCATATGTTCCTTTCCGTATGCATGTACTATCCGTTTACATTATCCGTTTCCGATCCGAAACCGTCAAGTATCCGTTCCGGCGGCACCGTATTCAAAATTTTGAATACTCCGAATTCGTATTCGTATCCGGTTTTACCGTATCCGACTCCGAATCCGAGAAAAAAATATGGGTTAGGATACGGTATGAGCAATATCCGTCCGAATCCGACCCGATTGCACCCCTACTTCGCTGGAAGAAGAAACAGAGCCCAAGGAGTGTGTTGTAATTTTCATTTTATTCGGGGTTCTTTTTGTAAAAAGTTGAAGATACGAACCTTTCGTGCTAATCATCAGTTTTTTTAACAGAAGCAGCCAGAGGTTTGCCATTCAATTAAGGCTCCATTTATTTTAGTTTGAGCTTTTGTTGACTTCTGACTTATTTTTTATTATTTTTAAATTTTGTCGTTTCTGTCTTCTTGGCTTTTTTAGCTTTTTTGCTAGTTCTTTTTCCTATATTCGTTTACATTGTCCGTGATGGACTAACATATTCTTTCTATTTTTATTTTTTAAAATTTAGTTACGCCAAATAAGACACCATGAGCTACAGTGTAATTTCAGCTAACTACAGTGTAATTTCAGTTACAAATCAACTTATTTCAACCTAACTGAGCAACACCTAAAGGTGGAGTTCAAAAAGCAATTTGTACAACGAGCAATTACAGCTTGGTTAGGCTACCTTCAGGGTACAGAAATTAAAACAACTGAGTGGAACTCGGAGTGAGTTCTTTTACACTGATGTTTATAGTCTATAACTTAAATATTTAAATTCTGACTGTTCGTGAGAGGTAGTACGCACAGGAAAATAGTTGCATGTGATTTTAGCCGATTCAGCTGAACTCAGTATATTTTTTACTACAATCTTCCTGTTGACACCGCTTTAAAAAATACACCGTTTAAAAGCTAGTTACTGTATACAGTACAAGCATAAGCTGGCTGAAAGTCGAAAAGAACTCAGCCTCGGTCAAATCTCTCGGAAGGCCGCTCATGTTGATATATGGGTGGGTTCTTTTAGACTGTGGTTTTGGGTTTTGGTTTATAGTTTTTGAATTCTAACCGTTTGCGAGAGACAATATGCAGAGGGAAATAGGGCCTGTTTAGTTCGGCTGCGGCTTATGGCTTTTGGTTGAAAATTTTGAATTTTAGCTGTTTACGACAGAGATTACGGAGAGATAGATACTTGCTTGCGATTTTGGTTAATACAGATGTTAGACTTTTAACGTGTACTACAATTAACTTGTAGACCCCGTCTTGAGAATATACACCGTTTGAAAGTTAGGTACTATAGCACAAGCTAAAAACATTAGCTTTGGTCAAAAAAAGGCCCATAATCACATGAAATTTTGACTGATATAGCTGAACTCGGTACAGTGTCTACTATAATCTATCTGTAGACCTCATTTTGAAAAAACGCATCGGGTAAAAATTAGCTACTATATCAGAAAGTGATAAATGAAAACAAAAAGAACTCATCCATATGACTTCCTTTGTTATCGTTGCTATGTTCTGCGGCGTGGCCGACTTGAGTTTGGAACACTCTCCAGTTTCTTTCCTTCCGGATGTTCCACATGACGTACATGGCGACGCCACTCAAAGCTCTTGTCGTCTTTCGGTACAGCTTTGGAAGCCTGCTGCCACCATTGTAGCATGCTGTTGAAATTGGATGGCTGGACCTGTTGGAGAATGTCGCAGTCAACCCACCGTAGGACCGTTCGCCAAACCTCCATGGCGAAGGGGCAGTGTAGGCATGGGTGCAGGCCAGTTTCCTGTTGTCTATCACAGAGGATACAGAGTTGTCGATGTGGCCAACATCTGATGGCAAGGTTGTCGGTTTGGATCAAGATCCACACGAAACATTTGTATTTATTTTCCGTCTTTGCTTTTCAGATTAAACCTATGTTATACTGCTGATCATCAGTTATTGCAAGAGTTACAAGGCCTCAGGCCCTTCGGGAGTTCGGGGGCATATTTGCCTTCAAAAAAGAAAGTGCATGCATGCAAGTACATCTATCTTTCGGCTAGCTCGATCAGCCCGTGGGTTAGCTGAGTGCCTGATTCATTGCAGGGCCTCTTTAGACTTTAGAGGCCACTTTCAGGTATTGTGATGGGCAACTACTGATAAACATGATCCATGAGTTTATATATCTACTACTGGATTTTATTTGGGTTCAAGGGTGGAACTTCGTTAAGGCCGAAGGGGCCATGGGCCCATCGCCCCCCTCTTCCAGAAAAAAAGTTGATAAAACAATTGCCTAGTATATCACTCACTGAGGGCATCTGTAGTGTATGAAAATAGAGGGTCTTAAGCCACCTTAAGGTCAATCTTATACATTACAGGGGTGATCTTAAGCAGACTATAAGTAAAAAAGGCTTAAGGCTGGTCCTTAAGCTAAAGACTTGGCCACAAGCATTAAAATATAATTTTTCTTTATCTGCCAAGTGGGACCGTCTTAAGACCCATTGGATTATATACACTATGGAGTCAGCCTTAAGATTTAGATGAGACTCACCTTAAGACCCCTTTGGTTATATATACTACAGATGCCTTAAGTGCCAACATAATTCACTACTAGCTCTCTCCTCCTGAGTCAGTCGCAGATGTTCGAGATAGGATACTGTGCATGTTTTTTTTAGGGAAAATACTTCAGATTTCATTAATAATTGTTGCCAGACAAATCGTTGGACAACGCATCAAAGATACAAACTGGAGGATTGTCCATCCAAAAAACTACACCTTGATCAAGCAAATTTGATCCTACTTGCGCTCGAATGTGAGTTGCAGAGTTACGGGTTTGTTCGGCTGCCATGCAAAAATTTGGGGTGTTCAGTTGCATGTACCAAGTCCCGGATAGGGGTGGGTATCGAGATAAAGTCTGTCTTATCAATTTTTTTTTGAAATTATCATAGTTTAATTTAATATCATTTTATATATAGTTTGTAAGTAATTTTAGACGCAAGCTAACGAGCCAAACTAGTGTAAAATCTAAATATTTCAATGTTTAACTAATTAATAAGTATAATTAAAATAATTTTAAACCAAGTCAACAGAGCCCACTAACAGCTTTTTTTTCCAAGGTAGACTCTCCTTATACAAGATTCCCTTGAGAGCCTATCCCGAGGGGAGAGCAACTAGCCAAGAAATGGCAAATGTTAACGTGTGATTAGCAAAACTGACACCCTCATAGCCACAATTACAAAACTGGCGCTCTCATCCGCACGGCTACCATGCAGATAAGCCACGGGCCAACACGTGGTGGAGCCCCGCACGGCCACCGTGCGGGTTTAGCCATAGGTCGACACGTGGCGGAGCACCGCACGACCACCGTGTGGGTTCGATACCATGTGTCAGCCCGTGGCTAAACCTGCATGATGACCATGCGGACGAGGATGCTATTTTTGTAATTGTGGCTACGAGGATGCCATTTTTGCTAATGATATTTCAAATTTTGCCATTTCGACCAAAAACTCCAACTAACCACCTTCGCTTGCGAGCTAGGCCCGCCTGGTGCAGGCGCGCATGCCTCAGCTGCATCCGCTTGTCTTCTTTCCAGGGCCGGCTCTGGGGGTAGGCCGGAGGGGCGCCGGCCTAGGGCCCCGGGCCAGGGAGAGCCCACCCCCCCCCCCGTGCCAGACTACGCAGAGCCCAGAAGCCTGCATGCATGCATTTTGTGATTGCGTTGTGACTGCGGCCGGAGTATTCATGGGCTGGCTCAACGTTTTGTATACAAATACAACTGCATGCATATTGTATACAACTAACGCCGTGTCGCCGTAACGCGGATTCGCGGAACGCCTCGACCGCTCGATGCTTCGACTAACGCCAGAGCCCAGAAGAACGTCGCGCCATCGCGCCGATTGCCGAAGTGCCGCGGCTTCCAGTTCGACGTGAATACGTGATCGTCTCCTGCGCCTACGCGCTGCGCCGACATCGTGGCCGTGAGGCCGTCACAGCCCGAGAGTCCCGATCAGGCGATTCACCTTGCCATCTGCATCCGTCGCCTCGCCTCCCGATTGCTTATTTGCTCGTCGCCTCTTGGATCTCTGAATTCTCGATTCCATATGCATCTGTCGCATCAAGAAGTTATTATTAATGATTTTGCATCAAGAATATCTTGGACGACATTGATCTCGATGTTATTATTAATGATTTTGCATCAAGAAGTGCTAGAAGAGTTCCTTTTTATGAAAGATATTGGATATTTGTCGCTCCTATTTGAGATAAATTAATTCTTACTAGTTACATTTGGTTTATGAACTAGTTAGTACCTAATTAGTTTATCATGTTAAAACTATTGATTTGTGTCACTTTAGACAATATAAAGTTTAAACTGCATATTTTATAAGTAGAAAAAAATTTATAGTAAAGGGCCCATAGAGCCGAATTCGCCCTAGGGCCTTTGAAAACGTTGAGCCGGCCCTGCTTCTTTCCTTGGGTGGCCGCGGGTGGCACACGATGGTGACATGGGAAGGTGAGAGAGGTCCAAAAAATGTGAAAAATGGGTTGCATGTCACGTAGACGTGCCAATGGAGATGGTTTTGAGGGTAGAGGAGTGCTGAGGACATGCCGGTGCCGCTCGGGGGCTATAGCGGTGGTCTGGCCATGCATGGTGGTGACGAAGAGGCGCTCGGGAAAGTAAAGTAACCGCGTCAAAAGGCAGAATGTGAGGAGGGTAACCTCCGGGATGAAGTAATCGGGAGGAGTCTCACCGATGAGGACATACGGAGATGATGAGGCTCGTAAGATCAGGAGGAGAAAATTGTCAATTGTCGTCAATTAGTAGAACAATAAATGAAATTAACTTGGTCGGGGTGGATGAGGGAGCAGTAGAACACATTTTCATGCGGATAGATTTGTGAGAAACTCAACTGAGAGAGAGACCGACATGAGCAAGCCGGGCGGTGACCTAATGCATACATGCAAAACCAAGCCGCCGGGCAGTGATCAACTCCCTGCCTTGGGTGTCCAGATCTAGCCTCAGTGAACCAGCACGCGATTTTGGACAGAAGAGGGAGTAGAAGGGCCTCCTTTGCTCCTTTGAGCGGACGTTGAAGGTCATCTCCATGGATCTGCTCCTGCAAGCTGAGGGCATGTGCAGCGATCTACGGAGGAAGATCCTTCTCTGACACTGGGAACACAATATATTTGGATACTCAATCCCAGTGATGGCACTGCTATTGTCGATTGGGTGAACCGGTGCTGGAGTCTTGCAGCAGGGGGACGGAGACATGGTGGTCGGAGGTGGTTGACACACCGGCAGAGGTGACGACAAGCACTAGAACCACAAACGGGTAATTTATTGAGTGAAAGGAGAAAGAACCTTGCAATAGGACACTGAAAGGGGGGCAAAACCACCAGCTGCTGGATCTTAGGCTCCACCATGGCGGACGGCGAGGATGCAAGTTCCTTGCTTGAATGGTGACGCTGGAGGCAGCGAAGATCACAAAGAGACACTACTACAAAAGAGGCTATACTGAACGGCTACATCACAGACGGTTCATAAGGAACCATTTGTGCTGCAACTATCACAAACAGTTTATACTAACAACCGTCTATGATATTTTTACAGATGGTTATTTATACGAACCGTTTGTGATAAAGTAAGACATCACTGATGGTTCATATTAATAACCATCTATGAAAATATCACAGACGATTATTAATATAAACCATCTATTATAATGCAAGACATCATAGATGGTTCATATTAATAAATAATTCATAGACGTTTATTTATAAGAATCATCTATGATAATGCCAGACATCACAGATAATTTTTAGTTAGAATTGTTTGTGAAACAATCATAGGCAGTTTTTATTTATGACCATCAATGTTTTGTCCTTTGTCATATGAACTACAGAAGCTATTGATTAGCTGGAATAGATGAGTGTGACGTGTGACCAATCACTTTTACAAAAACAAATTCAAGTCAAATTTATTATAAAAGTCTAAAAAAAGAGATTCCCAGATCTTGATCTTCTAGGTTTCATATGTTTCCTCTTCTACTTTTTGAGTTGGAGGATCAGCGGCTGAGTTTTCAAATGCTGTGAAGATTGTCCTTGCCCTCTCCACTTCCTCCTCTAGCCTGGGCAAATCACTTGCATAGCCCATAAACTCAAAGAGGATGCCACAATAAGCTTTCTCAGAATCGGCTGCTTCTGCTTGATCGGCAAGGTTATCCATGTGTCTCTCCACTATCGCAAGAGTTTCTTCTGCTTTGCGCACATTGAAGAGAAGAATGAGATTGAGGGCAATTTTCCTTTCCTGAGCAGCAAGGAGACACCTCCATCAACGGCAGATGATGATGTCCAGCTAACAGATGGAAGCGACTCGAGGAAGGAGAGTGGAGTGTGAGTGGAGGAGCTGCTCCAGATGTAAGTTTTTGGCCGCCTATGTAAGGTTGCAGCCGAACAACTCATGATGGATAGATGAGAGGAAGGAAATCAAAAGAATACTAAATGCCATTATTGAGAAATCTGGTGAAGAAGATATCTAGGGAGATGATAGTTTAGAAGGAATTGTACACCGCGCAATATATAAAGCCAGAACCGTGTGGAATTTTAAGGGTCACATGCATCGGAATATTAACATGCGGGAGTAGAGCACGCATTTTAAGAGTTATCACATACGGTTCATATACTAAACCTTCTGTGATATGTGCATTATCACAGACAATTCGCATAAGAATCCATCTCTGATATGTGCATTATCACAGATAGTTCGCATAAGAATCCGTCTCTGATATGTGCATTATCACAGACGGTTCGTATAACAAACTGTCTGTGATAGTGGTTGGCATCACAAACGGTTTGTATGAATAATCATTTATGAATTATCACAGACGGTTATTAATAAAAACCGTTTGTGATTGTTTTATATCATAGACGGTTTGTGGTTGGAATCGTCTAGAATACTCTACTCTATTAAATAGCAAGCGTACGTGCGACACAGATATGTCTTCATTGTGCTGCATTGAAGGAGGTGGCTGGCTTTGGGGAGTCCAGTGAAAATATATCGCTTGTAGATCGATTTGTTCTTGGTGATTAGATGTTAGTATTTACTTCTAATAACCTATATACTTTGTAATAGAGAGATGATAGCTATGTTTTTAATTAAATCTAGCTTGCTAGGTTTAAAAAGAGATGGTAGTTTTGCTCCAATTTAGCAATGAGTTAGTACTCCTAGTTTACTTCAATATATTCTTGCTTGATATTGTTTCATGAGTACGTGGCTAGCTAGCTACATAATTTAGATATGGACAATTTATTATAAAGTGAATGACAATTATGTGTGTAATTAAGTAGCTAGGCTGATTAGCTATAGTAGTATTAATAATCTAATTTTACACCCATTTATTACATGTGTAGCGTAAATATGATGGACCGAAGCTGGATGCACGTTGAGAACCATATGAGTAAACATTACATTAATGGCGTGCCTACTTCTAGAAGAGCGGCCGAGCTAGATATGTTGAAGATGGGGATGGAATATATGCACTATCCATGCATAAATTGCGATAATATGAAGACGTTTACCAACTCAGTATAGATCGAAACTCACTTGATTCAAAGGAGTTTCAAAAAGGGTATACATGTTGGACAACTCACAATAAAGAGAAGATTACAAACGAAGGTAATTATAACATCATCGAGAGAGACAATAATATGCCAGTTATGGACTGCGCTTTCGATGAGGATAGGTTACAGGATAACAATCTAGATCAGATGCTACGCAATGCCATACAATTTTTATTTGTAGTACTAAATGAACTTAGGATTAATCACTATGGTGACATACATGACTAGGGGTCATTGAATTCTAATCGTGATTGTACAAAAGTGGACAAGGTAGTATACCTTAATTCCTTAGTGGCAACCACGACTTCACCTATGTGCAACAAGCTATTGACAGGTAAACTCATTTCCTCCATATATAATTCTATTGTAATCTTCCTTTCGTTTGCAATGGCTAAGGTTAACCTTTTGGAATCACATAGTTCATTCAGCGTTTATGTTGCCCAGGGAGGGAAACATAAGGAATCAAGCGCCACACTGCGACACAGGACACAATTTCCGGTACCCGCTGCAACACAACAATCCTATATCACACTTCGTTATAACGTCTCTAGAATTGACAATACCTATGTATGTAATTCTATTTTTACAATGCTACCAGCAGCTGTAGGGCAACGTATGTGGATTCTATGTTTGCTGCAATATGAAGAAAATCATGGACGCTAAGACGAATGATCCAGAGGTTTGTCAACCTGTTCATAATTATTTTGTGATTATATATATATATATATATATATATATATATATATATATATATATATATATATATATATATATATATATATATATATATATATATATATATATATATATATATATATATATATATATATATATGCTAATGAACAGCGTGTGAAATTGGATGAAAGTGCAATTGATCTTGACAAACTCGCTGAAATTCGAGAAAAACTCTCCTAATTTTTGATAACAGAGGTCATAAACAACACTAGAGAGTTCCACCCCAGCAATGGTGATTAGATATTGAAACATTGGATATAATTGTATTCACTCAATTATGCTTAATCAAACAATTCATTCAGTTGTTCCATTCATTTGTGAGATCTGTGTAACGATTGTCATGTACTATATATGTGATCTACTTATGTTATTTAATTCATTTATGAGATTTATGTAATGATTGTTTTATGCTATATATATGTGATCTTCTTGTTTATTTTCAGATGATATGACTAGCATTCCCTGAGGTTAGCCAAAAAATAAAAAATAAAGTAGCTTTTAAAATAGTTATCACAGACTCACGAAATACACAAGAGATGGTTTGGCAGTTAACGCCGAGATATGGCAACGCGCACGGCCCACTCTCGGAGCGTCATTTCGGCCCCATGTGCAGCTCACCGAGCGCTCCGCTGGACGAGCTTGACGCGCGCAAATCAACCCGGATTGGATCGTCCGAGACCAACAGATTACGCTCGCAACTTGCAGGATTTTGCGGCCATTGCCCATTGATTGACTTGTCTACTCGTCTTCACATGCGTTTGATCGGTGCTGATGATTGTCTCGATGGCAAGGACTCTCTGTAACACCCCTGTTTCCAGAGACGCTTGTGGACATGGCATCCTGCAACTATTCATACTTGAACAGTTATGGAATGTTGCGCAAGAGTGAACCATCACAAGCTTACACCAAAAATCCAACTTTATTATAAGATAAGGGTTAGAAACCCAGTTTTACTGCAACGGGGCGTGCAAGCCCAAAATATATTTACAACACAAAAGCTCCAAAAAAGCTCGAGCGCGGCGGAGACCTAAAGCCACGGGTCCTCGTCGAAGAAAAGCTCCTTAGGGGCTTCCTCAACAGGGAGACCTTCACCATCATCTTGATCTTCTGAAGGGGGTTTAGCAAGCCGTGAGCTAACCAGCTCAGCAAGTCACAAAGGAAACTCTACCTTAACTACTTGCACGGATCAACAAAGGAAGGGAGTATACTTGGTTTATTAACTTTGAGTGGATGCAATTTTATTTGTAAACATTTTTTGGAATTCACCAGATGAAAACTACTCCTTAAGCATTAGGGGTTTTCATAAAAAGATAATTATCCAACTAATCCAGTTAAAATATCTACCAAAATTACTTAGGCTTTGCAGCTGGAATCACCCAAGTGACACACTCCATTAACTGGGAGCACGGTGTATTCGAATACCATTTATTTGACTCTGCAGAGTTGCTCAACTTTACCCACACACATCCTTAACCCTCATGACTGAGTTAAGGAACCGGGTCTTTTCGCTGCTCAACCCTTGATATACACTCCACCCGATAAGTGCGGAATCCATACAACCTCGAGTATATGTTGGCCACCACGGAACGCCGGGCCCGAGTTGTGGGGGCCTATCGTTGTCTTAGTCTGGATTCACAACCCGTACCGACTCCCAATGTAGGGCTTCACTCAAGTTGAGCAGATACTAAACCAAGGTTGACAAATCAACACCTGTGGTTGAGCGGTCACTATGTCATTTGCTCAGTGTAAGGGTTTAGTCCTCACGTTTTCCCTGAGGTCCGCAACCTCCACCCTAGGATAAGCGGTGGGCGTAGACCGACTCGCGGTTTTCCACAACACCCTTACCCTAGCATGTGCACGCCGGCACTACCACCCTAGGGTACGGTGTCCCATACCACCCTACCCTAGATCCAGGTTTTGAAATCTACCGGCCCACGGCCACAACCTTATTAGTGTAAAGACTTTGAGTGATATAGATAGCCTACATGTGATTATACTATACTTAAGGTAATTCTAGGGTTACAAGGGCGGGGCTACAAGTTTAACATGGCATTTTTTGATGGTAGGTTTTATCTACATAACATGTCATTCTAAACATTTGATTTGACTTTAAACTAGCATTTCACAACTAGCATAATGCACATAGCATAATAACATAATTAAACGACATGGGATACAACGTGATCAAGGTTTTGCGACTTGCCGTGAATCTGACGATCTCGGCGATCTCAAACGTAAAAACTCCTGGATCCTGGGTCTGCACTGAAACCTCCGGAATCTCCGAAACTAGTGTAATCACATAAAATAACATAAGTCCGGCTTGAGCCTAATCAAGCGAGGAAAAATAATCTATGAAAAAAAGGAGTAAAATGCAAAAATCCTCAAATGGGAATTTTTTAGAATTTTTCTGAGATGAATTTGGGGAAATGGAGGTCAAAAATGGGTTCAGGACATTAAATGGAGCAAAGTGGTGAAATTTGGAATTTTTTGGGAATTTATGTAATATTCTTGTATTTATTTGGATTTTTCTGGATTTTGGAAATTATTAATTCTCTGGAAAAATCAATGAACAGTGATTGGGCCGGCCCGACGCTACTGCATGCCCGGCGGAGAAACAGCAGCGGCCGAGCGGCCGCGCGGTGCGGCGACGCGACGAAGCAGGCCGAGGGGCTCGGCCCACTCACGCGCGCCCCCCCCCCCACGCGGCCTAGATGGCCAACGCGTGGCGGGAGCGGACGACAGCGATGAGGGGTGTGCGGGCGGACGAGATGGCTGTGGGGAGATGATCGAACTGCAGCGGGGTGTGGAAGGCAGGCGGAGCAGTGAGGCAGGATCGGACGGGATGTGGGGAGATGTGTTTATGAAGATCGGACAGTGGGGAGGAGTTGTCATCCAACGGCCAGTGTTATATGGCAACCGGAAGGAGTGGGCGGAGGAGATGGGGCCACGTCCTCCCTTCGTCTACCTCTCGCCGTGAGCTCGCGACAAAGAGGCAGAGGGGCGGCGCCTCCGCTCTCCGGCAACGGCAAAGGACTCCGGTGGCCAAGGAGGGTTCTAATGGGTAGAGCTTGGCAAGAGGATCTCATTTTTGGGACTTGGAAGGTGCGGAAAACAACAGTGAGGGTCGGAGACAGAAGGGGGTGACTTCGGGTTCACGATGGAGCCAGAGCTCTCCGGTGGCGATATATCCAATTGGGGTGCAATTTCATGGTTAGGGGAGCTTAGAGCTCACAATGGCGGTGGCGGGTTCGGTTGAGAAGTCCCCTGGAGAGCTGGCTACGGTGAGGTGCGACGGCCGGAGGGAAGCTTCGATGCCAGCGCAACACAGGGCTTCATCTGGCCAAGGAAGAATACCACAGTGGTCAGGGAGTAGTGAGGGTGCTCTGGGCGAATGGAATCGAAGAATGGAAGGAAGGAGAAGAAGGTGAACTCACGGGGGTCACCGGCGCAGGGGAGAGCAGCAACGGCGAGGGAGGCGATGAAACTCCAATCGGCTATTCTTGAGGGTTCTTGGGAGTGGCAGGATGCAAGAGAGTGCGGTGGGGAGACTTGAGAAGCAAGAGAGCGCGAGGGAGTAGGGGTGGGGGTTTTAAGCTTTGGCGGAGGGAGGAGGATCCGTTGGGGAGAAGGAACGGGCGCGGCGCCGGGGTCAACAGAAGGACGGGGCGAGCTGGTGGCGCGTCACCTCCGCACAATGGGGCTCGTCCGGCCTCTGAGCAGCAGTAAAGGCGAGGGAACGGCGGAGCGGGAGCAGGCGAGTGAGCGGCATGGGCGACGGCGCAACTTGCAGGGAAAGGGAGAAGAGAGGGGCTGGCAGGTGGGGGACCAAGGGAAGGAGACGGCGACGCGTGGCGCTGGAGGCGGTGCTGGCTTCGGACCGGCCGACGTTGGCGTGACGCGAGCGGCGCAAAACCGGGGGCGCAGGCGCAGCGCGTAGTGCGTGCGCGAGGGAGAAGGCAGGGAGGGAGGGGGCGCCAACGAAGAAAGGCGGGAGGCGCCGGGGAAAGAA
Organism: Dendrocalamus sinicus; assembly: GCA_036346575.1. Taxonomy (NCBI): domain Eukaryota; kingdom Viridiplantae; phylum Streptophyta; class Magnoliopsida; order Poales; family Poaceae; genus Dendrocalamus; species Dendrocalamus sinicus. The sequence continues at coordinate 26,488,190 of CM070654.1, forward strand.
AGAAAGCGGAGGGGAGGGATGGCGCCAACAGAGAGGGATGGCGCCCAGCCAGAAAAGGAAAGCGGATCCGGGAGACTTTTCAAAAAGGGAAAGTTTCCAAAATTCACTCAAAAATCCAGCAAAAGCAAAGAAATTTTCTGGTTTGAATTTTTGGGGTCTTTCACTCTCTTATCTTCTACTGTCCGCTGCCCTTCCTCCAGTCGTTGATGCAACGTAAAGCACGGCCAACGACAGTGCAATATGCATGCGGGCTTAACAAGGTCAACTGATAAGCTAGCTGTAACCGTACCTTAAATACCTCTTGGTCAACTGATCCACACAGTTCATCCTAACATTAACAGATGATGGACCATGTGGAGGTGACCACATGTGAGTGATGAGTAATTGACATGGGTTTAGACAAGTCGAGTTTGGTTTGCGTAGTTCGGAGTCAAGTCGTTGCATGGCGCAATCGGACTCGGTCGGACTTGGTCAAACTTAGTCGTATGAGATTAGGATGCATATTCTAATATTTTCGACAGGTTTGGACTTCGGCATGGTAAGTAATGATTATTTACGCTTTCATGTATCGAGCGGTGCTATTTGACGTGTTTCTTGTCTGTGTGGCTGCAGGACGTCGAGGCGAAGTCGTGGCGAGACACGGTGGACCGGACTAGGCGCAGGTGGCGCTGAGGTCAGGACGGTCGGGATGTGTCGAAGACAACGTGGACTCGAGGTGGTTGCGAGGCGTGCGAGGCAAGGAGCGCGGAAGCTTCCCGGAAGGTGCACGAGGAGCGAATCGGGAAATTCGCGTGGCTGCACAAGCGGGAGCGGGCTCCGTTGGACTTAGCGGGCGTAACAGGGCGGAGACCCGTTAGCCGTAGGCTATAAATACATGTGAGGGGTTGCATGCCCACTTGAGCACTTGAGGAGAATTAGGGTTTGCTAGAATCAAAAGAGGCTTTGAGAGTTTGTTTTGGCTTTAGCCTTTAGTGGGTGAGAGTGGTTGGAGAGGCAGAGTGTGCTCCCTCTGTGTCCCCCTTAGATGGTTTCCATGTGAGCTCTCTGGTTGTGTTCATCCCTTCTCAAGCATGTATGGTTGAGGGTTTGAGAGGGAGAGGATTGTGTAGAGAGTCTTGTAATCCTTCATGTTCTAATGTCCATGCGTATAGTGACTCCTTGTAATCCTTTCTTGTGATGGAATGAAAATCTGAAGTTTACTCTCTCGTTCAGCCTCTCTGTTCTTCGTTTTCCTCTTTGCAAGATTTCTTGATTTTTGTTGTTTTGAGTTCTTGCTTGCTGAGGAGTAGCAAAATGGATTGCTATGACATGGGAGATGCTCAAAAGCTATTTGGCTAGTTGATCCAAAGAGCAAACCAAGTTTAATTTCAGTTTTTTCCTTTTGGAGCTCCTCTGTTCTTGTGTTTTGGTTTCTAGGGTTTTGATGGTTCTCGGTTTTCCCTTCATGAGACGACCTGATTTTTGGTATGAGAAGTCCCCTGGGTATTGCTAACATAACTGCAAAATCTCATGACCAAAGACTCAAGGATTGAGTGGGAATTTGATTTTTGTTGGAAGCCTTCGGTAGTTTTCAGTTTTTGTCAATTTCTGAAATTCTAGCTTGTCTGTTGAAATCTTTGCAATCCTCAAGTCCCAGGGATATATGGAACATATTCTTGAGGTTCTAGTCTGAAGAGTTCAATTCTTTTTCCTTAATTTCTAAGTTTTGTGCTTCCTCTGTAATTTCAGTTTGCAGCCTTTTGTTGTTTTCGGTCCGACTGGTCTCTGAACTTGCTGCTCCCCTTTGTGGCTTTGAGCTCATCTCTCGGCAAGCAGTAGGCCTTGCAGTCTACTACTCTCCACGGCAGCAGGAATTGAAATCCTCTCTGAATTTAGCTCAACCAAATCTGAACTTCTTCCCGCTATCGGCAAGCACAACTTTTAGTAGCATTTTTTTTGTGTGCCGACAAAACTGCAATCTATGTGCTGCCATTTGCTCTGTACTTAGCTTGTATGCAGTTCAGTTCGGTTTCTTGTCATTTGGTTGGCATCAAAAATCTGCAAGCCTTGTTGTAGTACTACTTCCTTTCGGCAATGGCAAAGCATGTACTGATCACTCACTCCTTAGTGCATGTTTCTTTTTTTCTTTGTGCTGATTTTCCTCTATTTTGCATGCAGATCAAACGGCATTATTTTTAGCTGAAATTTTTACTGGTTAATCTCTGATTTATGCTGAATTTTTTAGTATCGCATATGTTCCAAATTTCAGCAAAATTATTTTTAATTTTCTATAAGGTGCTTAGTTTTGCATCTTTTTGAAAAATCAGTGTTTGATTTCTCGGGGGCGATTTTGAAACGAGCGACATTCACCCCCCTCTGTCGTCTTTTCGGTCCTACAACAGATGTTAGTGATCGTGGGGCATGTGATGCAGCGAGGCGAGTGGGTGACTCTGGACTTCGGAGCAATTCAACTCACAGCCACATCCCACAGCTCGAGCTCGTTTATATGTATTGTTCCCAGCTTAGCAACATGCAGGATTTGTGAATTCCAATTTGGGTCTATGCCCAATAAAAACGAGTAGAATAATCTCCTTAAGCTGGTTAAGGAATTAATCCGCCAGTCTGTCATACATGCATGACCTGCCTCAGCTATCTACGGCTCTACATTATTATTCGTAACATGGCAACCTCTTCACCGTAAACATAATTACATATTCCTTAGCTCATATCACCCGTTTGATTTGGTCAAAAACCAGTTGGCATCAATGTCAAATGTCAAATCAACTCGGAGAATAATAAGCACCAACGACCCGTCCGTCGTGCGCACTGGCATATTGCTCCACCACGCTACAAACGAACATGACGGGTGTTTCTCTTAAGGTGAGACGACTTTGCAGGCGTATACCGCGGGGAAGACAAAGCGCACCCGAGCAAGCGAATGGGTCCAAAAGGTAAATTTGTCGAGAAAATGATTCCACGATGATATTTTTTGGGGACAACTAGCGTCTGTACATTAAGGTTTTCTATCATACGTTCAGATGTAATATGGATGAATAACATATATAACATTTATAATCAATACGCACAACAAATTTGCAAAACAACAGTGAAAATGTCGAAATAAAAAACTAAAAAAATTCTCCCCAAAATTCGATGAAACCATGGGTGTATAATTTAGCTGCAATGGAAAACTAGCTCAGCAATCCCAAATCAACAAATTTACACCGCTAAAACATTGCAACTTTTTTAAACAAAATAGTGGAAACATTTTACAGGTCTATTCTTTTTAGTTTCAGCTTATGGCTTTTAGCTGCGGCTTCGCGATGAGGAGGAGACAAGCAAGGTCGAGCAAATCATGGCGAGTTATAGAGATGAAGTGGCGAAGGAAGGTGCAAGGATAATGCCGATGGTGCGGAACAAGCTAGGTGACTGTGGCCATAGACGTCGAATATGTAGCACAACGAAGGAGATGGAGTCGATCAACAACTTCACCATCTAGTTGAGGAGTTGTACGTGGCAAAGAAGGAGGGGAAAACGCTTTTTGCTAAAGCACTATGTGATGATGAACCAACCTTGCTGTGATGATACTGAATTGAGTATGGGCGTTGAGGAGATGTGTTCGCCGTCCTGAGTTGAGTAAGTAGAGTCCAGGGTGTTGAGGAGATGTGTTCCCCGTCCTAAGTTGAGTCTGGGACGTCGAAGACATGTGTTCACCGTCCTGTATTGAGTATGAGTTAGGCAAGTCCTAGTTGGGACCAACTGCCTCAACAAATTAGAGATGCGTCAAGATTAATGGGGTGTTAATCAAGTTAAAGTCTTTGCATGGAGATGGACGTGTACCAGTTGAGTTGAATTTCTGCATGCAGCTATATGTTTAGTTTACATGTAGATCGCTTCACGTAGAGGCGTACCTGGTAGTTCGTATCACGCGTTGAGTCTAAACTAGGAGAAGAATCTAGATTAAGGGGAAATTATTGGAAAGTAATCTAGACTGACCAAGTAATAGGGCATTAGGATCCTGATGCAATTGGTATCAGATCAAAATTAGTTAGCTTATTTCCTTTGTTAGGCTTTTCTTATTTAAGTTATTTCATAGATAGATCTATGCATGTACTATAAATACTAACCTCAAGAATGAAATAAATAAGAGAACAAGAGAAAAGAGAAAAAGAAAAGCCCTGACTAGTCAGTTGCAACTGAGCACCAAAGTTCTTGTATGCATGTTTTTGTTCTCTTTCATTGTGAATTCGGTGTGTGCAGTTTCTTCCGAGCCTAGGCCAACATATATATAATGATTTTTTTGCCTTTGTGCGTACATAGTTTTTACAACCAAGATTTTTTACGTTAAATATGTATCTCCTGTTCTCTAGATTCGTCTCTTATTTCCTAACACCTAGGTCAAACGGGATGGGAGGTCCCTACCAAAATTTTATTATTTTAGGGAAAACCAATATTTTATTTTAAGTTAGGTTCAATCTAGAAATCAGTCACTACCAAGTACCAACGTAGTGTGAAACCAAACGGGTTACAAACTCTCTATCATCGTTCTCAAGCTCGGAGAAGAACAAGAGCTAGAGTACATTTCGTGACTACATTACAGCAATTTATCGTCATAGTGCATCACAAAAATAAGAGGATCTCTATCTTGAAGTCGGCCGCACGAGGAGAAGCCGTGGCCATCGTACCCCGCTCCACTGACCTCCTCTTCCGCCACATGGCAGTTCGACACAGCTTCCCCCTATCAAACAGAGAGCACTACCGCTACCTCCTTCTCCCTCACGCTGCTCCATCACCCATTATTTGTTCAATTCAAGAAAATTAGACTAGAGAAAAATTCAATTCAGGAATTTTCAATTAGGGAAATTTCAAATAAAAAAATTTCAGATCAGGAAATTTCAAATCAAGAAATTTCATAGGAGGGAATTTCGAGTCAGAAGAATTTCAGATCAGTGGTCGTGAGGAAGCATGGGAGAGAGTGAGAAGATGGGAGTGGAGGAGTCGGGCAGGACTCGTGCTTCACCTCCGTGTGAGCGTGAGTTCTCCACGTGTCGCCACTGAGACGGGACATGGTCGACGTGTCGCTCATCAAGCCCGTCCGCACGGAAGCAACAGTGAGGGTGTCCGCAAATTAGCGATTTCGAAAACAGTTTATCTCTGTACTTACCGTGCCGGCAGATCCATGTAGAGTGCATATATAAATAAAGACGCTTTGTCGCCTTTCTATCCTCGTAAAAAAACCTTTTATCAACACCTCGCTTTGTAATCTTCTTCGAGCTTACTAATAAATTTTGGGCGCCGGGGTTTTCCCGCTGGCCCGGCAAAAAAAAAGGGACGCAGTTGTCTATCCTGTCAACTTCCTTAATTATGAGTAAAAAAACTTCCTTAATCATGATATCGATCATGGAGGAATTACACCGAACATGGCCAGAACATGATGGTCTAAAAAGAAGTCTTCCCGTTTGTAGTGACATAACCGTGTGCCGGTCGAACTACGTCAGCGAGCTTGTGGCCGAGCTCTCTCTATATAAGCACACGTACGCCGATCGATTAGAACCTGCATAGCTAGCTAGCCAAGTATCTCTACGACTTCGATCTCCGGCTCTCCGCCCGAAAGAGATCGAGAAGAATGGCCAAGAAAATGGATAAGACGGCGGTCATCGTGTCCGCGGTCGTAGGTTCTCTGGGGGTGTTGAGTGCCATCCTGGGGTTCTCAGCCGAGGGAACAAAGCTCACCGTAAGCTAGCACTACTGATTTCCTAGCTTTGCAGTCTGTACAATTGCACATGCATGCATGTGCATGTGTACGTGTTCTTGTTGATCTTGGTGTGTGGTGTAAGTGGTGTACTTACTCGGACTTGACGGGATCCTCGCAGCTTTCTGACATACTGGTGTATGGCGACGCGTGCTTGTACCCGCAGAACCCCGCGCTCGCGCTGGGGGTCTGCGCGGCTATCTTCCTGCTGATGGCGCAGATCACCGTGTCGGCCGTCGGCGGCTGCTGCGGCTGCTGCAAGTCCCGGGCCATCCCGTCCGAGACCAAGCGGATCGTCGGCGTCGTCTGCGCCGTCATCTCATGGTGAGTGACCAGTGGCCAGTACGCTACGCTGCGTTGCGTACGATCATCGCTAGCTGTGGACTGTGGTCTCCGATTACTGATGACATGCGTGCGTGCAGGATAGCGGCGGTGATCGCGTGGGGGCTGTTCGTGGAGGGCGCGGCGTGGAACGCCAACGTGGCGCGGGATACCGCCCCGGTGTGCTACGTCCTCAAGGACGGCATCTTCGCCGGCGCGGCCGTGCTTACGCTCGCGGCCACGGCCCTCGGGATCACCTCCTTCATCATGCTTCGCAGGCAGCCGGACGCGCCGGCGGGGGGCGCGCCCAAGCAAGGCGAGCAGCTGCCCGCCGGGATCGCGATGGGACACCCGCAGTTCCCAACTCCTCAAGGGTATGGGCAAGCGCCGAATTACCCGCAGTTCCCTCCTACCGCTTCTCCTCCACAAGTGTACGGACAGGCGCCGAACCCACAGTTCCCTCCTCCCGCTCAAGGCTATGGATCGCACGCACCGAACCAGCAGTTCCCTCCGCCTCCTGCTCAAGCTGGTTATGGATCTCACGCGCCGAACCAGCAGTTCCCTCCTCCTCCTCCTGCTCAAGCTGGCTATGGATCTCACGCGCCGAACCAGCAGTTCCCTCCGCCTCCTCAAGGACATGCACAGGTGTAGCACCGCGCCGTTGATCGCCTGATCGTATGGATCGAGAATACATGAGGTGGTGGTGTTGAATCGAATTAACAATGCCCGCGCTTGAAGTCAAACCATTAATTGATCGTGCTATTTTGTGTTGTCGGTATCGTGCTATTTTGTGTTGTCGGTATCGTGCTTGTGTATGTGAACATGTACTAGCTATGTATGGATCATCCTGTCCAGTGTAATCTTTAGAGAACCAGCAATGCTTGCTTAGTTTACTGCTCCATATTGTTTGTTCAGACTTCAAGTTGCAAAGGCGAGATGTCATTTTAGCACCGAAAATACTGTCTGTATTGTACTTAACAAAATGAATATAAAGGATCAAACGACACACACAATCTGCCGCTCTGCATTCTTTTTGATTGTGGCTTATAGCTGTGGCTGATGACTTTTGGCCCTAGAGTGAGTGTTCGTGTGAATAAATTGAATACAGATAAACTGCTTCAAAAGGCTATATATTCTGATAGACCGCTTTGAAACGGCGACAAAAAAATCGTTATGTTTGTTTATTCGAGGAAGATGTGAACATAAGGAAGTCATAAATCAATGAGAAATTTGATGATTTGCCCTTTCTTTGTTTGCCAATAGCTTATTTGCCTTATAGTTAGTTTTAATTGATGATTTACTCTATCTTTCGCTAAACCATTGATCATTTGCCCCTTTTTGACAATTTTATCCCTATCTTTCTTCTCCCTCCTCTTTCCTCATTTCTTCTTGCCCAGCCATGTTGACCCAATTCGCCTCCACCGCCACCGCCACTGATGCTGGAGCAGCTCTCTGAAGAAGTCGATAAAAACGCCTACATCCACCTCGCTCATGTAGAGGTACCCAGAAAGGCCCACATTAGGATGGTGTCGTGCGCGAGGCCACAACCATCGCCAGTGACGGTGGGCATGCGGAGCGTGAGGTTAGCAACGAAGCCACAAAAGTGTTAGGAACTTTGACCACGGCTACTACAACTTTGACCACAGCTATTACAACTACGGCCGCTACGACCACGTTCATTTTGACCACGACCGCTTCAACCACGGCCATTATGACCATGGTTGCTATGACCACGTTCATTTTGACCACAGCCGAGCAGTGGTCGTAGTGACCGTGGTCGTAATAGCCGTGGTCGAAGTGAACGTAGTTGTAGCGGCCGTAGTCGTAGTGTTCATGGTTGTACCGGCAGCAGTCGTAGCGTTCATAGTCGTAGCGGCTATGGTCGTAACAGCCGTGGTCGAAGTTCCTAACACTTATGCGGTCTAATCACTAACCTCACATTCTGCATGCCCATCGTCGCCGGAGATGGCTGCGGCCTCGCGCACGACACCATTCTCATATATGCCTCTCTGGGTACCTATACATGAGCGAGATGGACGCAGGCGTTTTCAGCGACTTCTTCGATGAGCTGCTCCGACATTGATGGCGGTAGCAACGGAGGGAGACTAGGTCAGCCATGGCTAGAGCAAGAAGGAAAGAAGAGGAGGAAGGAGAAAGATAAAGGCAAAATTGTCAAAAATAGCAAGTGATCAATGGTTCAACGAAATATGGGAGAAATTACCAATTAAAACCAACTATAAAATAAATAAGCTGTTGACAAACAAATAAGGGTAAACTATCAATCTCTCTAAATTAATAGTGCCGCCTCCAGATAGCAGTACTCGGGTGCAGATATGACACGAGTCACGAACACAAGCTCTCGGAACGCAGCTGGGCCAAGGTGCGGAACTGCGACCTCTCCCATTGCGGGCTGCACCGCTGCCCGCTGCCGAGTGCCAACCAACGCCAAGGCCGTCGGGTGGCGCGCCGCGCCAACTAATCCCGGCTCTCGCGAGCCGCGCACACGAGACGGCCTGGTGAAGTGGTGGTGGGCGCCCGCACCAACCGTGCAAGTTTCGGTCTCTTCGCGCTGCGTAGTTGCGCGTGCGATCCCGCCTCCACTGCTGCCGCATCGCTGCTGGGTTTCGGACTGGGCGTACCCACGTGAAATCGTCCGATTTGATCTGCTAGGACATAAGTTTTGTTTAAAGAGGAAGCTGGTAGGACATAAGTAGCCCGTAAAGAGCTGATGCATACTACGCCGCGCAAAAATATTAACCGGTCCGAATAAGGTCGCTGTTGCGTTCGTATAGCTTAGGCTCAATCCAATTATCCACATGGGGCGGAGACGGGCCGCGGTCCTTCCGCCATCATCAGCCCAGTTTGGGTTGCTCCGCGCCCCAGCTTGTGTTCCACGTTCGCGCGGCCGCGCCGTCTAGTTTGCCCAAGACGGCACGAGGCCGCGCGGTTTGCCACCCGGCGGCCACGGCTCAGCCCAGGCAGCACGGGAACACAAGCCGCATCGCCATTTTCTTCTTCCGCTGCTCATGCAAAGGAAGGATCACGCAAGGTAGACTCAGATAGCATGGTGGCGGATGGGCGTGGGGTATTCTGCAGTCTGCACCCCGACTGGCTTAGTGACTTCATTGTGATTGTCAAGGAATCAGCCGGCCAGCTAATCAGGTTTCTCTAGCAACATATCTGCTGCAAAGATATCATATCAATGGACAGTTCACCCTTAAATTTGACAAATGCATGTCTTGCATTGTGAGTTGACTTTGGATTCAACAGCAAGCCGCACGGTCGTGGCTGCACACGTCACCCGTGTCTGCCTGTCAGTTAACTTCCTTTGATTAAGCAATCTGCGATCACTTCATGCGCGCCACCTACATTCTTCTATTCACGCCGAACATGGGCATGAGTACGAGGAAATATTTACAAATCTAATTTATATCACCCAAGTAATCAGATCAAGACTAATTCATATACTAACTCCGATCATAAATACATATCGTTTTGAACATCGATACAGTCTCCAAAATATAATATTGACCACTAATTTCTATTAAAATATATTTATAAAATCCAATAAAATTATAATATTACAAAATACTTTTCGACACAAAGCTATACATAATTTTTCTGTATCCAATTTAAATATTTAAAAAGATATTGATAGTCAAAGTTTTAAAAGTTTTAACTGCACCTATGTTCAAAATGATATGTATTTGTGACTGAAGAGAGTAATTAATTACACGATATTCAATTCTAGTTGTAGGACCAGTATGGCAACAGAGGGCGTAGGGTAAATAGCGTCTTTAAAATTTTTCCCCAAGTATTCACTAGTCCTATACTCCAGTAGCTACTGAGCTATAAAGATCAGAATTAGAAGCCAAGACCAAAGCAAACAACCAAAAAAAATTTGAGAGCCGAAAACTCAAAACCCTGGCGTTCTGACCGGCTACCAGGTGGTGGTCAAACTGCTCCACTATTCCAGAACAAAAAAACAACCTGAGCCAAGATCACTTTTGGTCCAACTTAAAAAATCCAAGATCAAATGAGATGAGATTTTGCACACATCTTGCTTGAATTCTCAGGAACCTATTCTATCTAAGGATCGCATGAATCCTTGTCAAAGTTTAGACCTTTCTCAAGAACAAGCAAGAGTGCACCAAAACCAAGCAAAAATCGAAAACACGGAATATGACTTGCTTGTGGGTGAAGGAAGATCAAGATGACTCTAGATATATTCCCACATGTCATAGTAAGGAAGAACTCCTGAAGATTTGAGGTAAAAAAAACCCTTATATCAAGAAATCTCACGTTGAGGTCAAATCCAAGCAAAACATGGCAACTTCAAGAACTTGCAAGACTTAATGCATAAATAGATGGGGATTGATATCTATGAGTCATCTCCATCACCTATATATCCTTGGTACATAGCAAGATTAAGAATGGGAGAGAGAAGATCAAAATCAATAAAACAAGAGCAAATCAACCAAATCAAGGAGACTCAATGAGTGAATAACAAGTTAATCTATTGTTACTTAAGGATGAAGGTTTTATAGCCACTTCACTTAGAGAACAAGAGAGCACACCATAACACTCACTCTTCTTAAATCCAAATCCTAGAACACTTGTTTAGAATGATGGATAGATGGATGGTTAACTAGCATGCCTCTATCCCAACTTGTTAAGTAGATCGGGCAACAACCCACATCTAACTTTAATAGATGCTATCCACTAGAACAAATGGTGAAAACCTATTAATCCCACACAACACAGGTTTTACTCACACACTGCACTCATGCACGCCCGAATTCGCTAAGTCCTAAGCCTTTGATCATACTTGGTCTTCTCAACTTCTTCTTGACCTAAATCACTTTCCTAAGCACCAGTCAAGCACTACGATTTTGATCCAAAATAGTTTTTGGTATTTCAGTTAACTTACTATAATACCCTTCTTTTACTTGGTTTTCATCTTTTTGTAAGCAATCATCATGCTTGCCATGTGTAGGTGCACCATTGGTTTGTCACACGTTAGTAAGTCTTCCCTGTTTCAGTTCCACCAATCCACGCCTTATTTGGACCAACTAACCCATTTAGTGCAACCCATAGATTCAACTTCCCTTCAACATTTTTCGACTTCCTTGTGACATTCTTGGGCTCAACTATCTCACTCGGCATCCTTGACCATTCTAGGCATCGACTCTTCCATGAGCATCTTCCCAATCCTTGTTGTTGACCATAATTGGCTCCAAACCTCCCTGCATATTCAAACACCAAGAAATTATTTTCAGGTATAAGTTATTCACAAGCTTGATCCATGTTAGTTAAAACATACTTCATGCAACACATATGCATTGACCTATGTTAAGACAAACCGAACCATGACCACAACTCCCAAAATCACAAATTTCAGCCCAAACCAAAAACACCTAGTCATACTGTTGTAGGGGTGGCCCCCACCTAAACCCAGCAGGCCTGTTAGAAGACTACAAAGACCAGAGTAGAACATGTGTAATGACTCAAATACCCTCAGGGGGATACACAGATGTAAGGGCATGATTGTAAAAGCACTCCCCACATGAATATATATAGCGGGATGAGGGGAGGAAGGCAGGAGACTTCCCACTCTCCACTACCACTTCTATCTCTGTTTGGTCTGTAACCACAACAGTTGGCGCCGTCCGTGGGGAGGACGAAGACAAGCCTGAAGATCAAAGAAGAAGATGGCACCGAAAAAAGCTTCATCGGCGACGGGCAAGGGAAAGAAGGCGGTCGGGTCGGAGCGGCGCGTGAACACTAGGGCCTCGGCGTCGGCTCGCGCGGCGCAAGTGTCGGCGTTCGCGCGGCGGCGACGCCGACCCGCCCGCGCGGCGACGGATCGACCCGCCATCGCGGCGGCGACGGTCGACCCGCCGCTGCGGCGATGACGGCCGATCCGCCCGCTGCGGCGACGGCGATCGACCCGCCATCGCGGCGGCGGCGGTCGACCCGCCACTCACGACGATGACGGCCGACCCGCCACGCGACGACGGCGGTCGACCCGCCCGCTGCGACGATGACGATCGACCCGCCACCCTCGCCGACACAGGGTACCCGCCACCGCGGACGGCGGCGGTCGACCCGCCATCTGCGACGATGACGACCGACCCCGCCACCCTCGCCGACACTGGGTCTCGGAGGCGATAGTCACCATGCCAACTCGCCGCGGGCCCGCCCACCTGCAATGGAAAGCGCCACGCTGCGCGCCCTCAACGCGTTCCAGCGAGAACTAGGAGATCTTCGTGGAGCTGTCCGAGATATACAAGAGGCTCGGAGCCAGCGGGCCGCGCCAGTGGTAGCGCCGGAGCCCACTCCGGAGAGGGCGGACAGTCGTGACGCCCCCACATCCAGTCGCGCCCCGTTGCGACGCGTCGATCCGGAGTCCCCGCTTTCGGCAGGACTGCAGCAGGCGGAATGGCCCGAGGATTTCAAGTTCCCTAGCGTCATCGAGCCGTTCAAGGGCGATACCGACCCCCGCGAGTTCGTGCGCGTGTATGAGACCGCCATCGAAGCCGTGGGTGGAGATGATACCACAAAGGCGAAGGGGCTCCCTCTCGCGTTGCAGGGAGTGGCGCTGTCCTGGTTTTTTACCATCGAACCGAACTCCATCTACGCGTGGGAGCAGCTTCGCGACCGCCTCCACAACAACTTCCAGGGAAACTACGTCGAGCGGGTCGACGCGGATCAACTATTCACCGTAAAGCAAAAGCCCTCGGAAAAGCTCCGGGACTATTTCAAGCGCTTCGCGAAGATACGCTGCCAAGTCAAGGACGTTAACGAGACCACCGTCGTCAACGCAGCCATACAGGACCTCCGCCCGGGTCCGATGGCCGAATACAACGCGCGGAAGCCAATCAAGACGGTGGCAAAGCTCTTCAACAAAATGGAGCAGTACGCAAGGGCAGAGGAGGACGCCCGGCGAAGGCGAGGTGACGATTCCGACACTAACGGGCGATGGCTCGACAAGAGTCGAGGAAGATCCGCCCAAGGATGGCCCTTGAAGGGCAGCGCAAACCGTAGTCGCCCAAGGATGCGACCGATCGCGTGAAGCCCGCACAAGGAGCCATCCAACAGCCCGCGCGGACGAAGCCGCGGCGAGGTCGCTTTGTCTTCGACATCGAGGGTGGTTCAAGAAAGCGCCCCGCGATCGTGGCAATCGAGGGCGTCGGGGCGGGGTGGCGCGGCGCGCCGAGGCGCTGGCGCGAGGCCGGGGACTCGACGACCAACGGCCGACGGGCGTGGTGCGAAATCCATGGCGAGGCACCCACGACACACGCCGTGCGTCTCCATTGCGGCGCTCCGCCGAGCGTCGCCGAGACAGAACCCGAGGCGCGTCCGCTGTGGTGGCCATGTCCAGCTCCCCACGAAGCCCCATGCGGATTCGGGGCAAAGTGCAGCCCCAGAAGGCCCCTGCGGATCGGACTCACGCAGCAGCGGCCGGGAGGGCCTCCTGCGATTGCGTGCTCCGAGGCAACGCATCACGTGGTCATCAACGTCATCTCCGAGGCTCGCGCGAAGTTCGCCAAAGACGGCAGCGAGAAGGCCTATACGCGAAGGCTACATCACGTGGCGGTATACCCAGCGCAAGCACCACCGGATTGGGCACAGCACGAGGTCACATTCACACCCGATGATGCCCGGGGCGTAGATTTTCCTCACCAAGACCCCCTGATCATCCGGTCATCATCGCGGGATGCGGCGTGAGGCGTGCCCTCGTAGACGGAGGCGCTCCGCTAATGTGTTGTTTGCGCGCCTTCGACCGATGGGGATCCCCGAGCCGTCTAGGGCCTCGGGAGTCCCCGCAAGGCTTCGGGGACAGCCCCTCGGCGCTTGGACGAGATATGTCTTCAAGTTTCGTTTGGCCAAGACGACAATGTGCGGACCGAGGATGCCACCTTCGACGTGGTTGACCTCCCGCACCGCACAATGTCATACTAGGCGCCCAATCCTCAACTCCTTCGGCGTGGTGCCACACCACGCCTACCTATGCATGAAGATTCCGGGCGCGGGCTATCATCACCATCCGTGGTGACCAAGATATGGCCGGCGCATTGAGCAGTACGGGCATTCGCGCGCAAGCTCAACGATTCTCTTGAGAGTCGGCACAAAGGAGTCTCGCGACATTGTTCAAGGCGGTGGCGGGCCCCAGACACCGACCACTAGAGGCTCGGCCGCACGGAACAAACGGTTAGTCTATCCCTCTTTTGTAATTGCTCACCCGCGCAAACGGGAGACCAATAAAGTTCACCGTTTGTCGCTTGACGATTGATTGTTAATACATCATGATGCGATGAGGGGCGCGCGAGGCTCGCCCACGCGCGCGTGCCGGCGCCACACCAAAGATGCACGTTCGGCGTGTGCACTCGCCGTAGCACGAAGTGCACGGTGCGAGTATCATCGAAGTCGCGCGTTCGCGTGTGCACTCGCCGTAGCCAAAAGGTGACGGGCTGAGTATAAACCAAAGACGCGCGTTCGCGTGTGCACCGCCGTAAGCACCGGGTGCGGGTTTGAGTATAAATCGAAGTCGCGCGTTCGCGTGTGCACCGCCGTAGCCAAAGGTTACGGGCTGAGTATAAACCAAAGACGTGCGGGGCGCGCCGCACGCACTCGCGGAGTATAAATAAGACGTGGCGTCGAGGTTCGCCTCGCGACGCGCCCGATCCACGGACTCTAAAAAGACGTGGCGTCGAGGTTCACCTCCGCCACGCGAGTCCACGGACTATAAAAAGACGCGGATGCTCTCCTGCGCACTCTCACGAGTCTAAACAAGACGCGAACTCGCGCACGCCGTGGACCTCGTCCCTGTGTACTCCGGAGTATAAATAAGACGTGGATGTCGATCCCGCACACTCTACGGAGTATAAAAAAAGACACGGATGCTCTCCCTGCGCACTCTACGGAGTCTAAACAAGACGCGAACTCCGCGCACGCCAGGGACCTCGTCCCTGTGTGTACTCCCCGGAGTATAAATAAGACATGGATGTTGATCCCGCGCACTCTACGGAGTATAAAAAAAGACGCGGATGCTCTCCCTGCGCACTCTACGGAGTCTAAACAAGACGCGAACTCCGCGCACGCCAGGGACCTCGTCCCTGTGTGTACTCCCCGGAGTATAACTAAGACGTGGATGTCGATCCCGCGCACTCTACGGAGTATAAAAAAGACGCGGATGCTCTCCCTGCGCACTCTACGGAGTCTAAACAAGACGCGAACTCCGCGCACGCCAGGGACCTCGTCCCTGTGTGTACTCCCCGGAGTATAAATAAGACGTGGATGTTGATCCCGCGCACTCTACGGAGTATAAAAAAAGACGCGGATGCTCTCCCTGCGCACTCTACGGAGTCTAAACAAGACGCGAACTCCGCGCACGCCAGGGACCTCGTCCCTGTGTGTACTCCTCGGAGTATAAATAAGACGTGGATGTTGGTCCCACGCACTCTACGGAGTCTAATTAAAATACGGGTGCCCTCCGAGCGCTGCGGAGCGGAAGGAGGACATTAGTCGGGCGCCGTTCGAAGGGTAGGGACGAGCGCGCGCGCCTCTCGCCGACTTAGGCGCGGCTCGCCGCCACGCCGAAGGGTAGGAGTGCGGAGCGCGCGCTCTCGCCGACTTGGCGCCCGGCTCGCCGCCACCCGTTCGAAGGGTAGGGGACGGAGTGCGCGCGCGCCTCTACTTCGGCTTAGGCGCCAGCTCCGCTGCCACCCGCTCGAAGGATAAGGGACGGAGCGGGAAGTGCACCAGAGGCTGCCCCCGTTGCGAGGGGCAGGGGAGTGCAATATACGCGCACTTCCGCCTCCGCGCGCGCTAATCTACGGGCCATGTAAGGACGGATCATCGGGGTCCGCCGCTATGCACGCTATCTAGACGGAGGGGGTCCCTGCGCATGGTAGGGCATATCGGCAAACTCGGGAAGCAAACCTGCACTGTATATCTCGAAATGCCGAAGAAGCTCATGTACATTGGAAAAATCACAAAACTACAAAGGCCCGGCGGCATCCCTGCTACGCTAGGCCATTACTCCGCGGGCTCGTCCTTAACGCGCGCTAAAGTCGGAAGCCCGCCCGTAGAAGGTCGGCCCGCCCAAAAGTTCAATGACTCCTCGGCCCTTCGCCACGCCGAAGGCGTCGCCGGGTCACAAGACCGGACGTAGCGGCCGCCCGAACAAGGAAGTCGCCGGGATAAAGCGGTGGTCGATTCGTGAAGCAACCATGCACTTTGTTCATTCAACAAGGGAGCAAATGTTACAACGCACGCCCACACCTAGCTACTTTCGCGCCGCATCTGTGAGCCATCGGCATCTGCGGAGGCCCCAGCGCCACCCTCGTCGCGCCGTGGGACCTCGTCCAGAAATCGGCCGAGACTCCCCTTCCCGTGAAGGGACTTCAGGAGCTCCACCTGCGCTCCGGCTATCTCGGCGTAGTCCCAGATCCGCTCGTAGAAGAATTTGAGAGGCTGGCGAACGACGCGGACTTCACGGACATCACCCGGCTCCGCTGGCATCTCCACCGCGGGTCCGCCGCCGCAATATGTCGCGCAGCCACGGTGCGAAGAAGGGCGCACAACAAGCATGATGCCACGAGGCGCAGTGGTCACCAAAGTTCATCGCAGCTCCGCGCCACTCGACGGCGGCATGGATCCAGCGAGGCCCGCAGCAACTCCTCGGGCCGGCGTGGTCCGCACCCGACCACAAGTCCTCGAGATGGACTTCCGGCATTTGCAGGGCATCCCACGCGATGACCGAGGCCTCGTCAAGCGTCTGGTTGCGCCTCGCTAGAGTCAACGCAAGCTCGCCCTTCTCCTTCTCCAATACGGCGACTTGCTGCAGAAGGTCACCCCGCTCTGCCGCGAACTCGCCGCGCGCGCCTCGGTGGCCGACTTTCGTGCCTACGCGGCAACTTCTTCGGCGTGCACCTTCGCCTCGGCGCACTCCTCCTCAAGCTGGCGGATTCGGGCATCCTGGGCGGACCGAGCCCCAGCGGCCTCGTGCAATTGCCCCTCGACGGCCTGCAGCCTATCTTCCAGCGCCCTTTGCGCTGGCGCACGCCGTTTGCGTGGCTTGCCCAGCACCGTGGTGCAGAGGGCAAAAGTGATTAAGAGAGCGCAGCGTGGTCGGGCGTTTGTCATATAACAGCGTACTTACCCGAACTCCCGACGCCTCGAAGCCATCCCTTAGACGGCCTACCCGTAAGTAGGTAGCGCGCGCTCCTGGCGCCGCAGCCGGCGTCATCCACAATGCTCGCCATGCCCTCAACGCCCAGCGGGTTACGAAGTTCGCAGATTGCAGCGCGCGGCTCGTGCAGCGGCCGGAACCCTCGCGTTCCGGCACAAGCTCCTCCTCCGGGATAAGCAACACTGCAGGCAAAGCTGCGCGTGAGCATCACAAAGCACGAAGAAAGCCCGCCGGTCGGCCAAGCCACCATACCTTGGTGGTGGACGGAGGGCTTTGCGAGCCCGTCCCCTAGTCGCAGCGCGGGGGCGGCGACACGGGCCCCCGTGGAAGGCAGGGTCCCGCGAGGAGTAGACGCCTCTAGGCTCGGGAGCGCGCGGCCGCTCGGGCGCGGCGACAAGGCAGCTGGAGGCGAAGGCGGGTGCCGCGGGACCGCCAACGTATCCGAATCCCATAAGCTCCTGATGCCCGCCGCCACGACGAACCCCCTCGTCGTCCGATGCAGCTCAGGCCGCAGGCACGGCCGCTTGACCGGAGCAAGCGGCAGTTCCGCCTCAGCGGATGTTGCCATGGAAATCCCCGCGTCCGCGGCGTCCGGGGGCGAAGGTCCCGCTGGGGTCGGCGCTGCGAGGGGCACCTCGCATCCCGCCGCTGCTATGGGCAAAGGCTCATCCCCACGCGCCCTCGCGAGGGAGGCCTCCGGCATAATAGCAGGCATGGTCGAGGGGTCCACCTCCGCACCACCGGCCAGCGCGGTTCTTGCCTCGACGACAGCAGCAGGTGATGAGGCTTCCTCCTCCATTGCTCGTGGTTGGCTCGGCGCCCAAGACGCCGCCAAGATCCTGCGCCCGACGCCTCGCCTTCCAACCCCGACCGGCGTGCCGCGAATCGATTCGCGTCTGCCGCACCTTCGGAGCACTACCGATAGTAGTTGCAGCTGCCGCATCAGTGCGGCGGGCGCTCGCCCCTCGGCTCCTTTGCGAGACGGCGCCTCCTCTTCGTTGCGCCATCATCCGAGAGCAGCGCTCCGCACGGCAAGGCCTAGGGCCTCGCACACGCGGTTTACCCGCCCCACCCGCCTCGTCGGTAGCGGGCCTTGTGCGCTCATGCTCCTCTTGGTGTATGGCCCCAGAACACGAGCGCGGCTAGCTCGCGTCCTCCAAACAGATCCTCGAGGCCGATGAGGGCAACACTAAGGTAATGCATCCAGAGCAAGCAAAGGGAAAGCGGTCAAGACTTACGAGGCGGGGCGCCGTAGTGAGCAGATTCTGTGGAGAAACATTGTCGCCCCGGCGCCTTTCGGCAAGGCGCCAATCACGGGCAAGCGGGGCCACGCCATACATAATGTACTCTTCAGCAAGGTCACGCATGTTCAGACGGGCAGCTATTCCCACAAGCTGTCGGGCCCTTAACTAATCCTCGTCGTCCAGCGTTCGGCCGGGCGAGGTCTTGAACGTGATTGGCCGGCCCGTGCATTCGAGGCCGCTCCGCTCTCCACGCAGTGATAGAACCACCGCTTCATCGATTCGACTCCACTTCGCGCGTGGAATTTGCGGGAAGAGCTTGCTGCAGCCTGACCGCAGAACGAAAGTGACGCTGCCGAAGCTCGACAGCGTCCCGTCCGGCCGCCCTTTGGGCTGGTACTGTGCCTCGTGCAGGTAGGCGAACAACGGCGCCAGCCAAGACGCTCGAGCGCAAGGCCACCAGTACACCGCGAGCCGGGCCACGGCGTTCGAAGTTAGTTGCGCTAGCTCCAGCCCGAAGGTCCGCAGCACGTCGCCCACAATCGCCGCCGCCGGGTTACGAAGCCCAGCGTCAAGGAAGGCGACAAGACAACCGCCCCGACCACGGGGCGAGGTTTCGTCTCGTCGGCGGCGGGCAGTCGCACGACATCGCGCTCGGACAGCTTCCCCGCGTGTACCAGCGCCTGGATAACCTTCTCGGTAACGAGCGAGGGGCCCAGCTCGCCGGAGAACGTACCTTCTTTCTCCGACGCCAGCCACACCTTGTTCGCCGCCGCCGGATCACGCTCGCGGATCAGGTATTTCACCTCGACCGGTGACGACCGCCGCCGAACGCCACAACCACCAGTCGCCTGACCGTGTTCGCCACCGGATGCCATCGCTTTTCGCAAAAAAGTGGCGACGAAAACGCGAAGGGGAACACGGAAGGCGATGCAAGCAAGAGACGCGTGAGGAGCCGCGGTGACACAGTTACGACGCCTATTTCAAGCTACCTCGCCCCAATACCGAAGCGTCGCGACAGCCCGCATACCAGGCGCAACCATGCTTGCACAGACCGTCCCGCACGACTCCCCAAAAACCAAAGCCGGCGTCGTGGCGACACGCCACGCGACCGCGGCAGACCGAGGATCAATGCAAAGTGGTTGCGGTCACGCAACCCCGGGCATACTGCGGCGCCCCCAATCATGAGCCGCCGCGTGCCCCACCCACGAGACGACACAGTACGACGCGATGACCCGCCTTTTGGCAGCATATGCGTACGGAGCGTGCGCGCCTCGACTTCAACTTGCGCGCGGCTCGCGCCACCCGCTCGAAGGGTAGGGACGGAGCGCGCGCGCCGACCGACTTGGCGCGGCTCGCGCCACCCGCTCGAAGGGTAGGGGCGGCGCGCGCGCTCTGCGCCGACTTGGGCGCCACCGCGCCACCCGCTCAAGGGTAGGGGACGGAGAGCGCGCGCTGCGCCGACTTGGGCGCGCGGCTCGCGCCACCCGCTCGAAGGGTAGGGGCGGAGCGCGCGCCTCTGCCGACTTGGGCGCCGGCTCGCGCCACCGCTCAAGGGTAGGGGACGGAGCGCACGCGCCTCGACCGACTTGGCGCCAGCTCGCGCCACCCGCTCAAGGGTAGGGGACGAGCGCGCGCGCGCGTCTTCGCCGACGGCGCCGGCTCCGCGCCACTGCTCGAAGGTAGGGGCGAGCGCGCGCGCTTCTGCCGACTTGGCGCCGGCTCGCGCCACCCGCTCAAGGGTAGGGGACGGAGCGCGCGCGCCTCGACCGACTTGGGCGCGGCTCTGCGCCACCCGTTCGAAGGTAGGGACGGGCGCGCGGCGCCTCTGCCGACTTGGCGCGGCTCGCGCCACCCGCTCGAAGGGTAGGGGACGGAGCGCGCGGCGTCTCGACTCGACTTAGGCGCCAGCCCGCCGCCACCCGCTCGAAGGGTAGGGGCGACGCGCGCGTCTCAGCCTCGACTTGGCGCCGGCTCGCGCCACCCGCTCAAGGGTAGGGGACGGAGTGGCGCACGCCTCGCCCGACTTGGGCGCCAACTCCACCGCCACCCGCCGAGGGGTAGGGGACGGAGCGTGCGGCGCCCGACCGACTTGGGCGCCAGCTCCGCTGCCACCCGTTCGAAGGGTAGGGGACGGAGCGTGCGCGCCTCGACTTCAACTTGGGCGCCAGCTCCGCTGCCACCCGTTTGAAGGGTAGGGGACGGAGCAGGCGCGCGCCCCTGTTTCGGCTGGGCACCACCTCGCGCCAATTCCCACCCATCTCGGCCCGACGCCGGGGTACGATGGCAAACCGCCACGACTTAAGTTTGCCTCGGTCTTCCTTAACAGGCCACCTACAGCGCACCAACGCCCTCCCCAGGCGGTGCGGACGGCCTCCAAGAGCGCCGACTGTAGATGGCCTGTCAGGAAGAACAAGGCAAACCTTGCCGTCGATGCAAAGGTATGGCACGGCGCGCGAGTCCACTTACGGCAAGCACGGGCCCGCTATCGTGACGCAGATATGAAGTCACCACACCAACATACCCTCGTCGCGCGGCAGAGCATGCGAATGTCTTCATATTCGCCACGAGCGGTCGGGCCCCGCCATTCTCACTTTATGCCGTGAAGTATTCTCACAAATAGGACATACTTTTGTTCACCGGCGCCGCCGACATTAGCGCCCGGCGGCGCGGTCATCAAACGCAGATGAACAAAAGTTTGTCCTACATGAGAAGTTAACCATGAACAGTGTGGGGTGAGCGGCAAGGATGCCCAATGAGCAACCCCAGCGCCAACCCATTTATACCCAGCCTGACTAGGCGAAGAGTAGCCAGCATGGAGGAGCGTCAACCGGCGGCATGCCAACCGACGGAAGCACAAGCCGGGAATGTCGGGCGGCTCAGCTACCAGGGGTGCGTAAATGCAACCGCCCGCCCCCCGCCGCATGCGCGTCGGAAACCGTCGCATGCTCCACTCGAGAGGGCGCGCTACACGAGGCAACGGCCCGCCCCCTGGCAAGCCAACCACCATTAAAAGCGCACCACCACCCACGCGATCGGTCCACCTTCCAAGTGGCAGGCCCAACCACACGCCTCTACTTCGACTTGGCGCGGCTCGCGCCACCCGCTCGAAGGGGGAGGAACGGAGCGCGCAGGCCGACCGACTTGGGTGCGGCTCGCGCCACCCGCTCAAGGGTAGGGGACGGAGCGCGCGCGCAACCACTTCGGCATCAACCATACTTTCAACCGCAGCGAGTTAACATTATGCAAGACCAGAGAAGTTCACAGGCCGCAGGGACGGAGGGGGCCAAGGGACTCGGCAACATGGCTTCAGCCCAGTGAAGCCCTTCACCATGAGAGGCTCCTGTTGTAGGGGTGGCCCCTACCTAAACCCAGCAGGCCTGTTAGAAGACTACAAAGACCAGAGTAGAACATGTGTAATGACTCAAATACCCTCAGGGGGATACACAGATGTAAGGGCATGATTGTAAAAGCACTCCCCACATGAATATATATAGCGGGATGAGGAGAGGAAGGCAGGAGACTTCCCACTCTCCACTACCACTTCTCTCTCTGTTTGGTCTGTAACCACAACACATACCATTGGAGTCAGTCGGTCTGACTGCCTCCTTTGGCTGATTAGACCGCCAAGTCTACAAGATGATTTGAAAAACTGCAAATTTACAAAATCCAAATCCCAATTCCTCCAATTTGGTAGTGATTCATCACAACAAAAATTTGGACCATCTATCATGGTCCTTCACTAGCTTCTATGTTCTCTAGATTGTCACAAGTTATTTTTTTAGAAATGGAAGATACAAATTTGCTATACATCTGTCGACTAAAACTTTTTGAGGACACTAGTTCAAATCCTTATCTCCTCGCTAAAAAAACCTAACCTTTGGATCTGCATCATGATTCATGTGTTGCTCACTTCAGTCCCCATTCTTTCGCAAGGCTCTGACATGGTTTAGGGTTCACAAGGTTTAGTTCGATTCCCTAGGCCTTTGACCTTAGAATTTGGGTAGGCGGGGGTAGTCGGTGGTCAGCAACCAGCGGTGAGGTGGCGGAGGTGCCGATGTGGCTTGGCTACACACTGCCACCTCCAGGCATATGGGGTGGCGGCTTGCCGTGGGTAGAGTTGGTAACGAGGGCAAGGATCCAACAACTGTGAGACATTGGAGACAGGGAAGGAAATGGGAGATGGCCTATAGTACACAGGAGATGTGATGGTGGAAGAGGAGGTAGGTAGCGCTAGTAGTTGTTGTGGGAGGAAACAGCGGCGGTGGTATGCTGGCTTCGGGGGCAATGCCAATGAGGAGGTAGGGTAAGAGATATCTGAATCCTCATCTAATTGACATAAAATTTGACTAATTTGGCCTTGTATTTTTTCAACTATATTTATTCTATTTTATGGGTGTTTTTTTTCTGACTCTACAATTATGTTCATTATAGGCGACTTGCCAGGGAGCACATAGAACTTCAGTCTTCACCATGCCAGCAGATGCCATATGGTAATGATATATTGGTACTACTCCATCAGGCTTAAAAGCCCCAACTTCTGGCTTCTAGTTTTTGGCTGCGAGAAGCTAAAAGCTGGATGGAATAGAGAAGCTTCTGACTTTGGCATATCGAAGACGCTTCGGCACCGAGTGGATAAGGTCATGAGGCTAGCTCACATACACGAACAGTGCATTCCCCTTTCCCCACTCGAGCAAGCAGTTGTCTCCCCTAGCGTTTCCCCCATTCCTCCCCCACCGGCTCTCATAGCGACTAGATCCATGCTGCCCAGTCGGCCCACACCCCCTACGCGCCAGCCTCTTTCCCCCTACCTGTCCGCGTTGGCTTGGCCATCTAGCATTCATAGATTGATGGTCGTTGACGCCTAGCCTCGGATTGAAATCTTAGGGAGCTTCGGCGGCTTGTACTGCGGCATCCATCAGCTCCAACGCTTGGGTACCATGAGCCACACCTCCTCCTTTGTGCGAGTTCAGCTCGGGTCGAGCTCCTCCCACTGAGCACCCCTCGTGCTGCAAGGTATGGCTAGTTCCCTTCCTCTTACTGTTGTACGTATTGTGCAATCCTTTCACGGGCTTGCTCCTTTGAGGTGCGTTGCCGCCTGTCTTGTTGAGCTTTTGTGCACATTTGTTCGTCGCCCTTGCATTTGTTGGCACCACCATGACTGCATATGGACAAGGCATCCTAGAGGTGTGACGCTACCTGTGTTTACCTAAAAATTTGTGCCAAAAATGTAGAGGCTCAAAACCATTCGTATGCATGCTTGAGCGGGTACGGGCAGAAAAACGTCGTCTGCAAATTTGCAGTGCGCACTAATCATTTGTACATGACCAAACAAATAAACAACAAGTGGGAGAGCCTAGAATGTGATTACGCCAAATGGAAGGGATTGAAGATGCATGAGACTAGCCTCGGCATGGACCCTGAGATCGGCTCCATCACCTTGGGCAACACATGGTGGGTAGAGGCCATCACGGTAAGCTGCAGTGAGAAGTGCAATGTTCTTTTAATTAATTTGGGCTGCACAATGCCTTACTAATCGACTCATACTTTTGTCTGCCCATCTAGGGAAAGCCCAGGATGTCCAAGTTCAAGAATGGACCCCTTCCCCATGAGGACCTGATGGAGCTCATCTTCGCCAACATCACTAACATAAGTGAGTACGCATTCACATCGGGCGTCGACACATTGGAATCAGATGGTGATGGTGACAACCTCCCCATAAGCCCACTCCAGTATTGTGACAATCCCGTTACCCTACTACAGACCGCGGGTAGTGGTGGAACATCCGACTCCTCCTGTGGCAAGAGGCCTCAATCGGTACTAACCCCACCGAGTGGCACCCACCCAGCAAAGCGCATAGACCATGACATTGAGCTCAAGCGTTTGGTGAACATATATGAGAGGACACACATTCCCACTAGTCGATTGTTTGGTGTGAGCGCCACATCCCCTATGTGCGACTCAGCAAGGGAATAGTTCATAAGACTCATGAAGATGGTGAAGGACTTAGGGGATGCCGATGAAAGTGATGAGTACTATTACACCTCACTGTTGTTCATCAAGCTAGAGCTCCATACCAGCTTCCTCTCCATGAAAACGAGTGATGGTTGACTTAGCTAGGTCAAGCGGAGATGGGAGAGGTTGAAGGATAGAGCCTGAGAATTATACTTCGGATTGGTTGTCACATTGCACATGTAGTTGGTGCAAGTTGTTATTTGCGTCAGTTGAAGGACCATCCCTAGAGAGTTGTACTGTTGTTGGTCATGGTTTGTTAGTTGTCGGTCAAGGTTTGTCATTTTTGTATTAGCCTTATTTGTTGATTTCCTTAATTAGTGAGATGACTATCTAATTAGTTCTGTGATCTACTTTGTTCTATGGACATCTGGGTAAGTTCAGTGTGTTCAAAAACTTGAATGTTCACTGCGGTAATCACTCAATTGAATCTATTATTTGTGATCTGTTCTGTGTAGTTATGTGACCTAGGTTAGTTCAGTGCATTGCCATGCCATTTGTGTTACCAAGTTCAATTTTGCAATCTATGATTTCTAGGTCTATCATCTGTGGATTACCATGTCAGCAAGCCCAAGTTCTGTGATATGCGATTTGTAGTTCTATGCTCTGTGATCTATGCATTACAATTTCAACTAGTTCTATTATCTGTGATTTCTAGTTCTGTGCTTGGTCACCTGTGATCTGTGCATTACCATGTCATGAAGTTCTAGTATTGTGATATGTAATGTCTAGTTGCATGCACAGTGAAATGTGATTTCTAGTTGTGTGTGCTCTCTGAGTTCTAGTTGTGATCTCTAATTTCTAGTTGAGATCTGTGCATTACCATGTCAGCTAGTTCTAGTTGTGGTCTATTCTATGCTTGGTGATCTGTAATCTGAAGGAGGAATGTTTGTTGTTTGCTCTAGCTGTGTGTGCAATGATGACTGGGAGGAAGAATGAGTTTGGAGATGGGTCAGGGAACTCCATCGCATTCCTAGCCTTCTCCGCATTTGACATCGCAAAGGAGGAAATCAGCTCTGACCCACCCCAAGAGTTCTAATAATGACTGGATGGAGATGGGTTTCATTGCAACTTGCCGATGATTAGCATTTGTCGGAACTTGTTCAGAATGTGGCTGAGTGTGTTCAACGCACTTCATGACACTCTAGTGGCCAACTATGGCCTACGGTCATCTTCAGAAGTTTGCTCCAAAAAAGCACTTGCCTTGTTTTTGTGGACGTGTGGCGCGCCGCAATCATAAACGCAAGGCATAAACCGATTCGAGCATTCGGTGGGTATGATTTGCAAGAAGTTCAATGAGGTGTTGGATTATGTGTACGGACTAGCTGCGGATGACATTGCACCATCTGATCCTTCACACCAGATGGTGCATTTGAGGCTCATGAAGCAGAGATTCTATCCCTACTTCATGAACTGCATAGGGGCTATTGATGGCACACACGTCAGTGTCACAGCTCCAAATGCTGAGAGGGTGTGGTATTTCAGTAAGCATGGGGTACACCAGTCAAAATATGCTCGCCATATGTGACTTCAACTGTAGATTCACCTTTGTGTGTGCAGGATGGCCCAAATCGGTCCGTGACACGTGTATCCTACAGGAGACAATGGCAAGGTATAGCGACCGCTTCCTGCATCCACTAGAAGGTAATATGTTCGAACAAGTTTCAATTACACCATGCATTGCACAAGGAGTACTAACTGATATTTTACATTCACGCTTGTCCCCTCGTGTAGGCAAGTACTACCTCGTTGACTCTAGGTATTCCAACAGGCTGGGGTACCTAGCCCCATATCGCAACCAGAGGTACCACCTTTTGGAGTTCAAGAACGGTACACAGCCATCTGGGATGCATGTGTTTTTCAACTTCCTGCACTCCTCCCTATGGAATGCTGTCGTGCGTGCGTTTGGCATGTGCAAAGGAAAATGACGCATACTCGACAAGGTTCCTAGCTATAAGAGTCACAGGCAAAAGGCTATCATTGTAGCAACAATGGTGTCGCACAACTTCATCTTTGACGCTGAGTTGATTGGGAGAGTGCCCGCAAACCCACGGCCCAAAGACAGGAACCTTGGTACCGTGGCGCGGCAGCCACACCGCCTTCAGAGGCCATCGATACCGTACTGTTATATATGACACATGATTGGATGGCAGTATCATTGCTGACATCAACCTAGGTTCACCATTGCCAACGGAAAAATAGGCTCGTATGTAATTTGTAGGTCACCTCGTGGCTTATGCTATGTCTGTAACTACCTCGTACTCCTATGCCTACAATCAGCTTGTTTAAACTTTTTTAGCTTCTTTAAGCCGCAATAGTATTATTTTAATCACTACAGTGCAATTTCAGGTGCTACAATATTTTTTTCAATTAGAAACCACGTTGAGCAGGTCCAATTATTATATATGTACAGCATACCGAGATGGTTGGCTTTCGGAATGCAGTTGTCACATAAATATGGGAATCTCTAATCTCTTTTCTCGAGTCGAAGCAATCATGAAAGATTACAGAAGGAATAGATCAAGTTAACTCAGAACATGCTTGATGGACTGATTTAATCTCATTTGTCGTGACATAACCAGATGCTTGATGAACATGTAGAGAGCATCTAGTTATGTCACGACAAATGAGATTAAATCAGTCTATCAAGCATGTTCTGAGTTAACTTGATCTATTCCTTCTGTAATCTTTCATGATTGCTTCGACTCGAGAAAAGAGATTAGATATTCCCATATTTATGTGACAACTGCATTCCGAAAGCCAACCATCTCGGTATGCTGTACATATATAATAATCGGACCTGCTCAGTGTTTCATGCACCTTGGTGCCTAGGCACCCATATCAATACTCGTTGATTTGCTTTGAGATTCGCAACGTTTGATGTGGGTATCTTCATATACCCATAAAAAAGTATATTTGAGATGTCAAACTCCGAAAAAAATTAAATTCAACTTCAGTTTAATTAGTTTGAACTATTTTTATGGTATATACTCACTGTAGTCGCATTGAACTCAAAAGTAGTTCAAACTAGTTTGAATTGAGTTCAAAACTTACTTACCATAAATATATCAAGGGTATGAAACATTTTCATACCCAAACTCAAAAAAATTATCAATCATACACGTGTATCGGACGGTTCTTGATGTGGGTGCCTAGGCACCCAGGTGCCTTATGTAATTTTCACATATATATATATATAGGACGAGTGTTTCATGCACCTTGGTGCCTAGGCACCCATATCAATACCCGTTGATTTGCTTTGAGATTCGCAACGTTTGATGTGGGTATCTTCATATACCCATAAAAAGGTATATTTGAGATGTCAAACTCCGAAAAAAATTAAATTCAACTTCAGTTTAATTAGTTTGAACTATTTTTATGGTATATACTCACTGTAGTCACATTGAACTCAAAAGTAGTTCAAACTAGTTTGAACTGAGTTCAAAACTTACTTACCATAAATATATCAAGGGCATAAAACATTTCCATACCCAAACTCAAAAAAATTATCAATCATACACGTGTATCGGACGGTTCTTGATGTGGGTGCCTAGGAACTGTGTGCCTTATGTAATTTTCCTCTATATATATATATATATATATATATATATATATATATATATATATATATATATATATATATATATATATATATATATATATATATATATATCTTTACTCTTAAATACTCTTAAAAAGAAGGAGTTGGTAGTTGGTACGGCCTCTCCCACCCCTTTCATTCTCCTTTGATTCTCAACCGACTGATTTGAACAATATAATCTTCACCGTCCGTCTCGTCATCCTCCCCCACCCCCTCTCAAACGATCTAACAACCCCTCCACTTGTAGGTTCAGTTACATCCCCTTCCTCTTCTCTCCCCACCTCACGCAACCGCTGCTTTGCTCCGACGACAACCGCGATGGCCATTGTGTCCTCCTCCTCGCTTTCTTCGCGAGTGGCGCGGATGAATCCAGCAATCTGAAGCTCTCGCATTGCGGGCCGTTGCCAGTCGATGCGAGCGGCGGAGCCATTGTTGCCAGTGCCGTGGAAGAAGAGGAGGTGGGACCCGTTGCACTCGTGGCGGACGACCTCGCCGCCTCCCCCACCGCAAGAGAGAAGCCACCGCCCCACTCGCCGTCTCTCTCGGCCCTTCCGCGATGGCGGCGTCGATGGCATCGCCGCGGGGGTGGTCGATCCGGGAGGCGGTGCTGGAGAGCGTGGCGGCCTACCACCACCAGCAGCGGATGAAGCGCAAGTTCCGCAAGAGCCTCTCCTACGCCGGCGAGCTCTCCTCGGCGGGCCGCGCCCGCGGGGAGGGCGCGTCCTCGTCGTCCTCGGCCACCTCGCTCTGCAGTCCCGAGGAGGACGAGCCCTTCTGGGAGGAGGAGGAGGAGGGCACCGTCGAGCTCGTCCAGCTCGGCGCCAACTGCGCCAAGAACGTCCTCATCTTCATGAGCGACACCGGCGGCGGCCACCGCGCCTCCGCGGAGGCCATCAAGGACGTCTTCCGCGGTCTCGATCTTGCTGTGAATTGTTCCTGCCTTATGTGAAATCGAGACAGTTATAGGTTCCAATCTGTCTATTGGCATAAAGATTTTGGTTTCTATTTGGGCATGTCAGGTCTTCGTGAAGGATCTGTGCAAGGATCACGCGGGGTGGCCCCTGAACAACATGGAGAGCTCAAGTTCATGGTGAAGCATGTGCGGCTTTGGAAGGTGGCCTTCCACAAAGACATCGCCTAGATGGGTCCATTGCTTCTACCTTGCCGCTCGGCCTCATTCTATGCCAAGTATGGATACTTCTATTTCACGATTCAAGAAGGAATTTATTAGTTCTTGGAACGTTTTCCTTGTTTCACCACAGCTTTGGGGAATACTAGGATGCAGGTAGTTAGTAATAATATGCTTAAAGAATAATAGCCATCAAGGGAACAGAACTGTACATGATGCAAGTCAAGCCGACATGTGGCGAAACGAATTGTTAGTACAAAGAGTGTGGCAAAAATCTAATGGAAATCTGAATCGAGTGTAAATTCCATGGAAACCAGTGTAAAAGTTTAAAACATTCCCAAAAGTTTGCAGATGCAAGGAGGAATATTTCTATAGTTAGGTGCTCAAATATCTTTAATGACTGAATAAAAAAATTTCCACTATTGCCTCCTAGCATTCGCTTGAGAAAGGATATTGTCTCGACGATCGCTTGATGTTAATGTTATGTGCCTTAATTTTCCTAGCAATTGTAACATGAATACATGATCCACTCATCCATGCAAAGGAAGTAACCCTGAATGGAACGAAAGCTTTGTCTTCATCGTGTCCGACCGAGCTACGAATCGTTGATCAAGCTTTTAGACGGTGATACTGAGCTGTAATGACTTCGTTGGTGAAGCAACGTATGTACATCTTGTCGCTCATGTGTACAATCCTACAATTACTATTGTTATATTAAACTCTTCAAAATCTTTGCAGAGAACATCTGTCTTGAAGTTACTATTACTTCGCCCTTAAATTTTTGTTACAGTTGCAATGACGTTATGGGACTCAAAATTTACAAAGTGCCCAACTAAACTAGCTCTTACAAAATTCCTTTGGAAGCAGTGTACACGGAAGGAGCATTCCACCA
Organism: Dendrocalamus sinicus; assembly: GCA_036346575.1. Classification (NCBI taxonomy): domain Eukaryota; kingdom Viridiplantae; phylum Streptophyta; class Magnoliopsida; order Poales; family Poaceae; genus Dendrocalamus; species Dendrocalamus sinicus. Next base: position 26,518,314 of record CM070654.1, read on the forward strand.
ACAGCATATAATGTTGTGAGGTGAACAATCGTGGAGAAATCAAAGTTGGTCTCACATTCACTTCGAGGTAGTTTCTAAAAAGTGTCTTTGCATTTATATTTTTACTTGAATCCTTCAAACTGGTCTCAACTCTTAACTTTTTGTTCTACATATATCTCTACTATTTAAAAAAAGGTGTTGGTGATGGTTGCTGCGTCTAATACGGACATGGTTTGGTTGGTGGGTGCAAACACACTGTGGGGGTGGAGGATGTGAGCTATGAGCAGAGCCGAGGCTACTCTAGGAGACCGAGGCGGCCGTGTGGTCGCTTGACAGCGCCGGTGGGGCGATGGATTTCTCATTTCTCGGGTTGGATACCATCACGGTGAGAAACACAAAATATTCCATGTTTCGCAATATACGCTATATGCTTACGGAAGTTACTATTTCGTAAGGTTATGTAGTCGCCTACTAAAGTTCTTACTAACATTCATAGAAAGAAACAATGGAATTGAACTAATAGTCTAATACAACGTTTCCTGTGATTGGCATACCGATTAAGGTCTATGATGTGATGTGATGTGTTTTGTCTTGGCGTTTTACTATTTTTTTGTCCAACGTAAGTTTTTCTACATCTCTAATGTTCAGGGCACTATGATAACTCTGCTATGCGCATATGCCTACATGAAGTAAATTCCAGTACTAAATCATACATGTGTGTAAAATAATGACAAAGCGCACATGTATTATAATCTTATTGAATAGACACACTCCTCATGATTGTATCAATGTGTTCTTTTGAGAAATGCGAACAAAATCAAGATATAAAACCAGAAAAGCATGGGTTGATCAATTTTCTTGGTCTTCATTAAGGTTCTTCAAACATTTTAAGGTCACTTGAGTACTTATTTGAAAAATTGACATCATTCTCCTTCAAGAGTCATATGGAAAATTTTTTGTGGAGATCTGGTATTGATATGCAGGTACAATCATGAACTTCACCTTAATATTAAAAATGCAAAAATCCACTGCATTTCACATTATATATTTTTAAGCAAATGTTCTACTAATGCTTGATGGTTGCCTAGGGTGCGTTGTTGTGGATGTTCATGTGGCACAGAGAAGAAAGCAGTGGAGTAACCTCAAACTAGCTCTCTCCTGGGCACCAAAAGAGGATTTTTTTTTAGAAAATGCAGTTGTAGTTAACTACAGTTTTGTATTTTTTCCTTTTTAATCTGATTCATTCAGATTCGGGTACATGCTTCATTCAGTTGTAATAAAATCTAAATATTTTGTTATGCTTATTGTCAACATTGCAGTGTATCTTTTATATTCTTCTGCTCCATAGCTTGAATAGCTTTGTCACTATTGTATAGGAGATAATGTAATTTTTCACTGGTCTCATCATTGTTTTTGTGGTTGCATTGAATATGATGAGCGTTAAATTGTTCCTATGTTGTTTACAATGAAGCAAGCATAAATATGTCTACATATCGACATGTTTGTACCTTCCAATTTAACTTAAGCAAGCAGTAACACTATAGTGCCAAATGCAAACATTGTTGTGCATGCTCTTGCATCTTTTTTTTATGCTTTTGTGTTTCATTGTTTGGAACAGTGAATAGACCTGAAATATCTATCATGTGACCTATTTGATAATATGGTCCAAATTGTTCAGTACACGATTTTTGCCTTTTCGCAAGGTGCTAAACTGGAAGCATGGAAGGAGAAGTTCTCTTCAAACGCATTTGCTCGTAAGGTATAATAGCTTGAGCCTCAAAATATAGTTATGAGGGTTTGAATATACAAAACAATATCTTGATCCTATTGTTTGGGCGCTTATGCACATTACTTATCTAACAAATAAATGTCCAATCATATCACTCTTTTATTGTGCATCGCACATATTTTCTTATTGTGCTAAGCCATTTTTTTGTTTATGTTGTAGCTTCTGGCTTCACCAATCATGGTAGAGACTCTTCACTTTCAGTATGATGAGAGGGATCCCAATTCAACCTTCAATTGGTTGGAGAGATGAACCATAAGTCATGTCTGGAAGCCCATACCCCAACCAAAGAGATCTGCTGTTACTGATGCCAAACCACATACAAGGAAGGCCAGTTATGCGATGGAAATAGAATCAGGGAAATTAAAATGCAATGCCCAAAAGAGAGTTCTGTCATGCAAGTTGAACCTTCTCAAACAAACCCTGACCTTGGAAACTGAAAAATCAAATATTGAGAACACGAGATTTAATGTAAACGTTGTATATGTAAATGTTGTATTTCTTTAATGTAAACCAAACAACCTGCTAAGTTGTATATGTAAACGTTGTGCTTCTTTATAAGCCATGCCAAAAATGACTAATTCTTTGGAATCTATGCTTTCATACTTACTTGGAATTTTAAAATGCTTGAAAGGCACGGCAGTGTTAACATATGTTATCTTTGTTTCGTCTAGCATTTAAAAAACTTGGTTATGTTCTTCATGCATACTCATGTAAGGTTTAAGATTCCGTTGCAACGCACGGGCACTTTACTAGTGTGTATATATATATATATATATAAAACTGGAGCAGATCGATCATTGTATATATATCCAGCCATCTCATGATCGTCTATCGTCTCTGACTAGGAGTTCGAGAGGGCGAGACGTACATGAGGGAGGCATTTGAAAGGGCACAGAGAGATGGAGAGGGGCATGATCGTCGTGTCCGTTGTGGTAGCATTGTTTGGGGTGGCGAGCACCGTCCTGGGGTTCATTGCTGAGGGCACAAAGCTCACTGTAAGTCTATAAGAACAATGATATTCCATATATACTACTCTTACTTCTACTTGTCTGTCCTGAAGTATTTGTGAGATCGAATCTTAGCCGCATACCTAAGTCCAGTCAGATTTAGTCCCTATACCCTAAGTCCAAATGGGCTGAATGCATGTACACAACTTAAGCCTACAGACTACTATATACAAACTCTATAGCAACAACTTTATATATGGTATTTAACCTTTTCTTCTAAACGACTAATCCAATAGGTGAGGTCTCTCTCACGTTTATAAGTTGTACTTAAGTTGTGCTTTTTTCCTTCTCACAACTGATGTTGGATTATTCCCAATATTCTCCTCCTCACATATCCACTGTGCACTTCCACAATCATGAAGTCTAGGTAGATATTAGGCGTCTGGGCTCTAATACCAATTGTTAGATCGGACTCTGACTGTATAGTTAGGTCTAACTGGTTTACTCCTTGAGCCCTAGGTCTGAACGAACTGAACACAACTAAATCCACGGGTTACCGCATGCAAGCCTTACAGTAACAATTTTATAAGTGGTATTAGGTCATCTCCTGTAAAAAACTAGTCCAATGGGTGAGGTCGCCATCACAATTATAAGTGGTACCTTTTCTTTTTCACAACTGATATGGAACTATTCCCAACAGTCTTGTGGAACGCGTGTGATAGTGTTTATGATCTATTTGTTGGAAATCACTTACTAATTTCCTCTCTCAACTGGTATCTCTCTGTTTTGTTTCTGTTTGATACACACACTTGTGTTTACATAGAACCGGAGTGGTAGGATTTGCACCAAACAACTCTTGGTTCCTGGATAAACACACACAAAGGGAGACACACACGGAGAAGACGACTCCTGCTATGGCCTTCTCAACTCTAAATACAAACAGTGATTACAACTAAATAACCAGACAACCTACTGCCCAGGTATCAAGCCATACACGCCATGCACACCTACAAAAGCGCTCCAACTAAACAACCGAAGACCCATGCAGCTACACGCATAACTCCACTCATGCACTAACTGAAACACCCCAAATTTTGAGCATTTTTGAAAATTTTCGGAAATTCAACTTGAATTTGGAAACTTACCCAATTTGGCAAGAAGTAGCAAAATCGCTTTCCTTTTCTCCTCCCGCTTCGCTCTGGCGGCGCCATCTGCGCGCGCGCGCACCTTCTCTCCGGCCGCGGCGCCCACGTCGCCGTTTCCCCGCCAGCGCGACAGAGGAGACTGCCCTCCAACTCAAGCCCGCGAGGACGCCGACCCCACGCGCCAGAGACGCCGCCCTTGCCCTTCTCCCCGCGCGCAGAGTTCCCGGGCAGGCCGCTGCCCTCGCCGTTGCCAGCGCGGGCCTTCCCGTGGCTTCTCCCCCTCGGAGGTCAAGGAGGTACTCAAGTGCTGCAGAGTCACGTTGCCACCTTGCCCTCCTTCGCGCACGCGCGATTCCAGCTCACCCTCCTCTCCCCTTCCCGTGCGGGAGATATTGCGCCGAACCGCCTCACCGTCGCGCCAGCTGTACACGCCGTATAAAGGCTCAATACCACTGTAGACCGCCTTCAGGCAACCCCCTTCCCCTCCCCACTCCACCGATTCAGCTCTCACCGCCTCCACCGCTGCCAATTCCCACCCCTGCGCCGGTGAGCCCTAAAATACAATTGAAGAGTTTACTCAATTCCAATCCAATTCCATACGCCCACACGTGTGCTTCTACTCCCTGAACACGATAGCGCAACCACCGGGGCAAGAGCACTTGCCCAGAGGTCGGGCCACGGAGCTCGCCGCCGACCCCAACGCTGTCACCATGGCTAGGCCACTCTAGCCTTCCCCGAGCTGCACCGCCACCGCCAATGGATCCCTAAGGTCCCCTAGATGGTGAAACGCCGGCTAATTGGGTCGCAAAGCCGTCGGCATCCCGTAGCGCCACCGGACATGCCCCTGCCTTCCCGAGAGTCCGCGACCATCCCCGTCCACCCAAACTCCTCCAGCTACCCACAAATGGAACCAGCACCCGTGAGCGCACCTTTTGGCTATGGCCGTCCCCCGGGAGCGTCATTGCCTCCGCCTCCCCGCCCCGGAGCCTGCGCTCCGTTTTCCCGCCGAGTCGAGAGCGGAGGGAGGAAGACGACGACGCGCAGCCGTCGATCGGGTTTCATCCAACCGTCGGCCTCCATTTAAATCCCAACCGCTCGCTCCGCGCCCCGCTCCATCCGACCGCTCCGACACATCGTCCTCGCCCCATCCGCACCGTCGGCACCGACCACGCGCCGCCATCGCGTGAGCACGCGCGCGCGCCGCGCTGACTCCACCAGCAGCGTATGGGCTTCGCTCGCGCGCCAAAGCCGAGCCGGCCGGTGGGCTGGCGCGGCCGCGAGTACGCCGCCGCCGCCGCGCGCCGCACCGGCCGGGCTGCTGCACTGCATTCATTGGGCCAAGCCCATTCGCTCACACCGAGAGAAAATCCAGAAAAATTCCCAAAAATCATAGAAAATTCTAGAGAATTCATAAAAATACAAAAATACACCATCTTGACTAGAAAAATACCCTGAGTTCAAATCTGGTCTCTGTTCTTTTAAATTCAAATTTGTTAAATTTGAATTTCCCTCTTTTGCTAATGCCTTTTCTAGCAAAATGTCCATCCACACACTTCTAAAGTATTTGGTTGAGATTTTATTTTTATTTGGCTCCTTTTTGCATTGATAACTTTATTTTGGGCACGTTTTGAGTTGGAACTTATGGTATGATTTTATGTGTTTACGCTAGCCTCCGATGTAGCTGAAGTCCCAGTTCCGGAGCCGGAGCCGACTGCTCAGATCTACGACATAGTAGAGATTACGGACCAGCAAGGCAAGTCACATGTTTTTGAGCATATTGAATCCCATTGAATTACATTAATTATTTAATATATTTTCATTATGGATAGTTGCGAACTGATAATTGTGTAAAACAAAGAATTAGAATGGCATGCTATCTAGATAATCCTACCACTGATAAATAGCCCTGTTTATCTTGATGGCCATATTCACCTTGACAACCTTAGTAAGAAATAATGTATGATACCCAAGTAACCATGATCACCGTACATAACAACTTTGTACTACTAAGGTGTTGGCCGCAGGCCGGTAGGATTTCAAAGCTGATGCTAAGGTAAAGATGTCTTTGGGAAATCACGTGGTGATCTACGCCACGACTTCACCTTAGAGGAATTAAGGCGGGAAGGGTGTCTTGTGGGAAATCACGCGGTGATCTACGCCCACGACCTTACCCGAGTGAGAGGCTGGTATGGTTGGGTGGTGGTGCCAGTGGGCACAGAGGGGGATGTGGTTGGATGCCTCAGGTGAAAAATGTAAGGACAAGAACCTTGTGCCAAGTAAAAGACATAGTCAACGCTCAGGCCACAGGAGTTGACTTGTCAACACTGGTCTAGTAGCTGCTCCATTCAATTGAAACTCTACAGGCTGTGATGACAGGTAGACGGGGAGCTAGGTAGGCTGCGGGTACCTAACAACGGTAGTATTCACTCACAAGCGGCTAGAGAAGAGTATATGTGCAATTGTAGCCGTGACTGAGTGATGCTATCGGGTAGAGTCTATATAAAGAAGGGAGCAGTGAACCGACCTGCCTTTCTTAACTCTGTCGCGGGAGTTAAGGGATCGTGTGGGTAAAGTTGAGCAACTCTGCAGAGTGTAACAAATGGTATTCGAATACGCCGTGCTTCCGGTTAATGAAGCTGTGTTAATTGGGTGATTCCAATAACGAGGCATAAGTAGGATTGGAGATGATTTAATGTGATAATTGATGAACTGATTCTGTTAATCAAAACCCCTGATCTTAAGGAGCAAACATCTTCAAGTTTTGCTTGCTTACAAATAAAACTGCATCCACCCACTGTAATACAACCCATATACGCCCACCCTTGAAATACCGTGCATATAGTAAACCAGGGTCTACCCCTGTGACTTGCTGGGTACAGTGGTACTCATGATTTGCTAAACATCATCAACAGAAGGCCAATACTGGCAAGATGACGTGATGGAAGAAGACGCTCCTGAAGAACCAGTCTACTTTGAAGAAGATTGGGCTTAGGATTTAGCCACGCTCAGGCCGTCGATCCTTTTGTGTGTATGTGGTAGTGTATGGGCTTATGCGCCCGCTGTGTACCTTAACAATAATATAATAATGTAATAAAGTTGGTACGTTTATGTAAGTCGGTGTGTTATGATGATCACATGTAACCTAGAATGTCATAAGCTGTACATCCCGCATGCGATTATGATGTTCCGCATCTCGAGAAATGGGGCGTTACAGAGTGGTATCAGAGCAGACTTGCTTGACTGTAGGTTGAACCCTAAGAGATAATAGGAGAGTCTCGTGTTGACAAAACCTAATTGGGAAGAGAATAAAAGATTTTGTATAAAGTATGAGAAATGCTATGGTTATAGTATTTCTTAAATGCCACCTTCTTTGCTTTAAGTAAATTACAGTTTAATTTTAGTAATTGCAAATGTTTTACACCTTCTAATATTCAAAAATGTTTGTTTCAGCAGATGGTTCACTTTGTCCACTCGGACCCCGCTAGGTTGGAGGGATGGCCCTGTTGGTTGTGGGCCATGCAGAGGTTCCTAGGCGCTGATAACTGGCATATGCCAGTTTTCCACTCCGTGTCCCGCCATGCGCCAGACGACAGTGTTGTCTGGAAGGCATGGGTGGACCTCGTTCCTCTACCTGTCCTTCCGGACAGGGAGAGGAGGTTCTTCGGTCGGAGGACCGAGGAATGGGACGCAGTTCAGGACGCGGCTAGGAATGCCATGCTTCACCTATGACACTACTATGACCCCGAGTTCGACGAGACCGTCTACGACTTGGTGCCACAGCGAGTTCCCAGGGGTGGGGCCTACTTGACCCCAGATCCCAGGGAAACAGATGATGCTCGTCTTCATGTAGCCGCGCGATACATTGTCCTTCAGGAGACGATGTATTCGCGGGCGATCCAGGAGGCGTTCACACTGAGAGGACAGCTACGTCATGTTCAGAGAGACCTATACAAGATACAGCAGGAGCTCTACCGGAGGAATCTGGTAGAGGAGGGAGAGCTATCCGCCTGCGATGAGTCCCCTGATGTTCCTGCAGCACTAGTCCCTTTCCAGTCCCCTGTGGCTCCAGTGGTCCCCGTGTATCCGGTGATTCCCGTTGGCATGGATGTGCCAGGTCCATCCCGCCCACGTGGGGATCCCGATGCACCCGGGCCTTCACAGCCTCGCCGCCGCATGACCGCCCCGGAGTACCGCTCCTTGTTCCAGCCTGCGCGTGCTCCAGCGCCACCAGCTGGGAATGAGGAGGACCCCGAGGAGGTCGTGCGCTACACTGACAGCAGGCCACCGACCGAGGGTTGGTGAGCGTTTGGAGGACTTAGGGCATAGCTAGGCCTTGGTGGTAGATGGTTGGATTTTGGTTGTACAGTGAGGCAGTCTAGTTAGAATAAAAGTAGTGAAGTGCCCTACTTAGCTCAGTAGTAGATCGTGGTATTATAGTGATGCTATGTTTGAATGTGTAAAGTATGTAATGTATGCTTGCTACCTTGGTTCTTTTGGCTGTTAATACTATATTTGGTTGTTAACTTTAGAGAAATGTCTTTGCGACATATATTAATTTGGCTTTAGTTGCTTTAGACTTGTCTCCAACCTCTGTCTTCTGCTTATCTTTCTACAAACAATGGGAAACAGCGGTGAAGTAACTCAAATTATCTAATGCAGAAGCAAGATGTCAGGCACCGAGCCAAATCCAGGCAACCAGCCAGCAGGACCCAATAACACTGCAACTGGTACAGATGCCATTGCCAATATCTTAGCAGTAATGGAGCAAAACCGCCACCAAGCCGAGATGAATCAAACCAAACTTATAGAACAGCATTCCAAAATGCTAGAACAGATTATGACAAGAACCTCATACTCAAGTGGTTCACCCGGGACGAGTTCAGCAGGAGCACCACCTGCCATGAAGTGGGCAGACTTCCAGAAGACTAGGCCACCAGTCTTTTCCACTTCGACGGACCCTATGGCAGCCGATGATTGGATTAAAGACATTGAGCGAAAACTAAAAATCATTCACTGTGAAGATAATGAGAAGGTACTTTATGCAACTCATCAGCTTCAAGGACAAGCCTCCTCTTGGTGGATTAATTACCAGACTATGCATAACCATAAAGAATTCACCTGGGAGGAGTTCGCGGAAGTTTTTCGAAAAGCACACATTCCTGATGGAGTGATTCAGGCTAAGCGCAGAGAGTTCCTGGCGCTAAGGCAGGGTAGAAGGAATGTCATGGAGTATGTACACCAGTTTAATGAGCTATCCAGATATGCAGAAGATGATGTAAATACTGAAGATAAGAAGATGGAAAGATTCAGGGCATGTCTACAAGACTCCCTGAAGTATCATATATCTGCAATGCGCTTCAGGGATCTATCCGATATGGTAGACTGCTTAATCAATTCTGAAGAGGCCAGAGGACAGATGGAGGAGAATAGGAAGAGAAAGGCGATGCAAACCCCATTTACATCGTCTTCCAATGCACAAAAGTCAAGAACCTGGACGCCACCTCAAAACCGGCAGTTCACTAATCGTCAAGTGATGCTAGTACCAAGACGTCCAGCCAATGCTCCGCAACAAGGCAATAGGTTCCAACAGCAGACAATCAGGTGTTTCAAATGTGGAGGAAACCACATGCAACAAAACTGCCCTCAAGCGAATAATTGTTTTCACTGTGGACAACCAGGACACTTCCGAAATAACTGTCCTAAGAAACATTTGCCCTCGGAGACAGCAAGAATTAAGCGGGACTTCTCCACAAACAGGAGAAACAATAATCACCAAGCAGTACCAAACCATCGGGAATGTGGTAGTTTTGCCTGCTGGGTCATCGTTGAATAATCAGCTAGGAAGAGGCAAGGGAACAGGCAACCTCATTCTCCAAGCAAGAGTCAATCATATATCAGCAGAAGATGCCGCAGGGTCAAATGATGTTATTGTAGGTATGTTTCCTGTCAATTCCATACCTGCACTAGTTTTGTTTGACCCTGGTGCTACGCATTCTTACATATCCATGGAGTTTGTTACAAAGAATCAAATAGCTGTTATGCCTTTGCCAAAACTTTATGCCATTCAAACACCTGGCATAAAAATGGAATCCCGATTTGGGTGTGGTAATCTCACACTAGAAATCCAGGGATTAAAATTTAAGGCAAACTTGCTAATATTGGATATGAAGGGATTAGAGATTATATTGAGAATGAATTGGCTAACCAAAAATAAAGCCATAGTGAGATGTGAGAATAAGACAGTGACCTTGACTGGGGATGATGGCCAAGAGATAGTGGTCCACACAGATCATGAGCTAATTCAGAAAATGAAAAGTGGTATGCACAATGCCATAGCTAATGAAGGAGCAGGAGTGCCAGTAGTAGAAGAGTACCCCGATGTGTTCCCAGAGGAACTACCTGGTAAGCCACCGGACAGACCAATAGAATTGACAATAGAATTAGTTCCTGGAACACCACCAGTTACGAAACATCCATACAGAATGTCAGTAGTGGAGCTGAAGGAACTGAAGAAGCAATTAGATGACTTGCAAGCAAAAGAGTTCATACGCCCAAGTATTTCCCCATGGGCAGCCCCAGTGCTATTTGTGAAAAAGAAAGATGGAAGTCAGCGAATGTGCGTTGACTATCGAGGTCTGAATGCAGTGACTATCAAAAACAAATACCCACTACCAAGGATAGATGATCATTTGATTAGCTCCGAGGAGCTAAAGTATTCTCAAAGATTGATCTGCGCTCAGGATATCATCGTTGAAAATCCGAGAGCGGGATAGAGAGAAAGCGCATTCACAACTAGGTACGGACTCTACGAATTCACGATCGTACCTTTTGGGTTAACTAATGCACCGCCATACTTCATGAATCTCATGAATATGGTATATATGGAACAATGCACAAATTTGTGATAGTGTTTATAGATGATATACTCATCTATTCCAAGAATGAAGAAGAACACAAGGAACACTTGCATGTCGCTTTGTCCAAGCTTAGGAACACCAACTATATGCAAAATTCAGCAAATGTGACTTCTGGATGAAAGAAGTTTCATTCTTGGGTCACATCATTTCAGAAGATGGAGTCAAAGTTGACCCGAGAGAAGATTAAGTCGATAATGGAATGGCACCACCCACAAATGTAATCAAGTGAGAAGCTTTCTAGGATTGGTGGGTATTATCGCCGATTCATAGAAGGATTCTCAAAAATTGCCCGATCACTCACCCAATTGCTCAAGAAAGACACACCTTTTGAGTGGACGAAGAAGTGTGAAGAAAGCTTCCAAGAATTAAAGAATAAATTGACAACTGCACCAGTCCTAACCCTTCCAGATCCAAAGAAAGATTTTCAGATTTACTGTGACGCCTCCAAGCAAGGATTAGGATGTGTGCTGATGCAAGATCGAAAAGTGGTAGCATATGCTTCACGACAGTTAAGGCCACATGAAGAGAACTACCCTACACATGACTTGGAGATAGCTGCCGTAATCCATTCATTGAAAATCTGGAGACATTATCTGCTGGGTAACCATTGTGAAATATTTTCAGACCATAAAAGTCTGAAGTATATCTTTACTCAGCCAGACCTCAATTTAAGACAACGAAGATGGCTAGAGCGGATCAAGGATTTTGATATCGATTTGCAATATCACCCAGGTAAGGCGAATGTAGTAGCAGATGCCTTAAGCAGAAGAGTGTATCACAACATGGTCAGTGAGATTGACCAACCCCTACACTTAGTGACAGAGATGCAGAAGCTCAACTTAGCGGTGGTTGAACAAGGAATGTTAGCAGCCCTTGATATACAGCCACTGTTAACAGATAAAATCAAAACAGCTCAGGATGACGATGAAGAAACACAAGAATTGAAAAAGAGTAGCCAAGAGAAGAAATCAATTGAGTTTATCGAAGACAAACAAGGAATTTTGACCTTTGAAGGGCGATATTGCATACCAAATAAACAAGAACTGAAGGATTTAATATTATCAGAAGCTCACTCCTCACAGTTCTCAATACATCCTGACGGAACCAAGATGTATAAAGATTTAAAAAGAAGATTTTGGTGGAGTAACATGAAGAGGGAAATAGCGGAATATGTAGCCAAATGTGATGTCTGCCAAAAAGTAAAAGTTGATCACCGAAGCTCGCAGTTCATCGCAACCATTACCAATACCGAATGGAAATGGGACAGATTGGGATGGATTTTATTATCGCCTACCTAAGACAAAAGAAGGATATGATGCTATCTGGGTCATTGTGGATCGACTGACTAAAGTAGCACATTTCCTTCCTATTAAGCAAACCTACGGGAAGGATAAGTTGGCGAGTTATATTTAACCAAGATTGTGGTGTATCATGGTGTTCCAAGCAGGATTGTGTCTGATCGAGGAGCCCAATTTACTTCTATGTTCTGGGAAAAACTGCATGAAGCAATGGGCACAGATTTATCTTTCAGTACTGCATATCATCCACAAACTGATGGACAGATAGAAAGGACCAATCAGATCCTAGAAGATATGTTGAGAGCCTGTGCTATAGTCTATGGAGCAGCATGGAACACTTGTTTGCCAATTGCACGCTTCTCCTACAATAATAGCTATCAAGCCGATTCGATGACCCCATTTGAAGCGTTATATGGCGAGAGTGCGAACTCCACTAAACCGGGACGAAACAGGAGAACGGCAATATATTGGACCCCAGATAGTCCAAGACGCAGAAGCTCATGTGAGAATCATTAGAGAGAAGATAAAGGTAGCTCAAGACCGTCAGAAAAGCTATGCCGATACTAGAAGAAAAGACTTAAGTTTCGAAGTTGGCGATTATGTATACCTCAAGGTCACCCCATTCAAAATAGTTAAGAGATTTCAGGTCAGAGGAAAGTTAGCACCCAGATATGTTGGGCCGTTCCCAATTACAAAAAGAGTGGGAGAAGTAGCCTACGAAGTGCAATTACCGTCCAACATGACCAGAGTACACAACGTATTCCATGTGTCCCAACTCCGAAAGTGCCTGAGGCAACCTACAGAAGAAGTCTCATTGGGAGAAATTGAACTTTCTGAAGATTTGACATACCCAGAAGAGCCTCTACAAATACTTGAGACAACTGAACGACAACTCAGAAACAAGAATGTCAAGTTTTGCCGAGTGCAATGGAAGAACCATACGTCAGCAGAGTCCACCTGGGAAAAAGAAGCAGATTTACAGCGAGACTTCCCCAACATGTTCACAAGGCCAGAGGAATCTCGAGGACGAGATTCTTCTTAAGGGAGGTAGGTTGAAACACCCCAAATTTTGAGCATTTTTGAAAATTTTCAGAAATTCAACTTGAATTTGGAAACTTACCCAATTTGGCAAGAAGTAGCAAAATACGCTTTCCCTTTTCTCCTCCCCGCCTTCGCTCCTGGCCGGCGCCATCTGCGCGCGCGCGCCGCTCAGCCCTTCTCTCCCGAAGCCGCCGGTGCCCCACGCCGCCGTTTCCCGCCTTGTGTGCAGAGAGGCGCCCTCCAGCTCAAGCCCGCGAGGACGCCGACCCCACGCGCCAGAGACACCGCCCTTGCCCTTCTCCCCGCGCGCAGAGTTCCCGGGCAGGCCGCTGCCCTCGCCGTTGCCAGCGCGGGCCTTCCCGTGGCTTCTCCCCCTCGGAGGTCAAGGAGGTACTCAAGTGCTGCAGAGTCACGTTGCCACCTTGCCCTCCTTCGCACGGCGCAGTTCCAGCTCACCCCTCCTCTCCCCTTCCCGTGCGGGAGATATTGCGCCGAACCGCCTCACCGTCGCGCCAGCTGTACACGCCGTATAAAGGCTCAATACCACTGTAGACCGCCTTCAGGCAACCCCCTTCCCCTCCCCACTCCACCGATTCAGCTCTCGCCGCCTCCACCGCCGCCAATTCCCACCCCTGCGCCGGTGAGCCCTAAAATACAATTGAAGAGTTTACTCAATTCCCATCCAATTCCATACGCCCACACGTGTGTTTCTACTCCCTGAACACGATAGCGCAACCACCGGGGCAAGAGCACTTGCCCAGAGGTCGGGCCACGGAGCTCGCCGCCGACCCCAAGGTCGCCATCGCGTGGCTAGGCCACTCCAGCCTTCCCCGAGCTGCACCGCCACCGCCAATGGATCCCTAAGGTCCCCTAGATGGTGAAACGCCGGCTAATTGGGTCGCAAAGCCGTCGGCATCCCGTAGCGCCACCGCACATGCCCCTGCCTTCCCGAGAGTCCGCGACCATCCCCGTCCACCCAAACTCCTCCAGCTACCCACAAATGGAACCAGCACCCGTGAGCGCACCTTTTGGCTATGGCCGTCCCCCGGGAGCGTCATTGCCTCCGCCTCCCCGCCCCGGAGCCTGCGCTCCGTTTTCCCGCCGAGTCGGGAGCGGAGGGAGGAAGACGACCACGCGCAGCCGTCGATCGGGTTTCATCCAACCGTCGGCCTCCATTTAAATCCCAACCGCTCGCTCCGCGCCCCGCTCCATCCGACCGCTCCGACGCATCGTCCTCGCCCCATCCGCACCGTCGGCACCGAGCACGCGTCGCTCATCGCGTGAGCACGCGCGCGCCCGCGCTGGACTCCACCCGCACGCGCGTATGGGCTTTGGCCTGCGCGGCCGAAAGCCGAGCCGGGCCGGTGGGCTGGCGCGGCCGCGAGTACGCCGGCCGCCGCCGCACCGTGCGCACGGGCCGGGCTGCACTATTCATTGGGCCAAGCCCATTACTGTTCACACCGAGAGAAAATCCAGAAAAATTCCCAAAAATCATAGAAAAATCTAGAAAATTCATAAAAATACAAAAATACACCATCTTGACCAGAAAAATACCCTGAGTTCAAATCTGCTCTCTGTTCTTTTAAATTCAAATTTGTTAAATTTGAATTTCCCTCTTTTGCTAATGCCTTTTCTAGCAAAATGTCCATCCACACACTTCTAAAGTATTTGGTTGAGATTTTATTTTTATTTGGCTCCTTTTTGCATTGATAACTTTAATTTGGGCACGTTTTGAGTTGGAACTTATGGTATGATTTTATGTGTTTACGCTAGCCTCCGACGTAGCTGAAGTCCCAGTTCTGGAGCCGGAGCCGACTGCTCAGATCTACGACATAGTAGAGATTACGGACCAGCAAGGCAAGTCACATATTTTTGAGCATATTGAATCCCATTGAATTACATTAATTATTTAATATATTTTCATTATGGATAGTTGCGAACTGATAATTGTGTAAAACAAAGAATTAGAATGGCATGCTATCTAGATAATCCTACCACTGATAAATAGCCCTGTTTACCTTGATGGCCATATTCACCTTGACAACCTTAGTAAGAAATAATGTATGATACCCAAGTAACCATGATCGCCGTACATAACAACTTTGTACTACTAAGGTGTTGGCCGCAGGCCGGTAGGATTTCAAAGCTGATGCTAAGGTAAAGATGTGCTGTGGGAAATCACGTGGTGATCTACGCCCACGACTTCACCTTAGAGGAATTAAGACTGGGAAGGGTGTGCTGTGGGAAATCATGCGGTGATCTACGCCCACGACCTTACCCGAGTGAGAGGCTGGTATGGTTGGGTGGTGGTGCCAGTGGGCACAGAGGGGGATGTGGTTGGATGCCTCAGGTGAAAAATGTAAGGACAAGAACCTTGTGCCAAGTAAAAGACATAGTCAACGCTCAGGCCACAGGAGTTGACTTGTCAACACTGGTCTAGTAGCCGCTCCATTCAATTGAAACTCTACAGCCGTGATGACAGTAGACGGGAGCTAGGTAGGTGCGGGTACCTAACAACGGTAGTATTCACTCACAAGCGGCTAGAGAAGAGTATATGTGCAATTGTAGCCGTGACTGAGTGATGCTATCGGGTAGAGTCTATATAAAGAAGGGAGCAGTGAACCGACCTGCCTTTCTTAACTCTGTCGCGGGAGTTAAGGGATTGTGTGGGTAAAGTTGAGCAACTCTGCAGAGTGTAACAAATTGTATTCGAATACGCCGTGCTTCCGGTTAATGAAGCTGTGTTAATTGGGTGATTCCAATAACGAGGCATAAGTAGGATTGGAGATGATTTAATGTGATAATTGATGAACTGATTCTGTTAATCAAAACCCCTGATCTTAAGGAGCAAACATCTTCAAGTTTTGCTTGCTTACAAATAAAACTGCATCCACCCACTGTAATACAACCCATATACGCCCACCCTTGAAATACCGTGCATATAGTAAACCAGGGTCTACCCCTGTGACTTGCTGGGTACAGTGGTACTCATGATTTGCTAAACATCATCAACAGAAGGCCAATACTGGCAAGATGACGTGATGGAAGAAGACGCTCCTGAAGAACCAGTCTACTTTGAAGAAGATTGGGCTTAGGATTTAGCCACGCTCAGGCCGTCGATCCTTTTGTGTGTATGTGGTAGTGTATGGGCTTATGCGCCCGCTGTGTACCTTAACAACAATATAATAATGTAATAAAGTTGGTATGTTTATGTAAGCTGGTGCTATTATGATGATCACATGTAACCCTAGAATGTCATAACTGTACATCCCGTACGGTTATGATGTTCCGTACCATCTCCAGAAATGGGGGCGTTACACTAACCTACTCATGCAGCTAACTCGGCCCGCTTTCTATGCCCTAAGCGCATAACGTGCGTCAGTAATAAAACACCTACATGTATACAGGCACAGCTCTAGCTCCGAGATCTATGTTGGATCTGTAGTTTGTTGACTAAATTAAAGTGATTTAAATATTTTTATTTAATATATAATATAAATTAAATGAGTCATGTAAATGCACTTAATATGCCTGCAACTTTAAATCCAGAATTTCCTAGAGCTACAGATGACCAATTCTAGAAAATATACAGATTTTCTAGAGCCAGAGCTCTGCCAAACGGGAACTCAGAAGGTGCACATGGAACTCTGGCCGAGTCCATCTGCAGCACTACTCAATACATGCCTACACAGCTCTTGCGCACAAACAACTAATACATCACACGTTCAATCTTGATTATACCTAACAGAGTTAGTTTAATAGCATAGCAGACTGATCGTGCGTTTGTGGTGATGGATGAATACTGTTCTTTCAGCTGGATGACATCGGTGTCTAGGGGTGAGTGCGTCTACTCTGCGAACCCCGCTTTCGCGCTGAGATTATGCGCGGTCCTCCTGCTGGTGGTGGCCCAGATCACCGTCTCGGTGGTCGGCCACTGCTGTGGCTGCTGCAATCCTCGGGGCGGTGCTTCCAAGTCCAAGCGGGTCGTGGGCATCGTCTGCTGTGTCCTCTCATGGTGAGTCCGTACATGTCTGGCAAAACGTTGCGTTGTCCAAGTGCTAACCTGATCGCTCGAGGTGACGGCTAGATGGACGGGCAATGCATACATATGCAGGATAGCGGCGGTGATGGCAGGGGTGCTCTTCGTGATAGGCGTAGGGTGGAACGCCCCGGGTCAAGGACGGCGTCTTTAGGAGTGCGGCCGTGCTAACCGTCGTAGCCGCCGCGCTCGAGATCAAATCTTACGAAATGCTTCGCGAGGTGGTGGCGGCACCGGGCACCGGCGGTTACTACTACCCCGGGGGTGGGCGAGCCCAGGCCCAACGGCTCGCAGCCACACGCCACCGGGCTCTCGATCGGCCAGCCTGCTCCAGGTCCGGGATATGGGCAGGCCGGCGCGGTACACACATTTCCCTCCCAACTCAAGGACATGGACAGTTCCCTCCTGCCAAAGGACACGCACAAGCGTAAACCAGTGTGCCGTGTGAAGTTGATTCCGAGTCTTGTTTTAGCGTCTTTGTGCGTACCCGTGTCCACCGTCCGTGTTGTGTGCGTACGTGTGATCTCGAGTTTTGATGTTTCCTACAGTGTCACGTACTCCACTCTTGCTTTAGGTATTGTTCACATTTTCAACCGTAAGTCGCACAGGTTACGAGTTTTTAGGCTTCTGGTTTTTAACTTTTCAATTTTATTTTTTTAAGTTGTTTTTGTCTTTTCTTTTCTTCTTGTCCTTTGCATTTTTATGATAATATAATTTTTTATTTTTTAATTTAATTGCATTGAAAAATCTACTGACAGCAGTAATAAACATAAATATAAAATTTGAAGCTCAAATGAACGTCACCTTAAACTACATAGAAAAAGATTCTCAAATAACAGCTTGAGATTATGTGAAGCCAGTACTAATGACTAAGCAATGTGATTATGTGCAAGATCAATTGATGTGAGTAATTTTCTTTATTTCGTTTGCATCCTTCTGATTACGTTTCACATCAACACACACACACTTTTCACTTTTCACACAACTAAAAGCTTCAGTGCAAACATAAAAGGCATCACCTTTGTTACACTCTAGGCATCACAGCGCGGAGCCGCAGAAGGGGCAGAACCGGAATTGCGGGTCGACGGCGCGGCTGCACGTGCCGCACCGCGCGTCCCGGGGAAGGAACGGACCCGCCTGCGGCGGCTCGCCGCCGAGGGATCCGGGCGCGAGGAGGCCGCACTCGCGGCAGAGGTAGGCGGGGTCCTTGCCGGGCCACCGCCACGCGGGGACGAAGAAGAGCGTGAGCACCTTCTCCGTCTCCACCAGGTCGGCCGTGCCGCCGCAGCGCAGGCACCGCCCCGCCGCCTCCTTTAGCACCCGCCCCGCGCCCTGCTCCACGCCCCCCACGAAGAAGAAGAACATCGTCGGATTTTTCCCCTTACCTCGGTCTGGATCCCTAGCTTCCTCGCTCGATCTCGCGGCCGCTTGGCTCGGTCTGTTTCGATTCGTTTCGCTGCGAGCTGATTGGGATTTTTGTAAGCGCACTCGGGTTGATCTGGGGCGGCTTTGTTCTGGAGAGAGAGAGAGAGGCGAAAGAGTTTTCTGGAGAGCTCTCCTTTGATTCAAGGGCACTACGGTCATTTCCGGTGGCCTAAAAATAAGGAGAATCCATTGAATCAAAAAAATTCGAGTGACAGGATTAAATTTTCAAAGGCGTGCAAATTGGGGGTTAAAAGTTGAAAGGCGCACGTATTCAGTGTCAAATATCGAAATTTCTCCTCGGATTGGGATCACAAGAGTTCGAGATGCGGGGGAAAGACGGTGGCGGTGGGCCTGGACTTGAGCTAGAAGTCGGCCCATCCGCCCATGTGCCGGAGGATAGCATTGTTTCGAGACCAGCTTGGTACGTGCTCATCAGCCCATGTCCCGTTTGTACACGTGTTCTGGGCGGACCCGTGTCAGCTATTTTTTAAGTTTTGTGTCCCCTCTAATTTGTGTTACAACCAAAAAGTAACCAATGTACAGACACCTTTTACTGTAAAGACATCATTCAGAACAGACACATCTTTGGCTGGCACCCCTCATCATCTATATATATGTATCAACATGTACAGATTCAATTGGATGAATGAAAGTAATCTTTCTCTCACACACTTGTCTCAAACTTCTCTTGCAATAAATGTGGAAGTTGCAATTGGTATGCGAAGACTACGTGATTTGCAGATGTCAGGGGGAGAAATCTCCTAAGACATAACCCGTTCAAATAAAAATATTGTACTCTTTTCCCTTTATGAGTTTTTCCTCTAAAGGTTTCTCATCAAGGTTTTTAATGAGGCAATATGACAACGTAATCACAAATATATCTCTATTTTCCCACAGGGGTTATTAAAGAGATATAATCAAATATATGCCATATCATTTTTCTCCTTAAATTTTTTCACTGGGTTTTAAAGGAGTTTTTCATGGCATATCTACTCTATCGATTCTCCTCATATTTTCCCTACAAGGTTTTGGAGGAGTTTTTTCAAGATGATGAATCAAGATGATCATATGAAGATACATTGGTCAAGGGGAGTGTTACAACCAAAAAGTAACCAATGTACAGACACCTTTTACTGTAAAGACATCATTTAGAACAGACACATCTTTTGTTGGCACCCCTCATCATCTATATATATGTATCAACATGTACAGATTCAATTGGATGAATGAAAGTAATCTTTCTCTCAAACACTTGTCTCAAACTTCTCTTGCAATACGTTATCAACACGAACGAATATACATTCAAGTGCAACCAGAGAACACACACAAGGTAATGAAACTACTCTGGATGTTCATGCTTTGGTGGCGACCGGCCTGGCGCGGCGCGTCTTCACGGCGCGGCTTAGCGGCTCCACGGCGTGGCGGCGAGGACCGCCGCGCCGCGGCAGACGGCCGGCCGGCGACAAGCGCGCGGCGGCACGCCAACGACGCCCAAGCCCGAGACGGCTCACGGCCGGCCGCGCTGAGCCCGGCGGCTCACGCGGCGCGCTAACGGCGAAGCGCCCGAGGCGGCGGAGGAAGCGCTGCGCCGACGGCGCGGCGCGGCGCTCGCAGACGGCCGGCGAGTGCGGCTCGCTTCGCGCGCGACGGCGTGGCGGCCGGAGGCGGCGCGCTCGGCGTGGCACGGCGGCACGACGCTCCAGACACCGTGGTACGCGCGGCGGTGGAGCCGGCCGGCGGCAGCAGCGGTTGGCGGCGGCTCGCCCGACGGCAGCGTGGGCGCGGCCGGCGAGGCGAGCCCGCAGCAGCGCGCGCACGGCGGCCTCAGCGCAACCGGCGTGGCGTCTCCCGGCGCGCGGCCGGTGCAGAGGCGCGGCGCCGACCGACCGGCCGGCGGCGGCGGCCATGCGAGACGGAGCGGCGGAGGCGGCGGCCGACGGCTATGCGCGGAGGCGGCTTGACCCGGCGCGGGAGGTGGCGGCGGCCCCATGGGATGGCGGCGGCTAGGGTTTGGGTTAGGGAAACCCTAACCTCCCCCCATTCCCTTTTATAGGCTGCCCCCAAATGGGCTTTGGCCCATTAAAATCCCACCTCCCCACATGGGCCACATGGCCGAATGGGCTTCAGCCTAAGTTTTCGGCATTTTGCACAATCCCCCCTCTATTTCATGCAAATGCAGCATTTTTATGTTAAATAAATTTCAATTGTATATATTTGCAATATAGTCCTTATGCTTATTTATAATTGTACCTGATAATCTGTAATTTTATAAATTAGCATTTCAGTCCCTACAGGATCTGAAAATTATGTAATTGTTCAAATAAGTGTGCATGCACATTTCTATAACTTTTACATATTTAGGATTATTTTATTACAATTTATTTACAATATGAATTGCGACCATATTTAAATTTGCTATCTTTCGCAAATTTAAAATTTAAAATTCCCATTTAGTGAGTACCATTGTACTTAGTAATTTAGAATTTTTTTTGCAAAATATTATACCTACCATAAAATCACACTTTATGGCACTTTGCTTGTACGCTATGCCATACAAATTGGTGTTCACCACCAATATTGTGATTACACGGTATTATAAATATAACCACATGTTATATTTAATTTGGGTATACATTCATTTGGATTACAATACTCATATTGTTTTCCACATATTTTGCATTTTATTACAACATTACCATACACATTAATTTACCTCATGTAAATTAATCATTTATGGTGTACTTTTCATGTAGGTTTTTAAATGGCTACCAAAGATTTTGAGCCCCTCGCTCTCGATGGTACCAATTATCCTACATGGGCTATGGACCTCAAAATCAACCTAACCACACATGGGTTGCAACGGGTGATATTTGATCCTCCAGCTGATCAAATTCCTCCGGATATTGTGAAATATTCCGTTTTGAATATAATACGGAATCACATACATCCGGATTTGAAGGCTGAATATTTGTATGAGGAGAATCCACTCACATTATGGTTAGCCCTAAAAAATAGATATGAACAGCAAAAAGCTGTTATATTAACTGAGGCTAATCATGAATGGGCACATCTTAGACTCCAAAATTTCAAATCTGTTGGAAAATATAACCATGCCCTTCATACAATTTGCTCCAAATTGCGTTTTTGTGACAAGGCACCAACATATGCGGACAAAATAGAGAAGACTCTCTCGACTATGCTTCCATCTGACAGGGTCCTACAGCAGCAATGGCATGCTGCGAATTACCAAACTTATTTTGATCTTATGCATACTATGCTTTAGGCAGAAAAGCATGCTGAACTTCTTTTAAAGAATAATCAGCTACGTCCCATTGAGGCTGCTCCACTTCCTGAAGTTCATGCTAATCAAAATAACAAAAAGTTCAGTGGTTCAAAAGACCACTCAAAGAACTTTAAAGGTAAAAACAAACGCAACATGAAGCAAAAAACCAAGTGGATTCAAGAAAGGTAAAGACAATCATGGTAAGAAAGTTGACAAAACTGATGTTTGTCAAAAGTGTGGTTGTTACAACCATCCTACCAAGAAATACCGCACCCCGAAGCACCTCGTGAACCTCTACATCCAGTCTTTGGCTCAAGGCAAGAATGCTCACGAGAAGAGATTTGAAGCGCACTTCAATCTCACATCCAACAATGATGAAGCCGGATGCTCTCAAAAGTTCCTTCAAGAACTCAAAGACACATGTGCTTTTACAAAGAAGGATGATCTCATGTGCACCGAGGACACACTTGAAGAATTTCATTCTCAAGACATATTTAGAGATCTCAATTAGACTCCTTGTTCCATAGATAACAAGTACTATAGTGTTGTAATATAAATAATGTTGTCATCTATATTGTAAGCTTGTATGCTACAATCATATATCGAACATATTCGGTATTGTAAAATAAAGTTTGTATGTATTCTATATATACTCCTACAAGAATTTCATTAAATTCTTCTTTTGTGTATATAGAATTTTGGAGTCAATCCAATGGAGGAGGAATTATGCCTTGTGGACAGCGGCACCACAAACTCTATACTTAGGGACACAAAATATTTCCTCACTCTTACTAGGAGGAAAGAAAATGTTTTAACCATCGCTGGACACAATGCAACGATAGTAGGCTCTGGTCGCGCCTCTATCACTCTCCCTATGGGTACACAATTGGAAATTGAGGATGCACTCTTGTATCCCGATTCGACACGTACCCTACTTAGTTATAGAGATATCCGTCAGAATGGTTTCCATGTTGAAACCCGAAATGACAACAAAGAAGAATATCTCCTCTTAACCAAACACAACGGATATGGCAAACAAGTACTAGAAAAAATTCCATCTTTAAACTCCGGATTGTACTATACATACATCAAACCCGTTCAACATATTGCGTACAAAGTAATTTTCCAAAACACTAACACATTCCAAACATGGCATGATCGCCTTGGCCACCCAGGCATTGGAATGATGAGGAAAATTATTAGCAATTCAATTGGTCATACATACCATAAAACAAAATTTTCGGAATCATCAGATTTTGTGTGTACTTCATGTGCCACCGGAAAATTGATTTTAAGACCCTCTTATCTTAAAATCAGAGCTGAACCACTTAAATTCCTTGAACGCATTCAAGGCGATATATGTGGTCCTATACAACCATTGTGTGGACCGTTCAGGTACTTCATGGTTCTAATTGACGCATCTACTAGATGATCACATGTGTGTCTTTTATCCACACAAAACCATGCATTTGCTAAGTTAATTGGTAAAATTATCCAATTACGAGCACATTATCCTGAATATCGAATTCAATCAATTCGAATGGACAATGCTGCTGAATTTACATCCCATGCCTTCAATGATTATTGTATGGCTCTTGGGATACAAGTTCAACACTCTGTTCCATATGTTCATACACAAAATGGTTTAGCAGAATCTCTTATCAAGAGAATCAAGCTCATTGCAAGACCATTACTATAGAATTGCAACTTACCAACATCATGTTGGGGTCATGCGATTTACATTTGCTGACTTAATCCAATTGCGCCCAAGCGCATATCATAGCACTTCCCGCTACAATTAGTACGTGAAATCCACCGATATTTCCCATCTGCGAAAGTTCGGTTGCGCTACATACGCATCGATCTCACCACCGCAGCGTACCTCAATGGGACCGCACAGAAACTTGGGATCTATGTTGGGTATAAATCTCGTCAATCATAAAATACCTCGAGCCCTAACGGGGACACATTTCTGACGACGCTGATTGCATATTCAATGAGGAACATTTCTCGGCATTAGGGGGAGACAATAAGTACCAAACTGAATGCCAGGAAATTAATTGGAATGTTCAAGGCATTCCTGCCTCAGACCCACGTACCAGAGAAACTGAACATCAAGTTTAGAAAATCATTCATTTGCAAAACATTGCAAACAATCTGCCAGATGCATTTACTGATTATAAGGGTGTCACAAAATCCTATAATCCTGCCAGAAGTGTGCCTGAAAGAGTGGAGGTACCGCAAAATACCACTCAACTCCCAGTTCAAAATAAGAGGGGGAGAAGTACGGTACAAATGGCGGATACAGCTTCTAACAAGCGACAAAGGAAACAAAAGAATGTAAATGCAGATCAATCTCATGTTGATAGACACCAAAGGATCCTTGAACCCAGATCAACAGTGCACTCAAATACTGATCCTGGGACATCGGAATACCCCGACTCAAATATTTTGGGAAATAACATTGAGTCACCAGGGGTCCAAGAAATTTTCACTAACTATACTGATTCTGGAGAATCATACGATCGTAAGACTACAATTGTCAACATTTATTTCTCCACAACAATTGTAAACAACCTTCAAAATGATCCAGATCCCAAGACCATGGCAGAGTGCAAACAGCGCTCAGACTGGAATCAATGGAAGGATGCAATTCAAGCGGAGTTAGCCTCGCTCAAGAAAACAAATGTATTCACCAATGTGATACATACACCTCCCAAAGTATTCCCTGTCGGTTTCAAATGAGTTTTCGTCCGCAAATGGAATGAAAACAATGAGGTGGTGAGATACAAAGCAAGGCTTGTAGCACAAGGGTTCACGCAGAGACCCGGCATTGATTTCAATGAAACTTATTCTCCAGTAATGAGTGGAATAACATTCCGATACTTAATCTCATTGGCAGTTAAAAATCATCTATCTTTTCAGTTGATGGATGTAGTGACTGCATATCTCTATGGGTCACTTGATTCGGACATATACATGAAAGTTTTCCGATGGAATTTCAATTCCGAATCCAAACGCAAATCGCAATATGTATTGTGTAAAATTGAACAAGTCTTTATACGGCTTGAAACAGTCGGGTAGAATGTGGTACAACCGACTAAGTGAGTTCCTAACCAAAAAGGGATACTCCAACAATGATGATTGCCCATGCGTATTCATCAAAAGATCCTCAACAGGATTTTGTATTATATCTGTGTATTTTGATGATCTTAATATCATTGGTAATACACAAGATATAGATGAAACACGTAATCATCTTATGACGGAATTTGAAATGAAGGATTTGGGTAAAACTAAATTTTGCTTAGGTATACAATTTGAGCACCTTCATGCAGGCATTCTAGTGCGTCAATCAGCCTATGTCCAGAAAATATTAGAGAAATTCAATATGGACAAAGCATATCGATCGAAAATCTCCATGGTTGTTCGATCTCTCGACAGGGACAAAGATCCATTTAGACCCCGAGATGACAATGAAGAGATATTGGGACCCGAGGTTCCATATCTCAGTGCCATCGGAGCGCTTATGTACCTTGCAAATTGCACCCGGCCGGATATTGCATTTGCGGTAAATCTACTTGCTAGATATAGCGCTGCTCCAACCAAAAGACATTGGGCAGGAGTGAAGCATATCTTCAGATATCTTCAAGGCACTAAAGATCTCGGTTTATTCTTTCAGAAGAATAAAAATATGGATTTAATAGGAAATACAGATGCTGGCTATTTATCATATCTCCATAATGCCAAATCTCAAACAGGCTTTGTATTTTTACATGATGGAACAGCCATCTCTTGGAAGTCTTCGAAACAGACTCTAGTGGCTACATCCACTAATCATTCTGTAATAACTGCATTATATGAAGCATCACGTGAATGTGTATGGCTTCGCAGAATGATTAACCACATACAACAATCATGTGGTATAGGTGCTATTGCATCACCTATCATTATCTACGAAGATAATGCTGCTTGCGTTGTTCAAATGCTAACAGGTTACATAAAGAGCAATATCACAAAATATATTGCACCTAAACTATTTTACCCACATGAATTGCAAGAGAGTGGGGAAATAAATATTCTGCAAACTAAGTCTTGTGATAATCTCACAGACTTATTCACCAAGTCATTACCAACTTCCACATTTCAAAAATATGTTCATGGAATTGGTATGCGAAGACTACGTGATTTGCAGATGTCAGGGGGAGAAATCTCCTAAGACATAACCCGTTCAAATAAAAATATTGTACTCTTTTCCCTTTATGAGTTTTTCCTCTAAAGGTTTCTCATCAAGGTTTTTAATGAGGCAATATGACAACGTAATCACAAATATATCTCTATTTTCCCACAGGGGTTATTAAAGAGATATAATCAAATATATGCCATATCATTTTTCTCCTTAAATTTTTCCACTGGGTTTTAAAGGAGTTTTTCATGGCATATCTACTCTATCGATTCTCCTCATATTTTTCCCTACAGGGTTTTGGAGGAGTTTTTTCCAAGATGATGAATCAAGATGATCATATGAAGATACATTGGTCAAGGGGGAGTGTTACAACAAAAAAGTAACCAATGTATAGACACCTTTTACTGTAAAGACATCATTTAGAACAGACACATCTTTTGCTGGCACCCCTCATCATCTATATATATGTATCAACATGTACATATTCAATTAATTGAATGAAAGTAATCTTTCTCTCAAACACTTGTCTTAAACTTCTCTTGCAATAATTTGGAAGGAGTGAGACTCGGATTTACGAACTTACGTGTCTATCGTTGCATGGTAAAAGACCTCCTCGATTTCAACTATTGAACCAAAAACTTGTTGAAAGGCGCTAAAAGTTGTGACTTGCGAGGGTTTCTCAACCATTATGCATCATGGTCATTCACAGCAGGTGAAAAATGTAAAAAAAGAAGCCACATACCAAAAAAAAAAATCAAAAATCTTCTGAGCGGCATTTCATCACATGTTATTCTTCCTTTTGAGTGGCAAATTATATAAAAAAAAATCAGAAACTAATCACTCAACAATAAAGGCCATTCTTTTTTTGCTTTTTAACTGATTTTTAGCTTTGATATTTTTCAGCAATCACTATTCATTAGATTAATAAACCGCAAATAAAAGTCATAAGTTATAACCCAAAAGAACGCCCTCAAAACCCAATAATATTTGATGGAAAACAATAGAGGAAAAATGGCTAGGCAAAGTCCAACATAGGCAGAGTTTGGAAAGCCCCACTGAAAACCCTCTTCGGACCTGGCCACCTTGTACCCATTGTGCCCCACCTCTGTTCCTCTTTAAAACACACGCTTCCACCCTTCTCCCCCTCCCCCTCTCACTCCAAGTAACTTATAGCTATAGTTTTTAGCTATTGGTTGAAATTCCATAGTAGCAGTTGTTAGTTTTTTTGAATCATTTAGTTAAATAAAAATAAAGAAAAATGAGAATAAAAAAATAAAAACACTATCATATTTCTAAGGACAATACAAAGGAAAAAGAGAAAAAAAGCAAAAGTAAAAAAAACAAAATTATAAACTGATGTGCTCCAAGTAACTTCTGGCTTTTGCAAGAGCAAGAGAGCCAATGGAAACCGCAGCCATGCCAAGATTCCCGTGCTCTACCCTCCCCGTCTGACCCCGCCGTGCACCGGCCCTCTCGACCCTGCTGCCAGGCCGCTCGTCTCGCGGTGCGCCGGCGAAAGGTGGAGACCGAGGTGCCCATAGAGAAGTCGGTGCTCCTTTCTCATCCTGGACGCTCTTGTTTTTTTTTGCTTGTGCCCTATGTGTTTGTTGGGAATTGTTTGGATAATTGAACTGTCTAGTGTGCTTCTCGGGGTGGTGATATCTTGTCCAGGGTTTCCTCACTTCCCTGCAGTGATGAACATCAACCAGATCCACGATACCCTGGCGCATAGGTGAGTAGTTCTTGGGTGGCACTACCATTCTTTTGTTCTTATGCTGTGTGTTCACGCATGGCTACATGCCGAAATTCTCGAGAGATGTTAACATTGTGCCAACGTAGTTATATACCTGTAGATTGTGATTGTGTGTCTGTAATTCCAGCAATTCACTGTGTGCTGATGCAATTCACTCAAAAAAAATAGATGGGGGGGTTTTCAGGACTTGGTTAGTGCTTTAATTCAATGACGTTATACTCTAATGGGTCTCTTCTTTTCAGTTTTTAAAAGTTGTTTTTCGGTTTTTCTATAGTAATTAACTTTTAAACGTGATGCTTTTTTATGATGGGGTCTATAAATTGAATGTAATACACAATGTAGTGCCTTCATGTCGAGACCCAAATATGCAAATCCAGACTCTCTGTGTATTCTGTACTAATCCAGGATCACATTAGTGTACACAGTTAAAACATACATGAAATACCGACCATATCATGATTAACTAAGAAAAGATTAAAATATTATTAATTATCAGAGTTATGATTTCATAGCTAAACTTACAAATAATAGCCTAAATAGCTTAAAAAACTAGCAGCAGAAAACAATGAAAAACGAAATGGCCATTCGACATACCCACAAGCAATCGACTGAGAAGCGAAGTTCTAATATGAGAAGTCATCGAAGTATTCTCCTTCAAGTACCTCCGGTGATATGGCTCTTCTTCAACAACTGAGCGAATACAGATATAGCCATGAGTACATAAAGTACTCAGCAAGTCATTTGTAACAAGATATAATATAATTATGCAAGACTTACCAAATGATGACTTACTGGTTATTTTGCAGAAAATAATAATTTGAAGTAAATACGTTGAATAAATAGATTGAAAATGCAATTATGGAAAGGATGTAAATAGATAAATAACAAACCAAGGATAAATAAACCACAAGAAAACTGACCATTCACCTCCCATCCATCTTACTTTCTAGCCAAATCAAAGTTCAAGAAAAACCTAACCCTCATGTGAAATCACCAAATATTGTCCATGATCAGAGGCTCGACTATTTGAATAGTTTACACTCTACAGAGATTGCACAATTTTATCCACATGATATGATCATCTTGTATTATCACCGCTATAATACTCTTCCTTAAGCATGTCGACCAAGAAGACCACAATAAAACTTTTATAATGCTTAATCTCAAACTGATCTTGCTCGCTAAGGTTTTGTTGCTGATAGGGATAGAAACGGATCGAATACGAATTGAATAGTCTCAAATATGAATACGAATCCATATTTTTAAAACAATTACAGAGACAAATCATATTTTTAAAATGAATATGGATACGAATCGAATATCGTAATGAATATGAATTCAAATCGAATATGTACTTAATTCGGTCGAATGCAAATATCCTAAAACTTTTGTAACAAATCTCGGTAGAACAAATTTATGTAACATGACTACACATATACACGAGCTAACAGTGTAGCGCATAGAGTTAAAAATTATGCGAAGTAATTTTCACTTCTACTTATGCACCTTGGTTCATTAGAAAATTGCTTCCTACTATCATCCCTAGGGTGCTCGCCAGGGATGGAAACAGATCGAATACGAATTGAATAGTCTCAAATATGAATACGAACATTCTCAAATATGAATACGAATATGAACATTCTTGAATACGGATTTTATTTACCACATTCACATTTCCTCGGATACGAATATCGGATAAAATGAAATCCTTTACCGTTTCCCATCCCTAGCTGCTGTGTAGGCTAAACACCTAGTCGGAAAAGCCCCCTCTTACGCCAACAAAACATCTTAATGGCAATATCGAGGTTGATACGTCACAAATTAATCAGCTAAATCCATCCCATACTAGATATGTGATTGCACGGTAAAACTCAAATTAATGACGCACAAAGTTAAGTTCTTAGACATTAGCTAGGTGAGGCAGCCATATCCCAAAAAGTGTTAGCCACACTTCCCCCTTTACTGCACGATCACTCGCCTAAGTGAAAACTATTTTGTATAACTAACACCAATGACACTACCCATGTCATGGTACTCAAGTTTTATAACTCTGGCTGACTACCATGATTT
The DNA here is from genome assembly GCA_036346575.1 of Dendrocalamus sinicus. Lineage (NCBI taxonomy): Eukaryota > Viridiplantae > Streptophyta > Magnoliopsida > Poales > Poaceae > Dendrocalamus > Dendrocalamus sinicus. Next base: position 26,548,186 of record CM070654.1, read on the forward strand.
AGTATCTCATTAAGTCAATTAATTAATTAATCAATAGGTGATGATGAACCCAACATACTACAAGTATGGCTAAGCATATTTAAATGTACAACCTATGTGACAGCTAATATTGTATCACTAGATAAATATCTATCCTATGGTGACAATGAAATCATGGCATTCAAATTATCAGGGTGAAATTACTCAAGTTGGACAATAACTACTAGGTTCGAAGGTTTGTATTAAATTAGCAATGCATCATAATTTAAAACAAAATAATAAATAATAGATTTAAAAATAATAGGTTCAACATAATCAAAAGTTATGACTTACCTTGACCTTACTCAGTTACTAACTCTTGATCTTCAGGTCCTACTTCTGCTCCTTCGAAGATGTTATCCAACGAGAGAGAAAACGAATAAAATATAAATAAATTCAATTAAAATCCAAACAAACTCCAAAAACTATAAACTTAGAACCAAAATATAGAGCCTAATTTTAGATGAATTTAGGAAAAAGAATAAAATCAATCGGAGTTAGGACGGAGGAGAACAGGCTCTTAGAAATTTTTCTAGAAAATAAATTCTTAAAAATTTGAGAAAAGCTACTGTGTTGTGGACTTGGTCTATGGAATAATGTGGGTTTACTATGAACTCGGCTCATGGAATAGTGTATACGGATGACTCGAATGATGCGGCACTAGGGCTGACGTGGTGCGACACGTGGCATGACGCATAGACCTAGGGTTGATGTGGATGCTAAGGTGGCAGTGATGTGGTAGGGTGATGTGGCATGGCTCATGGTCTTCAGAATAGTGACTACTGATCGGTGGGGCCCATGTGTCAGACTCGGTTCATGTGGACTGAGTTTACGGGAAAACGAAGAGGTGACATGCTATGGAAGGGCGTCAGCACTGACGTCGATGGGCGCATGTACTGAAGCATCACTTCGGTGACCAAACGGGCGGCGTGGGACGTGAGGTGAGGCCTGGACGGTAGACTGGTGGAACGACAATCAGCTGGCGGCGTAGCGTAGTCCCGAGTGGCAACGGCACGGACACCAAGATAGGGTTGGCTCAAACACAACAACAGCTTCTGAATGGAGATGAGGAACAATATGTCCATGCTTCGATGGACGACATGTGTCACAACAGTCCAATCCAACGACTGGATGAGCAATAGCTTGGATGTGTGACATGTGGCAAGCATCCGACGGGCAAAAGCGGGCACGGATGCATGACACCTGGCATGGCGAGATAGCGGACTAGGTTGCGTTGGGCTGAGGAAGAAATGGGCCGACTTAGAGTTTCCAACCCAAAGGCCTGTAGGCAATTTTAAATGATTTTGTAATTTCAGAAATCATAGTTAATTCAATTGAGTTCTAGAAAATAGCAAATAAATCCAAAAAAATCTAGACAATTTAGAAAAATTCCTTGCAACACAAGAAATCCATATCAAACAATTGGGATTAATTGAAGTTTAACTTAGTCACATTAAATCTTTTAAATTTCTAAAAATTCAAATTAAGCTTTAATTAATTCTAGAAAAATCCAAATGGTGAATTTTATCCTAAAAATTCAAAAAGGCACTGAAAATATGATGTTACACCTCATTTATATCAGCCAAAACCACACGCGAGTTTCTGTTACTCCGTACTCTCTCTCACAAATAGCTCAAAAGTTATAAGTCACAGTCATAAGACGAAGCCAAAAAGAATAGGAATAGCACATTAGATCTGGTTCGCTGTGCAATTACCTAACTACAACACTGATTTCTTCCCTCTTATTTTTCTCTTATAAGTTGTAAAATTACATAACCTTTTACATTCGAATATAATGTTATTTCACTCCAAGTTGGTGGTTATCCAAACCACTTAAGGATATTCTCAAACGAACCAGTGGGCGTATGGTTGATAAGAAAACGACATGTTTCCTAGGCAAGTGTATGATTGACCAGTGAGAGACCATGTACAAGATCTAGGATGGTGGTCAGACTAGTCTTAAACTGTTCATCGAGTTTTGCACCTAACGGTCTGATTGCTATGGGGAAGGTAGTCTGACTGGCCGGTGGCTAGTAGTCTAACCGCCATGGGGCAAGTAGTCAGAACGGCCCTATGGTCTTCTAAAAATTGCACATCAAACACTTGTATAGATTTGTTTGGGAGATGTATTTGCACTTAGTGCCACAAAAAATAGAAACTAGAGCTAAAACTATATAGAGTTTTACTGAAATCCCAAAGAAAGTGTTTTCTGGTATTTTTAAATGGTCAGACTACTAGTGGTCAGACTGGCCTGGTATTGGCAGTTAGACCAGTGGCTGTGGTTAGAGAACAATGAAAGGTGTTTTTGAGTGGTTCGAGTGGGTGCACGATGTGGGTGTCATTGATAAAGGAGCGCGCGTTGGCTACGAAAGCAGAAAACAAAACTTTTCTACCGCGCACACAAGGACATCATGCTTAAGGAGGGATCATGGATCGTTACCACTAGACGCGCAGCGCAGCAGAAGAAGATTGGAGAAGCCGATCCAACCACGCGCGTCGAGGTAGTAGTGGAAGTAGCTGATCGTCCCGACAGATCGTCTCCTCCACGCGATCAACCACACCACGAGCGGATCCAATCGAGATTGTTGATGCCGATCAATGTCGCAACGAGCGGCGCCTCCACCGGTATCCACACGTCCGGGTGGAACGCCGATCGCGAGTGTACCAAAGACTCGCGAGCGGCTAGGGTTTGGCTCGGGAGGTGGCGGCTAGGGTTTGGCTCGGGATTAATAGAAGCATACCCCCCCAGCCCCTCGCCTCCATATATATAGACCTCCTCACTTGGGCCTCGTGGACCGAGGCCCAATAGGAGTCTATCCGGATCTCTATCCGAATTGAGCCCACATCTGAATCACATTCGAATTAGTGTTCCAACCCGTTAAGTGTGCGACCCTGTAGGTTCACGTATACTTGGTCGCGACCCGGAAACGCCTTTCCGGTCACCCTGTTAATAGCGGCCTCTAGTAAGACATATTAACCCCAAAGTATACGTAAAGATCATATCGGTTGAACCTATAATGTTCTCATGTACGAATCCCTTTGCCTCACGATATAGATTGAGCTCAAGGCGAGACCTGTGTCATCCTCTTAATAGCTCAATCACTCTCTCGATTCCGTGATGGATTATAAACTTGTGATTGACTCCTCAATCACCTTGGCATGGCCATGCACTTTCATAATCCATTACATCGAGGGGCCCAGAGATATCTCTCCTATAAGGAGGGACAAATTCTATCTTGATCATTCACATCCCACTACATGTTTCATGGCAAACCCGAAGACTACTTTTATGACTACCCAGTTACGGAGTAGTGGTTAGTAGTCCCAAAATAGGCTACTACGCATGTTGGGAACCATGATGATCTCAAGTCTAAGGATTCTACATAAACACTACTTGAGACCAACTGATGATACATGGAATCTCTGCAGCGTCTTATGGCGGGTCTATCCAACATATGTTCACTAACACATGTCCATATTATTGATTGGTATCTCCATACCATGATCCATGAGACATGATCATCAATCAATACATATGCTGATCTTTGAATCATATTTGTTCCTCATATGATATATAATCAGGGATCATTTAGAAATAGCAACATTTTGGCATTAAGAGTCTCATGAATAAGTCACATACTCATTGATCAATAATGATAATGTCTATTTCAAGGAACAAAGCAATGTATCATAAACATAGTATGTGATATATTCAACATCTCCATGTTGCCTCTAGGGCATATCAACAACAATTGATTGGTTGTGTTGAGTTTTATAATGCATTGTTTTGACTAATGTTGGTCTTTGAATGTGCAGATGGCTTGGAGAACGTTAGCGACCGACGACAAGTGACTGGGACTAGGTGGGAGAGCTGAGATCCGTGTGGTCGTGTAGGTTCAAGTAAGGCTACATAGTTCAAGCAGGAAGCACAAAGAAGAGAAGGATCGCAAAGAGGCGAGTTAGTGCATGTGGTACGCCAAGTGACGATGTTGATACACGTAGAGGCAGTTTGGAGGAGACTGAATGCATAGAGATGTGACGGTTAATTATTGTGCACTATGGGCTATGTGTCAAAACATATAGAGATGCTTTGATGTGAAGGTGAAGACAGAATCAAGTGAAGGTGCCTAGAAGCTTCATCGGGGGTATTTTGGTAGTTGGCTAAATACCTGGTTGGTGCCTTGATCAAAACTGAGGCGCGGGAAAGCGCAAAGGAAAAGTGGTTTAAGTCAAGGAGAGCCAAAAATGCTAAGTGGATCAATCTTTAATGGTTTAGTGGGTTGAGTCTTGTAAACATTTTGAGAAACATGCGTGAGTGTGTAAAACCCGTGTTAGTAGGGTTAACGGATTTCCCTGGTTGTCATAATGGGTAAGACCCATTAGGGTTTGTTGCTAGTTATTAAAAGGGAGGAGAAGACGGGTTAGATCCAAGGATTGTAAGGTTTAGGTTTTTGTTCTTCCACCTTGTCTTCTTCCATGATTTGAGAGAGAGAGAGAGAGTTGGAGAGGAAAGAGTGATGCTTTGCAAGCAACATGTAATGTCTATACTGCTGTAATCCTTTCTCTCTATGTGGTAATGAAGACCAAACATTGGCTCTCAAATTGCTAGTTGTTTGTATCTTGAACTTTGCTTGTGTCTTGTGTTTTTTGATGTAATTTCTTCTCTCTTAAGCTTTCTCTTGGTCTTGCTATGATTCATGATGAGTAAGAGGCACTAGAAGATCTTAGTTAATCAATCATTGCCCATCTAGATCACCACCATAGCAAGAATCAAGATTATGCCTAGTTCGTGTGTGTTATTGAGCAAGATTTGTGATTTCGTGATTGTGGGAGTTATAGCCAAAATTCTTTCTTAATTAACATGTTAAGACATGCAATAATAGATTTGAAAAACCTCATGCCTAGATCCTCATGAGCAAGAAGTAATTGAGTTCTAAGATTTTTGGTGTTCTTGTGACCTAGATTTGATTATCTTCAATTTAGTGAATTCGAGCCCAAGAACCTTGTGATTCTTGATTGGTTTAGGTTTCTAACGTATTGAACAAGTCTCATACAAAATTTAAAAGTGTTTGGATAAGATTTGAGTAAGTTTTTAATATTTGAGTTTTGACCCAAATGGTTTTAGGTCTGGAAATAGGGGGTCGGCCGAGCGGACTGGCCTCAGTGGTCAGACTGACCGTGGTGGTCAAACCGGTCTATCCATGGTGATCTGACTAGCCTTGGGCAGAAAATTTTTGATTTTATTCATTTAGGTCTCTAGTTTTATTTTGCTAAGATTAGTTGGTGTAACCTGAACTTGGTGACTCTTATATTCACTTGAATTAATATTTGAATACTGTTAGAAAAAAAATATCAACAATCATTCAATCTCTCTTATTGTCGGCACTGCTTAAGCCACATACGAGCTTGCTAGCCCACCCGCTCTGCATACCAAGGCCAGTATCCTGCTGAAGCTCTTAAATGGTGGCATGACTGCTCACCAACCGCTAACTGCTATCTAGTACGCTGTGGTTGATTATGTCAACAATGCGGAAGAAAAAACATTTCCTTGTCGTAGATTTCCTATCAAAGGCAAAGATATTTGATTGAACATACGTGCACAATTTTCAGTCAGTTCTGTTAGTTAACCACTTCCCATTTGTGGATTTGCATGTCAGGTTCCCTTTTCTTCTAGTTGACAGAGTGATTGATTACAAGCCTGGAGAATACGCTGTTGGTATTAAGAATGTGACAATGAATGACAACTTACATTTCCTGGAACGACCCATAATGCCTCGTGTTCTAATGGTTGAGGTATATGCTTGGTAGGTGTTTCTATACTTTTCTTAACAGTGATTGCATAATTTTTTAAGCACGATGAATGATGGATGGATGTATTTACCTCTCTAGTTTGTTCAACTTGCTTACTGACATACAACTATTTATTGATATGTAAATTATATTGTCTGTGTCATCGTAGTTTTCCCTGAAACTATCATTAGTTGGAATGCCACGTTGTATGGTCCACTTGAGGACAGGTTGAAACATTTACTTTGAAGTCTTCAATTCAGTTTGCTCATGCATATGCTGATTGCTAGCTAATTTGTTCTGGATATTGCATACTTAACTTGTCATGGCCTAATTCCAGCACAACTTTCTTTCTTTTATAGAAGCAAAGTGCCTATACTCTTGTAAGCACATTTTGTTTGTGCTACTGCCTTCTAAAAAATGCAATGCAAAGGTTCATATCTGTATGCTTTGTGTTATGTAAACCCGATCTTTCCTTGCTCTCATTTTAGCACTGCCATAGGATTGTTGTTAACTGAATATTGATATGGACCTGTTTTGTTACAAATTGTTTATCTTTTGACTTGCTACAGTTGATTGGTTGCCTATAGAGTAAAGAGAGATAATTAACTGTGAGAACTACCATGAGCTACGGTAGTTACAAGGGACCTGTAGCAACTCACATCGCTGTTTTTAAATAAAGGATAAGCCACATAGTAACTGTGATGTTCAGTGTTTTTGTTTGATACATTTTGAAACTGCAGTAGACCGTGGCATAAAAGGTCCAACAGCTGATGTGTAACGCTCTGTGTGTCGTGTGCTGCGGTCTGCTGAAGGCATATCTTGATACTATGTACTAACTACTTATGGTCTGGCGTAAATTATACAACTTCCTAAATTGTATGTGTGTAACTTCCTAAATTGTATGGTTGTAGCTTCCTAAATTGTTTGTGTGAGAAACTAGTTTTTACCTTGATGCACAGGCAATGGCCCAGGTTGGAGATCCAGTAATGTTGCAACCTGAAATCGGTGGATCTCGAGAGAACTTCTTTTTCGCGGGGATTGATAAAGTGAGGTTCCAGAAGCCTGTACTTGCTGGAGACACCTTGATCATTAGAATGACTCTGATCAAGCTGCAGAAGAGATTTGGAATTGCAAAGATGGAAGGAAAGCTTATGTTGGAGGTGACCTAGTATGCGAGGCAGAGTTCTTGACGGCTACTGGATCAGAGTAAGGCAGAACCGCAGAAAAGACAAGCACACATGGTATTATAACAGTTCAGAACACATGGTATTATAACAGTTCAGAATGAAATCAAGCTTTCAACTATTTCTGTGTAATGGCAATGCAATTCCACAATCAATGCTCTAACATGTTCATGTATCTTTTGCACTAGGCTGAATGTTGTTGCTTAATACAGGATTTGCATGGTGAGAAACGATTATGGCGATATAATAAAATTTTATTTGTTGGTGTTGCAAATAACGTACAGAAAAATAGAGACAAGAGACACGAATTTTTACGTGAAAAACCTTTATGGGAAACAAACACGGGCGCTCAAAGACAAATCACTATAATGAGAAGATATTACAATAGAACGCTTGCTCTTCCTATGGGCTATTGGGGTATATATATATAGTGTGAGGGAAAAGAGTTCCATACAGAGACGAAACCGAATCAGAGTCGATTGCTACAGATTGACACCACGTCTGATACAACCTGTGCATGCACCTACCATGCCACATCTGGCATTAGGCGATAAAGTGTCCTACACAGACACGGTACGAATTTGAATCAATTTTAACAATCTCTACCTTAAGCCGAATTCCCTCTAGTAGTTGAAGAATATGATAGACTCATTCAATAAAATTATCATGTATATCTTAAGCGCTGAAAGTCCAAAGGACTAGTGAGTAATACCAACTAAGTCTAAGTATAGCTCAAATTTAGATGCAGAAACTGGCTTTGTCAACATATCAGCTGGATTATCACGAGTATTTATCTTGCAAATTTTAATACCACCTTGAGTAATAATACCTCGAATATAGTAATACCTGATATCAATGTGCTTTATTCTCTCATGGAACATTTGCTCTTTCGTAAGGCAAATAACATTCTAACTATCACAAAATATTATAGTGCAAGATGTACTTCTACAAAGCTCAGTAAATAAACCTCTTAGTTAAATATCTTCTTTGCAAACTTCAGAAATAGCCATATACTCAGCTTCTGTAGTAGACAAGGCAACGGTAGCTTGTAAACTTGCTTTCCAGCTAACGGCATACCCTCCAACAGTGAACACATAACCATTGAGATATCTTCTTTTATCCAAATCTTTAGTAAAATCAGAATCCACATAACCAACGAGTCCATCTCTAATCTTCCCAAACTGTAAACAAGCATTAGATGTGCCCCACAAATATCTAAAAATCTATTGAACTATTTTCCAATGTTTTTTTAGGATTAGCCATATATCTACTACCACACTTAATGATTGATATAAATCAGGGCGAGAACATACCATGGCATACATAAGCGAACCAACTGCACTCGCATATGGAACTCTAGACATGTACTCAATTTCATTATTTGATTGTGGACATGGCACTGAAGACAGTCTGAAATGTGCAGCCAAGGTAGTACTCATAGGTTTGGCCTTATGCAAGTTGAAACGACGATGAACCTTATCAATATACCCCTTTTGACTTAGATATAATTTGCCAAACTATCTGTCTCTAATGATTTATATATCAAGAATCTTTTTTGCTGCATCGAGATCTTTCATCTCAAATTCACTATTTAATTGTGCCTTCAACTTTGAAATTTCAGCCTTATCTTTTGTAGCAATTAACATATAAGAGCAAATAAATAACTAAACCATTAACAGTATTCAAGTAAACACAACTATTATAATTAGATCTTTTAAAATTCTAAGATATTATAAAGGAGTCAAATCTGTTGTACCATTGTCTAGGTGATTGTTTCAAACCATAAAGAGATTTTTTAATTTGCAAACAAAATTCTCCTTTCCCGGAATGACGAAACCTTCTAGTTGTTCCATATAAATGTCTTCTTCTAATTTCCCATATAAGAATGCGATTTTCACATTCAATTGTTCAAGCTCATAATCATGCATAGCCACAATGCTTAGTAAAGTGTGAATAGAACTATGCTTCACAACAGGGGAAAAGACATATGTAAAATCAATACCTGGAATTTGATTGTATCATTTTGCAACTAGCCTTGCTTTGTACCTAACCTCTTCGGTTGGTGAAACTCCTTCTTTCTTCTTGAAGATCCATTTACAGCGAATAAGCTTCTTCTCAATTGCCAACTTGACCAGCTCCCAAGTGCCATTCTTGTCAAGAGATTTTATCTCATCATACATGACAGTCATCCATCTTTATGAATCACTAGAAGAGGTAGCCTTTGAATAAGATGAAAATTCTATAATACCTTCAATTTCTTCTACTATATTTAAACAATAAGTCACAACATTAGCTTCTTCAATCAATCTCTTAGGAGGCTGAATATTCCTCCTCTCTCTATCTACTGCAATGGAATGGTGTGTTGGCGGCTCAATAATAGGGCTTCTAAAATATTTTTCTTGTCGACTTCAGGTGTAGTCTTGAATCAATAACATGCTCCATCTTTATGCTTGATTACTTCTCCACGGGAACATCAATAGATAGCTCATCATGCCACATAGCGGACTCATCAAAAGTAACACTTTTACTAATAACCACCTTTCTAGTTTCATGATTCCACAATTTATATCCTCACACTAGTTTTATAACCAAGGAAAATGCACTTAACTGCTTCAGACTCTAATTTAACATTGTTAACATGAGCATAAATAGGACAGCCAAATATTCTTAAGTTGAATAATCTGCTGGAGAGCCAGACCATACCTCAATTGGAGTTTTCTTATCAATATCCAAATTTGGTGACCGATTAATTAAATAACAGATAGTGGAAGCGACTTCAGCCCAATAACTCTTAGATGATCCAAAGTTTGATAACATACAATGTACCTTCTCCATGATGGTTCTGTTCATGCGTTCAGCCACACCGTTTCGTTGACGAGAGCCTGAGACGGTATAATGTCTCACAATACCCTCTGATTTGCATAAAGTTTTAATTCTCTAGAACAGAACTCCAAGCCATTGTCAGTACACAGCTTCTTGATATATTTGCTAATTTGTCTTTCAACCATAATCTTTCACTCCTTAAATATTTTGAATACATCTGATTTGTGCTTGACGTAATATGCCCAAACTTTTATTGAGTAATCATCAATGATGGTCAACATGTAGCTTGCACCTCCAAGTGAGGAACGTGAGATTCTCCCCACAAATCAGAGTAAACATAATCCAATATACTTTTTGTAGAGTGAGTCACACTACTAAATTTCACCCTCTTTTGCTCGCCAAAGATATAATGTTCACAAAACTTCAACTTGTCGATGTTTTGACCATCAAGAAATCCACTTTTGCATAATTCTATCATTCCAACTTCACTCATATGCCTAGACACATATGCCAACGATTAGTCGCATCAGAATCAAATGATTTATTTGAGGCGACAGTAGCATTACTTGAAATTGTAGTGCCTCGCAGATGATATAAGTTGGCAGCCTTCATATCACACTTCATCACAAGAAGAGAACATTTGGTGATTTTCAGAACTCGACCTTCGCTTGAATACTTGTACCTTTAGCATCAAGAGTACTCAACGAGATAAGATTTCTCTTCAAATTTGGAATATGACGAATGTCCGACAAAGTTCTGATGGTGCCATCAAATATCTTGATCTAGATAGAACCAATGCTTGCAACTTTGTATGGTGTATTATCACCCATCAATACGGATCCACTTGGCATAGCTTCATAGGTAACGAACCACTCGCGATTCGGGCTCATGTGGAAAGTACAGGCTAAATCAAGAATCCATTCATCACTGGTTTGGAATCACCAGCAAAGACAATGAGAACATCTCCATCAGAATCTTCTTTGGTAACAACGGTGGCTCTAGGTTCATCATCTTATTGATCCTTCTTGAAATTTTTATTCCTCTTCTCCTTGTTCTGCAACTTGCAGCACTTGGATATATCATGACCATCCTTCTTGCAATACCCGCATGACTTCTTGTTCCTGGATTTAGATCTACCTCTGTATCTGCTTTTGTTCCTGCCTCTTGAACTGCTGTTTGAACCCTTCTCGTATTGTCTGCCACGAATAGACAAACCTTCTGCTTGCATACTTTAACTTTCACCCGGAACCATAAGTTTCATCTTTTCTTTAGCATACAGAGTTTCATAAACTTCACTGAGAGTAAGAGTATCTCGGCTATATAGAATAGTATCTCTAAAAGTAGAGTACGACTGGGTAGAGAGCATAGCAAAATAAGATCTAAATCTTCATCATTATACTTTACCTCCATAGCTTCGAAGTCTGCAAAAACTTCCTTGAAAGCTTTCAGATGGTTCAATAATGAGGCACCCTCCGCCATCTTGTAGAATAAAGCTTCTGCTTCAGATACATCTTGCTGGGCAGATTATTGGTCATGCAAATCTGCTCTAGCTTCTGCCATCGCGGCAGAGGATTTCTCCTTCATAATTTCGTGTAAAATATTATTTAATAGACAAACATGAATTTGAGATAAGGTTTTACAATCTTTACATTTCTTCTCATCAACAAATAATGTGGCTGGCATCTTGTCGATCCCCAAAATGCATCATCCAAATCAAGCTGTGATAAAACAGTTTGCATCTTGACTAACATAGAGAAAACCTAGTATCGCGATCCAATAGCAGAAGATCATACTTCAGAGTTGCCATGCGGAAGAAATCCAAATTTTGCTGGTATGAATTTGTGTGTACCTAACAAAATCTCACAAGGGACAATCCTGGTACGAATCTCGGGTGTACTTAACAATTTTTGTCAAAAAAATCACACAAAACTTGCCGACAGCCTACTTGCTTATTCCTTTGACCTTGGTCTCCATGCCATTTATTTTCTTTGTTTGCTACCTGATTGACTACTGTTCTGCCTACTGCTGTGATCAAGTCGAGGTGAGTGGTGCGTGTTGGCCCGCGTGTGATGAGGATCGAGATGCAGGCGTGACGCGCTCTACGTGCGAGCGCGAACGAAGGTCGACTGCTTCGGATGGCGTGCTGCTACGTCCTGGACTGGGTGCTTGCTGCGGTGCTGCCTTCTCTCCATGCGGCGCTTGCTCCTGACGCCCACACCAATCAGGAAATCGAGGCAGGCGCTCGGTGTTTATTGTACTACGGAACTCCGACTGAGAAACGACTTCGACGCCGACTTGGAGATACGAGATGTGTCTTAGATTCGGCGGAGAACGCCAAGATGATTTTTTTTCCTAATCAGATCTTGAACCATGAAATCCTGTGCTTTGATACCACTTGTTGCAAATAACGCATAGAAAAATAGAGACAAGAGACACAAATTTTTACGTGAAAAATCCTTGTGGGAAAAAACTACAAGCACTCAAAGGCAAATCACAATAATGAGGAGAGATTACAATGGAGCGCTTGCTCTTCCTATGGGCTACTGTGGTACATATACATAGTGTGAGGAAAAAGAGTCCCACATGGAGAGGAAACCGAATCAGAGTTGGTTGCTATAGATTCACACCATATCTGATACAGCCTATGCATGCACTTGCTATGCCACATCTGGCATAAGGTGATAAAGTGTTCTACATGGACATGGTACGAATTTGGATCAACTTTAACAGTTGGTATTAATGATATCATTCCCTTGCTTGAAAAATTCACTCCATCCCATTTGGACGGGTTTTCATCGAATTCATCTTGGTGTGTGCTTGAGTTGTGCTGATCGAGTGCACCTTTCTTATAATGCTGGCATGGAAATTGGTGTCAAGTACTCGTGTGTTTGAGTATTGTGTAGTCATGTGTCGAGCACTGTGTAGTCGTGTGTCGAGTATTCGTGTGTTCAAGCACTGTGTAAGTCATGTGTCGAGTACTCATGTGTTTGAGTACTGTGTAGTTGTGTGTCGTGTACTCGTGTGTCTGAGTACGTGTAGAAGTCAAGACCTCGGAGTCGGAGAGTAGTCAGAGGCCCTAGAGTCATAGCTACAATGAATTGGTCAGTAGTCGTAAGCTACAATAACTAGTTAGTAGTCGGAGTTATAGCATCGGACGGTTGTCATAAGCTACAGTAATTGGTCGGTAGTCGGAGCAACAATAACCAGTCGATAGCCAGAGCTGCAGTAACCGATCGGTACTCCTAAGCTACAGTACCAGGTTAGTGCTCGGAAGACCTACATGGTTGAAAAGTGGTAGTATCGGCTCTGTGTGAGCAATACGGCTGGAGTTGTGTCGAGGTGATCGAGAAGTCGTGGTCCAAGTTGGTCACATCTGTGTGTGGTCATAGACTTGGTCAGGTAGCAGTGTGTCTGCACCAGTCGTATCTATTAGCCGTGTTAGTTGATTAGTGGAGCAAGTCTTTCGGATAGTGCATAGTGTGCGAGTCATAGGGATCGTGGTCAGCAAAACCGGATCATAGAGAGTTGTGTGGCTATAGTGGATGAGTGGTCTGCATGTGCGGCCTAGTTGTATCTATTTAAGTCATGTAATCTGTTAAGCAATTCAAGAAGTGAGTAAATAGCAGAGGAAGAAGAAAAAGACATGTGTTGCCACAAAAAAAAGTCTCTCCTTTGTTTATTCATTCTCCACTCATGTGCATTTATTCCCTAGGCTATGCCAACAATTGGTGTTTGTCCGCAGTGCGAGGCTTGCTACGAGGTGGTCCGTCTGCCTCTAGCTCATAGGTGGTGAAGAGGGAGAGCACGGTGACGTTGTCGTACCCACAGCTCACCCGTACAACCTACATGATTTGGGTAATGAAGATGTGGGTCGCTCTTCAAGCTTAGAACGCGTGGGAAGCAGTGAAGCCTAGTGTCGCGGAGTACCAGAAAGATTGGATGGCATTGTATGCCATCTACCAGGCTGTGCCAAAGGAAGTCATGTTTTCCCTCGCCGGGAAAGACATGATGAAGTTAGCATAGGAGGCAATCAAGAAGACGCACATAGGGCACGAGCGCGTGTGTGAAGCCAAGCTGCAGACCCTTAAGAGGGACTTCAAGGGGCTTAAGATGGAGGAAGAGGAGATAACTGAAGACTTCACCGGTCAGGTGACAACTACCATCACTGCCATCTGTGCATTGGGCAACACAACAATAGATGAAATTATCGTTGTTCATAGGTTTCTTCATGCTGCCTCAGTGCTCTACATGCAGCTCGTCACCTCCATTGAGCAGTGTGTGGATTTGAAGGCCCTCACTGTCGAAGATCTTATCAGGCGGTACAAAGCCTATGACGAACACGTCCGAACTAGTTTCGGTGATTCAAAACAAAGTGAGCATCTGTTGCTCACGCACACGCAGTGGGAGACCCTCAACAAGAAGAAGAATGGAGAAGGGTCAGGTGGCGGCGCAAAGAAGAATCATGACCGTGCCTTCGTCCGCATCACAGATGGTGGTGGTCATAGAGATGGCCATGATGACGATGAGGACAATAGCGACAACAACGACTCCAACACTAGTGAACACAAGTTCAACAGGAAGAAGGTAAAGTGATACAACTGTGGCATACGTGGATATTTTGCTAGCAAGTACCACAAGCCGAAGAAGGAAGAGGCGCATCTCGCTGTGGCAGATGAAGAACTGGTGCTGCTCTAAAGTTCGGCGAGAAGGTACTCAAAATAGTGACAACAAGATTAGAGGGTTGATTGTTGGAACTAATCTTGTTGTTGATAGTGGTCGGTGTCGGGTATTCGTGTATTCAAGTATTGTGTAGTCGTGTCAAGCACTCATGTGTTCAAGTACTGTGTAAGTCGTGTGTTGAGTACTCATGTGTTCGAGTACTGTGCAGTCGTGTGTCGAGTAGTCGTGTGTTTGAGTACATGTAGAAGTTGAGACACTGGAGTCAGAGAGCAGTTGGAGGCCCCAGAGTCGTAGCTACAGTGAATTGCTCATAGCTATAGTGAACCGGCCATAGATATAGTGAACCGGTCGTAGGTACAATGAACTGGTTGGTAGTCGTATGCTACAGTAACTGATCAATAACCAGTCGTTAGTTAGAGTTACAGTACCCGATCAATGCTCGGAAGACCTACGTTGTCGAAGATCGGTAGTATCAGCTCTGTGTGAGCAGTACGATCGGAGTTACGTCGAGGCGGTCGAGAAGCCGTGGTTGAAGTGCCGCCGTGGTCGAGAAGTGACATGGTCAAAGTACCGTGGTCGAGGCGCCGTGGTTGAAGGACTCGAAGTTGGTCAGGTTTGTGTGTGGTCGTAAACTTAGTCAGGTAGCAGTGTGTCTGCACTAGTCATATCCACTAGCTACGTTAGTTGGTTAATGGAGTGAGTCTTTCGGATAATGCGCAGTGTGCGAGTCGTAGGGATTGTGGCCGGCAAAACCATATCATAGGGAGTCGTGTGGCTATAGTGGGTGAGTGGTCTGTATGTACGGCCTGGTTGTATCTATCTAAGTCATGTATTCTGTTGAGCAATTCGATAAGTGAGTAAATAACAGAGGAAGAAGAAAAAGACGTGTGTTGCCACAAAAGAAGTCTCTTGTGTGTTTATTCATTCTCCACTCGTGTGCGTTTATTTCCTGGGTTGTGCCAATATGAGCAGCTACAACATGGACTGCAGCGAGATGATATGAGAAATCCCATCCCTAAAATATGAGTACAGTTCAATTGTCCTTTTAGAAGTTTAAATTTAATTAATTAACCATATAACCATTTCCCTGTGTTTGTAAATTGATTTACGGTATGTGCTTGATTATATTAGTAGAGTTACATCAAATCAACATCTATATTATTACCACTGCTCACAACGAACGGCTCTAATGTGTAATTTGCTAAATGTTAATTAAGGACATTCACAATATACAGTGTTTTTATACTTTTCACTTTAACAAAAATACATTAATCTTAAAGCGCATAAAAAAAATTCAATATCTATCATTCAGTTCTATTTTGAAAGTTAAAATACTTAAAAAAAAGCATAAAAGGTCCCTATAAATTATTCGGCAATTTTGCAACGAGTTGGCATGTTTCAGAGAACAATATATGCAATAACCACATGCCCTAGGCTATGACAACACGAGGAAACGAGCCGAGCTCGAGCGAGTTTGACCTTCCAGGCTCGAGCTCGGTAGAAGCTCGAGCCGAGCTCGAGTTGGGGTCCGAGCTTGGACCTGGGCTCGAGCTCGGCTCGGCCTAAGCTCGAGCTCGGCTCGTTGAAACTCGATAACAACTAAAATAATTTATTATGCACTATTTTTCAATAATAAGAAAATTTTAAGTTCGAGCTCGGCTCTAATAAGCTCGATAACAGTCAAAATAATTCAAATACACATTAATTTTCAATAATAAGACAAGCTCGAGCTCGAGTTCGGCTCGAGTAAGCTCGGTAAGAATTAATATATATTACTATTTAAGTCCGAATCGGGGCTCGCGAACTATTCAAGTTCGGCTCGGTGAAGCTCGCGAGCTCGAAATCAAGCTCGAGTTCGGCTTGTTTAAAGCTCGAACCGAGCTCGAATCGAGCCTAGAACGAGCCGAACTCGAGTAGCTCACGAGCTTCGAGCTTTTTTTACAGCCCTAATTGCAATCCAGAAGAGCTTCATGCAGTACTATAATATATAGTGTACGGACCCAATTCATACCAGCGACACTACAAGGGCCACGGCGACTACCTTTATACCACTAATCATTTGACTCTCACGGGTTATGGTCGACTCTGAGGAACAAATGATTGCAGCAAAAGATAAGAAATATCTCCTCCACTTTCTCCTTTCGTACTCTTCGAATCTTCAAACAAGAAGCCAAGAAGGAATAAACTTTTGCGAAGTAATAAAATACGCACATTATCATCTAGCCTCAAGCTAAGCTACATGAAAATCATTTCCAATATTTCAATAGATTTGCTATACATCTGTCGCATGAGAATTTTGGGATTTCATTATCTAAACCGTGGCGCATGCGTTGGCTCAGTTGCTCACAAGCTTGCCTTATTTGTTTACCTTGCACAATTTTATGGACATGAATTCTATACGTATGTATCCTATAGCCGAGCCGAGCTCGCGGTCGTTGCAACGATCGGGCTCCTCACCGTGTACTTGCCGGCGTCGTCCACCCACGTCAACGACCCATGTAGCACCACGTCGGTCTTGTTCTTCATCTGCCCCCGGATCACGACCGTGTACCGCTGCTTCTCGTGCTTGCCGCCGAACACTAGCCTGTCCGGCACGACGCTTACTGTCAGCCCGCTCAGGCCCTTCACCCTTGCGCTGTAGCTCGCCGGCGCGTCGCCCACGTTGGTCACGGCCCTGGTGAACGTCCTCTCCGCGGCGGCGCCGCTGGGGTCGAAGAACGCGATGAACGACGGGTAGTTGAGGTCGAGCGATGCGCTGGCGCAGTCCACGGTGGACGATGGCGACTGCGCCACGGTCTTGATCTGCTCCGTGGTGTAGTTCATGGCGCACATGAGGTTGATGTAGTCGTCCGGCCCGGCGTCGTAGACCAGGCCCGGGTCCACGGCGCGGTTCGGGTCGATGTGGCCGGAGCCCATCGCCAGCGGCGTGGCGGCACGGTTGCCCCGGCCCATGTCCTTGATGGGCAGAAAGGTGTTGTCCAACGCGCTGGCCGTTGTCATCATCGCCGACCGCACCGCCGCCGGGCTCCACTCCGGGTGCACGGCCCTGAGCAGCACAGCCACCCCGGACGCATGCGGGCACGCCATGGATGTGCCGGAGATGATGTTAAACCGGCCGAACAGCGCCTGCGATCTGACGGTCGCGACGCTGACGTTCTCCGCCCACGAGGCGAGGATGAGCGAGCCCGGCGCGAGCACGTCGGGTTTGAGCACCGTCGGGCAGCTCCTCGAGGGCCCGCGCGACGAGTACGTCGCCACCATCGGCGCGGGCTTCGTGCCCAGGACGGTCACTTCGAACCTTATCGAGGCCTTGGGCGCGCCGCTCCTCTGTATGTACTGCAGCAGCGCGGGGCCGTCATGTGGGCTCAGTATGACGCCCGGGAACGTGAAGTGCTCCGAGAGCTCCCTGAACGAGCCGTTGGATAGGAACAGCCCGGCGCGCACGTTTGCTTCTCGCGCCGCGGATATCGCTGAGCGGAGGGAGTCCGTGGCGTCGCAGAGCACGACCTTGCCGCGGTTTCTTGCGAGCACGGTGGCGTTGTCGCACGCGCCGAGGAACACGAGCCCGGCGGTTGAGACAGTGCTCGGGCTCCCCGGGTACAGCGATTCGCCGATGATGGTCGTGCCGTCGCCGAGCGTCACGACGCCGGAGAACTCCCGGTCCACCGTGCCCGACGCGACGGTGAGCGTCCACGGCGTGCCGTTGTGGAGTAACCTGTGGTCGGGGCCATCGTTGCCCGCCGAGGTTGACACGAACACGCCGCGCTGCATCGCCGCGAACGCGCCGATGGCGATGGGGTCCTGGTAGAGCGGCATGTTGTTCAGGCCGAGGGAGAGGGAAAGGACGTCGACGCCGTCGGCGATGGCCTGGTCTATGGCGGCGAGTATGTCGGACGGGTACATGCCCTCGTCCCACAGGGCTTTGTACATCGCCACCCTGGCGCGGGGCGCCATGCCGCGCGCAGTGCCTGGCGCATAGCCGAAGAATGACGCGCCCGACACGGGCGAGCCGGCGGCCGTGGACGAGGTGTGCGTGCCGTGGCCGTCTGTGTCGCGCGGGGAGTTGACGGCGATGCTCCTGTTGGAGTTGGCAATGAGGCCCTTGTTGAACTTGCGCGCCCCGACGAGCTTCCGGTTGCACACTTTGGCGCCGTCAAACGCCGTGCCACACTCGCAGAAGCCCTTCCACCGGGCCGGCACTGGCGGGAGCCCGTCGTCACGGAAGCTCGCGCTCTCGGGCCACACGCCCGTGTCAACCACGCCAACAATGACGTCCTCGCCGTGCTTTGACGCCTCCCACAGGCCCCCGGCTGCGCTGACGCCGAGGAACTCCGGGGTGCGCGTCGTGTCGCGCCGCACCACCCTCGCGTCGTCGCGGTAGCACGACACGAAGCCACGGGAGTGCTTGAGCTTCTCGAGCTCCCCCGTGGTCAGCCTCGCGGCGAAGCCGTGCATCGCGTTGTCGTAGACGTAGAACGTGTCGGCGCCCGGGGCGGCCGCGGCGAGCGTGGACTCGTACCAGCTCAGGTGGCCCGAGAACCTTCTCGGCATGGCCGACTTGTCCATGTGTACGATGTACGCCGCGGTATCGGCCGACGCGGCCGGCACGCAGAACGCGAGCAACACCAATGCCAACCACGGCCGCATCATGCGACGAAGCACAGCTACGACGGCCGGCGTCATACCGGGAGACGGGACTCCCGCACGGCGTGCACCGGCCATTTAAACTTGGATGGTCTTATACGGGGATTGGGCGATGGGTCTGGAATTCTTGGAGCTCTTGAGAATTCGAGATCGACCCGATCCATTTAGTGGTTGCTTAGAGCAAGTTTAATAGTATAGATACCTGCTACCTCCAATACATTTCCATGTCATCAAAAGGTAAGATGCAGCCAACTCATACAATAAGCTGGCTATAAGTTGTCTCTACAAGAGCTCTCAATCATTTAATACATACATGGGTATTGGTCATTTAATACATGCATGGGTATAGCAGTTAGTTCTATTGGTACATGCATGGATAACGCCTCTTTTTCTGTGCTATAGGCTGACTCTTGCATAGGAGCCGGCTTAGCTCTCTCTCTCTCCTTTTCTCTCCCCTCCACATAGGACTATGCTGACATGGATTTTCTTATAGCTAGCACAGTTAGCCTTATTAAACTTGCTCTTAGTCCCTGTTTGGACAAGCCAATGCAAGCTAAGCGAACGGAATGGACCTCGTCGTCTGCCTCGGCTTGTGTGAACCGCGATTGGCGAACCAAAACCATGCGTGGTGCTAGACATAGATGCCACTCGGTTAAGCTGAAATAAATTAGTTTATAGTTGAAATTATAGTATAGCTATCTAAAATTATACTGTAGTTGATGGTGACTTATTTGACGTAACTAAATTTTAAAAAAAATACAAATGAAAAAAACAGAATAACCCATCATGGACAATGTAAATGAATACGGAAAAAGAATCGGCAAAAAAGATAAAAAAACAAAAAAAACAAAAAAAAAGATGAAATTTAGGAATAGTAAAAAATAAATAAGAAGCCAAAAACTCAAACCGAAATGAGCGGGGCTATCGTGTACCCCAGGACCGGGAAATTGGCGAGTACTTTACAAGAGTATGATAGGGTATCATGCATCTATCACTGTGCTATCTCTTTGACTCATTCTCAGTACGAATTAAGCAACTGTTCTCGTTAATTTGGTGTAGATTCTGTTGGGATTGAATCGCTTAATCTTTTCCATTAGAAATCACTCACTGATTCATTAGTGTTGGGATTGAATCGCTCAATCTTTTCTATTTCTTCACAACGCTTAACAGAAAATACACGGTTTAAATAAGCCTCACGCACACACAATCACACGACCTCTACGCACCTACTAACTCCATTAGCTAACAACTAAGACCTATTCTCATGCCACTGTCCGGGATTTTATCCACAACACATATGACTCGGCCAGCTTATTGACTCTGACTACGAACGCTTCAGTAGGCGCTTCGACTGCTACTCGGACGCTCCGACTGCTACAATACTCTCACAAGTACGACTTACGACCATACATGCTACAATATTTATACTTTTACGAATATGACTTATGACCATGACTGCTACAACACTTTGGTGTAACATCCTGTTTTTCAGAGTTTATTTGAAGCTTTTAAAAGAAAATTTGCCATTTGAATTTTTCTGGATTTAATTCAAGCTTAAAATGAATTTTTATTAATTAAAAGAATTTACTATGACTAAAATAAACATGAACATTTGTTGAAAGTATTTTATTTGAGTTCCTTGAGTCTCAATGTTTTTCTAGAATGTTTCGGATTTATTTGCTATTTTCTAGAGCACAAATGAATTTAGTTGAATTTTTGAAATTAGTAAATATTAAGAAATCACGAAAGGCCTTTGGGCTAAATCCTTAAAGCCAGCCAACCTTCTCCCTCAGCCTAGTCTGCGCCAGTTGTCTGATCAGGCGCCGCCACGTGTCGGCCATCGATACCCTTCGGTACTGTTCACGCGTGTCATCTGCCGCCAGCCATCCGATCTCGAGTTTGCCACGTGTCATGCATCGGTCGATCTGTGCACTATTCATCATCTCCGACGTGAACTCCGCTGCCGCTGCTCGCCCGTGTCCGCTATAGACTCCGAACTATGTTTGAGTCGGCCTTCCTCGACGTTTGTGTCATGTGCGCCTCGGTCACCTCGGCGTCCCCGCCTATAAAACCCGGTCACCCCTTGGTGTTCTGCACCCCGCAGCTGAGTTTGCCGTGCACTGCCGCCTTCGTTCTAAGCATCATCATCGTCATTCGTTTGCATTCTCGCCTCCGGTCACCGCCGATGAGCCACTTCGTCGCCGTTCTGAGTTGCTGGATAACCTCACTGCCGCTTCGCTCCACCGTCACGTTGTTCCTTGGTTCGCGAGCCTGCCACCTCGGTTCGTGCGCCCAGTGACATCAGCACTGACGCTAGCACAAACCAACGCCAGCCGCACCTCCTCGTCTTCCGGTGGATCGAGTTCACTGTGCACCGTCTCGCTGACCAGGTGGGTCCCGTACGTTAGGTCAACTATTCTGCGAACCCGTAGACCAAGCCGAGTCAGCATGCCACGTCCCCTACCACCTCAGCCCTAGTTGCCCAGTCGCTGCCACGTCATCTAAGCCATGCATAGTGCACTGTTTCATGAGGCAAGTTCACCGTAGACTAGTTTTACCATGCACCGAGTCCACAAGACAATAGGATTTTCGAATTTCTTGTATTTTCTTTAGATTAGATTTTCCAAGACCTCGTTCTCTTCCGTCCTAACTCTAATTGACCTGATTCTTTTTTAAATTAATCTAAAATTGAGCTCTATCTTTTGGTTCTAGAGTTGAAGTTTTTAGAGTTCATTTGGATTTTATTTAATTTTATTTTATACTTCATTTCATTTTTCTCTCGTTAGATCACGAATTCGAAGGGGATAAAGCAAGATTTGAAGATCTAGAGCAATTAACTGAGCAAGGCCAAGATAAGTCATGTCCTTTGATCATGTTGAATCTAGTTTTCAAATCTAGTATGTATTATTTTATTTTAAATTATTAGTCATCACTATTTTATTATAAAACCTTTGTATTGGTAGTTAATAATTTATTTGATTAATTTCTCCTTGATAATTTGACTGCCATGATTCCATTATCACCATAGGATAGGTATTTATCTAGTGATACAATATTAGTTGTCATATGGGTTGTATGTTTAGTATGCTTAGCCGTGCTTGTAGTATGTTGGGTTGTCATCACATGTGATTAATTAATTAATATTTACTTAATGTGATATTAAATCATGGTGGTTAGCCATAGTTATAAAATTTGTGCACCTTGGCATGGGTAGTGTCATTAGTGATGGTTATACAAAATAATTTTCACTTGGGCGAATGATCGTGCAGTAAAGGAGGAAAGTGTGGTTAGCACTTTAGGGATGTGGATGTTTTGCCTCGGTAATACTTAAGGACTTAACTTTGTGCTCCGTTGATCTGAGCCTATTGTACAACCACATGTCTAGTATGGGATAGATCTAGCTAATTAATTTGTGATGTTTCAATTTCGGTTTTACTATTGATATGTTAGAGGGTGTTGGTTAGACCTCTCTATGGAATAAGAGGGATCTGTTGACTAAGTGGTTAGCCTACTCGATCGTGAAGTCTTAATGGGAAAATTGTGTTGAGATTGAACTTTGTAATAGCCTTATCATGAACTCTCTGCCACGCACCAAAGGAAGTATATTAATAGTGTGGCAATATGAGATGATCATGTCTTATGGGTAAGGTTGTGTAATATCTGCAAAGTGTAAAACTATTCGAATAACCGTGTCCCTGGTTATGGACAATGCTTGGTGATTTCACACGGGGTAGAGTTTTCATAAAAACTTGATTGGATTTAGTTGGGAAGTGAATGGTTAGTTCACATGTGGTTCATTACGTGAACGGTTCACAGGTGATTCATTGGAGTGAATGGTTAGTTCACTTATGGTTACTCTCAAATCCTTTGTTTATTTAATCATTTTCAAAGTTCACTCTGAATCTATTTATTGTGTTTACTTCAAATTATTGCTTTTTGCAAAATAACCACTCATCTATCATTTGATAAACCTTGCATACTATATTGTATTCTTTGTTACAAACAACTTGATGAGTACCAATATACTCATGACTTTATACCTATTGTTGGTCAGTTGAAGAAGAGGAACAATATTAGCAGAAGGTACCTGAAAGAGGATACTTCGATGATTTCACGGATTTGGACTTCGCTCCCCAGTCGATTTCTTTTGTTTTCTGCTACTAGTTTCTTAAACCCTTCAAGCTATTAATTGTAAGCCTGGCCGTAAGTTTGTAACTCTAATAATTAATAATAATTTTGTCTTTTCCTTTATTAATCAAGTATATGATTGATATTTTATCTATGTTTACACTATGTGCACTAGCATAATTCTAGACTAGTGCAGCATACATAGAGAGGTCTGGATTTGCATATTCGGGTCTTGACATCCGGGGTCTCTGACTGCTATAGTACTCTTGACCCACTACAACTACTGTAGCTTCGACCACAGTTTCGACTATGGCTTCGACTACTGTATCTTCTACAACCACTGTAGCTTACAACCTCACTTATGCTGTGACCCTTTGCACGTTGCAGATATTGACACCTCCATCCGATCACTTCTCACGGCTCAGCATGCACTCTGGCTCAAGCCTCCATACTTGTACATATCACACGTATTGACGTGTGCTTCTTCTGGTGCCACATTGATACGGGGGTGCCCGATCTTCATGACGTAGGATCAAAGATAACTTGGATCTGTGCAACCTGACGAACCAATGGCGCCAACCACTGTTAGAACAACAACCTGCGATAAGAGAATTCACCCAAGCACACGCTCATGATCCCATCTATCCGACTACAAAGCTGACATATCGCTGCTCCTGCAAATCACAAGGAAACACAAGAACAACAGAGGTACTCTTAAGAAAATCGCCCAATTTATCAAAGGTAGCGCATAGCATAAACCCAAAAATAAGCAATATTAGCTATCTTAAAAATAATATGGTTTTTTCCCAAAGGCTACGTATTAAAAGGCTTATATAGCCCTGGGCACAGTCCATAGGACCCCCTATTCATGTACAACTCAATCTTTTATCGTATTAGACTCGAACTCCTAAAAGAACTAAAATCTTTTATCCCTGGGCACAGTCCGTAGGATGGCTTGTGGCTAGAGCTTCTCTAGCGAACCGTGCAGCCCTTTCCTCATCGGTCTCGTCAAGCTCAACGTCTCCTTCATGGACGCAACGGGGCCCCACTCTTTGCAAAGCTCCTTTAGTATCTCCCTCCTCAAGACGCTCATATTGTCATTCAACTAAGTGTTGAAATTATTCGTGAGCTTCTCAAGGTCAGCTTGTGTAACATAGGCTGGTTCTCCTTCTGTTCCTACCATGGATAGTGCAAGAAAGAAAACTATGTGTGTGGACGATTTTATTTGGGAAATTCAATCAACCTCACCTTCTCTTACCAACTGAAGTTCTTATGCATCCTTGTTGGAAGTGAGGAGCTGCATGTACTTTGGTGACGGTAGACAACACAAGGTGATTGATCAAGCGAATTCAATTGCACAAGCACTATTATAACAATGGCTTATTTGTGGAGCTTGGATGGACAATGATTATCTATGCAATCTGAAATCCTGGATATTGCAAAGTTAAGTAATAATCCAAGCTAGAATACTTTGCTGAGTGCTGATCTAAAAGATTTAAGTAAAGTGTATGACATACACTCAAAGACCAATGTGACTCAGTGCAACAAAGGAATGAGCTAAATAAAGGTAATCTGATATTTGAGGAATAGATAACTCATTTTGCATTAAGTACCAAGAGAGACGTTAGCCAATTGCAATATTAAGGATATAAGGGCACAAGATTGCTCAAAAAGGATCTGATCACACAATCTTTTTTTGACGTAAACTTCGGCCACTAAGTTCTTTCTCTCTTTTTTCACTTCTTTTCTGTATATATTTTTTGTTTAAACCATGGCACTTTCTATACGTTAAATGCCTTCTTGGTGTGAAAATTTAGATTGTAATAAGTGTGATTACTACCAAGAGCAGCCCTTCATGCAATGCTAATAGTTAGTCTCAAAGATGAAAGTATATACTATGAGTGAAGCTCACTGTGATTACTGTTGTTGGATGAAACAACATAAATGACACAACGATTAAGCGACGCGAAGGAAACATAATGATCAGCACCTAAACAAAAATTCTAATGGACGACAACTTAACAAAACTCACGAGACTAACTGATGCAAAACTAGGGTTTGAAATTTTTTGTGGTAATTTTCGGTTTTGTGGACTCTAGGTAATAAACAGTAAAAAATTATCATCTGTCGATATTGGCTTCGACCATAAGTAGCAATTGTTACCTTTATAGTCATATGAACTGCAAGAGGATCGGACGGTCGTAAGTCGTAGTTGTAGCAACGCAGTTGTCGTAAGTCTAAGCATAGCGGCACAGTGGTCATAAGTCATAGGCGGTGTCGTGGTCGAAGATATGATTAGTCTTTTTCAATCACCTCCAAGTCAATCGAACAGCTATAAGCGTCTGTAGCCAATCTAACAGCGGGTTCATTCAGCCTGGTCCGAACGTTACCATCAATATCGATTGTCCAAGTTGATTGAACAACGCAGAAGGGCGAATGTTCGAAGCGGTCCGAATGTCACCATCGCAATCGATCGTCAAAACCTGATCGAACATTATAGAATGAACGTCTCTAAGGCGATCAGGCGGTCCATTGAAGATCGGATGGTACGACTTATTTGGAGTTGGCCGAACATTTCCAAGGCGATTGGGCGGTCCGTGGAAGATCGGACAGCGCGATCGTTCAGAGCGGTCTGAACATCTCTAAAGCATCTGAGCGTCCAACACTGATCGGATGGCTCGGACAGTCGAAACTATTCGGATTGGTCCGAACGTTCTAAAAGTCTTGCGAGCACCTGATGTGGATTGAACGGTCCTGAACACATTTGATATCGATCTGGCGTGATGATGAGGACTTGAACATGTCTTCCCTTGTTTGACTCCAAGTATATCTTCTCCATCAGCTCCTCCTCCTTAGCTCCAATTTCAAAAGCTTCACATCGTTCAAACCTGAGAACGCACAGCACATTGGAATGAGGTAGCATCCAGTTCTCACGTAAATTATAACCAAATTCAATTAGGAGTGAATTCACCTATTGGTTAATTTGTTTAGCTCGTACTCATATAATCGGTCCAATTGGTGTCTTCGGGATGTCCTCATCACACGCACAACTACCATGCAAAGACCTAGACAACACGGACACTACATGCAAAAGTTCAAAGTAAATATGCAGATACAAACTTTATCAAGATTAGTATCTAACAGATTCCGCTCAAAATGGCTGGTTATCTAGCATAGAAAGCCTGAGGCAAAGAAAACAAGTGTTCATGAGTTGTGATGTGTAGAGTAAGCAGATAGTACTAGGAAGCTCGTGACCCTTAATACGAAGAAGCTATGTCTATCCAACAGAAATCCTTAATACGAAGACTGTCGGTTCAGATATGTGAAGCTATGTCTTTTCTTTCTGGAGTTCTCAATCAGACAGTGATGACTATCCAACAGAAATGGATCAATAATATTTAGTCCCTGATATCCCGCTATCTCTGATAGGCAGGCATGCGTGTTGGTTAGTACTCGTGCAAGCATCATGCACATGCATGCGTTTCTATATCAACGTATGGACAACGCAGAGGTCGAAGCCAAGGACGACCCATGCAAGGGCTATGAACATTGATTAATTAGCCAGTAGTATTAGCCAAAGATTAGATCCAAAGTACCAATCTAAAGGACATGCAGATATACATATACTGATGCGATCATATAGACGTTTCATCTTCATTCGGAAATATTCTTGGTAGGACCAGGTATAGCGAGTTAGTGGGTAAATGACTCCTTAAAATCTAGTTCTTGGTATTAACAACTGATTATAGTAAAAAAAAACTCAAGTCTACAAGCACTATCAAAGCCAAGAGACAAAAATCACAAAGCACCCGGGACAACACAGTCTCACCGGTTTGACCACCGACAAGAGGACGGTCTTTCCGCAGGTGTCACACCGATCGAACCGGTTAGAGCAGTTGGACTGCTCGGCTCACAGCAGACTAACTGCACGCAGAACAGAACTTGAAAACAATATGACACGATCAAGAATAAGGCTAGTTTTAAACCACTGATCTAAACAGGATGAAACTTGGTACAAATTCTCCCTAAGAATGTTGAACAAAACTGAACAAAACAAAAAAATATCGATATGCTATTATTCATGAGTTCTTGATGATCTAGATTACCTTATATGAGTTCTCACATGTCATAGCAAATTAGATCACAATATGAACTCAAGCCAAAAGCCTTTAAGATCAAAACCCCAAAATCATCCTTATCTTGCGCAAAACCCACCAATTATTCTATAGAAAATGTCTAGATAGATGGGATTTGGTCTCTAAGAGACATCTCCACCTTTTACATGTACTTGACACAAACAGAGATCAAAAGGAGATGAAATCCAAGCAAAAAAACAAGCAAATCAAAAGTATAAGGAGGAATCCATGGTATAAATCACTTGAATGAAGTATGGATATTCATTTTACTTAGATAGAAATATTTTATAGCCATTCTCTTATGAATGATAGAACTCAGTCTAGAGTGTGCACACATAAAGTTTCCAACACTAGTAAATCCTAACCTCTCTCTCCAACACAAGAGATGATTCATCTCTCAACATACACAAGGCCTTATGTAGTGGAGGCTTCTCACCTACCATCAAACTCTAGCAACCAACACATTCTTAGTGGGTACAACCACTTACAAACCATAATTGTACACAGAAAATACATGCAAGGAGTGAGCACACAGGTCATAAGTAGACAATCTTTAGCTATAATCTGAACTCATTTTTTCTCCACTGGAAAGGAAACCTAAACTTATATAATAAATCAAAATTGATAAACTAGAGGAAGCAACTCCTGCTAAATTGTCAATGTCATAGGAACCCAATAGCCCATACATAACATTTTTACACTTGCACGCTTTTAAAGCGCGACTTTCACATTGGTCCAATAGACCGATAAGATACTCCATCCTCCAAGACGTGACCTAAACCACTTACGCCACTGCCGCGGTTTTACAAACCATCTCTCCACCTAGTATCGGATAATTTCCTCAATTACCACCCACCATCTTCACGATGCTTCTCCTCAAGCAACCACCAAATGAAGTCTGTGATGTCTAATGACTTGCCATCAAGATTGTACGCCTTCTTCGAGGACTATCACCACTTGAAATACCTAAGTCTAATAGCACGCCACATACGTACACTTGTCTTATCATGATCCACTTGAGATAATGCTCCACTCGGACTTACACAACCCTCCATGGCCTCAAAGCACCTCCACTAGCCTCGATCTTGTCATTGACTATAACAATCACTAAGCACCCTGTATATCAAAGAACAAACAATCGTCCCGAGCATAAGTAGCATACACTTGACTCTCATCAACAAAACCGATGCAAGCATACACCACTTGACACCCATGTCAAGATTCCACAATGTATGGATCCCATCCATGACTAGCATTTGTGTGGACTCACTCCATGACTAACACTTGTATGGAGTCGCGCCATGGCTATCATAGCTGAAATCAACTCAACTTACTCAGCTTAGTATTAGCCAGTCTGACCACCAACGGCCGATCACACCGCCATGAACCAGCTTCAAACCTCCTAGTAATAGGGGACCGATCTGACCGCGTCACCCATGCCAGTCAGACCACCCGATGACCTCAAGTCGGACCACTCTCATGCCCAGTCACACTAGACATCAGTCAAATTGCCGCCCATGCCAGTCAGACTGCAAATGCATAGCAGTCAAATCACCTCTGTCGACCAATCAGACCGCTGACTACCAGACAAAAAAACTAGAGAGCAAATGATACAAAAATGAAACTCAAACTATGACAACGAAACCCAAGCAAAATCAAATACTCATTACACAACATAGTTCTACTACCATATGGTCTTACACTCCCTCGGGTCGCGAATACATGTTGTGTTGGACATCAACATGGACTCCAAAACACAACTTTGGCCAATAATTTCTATTATATATATATATATATATATATATATATATATATATATATATATATATATATATATATATATATATATCTAATAAAATTGTAATAGTATGGAACTACTTTTTGAGACAAATCTATATATGGAATTGTATGTATCCAATTCAACTATTCAAAAATATACTGATAGTTAAAGTTTTAAATATTTAAAAATGCATATGTCCAAAATAATATGGACTTATGACTGGAGAGAGTATCTGATAAACCTAGCTAGTATTTTCCTTGCCACGTAGTGGCTGGTGGGTGGGAGATAAAGCCGGATTTGGCACTGTTGCACATGGTATTTACAAAACTAGCCGTATACGCACCGTATTTATAAAAATGACACTTCTGCAGTCCGGTGGGCGGGCGACAGCGCCAACGAGGTGACACGTGGCACCTGCCGCCCTGTGAGCAGACGATAGGCATCTGCCGCTTGCCCACTAGACGACAGGCACCTGCCACCCTCCCACAACACGACAGATGATTAAACTGGCTAATTAGTCGGCTTAATCACTACCTAAATTCATAATTTTATACTATATTTTTTGAATTTTTAAATATAACAAATAAGGTCAAAACATTACAAAATTTTATGCTAGACTCCTGAAACAACGTGCTTTCTTGTGTATTTTTGTTACAATTTTATCCCCTCTGAATATTGCTAAAAAATTCATATGATTTTGATATTTGTAGAAATTTTTATATATAGCAAACGATATCCAAAAATTATAAAATTTTATGTGGAACCTTCCAACAAACTCTACTTAATTGTGTATTTTTGGGAATTTTATATGCTCCTAATTTATCATGTTAATTCATGATAATTTAATAGTAATTAACCGAAATAAATATGATAAATTCGGACATATAAAATTCTCAAAAAATTACACAACAATTATGACTATGTTAGAAGGCTACACATAAAATTTTATAATTGTTGGAGTTAGTTTGCTATATGTAAAAAATCATAAATTTATCAAAATTTTATGAATTTTTGAACAAGATTCACAATGGATAAAATTGTTCAAAAATTATACTATCAAGTATGTTGCATCAAAAGATTGCACATAGATATTTGTAATTTTTTGAGCTAATTTGGAATATTTAAAAATTCAAAAAAACAATAACCAAAAAAAAGAGGGTAGGTGATTAAGCCAGCTAATCAGTTGGCTTAATCACTTGTTATCTCCTCTGCGGGTGGTAAGTGATTAAACCAGCTAATTAAGCCGGCTAAATAGCTGGTCATAATTTTTTTGTTTAGCTTTTCTTGAATTTTTAAATATATTAAATGAGCTCAAAAATTACAAAATTTTATATACAACCTTCTAATGCAACGTATTGGATAGTGTAATTTTTAGTTAATTTTATCTATTGTAAATATTTCTTAAAAATTTATACAATTTCAATATTTGTATGAGTTTTCACATATAGGAAACGAGCTTCAAATATTACAAAATTTATATGAAGTATCCCGGCATAGTCATATTTTTTGTGTAATTTTTTGAGAATTTTGTGTGATCTGAATTTGCTATATTTATTCAGGTTGATTTAATTATGAATTTATGAATAAATTAATCCAAATAAACCTGGCTAATTCATATTGCATAAAATTTCCAAAATATTACACAGTAATTATGGCTATGTCAAGAGACTTCATATAAAATTTCGTAATTTTTGGAGCTTGTTTTCTATATGTAAAAATTTGTACAAATATCAAAATTGAATGAATTATTGAGCAACATTCACAACGGATAAAATTCAAATATACACTAAGTTTGGTCATGAGGCTGTACATTTAAAATACACAAAATTCCCAAAAAAATTCACTAAACGCAAAAAAATAGGGCATGTAATTAAGCTGGTAATCAGCCGGCTTAATCACCTGCCGTCCCCCCACCGGACGGCAGCCTGTTTGCCGTTTGCTGGCAGGGCGGTAAGCTCCTGCCGCCGGCAGCCTCGCCTCCTGTCGCCTCACCGACACTGCTGCTCACCCAACAGACGGCAGAAGTGCTATTTTTATAAACATAATACATATATAGCTAATTTTGTAAATATCATACGCAACAATGTCAAATCTGGCTTTACCTCAGTAGGTGGTGGCTACGTCTGATGAACCTAGCCAGTATTTTCCTGGCCACGTACTGGCTGGTGGGTGGTGGCTACGGCTAATGCTTGATTGTGACCTGTGACCTGACTCGCTCACGTAACAGGGGCGCGCGCATTCACCGGCTGTGCATGCATGCGGCTCGCGATGATTTCTCGCCGGAAAGGGATCGCCAATTGATCAGGCTCCAAAGCATTGCACTGCACACGCGATCTCGATGCGTGGTGCCGTCGCCACTGCGGTGCTCGGGTGCGAGCGTACGTGTGCAGACCCAATCGCGATAGCTTGTGCGCGCGCCTCGTCGTCCTGTCGCGAAACGGGCCGGCATGCGGCCACTGCTGCCGCCACACGGGTCGTCGTCCGGAGGATCTTTTGGCTATGGATATCGCGCGAATGATGGGTTCCAAACTTCCATTTATTTGGGCTGCCGGGCAAAAATGCCGGTGTTGTGAAATTTGAGGTGATCGGTGGCCGGCGGGGTGCAAACTGTGAACCACGCCGGCGGTGCCGTCCGTGTGGATCCTTCTAAAATTTGGTAATTCTTTGTCTGTAAGTTCTCTTCTTTCTGATGTCCTCATGGCAGGAGATAGAACGAGAAGAATTGGTTCGACCTGGTCAACTATATAGATCTCGACAAAGACGCCTGCTACGACTACAAGCAGACCATGCTTTCGTCCGACGGTGAGCCTGTCCCTAGAGATCCAGCACGTAACCTCAAAGATGGCACCAAGGACAGGGTTGAGGAGGGATCCTTATCCCTACAACGTTACGCTCAACGGAGAAATCAGTTTCCCTCAAATGGCAAGAGTCAATCTGATCATAAATGGGACTCGGAACAGGATGAGAGGTCTACCACTAAATGTTCAATCCCTCGTCAGCCATTCGATTAGGCTCAGCAAGTCCTCGAATCCTGTATTCCGGGGCTCCATCAATATCTAGTGGTCATCACTCCCGGTTGTCCCCGCAGACAACGCGGGTGGGCTCCCTGCGAGTCCGTCCATACTATCACAAGGCACAACTCTAATCGAAGATGGTAGGGTCCACTGACTACCAGGTATCGTCAAGTACAATCGCCTGGAGATGCCAATCATCCTTTCCAGCAAAGAAGGCATCATGATCTTGTTACCGGGTGTCAGGCATTTACGCTTGATCTTCGAGTGGTTTGCTGGCCACCACGCTTTCGACCAGTGAACATGGAGAAGTTTGATGGGTCCTAAAACCTCGTCAAATTCCTTCAAATCTACATGACCGCCGTTCGAGCAGCAGGAAGAGGAGAGCATGTCATGGTGAATTATCTTTCGACTGTGCTTGAAGGATCTGCCCAATCGTAGTTGTTTAACAAGCCACTAGAGTCAATCCATTCATGGTGATATCTCTGCGACCTTCTTCTGGCCAATTTCCAAGGTACATACAATCGCTTTAGGAAGGATGACGACCTTAACAGGATGAGATAGAACATCAACGAGACTTTACATCAGTTTATTAGGCATTTTAGTCAGTTCGTTATTCCATACCAAGAGTTTCCGACACTTCTGTTATCAAAGCATTTAAGCAGGGAGTCTGCAATAGAAGGTTCACTGAAGATATCACTTTGAATCCTCCAACTACTGTCGCCGAGCTCTTCGAGACAGCTGGTCATTATGCTACTACTACTGAAGCTATCGAATGGAGCAAAACCATCGATCAAGCCAGTAGAGGTCCTAAAGAGGCAGGCCAAGGTAGAAAGGGAAGGAGAAGATCAAAAAAATCCAAGAACAAGGCGAAAGGCTAGAAGCCCAAAGCCAGAAGTTCAAATGAGGTCTTGGCCATAGGTGATAAGGAGCCACAGAATTCCAAATAGTACGCCGATCAGGGCAAGGCGAAAATCCTTGTATGGAAGGACAACAAGCCTAGAGGTGTCGTCTTCGTAAAAAGGAAGAGCATGACATTCATAATTGTTGAGTTTTCCAACAAAAGCTCGAGGACTACTACTCTAGCAAAGGATCAATCCCTATACTCAAGGAGTTAGGACAGACAAGTGGCCGGAAGTAGTCAGATGAAGATAAGGAGATGCCATTCTAGGATTCGAAGCACACTATTGAGCACATCTATGGAGGATCTTTGGCACATGAGTCAAAACAACAGTACAAGGCTGTCAAACGTGAGGTAAACTCCATTGACCCTCCTCTTGTCAATAATTTTCCTAAGTGGTCATAAGTCACCATCTCCTTCGAGAAAAGTGACTATCTGATTCCTTCAACTAGACCAAGTCAGTTTCTAATTGTGATTGAGCCCATAATCAATCTTATTTATGAGTGACTTGAATGAGATGCATGTTTCTCAGACCAGAATAAAACCTGTACGATATTCATTCCATGGAATTGCTTATGAGTGCTCTGGACAAGATGCAAGTTCCTCGGACCAGAATAAAGCTTGTTGGCCAAGTCTCTTTGCCTGTAACGTATGTTTCTCTAGGCAACTTCAGAATAAAGAAAATCTCTTATGATGTGATCGATTTCGACACAACACATAATGCTATACTCGGATAACCAACTCTAGCATGTTTCTTAATTGTTGTTCATTATGCATATCAATGTCTTAAGATGCCAGGTACTAAAGGAGTGATCACAGTCTGCTGTGATAAAAAGATGACACTTTCATGTGATTGCAAGTTCCTCAAGATGGTAGGCTAGTTACCAACTCGAGAAGTAAGTAAGAAGCAACCTTTGACCAAGCACTTAAAGCCTAAATCTGCACCAAAGATAAACAAACAAGTTAAAGAAATTCCCCTAGATCCAGAGGAGCCCTCGAAGATCGTTCGTATCGAGGTTACTTCCGACCCTACATAGGAAGATGCCCTCATCATCTTCCTCTGGGCAAACACAGATGTCTTCGCGTGGTAACCATCTGACATGCCCGGGGTCCCTAGGGAGGTGATTGAGCACAGGCTAGCTTTACAGCCTAACAAGAAACCCATAAAACAGAAGTTACAGAGATTTATACCTAATCAACAAGATGCCATTAGGTCAAAATTGGATAAATTATTGAAAGCAGGCTTTACAAGAGAAGTCAACAACTCAGAGTGGTTGGCTAACACTGTAATAGTTAAGAAGTCTAATGGTAAGTGGGGTACATGTATAGACTATATTGATTTTAATAAAGCTTGTTCAAAAAACGATTTTTTTCTTCCTCGTATCGATCAATTGGTTGATTTATTGCTAGTTGTAAAGTATTAAGTTTTCTAGTTGCGTACTTTGGTTATCATTGGATAAGTATATCTATAGAAGATAAAGAGAAGACCGCATTTATTATGCCATTTGAGATATTTTACTATGTCAAAATGCCATTTGGTTTAAAAAATATTGGTCCCACTTTTCAATATTTGATGCAATTGACATTTTCATTCAACTAGGCTGAAATTTAGAGTCTTATGTTAATGAACTAGTCATAAAAAGCATCAAATGACTTGATCATATTTCTGACCTGCAAGAAATATTGGCAACCTCAAAAAGCACCGCTTGGAGTTCAATCCTGATAAGTGTGTATTCGAAGTTTATTTAGGAAAATTGCTCGGCTTCCTTATTTCTGCAAGAGGTATCGAAGTAAATCCTGAAAAAATAAAGGTCATTGAGCAAATACGACCCCCGACTACTAAGAAAGTAGTCCAGAAACTCACAGGGGTGTATGGCGACTTTAAGTCATTTCATCCACAACTAGGAGAAAAAGGATTTTCTTTCTTTAGACTTTTAAGAAAGCATGAGGGTTTCGAATAGTCGACGGAAGCAAATGATGCCTTCAAGGATGTCAAAAGATATCTTACGAGTGCTCCTGTTCAAGTATTCCTGAAACCAGAAGGGACGCTCATAATATATCTGGCTGCCATGCCACAGGCAGTAAGCGCAGTACTGGTCACAGAATGTGGGAACGTCCAATGACCAGTTTACTACAAAAGCAAAGTTTTACACGGGCTTAAGGAGTGTTATCCTTAGGTTCAAAAACTCCCTCCTCATGTCTTCGAGGAAACTGATGCATTATTTTCAGGCACACAAAATCATTTGCCGTCTAAGTTTCCCTTAGGAAAGGTCCTCTAGAACAGAAAAATAGCAGGACACATGGCAAAATAGTCGGTTGAACTTGAGGTGTTCGACCTCCATTTCGTGCCCTGAATGGCCATTAAATCACAGATTTTGGCTGACTTTATCACCGAATGGACAAATCCTGAACCTATTCAGGATCCCCAGTACACTTCCCACAATCAGTGGATGATGTACTTTAATGGGTCACTTACGCTTAGTGGCTCAGGGTTTGGGGTGGTCTTGGAATCTCCACAAGAGATCTTAAAGTACGCCGTTCAATTAAACTTTCTAGCTGCTAATAATGTGGCTGAGTATAAACGCTTGGGATTTGATGACTATACATGAGAGGAGACTCTCAACTAGTCATAAATTAGGTCAAAAAAGTATAAATGCTCTAATTCGACCACGTCTCAGTATTTATCGGAAGTCAGAAAGGTTGAAAAGCACTTTTTTGGTTTCAAGATACAATATATTTCTCGAAAGGATAATTTTCTTACTGACCAGTTGGCTCGAATGGCTTCTTCCTGAAAATCAGTACTGAAAGGAGTCTTCTTGGAACAACTCCAGAAGACATCTCTAGTTGAAACACCAGAGACAATTTCTAATGAGACAGCCTTTCCAGAATACAAAGATACCTGGATGGTGCCCATCTACGAGTATCTTCAAAAGGGTGTAGTACCCGACGATGATCTCGAGGCACATCACTTTGGTCAACGAAGTACTCTATAAAAGGAGTACTCAAGGGGTTCTCATACGATGCATATCACAGAAAGAAGGATTACAAGTCCTTCATGATATACATGGGGCTATCTGTGGGGTACATGCTTCTTACAGAACAATGGTTAGCAAAACCTTCCGATAAGGTTTTTACTGGCCAACAGCCCTCAATGACACTAAAGAGCTAGTTAAGAAATGTATACAATGCTAGTTTTATAGCAAACAAATACACTAACCGGTGCAGGCTCTACAAACTATACTTCTCTCTTGGCTTTTTGCGACCTGGGATCTCAATATTCTAGTACCGTTCTCAAAAGCACTGTGGGGCATTGAATTCCTTTTG
This sequence comes from Dendrocalamus sinicus, assembly GCA_036346575.1. NCBI lineage: Eukaryota > Viridiplantae > Streptophyta > Magnoliopsida > Poales > Poaceae > Dendrocalamus > Dendrocalamus sinicus. The sequence goes on from CM070654.1 coordinate 26,584,605, forward strand.
TGACTATTAATACATTCACAAAATGGATTGAAGCCTAACCTATGACTGGAATAACAACAGAAGCCACAAAGAAGTTTATGATGAGAAGTGTAATTACTCGATTTGGGGTACCGAGTCGAATAATTATAGACAATGATAAGCAATTCTCGAGTGCGAAGATTCAAAAATTTTGTGAAGAATTGGATACCAAATTATGTTATGCATCTATCACCCATCCTCAAAGCAATAGGGTAGTCAAAAGAGTGAATGGCCAAATAATGCAATGCATTAAAACTCGAGTCTTCAACAAGCTTATAAAATGCTTGGGGGCTTGGGTACAAGAATTACCTTCAGTGTTATGGGCAATTAGCATGACTCTTAGTTAGTCAACAGGTGAAACTCCCTTTTTCCTAGTTTTTGGGAGTGAAGCCATGCTTCCTCCAAAACTAAAGATTCAGTCGACAAGGGTTGAAAACTTCAACGACTCCAACCAAGAGCAACTTCAGGCAAATGACATCAACCTACTCGAAGAGAGGAGGAATCAAGTATTAATCTGTTTGGTAGTCTACCAATAGGCTATGTGTAAATAGTATGATCATAAGGTCCAACCTCGCAACCTTACTGTAGGTGACTTGGTGTTGAAGAAGATTCAATCCTAGCCTAATCGGAACAAGCTTTTCCTTAAGTGGGAAGGTCCTTACATAGTGGTCAAAGTTACATAACCAGGTTCGATACGACTCACCATGGAAGATGGCCAAATTCTCTCAAACTTTTGGAATATCGATCAACTACGCAAATTTTATGTATAACATTTTTACTCTTTCAATAAAGTTTTTAGTTCTATTCAATCTTTATTGTTGTACTTTAAGTCAGGCTTTCTTTACATTGGTTTGACTACTTTTGGTGTGCTCGATTCATTCAAGCTGATCGGAGAAGGATACAATACCTAGTTGAAGTCTTTACTCTCTGCACGTGATCCTGCCCACTAGAAGGAACTTGCTAGCATTGTACTATTTTCAACTCTTGCTATCAGCACAAAACAATTAAGGTAACTGAGAAAAGTCAAATGAATCAGAAGAAGGAACTCTAAGTGTTTGTCATGTTCTCGTTTATGCATTTGATTTGATTAACCTAGTCAAATGAATCGAAAGGATTTTGCTTTCAGCTTAACTCGTCTATGACTTCTCTTCCTCAAGTAAGTTATTTTCACTTCAAGTTAGGGGGCTAGATGACAAAGATATAATAAACCTCAAATTATTATTAATCTACAAATGATATTATTATATCATTGTACTCCTTAAGTATACCCCTTATTCATAAGGGAAAAGTTTAGTCAGTGGTCATAAGTCCTTCTATGATGACCCCTTGGTCGTAAGCCTTTTCTACGACCGCTTCATAGTTGTAATTTCTCTTAGGAGCATAACTCAGTCATGAGTAATCCTACGACCACCCCATGGTCGTAGACTCCTACGACTAGCTTAACTTTAACTAGCTCGTCTATGACAACTTATTATATTATAGGTCTGTCTGACAAGGCAGTTAGTGTGTGCACTTATTCTCTGAAATAACTATGCATAACTTCTTTCTGACAGTAACTGTTGCACGATAAGTGAGAAACCATGTCTCTGACAATAACTCATTGGACAGTTATCATCCGAAACATTAAGGCGTCTCTTGGCATGGAATAACTGCCACCGTTTCGCATGCTATATAAGGGATGATGTTAGGGAGAAGAGGGGGAGGCAACAGAAAGAGTGCAAGACATTCCGCATTACTTTCTTTCCTGATTGTAATCAGTTCACTAAGAAATAGCCACACAGAACTAGGGTTATTATTCTCCCAAGAGAAGGCCCGGACTTATATAAAATCCATGTGTCTTTCTCTATGTGATCATAGCCAGGTCGTCAAGAGATCCCCCGAATCTAAATAATCATATGTAAGATCGATACTAAAACATCGACAATGTGTATCTTTGAAGGTTGTGGGTCGATGCCCTCGGCTTTTATTTATCTATGGCAACATCTATGATTATTTGAAGATAGGGAATTTATTGTAACAGTTGTAGGTTCCATCATCCGGCAGGCTCCCATGGTCATTTGGCTCTGAGACATCGGTCACAAGGCCATTGTCCTCCTGATTCCAAGGGCTGGCCTCCCCGAGCAGGGGATATTTTGCACAACCCAAAACTTCAACTTATTAAAACCTTTATTAAACTCATATTAAGTACCAGTTAAGGCTGCCGACAAAAGAGGAAACTTGACAGCTCATAACAATGTTTTATTACTAGCCTAACAACTCATCCTAAAGGGGTAAGGGTCGTCTCGGGGTCATCCTTCGCAGCTCTCGAGGTACGAAGCTTGATCTTTCAAGGCGAAGATTGAAGTGGCAACTGGGTCAAGGAGTAGTTATTTTGAACAAGGGGAGAAGCAGAAATATGCTCTTCAATAATGACAAAGAGGTGGGTAAGGATGAGAGATAAGGATAAGCAAAGATTGAGAGGTAAGAATAAGCATATTTTGACATTACTGTTTAGTGAAATAAGTCCTTAAGGTCTGTCCAGTCTATTCTACCTACAGTCGCGTCTTAGTATCGCGGGGCGGTGAATCCGGGCCGACCAGGTGGCGGCCCGAGAGGAGGGGGAGGCGGGACCGGTGGGCGCAATCCGGCCGTCCACGTGGCGGCCGGAGGGGGAGGGGAGGGGAAGTTAGTTTTTGATTTTATTTTCAGCTTTTCAGAAATTGCCAGAAAATTCAATAATGCTCAGAAAAATATGAACATACCTCCAAAAATTCCAGAAAATTCCAGAGAACCTCCTGGACACTTTTTGGACTTAATAAAATTATTTACAACTAATTTTGGCATCTAATTTTCATACCTTAAAATGCATTTTAAACTCCTGAAAACTCAGAAAACCAAATAAAATCCAAATAATTCCAAATATTTAATTTGACATAGGATTTTTATATAAAATCAAAATACCATTTTATTTAATAATATTTTTTAGGTTTTCACTTACAACACTTTTCAAATACAGCTTTCTTTTTTTTCAAAAACAGAAATTCAGGGCAAATCCAAATTAAAATTTAGGCACAAAAATACTTATTTTAATTTAATTAATTTATTTTTTTTTATTTAGCAAAAATTTGGGATGTTACACCAATCCTCAAATCCCATTTGCTAATTTGCGGTGTACCCTAACAAACTAACAGGTAGTGCTCTCCACTTGTCTACTCGCCTTGGTAGGACTCACCACTAACCAAGATAGCGGACAGCGGTAGCCAGTAGGAGAGAAGACCAGCAGGCAGCAACAGGCTGGCAGTCGCAGCCGGTCGGCAGTCGCCTAGTGTTCACCTTTGGGTTTCGGCTCTAGTGACTAGCGCTTCACTGCTTCACGCCTCCTCAACCCTGGTAGTCGCCTCACCTCTAGCTCCGCACCACTGTGCCTCTGCCTCTGCCACTTTGCTATTAGTTCCTCACTTCCTCTCTCTCTCTCTCTCTCTTTCTCTCTCAATACACAAATCACAATTTTGCATCTGCAATAGATCCAAATAGATCGGGGATTTGGGAGTGGCCTAGATGCAATTTGGACAATTGATAAATGATAATCCACGTTTGATGTTTATTATTTATGCATTTACTTATTACACTGGGTCACTAGTGACTTTCAGAAATGACAATTGAACCATTGAAACTTGAGTGTGATATATTGACAATGAAGTAGCAACATAAAAGTTAAAATAGCTGATATTGCAACACGGGGTGACCAAAATTTGCCATTTTGTGGCCATATACATCCAGATCCAACCATAGAACTTGTAATTGGCTATTAGATCCAGGTAGCAATGCTTTGCATAGGTAGTTGAGATGGTTGAATTTGACATATTGGAAACTTTATATTTGTCCATATGTAACTTATATTTCTTCCGGTCCACTATAATTTCACATATTAATTATGGATTTTCAACAGATCCTTCATCTTGCACACAAAAATCAGAGATTGAAAGAAGAGTCAGAGATGTAATTGACAAATTTGCCGAGCGTCGCCTGCAGTCACTTGGTGTGGCATACCAGGTTTGAGATCTCATCACCTTGTAGCATTTATACACTGTTACTTAAAATTTTTTTGTATAGGTAATTGAGATGGTTGAATTTGAATGAATCTGGTGTATGTGTTAAGAGCTTAACATATCTGCAACAATTGATAATCCATATTTTGTTTATACATTCACATGAAATGATTGGTCTGTACATGTGTAGTAAACTCATGTTTTGTTTATAGCACTGTAAAACATAGCATGTAGCAAACTCATTAATCTTGTATTTTATGATTTTGTAGATCTTTGAGCTTTAAAAATGAAGAAGTCTACAAATTTGAAATCTTTGTGGAAGAGAACTAGAAAGACATAGAAGGTAGGTTCCACATCGATGCGAAAATTGATTTCCAATGAAAGCCAAGTTTGGAAATGAGGCCAATTCTCCTTCCCATGACAATGAGCTATAGCTGGTAGTGCACACATACAATGATAGTGGCACCCCAAGCACAGAACTTGAGATGGATTGCCCATTGTACCCAATCACAAAGATGATAGATTAGATAATGAGGCTATTTATGATGTTAATTTTGCTTCTGCATGATCCTGGAAAAAGAATTCCCATCGCAGACTATAATGTCAATGAACAAGATGCAGTGAGAAGGGGATACATTGCATTGGGACCATGTTGACCACGAGCATATGATTTTCCAAAAAGAAATTTTGGAGGTATGCGTCGCTTCTTAGCTAGTTGATTTGATCAATATAACTGTCTTGAGTATAATGTGGAATGAGATGCTGCTTTCTATTTCGTTTGTTATTTGTTCAAGGATAAAACTAATTGTATTGGTGGAGATAGTTTTGTGAATGGGGGATTTAGAAATTGGAACCATAAAAATAGATTTAACAAACATGTTGGAGCAATTACTAGCGCCCACAATGAAGCTTAAAAGAAATATGATTTATTCATTAAACCTAAAGCTTCAATTGAGGAGTCTTTTGCTTCAAACTTAAAACAACAAAAGGCTATGTATAAATCTCGCTTGATCTATTTAGTTAAGTGCTTGAGATTTCTTTTGCGCAAGAGTTAGCTGGTCATGGACATGGTAAAAGTAAAGACTCACACAATAAAAGGAATTTCCTTGAGCTTTTAAATTGGCTAGCAAAACAATTTGAAGAAGCTAACAAGGTCATTATAAAAAGTAATCCAAAGAATAGTCAAATGACCATGCCTAAGATATAGAAAGATCTCATCAACTCTTGTACCAAAGAAACTAATAGGCTTATCATAAATGACCTTGGTGATGAATATTTTGCAATACTTGAATGATTGTTTGGTTACATTTCTGAGCGAGAATTTTTTTTTCTACAAGTTAAGGATGATGACATTATATCACGCTTCCAAGGCATGAAGCATCATCGAGTTAAATTGTAATTCTTTTTCTAATTATTTTGTAATTTCTTTATATATTTGAGATGTTATCTCTAATATGAACAATTATACTTTAACTATTACTATTGTGGACCATTCTGTTTTCTACTGAACAATATTTTTGTAACTTCGAGTACCCATCCTGAAATTCCTAGGTCCTCCACTATCCCGAGGATGTACAACTCGAAATCAGTGGTGCCCAGCGATGGGGTTATGCACGGACTTCTCCCCTCCTCAAGGGCACGGCCAGCATGGGCATGGACCCTCGAGATGGCTATGGCTACGAGGAGGAAGGCCACGACGATGACAAACTTGGCCATTGGAGATTTGCCTGTGTACATGGTACTGTATTTTGGACGATTCTTTCAGATTGAGATCAAAGATTTATAGATGGGGGAGGTGAGGTCATAGAGTAAATGCAATTGGAGTTACTGGTGAGGAGCAACGCAAGAGTTCGGTTACCGCACGAGGACTAGGAGCAAATGCCATGGACAATTCAATGAAAACTTTCTTTTGGTAAGCTATATAAATTACCATTACAATGCATGGGAGTTGTGCAAAATGTGCCAGTTTGTATTGAGCGTACAACCTCTCAATTGTTGTATTTTGGTTTATTGAAAAGAACAATGTGAACTGTATAAAAACAATTGGCTTCTGGACAATGTACACTAGCCTATAGACCATGCACAAAGATTCAAATTCCAGGGCTACTAGAGGAGGCAGAATGTACATCACTAGGCTAATTTTTGGCTTGAAGTCCGAGGCCCTCTCTAGTTCAGGAGCCATAACTGCATAGCTGAGCGGTTCGGTGGGCCTCCCTCTTGCCATACCACGTGGGCACAGGCGTAATGACACAGGGCTGAAGCCTCCACGGTCGACCAGCGTCCATGTTGCTTGGTTTTTATAGGATCGAGAACAACGACTAGAGGAGGTGAATAGGAGCCATCTAAATTTTTTTCCCAAAGTATTCATGATCCTATTCTCCAACAGCTTCAGCACTACGAAGAATTGAATATGTAGCCAAAATCTCAAATCAAAAGACTAAGAAATCAAACTTAGAGAAAATCCAATGCCCAGAGGTCTAACCTCCAACCAGGGGGCAGTCTTACCTCTCTCCAAGCGGTACAACTTCTCTGGGTGGTATAACCGTCGTAAACAGTGAAATCAGGCATATAAATAATACTTTCTAGTCAGACTACGGTACTTCTAGGATGAATAATAATTTTAGCGCTAATGCTTGACACGTCGAGAAGAAAACTTAACAATGTGTCCATCCTTCTTAGAAAAGGTGCAATGATACTTCTCTTTGAGATATGTAGTATCATGTGAAAAAGATACACCCTTGTCTTAAGAACTCCCTTGGACAACACTGGAAGAGCCACAAAAAGCATCAAAAGTCAAGCAAGAGCTATCCAAAGCAATGGTACAAGTGCCAACATCTAGTAACTCAAGAGAAGTATGAGAAGAATCTAAATCTAATTGTAAAGAAGCAATATCAACTTTTAAAATGGCAATCTCATATTGGAAAATAATACAAGAGTCACAAGACTTGGCACTCATATCATTGAGCACTCTTTTCAAATAATCGAATTCATTTTTTAAGACAATACAAGATGTGGAGATTGATGATGCATAGATAATGTGTATGGAATACAAAGCATCAACATTATTTAATAAGCTAGCATAATTCTTGCAAGAGAATAAATCATCATCAAGCAATTTCTTACTTTCTAAGCACATTCTAGGAGAACTAGACTTAAGCCCATCAATTTCAGCCCTAGCATTATCTAATTGCTGAAGATAATTGGAAAATCTCAAATTTTATTTTTTATTTTTGTCTCTAGCAAGTTCAAATTGTTCTACACATGTGAAATGGGCAAATTTTAACTTCTTAATTTCAACAAACACACTAGAATAAGAATCATGTTCATTCCTAATGAAGGATCTAAAATTACTTAATTCTAACTTAGCACAATCAAGATCATGATATAAGGCAACACAAGAATCACAAAGCATATAAGCATTTGATCGATTTCAAGCGTACAAAGGAAGTTCTCAATTTATTATTATCCACATGCAAGGACTCACATGGCAAAGAAGATTTTAACCTAGTAATTTCATAAGCAATTCACTCTTTTTATCTCTAGACTATATACAAGATTGTCAAGAGTATCAATTCTTAAGCTTAGCGAGACAACATCCTCAATGAGTTTCTACTTGCTCACCTTGCTTAGCTCGAGTCGAAGATCATCCTCGGCAAAGACTTGGTTGACAAACTTACGATAGCTGGCCTTCCTGTGCTTTGTGTCACGAGCTTGAGGACATCTTCGAGAATCCTTCTCCTCCTTGGATTGCAAAGACGTCTTACCCCTGAAATTAGAACAACTCAAAGAAGAGTGGCCAACAACACCAAAAAGGTCACAGCTTCATCAAGGTCATTAGCCAAAAAGTCATAAGAAGATGAATCAAAAGACCCACAAAACCTCACACTAGCCACCATGCTCATGATTAATTAAGATCACTCAAAGAGTAAACCTCGCTCTAATACCACTTGTAGGACTGAGAACGGCAACAAAAGAGGTGAATAGGAGCCATCTAAAATTTTTCCAAAGTATTCGTGATCCTATTTTGAACAGCTACAGAGCTACTAGAACTAAATCCATAGCCAAAATCCCAAATCAAAAGACTAAGAAATCAAACTTAAAGAAAATTCAATGCCTAGATGTCTAACCTCCAACTAGTGGGTAGTCTAACCTCTCTCCAGGCGGTCTGACTGTTGTGAATAGTGAAATTAGGCAAATGAATAGTACTTTTCAATTGGATAGCTGCTATAATGCCAGTCAGACCGCTGCTACAATAATTTCATGATGAACAGTGATTCCAGCGCTATTGCAAATTTAAAAATCCATGCAACTTTTGATTAGTTGATCCAAAAGACTTGAAACTTTGCATGCATCTTCTTTGAGATGTTAGAAATCTATTCCAATCAACGATAAACAAAATCGATGATAAAGTTCTAACCTTTTTCTGTTCGAAAGAATGGTGCACCAAAACCATTCAAAAGAGACAAATCTCGATCCACTCTTCCTCGTGACTTCTTGATAATCTAGATGACATTGGATGGGTTTTTACATGTTATAGTAAGCTAGATCACAATACGAACTCATGCCAAAATGCCTACAACACCAAAATTCTAAAATCATGCCTTCTTGAGCCAAAATCGGGCAAACACAAGAACTTAAAAATACATGTGCCTACATAGATGAGATCTGGTATCTAAAACACACGTTTATCACTTACACATCCTTGACACACAGCAAGATCAAGCACCAAACACCAAGCCAAATCACAATTTCATCACTTGAGCACAACAGGAAAATACTTGGATAAATTTTAACCTCTATTGATACTTATAGATAAATATTTACAGCCTCTCCCTAGCTATACAAAGCCTAAGGATAACAAAAAAAACTCAACCACAAGAGCCTCTCACATCTCCCATAAAGTTCTCTTCAAGAATAATAACTCCTCCAAGGCTACGCATAAACTCCCCCAAAAGTTTGACCTAGCCACCTCTCTCTCCTTATATATAGAAGCTCATAAAGAAAATCCTAATCAGCACCTCTAGTTGGGTTTCATCCACTTACATGTGCTAATTCATTAACCTAACACCATATCGAGTTTTACACTTACACAAGCACGCTTCTCAAAGCACCTACACCTATTAACCCATTACATACAGACTTAAACTACTTAGGCCAATGTCATGATTTCACACACTACCTCTTTTTCGGTATTGGGCAATTTACCAAAATGCTTCTTTGCCGTCTTCTACGAAGCTTCTCACTTTCTTTGCCATGAAGCATTCTCCTTGCTTTGCCATCTTTCATATGGCCCCATTGACTTGCTGCCAAGCCTCTCACGCATCCGGATTCCACCGAACCGTCATCGCTTACAAACGACCCAAGTCACCTGGTGCACCACATGCTTCTCCTCTCACATGACGGCACCCGGTTTCTTTGATCGCTTTAGATCTCGGCTCCTCCCTGAGCCTAGTCCCGGTAAACTTCACTGCTGTCCGTCATGTCCTCCACCGGTAGTTTCCGCTCTGGTTCCTCATCATCTTGACTTCTAACGACCCAGCATGTCTCGGTTATCTTCGGCGGCTTCTACATCATCTAGACATTGGCTCTTCCTGAGCGTAGTCTCAATCCCTTAACCGCTTTGGATCTAAACTCTTCTAGCTTAGTCTCGGTCCCATCCACCTCACCGTGACTAGCTCCGAAGTCCTACAACCAACATAAACAAGCAAACCGTCACGTAGCACTGCATAAGACCCAAAGTCATTAATTGACACAATTCCTCCATATAATGCACTATGCAAAATATATACAACCAAACCACCGATCCTAAATCTAGGACCAAATAATGAACCTCTATGCACACAAGCAATTACCTAGGTCACTCAAACTCATCCCACGACTCAAAATCCTCAAAGACCAAAACTTGACCTAGCCTCACTACCAAGCCGGTCTGACCGCACCCCTATAAAGGTTAGACCGTTGGCACTAACCGGTTTGAACCGAAAATCAGCACCGGTTGGACTGCTGGAGGCCTCCGATCTTACTGCTACCCTTTGGTCGGCCAAACCGGTTTGTCTGTCGGTCGCCCAAAAATCTAACAACTTTGCAAACTCTCAAAAACAAAATTCATACTCTGCAATCTCTCTGAACCAAAATCAATTACTCATCACAACCACGAGGTGACCTCCACATGATTTCACAGTTTTCCTTGCACTCATGTGGTCCTCTCAATGGGTTTGCGTGCACCACGTGGACAACATACCGTTCACTTGCTCCAGCCGCTCGTAGCTAGGGGTGGAAAAAAAAGCTTACTGGGATCGTTATCTCAGTTTAAAATTCGTTCCATTACACTCGTTAATTAATTAAATATTAAATGAGTTGATTTCGGATGAAATTAAATTTTGCTTTGATTCAACTCGGCTTATTAGCTCGATTCTAAAAATATTTGTAAACTATCAATAAAATGATATTAAATCAAATCATATCAATTTTGAAAATAATTCGATAAAATAAGAACCTAATAGGATATCTACCCCTACTCGTGGCCTACCGCTCCCGTCTTCGACCGTGATTGTTGTGGTTACTCAACCAGACGTGCGCATGTTCCACGGCGCGACCGGTCGTAGACGCACACACGCTGACGGCCAGGAGCATTTTCGGGGGAAAATCATGCTCCAAGAGCAAGGATGTAGCGCAGGGGTTAAAGGAAGCATACACCCGGTCGTGACGGTAATAAGGCCTTGTCTGGTATATTAGTATATTACTGCACATTACCACATCCGGTTGTGGCCAACAAATTGACAGGAAGATCTAGATAAGTTTTGGCAAAAACCATGAGTCACATGTGGACTGCAAGATCAAGAAAGTTTGGTACAAATGTGGCAAGAAACCAAATGCGTATTACAGAAAATCAAAGGACGTTTTATTCAACACATGAGAAGGTACGTGGCTCCTCTCTCGATCAGCAAATGCACAGACATACTAGTAATCCATGGCAACAACTAATTACGGTCCAAAAATGGGTATTTTCTCGTAGCAGTTGATGCTGTGACCCCCTATTCTCTCAGGAGTAAAGGCGACGCCCTCTGCTGCACCAGCGGCGGCAGGGCCGCCGGCCTCCGTGAGGACGCGCTCGCCGAGCTCGAGACCAGAAGGCCAAGTGCCTGCGTTTCCCACCAGCGTGCCCCCTGCTGCATATGGCGGTCTTTGCCCCTCCATCAAGGTGCGGCCAGCGTGCGCCACAGAGATGGCCATCATAGCCGCGAGGAAGAAGGCGACTGCAACGGTGAAGCGGCGCCCCATTTGGGGTTCTCCTTCGATCGGTTGTGTTTTTTGAGTTCACCGGAGGCGTATAACCTATTGCACGTATGTGTTTCTCTTCGTCGGTCGAGAGTTTACATAGGTGCAGAGATGTATGCATGGTGGCATGATAGATTCAACCGCGGTAACAGGCCAGTGCTTTTAAGTGGAATGTTAAACGTACAGCGTAGTAAGAGCTTTCCTTAAAAAAAAAACGTAGTAAGAGTTGCATTTAACTTGGAGTTTGCATCTTGAATACTAGTCGTTGTTTTGGTTTAATGATGTGTCATTCATGGCGAAATGAAACTGTGTTTTAGATGGAAATGAAACTGTGTTAGAAACGAATAAGGTATCATTCTAAACGGGTTTAGTTTCTGGTTTTTTTTATTTTTGATTTATTTAAGACACGTTACTTCTAATTTTATTTTTTTTAGATTTTTTTCTCTTTATTCCTAAGGCTGATTGTTCTTTTATTTATCCTGCAATTCAATGATCCCAATGACGTCCATCGTGATTTTCATACAACACGGGGCATCCGTTGCAGCCAGCATAACAAAGAAAGAGGTTACGAGACTACGGGCTGTTCGATCGGTACACCAGATAAACCAAACCAAAATTTGATAATACTAACGAAAATTTGCCATCACTTGATTTGATACTAAATTTTGACCAATAAAGGCCGTGCTTCAGCTGGTTTATAAACCGTGATTTCTTTTTTTTTGCTACAATGACTAAAAATGTACTATAATGATGATTAGTTTTTCTAAGTAATTAAATTTATAATCAAAAGAAAAGAAAAATTATATGATCGCTAACAATGCAAAGAAACAGAAAAACAAAAAAAAACTAAATTAAAAATGCCGGAAGCTCTCAAGCCGTTTAATTTGGAGCAAAATTTGGAACGTGGGCGAGATGCGGGCGACGAAATCACCGCCCGTACTTTGGAACGGTTGCCTCGCCCTGATAAGGTGAGGTGGCAGATTCCGATTGATTGCATTAGATGCGTTCTTTGTTTGATCATCAAGCTTTAAATGATTATACCTTCTAAACCGGATAAACGTAGGACATCCGATATGAGCCCAAACGCCGGACGATTTTCTTTTACTCACTCACAAACGCAGATCTTCTCTTTTCGTCTCCTCCTCACACTACCGCCCCCTCACCTCCCACCTTCGGGACCCAAACCCTAGACCGTCATTTGATGTGGCGGCCGCCATGTCATCGTGGGGCTTGGACTGAAAGCGCAGCTCCAAAATCTTCCACCTCACCCTCAACTACGGCGATCTTGTCGACACGTATCACCCCTATATCCACCGCCGCCTACCTCCCATACCGTCTCGACCAGCGCGTCCTCTTCTCCGACCGCCACCACCAGCTATGGTAACCTTGGGTTCCGGATCAAGTTCGACTGGTCGGTCGATGACGGCGAGGACCAAGAGATGGGGTGACGGTGGAGATGCGGGTTGGTGCGGGTGGCCTTCTCCTCCCAGAGTCGGATCCACACCGCGCACGCCCCCTTTCGGCCGCCCGCCACCGCCGCACCTGAGGCCTCGCCACCGCTTGTCATGGGAGGTAATTGTTGTTTTGTTGCAACATTTTGTTTTTATGTATACAACAATCAGCAACAACCAGTACAACATCGAGATTTTTTTATGAAACATTTCGTTGCATACGGTGGTTAAAAATGTTGCACATATTATCTACAAATATTGCATCCGAGCGTCCGATGGGAATAGTCCCATCGAACATACAGGCGCTAGCAACACCCATATTCTAATTATGTTTTATTTGAAACGTTGTATTCTATGTGATTTAATCAATAAAACAAGATACATGGTGACTATATTTTGTAATTATATGCCACATGAGCCCATATGCCATAGGGTGCGGTTCAGGTGCTGGGGGCACAGCACATAGCGCGTGCGGGGGTGCCCCCAACACCCGCCACGTGTCCCACAAAACCGAAAAAAATTCTGAAAAATTCAAAAAAAATACTTACAAAATCCGAAAATTTGTAAAAAATACTTTTGTAAAAATACTTTTATTAAAAAGTATTTTTAAGTACTTCAAAAAATACTTTTTAATAAAAAGTATAAATAAAAAAATTTAAGTACTTACAAAAAATACTTTTTATACTTAAAAAAGTACTTTTTACAAATTTTTGGATTTTGTAAGTATTTTTTTTGAATTTTTCAGAATTTTTTCGGTTTTGTGAGACACGTGGCGGGTGCTGAGGACACCCTCGCACGCGCTATGTGCTGTGCCCCAGCACCTGAGCTGCACCCTATGCCATACTAACAAATAGAGAATTTGGTAGCTTTTTAGCTACGGCATAGCTACAACCCAAACATCTCTACTTTACTAAAGCATTGATTATACCGTGATGTTGGCATTGCCGAATTTTTATTTGATTACTCGGGCAACAGACCAAACAGCACCTAAAAGGCAAGACGTCCCTCCTCGTGAGTTGGTTCCACCAGGCTTCCAGCCCGTCCGACAAATGTTATTAAAAAAACATAGAAAAGGAGTTCGGCTACGTGATTTTTTTACAAGCTCGCACAACCACCGTGCTTGATTGCTTGGTAGTAGGTAGAGAGCACAGTTTAAGGGTGCGTTTCAAATTGCTTATAACTCGAAGTTTATGCCCTATTTTGATTTATTCTATATAATTAAATTTAAAAAATAAAAAATATTATATCAAAGACAATATAAAGAAATAAGAAAAAACCTAAAAACAAAAAGCAAAAAAAATTAAAAATCATAAGCTAGAAGTCAAAAACTAAAGATATTTCCAGTGAAGTCTAAGCTAGCCACTAGAAAACTGGCCTAGTACAACTCATGTCGTGATGTGCATGGGTGCTTGAGAGCCTGACCAAAAGATGGAATCTTTCGAGCGCACTCGCTGCATTGTTGTACTTCGGCTGATCAAAATGAACAATGTGAACTGTATAAAAACAGTCAAGCGCAAACTTACGGCCCATGCACAAAAATTTAAGTTCCAAGCAACCTAGAGGAGGCGGAATTCGGCCCAAAAAAAGCTTCACGCAAACACTAGGCTGATACAGGGGGTGAGCTACTATGGTACTGTTTATAATTGATGTAGCTTTTGGTTTTCGGTTGATTGCAAGATCATTACTATTATAAAAAATAAGTTAGTGGTTGTACGTTCATTCTTCTCCAACCGCTCTATTTCCTTAACTTCTCACTATTCTTCACTTTCCAACCGATCAGAGCAACTCTTTTCTATAGCACGATTCTCTATATATTCAATGAGTTCCGTTGCAACGCACGGGTACGTAACTAGTAAGAGAGTAACGGACACTCGCACTGAGAAGTCACTCTATTCAAAGTGGTTGCTACAATGACTCCTACAAACGACTTATAGAAACCATTCTAAAAAACCACTTTGTTTAAAAGCCGACTTATAAAAGCCAAAAGTTGTTTGGAACATAACCTATATACCGCTGCCGCTCAGCCCTCCGTGTTCTCCGCACGTGGCCTGAGAAACTTTTTTATTTGTTGATCTAAAAATTCAAATTTGTATATATTTTTAATTGAGTATCTAATTTATGATCCGTTTAAACCGTTGAGTTTCTTACGATAAAATCCATAAAACAAAGCTAATATTACATATGTTTTAGTTTAACTTAGATACTATATGTTATGGGAACAATCAAAATATCAGTATACTGAAGATGCGATGGAACGTGTAGAACACGAACATCTCCAAGGGTCACCTTATCACGAATAAAGTGAAGATCAATCTCAATATGTTTGATATGCTTGTGTTGAATCAGGTGTGCGTCAAATTAATGGCACTTGTGTTATCACGAAGAACTGTAGCTGCCTGTTGTGGAGGATGGTGAAGCTCACAAAGAAGCTGTCGAATCCAACATAATTCTACAACCACATTGGCAACACCACGATACTCCGCTTCGACACTTGAGCGAGAAACAATATATTGTCATTTAGATGACCAAGACACCAAAAAATCACCAAGAAATACACAATAGCTGGAAGTAGACCAACACAAGTCCGACAGCTTGCCCAATCGGCATCCGAGTAGGCTACAAGAGAATCAACAACATCAACAGCAAGGAAGAGACCATGGTCACTAGTCCCCTTGAGATAGCGCAAGATGTGCTTGACAAGATTCATGTGAGGTTGAGAGACCATGTGAAAGTCTAAAATATATTTGTGAAAAACAATTGGCACTTTGGTTGAGTTGAATTTGAATTTTATAAAAGTTTTAGAAAAATTAGATATAGATTGTGCTATCAAGTTTTAGGCGGTCTGACTGGACCTATATGGCAGTTAGACCGGTCTTGACCTGTTCATCAGGTTGTGAACCCAACGGTCTAACCGCCATAGGGAAGGTGGCCTGATCGGTTGATGGCTGGCGGTCTGACTACTATAGGGTGAGTGGTTAGATCGGCCATGGATATTTGTAAAATAAACACCAAACACTTTGTGTAGGCTTGTTCGGGTTGAGTTTGCACTAGGTGCCACTAGAATTAGAAACTGGAAATAAAACTAGATAGAGTTTAACTTAAATTCCAGAGAGAATATTTTCTAGTGATCTTAAGCGGTCAAACCCACTAGTGCAAAGGGGCCCAAGTCTGTCATGGTAAATTTCGTGCTAAAGGATGTAATGAGACATCGTAAAATAGAATAGGAAGGCGTAGTAAGAATGATGTCGTCAACATAAAGAAGAAGATAGGCAGTGTCTAAGCCACAATAAAGAATGAATAAGGAAGGATTAGACCAAGAGCTCCCTATGGCCCGAGCAAAGGTGGAAAAATTATGGAACCAAGATCAAGGCGCCTGTTTGAGGCCATACAAGGCCTTAATTAGTTGGCACAAATGAGTAGGAGAAGATGGATCAATGAATCCAGAAGGTTGACGACAATAGATGGTCTCGCTGAGGCGGAGCGAAGAAAAGCATTCTTCACATCAAGTTGATGAATGGGCCAAGACTTGGGGACTACCAACACAAGGACAATGCAAATAGTAGCCAGTTTAACAATTGGACTAAATGTTTTGTCATAGTTGATACCGGGTTCTTGAGTGAAACAATTAATGACACAGCGAGCCAATTTTTGTCTTTAAGGGCCGCACAATAAGGCTTCAGCAATGGAGATATCGCAGGAGTCATGGCTGAAAGATTGAGACACTGTTCGTCTAGCGGTCATGGGAGATGACCCGGTTGTGCACAATTAGACATGGTGTGCAAATGAGTAGAAGCAGCAGGAGATGCTACCGAAGCTATAGGTTTCACTGCCACTGTAGGAGGAAGGAGCATCACGGCAGGGAAAAGGGATGCCACGGCAGGTGAAGTTGGAGTCGTGGCAGGAAACTTGGCTGCAGTTGCCGTGGCAGAGGAAGGGGAGGTTGTGGCATGAAGAAAAGGTGTCGTGGCAGAAGAACTAGGCATGGCAGTTGCGACAGATGGCATAACAAAATGTAGTGATGGATGAGAAGAAAAGAAATCAACCAAAAAAATCAAGAGAGTCTGATGAGGGGTTGTGGCTGGAGAGTAGCAAAAGGAAAAGTAGACTCATCAAAGATGAGATGGCAAGAAATAATGATGCAGCAAGAGGTGAGCTCAAGGTAACGATATCCCTTATGATGTGCTAAAAAACCAAGAAACACACAGGCAAGAGAGTGAGGAGAGAGTTTGTGCTTAGTGGTAGAAGAAATATTAGGGTAGCATAAACAACTAAAATCTCTAATATAGGAATAAGTGGGAGTTGAGCAAAAAAGAGCTTGGTAGGGGGTTACAAAGCAAAGATGGCGAGATGGTCGACGGTTTAACAGATAGGTCACAATGGAGAGTCCTTTGACCCAATAGGAGGACGACATGTGAGCATGAAATAGGATAGTATGAACAACATTATTGATAGTGCGAATAATGCGTTCAGCTTTCCCATTTTGTTGGGACGCATAAGGACAAGAGAGGCAAAGATGAATGTTGCAGTTAGAAAGAAAACTACTGAGAGACTATGTGAGTTATTATTGGTCAATTTGTGATCAACAATTGGCACATTTGCTGAGTTAAATTTTGGTTGTGCAAAAGAACCGCAATTCTCAATGTTTCTAGCAGGGTAGTCTGACCGATTTGTAGTGCTGGTTAGACCATTGTGCATGGGTGGTCTGACCGCCTTGTAGGGCCGATCAGATTGCCCTAGTTGAACTTGTGCTGAAAATGCACAAGCTGGTTTGACCAGCATGGGATGAGCGGTTGACCGACCCAGGTGTCTTTTATTGATTTTTGGGGATTCTAGTCCAAATTATTGTGTAGAATTGTTTGGGATGGGTTTGCACTGGGTTCTGCTAGAAATGGATTTCTAGACCAAACTATTGTGTAGGATTGTTAGGGGATGAGTTTACATTAGGTTCTGCCAGAAATGGAGATGTGAGGTGAAACTAGATAAAGAAATACCAAAAATTCTAGAGAGGATGTTCTGGTGGAGCTAGGCAGTTTGACTGGGGTGGTCGAACTGACATGGAGTCAACGGTCAAACTGGCCCCAGCGGTCTGACAGGCCTGGTAATGGCGGTCAGACTGGCTGAGAATTGGCTTTGGAATTTTGGGCGATTTGGGATACTTGATCTTGGGATGGTCATTGGTTCTAGGGTCATGGTTGTATTGTATTACATGATGTATTGTTTTGACTAGTGACAACTCACATTAAAAATGAAGGGTGCATGCTCAGTGGCGGTAGCGGAAGATGATTCAAACGTATTTGTCCTCAGTAAATCAGGTACTTCTCATGAATGGATATTAGTTTTAGGTTGTTGCTTTCGCATATGTTTAGCGAGTGAGATGTTTAACGAAGCATCTCTACGCCTAGCACATGGAACTATTCACTTGATAGATTGCAAGGAGTATGCAATTATTGATATGGGAATGGTTACATTGAAGATGTATGATGGAATACATTACACATTGACGAGAGTTCGGTATGTTTTCAGCTTAAAGAAGAATCTAATGTATATGAGATTGCTTAAACTTGAAGGTTGTGAGATATCATTTTGAGGTGAAGTTATATGAGTTATTGTAAAAAAGGCAAGTGATCATAAAAAGTATTTGGAGTAATTGAAGATACCGATTGACAGGCAAACCTAAAAGAAGGGCAACCTATAGGATGTATGATAAAAATCCTAATCAGGAAAAGGAAAGTGTATCATCAACGGCGGGTACTCAGATCTCATCTGCAGTTATGCGCAAAACTATAAAGACTGTTGTAGAATCTAACAGGCACAAAGACAAAGGTGCGAGTTGTTGGAAGAAGAAAGATGTGATGGAAACAACTATGCGGTACTAGTGAGTAGGTAGAGCTCAGAGGCGGTACAACCTGTGGCATAGGGAGCTGTAGGAACAGAAGGTATGGTTAACCAAATTCATAAGAAAAGAGCTTTCAGGTGAAGGGTCCGGATGGCCAAGCCTAGACACCAATACACACACATTGCGGTGATGTGTGTGAGCCCCTATGATGGGGGCACTCCCAGAGAAAAAACAAAAAAGGAGAAAAAAAAAGGCAGAACCGACTTGAAGCAAATTCTTAGAGGAACAGAGTGAGTTCAACGAATAAGTGTCTAGGTGGAGATTGTTGAGATATGATGACTCATATCCTAATCACTTAAGACTTCGAGAGGTGTGCTATATGAATTTCTAGATAAATTCTAATAGGATTAGGATTGGTACATCCTTTCAGAGTAGGATTTACTATTCATTTTGGAGGAGAACTATGAGAACTATATAACCCCATGAGGAGTGGCCATAAAGAGCCCAACCCAAGCAAAAAAAAAAAGCAAGCAAGCAAAAGGAGCTCATCCGAAGTAAAGATGATAAGAGGATTAGAGGTTAGGTTATTTTTAGCACTAGATTTTTATATAGACAAGGATCCGATGGTCCTAAAATATTCAAGAAGGTTATGAGAGAGCGACAATCCCTTATACTATTTTGATATTGTGCTTCAAGAATTTGCGGCCGGCTTTGCTATATCTTTTCTCTCTAGTCGTGGTTGCTTCGTTGCCATTATTTCGGTTCTTTTTATGAGATTTATTTACTTCGCTCTCGAGACCGTCCATACTCGTGTCATATCTTCAAACTCTGATCTGATTTAAAGGTTGTTGCGTATAAGAAAAGATATCGAAGTATAACGGGCTATATGAATTGGTACAAGCTCACACAACCTGACAAGTGACAACCACCATGACTGGTATTGGGTACTGGGTATTGACTGGAGAGCAGGCCCAATGGTGAATGGCCAATTCAACTGAAGAAGTAGCATACAGCGAATGGTGCCCAATCTAAACCATAATCCAATTTACGCGATGAGCATAGCACTATGCTTTCTCATATACTAAATTGCACAATCTATTTAAAGCAGTATGGTTAGTACTACTTCATAGTGGAGCAGTGGGTTGTTGCAATTCATGCCCTTAATTTACCTTAAAAAGCATGATACTTCTCACTTTTTTGTGAGGGCATTGAAACATTTCCCTTGTGTGATCTGTTATACCTAGACTACATGCAAAAAAATTTCCTTCAAAGATATATATGCTCAATCTTGCTTGGCAAACGACTAGCACTTTATGTATTATTGGAGACATGCTTGTACGCATGAAGCTGCGAGGAGACAGGCAAGTGAAAACTTCCGCACACGCTTTTGTACATCAGGTTATGAATGAAGGAAACGACCTGAGACGGACGGGAGCAGTTCACTATACAACAGTACTCCGGCAAGTATGTCAATCGCAGCAGAGTATGTTCAACACCTAGGAAGACAAGACAACCAGGCTTCCACGAAATTCATGCATCATCAAGGCACAACACAAGAGTAAACAACACCAACAGTAAGTTACACATCACTGCATTTCCATGCTGCCTGCATTAGGGAGATTGCAGGCGGAAACATAAGAGGCGCGAGAGAGCTAGCCGTCTTGGAATCTGGAGGGCGTACTGGCAGTGGTGGTGTTGCCCTCGTAGCAACTACTATCGCCAGACTCCGTCACCGGCTTCCCGGGAACTCTTGCTTTCTCCAGGGGGCTGCCTTGGCACGGCCGCAGAGTCCGACGGTCCTGGGAGCAGAAGCAGATGGGCAAAAACTGAACTAAACGAGGGGAAAGAAAAGAAGTTCCTGAAGTTTCTGACCAGATGCAGAATGAGAGTAGATAGAATAGAAGCATCTGTAACTATGTTATGCAGGAGTCATGCCATACGTACGAAACAGTACGTTAGGGGGCCTAAATTAGTTAACCTGAGTAAAAACTCAGGGTTGACATGGTGATCTCGAGGTCATTTATAGTTCTTCATTTCTTGTTCGAGATGACACGGTAATTAACATCCCAGAGGGCAGTTCAGAGCACAGTGTGGCATCATGGTAATAACTTAATTGATATAGACGAAGCTGCAAAGAACACTTGGTCTAAGGTCAGACACAGAGCTAGTAATCAGAGCCAACAGTGTGCTATTTTAATCCAGATGCACCTGCAGTGTCTGTTTCTTAAAACTCAGATGCAGAGGGTATCACCATTTCAATATTGGCAAGCATCTGTACAGACTAGCATTTATTTAATTTAATTGGTACACATATTTTATGAAGGTAACCGTGAATTGCGTGGATTTCACCATATGTAACTTGGGGATTGATTTGAATATCCATACAGTATGTTCTCAAGAGCAAATGAGCAATATGATTGACTCCATAAAGATGTAAAGAAACAAAGAAGACTCACATCTCGATATGGGAAGTCGTCGACTTCGAGCATATGGATGGCATGCCCCATCTTCGGCCGTTTCTGCGAGTCGGGATCAACACACCTCAGTGCAACCAAGAGAGCCTTCTTCAGTGCCTTGGAGGTGGGCTTCTCTGGCAATTTTGGGTCCAAAATCGCTTCATAGTCCCTGTTGCTCACCGTGTTCTTGAGCCATTCTACAAGGTTAACCTGAAATGAACCCACAAAACTAATTAAGGCTAAGAAGCATATTGAGTGTCACATTGCATGAGCTTGTACAACCAGATGCAGAGCTCACCTCTCCGGGAGGTCTTGCGTAGTCAACCGGGCTTCGACCGGAGATGATCTCCATTATAAGGATCCCGAAGCTGTACACGTCGCTCCTCTCGTTCAGCATGCCGGTGCTTGCGTATTCTGGCGCCACATAACTACCAAAGAAGAGGCAGGCAGTTACCTCAGAGGCATCAGTAATCAGCATTCACATCTTACATTTCACCGGACTGATACAATTCAGGTGCTCAATTCAAAAACCCATCTTACCCAAATGTTCCCATCACTCTCGTGGTGACATAGTTGCTGTCGGACCCCAGGAGCTTCGCAAGGCCGAAGTCGGAGACCTTGGGGTTCCACCTCTTGTCCAGCAGTATGTTGCTCGACTTGATGTCCCTGTGCACCACCTTCGGCTCCAGCCCCTCGTGCAAGTATGTGATCCTGAATTATGCCACACCCAAAGACAGATCACAGTTCAGTGAATTCACGAACCGATGCAAGATGCGAAGGTGCATGATTCATGAACAATAGAAAGCATTGGGAGTTCACCAACCCTTTCGCTGTTCCGAGCACGATGTTCATCCGGATGTCCCAGGACAGTGGGCTCACAGGCCCAACATCGCCATGAAGCCACTGCTCCAGGTTGCCATTGTCGACGTATTCGTAGACAAGTATCCTGAGGCCACAAGCAAGAGTGGTAGGTATGAAGTATACTGCGAATTACGACATGAATTTATCCTTTTATCTGACGCAAACGGAAGGATTCATCAATGCGCAAGGGTTCAGTACGTTACCGGTGAGCTCCCTCGGCGCAGTAGCCCAGCAACCGGACCAGGTTCTTATGGCGGACGCGGCCGATTGCCTCCACTTCCACCCTGAACTCCCTCTCGGCTTGTCCCCTGCCGCGAGCAACAGGTCAAATTTTTTGTCAAGAACGGCGCATGCGAAAAGATGCGGTCTTGATTTGCAGTGACAGTGAGAGCGCGCGCGGGGGTGATCGCACCTGTTGTTGAGGAGATTCTTGACGGCAACTTGGCACCCGTCGGCGAGGACGCCGCGGTACACGATGCCGTAGCCCCCCTCGCCGACGACGTGCTCGGGGGCGAAGGCGGCGGTGGCCTCCTCCAGATCCCGGAGCGTGTACCAGTGGCCCCACCCGAGGTGCGACACCTCGGGGCCCACCGCCACGGCCACCGCGGACGCCGCCACGTCGGACGCTACGGGGCCCACCTCCCCGTCGGCGTACGAGACCATGCGGCGGCCCTTGCCGGCCTCGATGTGCACGCGCTGCGACCCGTGCGCGGTGAGGGCCCCAAGCGACTCGCCGTCCCCGGCGCCGTGCTGCTGCGGGCCCTCCTTGAGGAACGCGGGCCCCACCTCGAGGTAGTGGCGGAGGGAACCGACGTGGACGGCCACCTCCTGGATCTCCTTTGAGATGGGCGGGATGGTGGCGGGCGACAGCGGTGGCGCCGCCTGCACGGGCGCCGCGGCCATCTTCTTCGGCCGTCTCCGGCGTGCCGCCGCGAGGTGGAGCGAAATGAGCGCGAGCAGGAGCAGGAACGCGGCGCCGACGGCGATGCCGACGAGCACCCAGAGGCGCAGCCCCAGCACCGCCGTCCTACGCGACAGCTTGTCGCTCAGCACCGGCGGAGGCGGCGGCGACATTGCCGACCGGCGGGCAGGCGCCTACCAACCTAGCTCCCTGCGCGTACCTCACCCGCGCGCGCTGCGTTCACGGCCGCCCGGCCGCACACTCGTCGCTCCTCACTATGCTAGCTATAGACTATAGCTAGCTAGCTACCACTGCATCTGATGGTACTACTGCCACTAGCAAGTCTAGCAACGCTGCTGCAGCTGCATATAGTGGGAGGAGCGAGCACTGAGCAGTGACCAGCTAGGAGAGCACGAGCCGAGACGAGGGAGTGTACTTGGGTGGTTTCTGTGGGCCCGGAGGTGTCAGTGGGGACACGCGCTGTGCACGGAAGGCTGTCCGTTTGTGTGCGCGCTCGTGGGGCCCAGCAGGCAGGTGAGGCGAGGGCTGGGTTAAACTGACATGGAGTAATTAATCCGGGTTGCTTATGATACAGGGGCCTCATCTTTTGGTACTGGTTTATCGTTTTTAGTTAGGTCTTATTATTTTTAATAAATAGTTATTATTGAGAGGAGTTATAATAAAAAAAACAATGCCTTAGGTTTCGATATTTTCGACTTATGATTTTCCTCAAACAAATAAAGGAACGATCATTCATCATTGTTTCGAAGTGCCTTATCGGGATAGTGTTTTTGAAGCTACTTATTGACATTCGATTCATTCGCATAAACGCTCGCACTAAAATTAAAAGCTATTAGCCGCAGCTGAAAAGAATGCACCAACACCTACCACATGAGTAATAATTCCGCTAGACTACCTACTCAAGGGTCACAGCCAAGGAATCTCACCTCAGCCAAAACAAACAAAGCAGCTTCTTCAAGCGGTTTCATAAAAACTACTTTTTAAAATGGTTTTTTAAGTCCAAAACTCCATGAGCCGTTCGAGTCGACGTATCTACCATCTATTGTAGTCTCGAAAAATATAGGCAAATCCATCATCAGGAGCCAAAAACCATGACCAGAACAAAACAACAGGACCGAATTAAAATGCCCATTCATTCTAGCTGCAGCTTCTGGGTTCTAGCTTCCAAAAGCAAGAAGTCGAAATGAATGTGTTAGCTTTTTAATTTTGGCTTTTTTGCTTTTTTTCATTTGTATTGTCCGTGAAGATATAACTATATTTGTTCTTACTTTTTTTATTTTTCAATCGAACACTCAGAAAAAGCTAATAGCCGTTACAATATAATTTCAACCAAAAATCATAACGGAAAGCCAAAAACCTTCAGAACAAAGCCAAAATGAACGACCCCTTAACGTCGAAATTAACTAGTGCAATATAGTACTACTCATGTGTATCGTCTATACATTTGCTCGGCCTTTTTGGTGGACAGATAGGAACACATGAAGTTTGGTTTGATTTGGACCGTCAGTTGATCAATCGGATGGACTGTAGGGTCTGAAGAGTATCGAGCCCCAGACCATCCAAATGGGTGGCCCAGCACGGGCCTGATTCGGCACAGTCCTATTAGGCATGACCTGTTTAACCCGTCAGTCTGAACGGACCGTGTTATGCTGGCTTATGGGCCGAAGCGGTGGCCCAGGTATAGCACACCAGGTTCATACCGTGCCGGGCTAGCACGTGCCCATTTAGCCTGAAGGGCCAGTAGGCACGACTAGCCCGTTTAACCTAGCTAGCCCATTTTGGTTGGAAACATTTGAAAAATAATAATAATTCAAAAAGTGTGTACAGTCCAAAAAGGACAAAATAAAATAGTAGAAGTACAATAATGAAGTACAGTGTATATATAGATGCTCTAAGAAGCGTCAATATCTTGACTGCTTCGCCGTTGTTTATATAGATATTGTTGAATGTGTATTCTAACTCCGTATCCACCGCGCAGTGTTGAGCATATGCATCATCTTTTCCCGGTCTTTCACTATGAGAAGTACTTCCAACATCTCACTTATGAGACTTGTTCTTCTCTCCAATATTCTTCCAGAAAGACTAAAAGTAAACTCGAAAGAAACCGTCGAGGTAGGAATGGTTAACACATCCCGTGTTAATATGGACCCATCATAATATACAGGGGCGGATCTACAGTGGGTCAAGGGTGTTCAGTTGAACACCCAAAATTTTTGACAAAAAATCTAGTATATATAGGGTATATTACATATGTATATATATAACTGGGTATTTTAAGTCATAATGTGGCAATTTGCTGCCCAGTCCGACCTCGAATCGCGCTGCTGCTCGAGACTCCGAAAGCCAGCCCGGCCCGTTGCAGCGCGGCGTGCGCGCTGCGCGGCTGCTCGGCTGCTCCCGGCCCCGCTTGGTGTTTGCCCGACCCCGAATCCGTCCCCATTTCTCGCCGACACCGACCGACGCGGCGACGCAGAGGGAGAACGGAGAAGCTCAAGCCCCGAACCCTAATCGGCGTTGGTGAGACGGCAGCTTCGGCGCCGCCCGCATCGATCTGGCTCCGCTCGGCGCTCCAGCCTCGGCCGTCTGCGCGCCGGTCCGCTCTCGCGCTCCGCTCCTCGGTCGACCCGCCCGCTCGGCTCGCGCTCCGCTCCGGGGCCGGCGCTCCGACCCTCGCAGCTCGCTCAAAGACTCGCCGATCGATCAGAAGCGCGACCCGCATCGACGGCGCCTCGACGCCGCGCGGCCGTGCGGCCCCCTCCACAGCTCCGCTCCACGACCGCGGATCGGGCGGCCGGCCCTCCTCTCGGCCCTCCTCTCGCGCCCTCCGACACGGCCGCGAGTCGGCGACCGCGCCTCGCCCTCCGCCGCTCGGCACTCCGCCGCGCAGGCGAGTCGCGACCGCGATTCTGGGCCTCCGCTCCGCATCGCGCCGGCCCTCCGCTCCGCCACCACCGCAAACCGCATCAGCTCCAGCTCCGGCTCCGACTACCGGCGACCGGTGACTCGGTGAGTACTTGTACTTCTGTGTAGCCAACAATTAAATGACTCAATTAGGGATGTTTGGTGGCCAGTCTCAGTCAAGAGTAAAAGGAAGGGCGATTTCAAGTGTAACATATGCCCATAACCTCAATGTCCATATGGAATTATTACAGCATTAAACTGACAAATATTTCTCAATTCTCATCTTGTAATGCCATACTGTAGTCTGTTCTTGTAGCTGTTGATTGCAATTCCAAATAGTTAACAAAACACATACCAACCCTGGCATCTACGAGGCAGGTTCCCATATTGTGCCTCAAGGACAACAAAGGAAGCTCAGGATAGCTCAAGTGGTGAATGTCAAAACAGCGCTCGCCATTGGAATAAAGGTTAGCTTGCTTTCTTTTCTTGTTGATTGCATTGCCCTATACGCTAGCTTTATATCGTCTATTGTCTCATAAGAAATCGTTAATTTCTATATTTTTTATATTTTTGTTACATCTATATACATGTATCCTTATATCGGTATTTTGAGGGAAACGACGTGTCGTGGTATCGACGTATCTGAGTAATCTAGATCCGAAGTCCGAACACCCATCTTCAAAATACTGGGTCCGCCACTGATAATATAGTAGGTCTTATATGCTACAGTTCATTTGGTAGAATCATTTACAAACACAAACTGCATCGCGTAAAGCTTGAAGATATGGACCAATCTCTTCAAACCACATGTAACTATAAGATTAATAATATGGCAGACATATCGCTGATGTAGCAAGAAGGATTCGACATATGTACTAAATAAGTGAGTGAGAATATCCATTACCCTAGAGTTTATTACAACATTATCGAGGATAATTGCAAAATTTTATTTATAAGACTAAAATCTTCCATGACTTTCATAATATATTATTCTATATTCTCACTCGTATGTACTACGTCAATTAGTTTGAAGCCTATAATTCTCTTTTTCAATAGCTAGTCATCATTTACATAATAAGCGACTACACTAAAATAATCCTCCCTAGACCGACCACTCCATATGTCTAAGGTTAAGGCCACCGAAAATGTATAGGTTTCAAAGAGTTCTTTAATTTTATCATGATCATTATTATAATATTTAACTAAATTTTTAGTCATTATCTGTCTAGACATATGATTAAATATAAGATTATGAGTGGATCTAATGTACTTTTTGAACACTTCTGACTCACCAAAATTTAAAGGAAGATCTTGTGTGTTAATTAAACGGGTAAACATTCTCGAGCTACATTGGGATTAAAATCCCAGTTACATACCGTACCATCAGAATTGTACTGCGATTGCATCTGCCTAATAGCTATGTCTTGTTTTTCTTTACATCTTTAGGTATATTTGCACAAGTGCTCAATTCCACTTGAATACTTTGCAGATAATTTATGATAACATATTTTTCATACAGCAACTTTTACCTAAGCTCAAACACGGACCTAGCTTCTTGTACTATGCCGACACGGCACGATCAGCCACAGGCTTGTGCCGTGTCTACCATGATAAACTGTGGACCGGTCCGCAGCCACTTCTATCGAGCCCCCTCGGGTCCAAAAACGGCTGCAACACGCAGGAATCTCTGCTTCAGCATTCAGGGGGAACAAAATGTCGATGTTTTTTTTACTACCGGAAAGTTTCACTGCGGCAGCACCAACAGGGTCGACTATTCACATACTTTTCGTGAAAAGGTACTGACAGCGACAAGATTGACAGCAATTTTGTGGCACTACCCTAAACTAGTTAGGGCCCAAATGTACTACGATTTCACCTCGCTTTGTGGAGCTGTGGATAGGGTGCAAACGGGTTGGGTTAATCCCGACCGATTCGGCACCGAATCCGATTAATATTGAATTCGATTGGTATCGAATTCGGAGAAAAAATATGGGTTAGGATATGGTAACAACAATATCCGTCCGAATCTGATACATATTCAAGTTTGATTTCAGGTTAGTGCTACTATTTGACGTTTCATTTTCTTTTGCAATGGTAAAATAAAATCTTCCATATCAACTATTAAGTAGTAACATCAAGTTCTTGACAGTACGTCCTCCTACTCCATTTGCTGTACTGCACGCATTCCTTACAAACGGGTTAATTCCGACCGATCCGGCACCGAATCCAATTGGTACCGAATCCGGAGAAAAAATATGGGTTAGGATATGGTAACAACAATATCCGTCCGAATCCGACCCGTTTGCACCCCTAGTTGTGGATGTGGTTCAGTGCTTGGTCATCCAACTATTTTTTTCTTTTCGATCTCTGCATTTTTCTCTCCAAAAATACCTAAGTAATTTCCAGTTTTCCATTATTAATTTACCCAGCCAATTATGAATTTTTCATGTAAGGCAGTAAATGCACAGAAAAGTGATCTAAAATAGAGTACACAAAAAGATCAAGCTGAGACATTCCGGAAAAGAGGACCAATGACACTTGGCGCAGTATGTTGACATAAACATAGTTGCGTTCCTGCAGGAAGAAAACAAACCAGTGATCACGAAGCATTTAGTTTGGCTCTATACTTTTATTTCTTAATAATTGAGAACCTGTGTGCGCGTGTAAGCCGTAACGCCCCGCATTTTCAATAACTTAAGCGAGGAGTTACAAAGGTAAGCGAGATTAATTAACTAATGATTTGAAATGAGGTAATTTAAACTTTTTGTATTGATTAAATTGAAGACTATGAGTGATAAATAAATATATTGCTTTCATGATTCCGTCGACGAGAACTAGAGACAATCTGCGAACACCAGAGAAAGAAACAGAATTTAACCAAATGTTGATTTAAAAAAAGAGTTTAACTCAAGTAAAATAGATAGCAGTCTATATTACAACAATTAAATTAATTACAATCTTGTACAGCAAACAAATTGCTTTCGTTGGGCAACAATTAAAATTTTCCTCAAACCACATAAAAATATTACTCCCTCCATTCTTTTTTTACTTAACTTTCTAGAATCTGTGCCATCAAACTTTTTAAAGTTTGACCGCCACTAGAGTCAAAACCATCTAGTAGTTGTACGAAAGTTATATAACTAGATTTATCATTAAAAATACTTTTATAATATTATAATTTTATAATATATCTTAGCAAAGTTATAAAAAGTAAAAGTCAAAATCGTATTTTAGAGACCGTGAAAAGTAAAAAAACGGAGAGGTACAACCCTCATTGCATTAATAACAACAGTACAAATTACAATAAATTGACAATTCCTAGTCTCAAACAAATAACTGTCTCATGAACATAAATAAATACAACATGATTACAATCACTCAGGAATTATATGATTTAATTTATAGCTAGCTCATCTCATACATTATTTGTGATCTACTAGCCTTACCAAACCCAAACTAGATATTCCTTGTAAGTAATTATGAAAAAGATCGAACAAAAAGAAAAGAATTACCATCAGAACCATAAAATTTAATTTTGATATGGGAATTCCACTCATCGAGATACCTAACCATCCAGGGCCAGTCGGCACCTCTCACAGTTGTACGGTCATCATTCGGCAGTAAAACAAACTTGCATTTATTCATAAGTGCATTTTTCAACGCAACCATACAAATATCTCAATCCATCCCCCCTCAACACAGTGGGCATAGAGAGAACACAGGAATGCACAACCATCAAATAAGGGCAAGCCTTGGCCACAAGGAGGAGAGAGACAACATACAACCAAGCACCCGTGAGACCACATAGTTGTGTAAGTGTAAACTATAATTTGCAAAACTATTTTATTCAACTTCAAATATACATGAATATACCTTAATCCATGTCATAGTAAAATTTTCTCCTTCTAGTTAGCCTTTTCTCTTGCCTCTTCAATTACTTTACAACGTTTTTTTGATGATCGAAGAACTAGCATTTAAGTGTATGTGTATACATATATCTTTCTGCATTGTTCTGTCTCTGTGTATGTGCGCGCAGACCAACTCAAAAAATGAATTAGTATGCTACTGCCGCTCGGCAACTATTTATAGCAGTGAACAGTCGCAGAGCCGTCTGCTGCGTTCGCTGGCTTTCGCGCGTTCAACTGCCTGCATACAACTGAATGCAATGCAATTGCCACCGTTTGCTGCGCTGCCGACCGCACAGAGTGAACACGAATGCATGCAATAAATGATGCTGCATGGCTGCAGCACACTCCGCATGCAACTGCATGTGCATGCTGTTAAGGATGCAATTAGCAAACACCATTTAGTTAATTGCATGTGCCATGCAACTACATGCAATAGCCTCTATTTACACATACAATTTATGCCATACGAAAAAAGACAAGAGAGATTTAAAACCTAATAATTCTAATACTTTACATCTAGCAACCATCATACTATATCTTTTATAATTAGAATTAATCCAATTAGTTACATGAGGCATTATTTCGTTACTAAAACCAACAAACCGAGCAAACAAGCCACCCCAATTCATTCCCCACCCCCATTTTCCAGTCCAGACCCCTCGCGTGCGCGCGCAAGCCATATTGCTTCGGCCAGCACAAGAAAGACTCAAGGCCAAGCTAGCAAGGTAAAAAGATCAAGGAAACCGACTAGAGAGGAGTGAATACGCGGATTAAAAAACTTTCTTTTAAATTCAATCTAATCTTATTCGGCTAAAACCAAGTTTGTAATGCGGAAGTTTAACTCAAATTAGTTTATCACAAATAATGCCTAAAACAATTATGTTCACATAAGTGCACCAACAATTCTAGGGCTATGTTAAAGTTTGCAATTCTAAAATGACAAGCAATCAATTTAATTTTATGAATGTAAATTGCTTAAATGTAAATTGAGTACAAGAAAACAAATCATAATTAATACGGTTCATTTTTACTGTGGTGTCGGAGATTTATCGGTCTCCCCTAGCCTACGTTGAGGTAACCCCAAATGAATTGGACTAGCTCTACGAATTAAGCAAATCACCTCAATTCCACTAGTGATAGCTCTTTCCCGCTCCTGATAGGTGAGTTTCAACCTTTGCAATTCGCTGGGTTTTCTCACAACCTTCTTTGAGAAAATCACCGCGCACAACGCCTCCGACACCGTCTAGCAAAGGTAAAAAAATAGCCATTATCAGCAAAATCAGAAGTACCGCCACACAAAGTTCGGTACTACCGATCATCAGAAGTACCGCTCCATACATGCAGAACTACAAATTTCACCGGGGAGTGTCGAAGCCATGGAGGGTGACATCGGAGGCGGCCATGGCTAGAGCCTAGGGCAGAGGCCATGGAGCCGAGGGAGCCAGAGTTGGTGGTAGCCGACCAAGGGGAGGAGCCATGGGGGCGACACTAGAGAGGCACGGTGGCCTGGGGGACGAGCCCAAGGTGCAGGGGACCAGAGGCTAGAGTGGGGGTGCGATAGGGGAGTTCGGACAGGGGGAGCAAGGCACAACACCAAGAGCTTTTGGTCGGAGAGTAAGGAACCAAAGGGAAAAGCAAAAGGGTAAAGAAGAAAGAAAGAAATATTTGATCATTTATTCTATAATTGATGTGCACTTGATGATTTGCCTCATGATATCTTATTGATATACTATGTCTATATATCAGTGAGACATCATAAGACAAATCATTAAATACATATTAACTATAGAGTAAATGATCAAATTCTGCCTAGAAAGAGCCAGCATCAGGAAGAGGAAGTATGGGAAAGCAAGCAAGACAGAAGAAATAGAAAGAGGAAGAAGACAAGACATAAGGCCAGAGCCAGTGGATGGCAATACCATTCGGCTGCACTAATTGAAGAAAGAGTTAGAATAGCAAACGGCAGTGGAGAGCAGTAGCACTAGTAGTGCAGTGGTAGTACTAGTGGTGCATAGCAGTGCTAATAGTAGCTAGTAGTGGTAGTTAGCAGGCAGTAGTCTTCGTGCGTGTGTCTACAGCAGGAAGTTAATTAATGTAGTAATTAGTATGATTAATTAGGGAAGGTAAATAGTGTGTAGATAATTAGTGCAAAAATGAATTAGTGTGTATGATTAATGAGTAAATAATTAGGGAATAGATAGTGGATTTTGGATCCTCTGACATTGGCAAGGGGAAGGTAGAGTGACATTGGGTGAATTTGAGCCGTCGGATGAAAAAACAACGGTCTAGATCGATCACTGTAGCGCTACAGTATTTCTGTTCAGTAAGCTACAGTAAAATTACTATAGCTTACTGTACAAAATACTGTAGCGCTACAGAGATCTATCTGGACTGTTGTTTTTCTATCGGACAGCTCAGATTCACCCATGTCCCTCTGCCATACCCTTGCCAACGTCAGAGGATCCGATTCCATAGATAGTGGTGTCCGGAGTTTTGCGTTGTGGGAGTGCCGTGTGGTGCGTGCGCCGCGTGCACGCAGGTATCAGGCGAGCAAGCAGGAATACAAATTTCTGAGCCACGCGATTAGAGCTAAGGGCGTCTCCAACAGCTGGCTATTTAGTTAGCTAGATCTGATGTGGCAAGGAAAAAGTAGGAGAGAGAGTAGTCACTAGCGATGAGCAAATAGCTGATCTATTTCACGTAGTTCAAGAACATGAGAGAGGAGCATGTGGGTCCAACAGTATAAAATAGTCTTTGCTTTTGTCTCTCACCTTCACGTCAGCTGACTATATAGCTAGTACTAGCTATTACCATTGCGGATGCCCTAACAGCCGACCGACCAGGAGAAATAAAAGCGGAGAAATACGATATTAATCTGAGGCGTTAGAAATAATTCACTAGCCGATAAAATCCCCAAGTTGGATAAAACTCGGTAAAAAACCATTTGGCCAAATAAGAAAATGAGGAGAGAGAAGATACACGTGCAAATTAAATTCGTGTACTATCGTCTAAATTGCTCTGTTACATGATTAAATACACCGTTAATTTTTTAGCTGCATTTAAATTGTAAAAACCCACTCTAATTATTCTGAATTATCAGAATAAATTAATTGTTGTTAGATGATTTAAAATAGTACGCATTGATTTAAAATAATATGCGACGATTAAACTTGTACTCTGCGATATAAATTCCATTTAAGTCATAAAAATCCACAAAATAAAATTCGGGGATCACACAGAGATATCTTAGTGTAATTTATTTAATTATTTATCAGTGTACTTATTTTCTTCTATATCTGTAAATTAAATCATCACGCACACACTAAATTAGGGGAAAAGGACCGGTACCGGAAGGGAGGATTTTATCCAAGTAAACCTGTGACCCATAATTATTTAAAGAGGTAGATAAATACGTAGCACCTGCATAAAATTGAATAGGCATACTTGCTTGAGTAAAATTGAATAGGAATAATTTTTGCAATCATATGTGCACGTATGTCTACGTAATCACATATGAGCAGGAAATTACCAAAAAATCAACAAAATACCAAACATACCTCCTAGGTAAGCCACATCGTCTAACGCTAGTATGATAATGTCAAACGATAAATATCGGATAGAAATTAATTATGATTAGCATGACTAGTTTAAATTGACCGAAACATCACCCTAGGTGCACAAACACATCGACACATCGTATTTTATCATGTTTTCATAAATTAAGTCATAGCCTACATATTAATTGTAGGCGACTATCCGAGTCTTGGGAAGGGCTTCACTTGATCTTACTTGAATCCGAAACTATGTTTAAATTCCAGACAAGCATTCCTTTGATCATATGATTAGAATATATTCAATAAAATAAGTATTTACCTATTAAATTATTATCACCTTGCATAAAAAATAAAATCATATTTTAATCCAGATAAATGTGATGAGAAAGAAAAGAAAGAGATCACGGTCTCAACCGCTGAAGCAGTTGACATGTAAAATAAGCAAAGGTACGCAGTTGGGGAAGCTACTGTCATACCAAGAATTAAGGGTAGATAGTTGGAGAAGCTACCATCATACCAGTAAAAAAGAGATGGGTGGAGGGCCCCCAGGGTAGGAAAAAAAGAATAAAGGGTATGTATGAGACCTTCTACATAGGAATATTCAGTGGCAAATCCACCGTGGGTGCTTGAGCACCCCCTCCTCCCACCGTGGAAGAAGACCCGGCTAGCCCGATTGGCGGTCGCCCGGTCGCCCACTCTAACTGTTGAAGAACCGGAGGTCGAACTCGGACCGTTGGGCATCGCCACGTCAGAGGAAGAAGAGCCAGGTTGCCGGAGGTTGAAGAACTCGGTTGAACATCGAAGAAAGCATGAGGCGAGGTCCAGTCGGTGTCTTAAGGCCCAGCACCCTAGCCAGCCCAAACAGTGGCGAATCCTAACCCAAAACCCCACTGACAGCAGAATAGTCAACACCAGTAGATAAGGTTGAGGAAGATGAACAGCACAGCGCCTCAACAGTAGATCAGGTCACAGAGAGGCCGCCACCGAGTCAGAGAGAAAGTAGAGAGTAGAGACTCACCGTCGCCCGCAGCCCGGCGGCCAACGCGACGGAGGGGGAGGTGGCCGGCGCAGAGGAGGGGGAGCCGAGGAGGGGGAGGCGGTCAGCGACTCAGCGCGGAGGGGGAGGTTGCAGGTAGTCGATGGCCCAGCACAGAGGGCGGCTCGACGCGGTGGAGCCGAGGGGCCAAGGGAGGCGGTCAACCACTCGGTGGTGGCCGGTCGGCCGGCCGGGTGCGGACGAGGCCAAGTAGCGGAGGCGCGGAGCGGGGATCGGAGATTGCCACTAATGGAGAGGACGAGGTGACGACTACAAATGAGGCTATTCCCCAGCGGCTGAGCAAGTAGAGTACTACTAGTGGTGTCCCATGTCTGTGGTGACTGGTGAGCAGCAGAACTCTAAGGCCTTATTAGTGATTTCATATTTGTGCCGCGCAGTGATTCACGGCGTGAAGTGAGCGGAGCCTGAGCGTGACCGACTGACCGACCGGGATCGGCGACCGTGATTTCTGGACTTGTGAATGTGAGTGAATGTGAATCCTATTTTATTATTATTGTACTGATTAGCAAATTTGTTTACTCAGTTATTAACTAATTATTATTTAATTATTTTTAGATTTACAAAAATGGAGAAGCGAACTTTGCACAAATATTTCTCAAACAATGCAACTAGCAGTAACCCTGCAACCATAGAAAGCAGAACTGAAGCAAAAAAGGTTCGGCGTGAATTTAATCTCGATGATATTATTGCCGATCCAGCATGTCGCAAACCAATTGAAGATTATTGTAATGAGATTAGAGATCAAGTTAGGAGAGCATATTTGTTGAAGGGTTCAACTCAACCAATTGGTCATGATTTTCCAAAGAAAATGCAAGGTTCAATTTCAAGATCCTTTTAAGAATCATGGTATAAGAAGTTCGATTGGCTGGAATATAGTGTGAAAAAGGATGCCGCCTTTTGTTTCTATTGCTTTCTTTTTAAGAAGCCGTCACACTTCACTCACTTTGGGAGGGATGTCTTCACAAAAATTGGGTATGTGAATTGGAGAAGTGCTATGGAATCTTTTAATCAGCATGTTGGTGGACCTACTAGTGTTCACAACACTGCAATGCTAGATTGTGAAGATTTTCAGAATCAAAGAGCAAGTGTAGATCATAAATTAAAAACTTATAGCAAGGAGTCCAAAATTGCATACAAGATTCTTTTGACTGCTTCTTTAGATTGTGCAAAATATCTCATTCAGTAAGGTGAAGCTTTTCGTGGACACGACGAATCATCTACTTCCATGAACAAGGGCAATTTTAGAGAGTTGGTGGATTGATACATTGATAAAAAGGCAGATGTGAAGGAGGCTTTTGAATTTAAGGGTGGTGGCAATTGTTTGATGCTTTGTCTGGATATATAGAAGGAACTTGTGAAATGTTGTGCACAGGAGGTCACACAAGTGATTAAGGATGAGATTGGAGATAGGAACTTCGCAGTGCTTATTGATGAGTCCCATGATTCATCAATGAAGGAGCAGATGTCCGTGATTTTGAGGTTAGTTGTACATATAATGTTTTTTAGTCGTATCATTTATGATTTTTGTATTGTGGTTTTGTTTTAACTTTATAAATTTATACTATGTAGGTTTGTAAATAAAAGAAGGGAAGATCATGGAAAGGTTTATTGGTATTGAGCATGTCATTTTGTGTACATCTATTGCGTTGAAGGAAGCTTTGGTTCATGTGCTTGCTAAGGGTAAATCTGCACATCGGAAGCATAAAGTTACTCTCCTTCACTATTATCGGACTCCCTTGGCCCCTTTGCTCCACCGTGTCGAGCCACCCTCCGTGCTGGGCTGCCGACCACCTGCGGCCTCCCCCTCCGCGCCGATTCGCCGGCCGCCTCCCCCTCCTCTGCGCCGGGCGCCGAGCGACGGTGAGTCTCTACTCTCTCTCTCTCTGACTCGGTGGCGGCCTCTTCGTGACCTAATCTACTATTGAGGCGTTGTGCTGTTCATCTTCCTGAACCTTATCTACTGGTGTTGACTATTATGCTGTCAGTGGGGTTTTGGGCCAGGATTCACCACTGTTTGGGCCGGTTAGGGTGCTGGGCCTTAAGACACTGACTGGTTCTCGTCTCATGCTTTCTTCGATGTTCAATCGAGTTCTTCAACCTCCGGCAACCTGGCTCTTCATCCTCTTACGTGGCGACACCTGACGGTCCGAGTCCGACCTCCGGTTCTTCAACAGTTAGAGTGGGCGACCGCCAACCGGGTCAGCCGGGTCTTCTTCCACGGTGGGAGGAGGGGGGGTGCTCGAGCACCCACAAGCACCCACGGTGGATTCGCCACTGATCAGCTACATGGACCCATCTTAATACACACTAGGGTATTAAACATTGCAGATATCCTAAGGCCTATCAGAAACGTTGGATTTTTTTTCCTAAATCATAAGAATTTTGAATTGTTTTCTTTAAAAATCCTGCAAAATTCTTGCGTTCCAAATATACGCTAATTGCTTGCCTGCTCTTGCTATGAGCTGCGTCCATCAGCAATGAGTAGAAGCATTTGAGCTCCTGCCCCGTTTCATTGTAGAGAGAAGAAGCTCGCTGAAAAATAGTTCGTCTTTTTCAGAGGCATCCGGCATTGTTCTGGGCCAGACTGATCGGTATATTGGTTACCATATTGGACAGAAATGTCATTGCATAGTCCGTAGTATAGCATGTAGTACGTACTACGTGGGCACTTAAAAACCTGTTTAGCATATGTATCCCTGCATGCGTTTATCAGCAATGTAGGTGTTTTTCGTCCTCTCGGCTGCAAAAATCATCGCCCGGATCGCGATTTCTTTCTGACAAACTGGACACGATCGATCACGCGGAGTCGCTGTTAGTAGTTTTTAGACGCGATCGATAGATCTAAACAGACAGTACCAAAGATAAGAAGTAATTACGAGCAGAGAACTCATCTCATTTGTTTTTTTTGTGGCTTATGGCTGAAAATACTGTAGCTAGCCAAAAAAACACTGTAGCTGACAGAGACTTATTTAACATAATTAAATTTAAAATTAAAAAATATAAAAATATGTTAGCCCATTACGTATAATACAAACACATACGGGAAAAAAGAACCGACAAAAAAGCTCAATAAAAAACAAAAAATTCAAAAAAAGACGAAATTTATGAATAGTAAAAAATAAACTAAAAGTCAGAAGCTGAAGCCCAACCGACCGGGCTCATAAGCTAGCGGAGCATGGAGGAGCACAGTTGGAAGGAGCAAGCAACTGCACCAAAAGCGGAGAGCTGGCGTGACAGCGAGGCCTATCTGGAACCACTGTGGCTGAGGAGTGAGGACCCCCAATGTTTCAGGACTTCCAGTACTGCTAGTGCAGTAGTAGTACTCACTATACCAGCTGCTCTTAATTAACAAAATGCCTCTGTGATCTCTGAAAATGCTGCAGGTGACAGTTTTTAGTTTTCTTTTCAGCTGCAGACGTGTACTGCCGGCACGCCATTACCTCGTCGGACGCCTGCCTATCCCGCTGGATCTGCATGCAAGAAAGCGGCCGGTGAAACGAACGGACAGCGGCAACCACTCCTACCTAAAAATTCACTGCAAAGACAGGTACGGCGATCGGCACAGTCATAGAATTTGCTTGCCATCAAAGGTAGATTAAGGTCATGTTCTAACGAATTTCTGCTTTTGCATCCTAACTTTTTAATTTAATTTTTTCTGATTTTTTTGCTTTTATTTTCTTCTTATTTCTTTGTGTTATCCATGATGATATAATATTTTTATTTTTAAAAAATTTAATTACATTAAAAATTAATAGCAGTTACAGTATATTTTTAGTCGCTAAAGCAAAAACAAATCAGAAATCTAGACTTAAAAGATTCAAATGAGTACCACCTAAAAGTGTTTTTGTGCTCCTACGATGAATCGGTAAAGATCCGGCCGGTCCGATCGATGCTGCCTCGTGTAGCAGGCATTCAATTCGCCACTGCGCCCACGGGAGTTGGTTATGCGTTTTTGGTTTAACAGGTTCGTACTTGCTCCTGCTGCTCTTTAACGGCGAAGAGAGTTGGAGAGTACCCACAGAAGCTCCTTACTGTCCTGTTGCTTGTCCATTTATGCCGGCCCATTCATTGGTCTATTCCCTCGGTAGGTGAAGTGAAAAGTTGCGAAGGGCCAGGTACATATCATCGCCTTGCAGATTGGGCATGGCGCACGTTGTAAGGATATCATGTTTGCAATCTGTGCAGCTACAACCTGTTAGACTTTCCCCCTGAAATAAGAACGCAGGAACGGTCGAATTGATACTTGGAACACTGCCTGTACATCTTTTCCCCCCTATCCATTCATGTGCATCTTCCTCAGGGAGAAATAAACCTCTGTACCTGAATAATTAACCAGATTCATCCACCCTTTACGACACATCGACACTTTGACAGGACGAGTCTTAAACTGCGGAGACATTACTGGATAATTCTTGTTACGAGGAGTCCTGCCCACTGGCCCAGAGAAAGTAGAGTACCACTACAGCTAGCAGTGGCGTGAAACATTTACCTGATGTGTTTATTGCTTTCGGCGCCATCTAATGCTCCAAACTCTTCAGTTTGGCTGAGTGGGACAACACAGACCAGTGCAGACGTGCAGCCTGCAGGGAGGAGCAGCGGCCGGAGCAGAGGATCAACGTGCGGCGTTTCTGGCGACGAAATGTCGGTGGTCTATGGGCGTTACTTACCTCTATTCTTTTTTATTTACTTCATATAATCAGTCAAAAAATTTAAAATTTAACTATCAATAAATCTAAAACTATCGAGATTAACTACACAAAAATTATATCATTAATTTATCATTAAAAATACTTTCATAACATTATAATTTTATTTATATATCTAAAGTTATATAAAAAATATTGATCAAAGTCGTATCTCAAAGACTATTAAAAATGAAAAACATCAAGTAAAAAGAACAGATAGAGTAGCAGTTAGCACCAACATTGACTGATGCATCGACATGGATGTGGACGTACTATGCTATGTGCTGCTTATCGTCGCCGCCTATGTCGTGGTCATTACCATCGTCAATTCCTCATCATTTGATAGGTTGGGGTAGGGCTGTAAACGACCTGAGCTTGAGCAAGCCTAGCCTTCCAAGCTCAAGCTCGGAAGAAACTCAAGCCGAGCTTGGTGAGTCTGAGTTGGGTTCAAGCCTGGATCTAGTCTTGAGCTGGTGAGTCTGAGTTGGGTTCAAGCCTAGATCTAGTCTTGAGCTTGGTTCAGTCCAAGCTCGAGTAGGTTTGAGCTCAGTTTGAGTAAACTCGGTAATGATCAATAATTTAACATGCACTAATTTTTAAGAACAAAAAAGCTCAAACTCGACCTCGGCTAGAGTAAACTCGGTAAGAATTAAGCTCAAACTCGACATTGGTTAAAGTAAACTCGGTAAGAATTAACATACATTAAGCTCAAATCGAACCATGATGAACTATTCGAGCTTGGCTTATTTAGAGC
The DNA here is from genome assembly GCA_036346575.1 of Dendrocalamus sinicus. Taxonomy (NCBI): domain Eukaryota; kingdom Viridiplantae; phylum Streptophyta; class Magnoliopsida; order Poales; family Poaceae; genus Dendrocalamus; species Dendrocalamus sinicus. The sequence continues at coordinate 26,624,314 of CM070654.1, forward strand.
TCGAATCGAGCCTAGGGTGAGCCGAGCTCAAGCAGCTCATGAGTCTTAAGCTTTTTTTTTACTGAATGACCATTTGAGAAGGTTCATAGTTTTATTGTGATAAATCATTGTCAATGAGCTTAATAATGATTTTAAAATGGAAATGATAGATAAAACCTTGTTCACTCTTAGGCATGATAGTGATTTCTTATTTGTTCAGATTTATGTGGATGACATCATATTCAATGATTTCTCTCATGCTTTAGTATCTAGATTTTCAGATTCTATGAATAGAGAATTCAAGATGAGTATGAAGGGCGAGCTAACATTCTTCTTTGGTCTTCAAGTCAAGCAACCGAAAGAAGAGATCTTTATTCATCAAAGCAAGTACATAAAAGACCTTCTTTGGCGTTTCAACATGGAAGCAGCAAGCCTACGTCTACTTCTATTGCCACTTCTACCGTGCTGGATCCTGATGAGGATGGAGAGCTCGTGGACCAGAAGGAGTATCGCAGCATGATCGGCTCTCTCCTCTACCTTACGGCGTCGAGGTCGAACATACAATTTGTTGTGTGTCTGCGCGCTCGATTTTAGGCTTCCCCTTGTGCTTCTCATCGTTAAGTAGTGCGTTGCATATTCAGGTACCTTCAGAGCACTATTGATTTTGGACTCTGGTATTCTTCTGACTCTGCATTATCCATTCGGGCTTTTTCTGCCGCTGATTTTATGGGGTGTAGAGTATATAGGAAGAGTACTTCTACCACTTATTACTTCTTAAGCACATCTCTTAGCTCTTGGTCGTCTAGGAAGCAGTCGTCTGTTGCACAGTCCACTGCCGAGATGAAGTACGTAGCTGTTGCTAGTAGCTATTATTAGGTTCTCTAAATCTTGTCAATTTTGTGGGACTATGGGTTGGTTTTAGATAGTGTTCCTCTTTTCTGTAATAACACTAGTGCCATAAATATTATTAAAAAAACTAGTGCAACACTTTAGAACAAATACATTGACATTAGATATCATTTTCTTAGAGACTATGTAGAGAAGGGTGATGTTGTCCTTCACTTTGTCGAGTCTAAGTAGTAAGTTGCAGATATTTTCACTAAGACTTTTGATTCTTCTCGTTTTGCTTCTTTGCAGAGAGTTGGGGATTATTAGTCCTTTTGGCCTGTTTTGAGGGGAGTTTGACTCTTTTGCATTCATTGTATCATATTGCATTTTAAATTCAACAACTTGTATTATAATATAAATACATGTAGCTTTGACTATTATCTGTGTGTGGCATGATATTTTGTTTTATATCTTACCATGTTTTATGCTAGTTTGCTAGATTTATCACGTTATTCTATGTGTAACTTAATTTTACCATGCTACCTTTATGAAATATGAGAAACTTGAATTAAATCATGTCTTATTGGATCTTGTGACTAGTTTTTCTCTAGTTATTATCTTGTGATTCATGCCATATCAAATAGGTTAAGTCTTGGATCTAAATTGAGCTTTAGATTGAACTATACTGATTCTTTGTTGCAACATGAGTTAGTATTAGCACTTTGTTCTTAAACTAAGTTAAGAAAATATAAAATAATCTCTTTTATGTGAAAAACTGATCTCACCAATTCTTTCTCATGAGACGGCTTATTATTGCACTAGGCATAAACCCAGAGTGAGTTTTGGATGACCTAAACCACTATCTTAAGCTTATTGCTTGGTATAGTCGTAGCATGGATTTAGATCTACCACATAGCTAAGAATATAAAAATTATGACAAATAGCTGAAGCTTAGGAGACAGCTGTGGATGGCTCCTAGTCCAGGACTTGCTTTGCTAAGATGAAACAAAAATAAATTTCAATAAGTGCTAAATATGCTTAATTTATATTAATTCCAAGTGATTGAACACAATGTTTCAACATTGAACTTGTAGCACTCTAAATTGAGTCAATTGTAGCTTCTTGGTTTTATGTAGTATATTGACATGGCTTGATTCATTTTTGGATTCTTTTGGCTAAACTATGATCTTGAGTAACATAATGTGCTAAAATTTTATTTAATTTTAGATTATTGCTTATTTGGCTTTAGATGTGCTATATATGGTTTGGTATGATCTCGATAGTTCTTTCACATAATATGGCTTGGTGTAATTCTTGTAGTCACTTTGAATAATTTTCATGGTTCCTACTGCTAAAAATGAATAAAATACAACTAGTTCATTTCATTCATTGTCTATTTTTTCATGCATCTTGATGACTCTATTGTCCAAGGTAGAGTAGCTGTAAAACTTAACTTCTCATGTGGCAATACATCAAACTTTAATCATCTCCTTGGCTATCTCTTGTTTTGATTGATTTGCTTTTGATTTGGTTGGCTTTGATCTCTTTTCTTCCTTCTTTTTGATCTTGCTGTGCCAAGAACGTATAAGAGATATAAATAATCGTAGGAAATCAACCTTCACCCATATAGGCATTTTGGTAGCAAGTTTACCAAGAAACTCGGGTTTTGCACATTTTTGATCCAAGTGATTTCTTGATTTGACGGTTTTGGCCTCATTACTTAGGTATCCTAATTTGTTGTGACATGTGGGAATACAGCTACAGCTATCTTGGTCATCATCCTCCCACGAACAAGTCATATTCACCGTTTTAGGTTTTTCATCCGTTTTGGGTGCAATTTGTCTTCAAACCGAAAAAGTCAAAATTTTGGCAACAATTTTCTTAATCGTTGATTGTAATAGGCCTTGACATCCTAGAGAAGGTGCATACTAAATTTTAAGTGATTTAAAATTTTGATTTGAGAGTTAGTTCAATTTTAGGTTTTAGCCCGGGTTTGGTGTAGTAGAGATTCATGAACCAAAATATCCAAATTATCTTAAGTTCTTTTAAGTTTTTTGATTGAGATAGGTTTCTAAGGGCATGAAATAACTTTGGTTCAAATTTGAAGTCTTTTGGATCGACGGATCAAAAATTACATAGTTTTTTTGATTTCAAATAGTGTTGAAATCATTATCACGGGCTGAAAATTTCTATAACTCTAAGAATTTTTGAATTTTTGGTTTCTTAATCTTCGTAGTTTCTCACCGCTATTAAAATAAAGATTAAAAAATAATCTAAAAGAATTTAAATATACCATTCATCTTCATTTGTTACCATACTAGCCCGATATTTACAGACTGCTGGGGTGCTGGGGCACCGGCCGGGCGGGTTCACGGGAAGCGGGATCACGGAGAGCAACGCCACGAGGCTGTCTGTGCTCTTTTTTCCTCAGGAATTTGCGGTTTCGAAGTCAAACAGCAGCCAAGCGACACGGTGGTTAAGCGCACTGTGTTGGCGGTGGGCGCTGTGAAGCGCGATGCACGCGCGGCGAGGAACCGACAGACGAAGCGGGTAGCGTTGGGCCGGAGATGGAAGAAAAGGAGGCCCATATTGGTGAGCGTGTCGCCTAGCAGGGGATTTAGTTGGGCTGGATCATTACCGCGGGCCTTCGGATCCACGCGCTGACGTAGAGATGGCGGACGACCAGGCCGCGGAATCCGATCGTGCGTTCGCGCCCTCCGCTCTCGACTCCCACGCCTCTCGGGCCGAACTGGCCAAGGCAACGGCGGCGGCGGATGCTGCCGGGGGAGTGGGAGGCGGAGGCGCCGCGCGGCCACGAATTCCCCGAAACCCCGCGCCGCCGTCGCCTCCCGCACTCGCCTCCGACGACGACGAGAGGTGGGCTCCAACCCCCCACGGCACCGGACGCAAGTCCTTCCCGCCTCCAAGCGCCCCACGCGGACTCTACTCCGTTGTCCTCCTCTCGCTAACAGCCGGGAGAATCGCAGGCAACTTCATCCGATCCCGCGAGCCGCGACGGCGCGTCGGGGTAGGGTTTCCTCAACACCGCCACGCCCAATTCCTGGCCTCGGAGCCACCTTGATCGCCGTTGCCTCGGAGGATGTGTTCGAGATGGAGGGGGTTCCAGATCATACTAGGGACCGAACGGCTGCGGGATCGAAAGTTCGAAACGAGGGAGAAAAGCCGAACCAAAATTGGGAGGTGTTTCCTGTTATTCCGGTGCTAAATTCGCAAGTTCGATTGGTGAAATGGGTGAATCAAGGTGATAAGGCACATCGCCTGAATGCCAAGCTAAAGGTGGAGGACACTGGGGAATGAGATGCGATGGGTGCGGCATCAGATACGCACCGTGGGGCGAACGTGGGGGGCGAATAAGCCATTAGCCATGGCTGTTGCAGATAATGCTTCTGTAGTTCTGTTGATGACGGCGAGGAGCTCAAGCTGAAGGTCAGGGCATCACGGCATTTCTTTGCTGTTTGTTTGGGAAGGTGAGTTCCGTTACTGTGCTGCGTTGACATCATGATGTTCTGGTGAATTTTGTTGAATCTTGCAGTGTTTCATGTTTTCCCCCCACCTGAAAGAAAAAAGATACTAAGCAGCTTAGGAATTAGGATCCCATCAAAGAAGCATGTTTCCTGGCTGTAGGCTTATTCTGAACTCATAAGCATTTGTTTAAGTGGGTCTTTCACTCATAAAAGGTCAGGGGCGGGACGATCGATTCACATAGGCAGATAATATGTCTTCCGCAGTCTGCAGTTCTACACAAATAAATATGGTGGTGATCAAACGTGGAAGTACTCATAAGCTGAGAAACTTATTTGCTCAAAGCGCATCTGTCCAGGTTCACAATTTAACGATTCGCTTCAAAATTATTCCTCTGACTCGATTAACAGTTTTGTGCAACTAAATGTAGTTGCATCTTAGTCTTACTGAAATCTCTATAGTTTGAAGCGGATAAACTTGTCACCCAATAAACAGCAACATTTCAAATAGTAGTAGTATCCATTTATTAATAAAAAATCAATATCCAGTTGTGATATACTTTTGCGCTTTTGCCTAGAAGGCAACTGTTTTGTAAATTCTGGGGTGAAAATCAACTCTGGTAGTTCTATAGCTACATCCAATTATCCAAGGACGTCAACAAATCTGAAAGAACCCTAAATCTAATACCCTAGTTAAGTAAGTAATTAGCGGAAATCAAAATTAATTATTACATTCCATCAAACATTATTACAATTAAGATTACAAACTGAATTGGATTTACAATAATAAAATTACATTATTCCATTCCAAGTTTATTTACAAAATTAGAAAATAAAACTTCGGCCAGCTCTTCGGCGTAGAAGTGGTCGTACGTCTTTTCCCTTTCGCCTGCAATAAGAATTTCCGTTAGTATATCAAACCATCTATATTTTTTTATGTCAATAAACGACTAAATAATTAACAATCCAAGGGAGAATAAAGAAATTAGATAAAGTTTGCCGTCAGTGCCCCTGGGCTGCTAGGGCCATTGCGAGAACGTCTTAGAGACTCCCCAGACCGTCCCGGGCCGGTCGGCACCTCTCGTCTATGTGGGCGTCATCATTTGGCAACTTTAGAAAAATTAAATCCCACGACTCTTACCTTAGCCCAAAGCCCATTCATTTCAGCCCATAGCTGGTATATAGCCTTTTAGCCCACAAGTGAAATTCATGCATTTCGGTCCACAAAAGCCCACGAATACAATCATTGCATTTCAGCCACAAGTCCAAGCCCACATCCCATTCCAACCAGCCCATCTCAATAGCACAGTGCACAAAACCCCCTCTGGACCGAAGGTCCTTCAGCACAGGAAAGCAAGACTCAGGAAGGGATAAGGGCAAGGCAGCCAGCTGCAGCCAGGCAAGCCAGAGCCAGCAGAGAGAGGCCAAAAATATCTCCCCAGCCTCCAAAAATCAGTCTCCATGCTCTGCATTGCCCCGGCTCATAGAAGAAAAACACAGCCAGAGCACAGACTGCTCACAACCAAAAACACACCAGAGCCCTCCACCAATCACAGCCAGAGCATAGCACCTTCGACCAGAGGCCAGAAGGTGAGGGTTGAGCCGCAGTAGCAAACGGTGGGAGGAAGGCCGAAGAAGGAGAAGAAGAAGCCCTGTCAGCGAGGACAAGCCGAGGCCAGCGAGGACAAGGAGGCAAGGAGCGAGTTAACGGGGACCACCACGAAGCAAGGGCTTACACACCGGCAAAAGCGACAAGCCAACTCTTCTTCCCCGACAGCGACAACGTGCAAGCATCCGCGGTCCCCATCGACCCTTACTTTCCCTATTTGGCCCGACAAACCGCACAAGTAGGTCCCCATCTCTCCCTTCCCATTTCTTTCTTCCTCTTTGGAATCACAGCCACACCAATCAAAGGGGAGAAGGAACCACAGTCACCATTGTCATCCAAATGACCGGCAGCCAACCCAAAGCCTGAGCACGCCCTAGAGTGAGGATAGTCCAAGGAAGAACATTCCCCAACCTCTAGCACCGCCGCCCGAAAACCCTAGGCTCGGCCACCGATCGCAATAGCATAGCGTAGATAGCAAAAAGGTAAACAAATGAACCAAAATACATGTAAAATCACTAGAGAAGAAAGCTAGCACCGTGAGCATCTTCGTGTGTGAGTCATGAGAGCCGGCCATGGCGCACCCGCTTCAAATCGGGGTGTCTAGCTCCAAATCCACCGAAGAGGAAGTCGGTAGGTGTAGATCCGTCGCCAACTCACCGATCTCGGTCAGATCCACACGGATCCGAGATGAGGAGGAGGGCGCCATGGCGGGAAAGGGAGAGGGGAGGAGCCGTAGAGAGAGGAGGCGGTGGAGCATCGTAGAGAGAGGAGGCGGTGGAGCGCCGTAGTGAGAGGAGGAGGCGCGGAGCTGTGATGAGGCGGTGGGGAGGCGCGGTGAGGAGATGGGGTGAAGAGGGAAGGCACGGGGAGGCGAGAAGGCGTGAGAGGCGGAGGTGAATAAAGGGAGAGGAAGGGGAGCGGCGTAAGAGAGGGGAGAGGAAGCGCCGCTGCCGCCGGCTGCTTTTAGACCGAGCCGCGAGCATGCGTGAGGCTAGTGGGCCAGGCGGGTTGGATGCATGTGTTGAGGTCAAAGAATTCAGGCAGGCTCAGCAAGCCCACGTTTTAATTACTATTGTTATTTGGTTATTTTCTTGCTTTAGCCATTGTAAAATAAGTATTGTTGAGAGCCGTGAACCTAGGTAGTAAAATCTCTCAGCGGAAGTTAAGTTAAGAGGGGGGATTTATCTATTTATTGACTGTTTTTCTAAAATTAATAATTGCAAGTAATTTAGTTGTAAATTAGCATTAAAATTGCAGAGTCCAAGCAATCGACTTTCAGAGGAGCCGGTTTAATTCTTGGCAGTTCTGATTTACCCGACGTCTCAGGCAAGCTTATTCTTCGACCATGCACGTAGTTATGTTAAAAGTATGGGTATTTCCAGAAATCTTAAGAACTCTATCTAAATGCATAAAAGCTTTTCTTAAAACTAAGACATCAGAGAATGATAATGTTATGATGAGTAAGATAAGAAAAGAAAAGATGAGAAAAAGAAAGAGAGAAATTAAGAGAAGAAATGATCAGATGTGGTACTGCTGAGAAGAGCGGCAGGCCCACAAGCAGAGATGTATTTGGTGGGTAAAGAGGTTCAGGGGAAGGATGCAGAGAGGCTAGGCGGACCTCTTTACATAGGGTTATGATGTAAGGACTTACCCCATTTTCATTCGGATAGGGAACCGTATTTATCGTACCAACCATTTCCCCGTCTAAAACGGGCAGAAATTAGTATCCCATTACATTAACCCATCCACCACATAGGGTAAGTATTTATGTGTGAGTAAGAGATGGATGAAGCTCAGGACCAGTAACGCAAGTCTGCAAGTGAGTAAGTCCCAGACGCTATATGCGTTAGGTGGAGTGTTGGGCCGGGAGCCGGTCCAACCAAACACTATTGGAAGTCGGTGGAGCCCAAGTGAGCGACTTGGTACACCGATGGATAATAGATGGGCTGGTGGATGCAATAACGTAATCGGAAAAAGGTTCTGTACTCTGAACTGGATTCCATACCTAAGGTAGTGTGGAAGAACCTAGTTAAGAAGGTTCAGAGCAGCTTTGGGTACAGCGGTACAAGCCTGCGCAGTGCTAATGAAATCATGAATTCATGCCAGTTCACTGGAATGTGGACTACGGTGATCACTAGGGATCGTACCTTACTGGGTGAAAAATAGAAATCATTTGAGAATAAAAAATGCAAGAATGGATATTTTTGTAAGATTAATTTCAGAATTTAGAAGTTAGAATCTGGACTAAGGACATAAGAACATATCAGTGCATTTATTGCTATTATGCTTGCTGAGTACCGTGGTACTCACCCTTGCTATTAACCTCCTTTGTTAGACCCTAGTCCGCTCGAGGAAGCTTACGAGCCGGATGAAGGGGAAGCAGGTGGCACTGAGTCGACCGGAGAGGAGGAGGGAGATTACAAGGAGCCAGGCGAGGTGGACCCCGTATACTTTGGCTGGGACGAGTAGAAGGCCCAGTGAAGTGGGTAGAGGAGCCCTGGGGTATTAGTCTTGCTTTTGTTAATTATGGTACTTTTGTAAGACTAGACTGTAGGCCATGTGGCCATTGCTGTAATAAAATCTACAGTATCTATGTTATTGTTCCGATGCGCTACTCTGGTAAGGGTTTACCATTTGCCAGAGCAGTGTTCTACTGATCAGGCAAATAGTAATCCGTTTGTCCCATGCGGTTATCCGGAGGATAATAATGCATGGGGCGTCACAAAATCTCAATTAGCCTTGTCAGGCACTGGCAATAATCTCGACATGGTTAGGCGTGGCTTGAGTATGCTTTCAAATAGGATAGTTTTGCTTGAACTACATTTTTTCTGGAGGATGAGTATTTGAGTTATTATCATAGTTTCATTATAAACATTTTCCGTCTGTAAGACCTCTTACAACTTTGTCTAATCTACAGTAACCTTAATGAAGTCGATACATTGTTTCCCTTGTTCAGGCTAGGGATATACAAAATATCCCAGGTCCCACTTGCCACTGTGCGTCTGTTCTTGAGAGATTTTCTTAGTTGGGAGTCTCCTAGGGATGATTTATGCAGTTAAACTTTTGGTAGCAGATGATTTATGACCTTATTAGAAGATATACAGCTGATACTTGAGAGTTGAGACTGAGTGCAGTGTGCAGGTGCAAATGAGGAATTGCAAATAGAGCTCTGAGAACAAGTTTTCACATTAAACTTAATAAAATCACCAGCGAATTATATTGCAGATGCTGAAATTCAGCCTCATGTTCAGGCAAGAATTGCTTTATCTTTGTTTTCTTTCAGTGTTTGTTACTGTATTTGCAAGATGATCCTGAGATAGATATCAGACAACTTTCTGGAATGGAAATTAGCAGAAGTTTCATCTAGGCCAGGATTGTGCTATCCAGGATGGATTAGATAGTAGAATCAGTGGGTTATTCATAGCTATCACAGAGTTTTATTCCTATTTAAAATGAGTTTTGCATTGCTCTTTGATGTAAACGTAGTATTTGTAATAATCTTGTTAAACACAAAGAATTGGTCATAAGCTGGTCATCAGCACAGGTATTTTTCTTGAAATACAAGTTGGGATTTCTACTATCCATTATTGAGCAAAATATGTACAGATTCATGTTAAACGGCTAAAACCAGTTAATCCGCTATCGGTTTCTGACTGAGTTTTGCTGTTTATTCTGGCTTGAGTTTGTTCTGCACTGGTTGCAACCAGGATCCAGCTAAAAAAGGTGCTGGGGGCTAACTGGTTGGTGAGCAGTATGCTTTGTAACTTATCTTTGTGATATTCTGTTCTTCAGGCTGCTTGAAGACTGGAGCGAAATGGTTACTCTGGTTGCTCTGCTGGTGAATGGTTATGCAGTATTTTTATGTAAGTTTCTCTCCTTCATGCTTTTACTTACATCACTACCACTAAGGCACTAACTGAGAAGGTCCATCTGCAGTATCTTTTTTCACTACACTGTCTAATTCTGTTAGACCATGTGGATGATGGTTGTAAATAAAGAGATGATGAATAATTGGCATTTGATTTGTTTTGAATTTTGCGTTTGTGAAAGACTTGGTCGTAGTAAAAGACTTTGTCTTTAAGTGGTTGTGTGCAGCTACGAGTGATTTCAGACCACAGACATGAGACTACGACCACGACATGACCTTCAAGCTTCAGACTTCAGACTACGACCACGGTCTTTAGATTACAGACTTCAGACTTCGACCACGGCATGCTTCGATCACGGCATGAATACGATTACGACCACATACAGTCTTCGACCACAACAGCTGTCGACCACGTCTGGCTTACGACCACAGCAGCTTATGACCATGTACAGTCTTCGACCACAGCAGTTGTCGACCACGTCTGTCTTCAACCACGGTAGTACGACTTGACCTTACGACCACGGCAGCTTACGACCACATATAGTCTTCGACCACAACAGCTGTCGACCATGTCTATCTTCGACCACGGTAGTACGACTTCGACCTTACGACCACGTCTGGCTTCGACCACAGCAGTATGACTTCGATCTTTCAACCACGGCAGTACGGCTTCGGTTTTACGACCACGGCAGGTAATCGTAGCTATACTACTTTTTCATGGTTGTAGCTACAGTACTCGTGGTCGTAGACTACTTTCATGGTCTTAGGTTTTGCAGACTGCATTCATGGTCGTAGGTTTTGCAGATTGCATTCATGGTCGTAGGTTTTGCAGACTGCTTTCATGGTCATAGGTTTTGCAGACTACTTTCATGGTCGTAGGTTTTGCAGACTGCTTTCATGGTCATAGGTCTTGCAGACTACTTTAATGGTTGTAAGTCTTGTAGACTGTTTTCATGGTCGTAGATTTGACAGTCTTGTCGATACTCGTAGACTTTACAGTCCGTTGTTCTGCCTGTGGTAGTTGGAGGCTTAGCGATCGGTTGCCGTAGGCTTCTCGGTCGATACTCATAGACCTTCATGGTCGATACGAGTGCTTCACTCATGTGATCATCGAGTACTCGTGTTGGGGCAGTGGTTGACTGGTCGGTGTGTGGTGGTCGATGATGGATGGTCGTTGGTTGAGGTCCTCGTAGTCGAAGGACTTAATACTCGGTAGAAGTGGTTTTACGATCACGGTAAGTGGTCGGATTTTGGAATGTTGTCTGTACTCATAGGCTTTGAGTACGTGTTGCGGATGGTCAATACTCGGTAATTGGAACTTGATAGTCATCAGTAGTAGTGCAAGTGGTTTCTGAGTACTTGTGGGTTACGAGTACTCTGTGTTAGCGGTCGTATTGAGTGGTCTGAGGGTCTATTTCAGGTAGCGATAGACTCTGTGCGGTCGTAAACAATCTGGGGATGGTCGTAGGTGGTCTGGTTCTTGTCTGGGGATAAACAAGGGTGTGCTGATCATGGTCGAGTTGGAGAACTCGTACCAGAAGAGAGTTTCTTTGGTCTTTGCATGTGTAGGTGGGCATGGAGGCGATCATGGTCGGTAACGACGAAGACCGGGACTAGGAGGGGGTAATCTAAGGTCCAGGCGGTCGAGATGTCACGTGAGGTGATCGAGCTCATGCGGGAGCACATGGAAGTCAAAGGTGGATGCTGCGTGGAGGCGTAGAGACAATCACGGTCAGTGACGAAGAAGACCGGGACTAGGAGGGGGTAATTGAGACGACCCGCTTTATTACCATGGGGTAATAATGCCAATCAACGGATTATTATTCGTTTTAGCTGATAGAACATCGCTCTAACGAATAATAAGCCCATCAGAGTGTTGCAGCAGAACAATAATTAGAGACACAATATGATATTACAAGAATATCGCCACGTAGGGCTACAGTTTATTACAACGCCTCAAGGGCTTGAACAACATACTCGATAGAAAGGAAAGAAATATTCTAACTACTTCCCATTCAAAAATGACTCTACAGGGTGTCCGCCTGATACCCATTGTATCCCGAATCCACAGTATTTCATCCACGTAGTTTCTTTCTGATCCTGGCTATCCTCTGCATTGACATACTCCTAAACAAAGGAGGTTAATAGCGAGGGTGAGTACCACGGTACTCAGCAAGCATAATAGCAATAAATGCACTGGTATGCTCTCATGTCCTTAAGTCCAGATTCTAGTCTCTTTATTCTGAAAATAATCTTACGAAAATAATTGATCTTTCCTTTTTAATTCCCAAAACAATTTCTATTTTTCACCCAGTAAGGTATGATCCCTAACGATCACCGTAGTCCACATTCCAGTGAACTGGCATGAATTCATGATTTTGTTAGCACTGCGCAGGCTTGTACCACTGTACCCAAGCTGCTATGAACCTTCTTATTTAGGTTTCTTTCACACTGCCTTAGGTATGGAATCCAGTTCAGAGTACAGAACCTTTCTCCGATTACGTTATTCCATCCACCAGCCCATCTATTATCCATCGGTGTACCAAGTCGCTCACTTGGGCTCCACCGACTTCCAATAGTGTTTGGTTGGACCAGCTCCCGGCCCAACACTCCACCTAACGCATATAGCGTCTGGGACTTACTCACTTCCAGACTTGCATTACTGGTTCTGAGCTCCATCCATCTCTTTACTCATACATACATACTTACCCAATGTGGTGGACTTGTTAATGTAACGGGATACTAATTTCTGCCCGTCCAAAACGGGAAATTGGCTGGCACGATAATTACGGTTCCCCATCCGAGTGAAAATGGGGTAAGTCCTTATATTATAACCCTATGTAAAGAGGTCCGCCTAGCCTCTGCATCCTTTCCCTGAACCTCTTTACCCACCGTATACATCTCTGTTTGTGGGCCTGCTGCTCCTTTCAGCAGTACCACAACTGTTCATCTCTTTTCTTACTTTCTCTCTTTCTTTTTCTCCTCTTTTCTTTTCTCATCATAACATCATAACATCTTCATTCTCTGATTTCTTTTTAAAACAATGGTTTTCATGCATTTAAATAGAGTTATTACTATTGCTGGAAATACACATATTTTCAACATAGCTACGTGCATGATCGAAGAATGAGCCTGCCTGGATTCAACCATAGATTCGGACTCAAGTAGGATCAGGTGAAGTCACTCCCATAGCTTGGATCGACGTCTGCAATTACATATGTCGACTACGATTTAATTTACAAAAATATAATAAAATACGATGGTTCGATGTGCTTGTGCTCCTAGGATGAGGCTCCGCTTAACTTAACCCGATCGTGGTTTAGCCCTAATTAACTCGTATTCTATACTCGTCACTTGACGTTATTTTCCTAGCATGGACTGGGTTGTTTACTTACAAATTAAACTCAATCTTTTGTTGATTTCTGGCCATCTGCCATTGCGATATGATTAAATATACACACGTACAAATATTGGTGAATATTAATCTTAGTCGATCTCGTGTATGCAATTATGCCTATTTAAGGTTTATTTTAGTCCTTTGCATATTTTTACAGCTTTACTACTGTTTGAATCGCCGCAATAAAATCGCTACAAGTAACCTTAAATCAACGTGTGCCATTCCAATCGTCGCACTCAGTTCTAAATGTTCTACAGCTATGAATTTATTATAATAGTTCAGAATACTTATGAGGGGATTTCTACAGTTTATAACTGACTAATAAGAATTAACTGTGCATTTAACTTCGCGACAGAGCAATCTAAATGATATTATAGTAATTTAATTCATACGCATACTAAACATTTAACCGTTCATGGTTGTCACCTAATTTGTGAGTAATAGCTATAAATATTTACCAGAGCAGTTTGGCAATTTAATACAACTAACCAGGGGTTAAACGACACACATACTAATTTAATCTGTACACGCTATGTTTTAATCTATTGATAGCAGTAACTTTTATTATAATCACTTGAGAATTATTATGGGTTTCTATGCTTTGATCTATGATGTTGAGGAGATAACATGGCATAATTAATTGAGCGAATTCTACTATGTATGCTTGCGGGGTTTTCCAGCTTCTCGCTTCGCTTATAATCCGCTTAACGTTATTTGTATGCATAATAGTCTAAAGTATTACCCTGACACCGAAGGTTGTATTAATTCTCAGTTCATTTCTACAAGGATGTCTATACTGTTGCTGCGGCTGAAATTCATTTACGGGGTTCTTTAGTATATTCAATTAATTTGATTAACCTCGACAACTCTGTTATAACTAGGTTCTATAATGCAGCCTTATGGGTATCTCTAAATCTAGCAATTCTAACCTGCACATTCTTTTATTTCTCCTAATTTATTTTACCTTTCCCCTTTTTCTTCCCTATTTTTCTTTTTCTTTCCACCTTCTCTCGGTTTCCCTTTTTTGCTCTCCACCTCTTCCACCGACGCCTCAACTCCTCCCCTTCTCTTGCTCTCGGCGCTCTTTATCCTCTCCCGATTTCTCTTCACACCGCCGCCGCCTCGGTTCTTCCGCCCCCGGTCGCCGCGCCTCCCTTCGGTTCAGCTCCCCCTCACGCGCCTCCATCCCCTCACACCGCCCCTCCGACGCGTCTTCCCCATGCGCCGCCGGTCCCAGCGGTGACGTGCCGCGCCGCATGGGCTGTCTTCGCCGTGCCGCACCGGTTCGGCTCCCCGACGCGCCGTCTCCAAGCGTCGCCACCCCCGACGCGCCTCCTCCTCACGCCGCTTCACCGGTGCGCCTTCTCCTCACGCCGCTCCGCCGGTGTGCCTCCTCCTCGCACTGCCTCATCGACACGCCTCCTCCCTCAGGTCTCACGCCTCCGCCCCCGGGTCTCACTCCTCCGCCCCCGGTTCATCTCCCCGACGCCCGTCACCGAGCGCCGCCTCTCGGCGCCTCCGCGCCGCTCCACCAGTGCGCCGCCTCCAGCCGCTGCCTCTGCTCCCCTCACACCGTCCCGCCGCCGCGCCTTACCCTCGTGCCGCCATAGGTCTCCCACCTCCCGGTCCTAACGCCTCTATTGTCGGTCCCCCTTGCACCCCTCTGCTCCTGGGCGTCTCTCCCCTCGCGCCGCCGGGCTGCGCATGGTATGATGCCGCCGGATCCGTGGCCTAGGGCCCGGATCTGGCGCCTTGGCTCTCTAATCCCACCCGGTTTGACTTTGATTTGTTTGCTATTTTACTTTGATTTTACGGGGTTTGCTTATGCGATGGCAGGCCTGGAGGTGAGTTGCTCTGGGCTAGCCATGGCCGAGCTGAAGCCGCCCGCACGCCGGGGGAGTGTGCGGTGGCGGTTGGGTACGTGGCTAGGCCGGTGGTAGCACGCCGCCGCCTTCATCTCCAGTGAGCCCCCTTTTTATCCCTCCTCTACTCCTCTTCTACCTTCGGTTGACATGCTCTGTGTTGGTCCCATGGTGCTCTACTAGTGTTGGGTGGCTTATTGTCTTTAGTTATACATTATCTACTATTGAGGAATGGATGCTACGGTTGGGAACAAATCGTGGGTTACCTCCGCCGGTCGCTGGTGGGTTGCTTTGAGGGGATTCAGAGTTGGCTTGCGGCTGTCGCCATTTTGGTTGTGTGGATGCCGTCTGATGGTGACCTCCTCCTCCTACGATTGCCGGTCTCACGGCTTGTGGTTTGGTCTCTAGCCGTCGCCATCACCGTCGCCTTGCTCCTCATCCGCCGCTCGCCTTCGCCTTGCGCCCGCTTCTCCTTGGTGGCTACGGTTTCTTGGTTGGCTTGGGATGGTTTGAGGGTTTGGGGATGAGAATGACAGTGAGGCTGGCTCTCTCGTGGTGTTTCTTCTCTCTTCTTTGTTGGCTGTGCAGGATATTTGGCTTGTGGCCGTGGACAGTATGCTCTCTGGCTGTGTTGGCTTGTGTGATGCTTTGAAGATGCAAGGTATGGAGACTGGTTTTGAAGTGCTGGGGGAGGTGTTTTCTGGCCTCTCCTTGCTGGTGTTGGCTACGCCTGGTTGCAGCTGGCTGTGCTTGCGCTTATCTACTTCTGAGTCTTGTTCTCCTGTGCCGAAGGACCTCTGGTCCTAAGGGTGAGCTGAATATTGTGGCTTTGATGTGGGCTGGCTGGAAAAGAATTTGTGTGGGCTTGAAATGAAAGAATTGCACTTGTGGGCTTTTGTGGGCTAAAAGCTTATATGATGGGCTGTGGGCTAAAAAGAATGGGCTGAACAAATGTAGGGCTTGAGGGTTTTGGGCTGAGGTAAGTATTGTGGGCCTTGACTTCTTAAAGTTGCCGAATGATGACGCCCACAGAGACGAGAGGTGCCGACCGGCTCGAGACGGTCTGGGAGCCTCTAAGACGTTCTCGCATTGGCCCTAGCAGCCCAAGGGTACTGACGGCAACTTCTATCCTTTCTCCTTACTTTGCTTATTTTATTCATTCTTTTGTTCGGTCTTTTTCGGTATTGCAGTTGCTGATTTATTCTCAAGTGGAATAGCAGTGTGGTGGCAGCTTGACGACGGTCTCTAATGTATGAGATGACCTAATTGTATTCCAGCTTCCTCTTAATATTGATTTCTAGATGATATGGTATGTTGTCTAAATATAATTTCTACTCTCTGTTAGTTCGGGTGCAAATGAATATGTAAGAGATGGACTTGGTGTAAATTAGATCACACACTTCCTGGCTAAATGCAATTATATTGCAATTGTTTAGTTTTGAAATGGTTATCTGGTTGAGACATGAATTTGTATATTTGTTGTAATTTGTATTATCATGGTTATGTAATACAAATTGTAATATTTTTATTTGACTTGTTATAAGTTCTAATTGTCGCTCAATGGATGTTATTGATTTTACCATTTACGAATTGTAATTAATTACTATTGTACTACGGACTGTTATATATATTTTAATTGAGTTGCAAGTTTTTACTTATCGTGCAATCAAATTTTATCTCTCTAGTCTATACTATGTGGTCTTCACCGTCGACGATGAAATTGTGAAAACAATGTATTAGTTTATCGCTCGATGAGTTCATTTAAAATGATTGCAAAGAAAAGTTTAAATTCCCTCATATTTTTAGCTCATTAGCTACCTAATTAATCCTACTTAATGTTGTAATTCGTCACTTAGGGTTAATTAAGGACGTGGGTCGTTACATACTTCCCTCCTTAAAAATGATTTCGTCCCCGAAATCGGGACTGACTTAGGGGGATTGTGGTCGGTCTCTTGTTAGTCCCTTACTAAACGTATTTTTAGATATTCCTGTTTATTCCGCCCCTTGGGTAGATACACCGCCTACACGGGTATCGCTCATCGACTACTCACATCTCAACGTTGTAATTCCATATCTAGCTTAAGGTTGTCGATTATTATCACTAGGGATTTGGTAGCATTAGTGTCGAGATCATAACTCATATTGAGGTAGGGAAATTCGTTTGATTTATCCTAGGATGCACCGGTTAGGAATTTTCTTTTCTAACCATAAGTAAATTTTTTTTTGTGACCGTATTGGCCCCTTCCCTCCTTAATCCTTTAGCTACCCCTTGGTTCCATCAGGCCGGTTCTTTCATCGGTTTTGCACGTCTTGCTCTTTGTGCCGCCATGCACATGAGTCTTCGTCTTCCTTAGCCGGAGCATATTTTGTTGAGCGCCTTGAAGTCTTCGCCGAGTAGCCTCTTTTTCCTATAGCTGGTTTACTGGACTGCTATGGGTGGTGGTTTAGCAGAATAAGTTGAAGCCTTGGCGTTATTGCAGCAATTTGGGTTCAAAAGTAATCTTATGGTAGAAAGACTAGGGCTAGAATTATCCTAGTGTTCTGTTATTATACTTGGAATATTTAGGGGGGGTGGGCATTTCCAGTTTGATTACTATAGTTACTTCCTATTCGGATGGCATGATTGAGCTTGTTTGGCTTTTTGTTGTTCATTTTACGGTGGTTCAAGCGGCTTTTTACTGATCTGTATTACTACTTTTGGGGTGTTAAAGTGGATTTGGTGTAGGACTAGTGGATAGGTATTCAAGGTATGGCATTATGGTGTCGGAAACTTTTGGACTTAAACTCTGCGTCTGGGATATTAGCCTTTTAGACATGGTTTAGCTCTTCGGGAATGAACAGATCTCTCTAGATTATTAGGTAGGCCTGGAGATTTATTTGTTACACACAGGGATATGGTATTGCTATACGGTTTTATGTTCACTAGATGGTAGGTAAATCATATTGAAAGAGTAGACACTTCCCCCTATTCATAATATATGTCCTCATGGAATGCATGAACTAAATTTTTCCAAAACCTTTAAACACTAATGTGCAAGAAATATTTATATATATGATGATGCAAATAAGTTTGGCAAAATACTCTCCTGATCATCCCATCAAAACCTCCTTTCTTCTTCTTTTTTTTCAACCATTTATTTTGTAAATTTAATGATCAACTTTATGCCGCGGAATTTATGCCAAAGATTCCTGAAATCATATATTTATGAACCTGGGGAAGTGCACCAGTCATAGGTGGACTACTTGGGAAAAAGACTCGTCTAATTTAATAACATCTTTAAGATTGGGCTATCTACTATCCAGGAGGTGAAGAATAACTAGCCCATTTGAATCTGATTATGCTCTAGGGACGTCTCACTCCAAGTGATGTGCTCCTTACAATAAATGGTGGTGGAGAATTTATCTACAGTCGGCCTCGTATTAACTCGTCTAAGTCTAGTCGTTCGGGTGGTTCCATATGACCGGTTTTTTTGGTAGTAAGGAATCGAGCGTCTCTCCACATTGCACGCTAGGTTCTGGATTTTACTTGTTTTAGTGATGATTGCTCCTCCTACACTTAGTCATATTAATTTGAGTTATAACTAAATTTAAGAAATTATATTTTTGAAAATAATGGGATGTCATCACGTTATCAACTCCTGCAGCAAGTTGTTACAAGAGGAAAGAATAAAATTTTATTCATCTTGTAGACACAGTTTTCTTATTAGTGTTCAGCATGCAAGTAGATGAGAGATTACTTATGTTTAAGTAGTAGAAAGCAGCATTACTCCCTCCCTGATGTTGATCTTCACATCATAGCATACATAGTCGGCAAATAAAACCCAAGAAACATAGAGATGCAACAAGAATCAACTTCTACACTACTCTAGGACTACGTGCCCAGCTACGCTCGAGAACTCACTCTCGAGACCACCAAAAACTTTCACGTTTGGGACCACGCTCAGAGCTTGCCTCTGAGTGCGAACCTACACTACCCTGGATCTCCGCGCCCAGGCACGCCTGAGAACTCGCTCTCAGGATCGCCCAAAACTTTCGCGTTTGGGACCACACTCAGGGCTCATCCCTGAGTACGCCCAGGACTTCGTTCCTGGGTACGTCCGAAACTTACGCGTTCGGGAGCGCCACGGACCACTCGTCCGGGAAATCTCATATGCAGAAATGAGAGGAGTCAATTTTATTTCGGTTCATCTGCCATCATGAATAGTTACAATGTTTCCTTTCTTTGATTGTCTTTACTATATTTTGTGATGGAGGATGCGTTCATTTAGTTGTCAGAGTGAAAAGATAAGAGTCTCAGAGTTTGGTTCACTTCTAAACCCACTATAACTGCTAATATTTGTCCTAATTTGTCCTATGTCGCTATAATTGAGCCTATGTCGTTACGGTTGAAACATTAAAGTAGCAATCATATATTGACTAGAATGCAATAATTTAAATGCAGAATATCTAACTGCAGCAAAATTAAATGTTATGCTCATAATTAAAATTATATTGCTTAACAACTACCACTAGTATTTTGTAAACTAACACTGTTACCGATGAAAAGAAATTAGGGACACGGTTTTGAGGTGTTCGAGTTGAACACGCTTTGTATGCTGGCCTATAAAAACAGAGGAAGTCGTAGGGTAGCATAACAGAGTTTTGGGGCTTTCAAGAGAAGGTTTTTAGGGGGTGTCGTGAGGTGTTTTGTAGCCAAGAACATGATGAAGTAATAATATATCAGATTCTTTCCAAAAATAGTTCACTGGCGACTTGTTTTTCTCTCTGCTTAACGTGCTTTGTTTTGTCGTTAGCGTGTACTTGCTCGGGTGGTGATCGAACGACCGAAGTCGTTAGGCAGAAGGAAGTCATGACCACGTGCGGCATTGTCCTGCAGAGAGATCGAAACAAGCAGGTGATCGATCTGAGATCGTGCCGAGCAATCATAATGATCAGGCGGTTGATCTAAGATTGTGTCGAGCGATCGGAACGAGTGGGCGATCGATTCGAACACTCGTGAGCAAGCGGTCGTAAGCGAGCGTTCGGAACGAGCGGTCGTATGCGAGCAGTCGTAACGAGTGATTTGAGCGACGTTCGAGACGAGTGGTCGTATCGAGCAGTCAGGTGACAAAGACTTACGACCACATACAAGCAAGCAGTTGCAGTCATTATTTCAACAGGGCTTCTTCGACCATGTACAAGCAAGCAGCTGCAGTCGTTATTGTTGTTCGGTAACTCAGATTGCTTCTTTTTTCTTCTTTGCTTTATGTTCTGTTTTCATGTGGTAAAAGTGGAGGCAATCATTCACCCTCTCTGATTGTGCCATACGATTCTACAAGTAGTATCAGAGTAGGTTGCTATGGCATCAGAGAGGTATGTGAATCATCCCCATGCTAGATGCTACTGATTTCGCTTTTTGGAAGTGTCGAATGCAAGCTTACATTAAAGCTCAAGGTAGTGATGTTTGGAATAAAGTCGCTACACCATATGAGGTTCATGTTGTTGTTACTAATTTAAATAAAGTAGATATTGATTTGAATGCTCAAGCTCGTAACTTGCTATTTCAAGGGATTTCTCGCAAAGAGTTTGATCATGTAGCTCATATTAATTCTGCCCTACATAATATGGAAAACTCTTTGTGATTATCATGAAAGAACCACTAAACTTAAGAAAGTGTGTAAAAATCTTTATCAAAAAGGATATTCTGATTTTGCTATGAAGCCTGGTGAATCCATTGATGATCTCTTTGCTCGTTTTGAAAATATACTAAGTAATTTATGTGGTGTTAATTTTATTCCTGTTGATGAAGATAATGCAATTAAAATTTTGAGATCTTTAGGTCCTGAGTGGTTGATGGTTGTAACAACTATTAATTAAACCGTCGATCTAGATACTTTAACCATGGATGATCTATATTCTAGATTGAAAACCTATGAGATGGAAGTTTTGCCATCCAAGATTGATAAATCTTCACCTTTAGCACTTGTGACTAATCCTGTGGAGACTGCTTCGTCAAATGCCTTGTCTTGTGTTTCTTTGTCTGTCTTGTCTTCTTTTTCAGAGGAACAATTCGAGCAGCTCCCTGAAGAGGACTTGGTGTTGATCTCCTCACGAGCATACAAGACACTTAATAATGTGAGGACGAGGAAGCAAAATGGCGTGTTAGGTCCGATCAAATGCTATGAGTGTGGCGAGCCAGGCCACATTAAGATGGACTGCCCCAAACTGAAGAGCAAGGAGGATAAGGATGATAAGACTCAAACTTGTCGCACTCAATTCAAGATTGACCCAAGCAAGAAGCACAACTATCGCAGGACAGTCAACAAAGCATTTGCAGCACTTGAGGAGATTAATTTGAGTGATTGAAAGATCAAGCTCCGATTAATTGAATGGTTAAGGGGGAGATTGAAAGATCAAGCCCCGATTAAGTTGGTTTTGGTGTTAATGACAAATACCATTATGAGATCTTGGTAAAAATGACAAATACTTTTATTATGTATTGGTGATAATGACAAATGTATATATGAGACTAATATGTTTGTTCAAGTCTATTTATGTTTAGTCTCATTTGAATGAAAAGGTGAAATCAAAGAGGTATGTATTCGAAATCACTTTCTCATTTACTAATGCATTCCTATGATCCAAAATATAGATTGAACTCCTAAAATAGTTCAAATGAATACGTGCATATGTTTTTCTTTATATACACTTATATGCACACATTTAGGGGGAGCTCTCTCTATGTTTTGGAGTTTTATAAGTATTGATCCATGCTTCTCTTAATATGCATATTTAGGATCTTTACGTGGAAATACATTCTTGAGTATATATAGTTTGTGTAGTTTATATATACTCATGTGCAATTGGGTTGTCATCTAACTTCTCCATTATGTGTTAATGGTTGAATGATTAATGACAACCGGATAAGTAAGCTTTGTTTAAAACTTATCTTAGAGTATACAATTGTTGTGTACAAGGTGTATACTCACAAATCAACTTCTATATCTCATTATTTGTTGAGATTGTCATGAATTACCAAAAAGGGAAGATTGTTAAATCTAGTCCCTCCATTATGTGTTAATGGTGAAGTTTGGTAATTGATGACAATTATTTTGTGGACTAACATTTTTCATGAGTTGGATGAATAGGTTAGGTTCCACAAATGAGGACGAATTGTGATGACTTCATGTGTTGAAGATCATCAAGTCAAGATTGAGAAGAAGATAGCTTCGTGAGTTGAAGGCTGTCAAAGAAGAAGAATGGATTCATGTGTTGAAGGCCATCGAGAAGAAGATGTGTCATGAGTTGATGCATGACAAGTGAAGACCATCATGTGTTGATGGAATTGATGAAAAGAATGCATCATGAATTGATGCTTATCAAGATGATGACCCAAGGCAAAGTATGACTAGTTAGGGCTAAAAATGTGTTCCTAGTCTTTTACAGGTCTTGGTGTTTGGTTGGAAGACCGGATTGCTAGTGTAGGTTGCCGTACTATTAAGAGGGGTCATGTCTAGTAGTTTGAGTCTCATCATGTGTTGATAGCTCAAACCTCACTTGCTCTAGCCCATCTTGACATGATGCCATTATTTGCGAATGTGTTTTGCAAATAATTGAGGCTCATACATGTAATCCTTGTAACATGTGACTATATTTTGCAAATGTGTTTTTGCAAAAGGTTGAAGTCCATGTATCTAATCCTTGTAGTATGATATAAGTTTGCAAATGTGTTTTGCAAAAGTTGGAGATCATGCATTATCCCTTGGCATGGTCTAAGATTGTGTATTGCTATTTCCTTGGACTTAGACCATGGTATTGACTCTTGGATGTGTTGTAATTTCTGCATTGATCCAATGTGTTTGAGGTCATGCAAATAGATGGGTTGTGTAGTCCTCTGAATAAGCTTTCCATAGAGTCCAAGATCACTAAGTTCCGACATCGGAGTCAAAAGTTATGACCGTTTCTCCGAGTGTCACCTGTGCTGAAAAACTGGAAACGGAAGTTCCGCAATTTGCACTGCGATAGTTCCGAAAAAAATCAGAAGTACCGGGGGAAAATCGGCACTTCCGATTTTCCAGAAGTTCTAACTTCCGAGCGGAACGTTTTTTCCAGAGAGCGACTTTTTGAATGACTTGGCCTCGGGAAAATCGGAAGTTCCAAAATTTGAATTGCGGTAGTTCCGATTTTCGGAAGTTTCGATTTTTGAGCGGAACGTTTTTTTCCAGAGAGCAACTTTTGAGAAACTTAGCCTCTTGGAAATCGGAAGTTCCGGATTTTGAACGGCGGAAGTTCCGATTTCGCTGAGAAACGACTAGTTTTCTGACCGTTGCTAGGAGAGCGGAAGTTCCGGTTATATAACTGCGGAACTTCCGATTTCCTTTATTTTTCAAGGATTTGGCTCCAACGGCTAGTTTTTTGGTGTGGGGGTATAAATACCCCCTTGTGGTCGGTTGGAGATGTAATTGCTTGACTCATTTCTATTGTCTTGAGCTAGAGTGAGGCTCTCCACTCAATTGTGCATGTGTTGCACTTGTGAGAGAGGAGAGGTGATCTAGAGTGCATGTGTTGCATCTAGAGAAGGACTTTGTGTCCGGATTGAGCTTTTGCATTCGTTGCACGTGGTGAGAGTCAAGCGAGGGACTTGACTTATTACTCTTGGAGTTTGCCGACTTCTAGACGGCGTTGGAGGCGTCGTGCGCGGTGATCTTCTCAAGAAGATTGTGAGAAGACCCGGCAATGTTGTGAAGGTCGGAGCTCACCTACCCGGAGCGGGAAAGAGTTACCACTAGTGGATTTGACGTGGAAGGCTTAATTCGTGGAGCCGGTTCGATTTGTTCGGGCTAACCTCAACGTGGATTAGAGGAGACCGGCAAGTCTCCGAACATCACGGTAAAACATCGTTGTGTTAATTGTGGTTTGTTTCCTTGTACTCAATTTATATTCAAGCAATTTATATTCATAGAATTAAATTGATTGCTTGTATACCTAGGATTGCAAACCTTGACCTAGGATAGAATTGTTGGTGCACTTAGACGAATTTATTTGTTGTAAGCGCTATTTGAGCTAAACCAAATTGAGTTTCACTTCCGCATTATATACTTGGTTTAGGCAAATAGGAAAGCTCTTGAGTTGATTAGTATTAATTTGTAGAGAATTTTTAAACCGCCTATTCACCCCCCCTCTAGTCGGCCTCCTCGATCTTACAGTGATGTTGACTCTGCGAGCGACAATGAGGACAAAGGAAAGAAGGCAAAGGAGGTAGATTTCACAGGGATGTGTTTTATGGCCAACAGTGAGGAGCTCAGTGATGATGATCTTTATAGTGATTCTGATGAGGTAAAACCTTCTTATACTGATTTGTCTCGTGCGGTGCTTAGATTAACAAAAGTGCTCAAAAAGTATAAAAAGAAAATTAAAAATCATGATTTTATTGTTGAGAACTTAAATTCTGAAATTAATAAACTTAGAGATTCTTTTCCTGATGATGAATCTTGTGAGTCTTGCCAATTTTTACATTCTGAGTTAGAGACTGCTAGAACAATTAATATATCAAACTCAGCTCATTGTTGAGTTGGAGAACTCGTACCAGAAGAGAGTTTCTTTGGTCTTTGCATGTGCAGGTGGGCATGGAGGCAACCATGGTCGGTGACGAGGAGGACCGGGACTAGGAGAGGGTAATCTGAGGTGTAGGTAGTTGGGATGTCATGTGAGGTGGTTGAGCTCATGCGGGAGCACATGGAGGTCAAAGGTGGATGCTGCGTGGATGCGTAGAGACAATCACGGTCAGTGACGAAGAAGACCGGGACTAGGTGGGGGTAATATGAGGTCCAGGCGATCAGGTGGTCACGCAAGGTGATCAAGCTACGCAAGAGCACGTGGTGATGGTGCACGATGAAGATATAGGAGGAGATATCCTGGAGGCTTTGTCGTGTGTGTTGTGTGGAGTTGTGGATGGAGTCCATGATTTGTACGAGTTGGTTAAAACCCGTGTTAGGAAGGGTTTCGGGTCTCTTGATTTGAGGAAGAGATAGATTTCGTGTCCAGGTAGTTAGGGACACGGTTTTGAGGTGTTCGAGTTAAACACGCTTTGTGCGTTGGCCTATAAAAGCAGAGGAAGTCGTAGGGTAGCGTATCAGAGTTTTGGAGCTTTCAAGAGAAGGTTTTTAAGGGGTGCCGTGAGGTGCTTTGTAGACAAGAACATGATGAAGAAATAATAGATCAGATTCTTTCCAGAAAAAGTTCATCAGTAACTTGTTTTCCTCTCCGCTTTACGTGCTCTATTTTGTCGTCAGCGTGTACTCGCTCGGGCGGTGGTCGAACGAGTGAAGTCGTCAGGCGGAAGGAAGTCACGACCACTTGCGGTGTTGTCGTGCAGAGAGATCGGAACAAGCAGGCGATCGATCTGAGATCATGTCGAGCGATTGGAACGATCTGGCGATCGATCTGAGATCGTGCCGAGTGATCGAAATGAGTGGGCGATCGATCCGAGCACTCATGAGCAAGTGGTTGTAAGCGAACGGTCGTCCGCGAGCAGTCGTAACGAGCGATTCCAGCGACGTTTGGGACGAGTGGTCGTATTGACCAGTCGGGCGACAGAGGCTTACGACCATGTACAAGCAGGCAGCTGCAGTCGTTGTTTCAACAGAGCTTCTTCGACCACGTACAAGCAAGCAACTGCAGTCATTATTGTCGTTCGGTAACTCAGATTGCTTCTTTTCATTCTCTGCTTTGTGTTCTGTTTTCATATGGTAAAAGTGGAGACAATCATTTACTCATCTCTGATTGTGCCATACGATCCTACAAATTCCCTCCAAAAATTATATGAAAATTTGCAAACTGCTTACTCTCACATGAAAGGAAGGCCTTCTAAGTTATGGTATGCACTCACACATAATTTACCTGGCTTTGCACTACATATTCTATGAGAATATAGCTCAAAGAGCTTGACATCCTTGAGGAGCTGAAAACAGACCTTGACAACTGGATGATTGACATTGACTATTGCCTGTCACAGCAGTTTCCCCTTTTCATATGCCTCCGTTTGGACACTTGAGAACACATGTTTGTTGTACTCCCACATTTGATACAACTACACTTGAGAACACATGTTTGTTGTACTCCCACATTTGATATAACTACAAAATAGTCCTTCAAAGCCTGTACCAGTCACCAAGTAGAAGTTAGTTCAGTGTGGCTTTCTGGAACATTGGCTCTTAGATAACAAGGAGTTCTAAGGTGATACTTTTGTGTGTCTAGGCCTCTCGGATATGTATATGGATACTTTGTAACAGAGATATCGCTTTCATCCCTTTCCCCCCCAAAAAAAATGTAGGTCCACTCGATGAATATTTCAAGTTATTTACTGGGTGCATTCAGATTCCTTAAGAAGGTTAAATCTGATCTTCAGTACACATTCTTCTTTGACGTATTGTTATCCATATCATACGAGAAATTATACGAATGTACAATTCAGGATTGCAATTGGACTGGAAGACGTGATTTATTTAGTGAAAGAATTAGCAGCAGTATGCCCTGGCCATTTCTTTAGCATCAATGGAGATATGGAAAATCCAAAGTCTGATGAGTTGCTGCTTTTCATGTATCAAGCAAACACTGATTGAAATGGACAAGATTCCTTACAGAGCAGTATCTTATGTTGTCGAAGCTAGATTCCCTTTTCTAGGAATGAAAGAAGGAAGCAATGCAATGAATTGCACCACTTGCCTCTTAATAGAGGGATCAGGGGCTTGATAAACCATTAGAGGCTAGATTTTCCACAAGCTTGTTGCATTCAAAATTTCAGATGCAAATATTTTGAAATAGTTGGTTTAGATATGAGCCTACAACACTTACATCCTGAGTGAAAATTGAAAAACCTACATAATACATGGCCAAGTTTTTGAAAAATATTGTACTCTGTCTGAAAATGTACTGCATGTCATAGATTCTGCAATCTGTGCACACGCAAACTCTGTATCACTCCTGTCATATGATTGACAAGAGGGTATGTGTTCTCATATCTACGACTATGATGTTTTTTTAACTTTCCAGATATTGTTGATCTAAAAGATGGAATACAGAGCATATGTCAGTTCTTCAGGTGTGCTGTTCACGCCCTTACCATCTGGCTAATTCTGGGTGTTAATTCATTAAATACGAGTTTGCGACTAATTTGTTCTTTGCACTAATAAGCCGAACATGGCATTTGCTTTACTTCTTGTGCTGACATCTTGCCTTTGTTTTGGTCATATCTCATTATCCTGAGTCTGGACCACGGAAACAAGCAGTTTGGCATTGATGCTATCCAAGCCATATTCCAGCTAACTCCTGCCGTCCTTCTAATAGTTAAGCAGCAACAAGAGGTTAGTAGTGCTTTGTACTCTGAATTGCTTTACCTTTATTACTATCTTTTATTTATCTGTCCTGGAGTGGGTTTGCTTGTTCTGAAAGCCTTAAAGAGAGCAATCTGCAGAATGTAATACGATGGCCCACCTTCCCACTTCGCTACCATTCAGATAAAATATGTGCTGTCCATGAGCAGAATGTGGGTTTGTTTTTATCTGATTTCACGGACCACACTTCAAAGAGTGCAGAAAAAGCAGGGTGTATAGATAAAAATAAAACTAGAATGAACTGGCATGTCTACTTGAATGCCACATAAACATAGCAATGCTACAGTATGATCTATTTGGACGCACTACAAGGAAAAAAGTTCAGAAGTAACCTTATAAAAATTGCAGGACGAGGAGGAGACGTATGTTGATTGTGGACAGTGTTGGTGGTACAAACTAGCAATCGAGCAAAGTTTCTCTCTACGTTCCACCCATTGGTGCGCCACCCCCCCAGATTGTGTAGCACGGAGACCATCCAAATCTAAAGTTGTGATTCTCCTTCCCTGGTTCTGGACAACTGAAAAGGAGCTTTTTCATAGGATTCCAATGCCTCCAGAATCTACCTTTTCTCTAACCAAGATTTATTCCACTTTTCTCCTACATTCCGAATTGGAGCTGGACGGCATAATGCTGCTCTGTCATGAACAAGAATTATTTGTCCAAGGTCTCACCTGCTATCTTTTACGGGCTATGCTTTGTGTCAGTTTTCTTCAATCATACCCCATTAGGCCATTACACAACAGCAGTGTTGTGAGCAAGAAGAAAAAAAGAAGCCAGCTCTGGTCGGTCAAATTATATGATTGTTGTTCCACTGATCTACTCTTGTGTTCTTGTGAACGGATTGGTGAACAACACACACGTGCAGTGATGATCCAGCTCTTGAGCAATCATATCGTGGAGTAGGCTGATGGAGGAAAGTACCCTAGGCAGGTCTCTACTTGTGTCTGTCGACTGGCCCCACCGGCCTCACTTCGATGCTCCCAGCAGGAGCCACTTCGCTGGCTGTGCCCGGTCTACGGTGCATCCGGAACAATAGTTGGCCGTTTGTGAGCATGACCCATTGGCCCCGCACTGACCTGTCAAGGTCCGTTGTAGACCCGGTGCAGGGACTAGGGAGTCGCTGCTGCCTGTTCGCTTTTGCTGGCCCTGGCCTGGCTCTCTTTGCACATGATCCCTCACACTTCTGGATTTCAGTATGTTATTCTTTACGTTTTTGCATTGCATTACAAATTCCCACACAAGGCTTATTCACAGCCGACTGATCAACGACGACGAGAATACGAAGGAGAAACATAGTGGTATCAAATACGGTGTATACTGTTAACTTTTCAAGAGAGAGCTCGATGCTACTACTGATCCATACGTTTTCCGTTGTGCAGTAACAATCAAGTATGCTTGTTATCATTTGGACTACGTATATGTGATTCCACATGCATCGAAATATGCATTATGAGCAATAAAACGATCCGTAAATTTGTACTACACTATACATAGATGATTAATATGTTGTACTCCAGTAGGCAATGGTATGTTGTCTGACACAAAAGCACGAAGGTTTTGGGATGCACTGCAGAGGCTTGCTGCCCCTGGTACTCATGGCTGTTGTTTCTGCAAAATTCAAGGCGTCATCTGCAAGAAGAGCACCCTCTCCCTTCTTCCAGTTCCCTTTGCCAGCTTGTATCTCCTGCTAATTTCTATTCTTTTTTCTTGAAGAAAAAAAAGGCACTCGTTTTACACCTCACCCCACGCTCAAAGGCGACGCAAGCAAGCAGCTTTCCGTGCTTGGCCTCGCCTCATCTCCCCTTTCAATTCCTCGCGTTCCACCTGTTTCAAATCCCCCTTTTCGCGTGCGCGTGTCGAGTTGTTCGTGCTCTGCTCACCGCCGATTTTGGGGGCGAGCTCGGATGAGGCCGCCGTGCTGAGCGGAGCCGAATCATTCGCCGCCCATGGCGCCGCCGCAGCGAGTTTACGAGGCTTGGAAAGGGAACAATGTACAGATCCTACCCATTCCCCTCGCCTACCTTTGTTCGTCTCACTTCCGCTTTCACTTCTTGAGCTGGGAAATCTTGGTTTTAATGATTGGTACAGTTGTATTCACTTCTTTCTTGGGGGAATTCTTCTTCTCGCTGCTTCTTTTGGTAGCCTTGGTGCCTGTATGTGTTTTTCCTCTTCGTGAGGCTCTTCCAGGCATGAGCAGTAGATTGCTTGGGATGCTCCGGTTGCGTTGTTGTGTTGTGTGCTGCGGATGTGAATACAAAAATGCAATGTGCCGTCTTTCTGCATCCTGACATGGTTGGCTCGCTGTCTGCAGAAATTCTTCTTTTGTGGAAGGTTGGTCTTCGGACCCGATGCCAAGTCCCTGCTCGTCTCGGTTTCGCTCATCGTAGTCCCGGTTCTGGTCTTCTGCGTGTTCGTCGCGCGACACCTCCGCCATCAGTTCTCCACGTACAACGCGGGATATGCTATTCCTGCGGTAGCGATAGTGTTTATGATCTATGTGAGTGCGTTGTACTGATTGGCGCAGGTAGTATTCACTAATCAGTGAGCATTTTGGGGCACTCAAGTTAGCATGGAATGCTGGTTTCTTTGTGTACATTGTAGGTCCTTCTGTTGCTCTTGATCACCTCAGCTCAGGATCCTGGAATCGTTCCTCGCGCATCGCATCCACCAGAGGAAGAGTTTGCATATGGCAATCCATTAACCGGGGAAACACCTGGCAGGCTGCAATTCCCCCGTATAAAGGAAGTGATGGTTAATGGGATGCTTGTGAAAGTGAAGTACTGCGACACCTGCATGATTTACCGGCCTCCTCGGTGTTCGCACTGTTCAATATGCAACAATTGTGTGGAGCGCTTTGATCATCATTGCCCCTGGGTTGGACAATGCATTGGACAGGTACACTTTCCTCTCGGTCTGCTGAAAGCTAGCACAATTGTCCTGAAAAATAGCCTAATGCTTTAACAAACTCAACAAGACCTTGAGCCTATTAATTCCAGATGGATATGCCTTGACACCTTGGAAGACTTATACCAAGGCATGATTTATGTAAAATATATGTAGTGACTGGGTTCAAATTTGGCCCTTGTAAGAAACGTCTTTCTCTGGCTATGATTTATGAATTCATTTGCTTAATATTGTTATAAGGTTCTAGGAAGCCTGCCTGCTGGTTAAGGGAATTCCAAATACTTTAGAGTGCAGCAAAGTAAGGGGCAAACTGAGCGCAATTTCAAATGGTTTGAAGTTGCTTAATCATGCTTTCAATGGGCCGGAGTGAGGGAGGAATACCATGGATTGTGTGATTGTGTCGTATAGTGTCTGTTTGGGATTGGACCATGGCAAAAGCCCATTTTATCTACTGCAACTATTAAATGGGTTAAGACGTAACAATCAGAGCACAACATGATTGTTAACCCAGGCAACACAACGTGACTGTTGAAGTATAAATGAATTGTCTGTTTTTCTTTATCAGCTTAAGTTTTTGGGTGAATTGGTTAGCGTAATTAAACATAATAATTGCAGTCCTCTTCTATTCTAAGTCTTAGGTCTATGAGAGCCTATACGTGAGGAAGAGTGTTGAAGTATAAATGAATTGTCTGTTTTTCCTCATCAGTGTAAGCTTTTCGTTGAATTGGTTGATGCATAAAACTCAATAATGACATGATTAACATGATTCTTGGTGTTTACTTATTTAAGAACACTAGTTATCTTCTGGTTAATAGAGGTAAAATACTAGAAGTTGTATGTCGGAAAGTACTGTACTTCAGCTGAAGTTTGTGTCCTCTTTAGACCTTCGTGCCTGGTCAGTTGTGCAAAAATTGCTTTGCTATTGTGATTGGAATTACTGAAGATCTGACATTTCTTGCTAGACTGCACTGATATTTTTTGTTTATATCTTTCTGTTGACTTCATTACAAAACTTAACACCTCTTGGGCAACATGTATCTGTTTCAACTTTTATATGCTCAAAATAAGCCCATGGTCGTACTCCAATTCAGTGGAATTTGGCCTTATTCCATCTTGACCAATTTAAGACATGTGCATAACTGGCAGTACATTTAAGGAACCACACATTATATTAGTTCTCTATGAGAGTTTGTGTAGGTTATGCACTGGCAAGAAACCATTACTTTTATTCTGTAGTCATTGTCACAAGAATATACTATTTGAACCACTTGCTTTGCTAGTTGAAAAACGTATACGAAACTGAGAGGTACTCAAAATCTCTTCATGTTTTAACTGTTTTAAGGGTGGTTTCTTCCAATCTGAAGGAATTTCTAATTCTGTCTGTTTCTTACCAGTTTGTCTTCTGATCTTTGTTATTTCACTTTTACATTGTGCAGCGCAATTACCGATACTTTTTCCTGTTTGTTTCCTCCTCGACTCTTCTTTGCATTTATGTATTTGCAATGTCGGCATTATACATCAAGTTTCTCATGGACGAGGACTATCATACAGTATGGAAGGCTTTCAAACACTCTCCAGCTTCTTTGGTGCTTATGATATATTGTTTCATTGCTCTCTGGTTTGTTGGTGGACTCACTGGATTTCATTTGTATCTCATTAGCACTAATCAGGTTAGTTTTCTGATACAAAATTACTCTTTGCTAGTGATTTGTTTTGATCTACAGTGTTAGCTGTGCTATAGCATGCTAAATTGCTAATTTAATAAATAGGTTTGTGATGTCTTATGCAACCGCTGGAGTAAAAGTGAGGTAGTTTATGTTCTATGCTCAGCAAGTTTTGAGGGCGGCGATTGTTTCCTATTGCTTCTATGGAAAATGCAAAAATCGTTATAGCCTTATGAGTTTATCTAACAAAATTTTAGGCATTCTAGGTCTTATTTAGTTTTAACTGTTTATTATTTATTGACCTACCCCAAATCATGCTTAAAATTTCAAATTAGCTAACAAGGCATCTTCCTATCTGCTTGTGTATATATTATGGAATTTTTTTAAATAATTAATTTTTAGTCCTGAATTACAGCATTATACCTATTTTTAAAATTTTTTTTTGCAGTTTTAACCATATGTTGCTCCACGGTTGGGCGACTTGGGCTAGTCGCCTAACTGTTGGGTGACATGTGGTCAAGTCACCCAACTGTCGGGCGACTAGGCCACGGTGCCCAACCGTGGGGCGACAAGATTTCGGCTGGGTTCTTTTCCACTTTCAACCAGCTTATACTTGTACGGATTACAGTAACTAGTTTTTAAACGATGTGTTTTAAGGCGAGGTCAACAGGAATATTGTAGTAAAAAGTGTACTGAGTTCAGCTGTACCAGCTAAAATCGCATGCGATTATTTTCCTGTGCATACTACCTCTCGCGAACTATCAGAATTCAAATATTTAATCTATAAGCAATAAGCCCAAAAGAACCCACCTCCCAATTCGCCTAACGATTGGGCGATAATCCTCTAGCCGTCTAATCATTGGACGATTTTTTAAAAAATATATAATTATTTTATTAACTCGATGGAAATAATTTGGGGGGGGGGGAATGGCAATTATTGTAGGTAGGTAACCAATTACATGGCACGCAGGCTAACGAATCAAGAATGGTACACGCATGACTTTAGGAAATTAGAAATACATAGGACAAGTGGATGAAGAGCGTGGAACTACTACATGGAACGTAGCCATTTGCTCTTGCGGCCCAGCTCAGCGTTGTAGTCCTCGCCGTCGGCCATGGCCTTGGCCGCCAGTTCGCACCTTCTCTCGCGCTCCTCACGAGCCTCCTGCTCCATGCGCCTACACACCTCTAGGTGAGCTTGCGTTTCCCGCCGGATACGGTCGTTTTGATCTTCGCTGTGGCACCGCTCAATCCTCTTGCGTGCCGTCTGGACGTCCCACTCCTCACAGTCCAGAGTCCACTGGTCGTGAGGGTGGATCTCCCAGTCGATCTATTTGCGGTAGGTGTATAGCGGATCCGGAGACTACAAGAAGAGGGGAAAGCTTGTTAATGCATGCAATACAAGAGAACTGGTAAGGGAATGTATTGTAACCCATTCTTACCAGCTGCTGGTAGCGGGCTGTGTCCCAACGCCGGTCAGGATAGTTCCAGGCGTAGTTTCCGCAACTCCAGTAACGAATGCCCAAGCTCAATCCCAGACTTGAAGAACTTGCATGCGTTCCTACACCAGTAGAAGGAGGCATCTCCCCCTCGGATGGGTCTTGCGCCGAACGCTCGGTGGGAACGTTGAGATATGGGTTGAGATTGGAGGTACAGAGGATTTCGCTTCGGGGGTTGGAGGTATGGGGGGCTTCGCTTCGGGGGTTGGAGGTACGAAGGGCTTCGCTTCGTGGAGGTGGCCTCCTAGCATGCTCCGCTTGTTTGTCCTGGGCTACAGCAGCCCTTGTAAGTCGGGTGATCTCCCATTGCTTCTCTATGCTAGCGATGTAGTGTTGCAGTCGTTGTACAGGAAAGCACGCTGCGTAAGGGGTAGTACTTATAGCCTAACCTGATGCGGCGTACAATTGACAAGTCCAATTCGGTTTGGGCTAATGCGTGTTCGCGAGGCAGCGACACGCTGGATGGTTTGTGGACCAGCATAGCATTGCATCGTTGCGCAAGGCTGTCCCGTTTGGTCTTAACACCGTGGAAGGCTGTCTCGTCTGGTCTTGTTACTGCGCAAGACTGGCAAATAAAGTTAAAGTTTGCAAATGAAGTTACAACCTAATAGTATTTGTACTCTTAGTATCGTACACACACAAGAAGAAATGGTGTTACACTTCATGGATTGACACTACAAATGAAGTTAAAGTTTGCAAATGAAGTTACAACATGATAGCATTTGTAATCATAATATCAGTACACACACAACAAGGCGCATGACACTTCACGCTGGTGTTCCTACTCGTCGGCAGTCGCCTTGCAACGTCTCGCAGTGTGGCCATCCTGACCACAATGCCCGCAACGTCTACTTGCTGATCCAGCTTTCCCTTTGTCCATATCGTTCCTAATGCGACGACTTTGCCAATGGCCCTTCCCACCTTCAATAGGTTAAGATCCGGAATCCAAGACCTCTGTGCAATATCCGACGTGGCAAAGTTGCCCACAAGCCTAAAGGCTCTTAGCTCGCTGCACCACGTCTGCAACACCCTCTCCATTATAAAGTACTCCAATATGAAGTTCGATGGATCTATGTTGATAGTCCCACATGCGGTGAGGACATGAGAACATGGCTTGTAAAGAAGTTTTGGCTTATTGCACGTGCAACTCGGTTCGTTCACATGATCTCCAAGGTGGGTAACAAGAGAGCAAGCAGTCCCAAATCTGGCCCTGTCCCGAAGGAGCGCGTCAAAATGATGCTCCGTATTATCCATCACGTACACCATGTGCGACTGACCCTTCTTAGTCTTGGGCTGCATGTACGTTGTGATCTTCGACCAGTACGGTGTATGTGGGTTGGCTGCATGAAGTGCTGCATTTGCATGTCTTTCCCTGAAATATCCGATTGTACCTTACAGAACGCCTTCGACGATGGCGACGAGGGGCTGAGAACGGACACCCTTAAGAACCCAGTTGTAGACATCCGCAAGGTTAGTGGTTATTATGCCATACCTCGCACCGTCCATGTCGTTCAACAATGACCACTTGTCGAAAGGCTCAGCCTCAATCCAATGGGAGAAGCATTTGATATTCCTTGAGGTCCTCTGCGTCACACCGGGAGGGTCAAGCTCTGGCAATGGTGCGAGGCGTTCAGGTTGCGCCGCCCTAGGAATGGTCGGCCGCTTGTTCCTCTAGACAACGTGCTTCCTGGTGTGCTCCTCTAACATCTCCCACAGAGTATCGAATTTACGCTACTGGTTCTGCATGGCCAGCCTCTTGAACTGCTTCAACAATGGTTGCTGTGGGAACTGCTTGAAGATGTTGGCTCTCAAATGGCGACTGCACCATCTGTTCCTTATGTCTGGCCAAGGGAATGGCTCCTTCGGGTCTTGCTGAAGTCTGCCTAAAAGCATCGATGTAGGTACCAAAGGCTAAGAAGGCTCTCTGCTAAATCAGGTAACCGGGCAGTCTTCTAGATGGCTTGTCCTTCACAGCAATATGTGTGCCCGGGTTCTTGTCCTGCAGCATCTCGGGCATACGAGGAAGGTTGTCGTAAGTCGCCTCGAAAGAACCAAACTTGTTTTCCAAAGCCTTTTGCTTCGCATGTCATGCCTTGGCATGCTAATCTTGTACTTGAAAGTTTGCTCAATAGCCACCATGATGTGCTTGGCCTCCAGGTCCTTCACTATCTCACTGTACATGACATTGGCTATGAAGGTGGACGTCAGGTTGCGATGCTTCGGCAAAATACTATTGAGCACGTAGGAGTGCGGCTCCACCTTTGAGACAATTCAGTGAGTCTCGTGCTTAGATCTGCGTGTGTGCACACGCCAAGGACAGCCAACCTGCTCGCAAACCAAGGTGTACTGCTCTGGGTTGGATTTCAGGACCCAAAACATTTACTGCATGGACAAGGCCCACAGCTTAATAGCATCCTGCAGTGAGCCCTTATTAGCAAACATTGCATGAAGTCGAACATCTGTAGCATGTACTCTCACGGTGATTCATGCTCGTTGTGCACAGAAAGGTCCTCAACATCCACCCTATTCCATGCCTGCGGAATGGGACATTCGTCCTCATCGGAAGTCATCATCATCCTCTTCTAAAGCTTCCTCCTCGACCCAAGCTGTCTGGTCATTGATCTCCATTTGATGTACTATATTGTCAATATACTCCCCTACGTCCGCCTGTCCAGTGGGCTCAGGTTGCATCGTGCGATCTTCGTCATCTGCCTCGGCAACATTTGCATCTGCTTATCACGTGGGCTCAGTGTGTGGTGTGCGATATTCTGGATCTGTCGACACAACATCGCCCACCGCATCCTCTTGATGAACCACGTGCTGCGCGCCTGAGCTGCTCCCACCAATCGGACCTCCTGTGATTTCCTTCAGACATGGTCGCACGAGTAGCATGCACTCGTAACCACGTCGCCGGCAGCCTTCTACAAAGCCCTTTCATGCAACCGTGCGCATCAGTCTCAACTCCCATTGAATGTCTGTGGCAGACCAACTCCAAAACCCATGTAGGACAAAATTGCACACCTCGGGGTCCAATGAGAAGCTGTGTGTGAGCCTGTACAGGATATGTCCAATTCGAGCATTCTCCGTGTCCAGGAGTACCATACTGACTTGCGGGAAATTGCTCAAGTCAATACCGTATGGACCTTCATGAATGGTACTGTTGTGGTTACAGACCAAACAGAAAGAGAGGTGGTAGTGGAGAGTTGGGAGAAAGTGATGAGTAATGGCCTGGGTCTTCCCATGGCTCGTATCCCATATATACATGCACATGGGGAGTGCTTTTACCATTGCACCCTTACATCCGAGTATCCCCTTTTAGGGGTACTTATGTCATTACACATGGCCTATTCTGGGCTTTACATTCCTCTAACAGGCCAGCTGGGTTTAGGTGGGGGCCACCCCTACAATAGGAGCCTCTCATGGTGAAGGGCTTCACGGGCCGAAGCCATGTTGCCGAGCCCTTTGGCCCCCTCCGTCCCTGCGGCCTGTGAGCTTTTTCGATGCTCGTCAAGGTGTAGTGTTCGCGCTATCGCGAGGCTGTGGCGCTGAGCGACGCGGCAAAGTCCACGCCATCCCCTGAGTCCTGCTGTGGCGGGGTCGGGGTTGCCCGGGCCGAGTCGGAGGCGTTCCTCCGGCGAAGGTAGGCGTAGCGGGCCCCTGAGTCGCCGCACACGCGTGAGCGATAGCGGACGCGCTGCGACGCTCCTTCTGGCCGTCCACGTGGTGAAGTGTGTTCGGCGCGGTGCAGGTCTTGAGGCGTGGCGGCCATTTGATGCGGCGACGGACTTTCGCCGGTTGGACTCCTGCCGATTGAGCTTGCGCTGGTTGGCTCCCCCGCTGATGGGGTATATATATGGCGGTGGTGCGGCGTTGTTCCTGTGGGCGGGTCGGCTCCTCGAAGTCAAGGTCCAGGCTGAAGCTGCGACTGCGGTCAGGCTGGTGTGGCGACCATAAAGGCAGCCTCCTACGCGCGCGTCGTGTTCTTGTATGAAGATGGCGAGGTTTGACCTGTTGTCGTAGACAGATATGCTTGAGTTCATCTGCGTCCGCTGACTGTGCCAACTGGCGCTCTTATCAGGGAATGTTGATGTACTGAAGCTTATCTACCTAAGAGAACCTGTCAAAACTCGCCGATATCGCCCTGCGCGCCTAAAATACGTAAAAGCCAAGCGCTGGGTCCTCTTTGGTTTAGGCCATGAGGCGTCGCGAGGCTCGTGCCGGCGAAGTGTTTACGCTGCTGCTGCCCGAGGCGGAGCTCTGTCGAGGCCGCGGCGAGGTTGCCGCTCGCGCGGCTTGGCGTTATACTCCGCCGCAGGTCGAGGCGGTGGCGCTTTTCTCCGTAAGCGAGACCGCCAATCTTGCCGAAGTCGACGCGTGGAGCTAGCGCCGAGTCGAAGTAGATGCGCGCGCTCCGTCCCCTACCCTTCGAATGGGTGGCAGCGGAGCGGTGGTCCGAGTGGAAACTTCGCACCGCGAACAGCGCCACGCCTGCGGTGATTGCGATCTCACGATGCGGTAAAGCGCTGTAAAGGTTCCTGGAATCGCGTCGGCCCCGGTTTGCCAAAGCTATGTTGTCATACCGCGCAACTTGCCTCGGCGCGCGTAGGGCATGCGGCGGCTTTTGACTGGTGCGTGGCGGGAGGGGAGCGGTTGCGCGATCGCAGCTGTTTGCCCCTTCCCTAGGGAAGGGGACACGAGCGGCGAGGATGGCGCGGCAGGCGCTTATGATCCCGTGGTCCGTTAGTGCGCTTTTAATGGCGGCCGAGTCGTGCCGACGCCGCCTCGTGTGCTCGGCTATCTCGTGTGGTTGTTGCCACGCGCGCGGAGGCCACCGGAGCGTCGTGCTCGACGGTCCTACCGCCGCGATCGCGCTCTCCGTCTTGGTTATCGGGATTGTGCGATGTGCCTTTGTACGGCTACTGGTTGCAAAGACGCGGCCGTCGCGACGCGTTCGGATCGGGAGGTGGCTTAAATAGCCCTTGTAAATGCGCCTCCAGCGATTCTACGCCCTTCGCTCGCCGTGACGCCTTCTATACTCGTAGTGTTCTTGCCGCTATACTCCTTTGCGAAGTGATGGCATCCGTGGCAAGCGTAGCGGCGGTGGTACTGCGGCATCCGCCGGCGGTCTTCACCGTTAGAGGTGAAATACTCGCTCGAACGCGACCATGGCGGCTAGCGGAGGAAGGCTCGTTTCGGCGAAGTTGGGCCTCGCCGTGACCGAAGACGATCCAGCGCCATCGCGCGCGGAAGCTATCCGAGCGCCAGCGGTGCGATTACCCCGAAGCGAGACGTAACCACGCCGAGGAGTTGAAGGCGGCCGATTCGCCGCCTTCTTCGACGCAGGCTCGCATCCCGGCGGCGATCGTCGCGGTGACGTGGCCGCGGACCTTTCGGCCGAGCCGGCGCAGCCCGACTCCAACGCCGTGGCGGTGGCGGTGTACAATTGGGCCTTGCGCTCGGGAGCGTGCTGGCCCAGTGCTTCGCTATTTGCCTACCTGCACGAGGCACGATGCCAGCCCAAGGATCGGAAGGACGGGACGCTATCGAGCTTCGGCAGCGTCTCCTTCATTCTTCGGTCAACTTGCGGTAAGCTCTTTCCTGCGAACTCCACTCGCGGGAAGTGGGAGTCGCACTAGATGAAACGGTGGTTCTACCACCGTGTGGCGAGCGGGAGCGGCCTCGAGTGTACGGGCCGGTCGATCGCGTTCAAAACCTCGCCTACGAACACTCGACGCAGCGAGGACAAAGTGCGGGCCCGACGGCTCGTAGGCGTGGCCGCGCACTTTAACATGCACGACCTCGCCGAAGAGTACATGATGTACGGC
The DNA here is from genome assembly GCA_036346575.1 of Dendrocalamus sinicus. Lineage (NCBI taxonomy): Eukaryota > Viridiplantae > Streptophyta > Magnoliopsida > Poales > Poaceae > Dendrocalamus > Dendrocalamus sinicus. The sequence continues at coordinate 26,663,602 of CM070654.1, forward strand.
GTGGCGCCGCTCGCCCGCGACTGGCGCCTCGCCGCCGAGAAGCGCCAAGACGATAATGTTATCCGTGGGTTTGCTCGCCACGCGCCTCGATCTGGTAAGCCTCGACCATATCTCCCCTTTATTCACGCAGGGTGCGTTACATTTTGATGTTATCTCGTGCGCTGCTTTAGAGATTCGCTTGGAGGATGCGGAGCAGGCCGTGCGCGTATTCCTTGGGCCGTATACGGCAGGAGCACGCGGCGCAAGGCCCGCTATCGCGAGGCGGGTGGGGCGGATAAACCGTGTGTGCGAGGCCCTGGCCTTGCTGCGTGCGGACCGCGCTGCCCGCCCGCAACATCAAGACGACAGCGCGAATGAGGAGGAAGGCGCTGCCTCGCAAGAGGGCCGAGGCGAGCGTCGCCGCGCGCAGTGTAGCGGTTGCCGCTCGCCGCCGCCGCGCGCTCGGCGCGGCAGACGCGAGTCGGATTCGCGAGGTACGCCGACTTCGCTTGATGGCGCGACGCCGGGGCGAAGAACCTTCGCGGTGCCTCGACGGCGGGCTCGCCACGAGCGGCCGGAGAGGAAGTCTCGCCACCCGCGCGTGCGTCGAGACAGATCCGTCGCGGACGGCGGTCTTGAGGTGGAGCCTCGCCGCGGGCGCTATGATGCCGAGACGCCCTCGGGGCGACGGAGCTGGTCTTCACCGACGCACCGCGGCGAAACCGAGGTGCTCTCGCGAGGCCGCCACGACGGTTCGCCGTGCCGCAGCCGCGGGCCTCTCGGCGGCGGCCGCTGGAGTGGTGTTGTTGCCACCGCTCGGCTAAGCGGCCGTGTCTGGCCGAGCTCCATCGGACGTCGAGGATTCGTCGTGGCGACGGGCATCGGAGTCGTGGGACTCGCGCGTATGTCGGCCCCCGTGGTGCACGCCGCCCTGTGCCACACCGTCCGCTGCGCAGAACGGCCGGCGCCGCCCCAACGCGAGGCTTCGTTCTTGCGGACCACCTCCGTGGGACTTGCGCCACCGCTAACCCGCCTGGGACCAAGGGGGCAGGCCCCCGAAGCCCTCCGTTCGCTACTGAAGGTAATGTGGCTTGGCTTACCTGCATTCTTCGCCGCCCCTTTGTGCTCACTGCGTCGCTCGCAGCTGCCGCTATTCCGGAGGAGAGCCACGGCGCAACATGGGGCCTTCGTGGCGGGACGACTACCCGGCGCCCGAGCCTGGGCGGACTCGTGCTCTGCCGGAGACGCTAAGGGCGTGGCGGGATTGTGGATGACGCGATCGCGGCGTTGGTCGCCAGCGTTGCGAGCCTCGGCGGGCGCCTCGGGACGCCTTAGAGGTGTCGGGAGTGAGGTAGCGATTTTTGTATGAAAATGCGTGGTTATCTTTGGCGTGCTAAGCCTTCGATTGTCTGCGCACACTTGTCTTTGGGCGAGCCCCGCAAGCGCCTATGTTCATGCCCAAAGGGCGCTGAGGATAGTGCGGGCCGCGAGGAGGAGCTACGCTGGCCATGGGAGCCCGCTCGCCTGGGATGCCCGCGCCCGCCACCGGAAGCAGAGTGCGCCGAGGCGAAGGCGCGCGCCGAGGGGGTTGCCGCGTCGGCGCGGAGTCGGCCGCGAGGCGCGCATGGCGTTCATGCAGAGGCGGACGGCCTTCATCGCAGTCTCCTCGCTAGAGAAGGAAAAGGCGAACTTGCCTTAACTCTAGCGGAGCGTGACTGACGCTGGCGGCCTCGGTGATTGCATGGGATGCCATGCAAGCGCTGGAGAGCCATCTCAGGGCTTGTGGCTAAGGTGCCGACCGCACCTTTGGCCCGGAGGAGCTGTGTCGGACCCTCCATTGGATCGGAGATGCCGCCGACATCGCGCGCGGCGCCGCGACGACCTTTCGCAACCATTGCGCATACGCATCGCCATGCTGGTGTGCGCGCTCGCGCGGCACCGCGATTTGCACGCGACGCGTCGTCGGCCGAGGACCTCACCGAGATGACTGGCGGGCCGAGTAATGTCGATGCCGTCCGCGCGCTCGTCGCGCCGTCAAGTGCTTCTACGAGCGGATCTCGGGCTTACGCCGGGAGGCCGCCCGCGGTCGAGCTCGGAAGTCACTTTATGGAGAGGAGTCTCGGCCACTGGGACGGGTCCGCGGCGCGACGAGGGTGGCGCCGAGGCCTCCGAAAGCGCCGGAACCGCGCAGTGTGACGCCGAGGTGGCTAGGCGTGGGCGTGCGTTGTAATGCTCCTCCTTTTGTAAATAAAGCACGCGCTGCTCTACAAATTATGACTTTCACCGTGTCGGCGCACTTCCTTTGCAAGGGCCGATCGCTATGTCCGACCTTGCGACCCGCGGCGCTTTCGACACTGCAAAGGGTCAAGAGTCATCGAACTTTTAGGCGGGCGATCTTCGTCGTGGAACCCGGCCTTTAGCGCGTGTTAAGGACGAGCCCACCGACTAACTACTGAGCGCAGAGATGTTGAGGGGCCTCTGACTTGTAACATTTTTTCAATATATAAACGTCTTGATTACTCTTAGTAGCTAGCGCGCGCGGCGGACCCCGCGGTACGACTGCTTTAAAGTCCGTAGACTGGCGCGTGTGAAGGCGGACCTCGCACTACGCACTGTTTTAAAGTCTCAGATCGGCGCGCGCGGCGGACCTCCGCACCACGCTGCTTTAAAGTCCGCAGATCGGCGCGCGCGGCGGCACCTCGCGCCGCGCCTATCCCAGTGGGGTAGCCTCTTGGCACGCCGTGTACTCGCGTGCACGCTTGCTGGGGCGGCCTGCAGTGCGCTACGTCGGTGCATTTCTGCGGCTCGAGGCGGTGCGCGCGATCGACGGCCACGCAAGGTTCGCGCGCGCTGCGTTTTGCCTAGCACACGCAGACAAAGATCCGCGTCTTATACTCCGTAGAGTGCGCAGGAAGAACATCCGCGTCTTATTTATACTTCGTAGAGTGCATGGGATCGGCGTACACGTCTTATTTATACTCCGGGGAATATGCGCACAGATGACGTCCGTGGCATGCGTGGGATTCGCGTCTTGTTTATACTCCGTAGAGTGCGCAGGGAGAACATCCGCGTCTTATTTATACTCCATAGAGTGCGTGCCGAGGCGTCCCCCCGCATGTCTTTGTTCATACTCATGCCCGTGTGTTCGACGGAGAGTGCACACACGAACGTGCGTCTTCGGTTTATACTCATACCCGTGTCTTTGACGGAGAGTGCACACGCAAACGTGCGTCTTCGGTTTATACTCATACCCGTGTCTTGGACGGAGAGTGCACACGCGAACGTGCGTCTTCGGTTTATACTCATACCCGTGTCTTGGACGGAGAGTGCACACGCGAACGTGCGTCTGCGGTTTATACTCATGCCTGTGTCTTTGACGGAGAGTGCACACGCGAACGCAGCGTCTTCGGTTTATACTCATGCCCGTCTTTGACGGAGAGTGCACACGCGAACGCAGCGTCTTCTTGGTTTATACTCATGCCCGTGTCTTTGACGGAGAGTGCACACGCGAACGCGCGTCTTGGTTTATACTCATGCCCGTGTCTTTGACGGAGAGTGCACACGCCAACGCAGCGTCTTGGCTTATACTCATACCCGTGTCTTTGATTTCCGGAGAGTGCACACGCGAACGCGCGTCTTCGTTTATACTCATACCCATACCCCTGGCTACGGAGAGTGCACACGCAAACGTGCGTCTTCGGTTTATACTCATACCCGTGTCTTTGACGGAGAGTGCACACGCGAACGTGCGTCTTCGGGCATACTCATACCCGTGTCTTGGACGGAGAGTGCACACGCGAACGTGCGTCTGCGGTTTATACTCATGCCCGTGTCTTTAACGGAGAGTGCACACGCGAACGTGCGTCTTCGGTTTATACTCATACCCGTGTCTTTGACGGAGAGTGTACACGCGAACGTGCGTCTTCGGTTTATACTCATACCCGTGTCTTTGACGGAGAGTGCACACGCGAACGTGCGTCTTGGTTTATACTCATACCCGCACCTCAGCTACGAGAGTGCACACGCCGAACGCAGCGTCTTGGTTTATACTCGGGAGCGCGGCGAGGCGAAGTCTCCCGCGCGCTCGCCGCGTATTTTTGCATAATGATAACAGTTGGTGACAAACGGAATTTTATTACATTCCCGTTTGCGCGGTAAGCGATTACATGTGGCGGAGGTACTAACCACTTCTCGCGCGGCCGAGCTCTAGTAGTTGCGCTAGCCGTAGGGCTTGCCGAGCCGCCCGGGTGACGTGGGTCCCACGCCGTGGTGTCGATTTGGCACGCCGTTGGTCGCCGCGACGGATATCTCGTGCCGTGCTCGGCGCGCCGCCATATCCTCGTCGCCACTTAACGGTAATGATGGCCCGCGCCCGGAGCTTCATGCACAAATAGCGGTGGTGTGGTACCGCCGAAGGAGTTCGGGGATCGACAACCAAGATGGCATTGTAAGGGTATTGGAGATCGACGACGCCGAATATGGCATCTTCGACCCGTTCATTGTCGCCCCGCCGAAGGAGACTGAAGGCATATTTGGCCGAGCGCCGCAGAGGTTGTCCTCCGCCTTGCAACAGACTCCCGATGGGCCGAGGCGGCCGGGATCCCATCGTCGAAGGCCGCCGCAACGTATCGTTCGCGAGCCGACGCCACAACTAGGGCACGCCCCACGCCGCATCCCGCTATTACAACCCGGACGACTGTGGGGTCTCGCGAGAAGCTCCACGCCTTGGGCATCGGCGGGGTGAACGTGACTCGTCTTGCGCCCACCCCGGCGGTGTCTCACGCTGGGTATGCCGCCACGTGGTGTAGCCTCCTTACGAGGCCTTCCGCCGCTGCGTCGAGGTGAACTCCGCCGAGGAGCCTCCAGAGATGACATTGATAACCCGCGTGGGCGGCCTCGAGCTCTGAGCCGCAGGAGACCTCCCGAGGCCGCCGCACATGGGCTCAACCGCAGAGGACCTCGTGGGCTGCATCCCTTGTGCTCGGATGTGCACGGGGCCTCGCAGGGTTTGACGTGGGCCACCACGGCGGGCGTGCTTCCGTGTTCTCGCCCTCGTGACGCTCGCGCGCGCGCGCGAGAGGTGCACGAGCGCGTGTCGTCGGGTGCGCAACCGGACTTCGCACCACGCCCATGGTCTTTGGTCGTCGTAATCCCCACGGCCTCTATTGTCGCGGCCCCGGCCTCGGCGCCCGACCACCCGACCGCGGAGCGCTGCCGAACCGCCGATGTCGAGGACGCACCGCCTCACCGCGACCGCCGCGCGTGCTTGGGCCTATCGGACGGCTCCTTGTGCGGGCATCCTTGCGTTCAGCGCGTCCCTGGACGACTCTTCGCTACGTTTTTCCTTCAAGGGCCGCCCCGGCGGATCTTGGTTTCGCCGAGGCACCGGCACGGTTGGTGTCGAGTCGCCGCTTTGTCGCCGCTGCATCCTCTTCCGCTCGGCGTATTCCTCCATTTTGTTGAAGAGCTTCGTCACTTGCCTTGATTGGCTTCCGTGCGTTATACTCGCCATCGGGCCCGGCGAAGGCCCCAGATAGTCGCATTGACAACGGTGGTTTCGTTAACGTCTTTGACTTGACAACATATCTTCGCAAAACGCTTGAAATAGTCCGGAGCTTCTCGAAGGTTTCGCTTCACGGCGAAGAGGCTGGTCCGCGTCGACCCGCTCAACATAATTTCCTTGAAAGTTGTTGTGAAGGCGGTCGCGATCTTCTCCCACGCGTAGATGGAGTTTGCCTCATGGTAAAAAACCAGAGCGCCACTCCTTGCAACGCGCGAGGAGTCCTTCGCCTTGGTGGTGTCGTCTCGCCCGCGCCTCGGTGCGGTTTCATACACGCGCACAAACTCGCGTGGTCCGTGTCGCGCTTTATAGGGCTCGATGACATCGGGAATTTGAAGTCTTTGGGCCACGCCGCCGCCGTAGTCCCGCCAAAGGGGACTCGGATCGACGCGTCGCGCCGCACGCCGGCCGATGTGGGGCGCCGCGGTGCCCGCCCTTTCCGGCGTGGGCTGCGCGCGACCATCGGCGCGCTGTTGGCTCCGAGCCTCTTGTATGCCTCGGACAGACCTCACGAAGATCCCCAGCTCCACCGAACGCTTTGAGGGCCGCCAACGGCGCTTTCCAACGCCACGCGGGTGGGGCGGCGCGCGCCATGGACGGGTCGACGCACGATCGCCTCGCGAGCTCCCGAGCCACGGTCGCTCCGTTGTAGGCTACCTCCAACCACCCGGTCCGCGCACGGCGAGGTTGGTTGCCGCCGCGCCGCGGGGTTGCCGCCGCAGCCGCCGCATGGGGTCGGTTGTCGCGATGCCATTGGCGGGTTGGCCGCCGCGCACGGCGATGGGCGGTCGATCGTCGCAATGCCGTGGCGGGTTGGTGGCGTCGCGCCGATGGCGGGGTTGGTCGTCGTAGCGCGAGTGTCGACGTCCTCGACCACCGCGCATGCGTCGTCGCCCGCGCCCGCAACAACCGATGCCGAAGCCCTGGTACTCATGCGACGCTCCGACCCAGCCGCCTTTCCCTTCGCCGCCGCCGACAAAGCTTTTTTCGGTGCCATCCTTCTTCGGACTTCAGGCTTACTCCTGTCCTCCCCACGGACGGCGCCAGCTGTTGTGGTTACAGACCAAACAGAGAGAGGTGGTAGTGGAGAGTTGGGAGAAAGTGATGAGTAATGGCCTGGGTCTTCCCATGGCCCGTATCCCATATATACATGCACATGGGGAGTGCTTTTACCATTGCACCCTTACATCCGAGTATCCCCTTTTAGGGGTACTTATGTCATTATACATGGCCTATTTTGGGCTTTACATTCCTCTAACAGGCCGGCTGGGCTTAGGTGGGGGCCACCCCTACAACAGGTACCAACACCATAATGCATTTTCAATGTTGTGGGTTGCGACATGACTGATTTCTCACTGCAAATATTACTATCATTCACTAAATAGGCACTAACCAAATACGTACATACACGTTGCCTACATTTGGAATGAGAACAAGAACGGATGTGGTTATTATCTTCACGCGAAGACCTTTTTTTCTTATGAACGAGTTTCCTTCGTCTTCTTCTTTAACCTCATGAGCTCCTCTCCTCTTCTTATCTTCTTCTCCCGAGCTCCTCTCCTCTTCTTCACTCCCTCTTCCGATTTTGTCCTCTCCTTCACTTCCTCTCCCGAGCTCCTCTACTTAGCCATGTCTCCTCTCCCTCTTCCGAGCTTGTCTGCTTGTCCTCTCGCAACCTTCTCCCTTCGCTTTCTCTCCCTCTTTTTTTACCTTTTAAGCTCCTCATTCTTCTTGCGAGAGAAATGATGAGAGCCCGTAAAGGTGTCGGGTTAAAGAGAAAAGGATGGGCTGGCAGCAAGTAGTCGCCCAACCGTTGGATGACTTATTCATGTCGTCCAACAGTTGGGCGACTAGAGGCAATAGTCGCCGCACGGTTGGGCGACTTGGCCTTGTGTTGCCCAACGGTTAGGCGACTTGCCCATGTCGCCCTACCGTGCGACGACAAATGGCCATTTCTGCAAAATAAAAAAACGCAGGTATAGAACTGTAATTCAGAATTAAAAATTGATATTTTAAAAAATCATATATTATGTGTTGTACTCCCTCTGTTGGAATATATAAGGCGCATCTAGAGTTTGCACAGGTACCATGGAGCAAATGGAAGTGACCAACCTACCCTCAATACTACATTCATTTTTCCATCTTAGTGCACGCCAAATCGCTCAATAGAATGCGCTGTATTCAATGCCTGAATACTTTGCATTGTTAGTGTCTCTTTTTCTCTGCACCATGCAGACTTGCTATTACTCCACATCAATATTTCTTTGATTAGTGTGTGATTTGCTGCTTTTTGCCATGCAACCAAACCACAATTAATAGGGTTATAAGAGGAAAAGTATCACAAATATTGCCTTCATTAGTTTGAACGCCATATATAAATCAATAGCATCAAGAAAAAAAGCACGCCCTATATATTCCAATAGAGGGAGTAACTGGGAACTGATTGGGTCACATTGCCACAGCTTGCAAAGTTAGTGAAACATCAGGAAAGATTGTAAGAGTACTTTACTATGGTCGGTTACTGCGTGTGTATCTAGTGAAAATGTAATTTTATCATCTGGGCAAACTTTAGTCTTGACAGCAGACACGGTTAATAGTTGCATGATGGGAAGGAACAAAGATGCAGTTTCCATGTCCTGAATTATAATGACTTTGTTATGAACTGCGCTTGTATTCGTCTAATGCCCCTCTCAAACTTATGATAGATCAACAACATGAAGTTTGGAGAGGTAGAAGTTGTGCTGGGCTTTGGTCTGTACCTTTATGAAGAAATCTGCCAACTGAAGCTCTGAAAGCATGTACTGAAAAGTAACAATCTGGTCCTACACCTATGTTTGCATGTAAGAAGCATCAACATCAATATGCTTTATAAGCTCATGCTTCACTGGATCTTTACCAATGCTAATAGCACCTGTATTGTCAGACAAAAGAGGAGTTGGTGCAGAAACAGAAACACCAAAATCCTCAAGTAACCACTATAGCCAAGTAACCTCTACAGTCAAAGCCATAGCTCGCAACTCAGCCTCAGCATTCGAATGAGAAACTATTGTCTGTTTTTTAGTCTTCTAAGCGATGAGTGAACCACCAAGAAAAACATAAATTAGCAGAGAGAGACTGGTGATCAGCGGGATCATTGGCCCATGTGGCATTAGAATATGCCTAGAGCTGTAAAGAGCTGGAGCGAGGGAAAAAGAGATAACAAGAGATATTTCCACGAAGGTATCACAGAACACGAAGGAGATGACTATAGTGGAGCTGAGTGGGAGCAGAAACAAACTGACTCAAGATATGCACAGAGAGACTGGTGGACTCAGATGTCATATGAAAGGAAGCACCAGAATCAAGAATCCAAGGTGATGTACCTGAGAAAGATGAAGTAGAAGGTGGTCTCTCACCAGAAGACTGAGCAGCAGAACTAGCAAAATCGGACGGTGTCGAAGTAACCATGCAATGCAGTAGTGTGAAAAACTCCTGAGTGTCAAAGGCACCGGGACTCCGTTGAGAGGAGCCTCCAATGCCCCTCGGAGGATGGCCACCACGACGAAAATCCTTCTTGTAGCAGATGTCAGGTCTGGAAGATTTGGGGCCTGTTCTTTAAGTCAAAAGCTGGCGGCTTTTGGCTTTTGCAACAATACCTAACTTTCAAACGGAATATTTTCTCAAGACGGGGTCTACAAGTTAAATGATCTACACGTTAAAAGCCCAACATCTGTACCAGCCAAAATCACAAGTGAGTATCTGTCTCTCCGTAATCTGTACCGTAAACAGCCAAAATTCAAAAATTTCAGCCAAAAGCCATAAGCCGCAGCTAAAAAGAATAGGCCATTGGTCAAGTCTATGCGAGGAGAAACAATGCCGCGCAACCTTCTACAGTAGGTGCTACGACAGGTTCTGCAAGCGCTATGGCAGGTTAGGTATTGTAATCCATATTCGATTTGGTATTAGTTTTAGATTCGGTTAGGAGATAAGAATTGTATTAGGACTAAGAGTTATATGCGAATCCGGATTAGCCGTGATGGTTATGGACTCTTCTCTGTATATAAAGGGGAAGAGATATAGTAATAAAGGGAGGAGATATTACTGATTTCTGGCTTCTTTCCCGTCTGCTTCCTGCGCCCTCTCTGGTGCACTTCTTCCTCTGATTTGCAGTTTCTAGCATGGCTCCTCTGACTTCTTCCAGTTCCCGGCCACCTGCAGCGCACGCATACAACTGAGATCCAGCTCAAGGCGTGACAACTTGGTATCAAAGCGTATGGCTGATGACCGAATTGACGAGATATTGGAGCAGATGGCCACACTGACGGCCAACATGACCAAACAGATGGAAGAACTGAAAGATCGCTTTGACAAACAGCAAAGCAAGGGGGATGAACTCGGGGACAGGCTCACAGCGCTGGAAAAACGACAACTAGATGGATTGCTGCCAGTACCAGCAGGAACCATGCCAGCGGCAAGCAGCCACGGAAACGGGGCTTGGTCGGCAAGTGAGAAGCCTCCTCGTTTCCATAGGCTGGAATTTCCATCCTATGACGGACAAGGCGACCCGTTGAGCTGGCTACAACGTTGCGAACAATTGTTTCGCGGGCAGAAAACACTTGAAAGCGAGAAGGTATGGCTTGCATCCTATCACCTGGTTGGGGTGGCGCAGCAGTGGTACTTTCAACTGGAGAGGGATGAAGGGGAACCCGAATGGCAGCGCTTCAAGGAGTACATTAATTTGCGCTTTGGGCCGTCAATCCGTCACAACCCACTTGGCGAGCTCAAGGAGTTGATGCAAACCGGCACTGTGGAAGACTATCAACAGCGGTTTCTTGCGATCCTTTGCCGGACAGATCACCTCCAGCCGCAGCAGCAGGTCCAGCTATTCACCTCGGGGTTGCGTGAACCAATCCGCACTGACGTAGAACTTCAAAACCCGGTAGGACTGCAGATGGCAATGGCCCTAGCAAGAGCCTACGAGCGGTGGGCGCAAGCTACAGGGCAGGATACGGGCCTACTGCTCAAGAGGCCGACGCCAACACCAACTCTTGCAGTAGCAGCGGCATCGGCGGCTACGACACAACCGACGCCATCAAGTAAACCCACCCTGCTTGCCCTCCCAGCTCCACCGGCTAGCAACGCTGCAGAGCCCTCCCAAGGAGTAGTTCGGCCGCGCCGGACGATTCAGCGTCGCTTCCTCACTCCAGAAGAGATGGAGCAGCGTAGGGCAGGAGGATTGTGCTTCAACTGTGATGAGAAATTCACCCCTGGCCACTGCTGCAAGCGTCTGTTCCTCCTTTTTGCTCCCAGCAGAGGTTCAGATGATGAGGCATACTTTGATAGTGCATCGGATGGTGTGGAGCTGAGCATCTCGCTGTATGCGGCAACCGGTATTACTCCACGAGCAAGTCCGACCATGCAACTCCTTGTCCTGGTGGGCGGGGTGACCTTGCTTGCTCTGTTGGATTCGGGCTCGACGCATGACTTCATCACTTCCGCGGCTGCTCAACGCGCCAACATATCCATCCAGCCGCGCCATGGCTTGCGGGTAATGGTTGCCAACAGAGACAGAGTGCGCAGCACAGGATTGTGTCAAGCGTTGGACCTGCGGATCAATCAAGAAGACTTCACCGTGGATTGTTATTCCCTACCTCTGGATGGTTTCGACTTAGTGCTCGGGGTCCAATGGCTACGCACTCTAGGTCCCATCCTTTGGGATTTTGAAACACTCAGCATGACTTTCTGGCGGGGAGATCACAAAGTGCAGTGGCAGGGAGTACAAACTACACCGCGGCTACAGCAGGCTTACTCCATCTCTGGGCCAAATTTGATGGATGCACTGCTTCAGGAGTTCAACGGTTTGTTCAGTTCTCCTCACGGGTTACCTCCCCCACGAGCACAAGATCACCATGTACACCTATTGCCCGGAACGGCCCTATCTCCGTCCGTCCTTACCGATATCCTCAACTTCTCAAAGACGAGCTGGAACGGCAATGTGGGGAAATGTTGAAACAAGGAATTATTCGCCCAAGTACCTCGGCCTATTCTTCACTAGTCCTTGTCAAAAAGCATGATGGCACTTGGCGCTTTTGCGTTGATTACCACTCTCTCTACAGCAAGACGGTAAAGGACAAGTTCCCTATTCTGGTGGTGGATGAGCTCCTGGATGAATTACGGGGAGCTAAATTCTTTAGCAAGTTGGACCTCCGGTTAGGCTATCACCAAGTGCGGATGTACCCTCCAAATATTGCAAAGATGGCTTTCCGTTCTCATGGTCTCTTTGAATTCCTTGTGATGCCCTTCGGTCTGACGAATGCTCCAGCAACATTTCAGGCACTCATGAACAGCATTCTCCGTCCCTACTTGCGCCGTTTTGTCCTGGTATGCTTTGATGACATTCTCATTTATAGCCCTTCTTGGGTAGAGCATTTGCGCCATGTCCGGGCAATCCTTCGACTCCTACATCAACACCAGTTTTTCCTCAAGTGCTCCAAATGCTTTTTCGGCAAATCCACCGTGGCTTACTTGAGACATGTCATCTCGGCTGAGGGAGTTGCCATGGACAACACCAAGGTGCAAGCAGTTCGGGAGTGGCCGGAACCGAGATCAGTTCGAGCCCTTCGCGGATTCCTTGGGTTGACAGGCTATTACCGCAAGTTTATCCAAGGGTTTGGGGCTATTGCTGAGCCGCTCACCTGACTACTCAAGAAAGACACCTTCTCATGGATAGCGGAGGCCGTAGGTGCATTCCAAACTCTCAAAGATGCTCTCACTACTGCGCCAGTACTACAGCTTCCAAACTTCGAGCTTGAGTTTGTGGTGGAATGTGATGCATCCGGATCTAGCATTGGGGCAGTCCTACATCAGGGCCAGGGCCCCATTGCATTCTTCAGTCGGGTGTTGGCTGCCCGCCACTCGCATCTGGCAGCATATGAGCGGGAACTGATGGGCCTCGTACTTGCAGTTAGGCATTGGAGACCATATCTGTGGGGGCGCCGATTTGTGGTCCAGACTGATCATTATAGCCTTAAATTTTTACTTGATCAACGCCTTTCCACCATACCTCAACATCGATGGGTTAGCAAGCTGTTTTGCTATGATTTTCGGGTGGAATTTAAACACGATCGACTGAATATTGTGGCCGATGCATTGTCTCGTTGTGCTGCTGAAGATTGATCAATCTATGCCATCTCCTTTCCCAATTTTGCTCTCCTTGAAGATCTGCTTCTGGAAACCGCATCTGCACCAGATTTGGTAGCATTACGCGCACAGATTGAGGGAACGTAGGGTCAGCCATGGCAGATTTTGGATGGTTTGATTCTCTACAACAATCGAGTGCATGTGCTGCAGTCTCCGCCGTTCATCCATTCCATTCTGCTGGCATTCCATTCCGCAGGGCATGAGGGAGTCCAGAAGACTTTGCACCGTCTTCAAGCTGACTTCCATATTCCACATGACCGCAAACTGGTGGAGGATTTCGTTGGCTCTTGTGAGGTTTGCCAACGCAATAAGTCCGTTCAGCTCCATCCAGCCGGCCTCTTGCAGCCTTTGCGGGTTCCTGCGCGGATTTGGGACGATATCACAATGGATTTTGTGGAAGGATTACCGCGCATTAATGGTAAATTAGTTATTCTCATGGTTATTGACTGTTTCTCTAAATATGTGCACTTCATTCCATTAAGTCATCCTTATACTGCCAATTCAGTGGCCAGAGTATTCTTCGATGAAGTGGTACGTCTTCATGGGATTCCCTATTCTATTGTCAGTGACCAAGATCCAGTGTTCATGAGTAACTTTTGGTCGGAGCTCTTTCAGTTGACGGGTACTAAACTCCATTTGAGCTCAGCTTTCCATCCGCAATCTGATGGCCAGACAGAGGTTACCAACAAGATTATTGCTATGTACCTCCGATGCCTCACAGGGGATCGACCGCGACAGTGGGTTCGTTGGTTACCATGGGCTGAATATTGCTACAATACATCTTTTCAAACTTCCTTGCGAGAAACACCCTTTAAGGTAGTCTATGGTCGAGATCCTCCGACGCTTCGGCCACATTTCCCCATGTCTACTCGCTTACAGGCTGTTGATCAACTTCTTTTGGAGGGAGACCAATTGATTGCTGATATCAGGGACCACCTTCTTCTCGCTCAATAGCACCACAAGCAAGCTTATGATGCCAAGCATAGAGAGCTCTCTTTTGATATTGGACAATGGGTATGGCTTCGTCTTCACCAACGCCTAGCTTTATCCTTAGCCAACAATGTTAATTGCAAATTGGCTCCTCGCTATTACGGGCCCTATCAAATCTTGGACAAAGTTGGGAATGTGGCGTATCGCCTACAATTACAATCTAGAGCTCATATCCATGATGTTTTCCATGTGAGTTTGCTCAAGCCATATTATGGCAGTCCCCCGACAAATCCACCCGCTTTGCCCACGCTTCACCATGGTCGCATTGCTCCAACACCACATCATGTTATTCGTGCCAGGTGCGTGAGATTCTAGTCCATTGGGATGGTTTGCCGGCCTCAGATGCTACTTGGGAGCCTCTAGAGAAATTTCGTCGCCAATATCCATCTTTCAAGCTCGAGGATGAGCTATTTTTCGAGGAGGGGAGAAATGTCAGGTCTGGGAGATTTGGTCAAGTCTATGCGAGGAGAAACAATGTCGCGCAACCTTCTACAGCAGGTGCTGCGGCAAGTTCTGCAGGCGCTATGGCAGGGTAGGTATTGTATCCATATTCGATTTGGTAGTAGTTTCAGATTCAATTAGGAGATAAGAATTGTATTAGGACTAAGAGTTATATGCGAATCCGGATTAGCCGTGTTGGTTATGGACTCTCCTCTGTATATAAAGGGCAAGAGATATAGTAATAAAGGGAGGAGATATTACCGATTTCTGGCTTCTTTCCCGTCTGCTTCATACGCCCTCTCTGGTGCACTTCTTCCTCTGATTTGCAGTTTCCAGCACGGCTCCTCTGACTTCCTCCAATCCCGGCCACCTGCAGCGCACGCATACAATCTAAGATCCAGCTCAAGGCGTGACAGCAGAATTGCTCCACACGTCCATCCTTATTGCAATCGGTGTAGTGGAGCCCTCTACCAACAGCAGCTGTCATTGGTGGAGGCGCAACTAGTGAAGGAGTAATTGGAGGCGCTGCAGGTGTAGAAGCTGAAGGAGGTGCCAAAACTGAAGGAAATGACGGTGACGATAGCAGACCCGCACCACAAAGGCGAATCTCTTCAATACAAATAGTTGTAAGAGCCTCCAACAGAGTAACACGAGGGTGACGAGCCAACAACTGAGCACAAACTTGCTCAAAATCAGCCTGGAGACGTGTTAAAAAGTTATAAATGTGGTGAAGCTCCAGGTGAGACTACTGATACTAACATCACTGACAAGTGTGGTAAACATCTGGCCCCAAAGAGTCAATCTGACGCTATACCACAGACAGTTGAGCATAGAACTTGTTCACAGTGGTATTTCCCTGCTGTAGCGACTGCTCTTGACGCACAAGAGCAAGATACAAGGAGTCTCCAGATGGCTCGTAGCGGTTGCGTAGATGCGCCCACATTGCCTGTGTGGAAGCCAAGCCAACCACATCACCAGTGAGATGCACCTCCATGCTAGCAACCAAAATACAAGAGGCACGAGTATCTTCATCGATCCATATTTTGTAAGGAGCATATTGAGTTTGAAAAGTTTCCAGGGCATCCTCAAAAGCCTCAGTGCCTTTGTGAAAGTGTCTTCGGAAGCATCCTTTGGGAGCATAGGCTCAGCAGGGGGAGTAGGGTGAGGCGGACAAGACAACTCACTAGTAAGAAACTCCCAAAGGCGCTAACCACTCATGTGGAGACGCATGTGCTGGAATCAGTCCCGACAATTGAGATCATCGAAGATCACCGGACAGCAAGGAACGGAAACGGTTCCTAGAAAGGATGACATAATAATTTTCTTTTCTTTTCTTTTCTTTTCTCTTTTCTTTTACTTCTAGTTGGTCAACAAAAGGATTACCGAGTCTCTTGATTGGTCACAAACTAGTCCACACACTGAGTGAAAGGCGGCGACTGGAAGACCCGAAGACCAGAGACGGCGAACCATGCCACCCCGACCTCAACGGCGGCCGGCCATATGAATCGCCGATGGTGGACTCGAAGACGGTGGCCAACCTCGAGATGATTCGGCTGGCTTGAACCGGGCGAGATCCCGCCACCGACGTCGGGCGACGGAGGTCTAGCCTGAGCGACCGATGGCGGAGGAAAGCCCGGATCCAATTGATCTGGATAGGAGGAAGTCGGCGGAGGTCTCGGGCTGAGTGGCGGTGACAACGGAAGAAGCCCGGATCGGATCCGGTCAAGCTAGACGGGAAGACGTCGACCTCCTGAGCGAACGGGCGACTGGAGAAGAGGTGGAGAGCCTCCTGTAGCGGCGGCGACGAGCGGAGAGCCCATGCGACGATTTGCAGCAGACGGTGATGAGGCGGCATAGCAAAGTCAGGCGGCGGCTGCACAACAAAAAGACCACGCAGTAAAGCTAGCTTGACAAAACCCTAGGTATTGCTCTGATGCCATGCTATGAATAGCGCTTATATTCATCATAAGGTCAATGGGCAAGTATATATACATGTATAGGTATGGCATATATGTAGAAAACTCCTCACATAATAGGGTAAATACATAGCTATATAATATATATCTAACAGACTTAACTAGCAAGGTGGTCCGCGCATTTGCGCAGCTAGGTTTGTTACATATCATTTTACATATCGTGTACAACTGTTTGATTTCCCCCTAACTATAATTTGATTTTACTAGTAATCAACTTAGCTTTGAGATATTTACATGCAATTAGATAGACATTTACAATTATAAAAAAGCTTCTGGCCAAAGTACATCTTGAGGGAACTTAATTGAAGTTTTGGTATAATTTTTTTATCCTGTGTAGTATGTTCTTAGGGCAATAGAAATGTATTATTCAAATACGCTATTAGTTAAAAGCATTTTTTTAGGAAGGTACTATTGTTCTAACCTTATCTATTTTACTTTTTGAGCTCTCCTCATCTATTGCTCCTTCTCCCTCACTATATATCCTTCCACCAAAACTTGAAGCAAGACACTAATGGTTCTTATTGGTAGATGCTAAACCCCGTGTTCTCTTCCTTGACCCACCCACCACTCACCGCATAGCAACTGCATTAATTGATTAGCACAACATCATGCCTCCAAGAACTACCTTACCATGTTTCCTTTGCATGTCCGTTTATCTCTCCGTTGTCATTAGCGAAGTGCCTTGCTTGTACTCAAATCCACCCTTGACCACTCTGATCTCGTCCTGTGGTGCATGCCTAGTTTCTGCTCCTCCTAACCCAGTGTGACGCCTTCCTAACCAACAACGCCATATTGCACAGAGATAGATGAACTAGTGACAAACATGCATTCATGCGTAACTGCCTTACATCATATTTGCATTTGGAATCGGGGCATCATGCCTAGCGTTAACACTGCCAATGCAATCTCGTGTTGTGTGGCCACTAGTGACTTCTTACATCAAGCTTCTAATATCGCTCCCCAGCAAATCTCCCACATTACTTGGTTCAAATCACGTCGATCAAACCCGCAGGAAACAATAGGAGAGTTTTGTTTGTTAGCTATGTCCAATTTTGTCCTTTGCATTTACACAGTGAAACGTTGCTTGGATGATTTTATTCTCATGTGATTAGACAAAACGTCCATGACAAAACGTTCCTTGTATTTTTCATTTCATTTTTATTCCGAATTTAAGCTATTTAGAGGTTTTACCTTGGAGTTTGTAGGGAAATCAAATTCCTAATTTTATTTTATTTTTTATTCCGAATTTCAGTTTTAGGTTGGAATTTGTATACAAATCCAACTACTGATATTCATTTAATTTTTATTTTGAATTTCAGTTTTACTTTGAAGTTCATATAGAAATCAAATTGATTTAGAATTCATATAAAAATCAGATCGCTAATTATCCTCTGATTTTTATTCCAAATTTGCATATTGTTGGATTGTATATGACATGAAGTTATTTCATATAGTTTTAGGTTGGAATTATATATAGATCCAACTGGTATTATTTTATTTTATTTTTATTCCAAATTTAAGCTATTTAGTGATTTTACTTCAGAGTTTGTATGGAAATCAAACTGTTTATTTTATTTTATTTTATTTTTTATTCCTAATTTTAGTTTTAGGTTGGAATTTGTGTACAAATTCAACTAATAATTTGTATTTAATTTTATTCCGAATTTCAGTTTTTCTTTGAAGTTCATATGTAAATCAAATTGTTAAATTTCTTTTATTTTTTGTTCTGAATTCAAGTTTTTTTATTGTTTTTGACATGGACTTTTTTTAATCTAAACAGTTATAACTTAGGTCTGCCGTTTGGACTACTATATTTTTTCTCTTTTTTCTCTAATTAATATGGAAATTTCTAGTGCTTGAGAGAGAACGCGGTGACTTCTTTTGTCTTTACTTTAATAATATAATAATAGATATACGCTGTATGCTTGAAGCCTCCTTTCTGTCCAAAATGTATTAGAGTCAAAGTGCCTAACTCTGATACGATGCTTTGGTTGTGCAGACCACGTATGAGAATTTTCGATACAGATCAGACAGCAGGCCAAATGTCTATGATCAAGGATGTCTGAATAATTTCCTAGAAGTCTTCTGCAGTAAGACGAAACCTTCTAAACACAAATTCCGAGCGTATGTTCAAGAGGAAGTGCAGGCTCCGATAGTTTACTTTGGTAGGCATGTGCAAGAGGAACCAGCTGGTGGTCCTCGGGCAAAAGTAGAAGAGGATCTTGAGATTGGTAGTGATCTCTTGAAGATCTCTCAGCGGCGCAATTACGAGGATATTGATGTTGAAATGGGAGATCAGGACTGCAGTGAGATGGAAAGCATGGCCAATGCCAAACTTGTGATAGGTTCGGAATCAAAGATTCCTGCAGTCGGAAGTGAGGTACGGGTAAGACACTCGAGCTGGGATCGGAGAAGTGGAAATTGGGACATGTCATCAGATGTAATTGGTAGAAGTGCTTCAGATGTAATTGGAAGAAGTGCTTCGGTCACTGAGGTTGCTTCTCCATCTGAAACATAAACTCACCAGTTAATTATTCATGAACTCAGAACATGTGTGAGCAATTTGGATTGTGAGGCCGTTTATCTGATGATGGCTCACACCCAGAGAAGCAAGGAAGAAAAATGCCCATCATGCATTTTGACTTTGACTGCTCTAATTGGTATTTTCGATCCTTTTTTCATGTATGAACAATTATTTTAGTCAAAGAATTGGCGCGATTGGGGTCATATATTGGTGTTTTTGTGCCAGTTTCATTTGACGGTGTGTGTTCATGATTCTTTATGTAAATTACTGATGCAGGATTCTCATCCACCTGTAATTCCTCTCCAGCTCTTCATTGAGTGTCTGACCTAGTGTGCATCTCAATTAGTTTTCATGGTGATCTTTCCCCTTCCATTCTTCCAGGAGTAAGGATGTCCGATTGATGGACAATGCCATTGGATTTATGTTCCATTAGGTCTCCGAAACCTCGTGATGCCAGAGTTGAATTCTGACACCATCATTATAGGGGTTATTTGTATTGGCTGCTTCTGATGGATTTTAACTGAAATAAATAGACAAAGCTGAAAGAAGAGACTTTTATAATGAGGGCTTAAGCAGCGGAGAAGTAAGAGAGAGATGCGTGCATGAGATGGGAGTGAGAGAAGTAGAGTGCGTGATGTGCTTGTAACCTCATGCTTTATCCTCTATCCCCAGAGAGACAGGAGCGAGAGGGGTGGGAAGCTGCTTCGAGAAATCGGGTGTTTATATTGATTTCTGACTTCTTCAAACAAAGGAAGCAGAACTCAATACGAATTTTCTCTATAGTAGGTCAAAGCATCCAAGGACACGCTGTCATCATCTGTTTGTTTGCAAGCATGGCAAACCTGTCTTGTCTGTTTCTAGAACTGACTCTTTGAATGTTGATAGCTCCTTTGTTATTAGTGGAAACCGTTCTCAAGGATGAGAGCATCTTCAGTTGGTTTCTGTGTTCTCACTGCTGCGAAACACTTATTGGAAGACTAGAGCATGAAGCCTGACAATGACAAACCGGAAGACCTAACAAATCCCAGGTCCATTCTTCAGACCAGAGCATTGGGACCAGTAAGAATGCTTGGCTTTTGCAATGGCTGTTGTATATGAGTTCATGTGCAACTCAAAGGATTCGGCAAAGTCGGTCCTTTTAATCATTTGTACACCAGTTGTAATTTGCTATGAAAGTGACTCCCACTTGCAGACTAGCAGATCTTTTTAAACCACGTAGGCGAAGTCCACTCGACAATCATCGGATGGTAAGTCTATTGCTTTGATCTTGACTATATAGTCTATATTGGGGATCCATTTGCGCAGTTCTGAACATCCATGGTTGGTGTTTATGCGCTGGTATGTCAAGTAGTGGAGCCTACTGAAATGGAATGGTAGAGCGACCACATTTACCCTTTTTTTGCACTTGTACATACGGGTTTGTTCTTTCAATCATCTCTTATATATTTTTAGGGAAAATTGCAAATATCTCCTCAAAAGCCAGTTGGAGTTTGATTTACTCCTCTACAGTTACATTTGTGTCACATGCCCCCTAGAAGTGCATAGTTGTTTCAAATGCCCCGGTGACGCCCCCGTTAAGCCGACTCAGCTGTTTTTTTTTTTTGTTGATGTAGACTCTGTAGTGTTGATTGGTGTTGTTCCAGCATAACCCATGGGATTAAGTTGCATAGCTCAGATTGGGATAGGTGGGCAGACAAAGCATTCATGTTTCGTTTCCCTCCTTAAGACAAGTCGAATCGAGACGATGAATGGCCAAAACTGATTGAAAGGTTGTGATGTGGGTCTAATTAACTACACTGCACCTAGTCCATAACCGAGATGGCACGCCTCAGAGTCTACGTCAACAAGAAACAGTCTTAAGTCATCGGGAAGGTGGCGCCAAGGGCATTTCAAACAACCATGCATTCGGTGGTGGATATGTGCCACAAAAGTACTTCTAAGGGATAAATCAAACTCCGACTGACTTTGGAGGTATTTGCAATTTTTTGCATATTTATATTTTTACTAATCATATTATTGTATTTTCCATATAAAAGTTTGCGCTCTAACAGACTGCATGCTACGGCTTGGGGGTAAAAATGTTATTACCTCACTATTATGGGCATTTTTCTCATGAAAACCTCAGGTCCCCAATGGTGAGAATCTTTGTGCTGTGGCTCTACTACTCATTTCGACTGTAAGAATCTTGTGCAGGAAAGTTGTTTCATACATATTTTTAATTGCCTTTTTCCCCCTTTCTTCACGCGTTTTCGCCATCCTGACTGAACTTTTGGTAGTGATCATTCCATGAAAGCTACCTCCAGTGACGAAGACCTTATGGTATACAGCACTTGTTCCATCCATTGTCCATTTCGCATAAACTCCCTCTGGTTCGCATGTCAAAGTTTATGATAATTTTCAAGTTGCAAAACCACTACAGAATTCTTCAACAATTAATATTGAGCTCCCAGAAAACACCAGAAGCTATCGAGAAAAAGAAAAAAGAGGGCAAGGTGACTACCATTTCGAACTGAAGATTCTTTTATCTCATTGAAGCCTCAGATTTGTTTGCTTGTTGCGCATATGCATCGAACAGAGGAATGCTGTTATCCATATGATCCATGAGTTCTAGCGGATGTTGTTTGATCAACAAGTTGGCGTTGAATGCGCTCCAGATATGTACCAATGGCGGCGCTGCGGTCAAGTTGACCTTCATTTTGTTGGGAGTTTAACATTGGCTTGCATTCAGTCATTAGCTCACATGTCACGATCGCAAACAAAAACTAAAAACTCAGTAATTCCCTATTCTCGACGGCATATAGGGTTTATTAACTATTGAGTTTCATGTACTAACTAATTCACTTAAAAACTTAACTACTCTGTCTTGACAGCATCTATGTTAAACTAATCGTTGGGAATCACCGGAAACTTAATATGTTGAGGAAAGCTAGGGAATATACTCAATACTTCAAAAATCCCAATCACGGAGCCTCTCTGATACACATGGCGGAACCAAGTTATCCGCATCGGTGTCATATGACATTAGGTCCAAAAAAATTTTTAGTAGGGATAAATACCTTCAGCCTATGTGTAAATTCTCTAACCTAACCTTAGTGTACTCAATTTTTTCGTTGAAGCGTAACGAAGGGAGCACCGGCGGCCTAAATTTCAATAGCTAACAATGGTCTATAAGTGTAGGATCGTTGATAGCAATCAGAGGGGGGTGAATGATTGCAGTACCTAGCGAAGGCTTTTCCCAAAATCTACTTCTTATTTTTTTTCGCTAATCACAGAGAGCAAAAACAGCAAGTAAACAACAATAAAAGAGTCTCTGTGCGCACACAAAGAACCCAGCCGCTCTCTGGATGAAAATGACCGGACGCTGCAGTATGTTTATCAATCCGAGCCAATCACAACATCCAACAGCCAGTGCATGCAACAACTTCTAGCAGATCTCGAAAACCGTGCACATCTCCGTACATGCAGTCAAAAATTCGTAATAAAAAATCCTTGATTAGCCTCACCTAATCACCTATTTAATCAACTTATAGCTAATAAACACCACGGCCAAACTCGCGTACACCAACTCAATGAAGCCACTTTTTTTTTCTATTCAAATTAGAAATCGATTTTTAATTAAAATTACTTCATGTATATAAGTAAGAAAAATACCTAGATAAAGATCAATGCATAAAGAATCCTAGGAATAAAAAAACTAGAAAAATAGATAATATATGTAAATTTAAAAACTTACGAACTTAATTGGAAAACGCAGAACTGTTCACTTCAACATCCATCAGAAGTGTTTCCATCAGATCTCGAAAATTGTGCATGCAACCAATTTTTCTTGTCTTTCCTGCTCAATCTCCACGCCACCTTTTATCCTTCTAATTTTCTGTTCCCTCAAATCACTGGCGCCACGCACGCCTATGTTTCTCCGCATCGCGCTCTGCACTTTACGCTGCCGACGATCTCTTTTTCTCGTATATTTTCTCGCTCGGTCACGGCTCCAGCACACCGATCGGATTCACGTTGAGTTCACGCACGCGTACCGTGGCACAGGGAGACGAGGACGAGACGCCGCCGCCGAGAACTTCTGATCCGATCTAATCTTTTATTTCTTAATTATGGTGGCTACAAAGTACCCTCTTGGCACTCTAAAACCCTAGCACGAAAATAGCCTCTTCAAAAGCCACACCGTTAGCTCCAACCCCACCTCTCTATTTATAGTCTAGGACCCAAAAACCTAGGCTTATACCAAACCCATGAGTTCTAATCCAATTCCTATTAGACCTTCCTAATCCAACTCCAACTAGGCCTTCAAATCCTAATCCAACTAGGCCGGGGCCTTTTTACCTCAACTAGACTTTTGGCCCACTAATTTCCAAGGGACCCGAAACCATTCCTAACACAGGTTTTCACACTTCTGACTTTTCAACTCATCGCGTGTCGAAGCCTCCAGACCGCACCTCTGTATCTTCTCCACGCATCATCCACCTTTGATCTCCATGTGCTCCGCGTGAGCCCGACCACCTCGTGACATCCTCGACCGCCGGACCTCGATTTCCCCCTCCTAGTCCGGCTCTTTCGTCACCGACTATGACCGTCTCCACGCCCAACCTGCACATGCAAAGACCAAAGAACATTCTTCCGGCACAAGTTCTCTCCAACTTGACCAACATTAGTACACGCACACGACTCGCATAACAACGTTAAACAAAATTACCAATTATTCATCATTACAAATTAACCCTTGTCAATTATTCATCACCAAAATATCCTAGACCGAGCCACATGGTCTAACAATAAGGAACCTCCATTTTCGTTAGGCCATGAGGCAACTACAACAGGCTGAGCTAGCCCTTAAACCAGCCTAAGAGGGAGGACCGCAACAGGCTACGACATCTATTTGATCGATCCCGAAGCATGTCACCTTGCAGCAGCCCTTGACATCTATTCGTTTCGCATAGTTGGCCATGAGATATGCACCACGTTCGCCGCACAACGCACCTAGCCAGGCAGCGACCGGTCACTAGAAAACGGGAGAAATTTGCGCCACGGGCCACCCTTGCCTGCCATCTCGTTGCAACGCCACCTGGTCCTTATTGCCTCACACTCTCGACGGCCGAAGGAAGCTTAGGTTCACCTGATTAGTATGTACTTTACTCTAAATTTCTCTCAATTCTTTTAATTTGTTTCAAGAATAGGGGCTAAAAATTTGTGAGTTAGGGTTTCAATGTGATGATTTTTGTCAAATTGTAGGGCTAAGATTTAGGGTTTCAATTTTAATTTTTGGAATACCGGCCTATCTCGTTGCAACTTGGAGGCAAAATTGTAGTATTTGATCATGATATTAAGTAAGCCACTAGACATATTTTCCTATTATATTGTTCTTGAATTGTTGAACATACATATATCTAATTGACTTTTTTTAATTAATTAGTGATGCTTTCATGAACAATACACTAACAAGAATTGACAAAAATTATTAATGATATTGTAGTTCGTCGCTTTATGGATTTGAAAGAATGTAAATACTAAAAAGTAATGCATTAACTTGCATTTGATGATACTACTGTTTTTTTAACTTCAAAATTTTAATAATTTTGTTCTCTTTTAACATGCCATTAGGATCGGATAATGTATTTTATCAATTTCAATCGACTTTGGTCTGGGGTTTTGCCCTTAGTTTCTTCAGTTTGATGCGACCAACCAATATTATTATCAGACTTCTTCATTTTGACAAACATTTTGATCACTACTTCTTTATCACGCTGGCATTGGTTATGTTGAAGTATTGATGCTAAAAATTGTCAGATACATTACTATTTAGCACAATATTATTTAGAAATTATATATATTGTTATATATATGATAAAATAATGAATTCCGATTATTTCCGTTCTAGTTCCGCCCGTGCTGATACACGCAGAGTTTCATACCCCATCCGATTCACTCTAGAACTTTAAGTTGCTGCTATTAAGAAAAGATATGCAATATACTCATGATTAAAACTAACACATACAATGAGGAAAGGGAGAGTATTGGGTCTCTCAGTTAGATCTTTTACTTTCTCGTTTTTAGATTGAGTGTTGCCATCCCTGTGAAATGGTTTGAAACAATAGTTGATCATGTTCTAGTATGATCGGCATCTATACAATCTCCTCAAATGTTTTAAATTTCCATGAATAGGGCCCTCAAATTGCAGGCCTTTTGACCTTAGACTTAGCCGCGTGTGTGCAAGAGTCCTCCTGACATGTAAATCGATGGAACGAAACAGTCCTTTGTCAGGGATAACGCATGCTTGCTTTAGAGGACAAGCATGGAGTGGTGTTGTCAAAAAAGGAATGTAAATGAAGCTTTTGATTTTGTATTTGTCGGTGCTGAAAAATCTACCAATGTGGAGTTTCAACTCCCAAGTGCGTTTGACAAGCTAATCATAATAAACAATAGCAAGCCATCTGCTTGTCTCCCCGTTCCATCATGCCCTGAGATGAAAAGGTAGAAGAAACTTGCCATGTGTTTGGCGAAGCCTTTTTTTTTTTTGGTGAAGGCAAGCTTCGCTCTTTCTTCATTTTTAGGGCCAAAAGTTCTAATTGAATTAGAACTATGTGTTAGACCATGTGGATGGTTGTAAATAAAGTTATGATGAATAATTGATATTTGGATTGCTTTGGATTTTGCGTTTGTGAAAGTTTCGGTCGATCGCAGTCGAAGGTTTCAAATTCGAGTGGTTTTTGTTTCGTCCGAGTGGTTTTGCTCTGTTTTGAGTGGTTTCAATCGGATCCGAGTGGTTTGCTTGAGTTCAAGTGGTTTTGGTCTACTCCGAGTGCTTTCAGACGGGTTCGAGTGACATCAGGAGATCGGGCGACGTACGAGTGCCATTGGAGTATCGGACGGTTTCCGAATAACATCGAAGGTTCAGACAAGTCCAAGTAACATCAGAGCATCAGACGGCATTCGAGTGGAACCGGAGCATCGGACGGCTTTCAAGTGTGATGGAAGATAGGACAGTGTTCGAGTGCCACTAGATGATCGGACGGTCTTCGAGTGGCACAGATGCATCGAACGGCGTTCGAGTACCATAGGTTTTTTTTGTATGGCCGAAGCTACAGTGATATGACCAAAACTGTACTGTCAAAAGAATAGTACTCGAAGGTACTCAGAAGAGTATTGTAGCCGATCTTGGCTTTACGACCAAATCTAACTTCGACCATGACTGACTTCAACTGTGTCTGAATGACCACAGCATTTAGACTATGTCCGGCTTCGACCACGACAACTCAACTACGACATTCTGACTACGACAGACTTTGACCACGTCCGGCTTTGACCACATTCGATTTTGACCATGATAGAATGATCACTGAAGGCAATCGTAACTATAGCACTTTTCATTATCGTAGTTACAATACTTTTTCATGGTTGTACCTACAGTACCTGGTCGGTACTCGATACTCGTAGATTTTACTGGTTGATAGTCAATGATTTTGTAGTCGATAGTCATAAATTTTGTGATCGATAGTTGTAGACTTTGTGGTTGACAATCGTAGTCTTTGCAGACTGCTGTCATATTCATAGACTTCACAGTCTTGCTATCATAGACATAGACTTCGTAGTCTTGTTGTCATAGTCATAGTTTTTGCAGTCTGTTGTTGTTGTCTTCAGGTTTAGTCGAAGGCTTTGCGATCGATTGCCGTAGACTTTACGGTCGGTACTCATAGACTTTATGTTTGGTATGAGTGCTTCACACCTGTGATCTACGAGTACTTCGAGGACTCGTGTTTGGCCAGTGGGATGACTAGCTAGTACTCAGTAGTCGGGAGGACTCGGAACTTGATGATCGTGGTTTTTATGATAGGCGCTATGATTGATTGTCGGAGACTTGTGGTATATGATCGGTACTCGGTAGTCGATACTCGATGGTTCTGGTCGATAATGATGCTTGTTATTCCCAAGTGTTTTTTGGTGGAGCGATAGTATTTCTTGAGTACTTGTTATTTTCAAGTACTCGTTGAGCTAGCGGTCATAATGAGTTGTTTGGAGCTATTTTGTGGAAAGCGATGGAATGTGTGATCGTGGATGATCTGGATGATGGTCATGGATGGTTTTGTTCTTGTCTATGGATGGACAAGGGTTGTGTGAGTATGTGTGTGTGCTGATGACGGTCAAGTTGTGGAAAACTTGTGCTGGAAGAAAGTTTCTTTGGTCTTTGCATGTGCAGGTGAGCATAGAGATGATTATGGTCGGTGGCGGGGAGGAATGGGGCTAGAAGGGGGTAATATGAGGTCCAGACAGTCGGGATGTCACGCGAGGTGGTCGGGCTCATGCTGGAGCACGTGGAGATTGAAGGTGGATAATGCGTTGAGGCGTGGAGAATGTTACGATCGGTGACGAGGAGGACCGGGATTAGGAGGGGGTAATCTAAGGTCCAAGTGGTCGAGATGTCATGCAAGGTGGTCGGGCTCACGCTAGAGCATGTGATGATGCGTGGAGAAGTTATAGGTGGTGAAGTCCTGGAGTCTTCGACACGGGAGTTGGTGATGCATGATGAAGATACATGAGGTGTGCCTAAGAGACTTCGTCACGTTGTGAGATTGGAGATGTTATGGAAGGAGTCTGTAACGGAAGGTTTAGAGATTTGGTTAAAACCCATGTTCGGAAGGATTTCGGATCTCTTAGTTTTCGGAAGAGATTAGGTGTTGTGTTCGTGTTTGAGTTGGACATGATTGGGACGTTAGTTTATAAAAGTAGGGAGAGGCTAAGAGCTAACGTTACTAGTTTTTGAGGGCTTTCGTCGAGAAAGTTTTTAGGGGTGCTGTTGGGTGCTTTGTAGCCAAGATGATCCAGAAATAAGAGATTAGATATATTCCAAGAAAAGTTTGCTGGCATTGGCGACATGTTTTCTGAGCATCGTTTTTCTTTTATCTCCGGCCTGTACTCGTTTGAGCGATCAAAGTGTTCGAGCGGCTGAAGTCTTCAAGTGGAGGGAGATTACGACTGCGTGAGTTGGTGGTCATAGCGAGCGATTGAAGGGAGCGGTCGGACGATTGATGTGTTCATCGAGCACGTGCGATCGAATCAGCGTCTTGCGGTCGTAATTTACCCTATAAATTTAGATTGTTTTTTTTCTACTTTTATATTTGGTTTCAGGTTCCAAAAAAGCAGAGACAATCATTCATCCTTCTCTGATTGTGTCATACGATCCTACACTATGTTCTTTAAATTTGTACGGTAAACAACAGTGCTACCACATAGTGGACAAATAGTATATTCAACCATGTAGCTCACGTTTTTCTTTTCATCGTGCCCTGGGATCAAATGTCTGTAACGCGGCCAAACTTTGCGTCATCTTTTGAAGACAAATCCTGCGTTTCTCTCCATGATCTGAAGTTTTTAAGTTGCTCCGTACAAATCGATTGATCAGGCAAACTAGGAACTTCAAACCGTTTGGCAAAGTGTGGCTGCTCCGCATGCGGATGCAGGCCTCCTCGAGCAAAGAAACTTGACCTCCTCATGCTTCCTAATCCCCATTTACTTTTTTGTCCTTGCATGTCTATCTAGAAGCTCAAAGCTACGTGGCATCGTGATGTTCAGGCAAGTTCAAAGTCGTCGCAATCAAAATCCTGCCGTTTACTTGTATAATTGTGAACTAATAATAGTACTAAAACATGTCTTTGTTTACTCTAATGTGATCTGGCATGAGTTCTTTTGTGATACGGGATGTCTTGAACCAAACCGAAATTTTGTAAAATTTTGATCTTTTTTTAAATTTGGCCAAACTTGAAATCTTTCCCAATTCAGCAATTCTCGGCCATTTTCCGCTTTCTTTCCTCAACTTTCCGCTTCACTCTGGCTTTTGGCGCACTTCAAGAATTCACCTTCGCCCCTGCTTCTCCCCTCCACTCGGCTCTTCTCCATTCGCCACCACCTTGACCCACTGCCACCACCGTCATTCACACCCACCGTGGCCAAGCCCGTCAACGCCTATACCATGCTCTGCTACCTTCTTCGATGCCATCCCATCACTGTTGCCACCTGCTCCCACGCCGGCCATGCCCGGTCGCTGTCGCACCTAGGCCACCACCAGTCCTACCACGGTGCTACCGCCCACATGCAGCCTCAATTCCCTCACCGGCTAGATCCACCTGTAAAACCCGACGGTCCCAACTCCAGCCTCCCAGATCCCACTCCCCTTACTAAATCCCTCTCTATTCTCTCTGATTTACTTCCTTCGTCAGTTTCCTTGATTTACATTTTCGATTTGACAATTTTGTTTCTTTGTTTTGTCGGTGATTTGGGTAAGGATGATTGTGATGTGGTGCTTCCACTGTGGTTCAATGTGACGGGGCTTGGGGCCTCCTCATGTGCGGGGGAGCACAGTGGAGTGATGTTGGGTGTGCACAGCCTACATGTGTGGATGCTACGGTTCTAGTGTGATGCATGTGGATTGTGAATGTGTGCTTGTGATCCTACCGTGGTGATTTGGATTTGGGTGAAAATGATGGGAATGGAAAGCATGTACGAGCACCTTGTTGGATTTGGCTAGAGTTTGGTTGATTTGGTGAGGATGATGATATTGGTGTCGATGGTTGTGGTTCCTTCCAGTGCCCTCGTTCTTACTTATTGCCCTCTCGGTGCCCTCTTAGTTGGCCCCGGTTCTCTTCTTCTTCACCCCCTCTCTTCAGTCCTTCTGGTCCTAGCTTGTTTCCCATGCTCCTTCACTGAACTGGCCATAGTGAGGTTTAGTGTCTCCCTTGCTCTCAACCTTCAACTTTTGTGGGTTGGATTGTTGGAGCAGTGAGGTGAGGATGGGGATGCTTTGCATGGTCTCCTCTCTGTGTTGGATGTGGCTGAAGTGTGCTCTCTCTCTCTCTCCCTATGTGGTCTTTTGCTCGGCCTTATCTCCTCTCCTGTGCCAAGGGTAGTACTATGGCTGGAGAGATCTTTATTGCAACAGTGTGGTGGGCTCTGGTAATTCGATAAATCCTATGTTTATTGGGCTTGCTAGTAGTGAAAAGGGAATTTGAAAATGGATTCAAATTTGTTTCCAATTCTAGATGATAAAACCCTACGGCTGCTAGAGGTGCCAACTAGCCCTAGACAGTCTGGTATCTCGATGAGCAAGTCACCCATTTTATTATCCCAATGAGGGTTTTGATAGCAACTTGATTTTCGTTTAGTTATTTTGTTCGGTCTCTTTCGGTCTCCTATTATTTGTTCTTCTTGTAATTATTAAATACGGGTTACACCAGCTTAGAAAATATTGATATAATTATTTATATTCTGGAGATGATTGTCTTGATTAAGATCGAGGCTTGTAAATTGATGTAATCAAACTGTAATTGATTAACTGATGTAATATGGACTAGTATATTTTTATCTGATTTAAAGAACACTTTTAATTATTATTTGACTGATATGACTAATTGTTGTAAATTGGACTATAAAATTTTCAACCAATGAAGAAAATGAACAATTCACATATACAGGGGCGGACCCACCGGAGGGTCAGGTGGGGCTAGCACCCCCTATGGCCAGCCGCCCCACCCAACCCCCCTTGACTACTATCTCCGCCTTCGCTGTTCCGGCATGTTTCTTAGCAAAGGTGACACCTTTGCGCATTTCCACCCCTTCTCGCTCCTGAAGATTGCAACTCCCTGCAAGCTTCGTAGCTCTTGAAGGTGAAACTGGGGTTCTTGAATCGGGAGGTTCGTGTTGTGACGTGAAATTTCGACTTCTTGGATTGAAAAGATTGCGCCTTTGGGGACGACTGGTCGTGCAGGGCGAGAGGTTTGGCCAGTTTTGGGGGAGGAGAAAGTGATGGCACTGGGTTGCTTGCTTCAGACCACACTCATGTTTGGAAGGACTCATGATTTGGTGTGGAAAGAAGGGTCCTTTTCTCATTTTCTCTTCCATTTTGTGCACTCCTGTGTTGCGTTCTAGATCGGTTCTCGAGTTAGCCGAGTGATGGTAGGAAGAATGAAGCTCTTAGCATCGGCCGTCGGTGGCCTCCTGGACCAACTGGCGTCGCTGGAAGGTATATCATCTCATCTTGGCATTTCAATTGATGATTTGTACCAAATTTGTGCTTATTAATACTCTCCTCTTCCCTTGATAGTTTAAGTTCGTAGGATAAGTTAGTTAGGTTGGCTGCAGCAGCAGCGGAGGCCACGAAGCCGATGAAGCCGACGTCGGATGGCGTGTTCCAGGGGGAGAACCTGCTGCACTCGGTGCTGCCGCTGGCCATCTTGCATATATACATCTGATAGATGTTGATTTTCTTCTGCTAGGCCCCCTAAATTTTCGTTCCAGATCCACCACTACACATATACTTCAACAACCACTACCTACTACTAGTCTACTACTACTGATGCATGCTTACAGCTTAAGAAAGACTAGACATCCGGTCGGTCTCACCATTCCATTCGTGCCTGACCCGGGAGGAGAACAGTGTGCCTTGCGACGTGAAAAAACATTTGAACAGCACATCAGCTCGAGGAGAAAGATAGCCAAATCCGTACAGGGGCTGGAGAACTATCGCGTACCAAACGGAGAAGTTTGCAGGGCAGCGGGGGCTAGTGCTTGACCGTCCGGACAGGCGAGGAAACTCTTGGATGCGTGCATGAACCACGCCACTTGCAATAGTTGCTAACAGTGACAGCTTGGATGCGTGCAAACCCATCGCTTTGCTTGCTCTGTTTCTGGATAGACGTCACGGCGTCAAAATGGTCCTCCATGCTGAGTTTTTGTCATGTATAACGTTTTTTCAAAGCGTATTTATAGAAATAAAATAGCTATATACAAACAGTGTTAACAAAAATAGCGTTTCTATGGTTCGGTCATCAGACAATAGCATCCAATAGTCAACACGTGGCGCCTGCCGCCCAGCCACCTGCCGTCTACCTACAAAACGGCAGGTGATTAAACTGACTAATTAGCTACCCAAATTCATAATTTTACATTATAATTTTTTGAATTTGTAAATATAGTAAATAAGCTCAACAAATTACAAAATTTTTGGTGAAGCTTCCCGAGATAACGTGGTATGTTGTGTAATTTTTTTGAAAAATTTTTAAGGCCATTTTCTATCTCTAAAAATTCTTGGAATGACGCATAATTAACCAGACGATTAAGCAATTATGCACCACTTCAAGAATTTTTAGAGGTATCAAATGGTTGTTAAAAATTACAAAAATTTTTATAGAGCTTTCTGATACAGTGTGATACGTTGTATAATTTTTACATAAATTTTTTGCACCAATTTCCTACCTCTAAAAATTATTTGAACGGCACGTAATTAAACAGGTGATTAAGCAGTAGTAGCTGGAGACTAATGGCCTACCGTCTGGCCACTGTGTGGCACCAGGCCTGCCACACAGTGGCCGGACAGCAGGCCATTAGCCCTGGCCATTAGTGCTTAATCATCCATTTAATCACACGTTTAATTATGTGCTGCTCAAATAAATTTTAGAGGTAGCAAAGTGGTATAAAAAATTACGTAAAAATACACAACATATAAAATTGCATCAGAAAGCTCCATAAAAATTTAGTAATTTTTTACAACTATTTACCACCCCTAAAAATTCTTGAAACGACGCATAACTACTTAATCGTCTAGTTAATTATGCGCCATTTTCAAGAATTTTTAGAGGTAGGAAATTGCTTCAAAAATTACAAAAAAATTTACAATGTACTAAGATATCTCAAGAAGCTCCATAAAAAATTTTGTAATTTTTTAATCTCATTTGTTATATTTACAAATTTTAAAAATTATAACATAAAATTACGAATTTAAGCAGGCAATTAAGTCGGATAATTAGCCAGCTTAATCACCTGCCATTTTGTGGGTAGACAGCAGGCCACCTACCGTCTACTAACCGGATGATAGGTGCCACCGTTCGATGACCGGACAACAAAAACGTTATTTTTGTTAATACCGGTTGTATACGGCTATTTCTGTACATATATGTTGAAAAGACTCTATATATGGCAAAGATTCCCTCAATGCACATGGATGGATTTTTTTGCTATTATTTTCCCTAATTATTTTATGTTAGTGGAAATAAGATTATAGAATGATGATATGGAATTGTTCCTATTTTTATAAGGCATCCACCTATTTCGAGATTCAAACTTTGTAATGTTTGAACAACAATTAGATCAACAATGTATAGGTTCAGTGACATGAAAGTGATACCGTTAGGCTTGTATTTTGAATGTACTTTCATATAATTATGATTTTGTAGTTATAATTAATGCTATATCTTGTAAAAGATATTAAAAGTCAAAGTTAAATTTGGCGACCGTGCCGAATCAAATAACGCCCGGGAGTACTTCTTTTTTTTTTTTTTACTTACCGTTTTGAACATACACACATTCTTCAATACACGTCTCTGGCCATTGCTTTTTACAATTATATGTCAGAAAATATCAAGAGTACAATGACGTACGAGTACTTTTTTTATACAAATCTACTACTATAATTTTTATTGACAAATATTGTATGTATATTTGTTGTCAAAGTATTAAAAGGTTGGCTGCGCATTTTAAAACGGCAGGGAAATAGAATGGAGGGAGTATTAGTGACAAACTTATTGATATCATTCCCACGCGCGGTAATTACTTTATATATTATATAATAGTATCAAAATTTTAAAAGTTTGACTGCTCGTATTTTAAGACAACATCTATCTACACTAATAGAGAGTAATTTTAACCATGTCGGCACAAAATGTAAATCAGCACATTTTGGATCCAGATGAAAAGCTTGGGCGAGGATGATGCATGCATGCTTTGACATGCCCAAAATAATCATAAAAATAGTAAGGTAAAAGCCAAGTTGTAATCCACATGCGGCTAGAGTGTTTGATCGCCTAGTTTACCTAATTAGCCACTAAGTGATGTCGTTTCTTGTCAGATCATCGCTTATAAGCGGGCGTTTTCTGTTAGGAAACCTGAGTCTGGGCTTGAAACCTTGGTCCATGGTAGACCCCTCACCATTAGGTAATAAATAGGGAGTGCTATTGGCTATTTTGTATACACGCATAAGAAAGAGAAAACAATAAAAAAAGACCAGGAGTTATCCATATCTCGGTGTTTCAATCTACTATTTGCATCTTTTGTGATTGATCTGTCTTTTGCATAGCAGAAAAATCGATTGGACTGGTCGCCAGTGACGGTTCCTCACCACACCATTAGCACAAATCACTTCGGTGAATTGAAAGGAATCATCAAAGCATTAGTAGATTGAATCGTCTACATCTAGATCGCTTTAAATTTCGCGGATTTCGCTTTCTAGATTATTTCTATAGTGCAAATCTGCTCTGATCTACTGCGAACAGGCTTGAAGTCGCCGGCACAATGTTGATCGGTAGATTACATGGAAAAGTGGATGTTGATTGCATTGTAGATTGAAAAAAAAGAAAAAAATTTCTTGCACGGCCAGCCCCGTATGGCTACCGTGCATGAGCGCCGCCCAACGCCCGCCGCAGCACGGCTGCTACCTTGCCTCGGCCAACACAAAGCTTGCCGCTAGCCACCCATGCGCGCTGGCCCGAAGCTGCCGCCCGAAGCCTACCGCACGAGGCCACCGCCGCCACTCGGTTCGCCCGGCGTCGCCCAGCAAAGACTCCGGCCGCCGCCACCCTTCCTCCACGCGCCACGCCCGCAGAGCCCGGCCGCCGCGCTCCCGCAGGCCGCCATCGCCCAGCTCCACGGCTCGCCTCCGCACTTGAAGACATTGTGCCTGGAGACACCATCGCCTGGCCCTGCGGCTACCTCCGTGCCTGGTCACCGCCGCCCGCCGTCTCCTGGGATCCAGATGTCGCCGCATCGCACTTGAAGAACGATCGCCGGCTCTCACATGCTTGCAAGAGATGCGCCGTCATCACTTGGCCCCTTCACCGGCGGAGGCCACCCACCAGCGCCCGACTTCGCTCACTGTTGGTCGTCGTCACCCGTCAGACGGCCGCCTCCGAGCTCTAGCCGCAGCCAGCTTGGCTGCTCAAGCCGCTGCCACTTGGATGGGGACCGATGGCTAGGGTTTTAACCCTAAAACCCTAGCCACCGAATCAAATAGGCCGATGCAGAATACGGGCCGAATGGGCCAGAAGAAAAGGAAAGAAAAGAAAAAGGGGAAGCGGGCCGGCGCCAGCAAATTTACAAAAAGACCCCAAATTCTGGAAATTATGGGAGGGTCCTCAATTTTCATACGGGTCCTGGATTTTGTACAAAGGCCCTTAGAAAATTAGAAAATTACGCAAAAATTTTGTCAGAATTGAAATTTTGCATATAGGCCCTCAAAATTGTAGAATTCACTGAAAATTCATATTCCGGCGTAAAAGGGCCTCGGGAATTCAAATTTTGAATTATTTTGAGCATTTGCAGCATGTTTAGTACTATCATTATTATGTTCTATGTTTCTCCCTATTTATTTACTGTTTTGATTAATCCTAATTATTTAAATTACCTTTAATCACCGAAATTAACAATAAAATTTATAGAAAATTCTGGAACATTATGAGAATCTTTTGTACCATTATCCTATTTATTTATTGGCAGTAAATTTATTTTTCATGTATGTTTACCGGCAGTAAACTTATTTATTCCTTTCATGCATATGTAGATGACAGGTATCATGAACCAGGAGTTCGAGGAGCTGGCCCAGCATAGCTAAAACTACTTGACTTGGGTTTTCGATGTCGAGATAGTACTTGGAGCCAAGAAGCTCCGTGCTACCATTGGGATTGGTCCACCGCAGGATGCTCAACCCACCCCTGAGGAAAATGATCAGGCACTTCACTTCCTCAGGCACCATCTCTGTCCCACTCTCAAGAATGAGTACATGGCAGAGAAGAGCGCGCTAGCATTATGGACTGCACTCAAGAAGCAGTTCAAGATGCTAAAGTACACCATCCTTCCTCAGGTACAGCAAGAGTGGATCTGACTGAGCTTTGTCGACTTCAAAACAGTCGGGCAGTACAATTCTGCTTTACACAGAATTTGTACCAATCTTCAACTTTGTGGCAAGCAGATCACATATAAGCAGAAGATTGAGAAGACCCTATCCACGTTCCATCCCAATGCAGTGCAGTCTGCACATAATTATCGTCAAGACGGCTACAAGGAATATGCTGAATTGATCGATATGATGCAGGTTGCAGAGGCTCAGAATGAAGTTCTCCACAAGAACTGTCACACAGCCACCTGGGAGCTCCGCTGGCCGTGAAGCCAAAACTGGGAGCTATAAGGTGCAAAATCCCATAATGAAAAAAAGGGAAGGAAGAGTAAAGTCGCAGCCCAGAAAGGCAAGTCAGATACTCCATGTGAGAATAAGGCAAACAAGCCAAAGCGAGACGACAAGTCCTATGGTCAGCAAAACCAATTCTACTACAAGTGTGGCAAGTGGGGGCACTGGTCGTGAATCTGTAAAGAGCCGCAGCATGTCATCAATGTCTTCTAAGCTTAGAAGAAGAATGATGGCAAAGGGTAGCATGAAACCCACTTTGCGTCTGTCGAGGGGGAGAGTTCTGAGCAGCTGCCTGCGTTGATGAAGGTTGAAACCATCTCGGCAGCAGCACCCCCTTTTGACATTGCAGCTGTCACCGCCATGATTTCTTTGGAAGAGCATATCACCCCCAAGAAGATAGCAGCCGAAGTCTCTGACTTCTTAGTAGATTTAGTCTAATGCACAGAATGCATTTAGACTTTAATTGTCATTTACTTTATGTATGGAAGGAATAAGTTAGGATTTGCATGGTTGGTACTTAAACAATTTATTTACTCGTGATGGTTGGATGATATTGAATAATTCATTCATTTATTCAGTTTATAATGCCATGATATGTTCTGATATTGAAGTATTTTATTTATGTGTTTAGTGCCTTCTACTGCAATTAATAAAATACTTGGTATTAGAACACGTGTGGCGCCTTATGGAGAAAGTGTGCTTAGCCGACAGTGACACAATGAATACCATCTTAAGAGAGATAAAATACTTTCAGTCGATTAGTAAGAATGCTTGCAGCCTTACAACAATCATCAGTAACGATGCTTGTATAATAGATTCAGGAAGAGCCACAGTTATACTCCCAATGAGTATAACTTCGGTCATTCAAGAAGTCTTATTGTACCCAGAATCGACTAGAACTCTCCTATATTTTAAGAATATTCGCGTTAATGGTTTTCATGTTGAGACTGAAGAAGAGTATGGTAAGTAATACCTGCTCATTACGGAGCGTGAAGCAAATGGAAAAAGGGTATTAGAAAAACTTTCTTTATTAAAAACTGGGCTATACTATGCTAGCATCAATGCACTTGCAGCCTATAATGCCCTGAAAATAATATTTAAAAGTTCAGAACTTTTCTGTCTCTGGCATGACAGATTAGGCTACCCAGATCTTAGGATGATGAAAAATATAATTAACAATTCATAGGGACATAATATCAATGTAAAGAATTTTTTAAATCATGAAGATTTCGTGTGCCCCACATGTGCCACCGAGAAATTAATTAGTAGACCTTCTACTCTGAAAGTGAAGGATGAAGCCTCTGCATTCCTGGAGCGCATCCAAGGAGACATTTGTGGTCCCATACAACCATTATTAGGGTCATTTAAATATTTCATGGTGCTCATCGATGCTTGCTCAAAATGGTCACACGTATGTTTATTGTCTATGAGAAACCACGCTTTCGCAAAGCTGATCTCACAGATAATTCGCATTAGAAATATTTTCACCGATCATCACAAAAAGTCCATCAGAATGGACAACGCCGGAGAATTTAATTCAAAGGCATTTGATGATTATTGCATGGTAATGGGTATTACAGTTGAGCATTCTGTACCGCATGTCCACACTCAGAATAGACTAGCAAAGCCATTAATCAAGAGAATTAAATTTATTGCCCGACCACTTTTGCAGAATTATATTTTACCAGCTACATGTTGGGGACACGCAGTCTTGCATGCAGCAATTCTTATCAACCTTAGACCATCGGCCTACAATATCCATTTATCTATACAACTAGCGCAAGGGTCAGCACCGAAAATTTCTTATCTCCGAAGGTTTAGATGCAAGGTTTATGTACCTATACCCCGTCCACAATGAACTGCAATGTGTCCTCTCCGAAAGACTGGGATATACATTGGCTATGAGACAACATCCCCAAGTTCTTCTATGCTCATAAATTGCAAAAGATGGATGAAATTAAGGTATTGCATACTAAGTCATGTAAAAATCTTGTAGATTTATTCACTAAATCACTCCCAGCATCTAGTTTTAAAAGATGTGCATGATGAATTAGAATGATGATACTTAAAGAAATGCAGAATTCAGGGGGAGATTTTCTCAAGTTTGTTATTAAAACTTGATAACGAAGATCAAGTACCCAAAGAATAAATTCTGAAGATTAAATGGAATTAGATGGATTGTACTCTTTTTTTCCTTGACGAGTTTTCCTGAAGTTTTGGCCAAGGTTTATAATGAGGCAATTCGTGCAACGCAGCATAACATGTATCATGTACTTTTTTTCTCCAAATTTTTGCCACTGGTGTTTATGGAGTTTTAATGAGGCATGAACGTGTCGGATGAATGCCTAAGGGGGAGTGTTAGGAAACCTAGGCCTGAGCTTGAAGTTTTGGCTTATGGTGGACACCTCACCACTAGGCTATAAATAGGGAATACTATTGGCTATTTTGTATACACATATGAGAAAGAGAAAACAATAAAGAAAGACTATAAGTTCTCCTTATCTCTGTGTTTTAATTTACTATTTATATCTTCTGTGATTTATCTGTTTTTTATGTAGTAGAGAAATCGATGGAACTGGTGCGACCGCTCCTCAACATTTTCAACTTTTAATCTCCTGAGACGAGCGGCTGCTTTTTTCTAGCAGCGGTCAGAGTGTGACTCGGTCCAAATCTGAAATCTTCCTTTTGGTGGCGGGCTTGTGTCCGTTAACGAAGCACATGTTTTAATTTCCTTTGCATATCTAGTCATCTGCTGACTCCTCTCTCTGTGTGTGTATATATATACCCGTAAGTCTCCCTCGTGCAGAGAATGGATAGAAGAGTAGTAGTGCTTTGAACTTGCCCAGCCGCTCCATCCAACGCATTCAAAGTCCGAGCGATTAGCCAGGTCTCTGCACGCACGTACGTGCTACGTCGCGCGTGCGTGGTACGAGATGGCGGACCGACGTCGGGGCGGCAGCGGAGGCGAAGGCCGGCCGGTGGCGAGGGATGAGGATGATGATGGAGAGGTCGAGTCCGTGGCGGCGGCGGGCGGCTCGGTGCTTTCCGGGGAGTACCAGGCTCAGGAGATGTCCACGATGGTGTCGGCCCTGACGAGGGTCGTGGCGGGCGACGATGACCGGTGGGCGTCGGCGTGGCCAGTATCGCCGTCCGACGGCGGCGGGCAGTGGGCCGGCCGGGATGATCTGGCAATGGGCCGCGGGTACGTGCATGCGCAGGGAGGCTATTCTGGCGCGCCGGCACCGGAGTTCGCAGCAGGTGAGGATTCATATTTTATTTTTGAGAATGGTCGCAGGTCGAATCACTTTTCTATGGGAGAGCCCCCCTCTATCTGCTATCTATCGTTGATGCAGTAGATCTTATGTCAGATCAACGATGAATGAAAAGGATCTCAACTAAGGCCCTCCCCACTGCATTTTCTTCCTTGCAAGTCACAAGCTAAAGAACTGGACAGCTCTGCGTGTAGCGTTCGTACTTAATGCTTTTGCCTTTTTCCATTTTTCTTTCGGTGGATTTTCTTTTCTTAATGTCTGTGTGTAGCATGTGTTAGTTATGCAGAAGGTAAAGGTTGGTGTTAAGGGCAATATCAGTATAATAATATCAGTAATTCACCATCTCATCTAAAAATAATACTAAAAACAATCTTTTCAATGCATAATATCTAGCAATCACCTCACTCAATTAATTTCTTTCCTCCTATCTCACCTCCTCTCTTTTTTTTTACCAATCTACGGGCCTGTTTAGGAGAGCTCCTCCACTGAAAACGTGGATCTGGAGCAGCAACTCCACTGTGGATCTGGGATCCCACTATGGAGTGTTTGGCTTTTACAGCAGCTCTAGATCCACGAAATTGAGGTTTTGGTGGAAATGACCACTTTTGGTGGGATGGGGTGTGTAACTAGTGGCATTGGTGGGTAATTACCACCCAACTCCATGGTGGATCACTCCTTGAGGAGCTCCATGAAATTTATGGATCTAGCCCTCAGATCCAGGATTTTAGTGGATCCAGATTTCGTAGAACTGGAGCGTTTGAGTAAAATTTCGTGGAGTGGAGCTGTTTTTCATGGATCTGGAGCTGATGGAACTCTCCTAAATAAGCCCTACATTCTCTAGTTTTCTTAGTTCTCTCAAATAGGCAATCATCTCTCTTCCTTAATTACTCTTCTATATTAGCCTTTTCTTTACTGGGAATGCTCATGGCACTGTTTGCATCACCTCGTTAGGAGTGCCCTAATATAGTGCCGTGTTCTCGAAAATGTTAATGTAGTACTGTTTCAATGGCTAATGGTTCTTTTTTTCAGCTGAGTTTTAACTTTATTTTTTAGCTATCACTATTTATTAAACTAATAAATCATAATTATAAATCACAGTTTAAAAGAACGGCCTTAGTACTGTGCTTGCAAGAAGAGAAGTGCTACGTCAGAACAACCACGCATTACACGGAGCGAACCTTAGAGTATTTATCTATGGGTACTTCCCAAGATTTCTTTATTTAAACAGAGCAAGGAATACGAAATCTTTTTTCTGAAAAAATTATGTATTTTGGAAAGAAAAAATTAGTTACATGCTGCTCCTATTTACCCACCTCAGCAAAATACCTGTCTACCAGTATCCAACACCCAAAATGTTAAGCCAAACCATTTGCTGGTAATTTGAACATTGAACTAATTGGGATTTCGGGATTGCAAGTGTGCACAGCATGCATGCAACTGAATCTGCATGCATGTGGATTGCACTGAGAATTGAGACTATGTTCTAAGTTTCCAACTTTTAGAAGTTAAAAACCGTTTAAAATATGTTGGTTTCTTAAGGTGGGTTTTTTTATTGTCGGTAGACATTGAACGGTGTTTTCTGCCTCTTTTTTCTTTAACTAAATGATTAAAAAACTAATCATTACTATCATATTATTTTAACTCTATTTTAACAAAAAAGTCACGTACCTAAATAAAGATTAGGCAAGTTCACCCAACTCTTCCCGGACTCCCACCAAACTAGTACTCATCCCACTAAGACTTGTTCACTGCACTCGTGCAACACAACAAAAATATCGACTTTCCTAGGACAACACGTACGGTACGAACGCAATGTACATTGCTAGGGGTTATTGTATACGTGCTTGCAGCTGGGCGATGGTGAGAGAGAGATGCATCATTAGTACACATGGAAACAAAAATGTGCACGTACCTGCGTAGTATTGCGCGCGCGAAACGATCAAGCAGTCAAATGTGACGCGCGCACTAGCTGGTGTTTCGCGCTTATCACCTTACTCGTCATCCGCAGGAGGAGAAGGGCAGAGCTCGGACATGCAGGGCGCGGGCGCCATGGACGAGCATTCGCCCACGTAC
Source organism: Dendrocalamus sinicus (assembly GCA_036346575.1). Taxonomy (NCBI): domain Eukaryota; kingdom Viridiplantae; phylum Streptophyta; class Magnoliopsida; order Poales; family Poaceae; genus Dendrocalamus; species Dendrocalamus sinicus. The sequence continues at coordinate 26,704,826 of CM070654.1, forward strand.
ACCGCGGAGCAGGGCGGCGGTAGCGCGCCGGCTGGCCGGCGGTACCGCGGCGTGCGGCAGAGGCCGTGGGGCAAGTGGGCGGCGGAGATCCGGGACCCGCACAAGGCCGCCCGCGTATGGCTCGGCACGTTCGACACCGCCGAGGCCGCGGCGCGCGCCTACGACAAGGCCGCGCTCCGCTTCCGCGGCAGCCGCGCCAAGCTCAACTTCCCCGAGGACGCGCACCTGTCCGGCCCGGCCGCCGCCACCGCGAGCGCGACGGCGATGGCATCTCCGACAGTGGCTTCCGCGGCCTATCCTCTGGCCAGTGCTGTCTCGGACTACCTGCCGTACCAGATGCTTCTGCAGGGGCAAGGTGGCGGCGGCCGCCATGGCGACTTCCCTCTGTACTATGGCGACGGCGGCGCTGGCGCCATGAGTACTTCCTTGGGGTCCTACTCTTTTCCCGCCTCCTCTGTCACGGTGGCCTCCGTGCCGTCCTCTGCTTCCCCTGCTTCGGGTTACAGCGCGGCGGCGGAGCACGGCGAGGCGGCGCAGTGGACCTGGCCGGAGAACGCGTGGACTTACCCGGCGGCTACAAGTTCTTGGTCTGGTTCGAGCCAGTATCCACCGCCACCTCGTCGTTCTCAGTAGTAGTAGTTTTTTTTTTTTTCCTTTCGTTCGTTGAGGAAAGAGTGGCTGTAACTGGGATGATACGGTGTTGTTCGACATGCATACGTGCAGGAAACCAGAGAAGGGTGCACCATGGCATTGCAATATTTGTTCTTTTACTTTGTTGATGTTAATCATGTGATCATGTTTCTACTTGGAATGGAATAGAAAAGCAAGTGAGAAATAAACTTATATTTTAACTATACGTTTTTCTGAATAAATAGGGGTGGGGCCGTGGGGTGTGCAGATCACTAAGCCAAAAAATCCAGAGATTCAATTTATGATACAAGACAGACGTATATATAACCTGTACACATGTACATCCTACACATACGTGTCTCTTACACTACTAAAAAATTAAATAAGCACTTACACACATTAAAAAATTAAATGTTTAGAGACCTTTAGAGCATAGGAAAACGTTGCTTCACTTAACACGTACATGTGTACCTAAAAATTGTTAAGGTGAGCACGTGCCGATCGGACTCAAACACGGACGGGCCGGAAGGGACGCCATGCTGCCTGCTAACTGAGGGACGCTTGTGACTTGTCTAGTTAGCGCATGAATATTTTCCACGCGTTCCAAACGTTCCCATTGTCCAACACAAAATCGACAGCTATCCTGACATGACAATTGGGCCAGGCCTAAGACTAACCACAAGGAAACGGTGCCAGATACCGAGAGGTCGACTTACCTCTGCCCAAGTCCACGTAAACCGCAACCGGGTCAGCGTCCGCCGGTCTATTCATCGCAGCATCTTCCGGAAGCCGCCTCCCAGCCGGCTCGGCGGCGGATAAAAGCACGGGCGAGCCGAGCACGGCACCGACCGTGCGACGGCTTCGGCCTGGACCGACGTGACATGACCCGCCGCCAGCAGCTCGTAACCTCCGCCGCCCGCTACGCCTCCGTCCTCCCGCGGTCCCGCCGCCCACGTAGCACCACCAACGCTCGGGCCCCACGTACCTCCCTACGTGCCTGTGACAGGTGGGCCCCACGCCGCCTCGGATCGCTTGGGCCGACAGGTACAGCACGGGAGCGGAGGGCAGTTCGGTCAGAGCGCGAGGGCTGTCTTTTTAGCTATGGTATATGATTTTTAGGTTATTTATAGAAGAAAACTGATGTAAATAAAATTTTTAGAGAATAAGTTTTTAATTATCTTGATATCATTTGGATACTAAAGGAATAAATCAGCCCGATCAAATTAGACAAAACTTGGACCCAATATGTTTTTTTTTCTCACTTTACCCAAATGAATTATATATCTCTGCGTGTGTGTCTAGATTGTTTTCAAACCAGTTATTACATACCTAACCTGGTACACTTCAATAGGCATGTTTTGCTGTTCTTCAAAGCTGGGTATCAAGAAAATTTATGACTGGATGGTATGTTTCGCAAGTACTAATTAAGACATGTTGCAAGAGCTATGAATTATTCAGGCCTAATATCCTCTTTGTGTGCCCTCTCTTTTTGTTTGCAGTGTAGTTCTTTTCCCTATTGCCGTCACGTTCTTCATCACATGGTGGTTTATTCAATTTGTTGATGGTTTCTTCAGTCCACTCTACGCAAAACTTTGATTCGACATATTTGGTAACTGTTGTACATATGCTTCTATCTGGCCACTTATTAGTTATGGGAAATTTGTTGTATTAGGGATACGCTAACATGTATATTTACTTTTTATATATCATATAGTTGTATAGGGCATAAGTAGCCTATGTTTTTTTTTTTTTTGGGGGATTGGCTCTCGTATTTAATCTAGATTTGCTCTCCAAAAGAAACTGATAAATGCAAAACTGAGCTCAAAGAAATCTAGGAGCTTTGTCAGGCAATTTAGTTTTAACTGATTTACCTTTTTATTTGATGCAAAATTGTTCCTGAACTCCTGATAATGCCAGTGACCAGATCTTTTGAAGTCATTGAGTACATGGTGCAACAAAATCCAGCTATACCAATATAAGTTCTTTGTTGCTCGACTCTATTGGCAAGACTCTATGATTTGTTCAGTGCAGGTTACTAAAAGTTTTTTTTCTTGAATGCATTTTTTATGACTAATACTTATGACATTATTTCAGGCCTCGGGTTTTTTACTCCCCTGATATTTGTACTTCTTGTTGGAATATTTGTGTCTTCATGTTGGGTTCAACTGTCTTCTAGATTGGAGAATGGTTTATAAAGAAAATGCCATTTGTAAGGCACATATATTCTGCATCAAAGCAAGTTAGCACTGCTGTTTCACCAGGTAACTCATGCACAGTACAAGAATATTGAACATGTATATTCTTTGTTTTTTAAAAAATGACCTTCATGTTTTGCATGACTTCTCTCTAAAACTGATAAATTCCAAATCAGGTAAAACTTTGTGAGTACAGCACTTCATAAATAGTTGAACACGATTTGTAGGTCACGACTTCTTTATTTGAAGCCACGTGAGCTTATGAAGATTTTAGGATGATCCATTTTGTGCTTGGTTTAATTTGTTGAAGACCACACAAGAGACATGTGACAACACCATGTTTCTATTAACAACATTTTGAGTTTGTCATAGAGTTGATGGATTGTTTTAATCTTTATGTTTCAACTTTGTTGTAATTCCTTTTGTTCAACCAGAACATTTTTCTCTTACTAAAATTTTCATTTGACAGATCAAAATACAACAGCGTTTAAAGAAGTTGCGATAATTAGCCATCCCCGTGTTGGTGAATATGCATTTGGATTCATAACATCGACCATGGTTCTTTATGTACTTGTACAATTAAGGTACATTCTGGGAAAATAAAACTACCATAGAAGAGAAGCAAATGAAACGCTTTCATAAAAATTCTTGTAGAATCGAGAATGAAGTTTTCATTCCGCATGCCAAATCATGAATTAGTAACTGCATCAATCTCCAAAAGTACCGATCGATTCGATTTTTGGAATAGGATATTTACAGATATTAATTGTAAATAGCCTAGAGTACACGGGGATATTTGTATATTTACATGTACACTTTGTATTGACTTTTTAGGCCTCTTTGGAATACAAGGGTTCATTTTAATATGGTAACAAAGGTGGGCTAGCTAGGGTGCCGCCGCCCGTCTGCTCTTCCCACCCTCCCCTTCCCGCTTCTCGTCGCCGCCATCTTGGCTCAAGCCGACGCCGCTGCTGAGTCCTCATGCACCGGATCCGGCCTCCCCGCTAACTGATCCAGCGCCCTCCTTCCCGTCTGGTCACCGCACCTTGGATCCAGCCTCCACGCCTTGGATCTGGTCGGCGGGGCCCATGTTACGGGGCCCACCGCCCATGAGTATGTATATCAATATATGTACAAGTCGATGTTGAGTTAGATGATTTTTCTCTCGAATTGAAAGTGTTGCAAGTAACTTTGCGGATGAATTGATGTCAAGACTGAGATTCTTCACTTTGTTAAAGCTGCAGATTGCTATCCGAATGTCTCTATTGCATCGGATTCTCTTAACTGTTCTCGTGATGTGAGCATCACCAAAGAAGCTTCTCCAAATTGAAACTATTGAAAAATTGTTTGAGGTCAACCATGCTACAAGAAAGATTGAATGGCTTGGCTATGTGCAGCATTGAGAAGGATGTTTTGGACAACATTAATCTCGACATCGTTCTTGAAGATTTTGCATCAAGAAATGCCCAAGGCGGTTTTTTAAGAAGCACTGAAGCATTATTGTTTTATTTGAGGTAATCACAATAGTTATTTTACCGTTCTTTTAGTTTCTTTGTTGTACTATCATTATCTTTAATGAACTAAACATATACTGCAAGTTAACTCTTATTAGTAGTACTATATACTTTAATCGTTATATTAAAAAATTAGATTGCCGGGCCCTTGCTGTCTTGCTTGCTCAAGGGCCCTTGAAATTGTTGAGACGGCCCTGCCTCCACGCCTTGGATCTGGTCAAATCTCCGCTGCCGCCCGCGTGCGTCAGTGCTAGCACTCGCACCCACGCGTGCCCGTGCACGCTCCTTGGCGCCGACGCCTCCCGACCGTCGCCTTCTACGCTGAGCCTCCCGGCCGTGCCTCCAGGCCACGACCTCCCGCACCACGCCTCCCAGCCAGCAAGGCTACACTGTCGCCCCGACACCGCTCTTCAGGAATGCAACTTCTGAATGTCATTGACAGAATAACAAAGTGCCGTACTTTCCTTAGAGATCTTCAGCAAGACAGTGTCTGCATTACATTTGACAAGCAAGATATTAACCTTTTGACATAACATTGACATGGTAGAGAACCTGCTTAAAGGTCTCTTCATGATGACCACATGATCATTAGGCAATGCTCAAATGGTGCATATGAATGATATAAAACTAAGAGTAAATTTCAGAAAACAACAGGTTTTAGGGCATTTGTAATTAAAAACACCATGTTTTGAAATATTTTTCATAAAACCATACTTTCAGTAAAGCATTCCCGTTCGACACCGTTCCACCGCTTACTCTGTGTGGTAGTACAAGACCAATGTGATCGAAGTAAGATCAGTGCGGTGCTTGTTCGACTACACTGGTCATGTACGACCACACTAATCTTACTTCAACCACACAGACCAGGCGATGGAACGGTGTCGAACGGGAAAGCATAAAAAGTGGGGTTATATGTGATGCTTGACTGTAAGTATATGATTTTGTGAAAAATATCTTAAAACTTAAAACATGATATTTTCAGTTACAAATGCTCCAAAATCTAATGTTTTCTAAAATTTACTCTAAAACTAATGAGTAAATGATATGCCATGACTGTTCTCCATGAAAGACATAGCTCCAAGAGAACTAGTGGTCAAAATGAGTGGATCTAGACCCCTTATACCCTCTTGGAGGTTTATATATATATATGAGTGAAGTATGATAGAAATTTCTCATTTTACCCCTTAATAATTACAAAAGGTATAGAAACATTAGTACATTCTTTTATACTACTCAGTCCATACTATTGGACTTGCTACAAGGCTCAATCGATACTATTGGACTTGCTACAAGGCTCAATCGTTTAGGACTGGACCACCCCACAACACTAATCATGGTATATTAAGTTTAAACATAAAGAGTGAATACGGAACAAGGTTATATACCTAAAAAATAAGGCCCAAAGCATCTTCGCTTCTAAAAAGTTTCATTGTGAAGAACACTGCAGAAGACGATAGCGATCTCATCCAATTCTTCCTTTAAAACTTTTAACGCAGTAAATGTTTCCACCCTTTTAGCACCAGTGGTGAAAAAGAGAGGACACACAATACTCTTACAATGAAATGAAAAGGATAGAAAACATTAAAGGAAACAGAAAGAAAACATTCAAATAATAAAAACATTAAAGCAGATTATGTGGTCATGGAGGGGGCAATGCTAGGTATCAGGTTTAATACTTTCATGTTCAGGGTCGAGTGCTACATACATATGCGCTTAGGTGGGAAAAACAAAGATTATGCTAGATAGGTGAACCAAAATGCTTAAATAGGAACTGTGAATATAGGTGAACCAAAATGCTTCCATGTCAATACACGTAACTAATAGAAACAGAGGAAGACTACATTAGCAACCATTCCTATTCTGCAACCCAATCTGTAAATAGGATGCTTTGGATCCTGTAGCCATATGTGTGTGGGGAAGAGTCGTCACCAGTGATAAACAGTACATAAATACAATGTTAGCTTATTTGTACTGAAGTGTGTTTGGAGACCCTATAATCAGTAAGCACTAAGCAAACAACAAGACTTTCACAAATAACTAACAAAAGAAACAATGACAGCAGCGGCAATAAGAGAAGAAAGGGATGCATGACTCCACCCATCAAAACAAAGGCAAAGCAACACTGAAGAAAACATTGTACTAACTGAAAAGGCACACACCAATGCTAAGCACGTGACATTACTTTTGCAAAAATACAGGAAATCTCTAAAACTGGTAGGATACAAACAGTAAAATATTAACCAAAACCTTCATAATTTAAAACATAAAGATCTCTTTTGACAAAAAAAAATTAGTTTTTTTGTCTTCTTTCATGGAATGAAGACAAAAAACTAAACAGCTTCAATAATAATAAACCAGGTGTGTGCGAGAAAAACAAACATGCAACAAAACCCCACACAAGAAATATCTGTCATCCTGGCACTCCATTGCAGAGCATACCATCCTTTGAGGAGAGCATACGAACAACCTGGTCTGGATGGAGAGCCTGATTCAAGAAGATCATGCTACTCCACCAGCCGTATGTGAAACCAAAAACGAAAATATAGAAATGAACAACTCAGATGAGCCCGTAAACATGCACAAGGAAAGAAAAGGAATGCCCTCAAATCTCATATATACAGCGTCCATAGATGGTGCAAGAAATAGTCTCGAATACCAAGTAACATCCAGAAAAGGATCGACATGCAATGATGCAATAGCTAGCTAGCTGCAGTAGCACATACGCACTCGCGCATGGTGGCGCGTGCGTGTGCACAAAGAGTAAGGAGGAGGAGGAGGCGGCCGGGGGCACAGGAGCATATAATACTCCCTAGGAAGCCAAGCACCATCTCTGCATATGGAGTTTCATCACAGGGCTTTTCATTAGAGAAAGCAAAAATAAATAAATAAATAAAATCACACCACAACACTTACAGCAATAGCAACGGTATAAGTGTATAACTACAAAACATTCTTCAACAAAGTACAGTTCTGAAGGTTTTGTGCAACACTATGATCCCGCATCTTGAACACACAAAATGGTTGTTCTTCATGAATCAAGACAAACAACAATGCAAAAGGTATCGCGTAGAATAGGTCCTCATATTTCTCCCACATTTCATTGGAGGTCAATACAGTGGTTTTTAATGCTTGCATTGAATCTTGTACCTGGGATAAGGATCTGATGATGATGACAATGTGGTGGAGGAGATTACGACGAAGCAGAGGCTGAGATAGGAGCAGAAGCAGAAAAGGTGAAACCACAATAATGCTTCAATGCCAGAACAGGAAACCACTAATGCATAGCCACCTCAGAAACACCAGCTTTGATCTTCACAAAGATTTCCATTATCATCATTGGCCCAGAAATAATAATGACAGGTGTATCGGGTCAAGTGAACAATTACACAATGCTCACCATATGACCAGATTATGAAACTGTCTTTGGTCGAAGAATTTTGATATACAATGGCTTGTGAGGAGGATTCTTCTCCTCTGCCTTGCAATCAAATGGCACACGAGATAAGTGCCATCCAATCAGTAATATTCCGTAGCAATAACTGAAACAAGGGACAAGCAGCCAAAAGTCTGTGATTGTGCCAAGTTAGGGATATAAATAAAAGGGGGGATCCCTGCTATTCTCCTGCATTTTTTGACCAAATTAACACACACAAAAACCAAATTTAAGCAACTAAAAGGCAGAAAGAACACAATAAGAAAATACAATAATCCAATTCAAAAATCAAATATAGCAATAGAAGAACACAATAAGAAAATACGATAATCAAATTCAAAAATCAAATATAACAATAATCAAATTCAAATGTAAAAATAATTCAATTCAAAATGAAACTCAGAACAAATGTTAGCTTATCTACAACTAAAATTAAATTTGATTTCTTACATAAAGCATCTATGATAATCAGAAGCTAGAACCAAAACACCGTGTAACTGGTCAGCAAGGCTGGAGAACCCTTTTTTTTGTATTACCAGCATTTGAAGGCTGAAATATTGCCATGTATGCCCCCATGAAGGTGGCGAAACCTATTTGTCTAAGTAACTAGATGGTTTTGAAAAAGGCAAAACTTCAACTTGGAGAAATGGAGAGAAAAAATAAGGTGACTATTCATAAGAGCATGTACAATGCAGGCGCTTAGAGAGATGCTTAGCAATGAAAAACTGACTTTTCTTGCCACACAGGACAGATAAGGTGCTTATTTTGAAGCATCGATACTTAAATAAACATCGGTGCTTAGTATGTGCTTATGTGTATAACTATATCTATTAATAAATAATATAGCATCTAAACACCCATGGAAGAGATACTTGCATTGGAGGAAATAACTTCTACATGAGTGCTTGATGATGTGGCTATATTATCTATTTTCAAGCATTCATATATAAGCATTTTGCATTGTACATGCTCTAAGAAAGAACATTAAAGGAGAACTAAAAAGGAGGATTGCCAGAATTTGACTGCATAAAGGGGGTTAAGAGAGCAAACGAGTTGTTTGTCAAACTATCCAGCATGCCTAATAGGAGTAGATATAATTTTCCTTTGAGAAAATGTATGAATAGCCTGCACACCCCACAGACCCTGATTCACGACATACTTTGGCTACTCGAAGATGTCATCCTAACAATGAGAAAATTGAAAAAAATAGAAAATAATAACACATAAATGAACTTGTCTAAGTGTGAATGAAATTTTATACCCTCAGATCGCACAGATCACAGATGCAGCATTCAGTGATGGCATAAGAGATGCTTTTGAAATTATCTGTAAAACTAAGCAGTACTGCGAAGAAAGATCACAATTGACTGCTGCTGCTGCTTCGCCACAGCAGTGTGCGCGTGCGAGAGAGAGAGAGAGAGAGAGAGAGAGAGAGAGAGAGAGAGGAGAGAGGAGAGGGGGGTTCCATGCCATCTCTGCATATTGAGCTTTCATCATTGGGTAGCACATTTTTAGAACACAAAACTGCAATAGTAACATCCACCATCCGAGATGAAATCATATGTCATGATTAAGTGAACAGAAATTAAATGCCAATACAGCTTCACAATTGTGATCATTTAAAGGAAACAAAACCAAATCAGCAACAAAACAGAAACAATAAAAATTGTAATAAGCAAACAAGGACGGAACAAGCATATAATAAGTCTGATCACAAAACGCCCAGCATGGCAGCATCTTGCATCTTATGACAAAAGGTATCAAATTATCAAATCCATACGAAAAAGAGATGACACAAACACCTGCTCTGTTAGTCGCTGGACTCTTGCTCTTGGTGATAGCAAGATCCTTACTCTCATGGAGAGGATGACACTAGGAGATGGGGCAAGTTTTCTTGTTTATTGCTCACACAATGCCATGCCAACCTGAGGGGTTGGGGATACAAATTTATAGGCTGAGAACCAGCCAAGCATATGCTACGATGCTATCCTAGATGCTGTCCTAAAGCGGTCAATATGCTGTCCAAAAGCAGATGCTGTCCTAAAAGCAGATGCTGTCCTAAAGCTGTCCTAAAAGCAGATGCTGTCCTAAAGCAAAAGCAGATGCTGTCCTAAAAGCAGATGCTGTCCTAAAGCAGTCAAAAAACAAAAACTACCACAGCCCCACAAAGACCACAGTACAGAGACTTATTCATCATTCTCCCCCTAAGTCTTGTGCGTCGTCTTGTGGGAGGGTTGAACCAGCCTGATCTTGGAGCAGAGCTCAAGGAACTTGATCCTTCCAAGAGGCTTGGTGAGCAGATCCGCAAGCTGATCCGTGGTGTTGATGTAGCTTGCCTTGATGCTTCCTTCATCCAAGCAGCCTCGGATGAAATGGTACTTCACCCGATGTGCTTGTCTCGCTCACTAAAAACGGGGTTCTTTGCCGTGGCTAGAGCGGACTTGTTGCCCACCCCGAGCTCCATCGCTTGATGTCCCCGCCGAGAGATCACCAAGCCGAGCGAGCCGAGTGCTCGAGTCGAGCGGTGGAAGCCGCTATGTACTCGGCCTCACACCGACAGGCCACCACCGCCGCTTGATCGATCGCCATGAACGAGACACTTGCCGAGGAAGAAGAGAATCCCACTTGTGCTCTTGCCGTGTCAATGTCGCCGCGTGGTCATCGCCGCCGCATGCCGACGAAGTGCGCGCCAGACACTCGGGTAATGGAGGCGTGGTCAAGGGTCCCCGCAACGTAGCGGATGATCCTCTTCACACCGCCGATGCTCCGTCGTCGGCCGTTGCATGAACCGACTAACGAGCCGACGGAGAATGCCAAGTCCGGCCGTGTGGGCGAGGTAGCGAAGGCTCCCACAAGACGCCGGATCGCGTAGCGCCCACCTCCTCCGTCGTCGGCCGTCGCTGCTCGGCTTCGCTCTCCTCCATTGGAGTGAGAGCCGGGTTGCGCCGGTGAGCCCACTAGCTCAACGACGCGCTTGGCGAGGCGGTCTGTCGGCGTGATCCCGAATCATCCCGTGCACCTCGATCCTAAGTAGAAGGAGAGAGACCCGTGTCACTCATCCGGAAGGTGGCCTTCATCTCTTCCTTGAATGCCGCCACCTCGCATCCTTGGTGCCGTGATCACCAAGTCGCCGACGAGACACCCACCGCCAGGCAACGCCGCCTTTGCCCCGCCGGCAGATCGCAGCCTGCGTGTGCGCTCGCTGGAACCCCATTTGCTTGAGGGTGGAGTCCAGCCTTAGCGTTCCACGCCCTGTGCTCGTCGCAGCCATAGAGGGCCTTGCGCAGCGAGCACCTGTTCTCCTTGCCGGGATCGCAAATCCGGCGGCCGATGCACGAGACCTCCTCCTTCAAGTCGCCGTTAAGAAATGCCGACTTGACATCCATGTGATGAACACGCCACCTTCCCGGCAGCTAGCGCAGGAGGAGTCGCGACGGACTCCATCCGTGCGACGCGCGCGGCGCCATCGGTCGACCTCCCGCCGCGACGAAGCCTCGTGCCACCAAGCGAGCCTTGTGCTTGACGATGGCACCGCTTCATCCCGCTTCAGCTTGAACACCCACTTAAGGGTGATCGCGCGGTGACCGGCAGAAGATCCGCCGCCCCACGTCCGGTTCCGCTCGACGGCGCCCATCTCTCGCTTCATCGCAACACGCCACGCCGCTCTCCTCCGCCTCGGCGAAGGAGCGGGCTCGCCGTCATCGCATGCTGGTGCAGCTCGCGCCGCAGCGCGCCGCCGCGCTCCTGTGGACGGCGGCTCGCCGATGATGTTGTCCATGGTACGATAGCGCGCAGGCTCGCCGCCGTGGTAGGCGCCGACACGGTCCTCGCCGTGGGACAATGCGAGTAGCGAACTCCACCATGCGCCTCATCGTGGACCGGCCGTTGGGGCCGATCCGGTGGTGTGGCCGCGGTGAGAGTGGTGAGCCGGTGGTGAAGAGTGGGCGAGCGGTGCCGGAAGGTGGTGGAGCACTCGCCGGAGCCGTGGCGAGCAAGGTGTCGAGGTGGACGAGCTCGGTGAAGACGAGCCGCTAGCTCCCGCTCTCGGCGGACGAGTCGACAACAAAGTCCCCGAGAGTCGAGGCCAAACCATCGCCCACCGCCTTGTCCACGCCCGCCCGCGCCGTCGAACACGCCACGCGAGATGCGGACGCTTGCGGTGACAGGTCGAGGATGCGTAGGCCTTCGAGCCTCCGCGAGCCGGCGAACACCCCGAGTGCCTCGCCGCCGAGCTTGCCGATGTGGCCAAGCTCCTTGGCGAACGCGAGGAGCCAAGACCCGCAAGTGGGAGACCGCCGCTGCGCCATGCCAAGCCTCGACACGGCCCCGCTGCCGAGCGCCTTGGTAGGCGAGCGGTTGAGGATGTAGACGGCCGCCACCACCGCTCTCCCGTAAGACACCGCATCCCCTCGCTGAGGAGGGCCCGAGCCATCCCCACAACCGCCTGGTTGCGCCGCCGACGACGCCGCTTCACGCGGCTGTACGGGCGCGGAGTAGTGGCGCCGAATGCCTCATCGCAAAGACGACGCGACCACCGCCGTGGAATTCGCCGCCGTTGTTCAGGCGCAACACGCGCAGCTTATGATCGCACTCCGCCGCCGCAGCGGCTGCGTGGCGCTCGATGGCGCCCGCAGCCTCTCCTTGCCGCCGAGGACCATCACCCACATGTAGCGGAGAGGTCGCCGACGAGCAGCAGGAAGTAGCGCCGTCTCCGGTGTGGCGGTGTCACCGCCACACAAGTCCCCGCACGAGCTCGAGCCTCTCCTTGGCTCGGAAACTCGCTCGCTGGGAAAGGGAGTCGCCCGCGCCAACACGCAGACGCCGCAGAGTCGCTCCACATGGTCAAGGCACGCAGCTCGCACCATTTCCGTGGCACCGAGCCGCCGGGGCCTCGGGCGAAGGTGCCCAAAGCGCTGCGTTATCGCCACGCCGTCGTCCCGACGAGCCGCGAGACAGAGGGTTGTGCCACCGCACGTGAAGAGTGTAGAGTCGATTTGCGCTCGTTACCTTGGCAAGGAGGCGGCGTCGAAGATCCCAAATCCGCAGCACCCGTGCTCGATCTCGACACGCGAGCCGTTCTCATCCACCGCCCAAGCCGATGATGGAGTTCCGCAGATCGGGATGTAGTAGACGCCGTGAGCGCCGGTGCTCGCCGATCTTGGCGACGAAGACGACAGAGCCGACGCCTTGATCTCCACGGCGGAGGCGTCGCCAACTTGACGGTGCCTCGAACGCCGAGTCGAGCTCGAGAAGAACTCCGCCGCCGGTCATGTGGTGGGTGGCGCCGTGTCGAGGCACCACCCGCCGGTCTTGTCATTGCGGAATCGCCGCCGAGGGAGGCGTGTGCTTTGGCTCGCCAAGGTGGAGGAGAGCCATCGTGGCGGTGCCGCGGAGGTAGTTCGATGCTCGCATGAGCAATGAACAGACCGCCGCTCCTCCTCCTCGCTGCGCGACGTGGGCCGCCGCGTCGTGGTCGCCGACACTCCTGGCCCATGACCAAGCTTGCCACGCTTGTGGCAAGAGTCGCTCGTGCGGCTTTTGCTTGCCAAAGACGCCGCCTGGCGCTTTGCGCGCTTGCGCGCTTGCCACTCTGCGCGCGCTGTCGTGGAAGAAGGTTCCCTTCTTTTTGTCACCTTGGCCGCAGCCCACCGCTCCCGAGTGAGGAGGAGCTTCCGCCAATGGTGACGGTCCCGAGAGGCTCGTGGCTCATCGATGTCGACGACCTTGAGGCGACCCAACGCCTCCTCGATGGTCATCGTGGAAAGATCCAGCAGAGACCCGATCGAGCGAGCCATCCGCTTGTACTTCGGGACGCAGCGGAAGAGCTTCTCCACGCCTCTCTCGCCGTAGGTGTCGCCGCCGAAACTGTACCAACTTGTGCAACAGAGTGTTGAGACGAGAGCAAAGTCATCAACGCCCTCACTGCTTGAAGGTCGCACTCCCACCCGCGCGTAGTGCTCGCAGCAGACTTGCGCGCGCGCCGCCGGCGCGTGCCGCAGCGATGGCGCCCAAGCCTCTTTGGCATCCGCTTGTTGGTAAGCGAGAATCGCATCTCGGCGGGATCGGCGATGAGAGCATCCAGCGCCCGCCGATCCCGGTCGTAGTCGACGCCGCCGCACGGATCGCATCCCACATATGCGCGCACTGAGCTTCACCTCATCACCGCAGCCCACTCGACGTAGTTGGTCTTGGTGAGGGTAGGCCACCCGCCGCCGGGCCGACGCCCTCGACGACACTGGTACTCGTGGTGACCACGTGCATCGAACCGGGAGAGTCGCGTTCGCTCGAGAGGCGCGCCTCCGTCGACCCGCACGCCGCCGCCGTGCATGCCTCCTCCAGAGCGCCACCGCCGCAGCGCGCGCCTTCAGAGCGCCGCGCGCGCCGCGCCGGTTCGCGCCGCCGCGCGTGGCGCGCGGCGCCATTGCGCCGCTCGCGCCTTGCGCCGCTTCCTCTCAGCGGTGAGGGTCGCGCCGCGCCGCCATCATCAGAGCCGAGCTGCTGTTGCCGCCGCAGAGCCTTGACCTCGCTGCCGCCGCACGCTGCATCCGCCGCCGCCGCTTCCACTTCCGCCTCGCCGCCGCTGCCCGGCGCCGCCGCCTTTGACGCCTTTTCCGCCGCCGCGGCTGCCGCCGCTCGCCGCCGCTGCCGCTCGCGCGACGAGCTCGACTGTCACGACGCCGCATGCTCGAGGCGCATCGAAGGCCGAGATCGCTCGCGGACATGGCGCGCATCATGGGTCATGCGTGGAGAGAGGTCGCCGACGAGCCGCCGCTCGCCTCCGGAGAGGAGTGAGGGATGGCCGGAGCCGCCGCCGCACGTGGGCCGCTGCGAGGCCGAGAAGGAGATGAGCAGAGATGCTCAAAGCACAGGATACTAAGGCTCGATACCACTTGTTAGTCGCTGGACTCTTGCTCTTGGTGATAGCAAGATCCTTACTCTCATGGAGAGGATGACACTAGGAGATGGGGCAAGTTTTCTTGTTTATTGCTCACACAATGCCATGCCAACTCGAGGGGTTGGGGATACAAATTTATAGGTGAGAACCAGCCAAGCATATGCTACGATGCTATCCTAGATGCTGTCCTAAAGCGGTCAATATGCTGTCCAAAAGCAGATGCTGTCCTAAAAGCAGATGCTGTCCTAAAGCTGTCCTAAAAGCAGATGCTGTCCTAAAGCAAAAGCAGATGCTGTCCTAAAAGCAGATGCTGTCCTAAAAGCAGATGCTGTCCTAAAGCAGTCAAAAAACAAAAACTACCATAGCCCCACAAAGACCACAGTACAGAGACTTATTCATCATGCTCTTCCCCGAGATTCTGATTAAAGGAGTTCATAGCTCATCAAATAGACCTGTACAAGCATGGGAAAATAGAATAATTATACCCTCAGATACAATAGATACTGCATCATTGATGGTGCGAGATATGATCTCGATTATCTGTCAAACCAACCACTACCAATTGTAGCAGTAGCAGTAACAGTAGTAACAGCAGCAGTAGAGGAAGGAAGGGACCCTATGAGGTGAAGTTGTGAAAATCACGACAGAGAATCAAGAGGAGCATTAGTGCTCCGAAGGAAATCCTGCACCATCTCCGCATATTCAAGTTGCATCATCGGCATTAAATTACAAAAAAAAATGGCAACACTAATGCAACATCCAGAAACAGCATCACCACAATCCAGGGTATATCACTGGTATCGGGAATTCAGGACATCACAGGGAACTTGGCAACACAAACCATAAACAACATACCAAAGGCAAACCACATCGAGGGGTAACTTAGGGAGTTCCTAATCCACATAGCCAAGGATGTAGTAGAAGTCATGTATATATGGTCTTCGAATTTCATATATTTGTATAATGGTATGTAGAGGAAGAGGAAGGCAGGTAGGAAGAGGCAGTAAAAAGGGATGGGCTTGCTGCAGGGGTGAGACACCTGTCAGTAAGCGTGTCTCTCCGCCCATTGCATGCTTCAGTGTTCAGACCACATTGAAGCCAGCAATGCATTGGCCACTTCAAAAGCTCCAACCTAGCAAAGGGTTACCGGTTACCAACTTGGAGCTCAAATGCAAACTGATTTGGTTTACAATGATGGTCTCTTGTGATCAATGATCATCATCAGGCCAAAAGTAAAATATTTTCCTCTGCTGAGGCCCAGCAAGTGAAACAAGATTCTCAAATACTGCACCCAAGCAAATCCAAGCAATAAACAGAAAGGAACTTGAAACGCAATAGACAAATTAACAGTGCAAAATCTAAACATGAGAAGCAGGAATGCAAATGAAGAACCTCCCATCAAGCCAAGAAGATGAAATTGAAAATGAACATATCCAAGAAAAGTTTACAAGTAACTTGTGTAAGTACGAAAAGGAAATGTTATGCCCTCAGGTCTCGTAGATGTAGCATTCATTGGTGGTACAAGTGATGATCTTTAATTTGTATGCAGAACTGAGCAGTACTCAAGTTTCCTATGAAATTCCCGCATTACAAACAGGCCCTTCAAGGCAATATCAATTGCTGTGCAAGCAACACGCGCCGGCACGTGCCCGCCCGCCCGGGCGCGCACACACACACAGAGGAGGAAGAGGAGGTGAGGAAATCATGTGCCATCTCTGCAGATTCAGTTCTTGTTATGGCGTGACAAGCCATAGCATTGGCAGCACATCGCGAATTAGGAATATAATAATTAGTTTTCTTATTATTTGGACTTATTTCCTTTTAGATTTATTTCATATATTAGAGATAAGTTTCCTACTATTATGATTAGTTTCCTTAATATAGGGATTAGTTTCCTAGGGATTAAGTTTAGATATCCTTATAAAAGAACAATATTGTATAGTTATCATTAAGCAATGAACAATCAAACAAGTCTCTAGTCTCCCCATTCTTCTAAAGTCAAGCCTCAGAGCCTCTCTACTACGTCAACAAAGAACCCTGCCGGGGCTAGATAAGGGCGAGCGTCCTACCATCGGTCCTCAGACCCGTACCCAACCACAGATCATATCAGTTCTCATCATTGGGCAATGCATTATAGAATGCAGTACTAGTACATACTACCATCCACCATCCAAAAGAAAATGAACAGCCACGATTTAGTCAAACTAGAAATGTGGTGCAGCCACAGATCTCAATGTTGGGATAGCTTAAAAGGGATGTTATAGTGTAATATGAAGTTTTACAGAGCAACATAGAAAAAATAGGAAATCTGGAAAGAAAACGGAAGGAAAAACACAAAAAAAGACATAAAAAAATTGATCACAAAATTCCTAGCATGTCACATCTTACAACAGAAGGACCAACTTACAATCGAGAATGACAAATGAAATGCGTGCTATTCATCGAGACCCCAGCCATAAGAGGCTCTTGATCCATCCAACAGGTGGTACATTAATAAGGGAAACGAAATGAAATAGAGAATATAAATGTACCAAAAATGGTGCTCAAATGGACAGCTACATCGGCAAGAGCGTGATCCTTTACCCTCAAATCTAATAAAAATGGCATTCATAGATGGCGCAAGAGATGGTCATCAAATTCGTCCATCAAATTCCAAGAGAACAAGCATGCAGACGAGATATGGTAGCAACAGAAGAAACATACAGCTATAATGGTAGATGTAGAAACAGTAGTCATGAGGGGGATGGGAGTAGTTTTGAATCCATAATCGATCGCGATATGCCTCTATCCATGGAGCGCATAACTTCTTTACAACACAGGTGTCGGCGTTGGCAAAGCCGCCAAGGTGATGAAAGAAGAGATGTGGAGCTTGCATGCTCCAAAGGAAACCTTGCGCCATCTCCGCCACATACTTTAGTTCCTCATTGGGCATTACACCAGAGTATGACACGGAGGCAACACAGCCAAAGCAACCAATCAAAATGCCCAAAGGTTTGTATTATCAAATGGCCCTCAGATTTCACAACTTTGTTTACATCCCATCTCATATCCTAATCCCATCCCCTGTGCGCGTCCAAATACCCACTGTGCGATGGTGTGTACCACCCACCGTATATCATCATGGGCCAATGCAGCGGGCTTCAACGCTGGCACTAGAGCATGTCTCGAGGGATCGGTAGAAGAAGATGACCGGGGACGACGACGACGACAACGACCGCTGCAGCGGCGGCGATAAGTGGGAGAGGAGGAGGAAGAGTGAGAAGAAAGAAAGAAAGAAAGAAGAACCGCAGAGCGGCAGCAGAAGCAGACAGACAGTTCATCCGATCCCCAAGCATGCTTCAGCGCCCAGAACAGAGAAGCCAACGCTGCACTGGCCATTTCAGTTCGCTCCAGCCTTGCAAATGCAAAGGGCGTTCCCATTGGAGCTCAAATCCGAGATAAATCTATCCATCCATGGGGGTCTCATCGTAGTCATCATCGGGCCAAGGGCAAATCCAAGCAACAAGCGAAAATATCATAGTATAGCACAAGTGCAGCAAACAAACAGACGGAGCTAATCTATACCGAGATCAGATCAAAGTGCCAAACCGCTGCAAAATCGAAAAAAAAAATCGAGCATCGGAGACGGGAGTGGGAGCGGAGAAATTCCCATCGAAGCGGAGGAACAAGGCCGGCGGACGTATCGGAGCCCTCCCCGCCGCCGGCGGAGCACCAGAGAGCACGAGGGTTTGGGTTTCTCCGACCCAAGAGTGCAAGCGAAACCCTGGGCTTCGCTTTTACCCGTGCGCTCTCTCCCCCCATCCCTCTGCGCCATTACTCCGGTTGCTGCTTTTCACTTTTTTCAGGCCTGAATGACGCGACTTCCGAGGAGCGGAAGGCACGCGGCGCGCATCGGCTCGCCATCCGAGCGGCGCGCATCGGGACGGTGCAGATCGAGGAGCCACGGTGCCAGGGCCGAAACCACGGCCGGGCCGCCGGCCTTCCATGACCTTCAGCGACCAAATTGACCCGGCAGGCGCCTCTCAAGGCGCACGCGGCCCACAGGCTCGCTTCCCTCGCGTCAGCCTTCGGTTACTCGCCTTCACCGATTAGGAATGGATGCGTTCCATCTTTTCAATTTTTAAAAACTGTTTTACCATAACTAACTTTTAAATAAAATATTATTTAGCATAGAATATATAAATTAATTATAATATACACTATAGTGACTCATTAATATCGACCAAATCACATATTAATTTCTGTTACTCCGTACTCTCTTTCAAAAACAACATAAAAGCCATAACTGCCGCCATAAGCCGAAATAAAAAAGAACAAGCTCAATACCCAGTTAAGGTTTTATCAATCTTTTTCTAAATTTGGCATAGTATGATTTAATATTATTTTTATGTATAGTTTAACAGTATTTTTAGAAGCGAGCTAACAAGCCGAGCCAAGGTAGAGCAAAATTCAAATTCATTTGAAATTAACTCATTTCAATATTTAACCAATTAACTAGTATAATTAAAGCAATTTTAAACTGGTCCAATGAGTTCCACTAAGTAGGGGGGTGTAATCAGGTCAAATTCGGACGGATATTATTTATACTGCATCCTAACCCATATTTTCCCCTTCGGATTTAGAGTCATATACGAATACGAAATCGAAGTTTTCAGATACGGTACCACTAAGACGGATACATAATGATTTCAGATCAAAAACGGATAATACAGGCAGATAGTATGTACACACATAAAGGAATATACACTGAACCATACCACTATCACTTTAAGCTTTCAACTAGCAATAAATTCATCTAGATTATTTAAGTACGATAGCCAACATAACATAAGTTCAATATAAACGATAAATTCATACATAAGTTCAAAAATCGATAAATTATACGTAAGTTCAACATAAGCGGGAGGATTGGTGGCGACTGGCTAGAGTGGCTATGCTCTAGAGTTTGGTTAGGACTTGATTAACATCTAGACTGGTTGGTGTCAATTATGGTTGATAGAATAGGCTAGTTGTGGTGCTAATTTGCTTATTGGATATCCGATCAGATAATATCCAGTTTACTCTTTATCACCGACGCTCTATATGATACCAAACAGATTTGATATCAAATATTAAATTACCATTTGTCGAGATTAATTCATACCGTTTGCACTACCACTTAAGAGCATTTTTTCCACGCCTGTCACCGATCACCGGCTTCACGGTTCGCCGCGTGGGCCGCCCGGGCAGCACGCTGCGACCGCCGCGCCGAGTTGGAGGCGCTCGGCCGCGCCATCCTGAGACAAACTCACGAACCAACAAAGGAATCGTTCTGTGCAATGCAAGAAGCAAGAGAAACGACTCGACTCTGGAATTTACATAAGATGAGATTGAAAAGGTGGTGGGCAAAACTAATTTCTTTTGTTTTTGGCGAGGAGGCCAAACTAATTTCTGTTCTTTTAACCAACGGATTTTCGATACATCACCTG